>CM066574.1:185000-1446250 GCA_033816785.1 Picus viridis | reverse complement strand
CTTTTTTGCCTTCCTTGCCTACTGGAAGAAGCAACCAGAGCCGTTGCGGAGGTTATAGCTAAAGAACCTCTCCATAGCAGGCGAAGCTGCAAAAGCTGCCAAGCCCAGAGCTTCAGGGACAAGAGCTGCTCAAAACCCTGAGCACTGAAGATACCCCAAGTCTGGGCTGCTACATCCTCTGCCTGCCTACACTGTGCTAGGGACGCATCCTTCCCAGAGCAGCCTCTCCCCAGCACAGCAGCACCCAGGTGCAGACACCGCTGTCACCTTGTTCTACCAGCACAGATTCCAGTACGCCTCACATCCTGGGGACGACCGCGCAGGGATCAAATGTCCTGGGCTGAAACGACTTGCAGTCAGTAACCCAGCAAAGCTGAAGGCTTATAGGCATCTGTTCAAAGGCTCTGCTGCCCCAGCCGCTCTGCTGGGTGAGTTCCAGAGGCCCCCTGTGTGGGCAGAGCTGGCGTTTGAGCCGTATGTGATTCTTGTCAGTTTTGAATCGTTGTTTGTACTATTTGGGGATTTTTGCAAAACTGTTTAAGTTGCCTGTTCCCTGTGTAAACAACCAGCCCCAAGCAAACACTGCAAATAGGTTTTGTTAATATTTTTGTGGGAGTTTGGAGTTAAGAAAGTCATTATTTTTTTTTTTTTTATTATTAATTATTTGGCCAACTAATAAATATTAACCATAACAGCACAGCAGCTCTTTGTGTTTGGTTCTATTTTCTGCCCATGAGTAAAGAATTATTTAGATCAAGTAGTACGCAGGAATATTAGATCAATAACTACACTGCTGCTAGCTGGCAGTCCTACCTGGTCATGGACAAAATCAGTGCGGTCATTTCACAACCTTTGTGAACCAGCGCAGCTACAGAAATCCTTCCTTGAACAGGCAGATTCCTTTGCTGTATGAAAATTAACACCAAGATTTTAATGATGCAGAGAGGCCTGGTGATGTTTTTTAAAGAGCCCAAATGACTCTGGTCATTGGCTGGGGAGAGGCCTTGAGCACAAGCCCTATGAAGAGAGGCTGAGGGGTTTGTTTAGCCTGGAGAAGAGGAGGCTCAGGGGTGACCTCATTGCTCTCTACAACTACCTGAAAGGTGGCTGTAGCCAGGAAGAGGTTGGTCTCTTCTCTCTAGCAACCAGCACCAGAACAAGAGGACACAGTCTCAAGCTGTGCCAGGGGAAGTTTAGGCTCAAGGTGAGGAGGAAGTTCTTCACTGAGAGAGTCGTTCGTCATTGGAATGTGCTGCCCAGGGAGGTGGTGGAGTCACCATCCCTGGAGGTGTTCAAGAGGGGATTAGATGTGGCACTTGGTGCCATGGTCTAGTCATGGGGTCTGTGGTGACAGGTTGGACTTGATGATCCTTGGGGTCTCTTCCAACCTTGGTTATACTGTGATACTGTGATACTGTGACTCCTGCATTGGCCAATGGACCACTAATGGTGAATTTATATGATTCTAGATTTTTTAAAATCTAGATGTACTTTTGACTAATCTGATTTTACATGAGTGTGATTTGTTGTCCTGCCTCTTCTACTTACAGCACTGATTTGCTCTGGGCTTTTAAATTACCTTGCAAATTTCACAGAGTCAGAACTACAGCTGGGTTTGCATCACATCCAGCCTAGACCTAGAGCATTTTTACAGAGAATGAAAAAGAAGTGAAAAAAAAATTAGTGAAAGAAAATGGATGGCTGTCCTGACTTGTGAATGAAGTCCTTGTAACCCCTGTCTTTTGAAGGATGGGGTTTAAACAGATATCAAGGGACTGTGGTCTCCTTTGGAAGGACATTGAGGTGATCTCATGTGTCGGTATAGGTTGGGGACTGACCCGTTGGAGAGCAGTGAAGGGGAAAAGGACCTGGGGGACCTAGTGGATGGGAGGTTAACCATGAGCCAGCAATGTCCTACTGTGGCCAAGAAGGCCAATGCCGTTCTGGGGTGGATTAGAAAGGTGATTAGTAGGTTGAGAGAGGTTCTCCTCCCTCTCTACTCAGCCCTGGTGAGGCTGAATCTGGAATATTGTGTCCAGTTCTGGGCCCCTTAGTTCAAAAAGGACCTCAGGGAACTGCTTGAAAGAGTTCAGTGCAGAGCCACAAAAATGATGGAGTGGAACATCTTCCTTATGAGGAGAGCCTGAGGGAGCTGAGGGCTTGGAGAGGAGGAGCCTGAGAGGTGACCTCATTCATGTTGATAAAGATGTGCAGGGTGAGTGCCCAGAGGATGGGGAAATGGTGGAAGTTGAGGCATAGGAAGCTCCATGGAAACAGGAGGAAGAATTTTTTCCCTGTGAGGGTGACAGAACACTGGAACAGGCTGTCCAGAGTGTGTGTGGAGTCTCCCTCTCTGGAGATATTCAAAATCCCCCTGGACATGTTCCTGCGTGACCTGCTCTAGGTGATCCTGCTCTGGCAGGGGGATGGACTGGATGAGTTTTCAAGGTCCCTTCCATCCCCCAAGATGCTGCGATTCCGTGATCTCCATGTGCGGGAGATAATCTGAAGAATCTGGCTTTGTTCTATCACACTGTCTCTGTTTGGAATCTTCTGGTTCAGGTCACCTCTCACAAAGTGTCATTTCTTGACAAATCTTACCTTTTTTTTTTTTGGGGTTGTTATTTTTATAGGCTATACGGACAATTAATGTTTCCATGGCAATTCATCGACAGTTTCCCAAAGATGATAGATTTTAGTATTCATAGACTCCATCCTTCCTTTCTATTTTCTAAGTAATTTTAAGGCTAACCAAGTAGGATCATGTAGGAGTATGTTCTGCTTCAGTAACAATACCACTGTGTGGATATTTAGGGAGGTTTAACTTAAAAGTAGTCTATTAATATCTTAAACATCCATGTTAAAAACACATTCCAATGAGATCAAAATGTATGCAAATCACTGGGTTTTCTGCTTGAGAGAGGGAAGTATCTTATGTTCTTTTCTCAACTGAAGTTGCAAACAGAATAAAGGAAAGCAAGGGCTCTCCTGCCCTTCTAGATCACCCCATTCTCACTGTAACCTGATGACTGCTGGGACCAAACAGAACCTGTGACAAAGCAGCCCAACAAGGGGGCGGCAACCCCACACCAACAAAGCTTCTTAGGGTCAAGGAGACTGTGAAGCTATAAATGTAATTGGATCAGATGTTTCAGAAAATACAGCAATGGTTTGTATTTTGGGAGAGGAAGGCCAACACTGGACTTTAAAGAAAAACATCTTGTCTAGGCCAAGATCCACACTCTACTGGAAAAGAGGTCTGGGATGTGGAAAATTTTGGGGCTTCAAAGAGGATTAACAATGTGAACCATGGCAGGGACTGTTACAGATGGAGTTGACATGTTTAAGAGCCACAGGTCAGTCATATAATTTATTCATTTCAGGCTGCAACGTGCACTGAGATACTCTACAGATACACTTCCTTCTCACTTCTGAAGTGCATTTGGACAGTCCACCAAAAATATCTTGGAAATGGCAGCTGCAGAAACAAACAAAGAAACAAAGGGAAAGAGTGTCAAGTTGCCTATCAGTGGTCAGAAAGGAAAAGCCTATTGTTCCTCTTCATTCCACTTCCACAGGAAAGTCACTGGATAAGGGCATCCCTTTGTGAAGAGGAGAAAAGGAGGAACTGCTGACATTTATTGCATAGGGAAAGTTCTGTCTGCCTAACCTTTGGATATGGCCTCATTCATATTTTCCCTGTGAGCAACTGGATGAAAGGAATAAATAGCAGTGGGGTGGTGTGTGTGTGCACGTAATAAGCCATCCCAAACTCAGAATTTAAGCTGAAGTTTCAATCCTGTTTATAAATTATTTGGCTGTGTATAAGGCTTGTTTACCACCTTACCTCTCTAACCATCTTATTAACTTACCTTTCCTTTTCCTTTTTTCATTTCTCAGAAATAAGATTAAACTTTTTGCAATTCTCTCTATTTTAAATAATACTCCTTGACCATCCTGCCAATATCCAGCATATAGTCTGAAGGGGAAAGTAAATTGCTTCCAAACTCGTGGCATGGGGTATTTTCCAGAACAACTGCATTTTTTTACAGTCCAGCAGGCTCTTCAAACATCCAGGAGAGTGATTCTGTCTCCCCTCTCATACTTTTACATAAGACCAGTTTGTGCTGGCCCCATAGGTCAGGGAAGCTGAATCAGAGTGATATAAGGTATCGTTATAGCAGCTACATGACAAAAAGTGGTGCTCCTAAAACCACTGATCTTATTTATACTTAAAAGTAACATAAGCACAGATGACCCATGTCATGGGTTGGTGTTTGGGTTTTTTTAATAGGATTTTTTTTTTTCCTCCATGATAGTACGACCTTTTCTTAAGGTTGCAAAACTGGTGGAATCACTTCTTCTAGAGACTGCTGCAGCACTGCCCTGAAGCTTTCCAACAAAACAATGAAGAGTCTTGGATTTGGTTGCACAGGCTGTTTGGCTTCTTAGATCAGTTTGTTTCCTTACTCAAAGCTGGGGTTTAGAACTAAGCCTTTATATACACATATATATATATTTATATTCCTTTAAAAAGCACATAACCCCCCCTAAAAATATGCATTGATCAGGGGCGATATAGGTATAGAGAGATAGAGATAGAGATATGCATTGATCTAGAGAGATATAGGTATAGAGATAGAGAGACAGAGATAGAGATAGAGATAGATGTATCAAATATGTCCCCTCTTCTTGCCAAAGCAGTTTCTATAGTTTACAGGTGGAGCTCTCCATCGAGAGAGCATTAATAGTTCAGTCTTTGGGAAACAGAAATGGATGGATGTTGTAGGAAAATTATTGTGGAACAGAATATTAAGGCTCTGCAAGCATGTTTAAATAAAACTCTGCATTTACTGCCTGACATCCTTTCATGTGTGTATGTGGTGGTTTTAGGCTATGCCTTTAAAATTTACTTAGAGATTTTGAACAGAAAAGTAGAAAAACATAAACAAATCACTATTGGCTGTAAAAAGGAAAACTAAACAAATTCATTGGATGAATATCTGCTATAAGATTGGCTGTACCAAAACAATTCTTCCTCTTTTCTGATCTCTCCTTGCCACGTTCAGGAGAGATTAACCTGTCTTATTTAGGCTGACCTAGGCTTGGCTGTACTGTTTAGTTAAGTCTAACCCATTGCTTTCTCTCTGCTCCTTCCTGTCTTGGGACCAAGGCGGAGTTGGGGAGCAGTGGAACAGCTTCCTGGTCTCTGAGCAGGGGGTTTTCATGTTGTTTGCTAATTGTAAATATCTGTATAATATTGTAAATACTGTATATTTTTGTACATATTCTTTGCATTCCATTTTAGAGTGTAGTTTTTGCTCGTAAATACAGCTTCATTTGCTTCTAACTGAGTTGGTCTGGCAAAGTTAATGCTGGGGGGAAATTGAAACCCACCACAGTGTACTGGAAAATTTCTCTTGAAAGCTAAGGCTCCAAAACTGCATCACCACTAGTCCATCTTACAGTAGGAGGTACCTTTTCTCTTTGGGTGATGCTGAAGGGCAGCACAGTGAAGGGCAGCAGCATGAGACCGAATGTAAAGAGACTTAAACTGTGTGTCCTGGATGGACAAAAAAGCCTCAAAATGGCTCTGAACCAGACAATGAGGCAGAAGCTAGTAGATCTGCTTCTTTGGGCTTGCCTGGACATGTTTCAGAGCCAGGATGAGCCAGGTGGGCGTGCTTTTGGCCATGTTTGGAAAGAAGGCTTTCTATAGGTTGCAATACCAGGGTTGACCCCTAGACCTGTGTTGCTCCTGGCCATTATTGTCTCGGGAAACCTATAAATATCAGCCCGAAGGGCCAGAGCTTTGTCTTGCCATTGTCCACGCTCTGGAAGGAACCACATGCCTCGCTTGGAAGCTGAACTGTGTTCCAGTTTACCCAGACAAGACAGCAAAGACCCCTCGCTATTCTCAGCGTTGTAAAGCCCAGAGGACAGATACTTGTCTTGCCGGGCCGAGAGGCGAAACCCCAGAGGAGCCGAGTCCCCGGGACAGTTCCGATTGATCGGAGCAAGGAGCGAGCGCTGCTGCAAAAGGACCACAGCCGAGAAACCTCCTCTCTACAAAGCTTTTGGCTACAAATCCTTTGGGAGCAAATCCTGTCTCAGCAATAAGCTGCAGACCCCAACAGAAAGGGAAACTCTGCTCCTGCAGCTTCCACGTGCATCTATTGCAGGTCTGTTGCCCTGGGGAGTTCTGGGTTTCCCCCACACACACGTGGGCAACCGCCGGCTGCTTTGCCGAGGTTTCTTTTCTTTACAGTTTAAAGTGATGTTTGTTGTTTCTGGATTTTTGTGCATGTTGTTTAAACTGTTATTTGTTCCTGCTGGTGAGGTCTCTGTTCCACGACCGAAACCCCTCGAACCTGTAAATAGGTTTTCTTTAATATTTTTTGTGGGATTTTTGTGATTAAAAAAATTTTTTTTTTAATTAATCGCTCCATGTATTGAACATTAATTTATCCTTTATAGACCAAAATACTGTGCTACTGCGACTGCCACCATTCCCCCTGTGTTATTAAACAAAGGTTTAATTCATTTTTTTCTTGTTTTCCCTGAGAAACAAAGGGAAAATATTTAGAAGAAGCCTGCAAACCCCAATAAATACTATCAATTTAATAAATGTAGTTGCAGCTTCAGCATGGTGCTAAAACTTAGTAAATAGACATCAGTAGTTGTAAAGAGCAACTGAATGCACTGTATTACTGGCTGTAGTGCAGTGAGGTTACCCCCCAGCTAATTGGAATTTACCCAGAGTAAATTCCCAAAAAACCCTGAAACTCAGAACTTGGAAGCAAAATGAAGAGTTATATTTACACAAGGTAAGCTAAAATCTAGAAGTATAAAATGCAATGCATATGTACAAAATATATTTACATATATTTACAATTCAGAAAAACAAATACAAGGATTCCCTTGTGCAGAACTACACCCCCTGCCCCAGACAGCCCAGAGGGCTGCTTGCAGCCTCCTTCCAACCGAGACCATTTGTATTCCTGGTACCTCACAGACAATATGAGCCAGAAGAAGGTCAGGAGAGAGATAAGAGAGCAAGACATGCAAAAGCCACAGAGAGAAGTAGTGAAAAGGAAAGAGAACAGCTTGTGCAGCAAACTCTATCCTAGTCAGCAAGAGAATGGAATGATATAGACATATCTGTATTAGTGTCTTGTATCAAATCCCCTGCTTCATTTACCTTTTACTCAAAGATGTCCAAAATATTTCCTATTCTTATTTATAACTAAGACCCTGGGCTAAAGTACCAGCCTCAAACCGCAACATTGGCACAGCAAAGATCACTGAAACAGAATTTTCTGAAGTTCAGATCTGCTGATAAAAAGCTCCTGGTGGTGTGAAGTTGAGATAAAGTCAGTTCTGGTATCGAGCATTTTGCTATGCAGTAATTGAACAAAGCCTCGTGGACAGTCTTAAAAACACTTTGAAACAAGCTACACACAAATAGTCACTGCATATCTGAACAGAGTGGAAACAAAAGAAATTACATAATAATTTCAATATGCAATTCTTAAATTAGATTTGCATTGACATGCTCCTGTGGTTAGTACTGACAGCCGATGCTTTTCCTCAGTACTCAAAATAGTGTTATAATACACTGTTGCTACAGCACCCAGAGATCAAGGCTATTGCTGAGAAGGCTGCTATAGAGAAAAAGACTGAACGGGTAATATTATTTCCATGCTATGCCATTCTGGATGCATCTTTTAATGGCTGTGACCAAGGATACAAACAGTTAGGTAACTTCCACTGCTGAATTCCTTCAAATGTTGTTTATTCTTCAGTGTCTGTGTATGTTTTCTTTTCAAGCGTGGTTTAAACAGAGGCCTAGTGTGGTGTAAACTTCACCCAAGTGATCTTAACTGTGTGCATCTCTCTGTAAGAGCACTGCTGAAATTCCAGTTCTTTCACTTAATATTACAAGCGGATAAGGAGATAGTGGGTTTAGTTTCAATCCCAATGAAGTTAGCAGCACTAACATGTACAAAACACAACCATATGGCTGACTCAGGAACAGAGGAAAATGAGGAGCAGGGAAAATGCTGCCATGGGCTGAAAGCAGGGTAAGTGGGCAGCACCCAACCTTGTCCAACAGGTTTCTGCTGTAATTGCTTGGTGGGCTGGAAGAGCTATGCCACCTTCTACCGAAAGCAATGGTTCATATCTAACAGCTAGCAATTACTATCTGCCATCATGGCAAGAGAGGTAAGGAGTCAAATAGCTGAAGGATACTCAGGCAGCTGCTGAAGGCTATGGGAGACTGTGAGAGGGTGAGATAGAGAAAAAAGGGAGGATTCCTGCCTGGAACAGGAGAAACTTGGACAGGCAAAGTTTAGTTGCTTTCCATGTTGCTACATCTGCCCACTGCAGCAATGACATTGTCCATGAACCTGCCCATAGCTTCGACAGTTATGAGAACAGCAGCCTCCTTTTCTTCTGCAGGCTTGCAAGGCACATCTCGCACATAAACACGTGAGAGGAAGCTCAGTGAGAGAATTCAATGGAAAGTCTTTTAATGTTGCTATTTTTAGACTCATCATATAAGAAGAGTGCTGCTGGGGGATCTGTTATTTCCAACAAATGGCAGATTACTTCCTTCTCTTACATGCATAGAGCTGTGTCATGACTGCAAAATGAACACATGGTTGAGAAATTTCTTGCTCTGCTGCACGGTGGTTAATTTTTCAACAGTTCTTTTAATGGTTCTGAGAGCATCACACAGCAGAATCTTCTAAGAGTCAACTCTCACCACCAGCCCTTCATCACACTGTGAGAAAAACCCATCTGTCTTAAAATGGCTTCATTTTTAAGTATGTTCTTTCCTCATCTCTTTCTGGTCAGTTGCTGAATGAACTGCAAATTTTGCATCTGATTTTTGAAGTGCTCCACAAAATCACGTCTTTTAAAACCATGTTTGCATAACTCTCCATCTGACTAACCTGCTCATTGCCTTGTCCCAACAGACATAGAGAAATGACCCATTTTCAGTGATGTGCTGACTGTATATTTAAGGATTGCATGAGTTTGCCTGACAGGCCACAAACAGTCCCTGTACTGCCTCTTGCTAACTCCTGATGTTTTTTATTGTGCTGGGTTTTTCCTCTCCCAGAGAAATGGAAATTAAAAAATTTAACTGAAATCAGTTGAAAGGCTTGATATCTTTGGATTTAAGACCCTAAACTAGCTCTGCTACATGTGGTGAATGAGTCTTGATTTATGATGAACTATGGAAGACAATAAAGATCTCATGTTGCTCCCAGTAGCCAGCTACTCCTATCCAAGCCCTACTGGTGTATCTGAATTACTAGCCTGATTTTTGGCAGTCAGGGAAGAAAGACTGAAGACCAAGTGAGTGCCAGTGGGTGGGTGTATATTTTGGGTCAGTTCTCCAGGAAAAGTCAGATCCAGACTAGCTGAGGGGACCAGAAATGCAACAGTGCAGATTGAGGAGTAGCACAGGGGTAAGGAAGAGATTGCCTGTGCACCGCACAGGCATAGCATCCCATTGCTTTCTGAGACAGGGCAGCTTCCAATAGGATCCTGCAGAAATTTGGCCATTATTGCTGCAGCCTTGGTCCATGTGTGTTCATACTGACTTATTTGCAAGGGGGTTTTGGCATTTATTTTAGACTTCTGTTAGCTCTGCATACCAATGCAGAACAGAGGAAATTAAATAGGTTCTGCTACTCCTCTTGTCAGAATCCACTGTATATGTGCAGAGCTACTGAAGACAGTCTGATTGCCAAGTGTTTCTGCTGGCAGAACTGGCCTGCTGGTGACAACACACTGGAAAAACATGAGGAAGAATCCAAAATGACACTCAGCTTCTAAACAACTTGATAGAGCCAAGAATTGGCAAGTTAATACTAGGACTGAGAAAGGAGATAGTTTTCCTTTCCACTTGTAAATGTGATATGTTTTGTCTGGAACTAATCAGAAATATAACTTGGTTATGTCATTTTTCTAGCAGGGCTTTTTAGAAAACAGATTTGCAATTTGAAGTGCTATGGTGTATTGGCTTCATCTGAAGCACCAGTACCTTCTGATTTTTATGTGAACTAGTTGAGGATGCTGAATACACCTGCATCACCACCACCAGCAGCTCAGGAATACAGTGTCTTAATGATTTGTTTACCTTTTGAAGCATTATTTATTAATGTCATTATTAAGTTAGGCTTGTGAGAACATGGTAGGAGAAAAGTTAGATGGGAAGGAAGCTTTTAGCTGTGTAGTAAATACAAATAAGATGATAACCTCTCAGTGGGTCCTCCTGATTGCAGGGGACACACACTGCACCACCTCTCCCTAAGAGAACAGTCTGTGGTTGTTCGTATGAGCAATGGAGAAAGTGAAATGCCCCTCTAGCAACAGAAACAGACAAGTTTTGACCTCACAAACACAAGACGAGCCAGCAGAAGGTCAGGGCTTTGTGCCCAGGAGGAAAACTGAATTTGACATCAGCCAGTCACAACCAAACAAATTATTTTAGTAAACTGATACACCACCACACACACACACTCCTCCCCTTGGGATTCTGAAGGGAATTCATCCACTGTGACTATTTTCATAAACTTGTTTCTCAGTTTCACAAAATGTGATCCCAGAAAACTTATGATTCCATTGTCTTTGCTGCTAGAGTACTCCTCTGGACACTGGATCCTTCAGTCTGCCATTAGTTCAGTGAGTTCAACAAACCATTGGACAGTGACCCAAAGGTGAAATTTAAGTGAGTTAATAAAGACAGTGACTGAGAAGATCTGTCAATAACTAATCTGGCAAGAATGAATTAATGGAAATAAAAGATACACCAGCCAGGTCTCCTGACACTAATTTTCCAGCAAGATGATACCAGAATGATATCATGACACAAGTTAAACTTTCAGAACATTAAATTTATTTGAAATGAGTATTCCTTTACTGATTATGCTTCCTGAAATGAAAAATGACGAAGGATCATTCAGATTAATTTAAAAAGACAACAAGCAGGGACTGAAATACTTCCCTGTAGTTCCTTTGATCCTTTAATTCATTCATGGATTCTCCTTCTGATATGTAAAATATGAATAAATACATTGCTAGGCAAACATAAACAGTGCGAAGAAACTGTCAGGAATTGCCATTGGATTCATCTTAGTTCACAGATTCAGTACACGCACTGAAGAGCACACAAACTAATCCCATTTGTACTGTTTAATTAGGAGATAAAACCCACTGCAAGAATTCCTTGTACAGCAAAGCCTCAAGTGGAAATGAGGAACACAGTTTAACTTTAATCCAATTTTGAGACCTACTCTTGTTCCAGTTCTCCTAGGGAGAACTGGAAGCATTCAGACCTTTGTTGGTGTTTTGTGTAAAAGTCAACAGCGACATTGCAATTTCAGCGTGTGAGTGATCCCGTTTCTTATAGTCTCTGCTGTACACAACAGGCTGGCCAAATCCACCCTGCATTAAGGCAAGCAACAAAAGTCCATACTCTAAAACTTTTGCTAAGCTTAAGAGGCAACTTATTTCAGAAATATCTCTCTGGAGCCAATGAGGCTCTTATGCATCTCTGTGCTAGAAGCTATCTGACCATCCTCTGCCTCAACAGACTGCACAGCTCTGTGTTCCAAGAATAAGCATACACACATGCACAGTCTTGATGTATAGTACTGTAGCCAGTGCTTTAAAATGTCTTTTATATTGTTTTATCCTTCCTGCTTTGGAATCAAGAAATCTTTGTGAGACTCTGCAGTGAGTCTGTGCCTAGGGACATGAATAATGACTTGGAAATCATCCAAAAAGGACTTGCTTCTGCAAGAGATGGGTCAGTATTAATTATAAATTGGGATTTTCATATGATGGCTTAGCATGGGCTATGATAGTTATCATCTGTGCCAGGCTGCATTTGTGTTATTCCTGCAGTCTGCCTACAGGAGAGGTTGAAAAAATCCCATGCCCAAATGCATTAAACAGGAAATGTTTATTCTGTTCCATTATTTTTCTGCATCTACATCTATGTATGGCTAAACCCTGACAACATTTGATTCCCCAGAAGCATGATTCATTTGACAGTCCTAATAGCTACTAAGTGTAAGATTTCACCAGACCTTGTAATTTTGTTTGTGGGACTTGGCAGGGAACTTTCATGTGCTGCACTTGAAACGTGTCTGTTATTTTCACTTCAGTACTTCAGACCTAATGTGGCAAAGAAGGGGAAAAAGAAAAAAGCTTTAAGGAAAAAAGTGCAAAGAGAAGCACTGACCAAGCAAGACCATGGCAGGTTTGTTAGTGAGGCCAAGGGGCTTATAGCCCTCTTCAAAATGCCACACTCAATAACCCATCTTGGATGGCTCTCCTCAGAGGGAGCAGCCTTACAGTCTCCACAGCTATCAGATTGTGGCCAGCCTTAACTAAGCTCTTAAGGGCAGCAGCTTGGGATCCTTTGCACCTACCTTGCCGCACTGCAGGACAAGCTATGTGCACTAAGGTATTCACATGAGGAACTGAGAAATATTGCTGAGAAAATCATCAGATCTCAAAGGTCTTTTCCTACCTAAATAAGTCTATGGTTCTCTAGTTTAGGATGTGATGACTTGCTTTCTGCATATGGTCATGCCCACTGACTGCAGAAGGCACCTATGTAACTACTTTGTGTTTAGTACTCAAATGGATTTTAGATGACTGAACTAGGCAAGAGAACCTAACCCAAGGGTCTTGCAAAGGTCAGGGTATACATAAGAGCAAAGGTGATGTTTAACAAAGGCTTTATGAAAGATAGATCTTCAGCACAAGAAACAAGTCATTAAATGTGTTCATAAATGTTTTATCTTGGGTCAGTAGGTCAGAAATTAAATATATCAAGTCCATTTTCACAAGCTGTCTGCTTTCCCATCCATTCTTGCCACCTTAGGCATGTATTTTGGCTATCAGAACTGTTTTACTTGCCCTTGTTGCTGTGTGCAAGGGAAAAGAAATTAGGCTGCGTAATGAGAGAGTGAGGCTGGTGTGGAGGTTCTGCCAAAGCTGAAAAGCACTGATTTTCTTTTTAGGCACAGTTTTATAAAAGATGATGCACAACAGCAGTAGGAGGATGACTTTCAAAAATATTTCAAGTGGAAGTGACAATTAGATGGTGGGGAGATGGGGAAAGGTGAAAAGTAGCAGAACTGCTGCAGACAAACATCACGGCTGACAGGCAGCAATTTTCTGAAATGGCCATTGGATTGCACAGGTCTCCACGCAGCTGAAAAGTAATCACTGGATGATAATTCTTGCAGGAGGCTTTTGAATCCTTGTAGTCATAAGGTTTATGGGAGAAAAGTGGAGATCAACACAGGAAAGGTGTGTGAAATCTGTATCATACGGAGAAAAGAGTAGCCTAATTTAGAGGCAGTTCTGTCTGCTCAGATATTAGTATTTCCTTTACTTTGTTGTGGTGGGTTAACACCCTTTTCTGAAAACAAAAGAACACAGCAGGGTGGAGGACTTGCAGGTACTTTTCACTCCCTGCAGGGCATTTTTCGCATGTGAAGCCCATTCTGTTCCACTCCCCCTCCCTGCCCAGGACATCGTAGCTGTTGGCACTTCTCTGGCTCCTGCCTCTGCTGGATGAGAGCTACTGCAGCTGCCCTCCTGCTCCTCTGCCACGTGGTTGGACCTGATCCCTTTCCCTGCTGCCTCCACGCTTCCTCAGAGAAAGGCTGGTTTTGTATTATTCTCTTGTTTTTTGTCCCCCTGCCATCCATCCTTGTTCCTTGCCCTTGTGAACCTTTTCCTGTTATTGTCATATATATACATCTATTGTTTAAAGACAACTCTTTACCTCTCTACTTCCAAGCCGACTCCAAATTATTGTTTGGTGAATTTGCTCCTTCCTTTTCTCCTCTCTCTGTTGGGAGGGAGGAGCGGGGAGTGGGGGAGAGATTCTCAGCCTTGCCCCCACCTGAGCTCTTAACTCCCAGTTAAGGCTCAAACCACCACATTTGTTCAGTAGTTTTGTAGTTTACTTGCTGCAGTTACCAAATGTCTAGAAAAGTGAATTTGAAAAGGAAAAAAACCTATGTAGTGTAAAGAAAAGTGTAATTCATAACTATTGTTGTAATTTGTATTATATAAACAATGATGTAATGAAATCATTCTGTAAGTGATTCTCCCATTTACGGCAAGTGAAGGATAATCAGCAAGGAGCCAGTCTTGGAGACTACAGTCTCAGCAAGAGAGCAGATAAAGTAAAGAGGGCTGCCAAACTTGTACATGACATTGAAATAATCCTGCATACCTTTCAGGTCTTAAATCTGTTCCTGTGTTGGCAGAAGTGTTTGATACAAGAATGATTCCAATAAATACTTGTCTCAATACTAACCCATTAATATACAATAATAAACCATATGTCAATTCATAAAATGCTGCAGATCCAAGCCTTGCAATTATTTCCAGGCTGACTTTCCCCCGGTGCTGAAAAAAAAAAGGCTATAAAGAATGCACTAAGGCCTGGGCTACTGATAACAAATTTTCAGACAAAAGTTGGTGAGGCAAAAAACTTTCGTAGTCTGGTGCCTTCTTGATCTGGCAACATCTTGCTTTCTGGACATGACTTCAGGTTAAACATAACAACTGAGGTTAATATTCATAACATTTGTTTCTTCTGTGAGAACATATGGACTGTTACTACAGTTAGGTTTGCCTGCAGTAGTAGCAAAGTGCCTCATTGTAAGTCCTGATGTAGTTTCAGATGGGTGCTGGCACAGCTTAGACAGATTTACTGTAATGATCCTGAAAATCCAGCCCATTTTCTTGCTGATCTTGCTCTCCCTCTAGTAATTTTGGGCTCTGCCACTTCAAGGAAGGAGCTGAAAAATGCCTCAGCCCAAGCCCAGCTCTGCCCAGACATTCACACCAAAAAATCAGAGGAAAGAGAGAAGAGTCCTCTGCCCACTGGCACTTCTATGTGTGCTTTCACTGTTTGTTGATGCTATGGTTTGAGGCTGGTTGGAAGGAGGCTGCAAGCAGCCCTCTGGGCTGTCTGAGGCAGGGGGTGTAGATCCATACAAGGGGATCCTCATATTTCTTTCTTTTTTTTTTTTTTGTAGAATAGAATAGAATAGAATAGAATAGAATAGAATAGAATAGAATAGAATAGAATAGAATAGAATAGAATAGGACAGGACCAGACCAGGTTGGAAAAGACTTTCAAGATCATCAAGTCCAACCCATCACTCAATACCATCTAATCAACTAAACCATGGCACCAAGTGCTTCATCCAGTCTCTTCTTAAACACTTCCAGTGATGGGGACTCCACCACCTCCCATTCCAATGGGCAATCACTCTTTATGTGAAGAACTTCTTCCTAATATACAGCCTAAACCTCCCCTGGTGCAGCTTGAAGCTGTGTCCTCTTGTTCTGTTAGTGGTTGCCTGGGAGAGGAGACCAGCCCCCACCTGGCTACAACCTCCCTTCAGGTAGTTGTAGACAGCAATGAGAGCCTCCTCTTCTCCAGGCTAAGCAACCCCAACTCCTTCAGCCTCTCCTCATAGGGCTTGTGTTCCAAACCCCTCACCAACTTCGTTGCCCTTCTCTGGACACGTTCCAGCAAGTCAACATCCTTCCTAAACTGAGGGGCCCAGAACTGGACACAGGACTCAAGGTGTGGCCTAACCCGTGTTGAGTACAGGAGCAGAATGACCTCCCTGCTCCTGCTGGCCACACTGTTCCTGATGCAGGCCAGGATGCGGTTGGCCCTCTTGGCTGCCTGGGCACACTGCTGGCTCATGTTCCGCCTACTATCAACCAGTACCCCCAGGTCCCTCTCTGCATGGCTGCTCTCCAGCCACTAGCATTTAGATGTGTTAAATCTCATGCCAATGGAATCTCCCCATCCATCCAGCCTGTCAAGGTCCCTCTGCAGAGCTCTCCTACCCTCTAACAGATCAACACCTGCCCCAGATTGGTGTCATCTGCAAATTTACTGATGATGGACTCAATCCCCTCATCCAGATCATCAATAAAGATATTGAACAGGATGGGGCCCAGCACTGATCCCTGGGGCATACCACTAGTGACTGGCTGCCAGCTGAATGTGGCACCATTCACCACTGCTCTCTGGACTCAGCCCTCCAGCCAATTCCTGACCCAGCACAGAGTGCTGCTCTCCAAGCCATGGGCTGACAGCTTGGCCAGGAGTTTGCCTTTGGGGACGCTATCAAAGGCCTTGCTGAAGTCCAGGTAGACTACAGCCACAGCCTTCCCCACATCCACCAAGTGGTCACCTGATCATAGAAGGAGATCAGGTTGGTCAGGCTGTGTGATTGCACTCAAGATGACCTGTTCCATAATCTTGCCTGGCAATGAGTTCAGGCTGACAGGCCTGTAATTCCCTGGTTCCTCCATCTGGCCCTTCTTGTGGATGGGCATCATGTTGGGCAGCTTCCAGTCATCTGGGACCTCTCCAGTGTGCCAGGACTGTTGGAAAATGATGGAGAGCAGCTTGGCCAGCTCATCTGCCAGCTCTCCACTCTAGGATGGATCCCATCTTGTCACATGGACTTGTGGGGATCCAAGTGGTTAAGCAGGTCTCTAACTACTTCCTCTTGGATCACAGGGGAACTATGCTGTTCCCTGGCTCCATCTGCCAGCTCAGGAGGCCAGTTGTCTAGAAGACAACCTATCTTGCTATTAAAAATTGAGGCAAAGAAGGTGTTAAGTACCTCTGCCTTTTCCTCACCTTTTGTCACTATATTCCCCTCCGTGTCCACCAAGGAGTGGAGCTTGTCCTTGCCCCTCCTCTTGTCATTAACATATTTGTAGAAGGATTTTTTTTTCTCCTTCACAGCAGAGGCCAGTCGAGCTCTAAATGGGCTTTTACCTCTCTAATTTCTTCCTACATGACCTAGCAACATCCTTAAACATTCCATGGGTTGCCTCACCTTACTTCCAAAGATGGTACATGCTCTTTTTTCCCCTTAATTTCTTTAGAAGTTCATTACCCATCCAGGCTGGCCGTCTGCCCCGGCGGCTCATCTTCCAGCACGCTGGCACAGCCTGTTCCTGCACCTTCAAGAGTTCTTTCTTGAACTAGGTCCACCCCTGCTGGACCCCTTTGTTTTTAAGGGCTGTTTCCCAAGGTACCTTTTGAGCTAGTTCCTTAAGTAACCTGAAGTCTGCGCTCTGGAAGTCCAGAGTGGAGGTTTTGTTGATGTGCCTCTTAGCTTGACTGCATATTGAAAACTCAATTATCTCATGGTCACTGGACCTCAGACAACCTCCAACCACCACATTTCCCACCAGCCCTTGTCTGTTTGTAAAAAGAAGATCAAGCAATATATGTAAATATATTTTGTACATATTCGTTGCTGGGGGTAATTTCCAGTTAGTTGGGGGGAATCTCAACCTACCACATTTATTATTAGTGCCCAATGTAGGGCTCAATTGATTAACTGATAATCTGTATAAAGAAGCCAAAATGAAGTTATTTTGGTTTCTCTGGCCTCTTTTCATCCCTCTTGCATCATTTTTTTGTTTTATCAGTGTCCAGTTTCTTTAGCATATTCTAATATTTCTGTACTTTTTGCCAGAAGGTTATAGAATGGTGTAAAGGCAGTTTTGGGGAAACTGAGTAATTACTGCCTCAGTTATATAGGTGCAGGATATGGTAATATTACTGTGAATATTCCATCTGAGTTTCTTGATTTTACTGTCCCACTAACCGATTGCTATTTAGGTGATTTGAATCTTGCAGTGGTCTGTTTACTATGCCTGAATTTGTTATTTGTGGTGGTAATAGCATTTTGGCAAGAGACATATAAGAGTAAACAAGCTACAGGTGGGATTTTTAACTTTTCTGCAGGCAGCAGCAGGGAGCTAGGGGTTAATCCAGAAACAGTCTCAGACCACAGCAGTGGAGGGAGCAGAACTGCTGTGGCTCGGGGCAAGCTCAGGGTTAAGAAACACTTAGCCATGGAGCCTTTAAAAAAGGGAAAAGGAGAATTTGGTTTCCTTTGGTACCAATCAGTAAGGAGGGAAGCAAAGCTCAGGAAGCAGCATGGACAGAGCCTGCAAAAGTGGCTGGGGCGTGCAGTGCTGGCGCAGCTTCCTCTATGGGGGGGGGCAAATGGGCATGGGCAGTGGCTATAAAGCTCAGGTAGTGGCAGTGCAGGTTTTGGCAACTCCAGCAGAGCCTGCAAAAGCAGCAGCAGTGTTGAGGTGGAAGAGTTCTTTGCACAAGATGTGGTTCAGATGGTCTCTTCATATGAAGGTGCTTGATAGTGCTGCCATTAACGAGGCTGGAGAGGCAAAGAGATTTCTGCCCATGGTGGCTGGAACAGAAATGAGTCCAGTGGCTGTGACGGGGTCTGCCTGGGGTGTGTGCCTGCTAATGCTGCTTCTGTGCCAGCCCTGCCTGCTTCTGATGGCAGAAAATTAGTCATGTAAGAAAAGATTATCTCAGAGGAGAAACTGAACAGGCAATGAGTTGGTTGGGAAGGTGCTATGTCACAGGCGCTCCTACTTTAGAAGTAAGCAACAACTCTGCTAAACTGTTGGGATCACTAGCAAGAGACAATGGAATCAGTAAGTATACAGAGAGTCCCATTGGTAAAGTTTCCTGTAGCACACCTTCATTGGCTGTGCTGATGTGGTATCCATCAAGGGATAATTTACCCTGGAACCCTCAGAAATGGTCAGCAATGGAAGAGGGAATCAAGTGTTTGAAGGAGTTTACTGTAAGAGAAATAATTTATGGAAATTATGGCACACAGAATCCTGACAAAATTCCGGTGGGAACAGATCTTGTTTCCTGCTTTCTGAATTTTTGAATCACCTACATCTAAGATAGACATAATGGAGGACGAACTGAAAATAGGGACTTTACTACCCATTATTGTGGATACTGTTTTAGATTAAATGCATAGCTTTATGCAATCAATGGCATGATATAGAAGGGGTGCATTGTTATGGTTTGAGGCTGGTACTTTAGCCTAGTGTCTTAGTTGCAAAAAAGTATAGGAACTTTCTGACCATCTCTGAGTAAAAAGGTATTGGGTACAAATCAACAATATAGATATGTCTATATCGTTCCATTCTCTTGCTGACTTGGATATAGTTTGCTGCACAAAACATTCTCTTTCCTTTTCAATTCTTCTTTCTGTGGCTTTTGCAGTGCTTGCTCCTTTATCTCTTTCCTGACCTGCTGGCTCATATCGTGTCTGTGATGTACAGCGAAGGGAAAAGGGTGTGTGTGTGAAGGATTTTGTACATGTTCATTGTATTTTATACTCCTACATTTTCACTGACCTTTTGTAAATACAACTTTCATTTTGCTTCTGAGTTCTGAGTTTTGGGGTTTTTTTTAATTTACTCTATGGGTAAATCCCAATTAGCTGTGGGGTAATCTCAACCCACCACAGTTGACAAGCAGATAAAGGCTGCAATGGTTTTAAAAAGTGCATGGTTTGAACTTCTGTTATGTTTGTTAATAAGCTGTTTTGATTGTGCTGTATATCGCAATGTAAACACCTGAGAAAACACAAAGAGTAACAAAATTGGATGCGAAGTTATTAACATTATAAAAATCCTGTAATTGCACAAAAGCAACAAGAAACAACTGATAAGGACACTGCAACAGTGCACACTATCATTTGCTCCCTCTGATAATGACATTACATTTCCTCAAGACCACCATTCTGCTTGATGCAAGGGTATGGACATGGAATACTTGCCTTAGTTCCTTTGATTTAGCTGCATTTAAATTCCGAGCTAAGGAGCATGTTTTCAAGATGCTGCTCAGAAATATATCCACTGAAGAAACAATCCCTATCCATGTACCAAATCTCTCAGTTCCTATTAGCATTTCAAGCAAGATTGACCACCTCTTTTTTCTGCTCTTCCCTTTTATCCCAGACTTCCTTTTGGTAGGAAGTATCTACAGATCTCTACTACGAAAGCACAGGTAGCTGATAGATCAATGTCAGATGGGTTAGCCATGAACCTGCTGGCTGGAAGAAAAGCTGTTCCTTTCTGGGGTTTACTTACTCATGGGTTCCTGAAGAATGGGGCTGAAATGCAGCAGAATTCCACAGACTCCCCTATGTGACTTACACTTGACAAAGAGCAGAAAAGTCTCTCTGTCTAGCTGATTTGAACCGTAGGTGCAGGTAAACCCAGAGATTTTCTTCTTGCCTACACAGCCTCATCAGGAAGAAGCCTCTGTTATAGAACTGAACTCTACAGATTTATATCCTTGGCATGTTAGGTTTTAAGGGCCTTCTTTTCCCTGTGGTTCCTATAAACTTCTCCACACAGACTGAGAGGCTCTTCAGGAACAGACCATGGTATTGCTATGTGCTCATGGCATCACTAAGTGCCAAAGTGATACCACACCTGTAGCAGCAGACAGTGCAATGATGCCAATACTTGGGATCCATTCATGTTGTACAGTTTAGCCTCCAAATAAAAGAGAAGAAAACAACTTCCCTTTTAGGAGGTTCATGGCTTGCAAACTCATGCATAAGTAATTTATAAAGTCATAGATTATTGTGATTCATGAGAAGAAATGAAATACAAGTCCTAACGTATGCCAGACATACTAGTCCCCACCTATGTATAGATAATGAATAAAAATGTAGTTGGTTTTATTAAATTCCTTCTGATCTGATTCTTACAGTATCCCTAAATTTTCTTCTATACACTAAATCAGACTTGTCCTAAAAGGAAATACAGGAGTGTCTTCTAGTCTGCCTGTTATCACAGGCAATGGTATTTTGCAACCCACCTAATGGCTGAACAACCTGCTCCAAACCTGGAAGCTTTAGCTCCTTGTACTTCTAGAAATAAAGTTTCATATATATGTATGTGTGTGTGTGTGTGTGTGTGTGTGTGTGTGTGTGTATGATAGCAAAGTTTTGATTTCCCTGGGTGTGCAAAGTTCCACTTTTTGTATGTGGGTCCACAACATCTGATTGCTCTGGAATGCTGTAGCTGAGGTACAAGTATTCAGAGAAAACATAAGGAAAAACCATATGTACTCATTAGTGAAAAAGATCATCATGACAGATTGCTCTCCATATGTGGAATTTCTGTACAGCGTTGTTGCTACTTACATGACACACGAGAACTTGGTTCCAGTAAGTTATGTTGTCATACTGCTGCTTTAAAAGGCATTCAGGTAGAATGAATACATTCACAAATTAGGCTGAGTCTACCAGGACACAAACTTCCAGAGTCCTCCACCCCTACCAGCCTCAGCAGGCCTAAGAGCAGGCCAAAAGCATGTGTTTTTCAGAAATGTCTTTATGATTCACTGGTAAGCCCAGGCAAGGACACATTTGACAAGCACATTCTGAAGTGTCACAGCCTCTTGTACTTAGCAGCAGCACACCCATGTTTTGACACAGCTGCACAGAGCTTTCAGATATATTCCTATGGCCTCAGTAGACAGAGATCCACACCAATAGCTAACTCTTAGTTCCGTGTGTTGTTTCATGCAATGGCATGACTGCACTCAATCTGTGTACTGTCTGTATCGTGGCTATTTCTGTACCCATCATTTCTGTAGCTATCATCCCAGGCCTGTGTGGCTAGCTTTACACTGTAACTTGCCTTTTTTCTTCTGTCTCCCAGTGTCGTGACGCTAGAGGGTGACAAAGATCCAAATGAGAATCAAAATGGAACCATTTAGAATTGGAAACTTGAAATTCAGAGCAATTTCATAAAACTAGTTAGTCCTCCAGTAGAACAGACATGAAGATTCAGTGCTGCTAACTGCAATTTAATAGAAGCTATTGGCACTTAATGGAAGATTGCTTGATTCAAATCAACCCTGGACCAGATTGTTCAAAATGAAGAAGGTGGAACCATATGTTCCTGGACTTCTCCAGGACACAGTTGAAAATAATGGAGCAGTATTGCAAATCTGAAGTGGTGATGGGACTGTATTTTTAGAGGGTGTGAAAGAGAGAAGAGAAAACCCATCAAACCCACCCAATTCCAGACAATTCAAGCACTAAAAGTACTGTACAGCAGTCTTCAGTTATAGAATTATACAGAAAATTAAAACCTTTCCATATGTAATGTTACATATAAAACTGAATGAATTGCTTAGGGAGTGCATAAGTTCCAATTCCTGCCTTTACAACACTGAGGGAAACAACCTTCTTCCCTAAAACAATCTCCTGCTTTGCCTCTGCATATCTATAGGTACATAATTTACTTTGCACATGAAAACAGAGTTTGAATATGCAGTGGTTTCTTGTAAATATATACATGGCAAAAGTTTCCAGACAAAATCAACCATATATTAAGTTCCAGATGCTGTAGTAGTCATGTCAAGCCTTGCATCATTTAAAATGTGGCCCATTATGTATGTAAAATATATATATTATTTTAAAATAGTAAGAAATGCTCTGTTGAGTTAATTGTCTTAACTAAATTTTCTGATCAAAAGTAACTAGAATATTGCATCCAGTTTTGGGCTCTCCAGTTCAGGAGGGACAGGAATCTACTTGAGAGAGTCCAGCAGAGGGCTATGAGGATGCTGAAGGGACTGCAACACTGCGCAATGAGGAGAGGCTGAGGGCTCTGGTGCTATTTAGTCTGGAAAGGAGAAGACTGAGAGGGGATTTAATAAATGTTTATAAATATCTGAGGGATGGAGGTCGAGAGAGGGGGGACAGCCTCTGCTCAGCTGCACCCTGGGATAGGACAAGGAGCAAAGAAACTACAACACAGGAGGTTCCACCTCAACATGAGGAGGAACTTCATCACTGTGAGGGTCCCAGAGCACTGGAACAGGCTGCCCAGAGAGGTTATGGAGTCTCCTTCTCTGAAGACTTTTCAGACCCATCTGGATGTATTCCTATGTGACCTTCACTAGATTATATGGCATAGGTGATCCTGCTCTGGCAGGGGGGTCAGACTCAAAGATCTCCAGAGGTCCCTTCCAACACCTAACATCCTGTGATCCTGTGAACTATTTAAAGGAAATTTGTATGATACTACCAGGGCATTATCATGAAATTTAATAGGAACTGTAATGTACCAGCACTCAGAAGTGTGTGAATCTTTTACTTTCTACAAAGTATTTTCAGGCTGCAAGATGGCGGGGGGGAAAGACCTAGATTTCCAGCATTTGAAGTGTGATGAAAATAATCCTCCTTTGTTGTTTTAATTTATTTTAGACAGTTGTGGTGATTAGGCTCAGAGTCACATCTCTCTGGGTTCGCTGTTGGGAATATGGCATGCAAATGGCATCAGTCTGTGCCAGCAGAGATCGCTGACTGCATTGAAGGATTTAAATGAGTAAAACACATGTAAACCAGTCTGATGGGAACCTCAGATTTGGTTAAGGATTCTGGCTCTCTAAGCACTTGGCCAAAAACAGTGATAGTGGTCAGAATAAGGCACAGACTCTAACATTTGCTGTCACCAGAACTGAGCTAGCACTTCACCTAATAGAGAAAAACCAGCTTTGCCATCCCCTTGCCTCCTGCACAGGAGCACTTCTGGAAGGGAGGTCTAATCAGATAGGCTGGGGTGCCATTTCTGTGGCATCTATGCACAAGATCAAGATAAGTTTAAAGAGAAGGTGTGTGTCCTCCAAAGGTGAAGGAAAGCTCCCACTCAAGACTGCTAGAGAGAAGCTTGTCGCCTCCTTTGGGCCCCATGTTCTTGGGTGAAGCAAAGACGCTGGCGTAGGACATAGGAGCAGGAGAGAGACCCTTTTCATGCTTTCATAGGCCAGCTTTTGCTTTGGTTGCCTCTAAAATAGTATTCCTGCTATGGAAACTTTTGTAGCATGGTTTGAGGTCTTTACAGTCCAACAGAAACACTGGTTAAAGCTGGAGAGGAAGAAGTTGCTGCTGTAGGTGTGTAGGCTGAACAGCAAGACCTGAACTTGGAGCTGCTCAAACAACACGGGTGCCTTTGGGCTTGAACTGGTCCTGTTGACCAACTCTGTGCTAGTGACATGTTTTCCACTGAAAGACACACCAGAAAGTGTTCTCCAAAAATATGTGTATGTAGCAGTTGCTTTGTGGAATCCTTTCAGTGTACTAGCAGCCCTGACTGATTGTCAACAGTAAATGATGAGGAAGGGGGAACCACTCAGCATTGATGTGAGGAAGAGAGGGAATTGAGATGCAAAGACTCAGTCCCAGAAAAGGCAAGCAATAGCAATTAGATCATCACATAGATGGTTCACATACCCACTGGTGGCTTTGAGTTCAGTAAAAAGGAATTATACTAATGTGGTTAGGATGCTGTCCAGAGAGAACAACCTGCACTGGTATTTCAAAGACAGTATCCAAGGGAATACAAGTGAAAATCAATGAAAAGGGAGGTCACTTGAAGTTCATGGCAGGTGTGAAGAATCTGTTTTTGCTATGAGATCTGAGCCTCTGGCTTCCATGTGCAGAACACTCACCACTTTAGATGGGAGATACCAAAAAAACATGGTAAAATAATGCCATTTAGGAAAGGCATTATCATAGTATTATAGAATCAGTCAGGGTTGGAAGGGACCACAAGGATCATCTAGTTCCAACTCTCCTGCCATGGGCAGGGACACTCCACACTAGATCAGGTGGCCAGAGCCTCATCCAGCCTGGGCTTAAACACCTTCAGGGATGGGGCCTCAACCACCTCCCTGGACAACCCATTCCATGGCTTCACCACTCTCATGGTGAAGAACTTCTTCCTCACACCCAGCCTGAATCTCCCCACCTCCAGCCTCATTCCATTCCCCCTAGTCCTATCACTATCTGATATCTTGAGAAGTCCCTCCCCAGCCTTCTTGTAGGACCCCTTTTGTTTTGTTTGTAACATATACTGATATGTATATATACTATATATGTTTATTTTATGAAGCCACTCAGGCTGTGTGTAGTAATGAGGATAAAACATGAGTTACCTGTTACAAGTTTATCAGCCCCAGGCTAGGAAGTGCTGCCTGTGAGGTTGTATGCTCACTGGTGATAGGAAGGAATGCAGAGCCATGTTCCACTTCAGAGAGCTGATGGCAGAGGAACCTGCCAGGAGCCAGCTGTGGTCCCGATCACCATCCTCCAGTAAGAGCTATTGGGCTAAGTCTGCTGCTGTTGACAAAGTCACAAAGCAGTAGACCACAGGGTTTTTCAATGTGTGCTGTGGAAGCGTGGTTTTACTCACACAAGTAGACCCTGGGAAAGGGCTTTGTTGTGTTCCACACAAGCTTCCAGTGGAAGGTATGACTGCAACATCTTGCCAGTTCATTTTTATTCAACAGGCTTATTTTCATTTGCCTTTTAAAGGAAAATGCCTATTTCCTCTCAGACACTTCCTGTCTGTGGCTATTCTATTTTTCAGTAAGAAGATAGAAGGCATTTTTTCCCCAGTCTCCAGACATTTGCATTTCACTTTCTTTCTCCTACTTCTTCAGTACCTACCCACCAAAAAATAGCTGCCATTATATTTTTCTTCTCTCACCATTGTTAGTGAGAGATTAAAATTACTGTCTGTATTATTCATAGTATTATTAATATTACCATTTTAAAAGTTCACTTTATCCTGTGCTTTGCATGGAAACTAAGCAGGCACAGTTTATTTCTCCACAAACACATAAAATATGGTTCTAAATAGATTTAATAATCATAGAATCTTGTTCAACATCTTTGTGGGTGCCATGGACAGTGGCATTGAGTGCACCCCCAGGAAGTTTGCTGATGACACCAAGCTGTGTGGTGCAGCAGACACGCTGGAGGGAAGGGATGCCATCCAGAGGGACCTTGACAGGTTGGAGAGGTGGGCACAAGCCAACCTCATGAGCTTCAACAAGACCAAGTGCAGGGTCCTGCATCTGGGTCGAGGCAATCCCAGGCACAAATCCAGGCTGGGCAGTGACTGGCTGAAAAGCAGCCCTGAGGAGAGAGACTTGGGGGTGCTGGTGGATGAGAAGCTCAACATGAGCTCTCAGTGTGCACTTGCAGGCCGGAAAGCCAATCAGATCCTGGGCTGCATCGAGAGAAGTGTGGCCAGCAGGTCAAGGGAGGTGATTCTCCCCTTCTACTCAGCTCTGGTGAGACCCCACCTGGAGTACTGCGTCCAGTTCTGGAGCCCCTAGTACAAGAGGGATGTGGACATGCTGGAAGGTATCCAGGGAAGGGCCACGAGGATGATCAGAGGGCTGGAGCACCTCTCCTATGAGGACAGACTGAAAGAGTTGGGGCTGTTCAGTCTGGAGAAGAGAAGGCTCCGAGGTGACCTCATTGTGGCCTTCCAGTATCTGAAGGGGGCCTACAGGAAGGCTGGGGAGGGACTTCTCAGGATCTCAGGTAGTGATAGGACTAGGGGAAATGGAATGAAGCTGGAGGTGGGGAGATTCAGGCTGGATGTGAGGAAGAAGTTCTTTACCATGAGAGTGGTGAAGCCCTTGAATGGGTTGTGCAGGGAGGTGGTTGAGGCCCCGTCCCTGGAGGTGTTTAAGCCCAGGCTGGATGAGGCTCTGGCCAGCGTGATCTAGTGTAGGGTGTCCCTGCCCATGGCAGGGGGGTTGGAACTAGATGATCCTTGTGGTCCCTTCCAATCCTGACTGATACTATGATAATATGAAGGTTGGAAAAGACTTCAGAGATCATCAAGTCCAACCTGTCACCCAACACCTCATGACTAACTAAGCCATGGCTTCGAGTGCCATGTCCAATCCCCACTTGAACACCTCCAGGGATGGTGACTTCACCACCTCCCTGGGCAGCACATTCCAATGACTTGAAAATGTGTAATATAGGGAATCAGTAAGGATCGTATAAACAGAGTATTACAGTATCACAGTATCGCTAAGGTTGGAAGAGACCTCAAAGATCATCAAGTCCAACCTGTCACCACAGACCTCATGACTAGACCATGGCACCAAGTGCCACGTCCAATCCCCTCTTGAACACCTCCATGGGGGGTTACTCCACCACCTCCCTGGGCAGCACATTCCAATGACGAATGACTCTCTCAGTGAAGAGCTTCCTCCTCATCTCGAGCCTAAACTTCCCCTGGTGCAGCTTGAGACTGTGTCCCCTTGTTCTGGTGCTGGTTGCTAGAGAGAAGAGACCAACCCCTCCCTGGCTACAACCACCCTTCAGGTAGTTGTAGAGAGCAATGAGGTCTCCCCTGAGCCTCCTCTTCTCCAGGCTAAACAACCCCAGCTCCCTCAGCCTCTCCTCATAGGGCTTGTGCTTGAGGCCTCTCCCCAGCCTTGTTGCCCTTCTCTGGACACGTTCAAGTGTCTTGATGTCCTTCCTAAACTGAGGGGCCCAGAACTGGACACAGGACTCAAGGTGTGGCCTAACCAATGCAGAGTACAGGGGCACAATGACTTCCCTGCTCCTGCTGGCCACACTATTCCTAATGCAGGCCAGGATGCCATTGGCCTTCTTGGCCACCTGGGCACACTGCTGGCTCATGTTCAGGTGGCTGTCAATCAGCACCCCCAGGTCCCTCTCTGTTTGGCAGCTCTCCAGCCACTCCGACCCCAGCCTGTAGCTCTGCATGGGGTTGCTGTGGCCAAAGTGCAGCACCCGGCACTTGGATTTGTTGAATGTCATCCTGTTGGACTCTGCCCATCTGTCCAGTTGGTCAAGGTCCCTCTGCAGAGCCCTTCTGCCCTCTAGCAGATCAACATCTGCTCCCAACTTGGTGTCATCTGCAAATTTGCTGATGACTGTCTCAATCCCCTCATCTAGATCATCAATGAAGATATTTAAAGAGGATGGGGCCCAGCACTGATCCCTGGGGCACACCACTGGTGACTGGCTGCCAGCTGGATGTGGCACCATTCACCACCACTCTCTGGGCTCAGCCCTCCAGCCAGTTCCTACCCCAGCACAGAGTGTTGCTGTCCAAGCCACAAGCTGACAGCTTAGCCAGCAGTTTGCTGTGGGGGACGTGTCAAAGGCCTTGCTGAAGTCCGAAACCAAAGAAATGCCCAGCAGCACACACAGGCCTCACCCTATGGAACCGATCTGTTCACCACCGTGACACTGGCCTGTGCCACCCGTTGCACAACAGCCTTCATGGTTCCGGGGGGCCGTGCAGCGCAGGCATTTGCTGCTTAGAATCTGGCAGTAGGAAGATGATAGACTTAGTGGTTTTGATGCCTGCAGTTATTTTAAGATGCTGTCTATTTTTTAAATAATCTGAATAAGCATTGTGCTAAACTGCACAGAATATCACTGTGATAAATGTCTTAAAAGCATCACTGTCACCCAATCCTGTGCTGCCAGTTTGAAAACTTTGATCTTTAAGCTTGTAAGTAGAAGATAAAGTCACTGGGGATAAGTTGTTTCCTAACTGCCTAGTGATTTCATGGTTATAATCATGATTCTTTTCTGACATTTTGCATTCATCATCACTGTAGCCTTTGTGAACTGGATCTTCTGTGGCCCACAATCTGTATGTTGCCTCACAAGAATAATTCACATAACATTGGTGATGGGGACTTTGCCTGCTTTCAGAGAGCTCCATAGAGGAAGGAGAGAAGCGGTGGGTTTGCAACATTTCTTCTATCTATATGCTTAGGAATATAGGGCAGTGGATCAGGCTGGAGAGCTACTGTGCTCTATATATGCTTTGACTGTGTGAGAGGTCTGCAGGGAACTGCTGCATCCAAAACACTGCAAATCTGTAGCAGCTCTGGCCTTGGTAAAGGAGCCTTCAGCAGTCGGGGTGGAGGTGGGGGTGGAACCAACAAAAAAACCTGAAAAAAGAGCAAAAAAGATGCTGAATATCCATTTTCTCTCTTCCATTCTGCATGAGCAGAAGTGTACATTGATAAGTAGAGGATATTGTCCCACAAACAAAGTTGTCTAATGATGCTTTTATGGATTCTTATGTTCACTACTAGATCTTGGGGTAATATCTCTACATATTACAGATTCTTCTCTTAGCAAAGGTGAAGGAGTAAACAAATTCAAATATGCTAGAAGAAGCCATTGTGGAGCTCTTATGGATTGACAGAAACATTTGGGAAAGTTCAAAAAACCCAAAAACCTCAACTTAATATATAAAATTCCATGAGCCCAAGCCTCATCTAGTTAATACAGCTTTTTTTCCTGTGAAAGTGAAACTACTTCTGCATTCATTGACATCAAATGATCTGGTCCTTGTCTGAATTTTTCCAGTCAGGCAGTTGTTAGTTTTGCCCTCAAATACTAGCCCTGTTCCTTCAATACAACAAGGCAGCCAAAAATTCCAAAGTAAGGGAGAGAGTTATGAGGAGATTTTTAAATTCAAGCCAATAGTTAAGAATTGCTTCAGTCTAATCCAGAAAAATAACAAGTACTTGTCCATAACTGTCACATCGAGATGGTGTCATGGCTTGAGGTGACCCTGCTGCTTGAGTTACACCATCCTGCAGTCATGCCAGCTTCAAAATGAAACGTGCTGGGTGGGGCAAAGTATGATGGGGTTTGAAGTTCAGATTGCAACATGGGAGGCTTCCCGCTCAGGTTGCTGCTTCTGGGTTTGGGTTTTTGGGTGTTGGTTCCTATCCACAGGGATGGTGGTGAGATGGGTGGGAGTCAGGTAGCTGCTGGATTTCTTTTATGCTGTTTTTTTTTCTGTGTTTTGCTGTGCTGCTTCTGCAAACAGGCTAAGCTAAGGTAATCATGCATTGTGATTATGATATCTTATGTCATATTAAATTCTGATTTTATCTCAACCCTGAATTTTGTGTGTTACTTTTCCCTCACTTCCGCACGGGGCAAGGCAGACAGGTTATTTCAGGGTTGTGTTAACTCACTGCAGATAGTAAATTAATTAGTTCACAAGTGTAATTGATGGCAACAGTTATGATTGACTGCTCTCAATGCGTAGGTTTTGTTCAATGTCTCATGTTTCTATAAAGCTGTAAAGTCTTTGTTGTGACAAATATACAGACTAGTTGATATTAATAGCAAATTACTATTTACTCTTTGCACCTTGTCTGCAAACAACGGAACAGAAGATGGACAAAGTTCCACAGACTCCTTAGTCCGTCTAGTGGTCTGTGTAAGAAATACTGTCTGTACTGCATCTTACTCTCCTACAAGCCCTATGAGGAGAGGCTGAGGGAGCTGGTGTTGTTTAGCCTGGAGAAGAGAAGGCTCAGGTGTGACCTCATTGCTCTCTACAACTACCTGAAAGGTGGTTGTAGCCAGGAAGGGGTTGGCCTCTTCTCTCTAGCAACCAGCACCAGAACAAGGGGACACAGTCTCAAGCTGCGCCAGGGGAAGTTTAGGCTCGAGGTGAGGAGAAAGTTCTTCACCGAGAGAGTCATTCACAATTGGAATGTGCTGCCCAGGGAGGTGTTGGAGTCACCGCCCCTGAAGGTGTTCAAGAGGGGATTGGACATGGCAGTTGGTGCCATGGTCTAGTCATGGGGTCTGTGGTGACAGGTTGGACTCGATGATCTTCGAGGTCTCTACCAACCTTGGTGATAATGTAATACTGTGATACTGTGATTATCACTAAGTGACATCCACTCTTCTTCCTATATGTTGCATCCTGCCACATATTCGTCAGTATGTACATTTGGTTAGATAAATATAAACACCTATTAGTAGTTAACAAACATCTTTGAAGTAATATGTTCCTTCAGAAGCTGCTAGTACTCTTGAGGATCAGAACTGAGCAGACAAAATCCAGTAATTCAGAGGCAGAGTAGACAAATTTGAGCCCTGAATCATCCAGATGCAGAGACTAAACATGGCATGGGTCTTTGTTGTCACACAGAGAGACAAGTAAGGTCACTGGAGGTTTTTTCATTGGCTTCCATGATACCAAGTAAAAGACATGACAGACAGAAAGGAATCTGTGTCTTTTATAGCTTTGGAATTACTCAAGGAATTCAGTTCTCTGTAAAACGTCAGCTGTTAAACATCATCAGACACATCAAGTAGTGTCCTCATCTCAAGCCCACATTATATCCAACTTTGCCAGATACTAGCTTTCCATAATTATTTTTCAATAATTAAATAAAAAAGACTTTGTCTGGGATTCTGAGCCTTTTAGCAGAAGGTCTCAAAACACAGCAGCTGCTTGGAGGGCTTTGTTCAAAGTGAATCACAGCCAAACAAAACATTACTAAGACCGAATTAGTACTAGCTACAAAATAGGATGTTTAAGAAACCATTCATACATATCAGGCAGTTAAGAGCTGATTACAGGCAAGATAAAAGACATGCAAAAGCAGCAAACTTGTGTGAAAAACTCCTACCCTTCCTGCCTGTCTACTTTCCCAGGCTAATATCACACAGTCATGGAGCAATCTGACCTGCAGTGATTAGTAATGGTGACCCTTCCAGGCACAACCACTGTATTGGTCACCTCTCATCCATGCATCCATTTCCTCCTTAAAAATAGTACTTGTGGTAGAAACCATGGCTGGCTTCATAGACCCTTATTTCTTTTTCTTTCTTTTGTATGTATGGAAAGAAAATCAAACTGTTTGTGGTTTTATTATTATTATTATTTGTTATGATTTATGTGCCAAAAAGCTTCTTTGAGTATGGGTTTGGTATTGTCCTTGTGAAATAGGTGCAGCTGTGAGGGCAATACAGCTATCCATTGGAGAAATCAGTGTAAGAGCAGTTCTTATTCAAAAACCCCCGATAAATTGTAGTGAGGCTGAACAGAGAACTTCAGGATTATTTCATAACAAAGTATATGAAAAATACTTTTGAATATACTTGAGAATGGTAAGATATCAACAGCATCTGGTAAGATATCCGTCATCTTGCTTAATGGATGAGGGAAACGCTGAAGATGGTTTTTACCTGGACATTAGTAAGGCATTTGACACTGTCTCCAACTGAATCCTCCTGGAGAAAGTGGCTGTTCATGGCTTGGATGGGTAGACACTTCACTGAGTAAAAAACTGGCTACATGGATGAGATTGAAGAGTGGTAGTGTTAGACCAAATTGGCAGCTGGTCACAAGTGGTGTTCCCCTCTGGGGCCAGTTCTCTTTAATATCTTTATCAATGATCTGAACAAGAGGACTAGGTGCACCCTCATTAAGTTTGCAGATGGCACCAAGCTGGAAGGGGCTGTTGATCTGTTGGAGGGCAGGAAGGCTCTACAGAAGGATCTGGACATACTGGATTGGTGGGCAAAGGCCATCTATATGAGTTTCCACAAGGCCAAGTGCTGGGTTGTGCATTTGGGTCACAATGCTACAGGCCTGGGGGAGTGTGGCTGGGGTTGTTTAATCTGAAGAAAAGGAGGCTGAGGAGGAAACATACTGCTCTCTGCATCTACCTGAAAGGAGATTGGAGTGAGGTGAGTGTTGGTCTCTTCTACCTAGCAACAGTTACATTTCTGAGTTCACCATGGAAAAATACTATTACATGCTCATTTTATTATTTTTCTCCAAATGATTAATAATTAATCATTACCAATGTCTTCAATGTGAAAACCAGATGTATTTCTCCATAGAATCATTATGGTTGGAAAAGACCTTTAAGATCATTGAGTGCCACCATAAACCAGCTACCATGACCACTAAACCATGAAGCACCACATCTACAGCTTTTTGGTGACTCCACCACCTCCCTGGGCAGCCTGTTCCAGCCCCTCACCACTCTCTCACTAAAGATGTCTTTCCTAACATCTAATTCAAATGTCCCCTGGCATAACTCAAACCCATTTCCTTTTGTCCTGTCACTGTTTACTTGGGAGAAGAGCCTAATGCCAGCCTCACTCCAGCCTCCTTTCAGGTAGCTGTAGAGAGTTATGAGATCTCCCCTCAGCCTTCTCCATGTCACTATGGTATATTTCAAAACCCCTGAAGGAAACTCACTATCTTAAGACACTTAGTTCTACACAGTGGTTCTGGAAAGCCACAAAACCTGTTCATTTTCCTTTTCTCATCCAAACTATCTGAACAAAATCTAAGTCTACCTCAGGCAAAATCCCCTCCCCAAAAAGAATTTTAGTTCTCTGAACATCATGTGCAATAGTCAGTTCTGGAGTTTAAAATAGTTCAGACACAGTTACAAAAGTGTCATATACTTACTGTCCAAAGCCATGACACAGCAGCCTGTTACTTTCTGTGATATTGCCTTTTCCAACATTTACTAGAGTGGAACGTTTCCACTGATTACATGAGTTTGGGAACAAATTCTTTGAGGCAGATAAGTTTCTGCTTATGGAAAGATTACAGGAATATGATTCTATTTTGAGAAATTAAGAAAATGCCAGTTTTAAGAGATTTCCATGTAGCATTTTTTTGCTGGAAAACCTTATGTTTAAAACTAACAAAAAAGGCTGAGATAAAGAAAGAATCATCTGTTTACCAGATTGCGTACTTTTCATCTCTGTCTTCTTATAAATGGTCTCATAAATGACACTTTATGTATACTTAACATTCAAAAATATTCAAATGTCAAGGAAGAAAACAGGCAATTATTTGACTATTATTTCAATATTACTAATATTTTGCAAATATTTTAATTAAAACTATTCAGTACAACATTTAAATGTAACTAAATTTTGGCATTTGCATTGCAAGGTTTAATTGACTTCTTTGACTTACTAATAAATACTTCCTTTTTCTCACAGTAGATCAGAAAAACTTCTGGAGGTAGCTTGTGAAGAGTAGAGAAATGTCTGAGCTTCGTGACATCAGTTAAAGGCAAATGATTCTGGCCAGTTTAATTTTTGTTGGTTCCAGACTGTGTTATACTGGAAGGCCTCTTCAGCCATCCATCCACAGTCCAGGAGGTTCTTCCAGTGCATTGATGATAACTTCATGATGCAAATGGTGGACAGGCCGAGTAGGAGAGGAACACTGCTGGATCTTATAGCCACTAACAAGAAGAGCCTGGTTGAAGTGGTGAAGGTTGAGGGCAGCATTGGCTGCAATTACCATGATATGGTGGAGCTGAGGATTTTGTGTGGTAAAAAGAGAATACCAAGCAGGATCAAAACCTTGGACTTCAGCAGGGGCAAGTCTGGCCTTTTCAAGAAACTGCTGGGGGGAAACCCCATGGGACAGGGAACTAGAAGACAAAGGAGCCCAGGATAGTTGTTTAACATTCAAGAACCACTTCTTGCATGCTCAGGACCACAGCATACCAACAGGTAGTAAATCAAAGTGGAGCCAGGAGACCTGCATGTTTAAATAGGGAGCTGCTGGGTAAATTCAAGTGGGAGAAGAGAGTCTACAGATCACAGAAGGAGGGGCTGGCCACTTAGGAAGGTTATAAGACTGTAGTATCACAGTATACAATACAATACACCAGGTTGAAAGAGACCTTCAAGATCATCACGTCCAACCCATCAACCAATCCAACCCACCTAAACAACTAAACCATGGCACCAAGCACCCCATCAAGTCTCCTCCTGAGCACCTCCAATGAAGGTGACTCCACCACCTCCACAGGCAGCCCATTCCAACGGACAATCACTCTCTCTGTATAGAACTTCTTCCTAACATCCAGCCTAAACCTGCCCTGGTGCAGCCTGAGACTGTGTCCTCCTGTTCTGGTACTGGCTGCCTGGGAGAAGAGACCAACCTCTGCCTGTCTGCAACCTCCCTTCAGGTAGTTGTAGAGAGCAAGAAGGTCACCCCTGAGTCTCCTCTTCTCCAGGCTAAGGAACCCCAGCTCCTTCAGCCTTTCCTCATAGGGCTTGTGTTCCAAACCCCTCACCAACTTTGTTGCCCTTCTCTGGACATGTTCCAGCAAGTCAACATCCTTCCTAAACTGAGGGGCCCAGAATTGGACCCAGGACTCAAGGTGTGGCCTAACCAGTGCAGTATCACAGTATCACTAAGGTTGGAAGAGACTTCGAAGATCATCGAGTCCAACCTGTCACCACAGACCCCATGACTAGACCACGGCACCAACTGCCATGTCCAATCCCCTCTTGAATACCTCCAGGGACAGTGATTCCACCACCTCCCTGGGCAGCACATTCCAATCATGAATGACTCTCTCGGTGAAGAACTTTCTCCTCACCTCGAGCCTAAACTTCCCCTGGTGCAGCTTGAGACTGTGTCCCCTTGTTCTGGTGCTGGTTGCTAGAGAGAAGAGGCCAACCCCTTCCTGGCTACAACCTCCCTTCAGGTAGTTGTAGAGAGCAATGAGGTCTCCCCTGAGCCTTCTCTTCTCCAGGCTAAACAATCCCAGCTCCCTCAGCCTCTCCTCATAGGGCTTGTGCTCAAGGCCTCTCCCCAGCCTTGTTGCTCTTCTCTGGACAACAGAGGATGTAGTCAGAGGATGTATAGAGGCATCAAGGAAAGCTAAGGTCTCCTTGAAATTCAACCTTGCAAGGCAAGTGAAAGACAACAGAAAGAGCTTCTTCAAATATGTTGCAGGAAAAACTAACACTAGAGGCAGTGTAGACCCAATGCTGAATGAGGTAGGTGTTTGGACACAGAGGATACAAAGAAGGTGGACTTACTGAATGCTGCCTTTGTCTCTGACCCCTGAGGCCCCAGAGGAAGTCAGGATAAAGGAAGAAGGTGATGGAACAACTTATCCTTGATCCTGGCACAAGGGTGAAACTGAATTTCTCTGGCAGGTCCTTTTACCTTGTCTCACTTAATGGCCTGTAGTGGTTGGAGCCTTAACTGGGAGTTAACGCTCAGATGGGGGCAAGGCTGAGAACCTCTCCCCTGCTCCCCCTCCTCCCTCCCAACAGAGAGGCTAAAAAAAAAAAAAGGAAAGGGAAGGAGCAAATCCAACAACCAATAAGTTGGGATCGGCCTGGAAGTAGAGAGGTAAAGAGTTTTCTTTAAACAATTATATATATAACAATAACAGGTAAGGTTCACAAGGGCAAGGAACAAGGATGGATGGGAGGGGAAAAAACACCCCAGAATACAAAACCAGTCTCTCTCTCTGAAGAGGCATGGAGGCAACAGGGAGAAGGATCAGGCCCAACCACATGGCAGAAGAGCAGGAAGGCAGCCTCAGTAGCTCTCATCCAGGAGAGGCAGGAGCCAAAAGGAGCCCAATGACTGCAATGTCGTGCTTTTTATACCCTAGCTGGGCAGGGAGCGGGGAGTGGAACAGACTCAGTTTCCCAGGGGGAAAATGCCCTGCAGGGAGGGCAAAGCACCAGCAAGCTCTCCACCCTGTTTTGTTTCTTTTCAGAATGGGTCTTAATCCACCACATGGCCAAACCAGCTTTCAACAGAATGTCATTTTGTTACCTTTCTCAGAGACTTCATCAGCCTATATGATGATGTCATCGTGGAAATGAATGTGTTCTGGGGCTCCACCTTTCTCCAATGCGTCATGGATCAATGCATTACAAATTGTTGAGCTCTGTTTCCATCCTTGGGGGAAACAATTAAATGTGTACTGGTTGCCCCTCCAGGTAAAGGCAAACTGAGGCCTGCATTCCTCTGCTACAGGAAAAGAAAAGAAAGCATTAGCAGTATCTATGGTAGCATACTATTTGGCCTCCTTGGATTCCAGCTCACACTGAAGTTCCATCATGTCCGGTACAGCCACACTTACAGGTGGAATTACTTCATTCAGGGCACAGAAATCAACTGTCAGACGCCAGTCTCCATTCTGCTTTCGCACAGGCCACACTGGACTGTTGAAAGGTGAATGAGTTTTGCTGATGCCATTCTGGTTCTCTAACTGGCGAACCAGCTTATGAATGGGCATCAAAGAGTCACTGTTAGTTCTGTATTGTCTGTAGTGTGCAGTCTGAGAAGCAATTGGCAGCTTCACATCCTCTATCTCATGCGGTGCCACAGCTGCAGATTCATCTGGAAGTTCAGGTCTAATAGATAACCTTAATTTTCCTCCATCAACTTCTGCAGTTGCTGTTCCAAAAGCCCATTTGTAACCCTTAGGATCTTTGAAATGCCCTTCTCTCAAAAAGGCAAAATGCAAGATGTGTCTGGACCAGTTACAATAGTACGTTTCTTCCACTCATTACCACTTAGACTTATTTCAGCTTGCAACATAGTCAACTCTTGAGACCCACCAGTAATTCATGAAATAGTTATGGACTCTGCCCTTTTATAATTTGATGGTATTAAGGTACACTGAGCACCTGTGTCAACCAAAGCCCTATACTTCTGAACCTTGGCAGTGCCAGGCCACCAAATGAACACATTCCAATATATTCTGTTATCTCCATTATCCTCCATCTGTCAGGAGGCAGGGCATCTCTAATTATGCACATTGCATGTACAGTTAGCACAGTGTCCAGCATTAGTGTTAGAACCATTGCTGAAGCAATTTGAATAATTCTGGGAACAGAGGCAGCTTCCTTTTTGGTATTGTAACCTCTGGCTTGGCCACTCTGCAGTTCCTGCACTCTCTCCAGAAGAACAGAGGTGGGCTGACCATCCCACTTATTCATGTTCTCTCCAAAGTGGTCACACAGGATTATCCAAGGAGACCCACATGATTGTTGCTGTCTTGTTTGAATTGGTTTAGTTTGAGCTGGCCTCCTCGGAGGACATCTATTTCTGATGGCACAAACAAGGACCCATTCAGAAGAGGAAGGAGTGGTTTCACCCTCCTTTGCCAATTTGGACATGGAGCTCTTAAATTTCTCCTTCATTTCTTTCATGCCATCCGTTATCACTTCAGTCAGAGTTTTTATGGCTGAGACAAATGAAGTGCATATGAGACTATCTTCCAACTGCCTCATTTGGTCAGTAAAATAACCAACAGTAGGAGGCACTCCCCCATAGTTTCTTGACACAATTCTGCTTGCCAAAATACCAGCATAGAAAGGAGGAGCAAGCTGGATGAGTTTCTTGGAAAGAGCTGTTCCCTCAGAAATCTCATCAAGATTCTTTGTACCATCGTTTCCAAAAATAATTTCTCTTAGAGCAAACTTCCACAAATGCTTGATGCCTTCTTCCATAGTGGACCATTGTGGTAGTTTAAGGCTATGCCTTTAAAATTTTTCACAGATCTTGAACAGAAAGTGGTAAAATGTAAATAAATATTTCTAAACAATATCATTGGAAATAAAATGCACCTAAAAACTAGGAAGCAACTCTCTTTTGCTGTGTCCATTAATGTTCTGACAGTGTTTGAGGAACTATATTGCCTTTGTCCTCTCTTTCTAGGCTTTCTTCCTCTTTCTCCCTATGTCCTGTTCCTCTCTCCTGTTTCCTTGTGCACTGGTTTGTGTCTCCTCCTGTGCAGTGAGTCATCTCAGTCTTGTCCTGTCACAGCTGAGGGTCCCCTCCTTGAATTATGTATCACAAACAACCTGTATCTGATATCTGCTCTAGTTTGTATAAAGCTATCTTGAGTATCTCCACAGCAGGATAGACGCTCACCAAATCACATTTAGCAGAGCTGGGCTTGGACTGAGTTCGGCTTAGGAAATTACTACTTTTCTAAGTATTTTTCATCTGATTAAAACAAATTATTTTTTCCCTGAGCTGATGGATTTGCAGGTATAAAGGATAGACTTGCCTTGTTCCAGTTTTGTTTGGTAGCTGATAGCTTGCACAACTCATCAAGGTGTCCTTTCTCTAAAGTTCTTCATTAGTGTTGCAATGCTGCTTGTGTGGAGAGGAGCCCAGACTCCCCAGCCTTGCCACAAGTATATGATCTGGAGTTAAACAGCAGGAAAATGGGCTGGGTTTCCAGGATCATTATAGTAAATCTTTCTAAGATGTCCCAGCACCCATCTGAAACTACAGCAGGACTTCATGATGAGGCACTTTGCTACTACTGCAGGCAAACCTAACTGTAGTAACAGTCCATACGTTCTCACAGAAGAAACAAATGCTATGAACTTTAGCTTCAGTTGTTACGAACATTAGCCTCAGTTGTTGTGTCTAACCTGAAGTCATCTGTGGAGTAGTTCTGCTCTTTTGTATCTTTCCCCATCTCCCCACTATCTAATTGTCACTTCCACTTGAAATATTTTTGAAAATCATCCTCCTACTGCTGTTGTGCCTCATATTTTATAAAACTGTGCCTAAAAAGAAAATCAGTGTTTTTCAGCTTTCTGTCTGAGTGTTTGGCAGCACCTTCACACCAGCCTCACTCTCATTAAACAGCCTAATTTCTTGTTCCTTGAACATAGTGACAAGGGCAAGTAAAACAGTTCTGATAGCCAAAATACAAATACAAATTTGACCATTAAATATTTATGAACACATTTAATGACTTGTTTCTTGTGCTGAAGATCTATCTTTCATAAAGCCTTTGTTAAACATCACCTTTGCTCTTATGTATACCCTGACCTTTGCAAGACCCTTGGGTTAGGTTCTCTTGCCTAGTTTAGTCATCTAAAATCCATTTGAGTACTAAACACAAAGTAGCTACATAGGTGCCTTCTGCAGTCAATGGGCATGACCATATGCAGAAAGCAAGTCATCACATCCTAAACTAGAGAACCATAGACTTATTTAGGTAGGAAAAGACCTTTGAGATCATCCAGGCCAATCGCCAAAACACTGCCAAGTCCATCACTAACAATGCTTTACTCTTCTCCAGACAAAGCTGGGTGCGCTACCCGCTCCCTGGTCTTTCATTGGATTTATTGTCTTGCTTGAGATAGCTTTACTGTTTCTTTGGCTAGCCTACTGTGCCTGTGATAACTCTACACAATCTTCTTTCTTCTGCTGGGTTTTGTCTCCTGCACATAAATGTTAATCTCTTTAGAGTAGGAGCACAGAGTAGTCCATGGGCTTTACCCCTCAACCTCCCTCTCTCCCCCAAAAATGAAAAGAAGCATAAGGAATCCTTCTGGTGCCAACAAACAATCACTTAGGCAATCTAGAACAGCTGATTTACTCAGCAGAATTTATGACATCTGTTCATGGGAAAAATACCAACAACTCAGACTGATGCTGGAAACTCTCACAGTTAGTACTACTGAGGGGAATGAAAAGACTGATATAAAAAAGGGTTGGAAATCGTTGAGATGACGTGCAAAACTAAGAATTACTTGAATCAGTAAGATTTGCTGAACTCAGCCTTTAATTCGCCATCTGCAAATGTGGCCCAATAAAGGCATATTCAGATTTGCCACCCAGTTGTTACAGCTCCAGATTGTGCGATGTGATAGCCCATAGTTGAATAGATACATGGTGTTTCTGAAGGGCTGTGCAGGAACATGGAGAGATTGCTTTCCTTACTGCTCTTCTAGTGAAATCTCACATATTTGACCAGTTTATAACTTCAGGCTATGTTTACTCCTTATCCCATTATGTAATTAACAATTCTGAAGGCAGGAGCCAAAAACAATACCTCTGGGTGCATTGAATAGGAGATTCTTCAACCTTCAGCAGTAAAAATTCAGTGTCCTTTTTGGAATGACTAAGGCTACAGCAACTTTCCTGCTACACTAAACCTACTGGATTCTACGAATGCCCATTCCAGCCTGTCAAATACATCCACATTGTGTCAATTCCTCAGGATTTCCTAATACCATTAGATGTAGCTTAATCTTCTGCCAGGTTCTCTCACTGTAATTCAGAGTCCATCCTTTTAGTTGATTGCAGGGAATACTTTGGCTAGTTGCAATTAAAAAAAAAAAAAAAAAAAAAAAAAAAAAAAAAAAAAAAAAAAAAAAGAAAAGGTTTTGTTTCACAGAGTCATTTAGAAAACTTAGTTTGTTTCATATGCTTGAGGGAACACTATGCTGGAAGGAGTTTGAAGCAGACTCAGAAAAGATGGTTCCTTCCACACATCACCGTGAATCAACAATGCAGAAAAAGCTCTAGCCCTTGCTGAGCAGTAGGGGCCAGGTTTTGTGGGCCAGCCAGGCACTACCAGCTCTGAAGATGTCTCAGCAGCTAGTGGACATCCTCAGCATTAAATGTGCAGCTGCACTTCTGTTGAGCAGATTGCTTAAGATAGTTCCAAGGACTAACTTCAAGCCCTTAGGCTTAGCCCTTGGCCCCAAGGACTAACAAAGCCCTTAAGGTGATTGAGTCCAATCAAGGCCAGATTTGTACATCGAATCAAGACTTGTCTGTTTCTGTTGCTAGAGGTGCATTTCCCTTTCTCCATTGTGTAGATATCTGGATCAGTCCTTGACATCCATCAAGGACCATTCACAATGACGCTGGTAAAACCACATGGTAAAATCCCATCATGGTGTTACTGATGTGCAAAGCTCCTCAGGTTTCTGTGTGTCCAAAATGGGGTTCACCAAATGGAAAAATGCTGCTGTGATCTGATTTAGAATTGGAGAACCATCACCAGTGTTCAGAAAATGATGTGTTAATTTGAAATATATTCTGATGTGCAACCATAATTTGATTGCATGGTGAATCCTGGCCTCAGTCAGGGTTGGAAGGGACCCAGGTTTCTGTGGGCAGGGACACCCTGTCCAAAATGGGACTGTTCCCTGGACAACAAATGGAAAAAACTGCCTGAATCTGTGTCCTATCCTGAGATCCCCAGCCTTCCTGATTTACTGGAAAGCCACAATGAGGTCACCTCGGAGAGACCAGCCCCAACTCCTTCAGATTCTGCCCTCTGATCATCCTCGTTTGGCCACACCACTGTAATATGGGCTCCAGAACTGGAAATACTCATCTTGACTTCAGTTTCTTTACATTATGATGATGCTGTCATGTAATTTGAAATATATTCTTTGGTGGCTTGTGCCCACCTCTCCAGCCTGTATTCCTCCCTGGGTGTCCACTGGATTTCTGAGGGTGCATCATAATTCACCCACAAAGATGTTGAACAAGACAGGTCCCAGGACTGATCCCTTCCGCTTGTCACTGGCCTCCATATTTACTTTTGCATTTATAAGTGATCCATTTATTTTTAACTTAAGTCCAGTAAACAACATCAGTTGCGGCTGTCACTTTCCACACTGAGACTTCTCACTGTGAGCACAGGTGCATAGATCAGCAGAAATCTTGAAAGAGAAGATTCTCATCTGTGACAATGATAGCAGTGAGCGGCATGAGCAATCTGGCTGGATAAGCTTAGAGCCTGACATGGTGGTAGGCCATGCTCAGCATAGGTGCAGAAGTAGCTAGCAGTGTAGCAACACAGTGCTGTGCCTGCAGCATGTAACTAAAGCAGGGCACTGGTAGCTATAAACGCAGAGAGTTATCTGGGAATAACAGGATGCACTCCTGCATCAACAACCTTGCGTGTTGTTAGGAGTTTGACCAATAATCTATAATAGTGCGATGTGTGGTCACTCGTAGGGAACCAATGAAGCGATGCCAACGATGCTCTCCGAGTCTACAGAAGTTGTAGAAGTTCCCTTAATAAACAAACAATACTAGAACAATGCTAGATCATATTGGTCATCTGTATTGACTCCATACTCTGTCGCCAACATCTGGTGCCCAAACTCGTGATGGGGTCCTCGCACTATGGTGCTGCTCAACTAAGCATAAGAGATATGCTCTGAGAGATACAGAAAGCTGCTCGAACCAGCACTGCCCCGGTGCTGAAAAAATAAGCAGCACACGCTCAGAAAAGGAAGTAAACCTGTAAGGCTTTACAATTAAGTCAGGATTTAGTGATCAAAGAGTGGTGGAGAATCCAGGACACTAAATCTGATCCTGCACTTATCACTACTCGTCAGGATCCAATAGGTCCATTTGGTTCCTTTGTCGATACCTTACATATGGCATTAAATACTAATCCAGATTTGACTCACGATATGAAGGTAAAAATGCTGGATATTCTGCCATTTGAGAATGTTGATGAAAACAACTAAACAGGTTCTGAGCTTTTTACCGACAGGTGCCACCACCTCACAACTGCTGGATGCGGCAGAATGAATGTCGCACCAACAAGAAACAACATATTTAGCCACGGCCGTACTACCAGTCGTACTGCAAAAGGGAAACAACCTGGGTAGAAAACATCGTACTTTTGGGAAACCCGGGCACCTGAAATCAAATTGCCCAACTGCTGTACAGAGTCGAAAGTGCTGTGCTCACTGTCACAGACCTAATCATTTTACTCAAGATTGTTGTAGGCAGGGAAACTGCTCCCTCAGCGCGAGTACAACCGCGCAAACCAGGGTGCTTGGACCGCCCTTCCCCCCCCCGCAGCCACCTCTGGCAGCGCAGATCAGACCTGGCAACAGCAGTGGATGTCACTCTTGAGTCCACAAATGTTGTTGTCGGGTCCAATCAGCACGGTCCTCTGGGTCACAGACCCTGTTCTCTGTTAATTGACAGAGCGTCTGCCTCTAGACAGGGCACCTTCATATTACCCAGTTTAATAGATTCTGATTATGAATGGGTTATAAAAATTATGCTCTATACCATCACCCCTCCTGTTAGCACTCCTATTGGCACCAAAATTGCTCAGCTAATACCATTTGAGTCCCGAGTGCCTAAGGCTACTAACAGGAGTCATGGGTTTAGAAGGTATGCAAACAGCCTGGGTCAGCAAAGAGCCAGTGCAATTAGCCTTTAAAGACGGCAAATCAATCACTGTAAGACCGTACGTGTTAACCCTTCCAGTTGCTCTATTGTGCTGAGATGCCTTAAGTTAGCTAGGAGCAAAACTTGTTACTGATCCTTTTCTGTAGCGGCTACTAGTCAGCAACCAACCCTCAAATTAAAATAGAAAACAGCTAATCCAGTATGGGTGGAGCAGTGGTCGCTCAGACAAGATAGGCTACAAGTTGTTAAGACCCTACTGCAGAAACAATTGCAATTAGGGCGCACCTTGCTAGCCACCCCCCAAATGCCCTCTCCCTTTCCTGGTAAGACTCTAGTCTACCAAAGCTCTGTTCCTATTTAAAGCAACAGTGCTAATTTCATCATTTCTGATTGTAATGTCTTTCAGAGATTGTTATTTAGAGTTTTGCTAAATCTTCCCAGTAAGCATAATGAATAGTAAGTATTTGGTATTTACAGGTACTTAGTACATAATAATTGTAGTAAGGTGTAAGTACTTAGTAATGAGTTCAAATGATGAGTTTTCTTTTGGTTCAAACCTTCTTAGTTGTGTGCCTGGGCATTTCAAAGGAGCTCCATGTAGTATAGTTAAGGTTTGTAGTAAATAAGTATTCATTTTTAAAAGTATTCCTTAGCTAATGTAACATCTTTCTATTTCCTTCTTAGACATTGACTAGAAAAAAAATTTAAAAATACAAAAAAAATACAAAAAATATATTGAAGAAATTGTAAAATACAAAAAATACAAAGAAAATAAAAAATAAAAAATAATAATGAATAAAAAATATATAACAAAACAAGATTACAACTTAGATACAAAAAGTACAATACAAAATAACAGAATAATAATTAAAAAGTCATTTAAAGAATTAAAAAAGGAAAAGAGAAAAATTTAAAATAAAAACAATTAAACAGAATAATAAAAAACCACCAACCCCAAAAATAAGCATTGCTAACAAAAAATAACTATTGACAAAAACATAAGTAAGGATTACTAAGATAGGGACTACTAGATTAAAACAAAACAAAATTCAAACTAAAAAAATAATTAAAATTAAAAATAAGGGAAAAATGAAATAAAAAAAGGATAAAAAACATTTAAAAGCAAAAAATTAAAACTAAAATAAAAAACTATTTCAAAGGAAAAATTAAAAGGAAAGAAATATACTAAAAAATTAGATTTAAACCAACAAAATAATAGATTAACAAATAAAATAATGAGAAAAATTAGATTAAAAATAAATAAAAATTAAAATAAACAAATTAAATTAAAATTAAAAACACATAAAATAAAAATAAAACTAAATTTAAAAATAAAACAAAATTTTAAAATAACAAAAAAAAAATAATTAAATTATCTTAGATTTAAATATTTTAAAATTAAATTTTATTAAATAAAAATTAAGAGAAATAAAAATTATAAATAAATGTTTAAAATAAAAAATTAGATTAAAGAATTTTGTATATTAAAAATTATAGAACAAAAATATATAATGAAATAAAGAAATTTTTAAAAATACATTTAAAATGTTTTAAAAAATTAAGTTAAAAATTAGATTAAAATAATTAATATATATAAGATTAAAAAAGTAATAAATAAAAAAATTGGATTAAAAATAAAAATAATTAAAAATATTTTAAAATAAAATAAAAAATAATAAATTTTGGAGAATAATTTTTAAAATCACAATAAAAAATTTTAAAAACATAAGAAAATAATTTTTCAAAAAAAGTTTAAAAAACACATCAAGAAAAAATCAACAAAAAAAGAAAGTAAAAAAGATGATGTGTATTTTATAGCTAAAGGGTTTTAGTTATACCAGCAAGAAATAACTAACCCATGTCAACTGCAATCATCACAGTTATCAACAGCAGGAGAATCAAGAATATGAAAGAACAGCATTTCCCATGAAGTCGAACATCGATCACAATGACTCTTATGCTAATCTGAGATCAAAAGCACCAATCAGAAGAATGTGCCACAAAACCATCTGAATTAGGGCTGAATAGTATGAATGTTTGATTGTTGTGTGATTAGAGAAAATGTTCCTATGGATTTATATGTCATCTCACCAGTTTGCCATGACTTTAAACACTTAGAGGGCAAGTCAAAATTCATGATAACACAACATGCAGTTTCATTTTAGGTTGAAAAAAAAAACCCAAACAAAGAAATACAAAAATAAAAGGGGTGGGAGGAGAGAGAATACCCCATAGCAAAAAAAGTTTTTTAATGGCACGAACAAGAGATAGTTAGCCCATGTCAACGCCTAGAAACATCAACTTTGCAAAGCGCTGCAACCCTCTCACTACAAGACAGCACAAACACAGCACAACTGTCATGAAAATGACAGTCAGCAAAACTGCCTAGACCTCAGTGACTGTCACGATAATCCAAGATGTCAACAGAAAGCATCTAACTTATAACTGAGTGTCATGATTACTTAACTGTTGTGTGAACATTGAGGGATCAGTATTGCATTATTTTGTGCAATTTTATACTGGACAAAGCAATGAAGCTTCTTTGATCTTGCTGTTTGCCTGCAAATTTTCTATCTGTGAAGCTAGAGCCTGGCCAGATCTACCTTTACAGATTAAAGAAAATCTTGCTAACATTAAACAATTCATGATTTTTGACCATCCTAGACAAATAAAGATGCAACATACCCCTAAAGCTGATTGTAAAAGACAGTGCTGAGGATTGGAATTTTTTTTTTTTTTAATTTTTTTTTTTTTTTTTTCCAGGCAGTTTGTTTATTGGCAAGTAAGTGCTGAAACCCAGGAGCCCTGCATCAGAGGGGCCCAGTGCCCTGGGGCATGGCGGTGCCCGTGGCACTGCTGCAGTGAGTGCAAAAGATGCAGAAAGAAGCAGAGCTGGTGCTGAGAGCCAGGCTGAGAGGGACCTGGGGGTGCTGGTTGATGGGAAGCTGAACATGAGCCAGCAGTGTGCCCAGGCAGCCAAGAGGGCCAACCGCATCCTGGCCTGCATTAGGAATAGTGTGGCCAGCAGGAGCAGGGAGGTCATTGTGCCCCTGTACTCTGCTTTGGTTAGGCCACACCTTGAGTACTGTGTCCAGTTCTGGGCCCCTCAGTTTAGGAAGGACATTGAGACACTTGAACGTGTCCAGAGAAGGGCAACAAGGCTGGGGAGAGGCCTTGAGCACAAGCCCTATGAGGAGAGGCTGAGGGAGCTGGGGCTGTTTAGCCTGGAGAAGAGGAGGCTCAGGGGCGACCTCATTGCTCTCTGCAACTACCTGAAGGGTGGTTGTAGCCAGGAAGGGGTTGGCCTCTTCTCCCTAGCAACCAGCACCAGAACAAGGGGACACAGTCTCAAGCTGCACCAGGGGAAGTTTAGGCTGGAGGTGAGGAGAAAGTTCTTCACCGAGAGAGTGATTCGTCATTGGAATGGGCTGCCCGGGGAGGTGGTTGAGTCTCCATCCCTGGAGGCGTTCAGGAGGGGACTGGATGTGGCACTTGGTGCCATGGTCTAGTTGTGAGGTTTGTGGTTACAGGTTGGACTCGATGATCTTCAAGGTCTCTTCCAACCTTGGTAATTCTATTCTATTCTATTCTATTCTATTCTATTCTATTCTATTCTATTCTATTCTATTCTATTCTATTCTATTCTATTCTATTCTATTCTATTCTATTCTATTCGTGTCTTAATCTGTGTGTGCATTGTGTTCAGGCACAATCAAGTCTTCTCTGTCAATAAGAAGAGTGAAATGCAAAGATTAGAGCTATTAAGATCTAAGTTCTTCTTTACAATGTTTGTTATCTTTGACCATGTATTATGCTAACTCTGTCAGAACATTCTAACTAGCTCAACTTAAGCATTGTGCCTTGTATGGGTTACATCAGTCTGTTAGACATGCTGCGCTACAGAACTTTTGCTTTTGCTATGCAGCTTAGCTTTAACTTGCTTGCTTCTGTGTATGCAAGTAGCATCTTGTATGGGATGAGAACAACTCCCATGACCAGATTGCTGACAAAAACAAAAAACGGGGATTTGTGGCAATGGTAGCAGTGAGTGGTGTGAGCAATCTGGCTGGATAAGCTTAGAGCCTGACATGGTGGTAGGCCATGCTCAGCATAGGTGCAGAAGTAGCTAGCAGTTTGCAAAACAGTGCTGTGCCTGCAGCATGTAACTAAAGCAGGGCACTGGTAGCTATAAACACATAGAGTTATCTGGGAATAACAGGATGCACTCCTGCATCAACAACCTCGCGTGTTAGTAGTAATTTGACCAATAATCTATAATAGTGCGATGTGTGGTCACTCGTGGGGAACCAATGAAGCGATACCAACGATGCTCTCCGAGTCTATAGAAGCTGTAGAGGTTCCCTTAATAAACGAACAATACTAGAACAATGCTAGATCATATTGGTCATCTGTATTGACTCCATTCTCTGTCACTGACACTCATCTTGGGCTTTTCCTAGGCTACAGATCAGTCCCTGATAAAATTGACCTGATCCTTTGAACAGAGATGTCCATCACGATCCTGGGCAAAGCAAAGTACAGGCTTTGCCCTCTGTGTGTAAGACTGAAGTATTTGCCAATACCTACAACTTCTTTAGGCAAAGCTCCCAGGAGTAGGGAGGTTGGTGTAGTACCTACTGGCTCTTTTAATAAAGGAGGGAGGGGGAACCTCTTATCAAACAGAACTCTGACAAATTTCTCAGCAATATTTCTCAGTTCCTCATGTGAATACCTTAGTGCACATAGCTTGTCCTGTAGTGTGGCAAGATAGGTGCAAAGGATCCCAAGCTGCTGCCCTTAAGAGCTTAGTTAAGGCTGGCCACAATCTGATAGCTGTGGAGACTGTAAGGCTGCTCCCTCTGAGGAGAGCCATCCAAGATGGGTTATTGAGTGTGGCATTTTGAAGAGGGCTATAAGCCCCTTGGCCTCACTAACAAACCTGCCATGGTCTTGCTTGGTCAGTGCTTCTCTTTGCACTTTTTTCCTTAAAGCTTTTTTTCTTTCTCCCCTTCTTTGCCACATTAGGTCTGAAGTACTGAAGTGAAAATAACAGACACGTTTCAAGTGCAGCACATGAAAGTTCCCTGCCAAGTCCCACAAACAAAATTACAAGGTCTGGTGAAATCTTACACTTAGTAGCTATTAGGACTGTCAAATGAATCATGCTTCTGGGGAATCAAATGTTGTCAGGGTTTAGCCATACATAGATGTAGATGCAGAAAAATAATGGAACAGAATAAACATTTCCTGTTTAATGCATTTGGGCATGGGATTTTTTCAACCTCTCCTGTAGGCAGACTGCAGGAATAACACAAATGCAGCCTGACACAGATGATAACTATCATAGCCCATGCTAAGCCATCATATGAAAATCCCAATTTATAATTAATACTGACCCATCTCTTGCAGAAGCAAGTCCTTTTTGGATGATTTCCAAGTCATTATTCATGTCCCTAGGCACAGACTCACTGCAGAGTCTCACAAAGATTTCTTGATTCCAAAGCAGGAAGGATAAAACAATATAAAAGGCATTTTAAAGCACTGGCTACATACATCAAGACTGTGCATGTGTGTATGCTTATTCTTGGAACACAGAGCTGTGCAGTCTGTTGAGGCAGAGGATGGTCAGATAGCTTCTAGCACAGAGATGCATAAGAGCCTCATTGGCTCCAGAGAGATATTTCTGAAATAAGTTGCCTCTTAAGCTTAGCAAAAGTTTTAGAGTATGGACCTTTGCTGCTTGCCTTAATGCAGGGTGGATTTGGCCAGCCTGTTGTGTACAGCAGAGACTATAAGAAACGGGATCACTCACACGCTGAAATTGCAATGTCGCTGTTGACTTTTACACAAAACACCAACAAAGGTCTGAACGCTTCCAGTTCTCCCCATTTATTTTTCATGTCCACCAAAAGCTGCACGAACACCAAAACTGATGTCCTCATAAAAGTACACCTGTGTTTCTCAAGGGATAAGTGTGGAAATATTTGTTTGCCATTTAAAGCTGAAGTCCATGTAGAACAATGTTTCAAGTCCTCAGTCTCTGTACCACAGGAATTCAATAGACCTAATATTTATGTCCATGTGCCTGCTCAGATGAGTGTGTTGGTGCTGCTTACTGGGTTATGTAAGGGATGATACTGCAGTGGAGGCACTGAAGCAGGAAGCCTGAAATGTTCCAAAAAACCAACTGGGATTTTGCCTGATGCTATTGTTGCAGCTTAGCTGCTATTTTCAATTTAACCAGTATAAATGAACATTCTTATCCCTTTCTAAACAGTCTGCTAGTCAAAAAAAAAAAAAAGATTCAGGCAGTGCTGGTGAGATTTTAATGATGCTAGATTTAAAACACATTTATTCCCTGCCCAATCAGGAGCAAGCTGGGAGATCAAGTGGCACAGCCATGCCCGCATTATGCAATATCACGATACTTGGTGGTAGAGGGAAGCACTTGGCTGTAGAAAGCTAACTGAAGCTGGCAGCTCTGCTTGCATAGAGCAGAAATTAGTCAATGGTGTTAATGGAATGCATTGTTTAAAACTCAAAATAAAAGCTGAGAGAGCAGTGTAATGTAATTAGTTATTACAGCACAGGCATGGGAATCAGGAAGCTTTGATGTCCAGAACTGTCAAAATTACACACTGAGGACTCAGTCTTGTCCGACACTAAATGTCATCTGACTTAAGTTCTTCTGTATTTAGAATTTTGCTTCCCACTTTCACCTGCTTTAGCCAAAACCTTGAACTACAAATGCAGTTCAAAATCTTATTTCTTTGCAAACTATAGGTTTTGCTGACTCATCGTTTCTAGGTTGAAAGCATTATTTACACAAAGTTTAAAAATTATTTTTGTTGGAGAACCTGGTTCCAGTAAGTTATGTTATACAGCTTTTTAAAATGGCAATTATATGCTGCAGCAACATAAGTCCCATGAGCCATCTCTTCAGGGTGTATTTGCACATGACAAATATACAAACCAGTATTAGGTGTACTGTGGCTGAGTTGCTGAGGAAAGGACATGGTAACTAAGTCAGTGAAGTGCAAAAAGCCATGCATTAATCACATATGAAGCTAGAACCAGCAGATTACATTATCACAGTATCACAGTATTACCAAGGTTGGAAGAGACCTCGAAGATCATTGAGTCCAACCTGTCACCACAGACCCCATGACTAGACCATGGCACCAAGTGCCACGTCCAGTCCCCTCTTGAACACCTCCAGGGACGGCGACTCCACCACCTCCCCGGGCAGCACATTCCAATGGCCAATCACTCTCTCGGTGAAGAACTTTCTCCTCACCTAGAGCCTAAACTTCCCCTGGTGCAGCTTGAGACTGTGTCCCCTTGTTCTGGTGCTGGTTGCTAGGGAGAAGAGACCAACCCCTTCCTGGATACAACCACCCTTCAGGTAGTTGTAGAGAGCAATGAGGTCTCCCCGAGCCTCCTCTTCTCCAGGCTAAACAACCCCAGCTCCCTCAGCCTCTCCTTATAGGGCTTGTGCTCAAGGCCTCTCACCAGCCTTGTTGCCCTTCTCTGGACACGTTCAAGCGTCTCGATGTCCTTCCTAAACTGAGGGGCCCAGAACTGGACACAGGATTCAAGGTGTGGCCTAACCAAAGCAGAGTACAGGGGCACAATGACCTCCCTGCTCCTGCTGACCACACCATTCCTAATGCAGGCCAGGATGCCGTTGGCCTTCTTGGCCACCTGGGCACATTGCTGGCTCATGTTCAGGTGGCTGTCGATCAGCACCCCCAGGTCCCTCTCTGTTTGGCCGCTCTCCAGCCACTCCGACCCCAAATGTTATGTTATGGTCTGCCCATTTTTTCATCAAAGCTGGCGTCAGCTTGCTTGGTACAGATGTCAAACTTACCGCTTCATGATTCCTTCTGAGTTTAAAAACAAAAGGAATGTCGCATTTGCCACTTTCCGTTGCTTTGGAGCAGAGACCAGTGCATATGTTGAGTGATGATAATGATTTGTCACATTTATCAGACTTTCCTTAGAACTGTTTTGAAAAGCTGACGTAACCTAGATGATTTGTCACCACTTGGTTCTACCTAATGTGAAGTTTCTTCTTTGATCTGGCCAAATTAGAAAGGTTCTGCTGTGGAAATCTGCCCATGGTGAAAAATTCATTTAGCTTTTCTGCTCTGGGCGTTTCTTCATTAAACGTTCCTTTTCTATCCCAAGCTTTAGAGAATGCCTATGAACTGTCTGGCAGAATTCATGCTTCTGATGTGTTTAGAGAAAGTTTTGTTATTCATTCTTATGCTTATCACAAATTATTCTTCAAAATATTTTTGGCCCACTTTGTAAGGGGATTATGCTAAATGTGGAAGAGTCTATGTTCTTTCCAGTTTTCCTCGTTTCAGCCTAATCTCCACTTTTTGAGTCTGAATGTCTCTTCTGATAAGTAGTAAATGTTAGCTGTCTGTCTCTGGTGTAACATCTTTATGCAATCAGCTTGCCACCTTCAAACTTCTTACTCCTTTGGCTACTCCTTTTAATTATTCCTTAATAGCCATGATTTACATATCTTAATAATACGTAAGAGCCTCATAATATACAGTGTTATGGGTTGAATTAGACCCCCCCAGTACCTCTGCTCTGATACTGTCTTTTGGTTCCTAGGCAAATCCCCATAACATGGGAATTTCATTTTCATTATGATTTCTAGTAACATCGCTGCATTGCTAGTTTCCTTGGGGAATTTGACCAACCTTTCAACAACGGCACAGGTACCTCAGGACAGAGTAAGTCACTCTACAGCTGATCTGAATGGTACTGGATAGGTCAGCAGAGCTAGGACTCACAGGCTGCCACTCCGGCAGTCTGGGCTTACTCTGGGCACGGCTGGCTGCAAATTTTTTGTTTGAATATGACGAAAACTGAAGAAACTGCTAGGAGACTCAGTAGTGCAGACAGGTGAAATTTAGAGAGGATAGTTGTAAAAGTAGTACTGGTTAAAGCAAATAAATGTGGGATCAGAGCTGAACACAGAGATTTAAAGTTACATCACAGAATTGCATAGTGAAGTCTCATGGATTTGCTAAGTGAAATGCAATAATTTCAGTCCATCAACTCTGACACCGCACTTCTCCTGAATGTGAGTCATATCCAGATTTCAAGATATTTTCTCTCCTCGATAACTTTCAAGAGCAGCAAAATTAATAACTGATGATAACAAACAGAGAAAAGTTTAATATAAGAAAGACTATTTCAAGACTGCTAAAATACCTTAATAATGAAAATTACACAGAATCACAGAAACATTCCAGTTGGAAAAGATCCCAGGATCACCAAGTCCAACCCAGAACCCTACTCTACAAGGTTCACCCCTAAACCTTATCTCCAAGCACCACATCCAAACCACCTTTAAACACATCCAGGGTGGGTGACTCAACCACCTCCCTGGGCAGCACATTCCAATGCCTGACCACTCTTGCTTTGAAAAAATGTTTCCTACTGTCCTGTCTAAAGCTACCCGGTGATAGCTTGAGGCCGTTTCTTCTTTTCTATTACTAATTACCTGTAAGAAGAGACCAGCACCAACCTCTCCACAACCTTATCTGTTTCACACTAACCATCCCCAGCCTTCTCAGTAGCTCTTCATCAGATTTATTCTCCAAGCCCTTCACAGCTTCCTTGCCCTCCTCTGCACTGGCTCCAGCACCTCCACATCTCTCATGTACTGAGCTGCCCAAAACTGGACACAATACTCAAGGTGTAGCCTCACTAGAGCTGAGTACCAGGGGACAATCACCTCCCTGCTCCTCCTGGACACAGTATTTCTAATCCCAGCCAGGCTGTCATTGGCTTTGTTGGCCACCTGGGCACACTGTTGGTTCATATTCAGCTGCTTACTCAATTGTTTCCAATACTTACCAAGGGCCTTTAAAACATTTTCTCTCCTACAGTGCCATCTGCTGACCATCTGTGGAAAAAGATGAGTCTGTTAAAATTATTTTGGCAGCAATCATGCTATGAATTGTTACACTTCAGGCTCTTTCTCTCAGAAGCTTACTCTGCCTATGATTGGGCTTGTTATAGACAGATATGTTTTTTTAATGTTAGCCTACATTATGCCTTTCTTTACCTGTGTTTTTTTTCAAAAGCCTTAATTTCTGCATCTTAGTCTTTAGACACATGCACAGGAGCACACTGTGTTGGGTTAGGAACTGGCTGGAGAGCTGAGCCCAGAGAGTGCTGGTGAATGGTGCCACATCCATCTGGCAGCCAGTCACTAGTGGTGTGCCCCAAGGATCAGTGCTGGGCCCCATGCTCTTCAACATCTATATTGATGATCTAGAGGGCATTGAGTCTATCATCAGTAAATTTGCGGACGACTCCAACCTGGGGGCAGGAGTTGATCTGCTGGAGGGCAGAGAGGCTTTGCAGAGGGACATCGACAGGCTGGACAGATGGGCAGAGTCCAAGGGCATGAGATTTAACACATCCAAGTGCCGGGTTCTGCACATTGGCCACAGCAACCCCATGCAGTGCTACAGGCTGGGGTCAGAGTGGCTGGAGAGCGGCCAGGCAGAGAGGGACCTGGGGGTGCTGGTTGATGGTAGGCTGAACATGAGCCTGCAGTGTGCCCAGGCAGCCAAGAAGGCCAACTGCATCCTGGCCTGCATCAGGAACAGTGTGGCCAGCAGGGGCAGGGAGGTCATTCTGCCCCTGTACGCTGCACTGGTTAGGCCACACCTTGAGTCCTGTGTCCAGTTCTGGGCCCCTCAGTTTAGGAAGGATGTTGACCTGCTGGAACATGTCCAGAGAAAGGCAACAAAGTTGGTGAGGGGTTTGGAACACAAACCCTATGAGGAGAGGCTGAGGGAGCTGGGCTTGCTTAGCCTGGAGAAGAGAAGTCTCAGGGGTGACCTTATTGCTCTCTACAACTACCTGAAGGGAGGTTGTAGACAGGCTGAGGATGGTCTCTTCCCTCAGGCAGCCAGCACCAGAACAAGAGGACACAGTCTCAGGCTGCACCAGGGCAGGTTTAGGCTGGAAGTTAGGAAGAAGTTCTATACAGAGAGAGTGATTGCCCATTAGAATGGGCTACCTGTGGAGGTGGTGGAGTCACCTTCATTGGAGGTGTTCAGGAGGAAACTTGATGGGATACTTGGTGCCATGGTTTAGTTGTTTAGGTGGGTTGGATTGGTTGATGGGTTGGACGTGATGATCTTGAAGGTCTCTTTCAACCTGGTGTATTGTATTGTATTATTATTGTATTGTATTTACTTTATTAATATGTAACAAGTCACTTAGGAAGAACATATACAGCCTTTTTTTTTTCCATCCCACAGCAAAAAGGATTCACCCTCAGCTGATAAGAGGAAATCCTGGTCATGTTAAAATTTCTGAGAAAAATGGAATTGGCTTTTGGGGGCACAAGCATGGCTCACAAGTCGGTTTTGGGTTTTTTTTTTTTATCGTTCTCATGGAAAAAGGAAAGGAAGTGTTTCTCTTGCATGATGTGGAGAGAAAAAAAAACAACCATTGCATGTCCAAGAGCACCTTACACCTGCCAGCTTGTGTCTGGCTGACTCTCGCTCTAGATGTACAGCAGCAATCAGGAAGAGAGCTCGAGTAAGTCTCATGAGACCTATAAAATCAACAAAATGGCTTAGGTCCTCTTTTCTGTTCAATATTTCATGATGTTTAAACAAACAAACAAACAAAACCCCCAAAACCCCCAACAATGAAGTGCTGAGGTTTCAGATTTGATTTTCAATCTAAAAGACAGCTCTTGTAACAATGTAAGGTTTGTCACATCTGGAAATGGGGGAAGTGTAATTCAGATGAGTTTGGGGGTTTGTTTTGTTTTGCTTTGCTTTGCTTTGCTTTGTTTTTCCAGTCCAGGTTGTTTTGTGCTGTTTAGTTTATTACTTCACTAATTCCCGTATTTGGAAGGGGAAGTTCAATATCCTCATCCCTCTTGATATGAAAACCAGTGAATACTTTTGCCTCAGAGTTCGGAGTAATTCAGATGCGAAAATAAAGTAAAACAAACCTTGACATTTCTGATGTTCAATGTAAGTAATTAAATAGGTGAGTAAATGGAAATAAAATTGTACTCTTTAAATCAAGTTTCAATTAATTAATTCAATTCATTGCTTCAATGCAAATCTGAGTGGTTGGGTTGTTTTACCATTGCCACATTTAGGGTCCCTGTTTTATTAATAGTCAAAATGCTGCAGGGTAATAAAAGGTTTGTATAGCCTCACCCTACACCGACTTTTGTTTCCGATTAAGAACTACCCAGGAGGTAAACTGCTTCCTCCTCATTTTGGTTTAATGCCTTTCACTTCCATTCCATCCAACCCGTACTCTGAACAGGATGTTCTGCTTCTGCCTCTCGTATTCCTAACAATTCTGTGTTCCTAATTGTTTTGTGGGAACTGCTCTGTGTGTCTCTTCTGCCTAATTTAACCATAATTTATATGGCTGTAAGATAAAGATATTTTATACCTTACTGGTCAAGTGTAAACTATTACAGTAAATTGTGTTATTTTCACAAGTTTGGTAACAAGTGCTAGCTGGCATTCTAAGTGTGGAAGTAACACTTTTATTTCCACATTCCTGCTTTCATCATTCACACTTATATCTTCAGGGGAAAAACGATACTCGATGTCACATTGAGGAGTGTCACTGTACCATATTCAATTCCTGGGCTGGGAAAATATATTGCCTAAATACAAAAGGTCACAATTAAACTCTGCACTATAACTGTACCGCTCCCGATTTATCTGTTTTATTAAACCCTAACAGCATCTGACCATAACAGAACACTGTCCTGAGGCCACAGGGAATATCTTCTCAAGTACTGCAAGACTCCTCTTTTGCTTTGGTTTTTTTTTTCTCTCTCTCTCTCTCTTTTTTGTTTGGTTTGGTTTGGTTTGGTTTGGTTTGGTTTGCTTTTGGGTTTGGTTTTGTGGGGGTTTTTGTGTGTGTGGTGTTAGTGGGTTTTTTTTTGGGGGGGTGGTTGTTTTATGGTGTTTTGGGTTTTTTTTCCCTTGGTTTTGAGGTTTCTTTAATCTGCTACAGCAATCAGGAGAGGAGCTGTTGCGCTTGCGCTTGGCCCTGTGTAGTTCTGTAATGATTTAGGCGGTAGTTGTGTAATTGCTATCTACACTTAGACCCAGCTGTGTTTCCAGCCCAAATAGGTATCTTTAAGTAGACAAAAATGAAACTTCAGATTCTAATAAGCAGAATTCTTCAGATTCTAATAAGTAGAATTCTTCAGATTCTTATAAGCAGTTCAAGGAAAAGTAGTAATTTTTTATCAGTTTTCTTCCACACTCATGACATAATTTCTACACCAAAGCTATGGTAGTCTCTCTTCCATTTTTCTATCAGAAACCAAGAGCTGATCATTTTTTCAGGTGGAATATTCCCTCACTTTTGGAATGTTCTGGTACTGCCCAACACAAAAGTTCTTCATCTGTTTCTGGGAATATATCAAAATGAATAAGCATTACCAGTGGGATTTCTTTCAGTGGAATATGGAGAACAGAGGCTGTAGTCTGAGTGGAGGATAAATAAAATGAAGACTGTTGTCTCATGAAAGTGTTTTTGTTCTTGAAATTCACTTTTAAGATTCAGAGTTTGCTATACAATATCTTCTTTACATTTTGAGGAAACCATTCATTAAATTAATATCCTTCTACTACTAAGTTTCAAATGGTATGCTCTGTTTTTTTCAAAGGCTCTGCAGATCTGTTGTTCTCCAAACACAAAGGGAATGTAATGACTAAAAAAGCTATCAGACTGAAGCACAGACAGTGAATGCAGCATGTTTGTGGAGTTCTTCGAAACAAATGGTATTTTGGCATAGTGGTGACTCATAATTGCACAGCTATCACAAGATAATGTGATAGTATTAACATAAGTAGCTATGTGCTGCAATTATTCCTCTCACAGTGTTACATGCTAGCATTTATAAGTGTTCACTGCTTCCAGCTCATATAACAAATCCTGAAAGTATTCTCAGAGAGATTACTTCGTATTTTGAATAAGCTATTAGATTTCATGTGTATGTGGTACCATTAGCTGCCTCTATCCAGCAGTAAATGGCACTAGATCTGGCAATTTCTCACAAAGGCAGGAGTGGGCAGCTCAGAGATGAAGAGCTGTCAGTGAAGGCAGTGCCAGTAAAGCAACTGGGAAGTCTTTAAACAGGAATTCCTGAAGTATAGCTATTACTCTTTGAAGGGGAACTTTAGCCTAGTCCCTGACTGCAAAGGCTGAAAGTAATATAAATTACCATTGGATGGAAAAGAGAAATAATGCTAAGGTCTATAGAATTCATTGGCTTGTTAGTGGGATATAGAGTAGTGGCAGAAACAGTTCTCTCTCCTCTTCTCTCTCTTCTGCTTGCAACTTCTCTCTCTCCACCCCACGGCCTTGCCAAGGGATCTCTATTGTGACTACTGTGTGAGGTAATGGGAAGCAGGGAGGGAGTGGGGGAGGAGGCGAACGGTGCCCCTGGATCCGTCCAGGGGTATCTGAGGAGTTTCTGTGTTGCTTATAAATGGTAAATATCTCTATATTGTACATCTGTTGTATATTTTGTACATATTCATTGCATTTCATATTTCTAGAATTGAGTTTCCTTGTAAATAGAGCTTCATTTGCTTGTATCCCAAACTGAACTGGTGTGGCAATTTTTATTTTGGGGGTAGTTTCTCCCAATTACATGGGGGGTAACTTCAACCCTCCACAGCAATGCACACCATAACATACACTGCCAGCATAACAACGTTTCTCCCTCAACACATACAGCCCTGAAAAGCCAGGAAATACTACTGTTTTTCTTAACTACTGAACATGCTGTATCTGATTTACTTTCCATTGGCTCCTGCCTGTGCTCTGATGAACAAAGTTACTGAGGATCACAGAGGAGAATTCTGGCCTTGGAGTAAGGTAGAATTTGCACTTGCATTTCAGTTCTGCTTAGAAGAAACCACATAAACCATACAAACGATGATGCCAGTCAGAATAAGCAAATCAGACTCCAAATATGTAAAGCCTGCAGTGACATGCAGACAAGGAAGCAATGAAAGTGCAATGTGCAGTTCTGGGCTACAACCACTGACTTCATTCAATGCAGTGAATGTGTACAGGGATGAATGTCCATCAGTGCAGTGTTTCACAGAAATAGATCTGCAGACAAAGTGCATTAGTCAAAAAAGTAAAGCTACTGATGAAACACAACTAAATCTTTTACTCAGGGTTAAACTGCACGTGATGTAGCAGTGACCCATGAGCAGTACAGAGGTAGTGTGTTCTCCCCCTCCATAAACCAGTGAGACACTTAGATTAGTGTAGCCACCATGCAATTAGCAAAGTACATGACAGCTCTGTGCTGTCCTGTAACGGAGCACATGCATGACTTGACTGAAAGATGAGCAACACGTTAGATCAGAACAAAGGGTCCATGGGACAATAGGGGACAGCTGTGGGGAAGTAAGCCAGGGCCTCTGAGGCTGCAGCAGAATGTGAGATGTAGCCGGCGAAAATGGACAAAACTTAAAGGTAGGTGTTGAGCTGTAGGGTTTGCAGATGTCTCTATGGAACTGTGGTGACTACACATAGGTATTCTTTATCCATTTTGTTCAGCTGCAAAATAAGAGGATGTCTAGAAATAAGTGAGCATAAATAATATAAATTTTTCTGACTCACCTTCTCTTCCGAGGCCAGAGAGAAAACAGATCAATAACCTTGAGTACTAATTTCTGGAGCTCCCACAACTTGTCAGTAAAAAAAGTAACCAGGACTCTTGCACATTACCTAGAAATAGTTGACAGAAATGTGATGCCTCCTGAAAACTGTGCATCCTATTTTCACCTACAAAATACAAAAGAAAAGAACTCTGCATGTTTGACCAGCCAAACACTAATTCTCATCACATTTTGTTTTGCTGTAACTGTTGCTAAATAGAGATGGAATCAAGTAGTAGCAGAAAGTATATTAAATACAAAACCTTCCACGTGTCAAAATTGATAGCGTCACCAGCAGCCCAGCTGAATTGCTTCTGGTCCCCAAGAAAGGTCAGAATTAGGATGAATTAGATCCCTTCCATATTGTTGCACCAATTCTGCTTGCTGGAGAATGCAGGAGGAAAACTGTTAATGCTGAGGCAAATTTGTTGTTTGTGTCATCTATTTGCACGCTTAATTAGTGTAAATTACCAGCAGCTTCAAAAGTTTTAGACAATGACAACAGTCATGCTCCAGTTTTTTAAGCTAAGACCTCCAGGAGAAAAAACATGGCTAGTTTATATTTTCCCTGTGTTGCTGATAGCAATTTCCAGGTTTTATTATTTTGTTCTGCTCTTGGAATTAGGAAGCAGGCAATAATTACTTAAGGAGGGAAAAAGATGTTACAATGAGTCTTAGGACTGGGCAGATGAGAATTACCAATGGTACACTGTCCTTGTCCCCATAGGGCAAAACAACTGGTACCCAAGGTAAGTCTGGACCTGGAAAACAACATTGTGCTGTGCAAAGAAGCTCTTTCTCTGGTGTTGGCTTGGATTTTAATGCTCCTCTTCTGTAAACAATATGATGTGACAGAATTCCACTGCACTAAAACTCCCAGACATAGAGCCAATAATAGAAGTTCTGAGAGGACTTTGCAAAACAAGCTGGGTGTAGGCGCTGCTAGAATGCAGCCTGCAATGATTAGACTTCTGAATAATCAGGCAAACAGCCCACGTTGTTATGAGCACTGTTTATGGTGCTGGAGTGAACACAGACAAGTTTGATTCACACGCCTCAGTAAGCGCAAAAACACTTGTAACAAGGAGCCCTGCAAACTGAGCAATTAGGGCTATGGAAACAGTCTCCCTGCCCTATCAAGATCACAGGCTCAGCAAGAGGTGGGAAGCACTTGGCCAAGCTGGGATGCCCCAGAGAGATGGGCTCTCAGCTCCCAGATAGGAAACAGTGCAAACCCCGCCTGTGACTGGGGTTGTGTTCCCTGTTCAGCTGTATCAGCAGAACATTGCCAAAACTGTATCAGCAGGGTTACGTAAACACAAAAAGCAAGAGAAGGTTGCTCCAAAAGTAGGCCTAAACATTTGATAATTCCGAAAACCAGTGCAAAATATTCAGTTTTGGTAAACAGCACTTTGTTGGCTTTATTACTAAATTATAATATAAACGATCCCAACTGCAGCAAGTGAGGCACAGGTCTCTGCATGCAGCAAATATGAATGCACAGCAGCATTATATTGATCTTGAGGAATGTGTATCACGTTGATCCTCTCAGAGATATATGGATTCTACACAATGGCAGTTGTCTGCTACAGTGCTTCAGCAGCTCTTCTGTGTTAAGCTGTTTTTGAGAACAAAATTCTCAGGAGCACAGCCTCCTAAAGGGTTTGTTTAATAGACAGTCACCTACATGAGGCTGACAACCATCCACAAAAAAGGCTGCAGCCACAAAGGTTTGTATCTTGATTATTTAAGGCATGTTTGATAAAACTTTTCCCATCTCCCAGTAATACTCCCCCAAGGATTTTCACACCATGATATGGGCTAACAGAGCTGACTACCACCATTCTCTAAGGGAGAAACTCACCTGAGTCCCAGTATGGCTCACCAGGGCTTTGTGCTGGCCTGAGCACATGCTGAGATAGAGGAGTACAGTTGCCAGAGCTGAGAGCTTTCTTGTCTGGAAATACCCCTGTTTCAAGGCCCAGCTAAAGATAGCCCTTCAATCACTTGTACTTCAGCATTCAACTACTAATGGCTGACCACAGCAGAATTCTCCTTTTCTATTCCATGAACTATATGTGCTGCAAAGGAGGTAAGACTGTTTTTCAGAATCAGCTTTGGTTGGACCACCTGCTCTTTTAACAGAAGAAACTATAGCAATGGGTTTCATTAAATGCCCTAGAGAATCTTCAGCAAAATTAAACACACTGTCCTAAAATGTATTCAGCTGTTAGTTTTCACCTTGTCCACATTCCAGTAATGTAGGTCTGGGACACGGTGTCGACATTTTAATTACCATTTCCTTCTTTTCCTGAAGCCCCATGACCTTGACCCCTTCAGATCACTTTGCAGGTTGTTTCTGATCTTCCTACTCCTTCTGGTTCTGTGTCTCATGTAAATTTGGCCATATCAGAAATAACACAACACAGGATGATACATACCCAGAGCTACAGAGAACAGAGAGACTCCTGCACTTTTTTAGCTTACATCACTAAGCCCCAAAGGACTTGGAAATACAAAGTGAGTACAGATTACAGTTAACTGGAAGAATCATCACCATCACCTTTGCTTCATCTTTCTGAAAGCAGCAATGTCATGGATCTCACAAAGGTACTCTGATGAGTGCCCGGCACTCTGTTGGTCTAATCAAACAGCTCACTGCATGTCCTCATTTCCATGGATTTGTTATGTGGCCTAGCCATACTTGTTTGCTAGTGATGCTCCTGAAATTCAATAATTGCTCATGAAATACAATTAAGTATTCTAAATATATCCAAATCAAATAGAGCTGGTTCACAATTTATCCACTTCCATTCTGTATTATTTTTCCATGTTTCTGTACCAGATTTCTGTGCTAGCCAAGGCACGTCTCATGAAAACAGTTACACTTTATAGCTCCTCTTCTTCCACACATAATTACACAGGAATTGAAAATAAGCTTACAACTCCCCTTGTGGTTCCCATAGATTGTTCTTTTTCTCAAAATGAACAGGTTAGTCCAAGAAAAAATAACTCCTACCTGAAAAAACTAACTCCTACCTGCAAACTGCACCATTTCAAGAATTACAATGTGTTTACATTTAAGCTCTTAACACACATCTCTCTACTACAAGAGTATTTGGAACAGTCAAGTAAAATAGAGACAGACAGAGAGAGTTGGGGCTGCTCAATCTGGAGAAGAGAAGGCTCCAAGGAGACCTTATTGTGATTTTCCAATACCTGAAGGGGGCTACAATAAAACTGGGGAGGGACTTTTTAGGGTGTCAGGTAGTGATAGGACTGGGGACAATGGAGCAAAACTAGAAATGGGTAGATTCAGATTGGATGTTAGGAAGAAGTTCTTCCCCATGAGGGTGGTGAGACACTGGAACAGGTTATCCAGGGAGGTGGTGGAAACCTCATTCCTGGACATTTTTAAGGCAGGCTGGGTGTGGCTCTGAGCAACCTGATGCAGTGTGTGGTGTCCCTGTCCATGTCAGGGGGTTGGAGCTGGGTGATCCTTGGGGTCCCTTCCAACCCTGAAAATTCTATGATTCTAAAAAGTGTAACATTTAACTAATGTCTCTGAACTTTGAGTGCTTTCTATTAAGCTCCAAGGGTATAATGTTTTTTCTTTCACATTAAGCATAATTAAAAAATATTTTTAAAAAGCAGTTCCTTATAGTTTATTGCATGTAAACTGTGTAAGATTACTGCTCATTTCTTTTTTATTTTTTTTTAAGATACTACCAGAAGATGGCACCTGCTATATGTATTTGGTCACCCTGCTACAACAAAGATCTGCTCTAGAACAGAGGGGAGACATAATTAATTTTGCTCACTCAATGTTTAGAGGCTGGAGGATATATTCATTGCATAATGATAGTCAGTGCCTGAGTTCAAAGAACAATTTGGCCTCAGTCTTCAATGCAATCAGAATAGCAAGCAAGCAATGTTTTTTTCTAACATTTCCTCTAACCCATGGCTATTTAGAATTTCCACGTCTCCGCTTAAAATTCTGTCTGCACTCTTTCTCCCAATTTGAAATGGTGTGTTTGTTTTCATCACCAAAAGCTTTGTGGTGGTTTAGGCTGGGTGCTGGCCCGGATGCCACAGCACGTGCCACACCTGGGACATCCCAAAGGGGGGCCCAGCCCAGTGGGTGGTCACAAGAAGCCAGGTGTTTCATCCATAATGCCCTGCTCCCCTACAAAACATCAGCGCGGGGTCCTCTCTCTCTCTCTTTCCTCCCTCATCGCTGCCTAGTTAAATTGGCGTGAGCCGCCTCCCTTGGGCCAGCCCAGGCCCGAGGCTGGGTTAGGGGAAAGAAAGAGCCCCGGGGGGATTTTGGGTGTACCCCGGGTGGGGATGGGACGTTCTTGGGTATGTTCTGGGATCGCTGCGATGCAGAATCAAAGTCACCTCCACCCCTTCGGGCACCCAAACAGTTATTTCAGCCAAAGCCATGAACGCATTCCCAGTGCCTTTGAGAGCAGCTTTCCAGCTGAAGTCCCCGCTCGCCTTCCCAGGTTTCAGAAGCCATTGCTTGTCCACTCGCCATGGGTGGCTCTCCCTCGCAGCCACAGCGGGCCCGACTTCACTCTGCTTGCCGCTGTCCCTCCTCCACTCCACTCCCTGCCACTTGTCGCTTCGCAGAGAACAAGGAGGAGAAGGCAGGTCTCGCCTTCTTAAGCTACCCCGACCATTCTTAAGCTACCCTGAGCAGAAAGTCACAGAAAGAGCCACCCCCGCTGCTCTCAAGCAGCAGGAGGGACTTCCATGCCATCGGCCACGCACCAGGTGTCCTCCTGCAGTCCATAGAAGCTCACATTGTCACCCTGACAAGAAAACTTGAGCCCCAACTTCCAAACCAGCAACGCCCCACATCTGACTTTCCATCTTTTGCAATCCAATCTGCAGTTTGCCACAGCAACCAACTCCTGGCCTGGCTATGCCATTAAATGTAGTGGGTTGGGAGACCAATTCTCCCACCACGGGCAAAAGAAAGACTCAGACAAAATGGATTGCAAAAAATGGTGGAAAGTTTAAATGGAAAAACAATGAAAGTTTTACAGAAAACCACAAACACCGTGACAAAAAAGAGAGAGATCCCAGAACATACCCAAGAACGTCCCATCCCCACCCAGGGGTACACCCAAAATCCCCCCGGGGCTCTTTCTTCCCCCTAACCCAGCTCAGGCCTGGGCTGGCCCAAGGGAGGAGGCTCACGCCAATTTAACTAGGCAGCGACAAGGGAGGAAAGAGAGCGAGAGGACCCCCGAGCTGATGTTTTGTAGGGGAGCAGGGCATTATGAGTGAAATACCTGGCTTCCTGTGACCACCCACTGGGCTGGGCCCCCCTTTGGGATGTCCCAGGTGTGGCCTGTGCTGTGGCATCCGGGCCAGCACCCAGCCTAAACCACTACAAGCTTCCACAGAAATATTTTGCCTTCTTAATTAAATAAGATGTTTTATTTAAAACTGAAACCTTGAGTTCTTAAATGTTAGGATTTTGTCTTCCCCTTGTCTGCCCACTCTCTAAGGTGGACAACTCTCTACCTGTCCCTTCCTCTATAGCTCTTTGAAACATTTTTGGGCTCATAACAGTAAGAACAATAAAAGCAGCCAAAAACGTGAAACTATTATGAATGCCAGAAACCTGGACATTATTGTCTTTCTTTCTCTGATTCACATAAAAGGAAGAAAAAGGACATTCTCTAGAACAGATCTTCCCATTGGTACCTAGTGCCCACAATCTGATCCAATCACCCTTGCAGGCTGGTGGTGATCACTAAATTTTGCCACTTTGGCAGCCATGTTTTTCACTATGTTTAGAGTATATTTAAGTTTGCTTTTATTGCAAATTAGAGTGACTTGCCTCTGTCTGGACAACTCTGAGTTACCAGTGGGGCAAAGGTTGCAGGACAGGAGCATCTGTGACATTTGAAGTGATGCTACAGGAATTATTAATAATAATAATACAATAATACAATACACCAGGTTGGAAGAGACCTTCAAGATCATCGCGTCCAACCCATCAAACAATCCAACCCACCCAACAACTAGACCATACAGCCAAGCACCCCATCAAGTCTTCTCCTGAACACCTCCTGTGAAGGTGACTCCACCACCTCCACGGGTAGCCGATTCCAATGGGCAATCACTCTCTCCGTGTAGAACTTCTTCCTAACATCCAGCCTAAACCTGCCCTGGCGCAGCCTGAGACTGTGTCCTCTTGTTCTGGTGCTGGATGCCTGGGAGAAGAGGCCAACCTCTGCCTGGCTACAACCTCCCTTCAGGTAGTTGTAGAGAGCAATAAGGTCACCCCTCAGTCTCCTCTTCTCCAGGCTAAGCAACCCCAGCTCCCTCAGCCTTTCCTCATAGGGCTTGTGTTCCAAACCCCTCACCAGCTTTGTTGCCCTTCTCTGGACACGTTCCAGCAAGTCAACATCCTTCCTAAACTGAGGGCCCAGAACTGGACACAGTACTCAAGGTGCGGCCTAACCAGTGCAGTGTACAGGGGCAGAATGACCTCCCTGCTCCTGCTGGCCACACTGTTCCTGATGCAAGCCAGGATGCCATTAGCCTTCTTGGCTGCCTGGGCACACTGCAGGCTCATGTTCAGCCTACAATCAACCAGTACCCCCAGGTCCCTCTCTGCCTGGCCACTCTCCAGCCACTCTGACCCCAGCCTGTAGTACTGCCTGGGGTTGTTGTGGCCAATGTGCAGAATCCGGCACTTGGATGTGTTCAATCTCATGCCATTGGACTCTGCCCATCTGTCCAGCCTGTCGAGGTCCCTCTGCAAAGCCTCTCTGCCCTCCAGCAAATCAACTGCTGCCCCCAGCTTGGTGTCATCTGCAAATTTACTGATGATGGACTCAATGCCCTCATCCAGATCATCAATAAAGATGTTGAAGAGCATGGGGCCCAGTACTGATCCCTGGGGCACACCACTAGTGACAGGCCGCCAGCTGGATGTGGTGCCATTCACCATTAGTCTCTGGGCTCGGCCCTCCAGCCAGTTCCTAACCCAACGCAGTGTGCTCCTGTCCAAGCCACGGGCTGCCAGCTTGGCCAGGAGTTTGCTGTGGGGAACGGTGTCAAAGGCCTTGCTGAGGTCCAGGTAGACCACATCCACAGGCCTCCCCACATCCACCAGGCGGGTCACCTGATCATAGAAGGAGATCAGGTTGGTCAGGCAGGACCTGCCCCTCCTAAATCCATGCTGGCTAGGCCTGAGCCCTGGCCATCCTGTAAGTGCTGTGTGATCGCACTCGAGATGACCCGTTCCATAATCTTGCCTGGCACTGAGGTCAGGCTGACAGGCCTATAATTCCCCGGCTCATCAACCGGCCCTTCTTGTGGATGGGCACCACGTTAGCCAGCTTCCAGTCTTCTGGGACCTCTCCAGTGAGCCAGGACTGCTGAAAAATGATGGAAAGTGGCTTGGACAGCTCATCTGTCAGCAATCTCAGCACCCTAGGATGGATCCCATCCGGTCCATGGCCTTGTGGGGTCCAAGCGGCTCAGTAGATCTCTAACTTCCTCTTGGAGCAGTGGGAAACTATGCAGCTCTCTGGCTCCTTCTGCCAGCTCTGCAGGCCAGCTGTCTGGAAGACATTCTGCCCTGCTAGTGAAGACTGAGGCAAAGAAGGTGTTAAGTACCTCTGCCTTTTCCTCATCCTTTGTTACAACGTTCCCCTCCGTGTCAACCAAGGAGTGGAGGTTGTCCTTGCCCTTCTTCTTGCTATTGATGTATTTATAGAAGGACTTTTGTTGTCCTTCACAGCAGAGGCCAGTCTAAGTTCTAAATGGGCTTTTGCCTCCCTAATTTTCTTCCTGCACAACCTAGCAACATCCCTAAACATTCTGTAGGTTGCCTCCCCTTTCTTCAAAGATGATACACCCTCTTTTTTCCCTAAGTTCTATTAAAAGTTCATTGCCCATCCAGGCTGGCCGTCTGCCCCGGCGTTCATCTTCCGGCACACCGGCACAGCCTGTTCTTGCACCTTCAATAGTTCTTCCTTGAAGTAGGTCCAGCTCTCCTGGACCCCTTTGTTTTTAAGGGCTGATTCCCAAGGAACCTTCTGAATTAGTTCCTTGAGCAGCCTGAAGTCTGCCCTCCGGAAGTCCAGAGTGGAGGTCTTCTTGCTGCCCTCTTGGCTTGGCTGCATACTGAAAACTCTATTATGTCGTGGTCACTGGTGCCTAAACACCCTCCGACCACCACATCACCCACCAGCCCTTCCCTGTTGGTGAAGAGGAGGTCAAGCATAGCCTTACCCCTGGTAGGCTCACGCAGCACCTGAGATAAGAAGCTGTCCTCCATGCACTCCAAGAACCTCCTAGACTGCCTCCTCTCTGCTGTGTTGAGATCCCAACAGATATCAGGCAGGTTGAAGTCACCCATGAGAACGAGGTCAGGTGATCTTGAGACAGCCTTAAGCTGCCTATAGAATGCCTCATCGACATCCTCCTCCTGGTTGGGTGGTCTATAACAGACGCCAACCAGGATGTCTGCCCTGTTGGTCTTCCCTCTAATTCTCACCCACAAGCACTCAACCCTATCATCCCCGATCTCCATCTCAACAGCATCCAGTGCCTCCCTGACGTACAGGGCCACCCCTCCACCCCTTCTTCCTTGCCTGTCTCTCCTGAAGAGCCTGTAGCCATCAATTGCAGCGCTCCAGTCATGCGAGTCGTCCCACCACGTCTCTGTGATGGCAACTACATCATAACTTTCTTGCTGCAACAAGACTTCCAGCTCCTCTTGTTTGTTACCCATGCTTCGTGCATTAGTGTACATGCACTGCAGCTGGGCTGCTGGTTTCACCTCTAGGTCTAGCTTATCACCTCCAGACTCCTGCCTAAGGGCACTGGTTTCCGACCCTCCCCCTTCGAAGCTAGTTTAAAGCCCTGTCAATGAGACTTGCTAATTCCCTTCCCAGAATCTTTTTACCTTTGGGGGACAGGCCATTCTCATGTATTATGACCTTTCCCTCCTCTGCGACAGATGTACTCCATCTGTTACCAGCTGACCTGGTGCAGTAGAAAGTTCCCCAAGATCGAAAAACCCAAAATTCATTCGTCTGCACCAGCCCCTAAGCCACTTGTTGACTACAGCGGCTGACCTGTTCCTTATTGTGTTCCCTCCTGCAACTAACGGTATCGATGTAAAAATTATTTGTGCACCTGACCCCTCAACCAGATCTCCCAGGGCCCTGAGGTCATTTTTGATAGCCCTGGGAGGCCTGGTACCAACATCATCATTCCCTAACTGCATGACCAATAAGGGATAATAATCTGAGGGCTGTACCAGACTGGGCAGCCTTCTGGTAACATCTCCAACTTGGACTCCTGCTAGGCTAATAACTTCCCTATGAGATGGGTCCGGCCTACATATGGGACCTTCTGTTGAAGGTGTTGAATGATGTCCCTGTTTGCTTGAGTATGTCTTGCATATCAGTAAGAGCTTTCAGTTAAAGACAGGGCCATGAGCAGGTCAGGAGGCTTTGGAAAATATGATTCTTGCTGGGGGAAAAGAGGAGTTGTAACTATGTCCTCTGGGGATAACTTGAGATCTGTGAGGCTTTTCTTCCAGAGACCCAAATGCCTGAGTGGCTAAGTCTGTTATTTCCTTTCTGGGAAGCAGAAGCTTTCAATATATTCTGCCCCAACATTTTTTAAAGTGTTTCATATGCTATGATATTCAGAGCAAACAGAACAAAATGTGTAGTGTAGTCTAGTGTAGGGTGTCCCTGCCCATGGCAGGGGGGTTGGAACTAGATGATCCTTGTGGTCCCTTCCAACCCTGACTGATTCTATGATTCTATGATTCTATGAAAATACTGGTAGCGAGTAAGAAGGACTTTCAGAGACCCGTTTGGACAGTATGATTTAAATGATGTGGCCTGCATCAGGAACAGTGTGGCCAGCAGGAGCAGGGAGGTCATTCTGCCCCTGTACGCTGCACTGGTTAGGCCACACCTCGAGTCCTGTGTCCAGTTCTGGGCGCCTCAGTTTAGGAAGGATGTTGCCTTGCTGAAACGTGTCCAGAGAAGGGCAACAAAGTTGATGAGGGGTTTGGAACACAAGCCCTATGAGGAGAGGCTGAGGGAGCTGGGCTTGCTTAGCCTGGAGAAGAGAAGACTCAGGGGTGACCTTCTTGCTCTCTACAACTACCTGAAGGAGGTTGTAGACAGGCAGAGGTTGGTCTCTTCTCCCAGGCAGCCAGCACCAGAATAAGAGGACACAGTCTCAGGCTGTGCCAGGGGAGGTTTAGGCTGGATGTTAGGAAGAAGTTCTATATAGAGAGAGTGATTGCCCATTGGAATGGGCTGCCCGGGGAGGTGGTGGAGTTGCTGTCACTGGAGGTGTTCAGGAGGAGACTTGATGGGGTGCTTGGTGCCATGGTCTAGTTGTTTAGGTGGGTTTGATTGGTTGATAGGTTGGACGTGATGATCTTGAAGGTCACTTCCAACCTGGTCTATTCTATTCTATTCTATTCTATTCTATTCTATTCTATTCTATTCTATTCTATTCTATTCTATTCTATTCTATTCTATTCTATGGTCTGGAAGGACCTGTTAAACTGAAGGCTCCACAATACAGGCAAGGAAAGCCCTCATTACAAGCTGCAAATTCTTTAAAGTCTGAAGAAGCAACCAGAATTATGCTTTGTTCACTGATTTCTCCTATTGCCCACTTCCAAAATGCTGCTGTCCTAACTTTAGAGGCTAAGCTTTGCTCTCTAAACTACTGCTATGTCCAGGACTCTGAAATCTCTCTCTCTATAGTCCTGATTCTTGATGTTATCGCTTAGATTGTCTTCTTTTTATGCAGTGCTCTTTCAAAAGTTTTTTTATATAGTCAGAATTAGTATGTTGTGTTATTTTCATTCAAATAGTAATTCATTCCTTTTATGTCACTGCTTCTAGATGCTGGCATTTTCTCACCATATTAGTACAATGACTTCAATAGAGAAAACCTCAGGCTCTTTTTAATGCAAGGAAAATCTGTGAACTAACAGTCAAAAGAGTTTTCATTAAAATCCATGTAGATTAAAAGGCTAAAACATTCAAATTAGCAGACAAGGCAATCTTCCTGGGGGAAAAACAACAAGGCAAACATTGATGCTCTGAGCAGTGCATAAACATGGAAAAACACTGGAGGTTTGATTTTGACACCGTACTGATACTAAACGAGTTCAAAATGCCAAATGAAGAACATACTGAAACATTTTCAAGCACCTCAGTAAAACATGTCATAGGTGTAGATACAGGCTGAGAAGGATACAGAACCAGACTCAGAATCATAAAAACATTCAGGTTGGGAAAGACCCCTGGAATCACCAAGTCCAGCCATTGACCCTACTCTACAAAGTTCACCCTTAAACCATATCCCCAAGCACCACATCCAAACCACCTTTAAACACAACCAGAGCTGCTGACCCAACCACCTCCTGTATCAAAAAGGGATTTCTTAATTTCATGAAGAATAAGCACTTTGGTATATATTAGATGGTATCTCCCTCACCCCAACATGCCTCTGTTCCTCATATATTGCAGATCATGTGAAGATGGACACTGCAATGCAACACTGCAATCTAGAGGCTGCAGCAACACATCCTCCTTAACATCTTTTGGTTTCACTCTCCAAGTACTGCAGAATGTCAAGTTGCAGTGTACTGTTTCTTGTGGTTGTATGGAGCAGTCCCTGCAGCAGAGGTATACTACTAGCTCAGTCTCTGAGAGGAGTTCCTTGTGCTTGCCTCTCTATCCTGGGACCATGAGCTGGAATTTCTCCCTGTTGCATGGCTGCTTGCGTGCCATGCTGTCTGAGCTATCACTGGCCTGTGGGGTAGCTTTTGAAGCAGGAACATTGTGCAGTCTTGGGATGTGACAGACTAAGAAAGCTGTGATTTTCATATTGTATGTCGTTGCCAATTGTAAATCAGTCATTTTAAGGATGCTTTCCATTTTTGCTTCCCTTTGGGCATCTCTTATTTCTCTCTGGAAAAAGAGAAGATGTAGTTTATAGCTAACTGCAGGGCTGAAATGACATATATAATAGCAACAGCAGGCAACAACTGTCTCCCTAAAGTGGCAATATGGTGCCTTGTGTTTTGTTTTAAGACTTCAGAGTGAAAGGTAATTTGTTTCTTCAAACCAGTATTTGAATAGTTACTGGGGATATAGAAGACAACACTATGCGTGTTCAGTACTGAGGACTGCATGGTCAGATCTAGGCCCTTTGGAAATTAAATGATAGGAAAAGACAGAGCAAAATACTGATTATTAAGCACAGGGTTATTGGCATTAAAGGTTAATAACAGTTTTTCTCATTTTCTTCCTGTGGTGGAGTAGGAAGGTTCCCCCCCACACACAAAAGAATTCCACAGCTAACTCAGCCGGAGAAGCAGATGAAAGCTGTATTTTACAAGCAGATATGGAATGCAACCTTTCCCCAACCCCCCCTGCGGCCAGGGGGTTTGGCCTGCTGCTCCCTTCTCCCTCCCTACCTCCCCTTTTTCCCAAAAGGGTTAGAAAGCGAGAGAGAAAGGAAGGTAATTAAAAGGGGAAAACTTTGTTAAAGCTCAAAGCGAATGCAAAAGTTAGTTTTCTTATCTGGTTAGAAGGAATCGTAGAGAGAAACGAGCCAGCTCACAGCACAGGGGGAAGAAGAAGACGACTACCTGACTGACTCCCCCGACTGAAAGACTAAACAAAAATTTACAGCTGGGTCCCACCAATGAAATTGAATTAGCATATCATTGTTTTCATTCTAATATCAAAACATTCGCCCAGAGTGTTCAGAAAGTGTCCCTTTCTTAAAGGCACAGCCTAAACCGGTCACAATCCACCCCTGCTAAACAATTTCATTGGCTGTTCATACTGTCCATCCAATCTAAAACAATATCCACAGTTTGTAAGTAAAGTTCATAGTCCATTCCGGCTATCCTCAGGTGTAGATGATTCAGAAGTCCAAGAAAGAAGAAAAATGGAAAACAGTTTGTCTCTTCGCAGACAAAGCGAAGAAAAGGGAAAACAGGGAAACAGGGACTCTCAGTTGACTCAGGGCTCTCAGGGTTCTCAGGGTTCGTGCACCGTGGATTCCTCAGGGATTCTTTCTTTGGGCGCGATGTATCTGTGTAACACTCTGAAATTAAACTCTTTCAGCTAAAGTTAAATTTCTTTGTGGAATACACTGAATTTCACCATTCTCTTGCATTACCCAATAAGTGTGACCCGGACCTTCAGCTGAAACCACCCCTCGGACAGGTTTAGCCTCTCCTGAGGGAGAAAATACCCAAACAGTTTTACCTAACAGATTCTTTTCTTTAACAACAGGAACTCTATCACCTTCTACTTTCTGTAGCAGATCTGAGTGTGCCGGTCCAGCTCGGTTCACTGAACCTCTACTATTTACCAGCCAGGTTGCTTGTGCTAAATGCTTTTCCCAGTTTTTCAAAGATCCACCCCCATGGCTTTAAGAGTGGTCTTCAACAAACCGTTGTAGCGTTCAATCTTCCCTGCAGCTGGTGCATAGTAGGGGATGTGGAATATCCACTCGATGCCGTGCTCTTTGGCCCAACTCTTTACAAGGTTGTTTTTGAAATGAGTTCCGTTGTCTGACTCAATCCTCTCTGGAGTTCCGTGTCTCCACAGGATTTGTCTCTCCAGACCGAGAATGGTGTTGCGCGCAGTTGCATGCGGTACTGGATAAGTTTCCAACCATCCAGTGTTCGCCTCTACCATAGTAAGCACATACTGCTTACCAGAACGAGAACGTGGTAGAGTGATGTAGTCAACTTGCCAAGCTTCACCATACTTGTACTTGGACCATCTGTCACCATACCATAAGGGCTTAAGTCGTTTTGCCTGCTTAATAGCAGCACAAATGTCACAGTCATGGATGACTTGTGTGATAGCATCCATGGAAATGTCTATGGATCTGTCACGAGCCCACTGGTATGTTGCATCTCTGCCTTGATGTCCGGACGAATCGTGAGCCCACCGAGCTAAGAATATCTCACCTCGGTGTTTCCAGTCGAGATCAAGATCAGAGTCCATGTCTACTGGAGAAACTCTTGCAGCTAAATCTGCCTGATGGTTGTGTTGCTGTTCCTCAGTAGCTTTGCTCTTAGGAATGTGAGCATCAATGTGTCTCACCTTCACTGGAATTCTCTCGATTCGATCAGCAATGTCCTGCCACAGGTCAGCTGCCCAAATGGGCTTTCCCTTCCTCTGCCAACCACTCTTTTTCCAGTTCTTTAGCCAACCCCACAGAGCATTGGCTACCATCCATGAGTCGGTGTAGAGATAAAGCTTTGGCCATCTCTCACGCTCAGCTACATCAAGAGCTAGCTGGACAGCTTTTACCTCTGCGAACTGACTGGATTCTCCTTCTCCATCCTTTGCCTCTGCAACTCGGTGTGTTGGACTCCACACTGCAGACTTCCACCTTCGCTTGTTCCCGACAAGACGACAGGAACAGTCTGTGAACAAAGCATATTTCTTTTCATCATCAGATAGGTCATTGTAAGGAGGAGCTTCCTCAGCACGAGTCACTCTCTCCTCTGGAGGTTTGGTACAGTTGGTACCTTCAGGCCAACTTGAGATCACCTCCACCAGACCAGGTCTTTCAAGATTTCCCATTCGAGCTCTCTGTGTTATCAGAGCCATCCACTTAGACCAGGTGGAATCTGTTGCATGATGTGGTGTGGAACCTTTGCCTTTGAACATCCAATTCAAAACTGGTAATCTGGGAGCTAAGAGAAGTTGTGATTCAGTTCCAATTACTTCAGAAGCTGCTTTTACTCCTTCATAGGCAGCTAGAATCTCTTTCTCTGTTGGAGTATAGTTAGCCTCTGAACCTCTGTAACCTCGACTCCAGAAACCAAGAGGTCGTCCACGTGTCTCACCTGGAGCTCTTTGCCACAAGCACCAGGTTGGACCATTGTCACTTGCAGCCGTGTACAAAATGTTCTTAATGTCTGGACCATCTCGGACAGGTCCTAGACCCATTGCTTGCACTACCTCTTGCTTTATCTGGTCAAAGGCTGCTTGTTGTTCAGGTCCCCAGTGGAAATGGTTTCTCTTTCGAGTCACATCATACAGAGGTTTCACAATCTGACTGTATCCAGGGATGTGCAGTCTCCAAAATCCCACTATCCCCAAGAAACGTAGAGTTTCTTGCTTGTTCATGGGATTTGCCATGGTAGAGACTCTATTTACCACATCCACTGGAATGTGTCGGCGTCCATCCTGCCACCGCACTCCCAGAAACTGGATCTCTCTGGTAGGTCCTTTCACCTTGTCTCGCTTGATGGCAAAACCTGCATTCAGAAGAATGTCAATGATTTTGTTACCTTTCTCGAAGACTTCCTCAGCAGTTTTACCCCAGACGATGATGTCATCGATGAACTGGATGTGTTCTGGAGCACCACCTTCCTCCAGAGCATCGTGGATCACTGCATGACAGATGCTGGAGCTGTGGATCCAGCCCATTGGCAATCTGTTGAAAGTATACTGGATTCCTCTCCAGGTGAAAGCAAACTGAGGCCTGCATTCCTCTGCTATGGGAATAGAGAAGAAGGCATTAGCAATGTCTATGGTAGCATACCATTTGGCCTCTTTGGATTCCAGCTCATACTGCAGTTCCATCATGTCTGGTACTGCTGCACTCATAGGTGGAGTTACTTCATTCAGGGCTCGATAGTCGACTGTCAGACGCCAATCTCCATTCTGCTTTCACACAGGCCACACTGGACTGTTGAAAGGTGAATGAGTTTTGCTGATGACTTTCTGACTCTCCAACTGACGAATCAGATTCTGAATGGGCAACAAAGAGTCACGGTTGGTTCTGTATTGTCTGTGATGCACAGTCTGAGAAGCAACCGGCAATTTAATGTCCTGAATCTTGTGTTGTCCCACAACTGCAGGTTCATCAGAAAGCTCAGGTCTAACAGACAACTTCAGGTTTTGTCCATCAGTTTCTACAGATGCTACTCCAAAAGCCCATTTGTAACCTCTAGGGTCTCTGAAACGCCCTTCTCTCAGAAAATCAATTCCCAGAATACAAGGTGCGTCAGGTCCGGTCACAACTGTATGCTTCCTCCACTGTTTACCAGTTAAACTTATATCAACCTCCACCTTAGTTAACTCTTGAGATCCACCAGTGACTCCCAGAATAGTTATAGCTTCTGATCCCTGATAATTTGATGGCATTATGGTGCACTGAGCTCCTGTGTCAACCAAGGCCCTGTACTTCTGAAATTGTGAAGTGCCAGGCCACTGGATGTACACATCCCAATAGATTCTGTTATCTCTGTTACCCCTCTCCTCCCCTGGCGGGGGAGGCAGGGCACCCCTAGTTATGGGGAACATGCCCACATGTGCAATGAGCACAGTGTGCAGTGTTAGAACTGGAGCCACTGTTGGAGCTATTAGAGTTGTCCTGGGGAACTGTAGAAGTAACAGCTACCCTTCTGGTATTGCTACCTCGGGTTCTGCCACTTTGCAGTTCCCTCAGTCTCCTGAAAAGATTAGCAGTTGGTTGACCATCCCATCTGTTCATGTTCTCACCAAACTGATCACGCAGAGTTATCCAGATACTCGCACGTGATTGCCTTGGTGGTCTGTTCTGGTTGGATCTATTTTGGAATGACCTGTTTTGGAATGACCTGTTTTGGAATGACATCCTTGGAGGACGTCTATTCCTCACAGAGGAAACCTGTATCCATCTGGAGGAAGAATTGGAATTATCTCTTTGTGCCAATTGGGAGATGGTATTTTTAATTTCATCCTTCAGCTCTTTCATGTAATTCTTCATTTCACCAGACAGAGTTTCAATGGCTGAAACCAGAGAAACACGTGTCATGCTGTCCTCCAATTGTCTCATCTGATCAGTGAATTGGCCAACCGTAGGAGAAGCTCCACCATAATATCTTGCCACAATTCTGCTTGCCAGAATATTTGCATAATTAGGAGGAGCAAGTTTGATGAGCTTTTTAGCAAGACCAGTTCCTACAGGAATTTCATCAGGATTCAGAGTCTCATGGCCACCATAGAGTACCTCTCTAACAGCAAATTCTCTCAGACGCTTGATTCCCTCATCTATGGTAGTCCAGGGTTTAGCATTCCATGGAAGATCACTTGTGTTGTCCCACAACTGCAGGTTCATCAGAAAGCTCAGGTCTAACAGACAACTTCAGGTTTTGTCCATCAGTTTCTACAGATGCTACTCCAAAAGCCCATTTGTAACCTCTAGGGTCTCTGAAACGCCCTTCTCTCAGAAAATCAATTCCCAGAATACAAGGTGCGTCAGGTCCGGTCACAACTGTATGCTTCCTCCACTGTTTACCAGTTAAACTTATATCAACCTCCACCTTAGTTAACTCTTGAGATCCACCAGTGACTCCCAGAATAGTTATAGCTTCTGATCCCTGATAATTTGATGGCATTATGGTGCACTGAGCTCCTGTGTCAACCAAGGCCCTGTACTTCTGAAATTGTGAAGTGCCAGGCCACTGGATGTACACATCCCAATAGATTCTGTTATCTCTGTTACCCCTCTCCTCCCCCTGGCGGGAGGCAGGGCACCCCTAGTTATGGGGAACATGCCCACATGTGCAATGAGCACAGTGTGCAGTGTTAGAACTGGAGCCACTGTTGGAGCTATTAGAGTTGTCCTGGGGAACTGTAGAAGTAACAGCTACCCTTCTGGTATTGCTACCTCGGGTTCTGCCACTTTGCAGTTCCCTCAGTCTCCTGAAAAGATTAGCAGTTGGTTGACCATCCCATCTGTTCATGTTCTCACCAAACTGATCACGCAGAGTTATCCAGATACTCGCACGTGATTGCCTTGGTGGTCTGTTCTGGTTGGATCTATTTTGGAATGACCTGTTTTGGAATGACCTGTTTTGGAATGACATCCTTGGAGGACGTCTATTCCTCACAGAGGAAACCTGTATCCATCTGGAGGAAGAATTGGAATTATCTCTTTGTGCCAATTGGGAGATGGTATTTTTAATTTCATCCTTCAGCTCTTTCATGTAATTCTTCATTTCACCAGACAGAGTTTCAATGGCTGAAACCAGAGAAACACGTGTCATGCTGTCCTCCAATTGTCTCATCTGATCAGTGAATTGGCCAACCGTAGGAGAAGCTCCACCATAATATCTTGCCACAATTCTGCTTGCCAGAATATTTGCATAATTAGGAGGAGCAAGTTTGATGAGCTTTTTAGCAAGACCAGTTCCTACAGGAATTTCATCAGGATTCAGAGTCTCATGGCCACCATAGAGTACCTCTCTAACAGCAAATTCTCTCAGACGCTTGATTCCCTCATCTATGGTAGTCCAGGGTTTAGCATTCCATGGAAGATCATCTCGGGAAGGATACCTCATGAGAGTTGCCATTAAAAGGCGTATCCACAGAGTAACCTTACCGAGAGTCCTGCCTAGATGTCTATCTATTCCATTATCCTTTGAGAGAGTTCCTAGTTGGGCTGCTGACTTGTCTCCAACTACCAGAGCTGGAGCACCTGTATCATAGCATCTACCAAGCCAAGCTAGGATTGGCTCCTTATCTGCTCTGATGTAATCTTTACGCACATTCCTCAATTCTTCCCTGGGTGACGAACAGCTCTCAATGTCATCTGACTCCTCCTCCTCTGCCTCATCTTCCTGAAGTTCTTGTCCCAATAATCTTACTGTCACTCTCCTAAGGATCTGCTTAAGGTCAGGAGTACCACCTTTAGTTGTTCTGCTATCAGCAATTTGCCCTGCATCTCCATCCAGTGATGATCTCAATAACTCAGCTATATCCTTAAGACAAACCTTTTCCTCCATCTCAGCAGGGTCTCTTTGAGCAGAAGTTCCCTCACCAGGATCCTGCTGCTCTCCCCCATCAGCATCTGGATCAGCTTTGCCCTTTTTTCCTCTCGTACTTAAAACAGCTACCTGCTTAACTGGAGCTGTGTTTGGATTTACAGCTGGCTTAATAGAAGCTGACAGGTTTTGAGACGAATCAGCTGCTGTGGAGGACACTTCCGGTCCTGCCGAAGAAGAAGGAGGAAATGGCTTTGCCCCATTAATGGCTGCCGAGGGCGTGGAAGCCATGTTAGGAGCTGCCGCTGCCGCTGGCTGATTGCCAGAGCCACCAACAGCACCGTTCAGAGCAGCCTTTCCGATGGACTTTTTAGCCTTGTCGTTAACTGATACAGATTCTGCATTTTCCTCATCACTAGATACCTCTGGGGTGGAGTTAGAGCTGCGCTTTCTGCGTTTCGATCTACGCTTAATTACAAAGCACGCCTTAGCCACTTTTTCCTTCCGATACAGAGCATATAACAAGTACGCAATCACCATCACCAGCAGCAGATTTAAACACATCACATAAATCACCTTTGGATCCCAGCCATCACTTAAAACAACCCTTTCGCCTACCGGGATCTTAAACTCCTTTATCTCTATGGGCAGAGTGCTGGAGGTCACATTCCCGTATCTGTTAAGCCAAAAGAATCCCAGGCACCGGTCGTAAAGAAGCTGAATCTTATACTTAAACCATAAATACAATCTATACATCAAGTATCTGCCTAAGCGATCGAAAATCATTCCCATGAAGTACTTGTAGACCAGTACCGAACAAACTGAAAAGACCAAACGTTCTAAAAGCCAAAACACTTTCATGTTTGCAACTCCGACTCGAGCAGGCAATAAATCAAGCAACCTTTTAGCCCAGCTTCTGGACAGCAATTATCCACAAGCCGCACGTTGGACCGCCAATTAAAAATATGTGGTGGAGTAGGAAGGTTCCCCCCCACACACAAAAGAATTCCACAGCTAACTCAGCCGGAGAAGCAGATGAAAGCTGTATTTTACAAGCAGATATAGAATGCAATGAATATGTACAAAAACATACAATATTTACAATATATACAGAAATATACAGCAATGTATGTAATACAGGAAACCTTTCCCCAACCCCCCCTGCGGCCAGGGGGTTTGGCCTGCTGCTCCCTTCTCCCTCCCTACCTCCCCTTTTTCCCAAAAGGGTTAGAAAGCGAGAGAGAAAGGAAGGTAATTAAAAGGGGAAAACTTTGTTAAAGCTCAAAGCGAATGCAAAAGTTAGTTTTCTTATCTGGTTAGAAGGAATCGTAGAGAGAAACGAGCCAGCTCACAGCACAGGGGGAAGAAGAAGACAACTACCTGACTGACTCCCCCAACTGAAAGACTAAACAAAAATTTACAGCTGGGTCCCACCAATGAAATTGAATTAGCATATCATTGTTTTCATTCTAATATCAAAACATTCGCCCAGAGTGTTCAGAAAGTGTCCCTTTCTTAAAGGCACAGCCTAAACCGGTCACACTTCCAGATACCTTTTACTTCCAATTAAAAAAAAGACACAAGGAGACCATTCTGATTACCAGGCATTTTTACACAACACTAAACGCTGCCACATTTTGTGGGAACAAACATAGCCAGCAGGGAACACTTTTGCTGCTAGAAAACTATGTTTTATGTCTAAATATAATGGTTTACATATATGATAACATCTAACATCTAACAGGACAGAGACTGACGCTCTATCCCCAAGACTGTTGCAGTTCACATCTCCCCGAAGGGATGCTGACAAAGTCCCAATGCCCAAATAAAGACAGGTACAGCACAGTCCCCTCACCACACACAAGGCAAACCCCATTCCAGGTGCAGGGGTGTAGAAAGGCAGGAGATACAGAAGTTACAAAGTCTCTGGAGCTCCCCTTTCTCTTTTCCCTTCTCTCTGAAAGCTAACAGCATCCCAGAGATGCAGGTGCATGGAAGAGGAAAAGGATAGAGGATGAGGCAGCCGAACACCTGCAGTTGCTTTAACTAAAACATTTCTAAAACCACTGTGTAAGGAAAACTGATGCCACAGCACAGATCTCAGTGATGGCTGATAGGGATCTCTGTCTGAACATCTGCTTGTTAAGAATATAAGGGAGAGGAGCACCAGGCATCCAGCAGACATCCCCTGGAATGGGATGGGCTAAGAGGTGCTTTGACTAGCAGCAATAGCTGCTAGCTGAGAGCCACCCATCCATGTCTTTGTTGCTCTGGCTCATTACTCACTTGACAGTCCCCTACTTCTTACTTCACTTTTCTCAGTGACTTCAGTTTCACTTTTCTCCTTGTTTCACTTCCTTTCTCCCTCTTTCTGTAGTGCATTCTAATGCATTCCTTGGCTTACTGAAAGGAAAACCTGGGCTGATCACACTGGAATATTATTTGATATTTTAGACATCTACTTAATCTTTTACAGTGTCACAGGTGACATTTTATCAGAATTATTCAGTAAGTTGATTTGTTTCTATTTCTCAATGTGTTCTTAAGGGAACAACTCTCATTGATCAAAATTAGAATAGAATAGAATAGAATAGAATAGAATAGAATAGAATAGAATAGAATAGAATAGAATAGAATAGAATAGACCAGACCAGACCAGACCAGGTTGGAAGAGACCTTTGAGATCATCGTGTCCAACCCATCATCCAACACCATCTAATCAACTAAACCATGGCACCAAGCACCCTATTAAGTCTCCTCCTAAACATGTCCAGTGATGGTGACTCCACCACCTCCCCGGGCAGACCATTCCAATGGGAAATCACTCTCTGTGTGTAGAATTTCCTCCTAACATCCAGTCTGAACCTCCCCTGGCACAGCTTGAGACTATGTCCTCTTGTTCTGGTGCTGAGTGCCTGGGGGAAGAGACTAACCCCTGCCTGTCTACAATCTCCCTTAAGGTAGTTGTAAAGAGCAATAAGGTCTCCTCTGAGCCTCCTCTTCTCCAGGCTAAGCAACCCCAGCTCCCTCAGCCATTCTTTATAGGGCTTGTGTTCCAAAATCCTCATCAACTTTGTTGCCCTTCTCTGGACACATTCCAGCAAGTCAACAGCTTTCCTAAACTGAGGGGCCCAGAACTGGACACAGGACTCAAGGTGCAGCTTAACCAAAGCAGAGTACAGGGGCAGAATGACTTCCCTGCTCCTGCTGGCCACACTGTTCCTGATACAGGCCAGGATGCCATTGGCCCTATTGGCCACCTAGGCACACTGCAGGCTCATGTTCAGCCTACCATCAACCAGTACCCCCAGGTCCCTCTCTGCCTGGCTGCTCTCCAGCCTCTCTGACCCCAGCCTGTAGCACTGCATGGGGTTGCTGTGGCCAATGTGCAGAACTCGGCACTTGGATGTGTTCAATCTCATGCCGCTGGATTCTGCCCATCTGTCCAGTCTGTCAACATCCCTCTGGAGAGCCTTTCTACCCTTTTACAGATCAACATCTGCTCCCAACTTGGTGTCGTCTGCAAATTTACTGATGATGGACTCAATACCCTCATCCAGATCATCAATAAAGATACTGAACAGGATGGGGCCCAACACTGATCCCTGGGGGACACCACTAGTGACTGGCTGCCAGCTGGATGTGGCACCATTCACCACCACTCTCTGAGCTCAGCCCTCCAACCAGTTCCTAACCCAACACAGGGTGTTGCTGTCCAAGCCACGAGCTGCCAGCTTGGCCAGGAGTTTGCTGTGGGGGATAGTGTCAAAGGCCTTGCTGAAGTCCACGTAGACTACATCCACAGGCCTCCCCACATCCACCAGGCAGTCACCTGATCATAGAAGGAGATCAGGTTGGTCAGGCAGGACCTGCCCTTCCTAAATCCATGCTGGCTGGGCCTGATCCCTTGGCCATCATGTAAGTGCTGTGTGATTGCACTCAAGATGACCCGTTCCATAATCTTGCCTGGCACTGAGGTCAGGCTGACAGGCCTATAATATCCTGGCTCATCCAACTGGCCCTTCTTGTGGATGGGCAGCACTTTGGCCAACATTAAAATTAAAGCAAACATTAAAATTAAAGTAATAAAATAAATACAAAAACCTCATTAAAAATAACAGCTGAATGCAGTATTTATTCAGTATAATTTCAACACTTGTCATTATTCCAGGCTCTACCTATTTTCCCAAAGTAAATTGCACTTAGGTGTGTTTGAAGTATCTATATTCTATATCTCTATCTTTATATATATATATATATTTATATCTACCTATATCTCTATATAGAGATAAGTATAGATGAGATAGAAATGATAGAGATAGAGATATCAGTATTTTAGATTAAGGTGATTTAGGTAGATTACATGTGAGTATTGAGTGCCCTACATGGGAGAGATTGAGATTAAGGTTTATAACTCACATACTTTAGGGATGACAATGTTTCAATTGGTCATTTAAACAATTTCTGCCCTTTGCTGGCACAAGGCCTTTTATTGGCTGCCATCAAAATACTTCTGTATATGGTTGTACATAAGACAAAACTGACTTTCACAAGCAGGTTACAGTCCTGCTATGTCAGTATTAAAAGCTGGATTCATCCTCTGGATTTTCCTGTGATCATGTACTATGATTGCAGCTGAACAATGTGTTGTTTTCTCTTTCACTGATTCTGTTAACATAGGTAGGGTGAGGGGGTCTTGCTGTCACAGGGCTGCAGGCAACAAGGCAGCAGGGGACCAAGTCTCTCCAGTGGAGCTCCTCTCATGGTTGCCATGGTACTCAGGCAGCCAGAGCCATTCCCACACCAGATTCTGGTATCCCACACTGCCTGCCTGCCTGCTCTCCCACATTCAGTTCTGCACTGGTTGCTTTAGGTGCAAGAAATCAGACTGCCAGGAGTCAGCTTCCCTTGCATTTTAAGTTTCTTAAATAACTTTATGGCCTCCTGTGTTTTCGACCTTTGTCATATCTACAGTCCCCCAAGAGGACCCACATAGCTATACATCCTTGCCTAAATTCTCATGTCTGTCTGCATCCCACCTGACCAGCAGGTACACATTCTGCACTGCAGCACAATTCAAAATGGTAACAAGAAATTTAAAACTGTGCAATGTATTTAGGTTTAACTTTCAGAAGGGCTTCAATCATTTGTACTATCCACATGCAATACAAATCCTTTTGCCAGGGATTTTGCAAATCTTGGCTGTGATCTCAAGCAAACTTTTTCACTTCAAACTGCTTCTGTAGATTCCTTGACTATGCCTTCTTTGATACAAGCTTTCTCACAGGCTCAAGGAGAGGATAATGGTACTTGGGCTTGATACTGTATTGATGCAGCGCTAATCCTTTGCTATAATCCCACTCAAGAGTGTAAACCGCCTTTACTGACCTTTGTGAAATGGCTGCAAAAATAGTGGTATCATTGGAATTCTTGGAATTGTTCTGGTTTCTATCTAAATGTACCAGTGAATGACTTGTTTAGTTTGTGGAATATGCACTGCCTCTTGCATAAGAACTCACAGAAATATTAATATGAAACTACTGCTATATCCCTTAATGCATTACAGTCACATTAGGAAGCTTTCAATAGATTATTTTTTCTAGTGTTCTTGGAGAACCCTGACCTTCAGTTTTTAGTAAGGTGAATAATATTACAGCACATCTAAAGAGAACAGTGTTATCATCTTTTCTATTTGCAGCACTAAGACAGTCACCAGTATTTGATACAATCAGCATGTGTCTTGATCCTGAAGGCACATGGTGACAAGTCTAACTGAATGTAGTTATTTGCCTGTCATGGAATGCACCTTATGGTGATAAACTTCAGCCATAAAATTGGAACACTATCACATAAACATGTTTCATGAAGAAATACACTAACAGAATTCACTGATAGTTTATCATTTGAAAGCTGTCTTCTATTTATGATGTTGAAATTTTTACAGTAAGTCAGGTTCCAAAATTCATTACATTTTACAATTAACTAATAACTGAGTCTGGATTCTTGTCCTTCAACCAACAGGTCTGTCTAATTAGCATACAATAAATTGAAATAACGTTATTAAGGATGTGTGAAAGAATACCGAGACTGGATGCAGCTTCAGTGTGCTTAGAAGCAGGGAAATTGCACAGCTGGTGCCCCATGATGTGCCTGGGTAGGTACCTCACAGGACACATGGGGAAACTTCCCCCACCTTTGCACTCTCTCCTCTGTAAACACATCCTAATGCAGACACTACAATAAGCATATCAAGGCAGTTTATATTCCTATGCATTATATCAAGGCAATTCATATTCATATGCATTAAATCCTAAACTCAATACAAACCCATCTTTTTTTTTTTTTTCCATTACTTATCACACATTCTGTCTTTTAGATAAATTTCTTCTCCCTGCAATCTTAAAGGATACAGTGTTCATAACATTTACTAAAGGTTAATCTATAAATACCAAAACCAATTGCTTAAATAAACTCAGAGGCATTGTCTTGTCTTCAGCATGTCAGCCTCACTGAAGTGCACTGTTTCCAGCTTGGCATTTTATTGGTTATGGGAAATGCTCTGAGGCACAAGAAATAGGAAGGTTTCTCAGTTCTGCTGAAAGTCAAAAAGAACTGGAGGCTTAACCTCCATCCCTGCCATTGAAGATCCCCACTGTGTGTTTGCCTGTCTGTGATTGAGATTTTAAATATGGGGTCCCTCTTCCCTTGGATGAACAATCCTACCTTGATCAGTAAGAGGACGTGAGTGCAACTGCGGTTGTAAAACTTTCCCTCAAAGAGATGTGACTTTGAGAGGCTGTGTTCATCTGGTGTTCTTAGCTGCTCGGGTGAACAGTGGAGCATAAATGGGCTTCAAAGAATAGTCTCAAAGCAAGGGGTTTCTTGGTACATATTTGCCCTGCTCCACCTTGAAATCTGTAAACTGGACAGCATGCAGAGGTACCTTGGAATGGCAGAAGGAGAAAAAAATGGATGCAAGCCATGCTTTAATTATTCAAGGAACAAAGCAGCCCCATTTGGGCCATTGCAACGCACCATAAATACAAACTAAATAAATCTCAGCTGCAGTTCATATCTGCTCGAGGAAGAGGGAATAATTAAATAATCCTAATTATTCTTTTTCCAGATCAGAAAGGTTAGCCTTCTCTCAAAGTGATTTAATATTGTCAGACCTCTTGCAGCCATTCATGACATTACGCAGCTTTATGACAATAAAGACAAAATTAATGCCTCACTTTTTTGTAAGACTTATCAGGCTAATGTTAATCATTACTTGGTTAATTCAAGAGATGAAGAAAAATAATAACTGAGTCTCATAGAAACAGGGAATGTTTTTACAGGCCTGTTACATCTACACATTTGCTAACTGTGCTAGAGCTACTGAAGCTCAGCAGAGGTGGTTAATACATCTAGAATAGGCTTTCTCCAATCTAAGCTTTTACAATATATTGTTCTTTGCTAAAATGCTGATTCTATTGGATGAAGGAAAGTTCTCTTTCTGATTTAGAGAGGCCAGTTGAGAAAAAGCGAATCTTCATGTTGGCAATCAATCAGAAAATTTAATTAATTCTGATGGAGAACTGATTTTTAAAAAGGTTGTGCTAAGAGCTCTAAGTATTTTTCTTCAGCCTTTTACTTTCCTTGACTCACATTGACTCGACTCACATCCTGGTATTGGCATGCCAAGATCATTTCCCACGTTGTGCACAGAATAACTGGTGAGATAATGCACCCATGCTGAAATGTTCTTTTGCCTTTTCTCTTCTGATATTTGAAAAACTTCTATCACTCTGTATTAAAACAAACCAAAGCCAAAAACCAAAACCACAACCCAGCCCCAAACAAAACAGAAAATCAGATGTGCCATTATTTACAGAGTGGGTGAAAGCTTCCGTTTCATTTGTGTCATATATTGCACAACAACAAAAGTAGATGGGAGGAGTGTATGAAAAATTACAGTACAAGGCAGTCTGACAATAGATAAGAGTTTTAGAAATACAAGATTGCCCTCATAGAACCAGGCATATTCACATGCAGATGGTCATTAGAAAAAGACAGATAAACATCAGGACAGAGATCACTAGGGAATTATGATAGATTTCTTGTTCCTCTGATCATTAATCAAGAGCTATAGGTGTTGTTGCTCCTGAGATAGGGATATTCTGGGCTGCTGCCTACACTCCACAAGTTATTTATGTGTTCTCATGTTATATGCCTTTCTCTTCCACTCTAGATTTTTAAGCATTCCTTCTGGTTCGTTTGCATAAATGAAATGCCAAAAGATTAAAATGAATAAAAATCTGCAGGTATTAGAGAAGTGGCTGGGCAAGGCAATGTCAGACTGTGCATCCATTAACATCACATGGTAAGCACTGGATCACAGGCTCACAGGATGTTAGGGGTTGGAAGAAACCTCCAGAGATCATGAAGCCCAACCCCTCTGCCAGAGCAGGACCATAGAATCTAGTGCAGGTCACACAGAAATGCAAATTGGTCTGGAAAGTCTCCAGAGAAGGAGACTCCACAACCTCTCTGGGCAACCTGTTCCAGTGCTCTGGGACCCTCACAGTGAAAGTTCTTCCTCATCACAGTATCACAGTATCACCAAGGTTGGAAGAGACCTCAAAGATCATCGAGTCCAACCTGTCACCACAGACCTCATGACTAGACCATGGCACCAAGTGCCACGTCCAGTCCCCCCTTGAACACCTCCAGGGACAGTGACTCCACCACCTCCCTGGGCAGCCCATTCCAACAGCAAGTGACTCTCTCAGTGAAGAACTTTCTCCTCACCTCCAGCCTAAACTTCCCCTGGTGCAGCTTGAGAATGTGTCCTCTTGTTCTGGTGCTGGTTGCTAGGGAGAAGAGGCCAACCCCTTCCTGGATACAACCTCCCTTCAGGTAGTTGTAGAGAGCAATGAGGTCTCCCCTGAGCCTCCTCCTCTCTCCAGGCTAAATAATTCCAGCTCCCTCAGCCTCTCCTCATAGGGCTTGTGCTCAAGGCCTCTCCCCAGCCTTGTTGCCCTTCTCTGGACACGTTCAAGTGTCTCGATGTCCTTCCTAAACTGAGGGGCCCAGAACTGGACACAGGACTCAAGGTGGCCTAACCAAAGCAGAGTAGAGGGACACAATGACTTCCCTGCTCCTGCTGGCCACATTATTCCTAATGCAGGCCAGGATGCCATTGGCCTTCTTGGCCACCTGGGCACACTGCTGGCTCATGTTTAGGCAGCTGTCAATCAGTACCCCCAGGTCCCTCTCTGTTTGGCAGCTCTCCAGCCACTCTGACCCCAGCCTGTAGCTCTGCATGGGGTTGCTGTGGTCAATGTGCAGCACCCGGCACTTGGATTGGTTGAATGCCATCCCGTTTGACTCTGCCCATGTGTCCAGTCAGTCATGTTGAGGTGCAACCTCCTGTGCTGTAGTTTATAGTTTATTAACTCCCCTCTCAGTCTTCTCCTCTCCAGACTAAACAGCCCCAGGGCTCTCAGCCTCTCCTCATCAGGCAGTGCTCCAGTCCCTCCAGCATCCTTGTAGCCCTCCCTTGGACTCTGTCCAGCAGTTCCCTGTCCCTCCTGAACTGGGGAGCTCAGAACTGGATGCAATATTCCAGGTGAGGTCTCACCAGGGCAGAGTAGATGGGGAGGAGAACCTCCCTGGATCTGCTGGACACCTCTGAATGCACCCCAGGACCCCATTGGCCTTCCTGACCACCAGGGCACATTTCTGTCCCATGAAGAACTTGTTCTCCACTAGGTGTCCCAGGTCCTTTTCCACAGGGCTGCTCTCTAGCAGATCACCTGCTAACCTGTAGTAGTGCAGTTTATTATTCCTTCCCAGGTGCAGGACTACACCACCAGTGTAAAAGGTTTGACCAGGTAATGTCCCAGCAGCTTGGCAGTTTGTGGTTGGTTTTGTTGTTGTTGCTACTGTTTTTTCCATATGGGCTTCAGAATTTCAAAAAGATTTTGTGATTTTGTCTTTGAGTTCATCCTCAGTCCTAGGGGGATTAATTACAAACACAAAATGATTGTGCATTTTGCTCAGGACACTGTTTTGAACATTGGAACTACAAGACTTGATTAGAGATGAAAACCAACTAAGATTAAATGACCAAATCCCATCATGGTGGTAGAGTAACTGCCCCAGGTGTTCCTTATGATGTGTCATGATGTTTAATGATTTCCTTAATTATTTGGAAAGGAGAAAGGATAGTGTGGCAACAAAGTCTTTTGAGCAGACTAATTGTACACATGTAGAAGGACTTGAGAAGACTTCAGAGAACATTAAAGAAACTTAAATAAGATAGGTGAAAAGTCTGTTTGATAAGACCAAGTTTCAAATTCAGGCTGCAAAGAACAATCTACTCAACCTGGAAAGCTCTATGCTGATTATATCATCTAAAGGAAGCCTGGAATATCACTGTACACAGATCCATGTTCACCTGCAGCCAGAAAAGCAAATCACTTACAGGACTATGAAAAGGGTTGTGGTAATCAAGAATGTGCAGAACAGTGTAATGGCAGTCCAGAGGCAGAGGCATAGCCTGAGAGCAGGTATCATCCATCTAGCCTCCAAAGAGATGTTAAAGAGGACAGAAAAGGATTTTCTTGGAGATGCTCGAAGTTGCTCACCTTACAAATATAAATCTGTATAATAATGTACAATCTAGAGCAGGCATTCAGGGAGCCACAGCTTGGCCTTGTTTAAAAAGTAAAGGAGCTGCCCAGTGCAGCTAGGAAACAGAAAGCTCAGTAACTGTTCAATCCATTTCAGGTGTGAAATTCACTGCCATTGGAAATCACTGAGACTAGGAATTTAATAAGGTAAGAAAGGACTGAATAATCATATAGGTACCAAGACTCATCAAAATTATGGATTATTTAGAAAAAGAGATAAATAGCTATTATGTGACACTGAGCTTTCTATAACTTCCTCTGAAGCTCGCAGTGCCAGAAATATTGTTTGGACAACAGAAGCTGAAGATAACTTTTATTTGTAAACCCAATACAGAAACAATATTTTAGTCACATGGCAACACAGCAATAGTAATAACAACAAAAATACACCAAGCTAATCTTTGCAATGATGAACTGATCTTAAAAACCACTTCTGTGCTTACGTCTATCTAAACACTGACCAATAGTCACAAGCAGAATGCTACCTCCTTTCAGCACAAATGCCCCTCAAGTATAAGTTTGGTCAGAAGCCATCTTATGTTTTCTTTTTTGACTTAACTATCTTCTAATTTTCATTCCTCATTCCCCCCTCCCAAGCCAACATTGAAGAAAACAACACCACAAGAAAAAGAAAAAAAAGTGCTTTTGAATAGGAAAAAATCTAAATATACCTATCTTGATTTCATGTTTAAATTACTTCTTCCTGGCTTCATACCCTCCTTCTTATGCAATCAACAACACTGCAGACAATTGCTACAAAAGAGCTTTACTTTCCCTGCTCCCTGTCTTTCTACTTGCGAGTGTGTGGTGGGTTGAAATATATCCCCCCCACACCATTAAGTTTGCCAGACCAGCTCAGTTGGAAGCAAATGAAAGCTGTATTTACAGGCAAAACTACAATGGAATGCAATGAATGTGGACAAAATATACAATATTTACATATATTTACAATTAACAAACAGCACAAACCCCACCCTGGTCAAAGACCAGGGTAAGCTACCAGTTTCTCCTTCCCTGCCTACTAGAACCCCCCTGTATAAAAGAAGGGACAACAGACAGGAACAGAGAGATGTTGGAACTTCACCAAAACAATGCAGCCAAGGTCAAGCAGAAGAGAGTTAGTATCTCTCCCACAGCGAAGAAATGAGAAGAGAGGAGATTGTTTTGGTACAACCAGTTTTAGTCCCTTATCTCTTCCAATGGGATTGTTTAGAATTATCTTTATTTTCCTTTTTACACCTAATAGTGATTTGTTTACGTTTTACTACTTTCTGTTCAAGATCTGTGGAAAATTTTAAAAGCAAAGCCTAAAAGTACCACAGAGTGCCAGCTCCTATGCCTTCATGACACAGACACAGGTGTGTCTTATTGGCCAGGGCCACCTCAGCCAGGAGGGCAACCCCCAGGTTCTGCCCCACCTCACCCAGGAACTTTGCAGGCAGAGACATTTCAGCCAGGCTGGATGACCCCTCTGCGCTCTATGAGGCTATGAGGCCATGGGACTGATGGTCTAGCCAGCAAAGAGCATGTTGCCGGCTGCCAGGCTGCCAGCCACCAGGTCACCTCACTAAACTTATAGCAAGGTCAGGGAGAAGCTTTTACCTTCCTGGTATAATGTAGCCTCTGCTATAACAGGATCTCAAGGCGCTTTCATGTGTGTGAAACCAGTGGGATGTTGGCCTGAGGGAGGCAGGAGAGTGGCGGTTCCCAGGCAGAGGGGCATGAACATTCTGTCACCTCTCCCCTCAGCTGCAGCCTACGTTGCCACATTTCCAACTTCAGAAGAAGCTCTGCTGAACATACATCCCATGAATGCTGAGGTGGGGACAGGCTGTACTGTTGGGAGGAAGCAGTATTTCCTCAGTACCATACTTTGTTGGCTTCTTTGCCATAGCTGCTTCCTCCAGCTGCTTCGAGATGTCAGAAGTAGGCAAATGTCTTCTGTTGACATCTCAGGAAAAGATTCACAGCTGAATCAAGGAATGGCTGTGTAAGTAATTTTATGATTTGAGCCCCAAAAGGTCTGAAACTGTCAGATTTATTATCCACCCAGTTTTATGACTTTTAGTTGTACTTATTCTCTGACGTTTGCCATCAAATGTCTCTACATAAGATCTGGTTTGTAGGCTTTCATATTGCTAAATCATTTTTTAAGCTTGAGATGTAGCTTCTGTTCACATCAATCCCATGAGATACCCCATTAGCATGAATCATTCCTGAAAGTATGTCGTGCAATATGAGCTTCATGTTGAGTCAATCACTCACTCTGAGTGAAAGAAGAGATGACCTTCACAGAAGCAGCGTGTCGCAGCTAAATATCCCAGGACCCACTTCACTGCTGTCAGTCATGGCTGCATTTGGAGCTCAGATCTGCAGACTTAATCATAGCACAAAAAATAGACTGACGATTACTTTCCTTTACGTAGTTAGACCAGCAGAGCTTTAAATAAAGGACTGACAACAAACTGAGTCCTTTACTAAGTCAGAGAGGCCACTCTGATGCGTGAAGATTGTTTTGAAATTGGACTCTAAGAATATTATATTGTACTTTGTTTAGTTTGCTTCATTTTCCTTAATGCCCTTCTTCGGAAGTACTGGTTCCCCAGCAGACATTACAGAAACAGATGTTTCTTGGTCCTTTTAGGAAATAAGCTTAGATTTGCAGAAGAAGCAGGGCATCTGCCTCCACTGATCCTGTAAACCTGGTGCTGAGGCCTGGATCCTGCAGATCTGAACTTGCACCAAGGGATGAAAGCATTACGTGATCAACTTATTAATTTGATGAGAGCGTAGTTACTTGTGCTTTGGCACAAGTCCCTTTGCAAGAGTAGATGACAGCTTATATTAGCACCTATTCCTATACAACTGCTGCAAAAGTGAACTGGGTGAAAAAAGAAATGTTTATTGTGAAAAGGCATTGGGTTTACAACTGGTCCTGTTTTGGGTGTCCCTTGGGATCTTGGATTTTTCACTCAGTCTTCCAGTGCTTCATCTTTCTCCTATAAATTAGCCCAATTATATGTTCCTGCTTTATAAAATCAGCAGGAGGCCCAGTTTAGCCTGGCTATCAGGGTTCCTTCATTAAGGATTTAAAGAGCTTGGAGATGAATGTATGTAAAGGGATATAAAAGGGAAGTTAAATTCAGGAGAGTCATTCTAAAGAGAAGAGGAAAAAAGTGTCAGTTCCTCACGCTTTCACAAAGTTGGTTTTCCACACTCCTCATGTGCTACATTCTGCAATATAAAACATTCTGGACTTTTTCTCTTGGCCAGCAGCCAGAGTCTGGGGACACTCTTCTCCCTTTGTGAAAATGTTATCTTTTTCTGAATATAATCTGATTTATAGGAGTAATTATGTGCTTCCTAAGCAGTATGCCTGCTGCTGAAATACCATATTTCCACAAATATGAATACTTCAGAATGACTAAATATGGAGAATGCATTTGTCAAAGTCACATTTGCTCTTAATTTCAAAATGCATCTGTCACTGAAATCATTTTCTGGATTCTTATCTTTGAAAAAAATAAATTAAAAAATCAACATTTCCCTCCAAGATTTGGCCAATATATACACCAATTAGGCGCAAAAGAAGTAAGATCTATTGATTTTCAGTTCACTGTCTCACAGCCAGTAAAAAATATTTGCCATATCATTTGAAGTGAAAAAAAAATAAAATCTAAAAAGGCAGTAACTGAGTATCCCCAAAAAGTTTAATCTCTTCTTGAGTTTAAAAGTTTAAGCTCTTCTTAGGGAGTGGAACATCTTCCTTATGAGGAGAGCCTGAGGGAGCTGAGGCTCTGTAGCTTGGAGAGGAGGAGCCTGAGGGATGACCTTATTCATGTTCATAAAGATGTGCAGAGTGAGTACCAAGAAGATGGAGCCAGGCTCTGATGATTGATGCCCAACAACATCACAAGGGGCAATGGTGGAAGTTGAGGCATAGGAAGTTCCATGGAAACATGACAAGGCGTTTTGTCCTTGTGAGGGTGAAAGAACACTGGAACAGGCTGCCCAGGGGGGTTGTGGAGTCTCTGTCTCTGGAGGTACTCAAGACCTGCCTGTGTGATCTGCTCTAGGTGATCCTGCTCTGGCAGGGGGCTGGACTGGATGAGTTTTTGAGGTCCCCTCCAGCCTCTAACATTCTGTGATTCTGTGACTCTGTGAATTATCTGACATAAGTTCCAAACTTGAGCAAAGATATCATCAATGTGACTGAATAATTCTGTTAGATGCATAGCTGGGTAAGAGGCTAATATTCATGCTAAATCCTGCTGATGACAATTAGACAAACACTAACATGCTAGAACTTGGAAGCATATTTTTTTATAGCCTCTCTGATGTACTAGTGACAAAAACAATGAGGTGGAAGATATAAAATTTAAAAAGTAATGCATCAAGCATTGTTTCCAGTAGGAAAGGTTATGCTCAATGCAGGGACTAGCAGGACAGAACGGCTTCCAGACAGCTGGCCTGCGAGCTGGCAGAAGGAGCCAGGGAGCAGCATAGTATCCCTCTGTTCCAGGATGGAATAGTTAGAGATCTTCTCAGCCGTTTGGACCCCCACAAGTCCATGGGACCGGATGGGATCCATCCTAGGGTGCTGAGGGAGCTGGCGGATGAGCTGACCGGGCCGCTCTCCATCATTTTTCAGCAGTCCTGGCTCACTGGAGAGGTCCCAGAAGACTGGAAGCTGGCCAGCGTGGTGCCCATCCACAAGAAGGGCCGGTTGGAAGAGACAGGGAATTATAGGCCTGTCAGCCTGACCTCAGTGCCAGGCAAGATTATGGAATGGGTCATCTTGAGTGCAATCACACAGCACTTACAGGATGGCCAAAGGATCAGGCTGAGCCAGCACGGATTTAGGAGGAGCAGGTCCTGCCTGACCAACCTGATCTCCTACTATGATCAGGTGACCCGCCTGGTGGATGTGGGGAGGCCTGTGGATGTGGTCTACCTGGACCTCAGCAAGGCCTTTGACACAGTCCCCCATAGCAAACTCCTGGCCAAGCTGGCAGCTCGTGGCTTGGACAGGATCACACTGCGTTGGGTTAGGAACTGGCTGGAGGGCCGAGCCCAGAGAGTGGTGGTGAATGGTGTCACATCCAGCTGGCAGCCTGTCACTAGTGGTGTGCCCCAAGGATCAGTGCTGGGCCCAATGCTCTTCAACATCTTTATTGATGATCTGGATGAGGGCACTGAGTCCATCATCAGTAAATTTGCGGACGACCCCAAGCTGGGGGCAGGAGTTGATCTGCTGGAGGGCAGAGAGGCTTTGCAGAGGGACCTCGACAGGCTGGATAGATGGGCAGAGTCCAATGACATGAGAATTAACACATCCAAGTGCCGGGTTCTGCACATTGGCCACAGCAACCCCATGCAGTGCTACAGGCTGGGGTCAGAGTGGCTGGAGAACGGCCAGGCAGAGAGGCACCTGGGGGTGCTGGTTGATGGTAGGCTGAACATGAGCCTGCAGTGTGCCCAGGCAGCCAAGAAGGCCAATGGCATCCTGGCCTGTATCAGGAACAGTGTGGCCAGCAGGAGCAGGGAAGTCATTCTGCCCCTGTACTCTGCTTTGGTTAAGCTGCACCTTGAGTCCTGTGTCCAGTTCTGGGCCCCTCAGTTTAAGAAGGACATCGAGACACTTGAATGTGTCCAGAGAAGGGCAACAAGGCTGGGGAGAGGCCTTGAGCACAAGCCCTATGAGGAGAGGCTGAGGGAGCTGGGGTTGTTTAGCCTGGAGAAGAGGAGGCTCAGGGGAGACCTCATTGCTCTCTACAACTACCTGAAAGGTGGTTGTAGCCAGGAAGGGGTTGGCCTCTTCTCCCTAGCAACCAGCACCAGAACAAGGGGACACATTCTCAAGCTGCAACAGGGGAAGTTTAGGCTTGAGGTGAGGAGAAAGTTCTTCACCGAGAGAGTGATTCGCCATTGGAATGGGCTGCCCAGGGAGGTGGTTGAGTCGCCGTCCCTGGAGGCGTTCAAGAGGGGACTGGATGTGGCACTTGGTGCCATGGTCTAGTCATGAGGTTTGTGGTTACAGGTTGGACTTGATGATCTTCGAGGTCACTTCCAACCTTGGTAATACTACTATATCATACTAGTTCCTTTTAGGAAATGCATACCTTAGATTCATACACATACTGGCATGTTATGTCTCTTTCATGAAATTAAATTAGGTATTCCTAATGTGAAAACTGTTTCTAACATCAGCAAACTAGCTCAGCAGATTCATCCATGCTTTTGTTTGTGGGTTGGTTGTTTTGGTTATGGTTTGGGGTTTTGTTTTGGTTTTTTTTTTTTTTTGGTTGGTGGTGGTGGGTTTGTTTTGTTTGTTTGTTTTTTTCCTCTTTTGGGGCCTTGTTTGAATCCAGCTAAAAGAGAAGTAGCTGGAAATATTATCAACCTGGTAGGGCTCCAAGACCCTAATAATTTCTGAAATGCTCTAAGGAGTGTAATGATGGTAAGCAGGAACAGGTATGTTGGCTTCTGTTCTCATTCACTTCAGTGAGAACATTAGCCTTTCAACATAAAGCAGAGCACAGCTTTCAAAGAATGATCCTCTCACATAAAAAGAGATGGAGCCTTACTAAAAGCATATTCCTCTATGAATGCACATGCACACACAAACATGTTGGTCGGTATTTACAGCATTTAATTCTTGGAACCAGCTGCTAAGTCCCTGCTAAGACTTTCCTTGATGCAGCTGGAGCTGGAACCTTTTTCTTTCTCCTGGTCCATTACTTTGTCTGTTTAAGGGATGGCAGCCAAAGAGAAACAGCTTGTAATTTGCACCTGTCTGCTTTAAGCACTCCACATTAGATTTTGCAGAGAACAAACACTTCATTGCTAATGAGAATGACACTTAGTAGGGTCAAACGTATTTTTTTAGCTGACTCTGCAGCAAATGAAATAAATAAATGCCCTCTTTGATTAAGCCTGTTCTGGCTGGAGAATAAGGCTAAAGGAAAAGTCTTGTTGAAAAAGAGCATCTTAATGTGTAGGTGGAAGGATCTGGACAGGTCAGATCAATGAGCCAAGGCCAATGGTATGAGGAGGTCATGGGTTCAGCTAGTTGAACCAGGCAGTGGCTTTCAGTACCATGCTGATGTCATGCCAGCTTTAGAACAAAAGTGGTGAGACTTGGAATTGTGACAGTTCCTGTTTCTGGAGGCTTCCTTCCAGCTTCCAGTTTGGGGGGGGAAGGGGGTTGGGGCTCTTCTGCATTGCTGGCTGAGGGCTTGGGGGTTCACTGCTGGCTTTACTTCTGCTTTTCTGCTGTGCTTTCTAAGCCACTGTACATTCTATTATCCCATTACACTCTCATTATCTCAACCCACAGAACTTTTTGTGTTTCTTTCCCTCCTGATCTGTGTGGGAGGCTTGCTTGTTTGAGTGGACTGTTGGAACTCAGTCCACTGGCTGGGACTTAACCTAGGAGAGAGGGTCAACAATGCCAAGTCATAGTTCCTGTACTTAGATCAAAACAACTCCTGTGCAATGCTACAGACTTGGGGAAGAGTGGCCGGAAAACTGCCCAGTGGAAAAGGCCTTGGGGGCATTGGTTAACAGCTGGCTGAAGGTGAGCCAGCATGTACCTAAGTAACCAAGAAGGCTCACAGCACTGTGGCTTGTATCAGGAATAGTATGGCCAGCAGGACTAGGGAAGTGATTGTTCCCACCTTCCTGGCACTGGAGAGGCCACATTTTAGATACTGGGTTCAGTTTTGGGCCCCTCACTACAAGAAGGCTACTGAGTTGTTCAAGCATGTTCAGAGAAAGTGAAAAAGCTCATGATGGGTCTACAGACTAGGTCTTCTGAGGAACAGCTGAGGGAACTGGAATTCTTCATCCTGTAGAAATGGAAGCTCAGGGGAAACCAATTAGTCTCTACAACTATCTGAAAGGAGGTTGAAGTGAGGTGGGTGGTGGTCTCTTCTCACAAGCAAGAGGAAACAGCCTCAAGATGTGCCAGGTTGGCTATTTGGCAAAATTTCTTCCCCAAAAGGCTGTCAAGCTCTGGAACAGGCTGCCCAGGGAAGTGGTGGAGTCCCCATGCCTGGGGGGATTTAAAAGACAAGCAAATGAGGTGCTGATGAACATGATTTTGTGGTGGACCTGGCAGTGCTGTGTTAACATTGGGCTAGGTCTTAAAGGTCTCTTCCAATCAAAATTATTCTATAATACTACCCTGGGCACAGCTAGGCATGATTGAACCTCTACACTGCCTGTTCAGGAACAAACAAAAGACCCCAAGCCAGACTTTGCTACAGGTTATCACTGTATTTGTTCCATTACACCTCTCACCTATCTCCACAGATGGCAAAACTCAGGACCTAGTGATTGTGACAGGTTTAGGCTGTGCCTTTAAGAAAGAGACACTTTCTGAACACTCTAGCCAAATGTTTTGATATTAGAATGAAAACAATGATATGCTAATTCAATTTCATTGGTGGAACCCGGCTGTAAATTTTTGTTTAGTCTTTCAGTCGGGGGGAGTTAGTCGGCAGTCGTCTTCTTCTTCCCCCTGTGCTGTGAGCTGGCTCGTTTCTCTCTACGATTCCTGCTAACCAGATAAGAAAACTAACTTTGCATTCGCTTTGAGCTTTAACAAAGTTTTCCCCTTTTAATTACCTTCCTTTCTCTCTCTCTCTAACCCTTTTGGGAAAAAGGGGTGGTAGGGAGGGAGAAGGGAGCAGCAGGCCGAACCCCCTGGCCGCAGGGGGGTTGGGGAAAGGTTTCCTGTATTACATACATTGCTGTATATATTGTAAATATTGTATGTTTTTGTACATATTCATTGCATTCCATATCTGCTTGTAAAATGCAGCTTTCATCTGCTTCTCCGGCTGAGTTAGCTGTGGAATTCTTTTGTGTGTGTGTGGGGGAACCTTCCTACTCCACCACAGTGATCTGATTTGTTCTCTCAGCAACCTGTTTGCAGTGTTGGCTGTGCAAGAAATGCAATCACCAGCAGAAGTGGATGGGAAGGGTGACCTACCTCATCCTGCTGGCAACAGTCCTCCCAATGCAGCCCAGGATGCTACTGGCTGCCTTTGCTGCAAAGGCATGTTGCTGGCTTATAGTCAATTGGTTTTTACTAGGATCCTTGGGTCTCTTTCTACAAAACTTCTTTCTAGCTGATGGACCTCCAGTCTATGGTTTCAAGCTGAACCAGGGGAGATTCAGGCTTGATGCTACAAAATACTTCTTCATAGAGAGTGTTGTCAAACATTGGAATGGGCTGCCCGGAGCAATGCTGGAGTCACCATTCCTGGAGGTAGTTAGGCAGTATATGGACCTGGTGCTTAGGGACATGGTTTAGTGTTGACCCTTCAGTGCTGGGTAGAAGGTTGGACTGGATGAGCTTTGAGGTCTCTTCCAACCAGATGTTTTCTGTGATTCTGTGACTGCATTTTTCAGATATGCTTTTTGGCTTTTTTTAACTCCTTTCCTTCCTTATTGCTGAAAAGAAACAGTGAGGAGGAAGGAATGGTCTGTAAACAAGGCACAAAAGGAGAGATTTATGGAATGAGGAGAGCAGACTCCAGGGGCCTCCAGGTTAAAAACAGTGTAATTAGCACAATATCATCTGACTAAATAGCTCGTACTCCACTACCACCATTTCTGCATCCATCCCAAAGCCAGGGGCAAGACCCTCACCGGCCAAGATACCACAGAGAGGAGCTCAGCCCCAGTAAGGAGGCCCAGCCAGCACCCATGGAAGATACTGAAGGAACCATCAATCATTGCCCTACCTAACCGGGGGCCACCAGGCCCCCCGGCCTTTGTTGTCATCACCACCACCATCACCCAGTGCGCACCATGGGCACTCACCAGTGATGAGAAGAGGATCCCTCAGCCCAGAAGGGCTCAGCTTAGGGCTGCCGTTTCTCCTGGAGAAGATTAAATAGGGGAGTGGGTGGGGAGGGCACAGTGGCCACACCTGGAGGTGCTCTGGGAAAAATGGGGTGGGTGAGGGAGGGGCTTGGTGTCAGGTAGTGATAAGACTAGGGGGAATGGAATGAAAACTAAAAATGGGTAGATTCAGATTGGATCTTAAGAAGAAGTTCTTCACCATGAGGGTGGTGAGACAATGGAGGAGGTTGCCCTGGGAGGTGGTAGAAGCCTCATCCCTGGAGGTTTTTAAGGCCAGGCTGGATGTGGCTGTGAGCAACCTGATCTAGTGTGAGGTGTCCCTGCCCATGGCAGTGGGGTTGGAACTAGATGATCCTTGAGGTCCCCTCCAACCCCAACAATTCCATGATTCTAAAACAATTTTGCAGTTTAGGCTGGATGTTAGGAAGAAATTCTTCCTAGAAAGAGAGATTGGCCATTGGAATGTGCTGCCCAGGGAGGTGGTAGAGTCACTGTCCCTGGAAGTGTTTAAGAAGAGACTGGATGAGGCACTTAGTTAAATGGTGTTGGGTGATAGGTTGGACTTGATGACCTTGAAGGTCTTTTCCAACCTGGTTAATTCTGTAATTCTGTGACTTAGAATTCAGAATGTTCTCCTCTTAATTTCTCCCTGTGCAGAGCGAGGCAAGTATAGATATGGTGCACTGTCAAACACAGTGTATGTAACCAAAGGAAACTATTTTTTCATAGTACATATTGAAATGAAACAGTATTCTGTCTGCACGATCACTTAGGACTGTGGCATTTAAAGGTCATCATGAAAAGCATCTTCCAGACACATACTGTCAGCAGCAACCACTCAGAGTATTGACTGATAATGATTATGGATTGTTAAAAGTATTTTCTGTCAAATATAAATAAATGTTTTTCATATTGTTTTCTGCCTCTCAGATAAAGAGAAAGAGATAAGATTGTCAGTATTTATTCTACTGACTGCTCATGGAGGTGAACAGCCCCTTCAGAGTCTAATCTTTATAGCAATATTTTCTTTACAGATATTACAACCTTGAGTTGAGATTTTAGCATCAAATACAGTAAATTTTATGTTCAGAACTGACAACTGATAATAACAAAACATCCCTAAGGCTGTGTGGCAGCGAAGAAGACTTCTTAGAGTAACAAAATATCTAACAAATCATCACAGACAATTGTCTCTTTCAATTTCTTGAGCTTCTGTCATATTTTCAGACTGCCCATTGCAATGAAGAGGAAAGACAAGGATAGCTAATTGATAGCAGCACGGTCAGGTGAAAATGAAGGCTGGAACAACGCAGCGAAATGCTGATTTACTGTTACAGTGGAGGTTAGCTGCCTCCCAGAAAATGTCTTTTGTATTTTGGCCATCACAAACCTTCTCAGTCCTGTAGCTGTAATTGCTGCAGATTCAAGCCACATTGAATCGGGGAACAGGCACATTCCTCTATTTTAAAACAATATCAGACCATGTCCCAGTCACAAACCAGCACACAAGGTTTTGATAAGCACTGAGCTGTGAGGGTTCGGGGTGTTTAGGGGCTTTGTTTGTTTTGTGTTTGTTGTTGGGATTTTTTTATCAGCAGCTGACAAGCGATGCCTGCTCCCCTTTGTTCCTGTTTCTTCTTACTCATGTTTTACCACCCCAGGCTGGTCTGTAAGGCTGTGTGCCCAAGCCATAAAACAATCCATTTGTGGTGCATTTTTTATTTCATTATTTTTGTTGAGTTTTGGAGGTTTGTTTTGTTGTTGTTTTTGTTTGTTTGTTTGTTTGCTTTTAAGAATACATCTCCAAAAATAGAAGGAGGAATGGCTACCTCAGAGCATGTTGATTAAGACTACAATGTGGTGGCACAAACATTTCCACTGGTGCTTCAGAGAAGACTAACTGCAGCTTAGAAAGGCTGAAGAATGGTTTAGAAGCAAGTAAAAAGGGACAGATAGCAGAAGGATCTCTTTAAACTGTCATTGTTACTGGAGACAATAACCATGTACCTTCCCACTTTGGACTTTTCCCTGATTCTTAATGTGTTCAGGCAAGAAAGCATTGACACCTATTCTCTGAGGATAAACAGATACATGAGGTATATTTCAAATTACATTTAATATCTTCTGCTGATGGAAACAATTCACAAAACTCAAAGAATTTAATAGCTACTTAGCCCAAAATATTATCTCTGTTACATACAGCAGAACTGAAAAAAGAAAGCACCATGAGTCCAAGGAATTAGCTTCATTATTAATCACAGACATTATTGATGATGCTTTTGTTAAGTAGCAACAGTGCACTTAGGACTGCACGCAGCCAAACCAAAGGCTGTGAGAAGTAGTGAGAAGTAGTTGCTGACCATCTGCATTTCATGTCCTTGGTGGTTACTGAGTGTGTTGACAAGGGACTCTAAGCTGAAAAGAAAACTATACATCTACTCATAGAAGATGGTTAATCTCTTTAAATAAGCCTATTGTTATAGTACCCCATTGTTACAAAATTGGAATGCTTTCCAATCATATATTCTTGCAAAGAAAAAGCAAAATAGTAATATCTGTAATAATTAATAAGACATTAAGTTCTGATTTATTGTAAAGAATGAGACCTAAGGTTTAAAACCTAGCTCCTCACAGCCCTAATGGATTCAGGCCAATTTCCATTGTTCAGCTGAGACTACTCATTCCTGTTCCCTCCCATGCAAGCTTACTCATTTTCCCCAGTTCCTTTGAACAAGCTACCTCTCTGCTTGCCCTGGATTGTTGTTGCTGTCCTGTTACTCACCTGTAGCACTGATGTGTAGGGAACTGCTCTTCATTTATGGCATCCAGTGACCTACTCTTCATCTAAGGTACTCCTTCATGTATAAAGGTACGTGGCTTTTTCTATACATGTATGGCAACATCATTACCTTGATGGATTGATTTAGGTAAGCTTCTTTGGAAGACTTGATACTGAAGGAGGGATTTTAATCACCAGAAGATCAGAACCATAAGGAAATTCCATACTGAAATGTATCAGCAGCAGAAATGGGGCAGGATTATAGATGCTAGAAAAGAAAAATTGTGTTTAGACAGGATATCTGTGAAGCATAAAGGTAGGAAGACCATATTCATTCTCTGCTGCCAATGAATGAAGGACACAGTAGAACAAATAATATGTTCATGTAATAAATGACTTGGTCACAGGCTGAGATGCACAGCTGAATTATCCTAGCTTGTTGAGATACTGCATCTCAGCTGTGACAGGGTAAATGACTATATGCATACCTCTCACTCCTAGGAAGCATGAGGGAACGTGCTAGCACAAGATTCTGCCAGGGATTTCCAGCAGCCTAAGGAAGTGCATACGGTCACAGATGCAGCAGTTAAGTTCAGCATCACTCAGTTGTTTGTCCAGGTCCTGAGATACACACCAGGGCACCCCTGAGTCTGTAATTTCTTGTCTTCAGAATATGGGGGTTTGTAGATTCTCCATTCTTCTGTGTAGCCACTAAAAAAAACCCAAACAACACATTTTTGATAGGTGATTTAACAAACAGGCACAACATACTTCAGGCATCTTGAGACAAATATGGAGAGTGGAAGCAAACATAATGAGTGCTAAACAGAGAGCTCCCTGATGTGTTATGCTTGCACCTGCCCTGGAGAGGCAAAATACCTCAGAGCTCTTCGTCTCAGTTGTCTGACAGTTTCACATCATCAGATGAACCCAGCAAGGAGCAAACCCTAACATTTTCTTTGGCACCTGTACATTCCACATGCTTATTTATTTTGACTATTGTAAAAAAAAAAAAAAAAAAAAAAAAGGGGGGGGAGAAGAGATAAATGCAGCATCAATATTGCTTTTTTTATTTTAAAGGCTTACCAGACAAGATACATTAAATACAACCTGCAGTGTTCTTTCTGAATTCACAGGATGGGGGATTTTCTAACGCTGTAACTCAGCCTCCATTCCTGAGGAGCTGTAACCCATAATTACATTGATACATGTGCCGTGTCAGCAATGGCAGTGAAACTCACAGTAATTTTTATGTGAAATGTACTGGTTTATTGCATTAATTCACATTTAATGTGTACACAGTAATAACCATAAAGTATGATAACCAAAGTTATGTATTTCCTTCAGAACCTTCATTTAGGGAGCTTTCGAAAGAGTCCAAGGAAATTAAGATATCAGTCAGTTTACCTGCAGGATATACAGGCAAAACACTACACACTATAATTTATTTTACCAGCAGCCCCTTCCTCACATAAAGTCCTACCTCTGGTAAAATACAATACTCATAACACATGCACATACTGTTAAAACTCCTGTGCACAATCCCAGGATTTTAGAACTAGAGAAGAATGTATCACCAGAGAGAAAGGAACCTTGTTACTCATAGTGGGCTGAGGAAAGAGAAGCTCTACAAAAGGTATTTGAGCTGTATGAAGGTCCAAAAATTCAAGAATCTCTTCTCACTAGCACTCATAAAGCAGGGGAGTCACACTCAGAAATCATAACTCTGCTCACTAAGAGCCATAAACAAAGGAATAGGCACTAAATGGAGCTAAAGTCTTGGAAGTCCCCTCTGGAAAAGCAAAACAGCACTAACAGGGGTACAGAAGATTAAAAAGAAGCAATATATTTTTATCTTCTGTCTAATTCTGCTAGGGCTACATTACACTAGCACTGATCCAAATGGAATGCAAACCCTTACTTCACTCTAAGAAGGAGGGGGAAAAAAGATAAAATGGACAGAGTCCAGTTCAAGAAATGCACCCTCGTGATACAAAGAAGCAAAAGTAATTCTGACACTGGACAAAACTGTGGCAGAGACAACACAGTTATCAACTCTTACAGACAGAAAATGACATTTCAGGCACAGTGCTGTTTGTTAGCTTTTAAAATTTAGTGTTAAAAACAAATGAATCACTGAAATATTAATAACTGCACACAAGATTTATACCAGGTGAGGGAGGAGGAAGCAAAGGTCCAGATACGTATCTCTGGAATCTGAGAGATAAAAGCAACCTCTGATAGATAATGATTCATGAGTTGGATGGGTGTAGTTAGAATGACAGAAGCACACAACACCTGATGGCAAAGAGGCATAAGCAGAGTTGGCTTTTATCAGCTTTGGCTTGCCAGAACTTTGGGCCAGTAGCTGTCACAGATCAGAAATTTAGGTTTAGGTTTCTCTCTATTGCAATGAAATATTCAACAAGAAATGCACCTTTTTGCCTTCCAATTCCCAAACATTTAAGACTGGCATAGAGAGAAGCTGAGATGAAACATGAATGTAAGAGTTTTTCTCCCCTGATTCTTAGTAAGACCTATTCTAGTACAGGAAGAAGGTTTCACAGCCATTTCCTTTTAGATTTATAGATATATCCTAACAAAATACACATAGCTGTAGGAGAGAACCACTTTCACATTACACAAATGGCCAAATGACAGAGGCTGTACTAGAATTAACCACCATGTACTAGAATTAACCACCATGCATCCCAGGGTGCTGAGAGAGCTGGCAGATGAGCTGACCGGGCCGCTCTCCATCAATTTTTAGCAGTCCTGGCTCACTCGGGAGATCCCAGAAGACTGGAAGCTGGCCAGCGTGGTGCCCATCCACAAGAAGGGCCGGTTGGATGAGCCAGGGAATTCCAGACCAGTCAGCCTGACCTCAGTGCCAGGCAAGATTATGGAACAGGTCATCTTGAGGGCAATCACACAGCACTTACAGGATGGCCAAGGGATCAGGCCTGGCCAGCATGGATTTAGGAAGGGCAGGTCCTGCCTGACCAACTTGATCTCCTTCTATGATCAGGTGACTGTCTGGTGGATGTGGGGCAGGCTGTGGATGTAGTCTACGTGGACTTCAGCAAGGCCTTTGACACTATCCCCCACAGCAAACTGCTCGCCAAGCTGGCAGCTCGCGGCTTGGACAGGATCACACTGCGTTGGGTTAGGAACTGGCTGGAGGTCTGAGCCCAGAGAGTGGTGGTGAATGGTGCCACATCCAGCTGGCAGCCAGTCACTAGTGGTGTGCCCCAAGGATCAGTGCTGGGCCCCATGCTCTTCAACATCTTTATTGATGATCTGGATGAGGGCATTGAGTCCATCATCAGTAAATTTGCAGACGACCCCAAGCTGGGGGCAGGAGTTGAACTGCTAGAGGGTAGAGGGGCTTTGCAGAGGGACCTCGACAGGCTGGACAGATGGGCAGAGTCCAATGGCATGAGATTGAACACATCCAAGTGCTGGGTGCTGCACATTGGCCACAGCAACCCCATGCAGTGCTACAGGCTGGGGTCAGAGTGGCTGGAGAGCGGCCAGGCAGAGAGGCACCTGGGGGTACTGATTGACAGCTGGCTGCACATGAGCCTGCAGTGTGCCCAGGCAGCCAAAAGGGGCAATGGCATCCTGCCTTGTATCAGGAATAGTGTGGCCAGAAGGAGCAGGGAAGTCATTCTGCCCCTGTACACTGCACTGGTTAGGCCACACCTTGAGTCCTGTGTCCAGTTCTGGGCCCCTCAGTTTAGGAAGGATGTTGACTTGCTGGAATGTGTCCAGAGAAGGGCAACGAAGTTGGTGAGGGGTTTGGAACACAAGCCCTATGAGGAGCGGCTGAGGGAGCTGGGGTTGCTTAGCCTGGAGAAGGGGAGGCTCAGGGGAGACCTTATTGCTCTTTACAGCTACCTTAAGGGAGATTGTAGACAGGCAGGGGTTGGTCTCTTCTCCCAGGCAGCCATGTACCAGAACAAGAAGACACAGTCTCAAGCTGTGCCAGGGGAGGTTCAGACTGGATGTTAGGAAGAAGTTCTACACAGAGAGAGTGATTGCCCATTGGATTGGGCTGCCTGAGGATGTGGTGGAGTCACCATCATTGGAGGTGTTCAGGAGGAGACTTGATGGGGTGCTTGGTGCCATGGTTTAGTTGATTAGCTGGGTTGGATTAGTTGATAGGTTGGTCGTGATGATCTTGAAGGTCTCTTCCAACCTGGTCTGGTCTATTCTATTCTATTCTATTCTATTCTATTCTATTCTATTCTATTCTATTCTATTCTATTCTATTCAGCATCTGAGAATCAGAGAATTATTAGGGTTGGAAGGGACCTCAAGGATCGTTCAGTTCCATACCCCCTGACATGGGCAGGGACACTTCACACTAGATCAGATTGCTCAGAGCATATCCAGCCTGGCCTTAAAGACCTCCTGGAATGAGGCTTCCAGCACCTACCTGGGTAACCTGTGCCAGTGTCTCACCACCCTCATGCGGAAGAACTTCTTCCTAACATCCAATCTGGATCTCCCCATTTCTAGTTTTGCTCCATTCCCCACAGTCCTATCACTCTCTGACACCCTAAAAAGTCCCTCCCCAGCTTTCTTGTGGCCCCCTTCAGATCCTGGAATGCCACAATAAGGTCTCCTTGGACCCTTCTCTTCTTCAGGCTGAGTAACCCCAACCTTTATCACCATTCTCAGATTAATATAATTGTTGTTTCTTAAAACTGCTCTAATTAAAAAATTCTCTAATAATACCACAAGGTTCAAAACTTTTTTCTGTGCAAAAATACATGGTCCAGTGATGCCTGTGATGACTGAATGGGATTCCTGGTGCAATGTGCAGGTGGAGACTCCTGTCCACTGGCGCAAATCATCGTGAGAATGCACTTAGTACAAGAGCGAGGGACAATGGCACAGATGAACTCCTGAGCAGCACACTGATAGCACTTCTGGTTCTAGAGAGAACTCTTGACTCTCTTTGGAGTTTCTTAGTCACCCTCGTGTTCAGCTGATTAAACTTATTTGTGTATGTCCTGAAGATTATATTGACAGCTCTCCCTGCTTGCATCGTAAGTGGCAAGAAGTTGAAGAGCATGATCTGACATGCTATGACAAATGGAAAAACTAACACAGTGCTGTGCACCAATTGCACTCCTCTCCTCTTCACCTCTTGGCATTCTGACTGTGTCAAGACTGGAAGTCAAATGAATGGATGGCACTTGGTTTTGCTAAGATAGCTGTGTTATTGTTGATTTGTGGCTACATTCCTTCACAGGTACACAAATTACCACGGAAGCTGAAAGTTGGCTGGTCAGATTTGTAGAGTTCCTGATTCTCAGGGGTAATTTTATTGAAAGACATAAATTTGAAACAGCTGTGGGGAAGGAAAGTAGGTGGAGTAAGAGGCTGTTTAAAAATGAGCACTCTGTGCATCAATCTGCAACTATAACAAAACATAGGATCTTCTTTCAGCAGATATGCAGATTTAGGACCCAACTCTGATTTTCATTCTACTTCAGTATAAACAGAAAAGCAGATTTTACTTCTATTTCAGCACAAACAGAAAAGCAGACCCATCAAACTTACCAAAGTTACACTGGGTTAGAAAAAAAAATTATTTAAAATTCAAATTTCAAGTAAAACCAAGCTTAGAATTTGAATTTTGATACCTACGTAGCAGATAGCACAGCCCGCATCAGAGTTTGTAATTTTAGATAGAAAGGGTCAAAATCCAGCTAACCTCTTCTTTTTTTCCACTTACTTCTTTCCTATTGCAAATGAAAGCCAGTAATCTTGTTGAAAATATATTAATTTGCCATTAAAATGTAAAAAAATTAAAAAATAAAGAGAGGATCTACTTCAGGGCACATTGTGTTTTGTGAGAACCTTTTTAGGTACCATAAATGACTGCTTTGGGAAGCAGCCACCCTAGGGACAAACATAATACCCACAGAGAGTACCCCAACAGTGGCCACATTCATTATTCTCATAGGGTGGATAAAGGCACAAATTCAACACAACAAAGCATTTTTAAAAAGGAACAATATGAAAGTATGAGTTACTGAAGGGAAAATTAATGGGGTAAAACACTTCTGGGGAGACCAGTCAGAGTTTCTGTATTAGAGATCCAGAGTAATGATATGTTATCATTAAAAATGCAAATTAGGGAAAGAAAAAAACAAACACACCAGACCAATGGTAAATAGTAGGCCAGAGAAAGCTATTGAGAAGTGAAGACTGGGAGCTACACCCAAAGAAAGGGAACAGAAAGGAGTATAAATGGTAGCAGAGATTCCATGTGACAGGCCAGAAGGGATTTGAAGGAGTAAGATTAAGGACAGGTAACCTATTAATAAAACTTTTCTCAAACACACCATTACCAGAAAGCCTGACAGAGAGTCAGATGGGACCAATAGGCAATCATGGTATGAAAGCAACATTCAGGGAAGATGAGGCTATTGCAGGAAAGCTAAATTAATTTATTGCATCAGTGTTTGTTACAGAAGGGAATGAGGCCCTGATACCAGCCATTCCCAATGGGAGATAAGGCTGAGGAACTGGCTCCAATTCAAGTGTCAATAGAAGAGGCTTTGGAGCAAATGGACACACTGAGCAGGAAGAAATCTCCAGGAACAGATGGTATTCACTGAAAATTTATAACAGAATCCAGATACAAAGTCACTGAACTATGAACAGCGGTGTCTAACCCACTGCCAGAGGAACAGAAGGTGAGAAATGTGACACCATCTTTATAAGGGACTCCAGAGAGATCTCAGGTCTATACACTGTAAGCCTGCTTTCTGAGCAGGCAAACCAGGAAAACCGTAATAAAGCAGGAGATTAATAGACACCTGGACAAACAATAAATATTCTGTAATAAACAGTTTCTACTGAGGGAAGATACTCCTCACAGATGGATTGGAGCTTTTAATAGCTGTCGACAAGCAATGGAGCACAGTGAGCCTAATGCTTAGTGTACTTGGATTTTTAAAATGCTTTTGACACATTCCCTTATTAAAGGTATCTACAAAATTAATTATCATGGGATTAATGGGAAGGTGTTGCTGTGGCTTAGTAATGACTTAAAGGCAGGTGACAAGGAGTAGCTATAAGTGTTACAACTTCTTTTGTCAACCAACAGGGCCACTAACTACCGGTAGTAGGATATATACTATTCATCAGTCTCCTGTGCTACCTGGCAGAGGCACTTCCTGGGATGTAAGGCAGCAGGGGCTTCTAGATGAAATTCAGTGCCAGTAAGTGCAGAGTAATATATCTGGAGTAAATCAATTGGGTTAACCTGCCTGTTTCCCAACAGCGCAGAAGCCTTCTGGGCTGAGATAACAAGTTCAGATACAAAGAGTTTAACATAAGTGAGATAACATAATGCACGATTACCTTAGCCTATGTGCAGGAAAGTGCAGTAAAGCAGCAACAAAAAGCAGGAAATAGAGAGCTACACAACTCACATTTGTCCTGACACCGTTCTTGCAGAAAAAAAAAACAGCACCCAATGCTGGAACCAGAAAGCGGCAACTGGAACAGGAAGCCTCTCATGTTACAATCTGAACTCCAAGCCCCATAGTACTAACCTGGGCTGGAGCAATCCTCACTGTCAGTACAGACTAGGGGAGGAGGGGACAGAAAGCAGCCCTGAGGAAAAGGACTTGGGGGTGCTGATGGATGAGAAGCTGGACATGAGCAGGCAGGGTGAGCTTGCAGCACAGCAGGCAAATCACAGCCTGGGCTGCCAGCAGATCCAGAGAGGTGATTCTGCCACTTTGCTCTGCTCTGGGGTGACCTCAGCTGGAGTACTGTGTGCAGGTCTGGAGCCCTCAATATAGGAAGGCTATGGACCTGATGGAGAAGGTCCAGTGGAGAGTCATGAAAATGATCAGGGGGTTGGTGCAGCTCTGCTACAAGGACAGGCTGAGGGAGCTGGGGGTGTTCAGCCTGGAGAAGAGGAGGCTCTGAGGAGACCTAATAGCAGCCTGCTAGTACCTGAAGGCACTACAAAAAGGCTGGAGGGAGACTGTTTGCAAAGGCCTGCAGTGACAGGACGAGGGGCAATGGCTTCAAATAGAGAACAGCAGAGTTAGAATGGCTGTTAGGAACAAGTTCTTTCCTATGAGGGTGGTGGAACACTGGAACAGGTTGCCCAGAGAGGTGGTTGAGGCTCCTGCCCTGGAGAGATTCAAGGTGAGGCTGGAGGAGGCCCTACATGCAGTTCTGGTGACACTCTTTCAGAAACCATTCAGAAGAACTGAGGCAAAGACAGCAATAATCTTGCAGCAAAAAGAGCTACAGAGCATGTTAGGTTCAAAACAGATTTATGAAACAAAGAAATATGCGCAGAGTTTAGGTAATGAACTGTTATTCATTGTTTTGCAGAGTATTAAGAACTAGAGAGCATTCAAATGGTAGCAGTTAACAAAAAAAAACCACCCCAAACACCAAAAACAACAAAAAGAACAACAACAACAAAAAGGAAAACAAAGAGAAGAAAAGAAAATGCTTTTATACACCATATAATTGTGGAACTCATTGCTTCAAGGCAGAGACAAAAATGAAAATGTGTCCAAAGAAGGATTAGATGAGTTCCTGGAGAAGAGGTTCATTAATGAATTTTAAACAAAATTCCACAGATGCTGCCTGTTTCAGGAAATCCAAACAACCAACTGGAGCTGGAAGAGCATGGAGGGAAAACACTACTCATACTTTGCTCTTTAAGTACATAATGCTGCTTTCTGTTGTGTGGTGGGTTAAAAGTACCCCAAAACCAAATCTCCAGACCAGCTCAGTTTGGGATGGAAGCAAATGAAGTTCCCTTTACAAGCAAACTACACTCTAGAAATATGAAATGCAATGAATATGTACAAAATATGCAATAGATGTACAGTATAGAGATATTTACCATTTATAAACAGCACAGAAACTCTTCAGACCCCCTGGATCGATCCAGGGGCACTGCTCACCTCCTCCCCCACTTCCTCCCTCCTTCCCATTACCTCACACAGTAGTTAAAACATAGATCCCCTGGCAAGGCCACAGGAGAGAGAGGGAGATAAGTTGCAAGCAGAAGGGACAGAAGAAGAAAAGAGAACTGTTTATGCCACTACTCTATATCCCATTAGCAAGCCAAAGAATTATACAGACCTTAGCATTATTTTTGTTTTGTATCCAATGGGTAATAATTTTACTTTTAGTCTTTGCAGTCAGGGACTAGGCTAAAGTTCCCCCTTCAAACTGTAACACTGTTGGAAACCTACATGTCACCTAGAAGCGAAGGTCTGGTATAGTTAAGAATTAATTGGCAGTAATATACATTTTAAAGATTTGGGTCTTTTTTCAATAGTGACATTAATAGTGAACTGAGTGTGTAACTTTAAGTCATTAATATTTGCCTTTTTCTCTGCTTCTTCCAAAATATCAATTTAATATCACAGAATCACAGAATGTTAGTGTCTGGAAGTCCAACCGCCTTGCCAGAGCAGGATCACCTAGAGCAGATCACACAGGAACACATGCAGGCAGGTCTTGAGTATCTCCTGAAAGGGAGACTCCACAACCCACCCTGGGCAGCCTGTTCCACTGTTCCTCATGTTTCCATGGAAATTCCTATGCCTCAGCTTCTACCATTGCCCCTTGTGTTGTCATTGGGCATCACCCAGCAGAGCCTGGCTCCATCCTCTTGGCACTCACCCTTCACATCTTTATCAATATGAATGAGGTCACCTCTCAGGTTCCTCCTCTCCAAGCTACAGAGCCCTCAGCTCCCTCAGGCTCTCCTCATAAGGGAGGTGTTCCACTCCCTTAATATGCTGTTAACTGGATTTAGTTTGACTACTTTCTCTAATTTTTGCAAAAGTGTTGAGCGATGAGAACTCTTCTGCTCTCAGATTTGGTTTAGCAGATCCACTCTTCAATTCTACAGAGCACAGAAATCTTTAAATGAAGTTAAACTGTTGAAGAGTACATCATGTTGGTTTATAAAGACCTTAAACAGGTTACAGGGGTAAACACATGGCAGGAGCTGTATCTCATCACAAACAAGCAGGGACACAGTGCATATATTATCCCAGCACTGCCAACACAGCAGACAGGATGACAATGAATTTCTCAAAATTCCTCAAGCCTGAAAAAAACATCTGAGAAAATCTTGCACACTTCCTATTAATAAGTGCTGAGAGAGACACAAAGCTACCAAGCTGTTGTTTTGTTGTGTGGTTTTTTCCCTTATGTGAATCGTATTTCCAAATTCAGATTTGATAAATGAGCAAAACTGCTTCATTTTTCACCATTTGCCTCAGAAGTTTTCCCCTCCGTGTAAAGTTCCTCCCTTTAATTTGGCTGCCAGGAATCCTTTGGTGTAGCTTTGTGGTTGGAAGCTCCTACTTTAGTTCTGCCTCTGTAAGAGAATGGAAGATACAGAAAATAACTGGAGACAGGAAGAGATAAAGAGATTTTTTTGACCTCTGTCAAAAACCTGAGATGTTTTGGCATAACAAATGCACAACTACAGAGACAGCAAGTTCCCCAAAGTGCCTATCATGCATGCAATTAGTAGAAATCCTGTTCTAGTAGCATCCTCCTCAGCTACAGATCTTGCAGGATTATCCTGGGGGGGGGGGGAGGGGGAAAGCTTTCCTATAATTCCATGTAACTCATATGAAAGATATTTACTCATGCATGGATCGAGTTCTTAATTGTAGATGGGCACAACAGTCCAGGTAAAGCAGGCTGCTTTCTTGGATTGCATCTCATTTGCACAGGTGAAGTAAATTTTGCCATGGGCACACAAACCTGATATGCTCTGTAGATAAGAGCAGCTATGAGCAGGAGGTGGGCATTGCAGAAGTGCACAGCTGGCTGCACCCATCTCACTTAACACTGCCCTATCAAAACTATGTTTCTACTTTAAGGAGGCCTTTTAGGCTGCCTCTAGAGACGGTTGGAACTTTCCATAGTGAGGTTCATCCTTTTTTCTTGGGTACTATTTAGGATGGGATTAATTGGTCTCTTAATGGATCTGTTTCTCTCCATTGGATAATAGAAGAAGCCTAGCTGAGAGGTTTACAAGTGTTGTATTTTATGTGATTAGGTGAGGGGAAACCTCTCCACAACTAAAGAAACCCTGCATAACCTGTATGAAGAAAAGGGGTGTTTGAGTGGTGTAGATAGAGTTAGTACCTCAGACTATGACTTTCTAGGCAATCCTAAATAAAGGATCAATAGTGGTACTTCTTGAGCAATACTTGTAACTAGTGTAAATGTTAAATATAAACTCAATAAACCATAGGGAGGCTCCTATAATGAGAAATTCACTTCAATGAAGAGCCCAAGGTAGCAATTACAGTGCACCTCAATTTTTTTTAGTTTACAGCTGTATAACAGTATGAGTGCTGGGTTGCCACCAGCATGTGAATGATGCTCTTCTCTCATTACCTCTTCCTCCCCCAAACTTCCTGTGGCACATGAACCATTGCATCTTGCTCTGCAGAAGCATATGAAATAACAGTTTAAGAAAGGTGTTGAGAAACTTGAAGGTGTCCAGAGAAGGGGAAAAAGGCTGGGGAGGGGTCTGGAGCACAACCCCTGTGAGGACAGGCTGAGGGAGCTGGGGGTGTTTAGCCTGGAGAAGAGTCAGGGGAGACCTCGTTGCTCTCTACAACTACCTGAAGGGAGGTGGTAACCAGGTGGGGGTTGGTCTCTTCTCCCAGGCAATCCGTGACAGAACAAGAGGTCACAGCCTCAAGCTGCACCAGGGGAGGTTTGGGCTAGATGTGAGGAAGAAGTTCTTCACAGAAAGAGTAATTTGCCATTGGAATGTGCTGCCCAGGGAGGTGGTGGAGTCACTGTCCCTGGAGGTGTTTAAAAAGTGACTGGATGAGGCACTTGGTGCCATGGTTTAGTTGATCGGATGGTGCTGGGTGATAGGTTGGACTGGATGATCTTGAAGGTCTTTTCTAACCTGGTTGATTCTGTAATTCTGTGAACAGCTGAACCCTCTCATTCTATATTCTGCCCCACAAGGATTTCGTGAAAACTGAAACATGCCTAACAGATAGGAAAGAAAATATGCCATAATCTAGGGAATCAGTAGACCTCTAACAGCTGAGGTACAGGAATTGTAGCTTGATTTAATTTATGGGAGAACAAACTCAATCCCTAGTATCATATCTTCACTAAACTTCAGTTTTCTGTTTCAATAAGCTGAAAATTACTGTAATGAAAGCCCAATTTAAAAATAAGCAGTATGCAAAATATGCATAATGGTGGCCCATAAATAGAGGGAGATTCACACTTCAAAACTGCGTGCTTGGCAAACATTTCTCATTCCTGCTTGCAGCTGGTACCCCAGTAGGCTTTCTGGATGTGTTCTGGTGTCACAGAAGCACAGTGCCATGTCCTATAATGTTCCACAGGCAAGCAGTTAGAAGATTGTAAGCCAGCCACTAGCACTGTGTGAGTCAGGAGTGATTTACCATGGATACATGTGACTCTTGATGGATATTTCTATGATTATACAGCTGTTGTTTCTCATGTATCATTTATAAAGCATTACATGACATTCTGCTATCAAGAATGCATGTGCAAGCTTGTAAAATGAAACATAATGCTTGGTAATTTTAAAAAAGCACAAACATTCATTGTAGATTTAATTGTTGAATAGTTATGTTGATTTATACCACACAAACGGCAGCTTTATGATCCACAATGACATAGCAGACAGTGAACTTCACTGCATCTCTAAAATTGGTTTATGGGACTGAGCTGCAAAAATTGGTGGTTGCTCACAGGGATCACTCTTGCATCCTCTGCACTGTTGAAACCTTGCACTACTCTTGACTCCACTTAGAATCATAGAATCACAGAGTCATAAAATCGATAAGGCTGGAAAAGACCTCAGAGATCATCAAGTCCAACCTGTCACCCAACACCTCATGACTAACTAAGCCATAGCTTCAAGTGCCACGTCCAATCCCCCTTGAACACCTCCAGGGCCAGTGACTCCACCACCTCCCTGGGCAGCACATTCCAATGGCCAATAACTCTATCTGTGAAGAACTTTCTCCTCATCTCAAGCTTAAACGTCTCCTGGCACAGCTTGAGACTGTGTCCTCTTGTTCTGGTGCTGGTTGCCTGGGAGAAGAGACCAGCCCCAACCGGGCTACAATCTCCCTCCCTACAGGTAGTTGTAGACAGCAATAAGGTCTCCTGAGCCTCCTCTTCTCCAGGCTAAACAATCCCAGCTCCCTCAGCCTCTCCTCATAGGGCTTGTGCCCCAGACCTCTCCCCAGACTTGTTGCCCTTCTCTGGACACATCCAAGTATTTCAATGTCCTTCTCAAATGGAGGGGCCCAGAACTGGATGCAGTACTCAAGGTGTGGCCTAACCAGTGCTGAGTACAAGAGCACAATGACTTCCCTGCTTTTGCTGGCCATGCTATTTCTGATACAGGCCAGGATGCCATTGGCCTTCTTGGCCACCTGGGCACACTGCTGGCTCATGTTCAGCTAGCTGTCAATCAGCACCCCCAGGTCCCTCTCTGCCTGGCTGCTCTCCAGCCACTCTGACCCCAGCCTGTAGCTCTGCATGGGGTTGTTGTGGCCAAAGTGCAGCACCCGGCACTTGGACTTGTTGAATGCCATCTCGTTGGACTCCGCCCATCTATCCAGCCAGTCAAGGTCCCTCTGGAGAGCCTTTCTGCCCTCTAACAGAGCAACACCTGCTCCCATCTTGGTGTTGTCTGCAAATTTACTGATGATGGACTCAATCCACTCATCCAGATCATGAATAAAGATATTGAACAGGATGGGCCTCAGCACTGATCCCTGGGGGACACTACTGGTGACTGGCCTCCAGCTGGATGTGGCACCATTCACCACCACTCTCTGGGCTCAGCCCTCCAGCCAGATCCTAACCCAGCACAGAGTGCTGCTGTCCAAGCCACAGGCTGTCAGCATGGGCAGAAGTTTGCTGTGGGGGATGGTTACAAAGGCCTTGCTGAAGTCCAGGTAGACCACATCCACAGGCGTCCCCACATCCACCAGGCGGGTCACCTGATCACATAAGGAGATCAGGTTGGTAAAGCAGGACCTGCCCTTCCTGAAACTATGCTGGCTGGGCCTGATCCCTTGGCCATCCTTCAGGTGCACAGTGATTGCCTCCAAGATGATCTGCTCCATCATTTTTCCTGGCACTGAGGTCAGGCTGACAGGTCTGTAGTGACCAGGTTCCTCCATCCAACCCTTCTTGTGGATGGGGATCACACTGGCCAGTTTCCAGTCATCTGGGACCTCTCCAGTGAGCCAGGACTGGTGATAAATGATGGAGAGAGGTTTGGCAAGCTCATCTGCCAGCTCTCTCAGCACCTTAGGATGGATTCCATCTGGTCCTATGGACTTGTGAGTATCCAAGTGTCTCAGCAAGTTCCTAACTACTTCCTCCTGGATTTCAGGGGGACTATACTGCTCCCTGACCCCATCTACCAGTTGTCCTGCAGTCCTCCTGCCTTACTGTTGAAAGGCAAAGAAGGTATTTAGTACCTCAGCCTTTTCCTCATCTTTACTTACAGTGTTCCCCTCCAGGTCCAATAAGGAGTGGAGGTTTTGCTTGCCCCTCTTTTTAGCATTAATCTATTTATAAAAATGCTTTTTATTGCCCTTTACAGAAGTGGCCAGCTTGAGTTCTAACTGGGATTTTGCCTCTCTAATTTTTCTCCTACATGATCTAACAACATCCTTAAGCAAATCACTAGTTGCCTCCCCCTTTTCCACAGGCGATACAGCCTCTTTTTTTCCCCTTAATTCCTTTTGGAGCTGCTTGCTCATCCAGGCCGGTCGCCTTCCCCGCCGGCTCATCTTTTGGCACATGGGAACTACCAGTTCCTGTGTCTTCAAGAGCTCCTGTTTGAAGTAGGTTCGACCATCCTGGACCCATTTGTTCTGAAGTGCTGCTACCCAGGGTACTCTCCGAATTAGTTGCTTAAACAGGCTGAAGTTCACCCTCCGGAAGTTCAAAGTGAGGGTTCTGTTATTGCTCCTCCCTATTTCCCTGCATATTGAAAACTTCACTATCTCATGGTCACTGCACCCTAGGCAATCTCCTATCATCACATTTCCCACCAGCCCTTCTCTATTTGAGAACAGCAGGTCAAGCAGAGCCTGACCCTGGTAGGCTCACTGAACAGCTGCATCAAGAAGCTGTCCTCCATGCATTCTAAGAACCTCCTGGACAGCCTCCTCTCTGCTGAGTTAAGTTCCCCGCAGATGATTTTCAAGAGATGCCCTAATATACAGAGCCACTCCTCCTCCTCTTCTCCCTCGCCCATCTCTCCTAAAGATGCAGTACTCCAATTATGTGAATCATCCCACCATGTTTCTGTAATGGCAATTATATCATAGTCTTCCTGGTGAACCAAGACTTCCCGTTCCTCTTGTTTGTTACCCATACTGTGTGCATTGGTGTACATGCACTTCAGCTGGGCTGCTGATTTCTCATCTAACTCTAGTTTATGTGCCTCTCTCTCCTCTCCAGAGAGACTGGTTTCCTCACCCACCCCCTTCAGACCTAGTTTAAAGCCCTCCCAATGAACCTTGCCAACTCCAGCGCTAGTACCCTCTTGCCCTTTCTAGATAGGTTCACCCCATCTAGGTCTGGCAGGTCAGGTGTGGTAAAAGTTGCCCCTTGATCAAAGAACCCAAAATTCTGCTGCTGGCACCATCCCCTGAGCCAATTGTTGATGGCGTGGCTTCTCCTGTTCCTTTCAGTGTACACCCCTGCCACTGAGGGAACTGAGCAGAACACCACTTGAGCTCCTGCCCCATCAATCAAGGCCCTTGAATTCCTTCTTGATTGTCCTGGTGGCCTTCTTGTCAATCTCATCACTTCCAGCTTGGATTATCAGCAAGGGGTAATAGTCAGAGGGCTGGGTTAGCTTGGGTAGACTCCTGGTGATGCCCCTTCCCTGGCCCCTTGTAGGCAGCAGACTTCCCTGTGGGATGGGTCACTTGTTCAAACAGGAACACCAGTCTGGATCCAGACTGAATCTAAAAGTTTATGAGGTGACTAGTTACAGACTGGGGTTAAATCAGTTACTAACACCAGTCCTGTTTCTAATAGTTGTGGTGGGTTGAGATTCCCCCCCCGGCCCCCAACTTATTAGAATTTGCCCCTAGAGTAAACTCCCAAAACACCCAAACTCAGAACTCAGAAGCAAAATGAAAGTTCTGTTTTCAAAAGGTAAGCTAAAATCTAGAAGCATTAAATGCAATTAATATGTACAAAACATATATTTATGTATATTTACAATTAAGAAAAACAAATACAAGGATCCCCTTGTACAAAATCTCCTCCCTGGGCAGACCAGGGGGACCACTGCAGCCTCCGCCCCCTCCTTTCCCCGGTACCTTCAGAGACACAACACAAGTCAGATCAGCCAGCAGAAGGTCAGGAGAGAGCTAAGCGAGCAATGCAAAGCAGAATCACAGAGAGAAGAAGCGAAAAGGAGCACAGGATAGTTTGTGCTGCAAACTGTATCCTAGTCAGCAAGCCAATGGAATGACACAGACAAATCAGTTATTATTCTTCTGTACCCAGTGGTAATTCAATTTTTACTCAAAGATGTCCAGAAAGTCCCCATTCTTGTTTATGACTAGGACACTTGGCTGAAGCATCTGCCTCAAATACTTTGCAAATGAGACTGACTACAAAAATGTAAAAAATAAAGTGGATTGCTGACCAAACTTTCTTCAGAAACTCGTGCTTTTAGTTAAAGAAGGAATTACTTACAAGCCAAAAGTTCCACAGTTGGAGAGGATTCATAAAAGAATAACTTCCATTGGTAATTCAGTAATTGTGATCTATTTGTGGTTTATCTATTTCCCACCAGCTGCTGGACTCCCTCTTAACTTCCCATAGCTCGGATGTTATGTCACAGCAAGATGCTGCTAATGTCAAACCTGCATACCACGAGAGAAATAGTCTGGAGAGCTAAGGTTACTCAAGCCTAAGGTTCAAAAAGCCCTCAAGACAATATGTTAGGATTTTCAATTCTCTCTTCTTTTTTTTTCTTTCCAGAGGAAATATTTTTAATGTGTATTATGTTTAATAAATCATGTTATGTCAAAACCATCTCTGACACCTCTGTGGGCAGTCCTAGCTGAGAAGCCTATGGCTATATGGGAATGGAGAATGATTTCCCTATCTATCCTTTGAAAAATATTTATTCAGAAGCTTGCCTGGTTCAATGCAGAGGGAACTTCAATATCAAAAGTCTATTTTCTTCATAAATGCTGAACTTTAGTAAAGGAAAATCAAACATTGTTTCCTTAAAAATTGAAAGAGTGAGTCTGACAAGTGTAGTGAGCCAAGAATAATCCAGTAATGCCGGATCCCAGGTGAATGCATACTTGGATGCTGTTCATCACAATGCCTGCCTATCTTTTTTCTCATAAGAATGCAGTGAAAGAAAACATGTTAATTTTCTAAATGAGTGATCAGTAGCCTTGTAAAACATATGCAACCACTTGCATATACTGAGGAGCAAATATTCCTAGGACTCTGCATATGAATTCGTCATGTGTTTGTACACCTGTGACTGCAGAAAGAAAACAAACCTATATTATTCCAGGCTCAACATTAATGGACAGTGTTTACTTGTGGAACACTTAACAGCACAATCTGAACCTAAAACACCACCACAGGAAGAGTTGCATTCTTTCACAATGAAAAGAGTAAGGTTATTAGATCTTACCTGCTTTGCCAGGTAGAATCAGAGAATTGTCAGGGCTGGAAAGGACCTCAAGGATCATCCAGTTCCAACCCCTGCCATGGGCAGGGACACCTCACACTACATCACATTACTCAGAGCCACATCCAGCCCGGCCTTACAAACCTCCAGGGATGAGGCATCTACCACCTCCCTGGGCAACCTGTTCCAGTGTCTCACCACCTTCATGGGGAAGAACTTCTTCCTAACATCCATTCTGAAGCTACCCATTTCTAGCTTTGCTCCATTCCCCCCAGTGCTATCACTCCCTGACACCCTAAAAAGTCCCTCCCCAGATTTCCTATAGCTCCCTTCAGATCCCGGAATGCCACAATAAGATCTCATCAGAGCTTTCTCTTCTCCAAACTGAGTAACCCCAACTGTCTCAGTCTCTCTACACAGCAGAGCAGCTCCAGCCCTCTGATCATCCTTGTGGCCCTCCTCTGGACATGTTCCAGTACCTCCAGATCCTTCTTGTAATAGAGGCTCCAGAACTGGACACAGTGCTCCTGGTGGGATCTCACCAGAGCGGAGCAGAGAAGGAGAATCACCTCCCTTGCCCTGCTGGTTACATTTCTCTTGCTGCACCCCAGGCTCTGGTTGGCTCTTTGGGCTGCAAGTGCACACTGCTGGCTCATGTTGAGCTTTTCATCCAGCAGCATCCCCAAGTCCATTTCTTCAGGGCTGCTCTCAAGCTAGTCCCTGCCCAGCCTATATTGGTGCTTGAGATTGCCCCAACCCAGATGCAGGACCTTGCATTTGGTCTTGTTGAACCTCATGAGGTTGGCTTGGACCCAGCTCTGCATCCTGTCCAGGTCCCTCTGGATGGATCCCTTCCCTCCAGCTGTCAGCCACACCACACAGCTTGGTGCTGTGGGTTCACTCAATGCCACTGTCCATGTCACCAACAAAGATGTTAAACAAACCTGGTGCCAGTACTGATCCCTGGGGGACTTCACTTGTCACTGGCCTCCACTTGGACATGGGCCCATTGACAGCCACTCTTTGGGTGTGGCCCTCAAGCCAGTTCTTTATCCACTGAATGGTCCATCCATCAAACCTGTATTTCACCATCTGGTAACCTTTCTGCCTCTGCCACTCCCAATTCTGGGGGATTCTCAGTCTTTGTGCAGGTATATTCTCATGTGTAGCAGCACTGATTTTAATTCTCCTTTTGCCTTCTGGTTTTGGAATATCAGATGTATATTTGTGCTCAGATGGTTGAAAAATGCCAGTGCCCTGCATTAACCCACAAATCAAATACCAAATGCAACAGGAATTTCCTCCCAGTGTTTTAGGTGATGAATATGTGACTCTCATCTCACAGGAACACTTCAAATAGAACAATCGGAAGTACTGGAATTCAATTATTATGATAGTTCAATTAACCTCTATTGAACAGATGTAGAAATTATACCTAATTATACATGGAGCTGACTTCAGACATGGACCTCTGCCCACCAAATTCATTTCACTTCAGACCTTTGCACTCAGAAATGAGTACTACAGTAAGTGATTTCACCATTAACTATCCCTCTAGCACCATAACCTTTCTAAAAGTCTGTTCAGTGCTCAATTTTATACTAAGAAAGTTAATGTGATATCCCCAAGTGTTATCATAGAAATGCTAAAGGAAAGGTCACTGATACAAAGGAGTTTTTAATGTGAGCTTTGCTGAGTGTTGTTGTAGCCTGCCTTGCTTTGTCTCCACAGGCATACACCAAAATGCATGAATTTGTACCTCTGACTCTAATGCATCCTTATGGTGACCAGAAAACGTTTTGAATTTATTCCTTTGCACAAGTTCTAATGCAAGGCTTAATTCTGAGAACCAAAGTATATACAGTATGAAATGCCCCTCTACAAGAAGGTATTTTCTGAATAACCATAGAGTATATTTCTTTATGATCCAGCAGGTTTCCTAAACTTTTAGAGATTTTTCTTAACTCTGAGAAAACAAAGCTTCATTATCAGTTATACAGCTCTGAACACAAATTCTACACTAATGATTAGAATAGAATAGAATAGAATTACCAAGGTTGTATTCTAGGAAATTATTACTGACATTGTCTGTGCAATGTCATTGTCCAGAGACAGGCGATAAAGCTGCTGAGGGGTCTGGAGAGCAGGTCTTAGGAAGAATGGCTGAAGGGACTGGGATTGTTCAGTCTGGAGAGGAGGAGGCTGAGGGGAGACCTCATTGCTCTTTACAGCTACATGAATGGGAGGTGGGGGTCAATCTCTTCTCTCTAGTATCAGGTGATAGGATGAGAGGAAATGGTCTGAAAATGTGCCAGGGGAGGTGTAGATTTGATATTAGGAAACATTTCTTCACTGAAAGATCTGGTCAGGTATTGGGAACAGGCTGCCCAGGGTAAGGTGGTAGAGTCACTGTCCCTGAAAGTGTTCAAGAAACATTTTGCCATGGCACATCAGGACATAGTTTAATGGCCATAGTGGTATTAGGTAGGCAGTTTGACTCAATGATCTTAGGGGTCTTTTCCAACCAAAACAATTCTATGACTACAGAAGAAAAGGTGAGCACACAGTTTAAAGGCAGTGACCCTTTCCTCCAGCTATATTTGGTTTTACCAGTCTCACATACATTTGTTCCCTTACTTCTCTCATGGTAGTCTTTTCCTTTCCTCTATGGCATTTATTTCTGTTTCTATGTGCTGTTGAGATTGACCACTCTGATCTTTCTGCTCTTCTTAGCTATATTTATGAATACCCTCATTTTCTTACAGCAGCTAGCTGCTACAAGGAGTCTGTGAGGTGGTATCCAGTGAGAATATCCCTAAATATTCCCCATTGCCTTTTGAGGGAGAAAGAGATTAACTGCTCTGTTGTAACTCCTTGGATCAACTTCCCTGTTGCTGGGGAAAACTTCCAGTCATGTAACCAGACTCTTTTTGTCAAGTGCTTACTGACTCGTGTAACTTTTCTTCCTAATATTCTAGTAAATCACCAGCATCAACTGGAGCATCCTCTCATGACAACTGGAATGGAGATGGAAATTATCCATTTTATTCTGGGCTTTTGAATCTTGGATTTCCAGTGGCTGTAACACAGTTGCTGGTGACCATAGTTTTCCTTCCTTTCTTTGGGTAAATATACAATACAATACAATACAATACAATGCAATGCAATACAACAGGTAGAAGGAGACCTTCAAGATCATCGCGTCCAACCCACCAAACAATCCAACCCACCTAATCAACAAAACCATGGCACCAAGCACCCCATCAAGTCTCCTCCTGAACACCTCCAATGAAGGTGACTCCACCACATCCTCAGGCAGCCCATTCCAATGGGCAATCACTCTCTCTGTGTAGAACTTCTTCCTAACATCCAGCCTAAACCTGCCCTGGCACAGCCTGAGACTGTGTCCTCTTGTTCTGGTACTGGCTGCCTGGGACAAGAGACCAACCTCTGCCTGGCTACAACCTCCCTTCAGGTAGTTGTAGAGAGCAAGAAGGTCACCCCAGAGTCTCCCCTTCTCCAGGCTAAGCAACCCCAGCTCCCTCAGCCTCTCTTCAGAGGGCTTGTGTTCCAAACCCCTCACCAATTTTGTTGCCCTTCTCTGGACACATTCCAGCAAGGCAACATCCTTCCTAAACTGAGGGGCCCAGAACTGGACACAGGACTCGAGGTGTGGCCTAACCAGTGCAGTGTACAGGGGCAGAATGACCTCCCTGCTCCTGCTGGCCACACTGTTCCTGATGCAGGCCAGGATGCCATTGGCCCTCTTGGCTGCCTGGGCACACTGCTGGCTCATGTTCAGCTGCTGTCCACTAGTACCCCCAGGTCCCTTTCTGCCTGACTGCTCTCCAGCCACTCTGACCCCAGCCTGTAGCGCTGCATGGCGTTGTTGTGACCAAAGTGCAGCACCCAGCACTTGGACTTGTTAAATCTCATGCCCTTGGATGCTGCCCATCTGTCCAGCCTGGCAAAATCCATCTGCAGAGCTCTCCTACCCTCCAAAAGATCGACTCCTGCTCCCAACTTGGTGTCATCTGCAAACTTACTAATGGTGGACTCGATCCCCACATCTACATCATCAACAAAGATATTGAACAGGATGGGGCCCAGCACTGATCCCTGGGGGACACTACTAGTGCCTGGCTGCCAGCTGGATGTGGCACCATTCACCACCACTCTCTGGGCTCAGACCTCCAGCCAGTTCCTAATCCAACACAGAGTGTTGCTGTCCAAGCCACGAGCTGCCAGCTTGGCCAGGAGTTTGCTATGGGGGACAGTGTCAAAGGCCTTGCTGAAGTCCAGGTAGACCACATCCACAGCCTTCCCCATATCCACCAGCCGATCACCTGATCATAGAAGGAGATTCTGCTGGTGAAGCAGGACCTGCCCCTCCTAAATATGTGTTGGCTATGCCTGATCCCTTGGCCATCCCTCAGGTGTGCTGTGATTGCACTCAAGATGACCCGTTCCATAATCTTGTCTGGTACTGAGGTCAGGCTGACAGGCCTGGAATTCCCTGGCTCCTCCTTCAGGCCCTTCTTGTGGATGGGCATCACATTGGCCAGCTTCCAGTCTTCTGGGACCTCTCCAGTGAGCCAAGACTGGTGGTAAATGATGGACAGTGGCTTGGCCGGCTCATCTGCCAGCTCTCTCAGCACCCTAGGATGGATCCCATCTGGTCCCGTGGACTTGTGAATATCCAAGTGGCTCAACAGGTCTGTAACTGCCTCCTCCTGGATTTCAGGGGAACTATACTGCTCCCTGACCCCATCTACCAGTTCAGGAGGCCAGTTGTCCTGAAGCCCTCCTGCCTTACTATTGAAAATTGAGGCAAAGAAGGTATTTAGTACCTCGGCCTTTTCCTCATCTTTGGTTACAATATTCCCCTCCAAGTCCAATAAAGAGTGGAACTTTTTCTTGCCTCTCTTTTTAGCATTAATCTATTTATAAAAATGCTTTTTATTGCCCTTTACAGAAGTGGCCAGCTTGACTTCTAACTGGGATTTTGCCTCTCTAATTTTTCTTCTACATGATCTAACAACATCCTTAAACATATCTTGAATTACCTTCCCCCACTCTCAATGAGCCCTGCCAACTCTTGTGCCAGAGTCCTTTTGCCCTTTCTAGATTGATTCAGCCCATGTATGTCCAGCAGTTCAGGTGCGGTGAGAGTTGCCCCTTGATCGAAGAATCCAAAATTCCACTACTGGCACCAGCCCTTGAGCCATTTGTTGCTTACATGGTTCTCCTGTTCCTGCCAGTGTACACTCCTGCCACTGGGGAAACTGAACAGATCACCACTTGCACTCCTGCCCCATCAATCAATTGACCCAGAGCCTTGAATTCCTGAATGATTGTCCTGGTGCCCTTCTTTTCAAGCTCATCACTGCCAGCTTGGATTACCAGCAATGGGTGATAGTCAGATGGCTGGATTAGCTTGGGTAATCTCCTTGTGATGTTCTGTACCTGGGCCCAAGGCAGGCAGCAGAATTCCCTGTGAGATGGGTCAGGATGATATGAGACAAATTCTTTATCCTGAAACAGGAAAATCTAGGGGCACTGCTTAAATTTATACCACTGGAGTTATGGGTAAATTAATATTCTTCAGTAGTTAATATAAAAGTGAAATGGTGTTCAGCCTTTTCTGCTGAGTGGGATAATTTCAATGAGATAGTGTTGAATAGGCGATTTTCTGTTGGATTTGTGATTACAGTGAACACTGCACCCATGTTTACTGCAGGAAAATAACCTAATGGAAAGCCAAGCAATTCCAGTTTTTGAACATTGGGAAGTATTGAATGTAATTATAGCTTCTTTTAAAACAACTAGCAGCTTGGAAATATGGGGAAAGTGCAGAGTGGATAACTGCTTGAATAATTCTGCTATGAGTGGTTTTGCCATAATGTATCTCTTTTTTATAAAGGAACTTTATTATTGGCATGATAATCTAGTAAGACATTCAACTTCAAGCCCGTTAACAGAGAGGTTATTGTCTTGTATTATCTATAAACTACAGTTTCTACATTACATTTTGTAATTTACAATCATTGTCTTCTATTGTCTACAAGCAATTACGCTTACAGTAAGTAGGTTGTAACAACCATACTAAGGCAGCCTTGCTTACTGTAAACTTGTGTCCTATATCTTCTCTGCAATCACCCCTGCTAAGATGGGTTCACCCTTACACAGATGCCTCTGCTGTTGTACCTGTAGTTGCCTCTCCCTGATTTTACTGCCTTCCATCATGACATCCTCATTCTTCTCAGATCATTAGCTCACCTCCTGCCGAACCTCCCTGATGTATCCACCAGACCATCAGCTCCCTTCTGTGCCCTCTATCTATATTTATGCTGCTAGGTGAAGGAAAGTCTGCAAGGGTTGCTGGCATTTTCTGGCTGGTTGGCCAGGTGGTGAGCACATGTACTACCACACACCAAATCCCCCACGGGCTGACTGTCCTTCCCTCGGCAACAGTACTAGCAAGGTCTCTGTCCTCCAGCTAGGCATGAAGTTCATAAAACTTGTGACAACTTCTATCTTTGTGACTTCAGCCAAAAGACATCATTTCTCATTAATTTCTGGATGTAAATATACCAGACAGTGGGGCTGCCTGGATCCCCTACAATCCTGCAGTTATTTGGTCAGCTGAGTTTAGAGAATTTTGTGACTGCTTAGACTAAAACACACTGTGGGAAGGCAGAGAAACTGCTGTTTGCACAGTCCAGAATTTTCAAATGCAAAGGGACCAATATCCAAATAAGTTTTCTGTCTCCGTTATTTCGTTTGAATCTCCCTGACAATGCATACACACGCTCTCTCTCACACACAACCGTGCTTCATGCAGGCACATCAGTTACTAGTACAGCTGGACAAATGTCTATCACAAAGCCATTTTCATATCTGGTACTTTTACTAGCATAGTCTCAGCAGAGGCCCGGGGTTGAATAAATGTGAAAATTGAAGTGCCTTCCTATTCAAAATGATGTTTACTCATCCTAGGCCCAGAGTGGAATAAAGGGCAATTCAGAGGAGCAGACACTGCTGGTAGTACTGTACTTGCCTGTAGCTAAATAGAACATATTTTCTACCCATCAGAGTTAAAACAAAAGGCAAATGTCACCATGGTGTGTCCTTTGTGCTACCACTGCAAGACTTCAGCATGTTATATTCTTTGCTCATGACTTACTGTATGTGCTACATACATCAATATTCTCTGTAAACTGTATCATGGCTGTGTTGTCAAAGCGGCCGTACTGTAAATTTGGCACTATGAGGGCAAATATGAGATATTTAAGTGGGATAAAAAAATAATCTTTGATAAAATGTGAGGGCAATGGAAATCTTCCATGATCCACGAAAAGTAAGTAGGAAATTCCTTTAAAATATTCCAAGGCCAAAGACCAGTCAGGTCAGGACCCTCCTGCGCTATGGGCTGTAAAAGCTTTTAGCAAATGACTGTTCTTTCCCCAAAGACTTAAGTAGATGAACCAGTCATCTAGGTGAAAAGGAGAAAGACATTATGCCACAGAAGGAGGCAGATTAATGGGAGACAGAAACACAGCTTCCAGTAGAATTTGTTCTTATTGGAATTATTCTTTATTGTCTTTGAAAGCCAGGTGTTACAAGTTCATATTTGTGCTTGGATCTTCTCAGATAAACAAGTTTTGGACTCACCTTATCAGCAAATACAAATGAAAGAAGTAAAAACATTCTTGAGCTAAAAAATAGTTTCACGTGGATAAATGATTCCAAGAGGTATTTCCCATGCTTACAGAAAATTAAGGCATTTTAAACAAAACTTCACTTATCCCATAAAGACCAATGATACAACCTTAAAACTGACCATAAAGAGATAAAGCTGGTTGAAGCATGTTGTGCATTCCTGGTGTGTTTTTGTTTGCTTGGTTGGCTTTATTTGGTTTTGTTTGTTTTTACCAGATCTATTTAAATGGTGCCCTGTTTATTGTATTCATTACGTTTATGTGGTTTTTTTTCTCTCGATGGGGTATTGATTTCTTTGCTAGTCGAGGGAAAGCCTAAGAAATGCCACAGTGCAAACCAATAACAAGCAGTAAAAGAACACAATGGAGTAACCTCATTTCAAATGGAAATGTGAATTAAGCTGGGCAGTGACAATATCCAGTACAGAACTAGATGCTGGCGTTAAAAGGAGAATCCGCCCGGTGATGGAAGCTGTCTGCAACGGAAGAGGGAGCTCACACTGCACCGGCCCCTGCCATCTGGGGGAGGTGGCTCGCCTCTTCCAGCTGAGGCTGTGGAGGTGATAGTGCCTATTCCCTCCCCCTTTATTTTCACTCCTGAATATCATTCCATCCAATTTTCATATTACTCCTTATAGAAAGCTATAGCAGAAAGCTCCATAGCAAATCGCAGTCAGATATGAACAATGGATCAAACTCAGTAACGCTTACCAAGGCTGGCTGTCAGAGGGATATTTTCCTGGGTAAGGAAGGCACATTTTATCCCTATAGCAATAAGTCTGTTTCTTCCTGTATTTGCACAAAACCCAAACGCACTCTGAAAAGTACTACAGCATAAATAATAACAAATATCAACTCTGTTTATAACAACCAGGAACACAGACTGAAGGCTTGATATAAAACTCAGTGAATTTAATTATAAGACTCAGACCCTGTAGGGTTTAAAGAAACAGTGACAGTGTGGTTTTGCAGATCTCAGAGTAGCTGTTATCTCTATACATCACCCTTTCTTTTTTTAATAAGCTGTTTCATGCAACTAGGAAAGTTGTCATAGATAAATAGCTATATTTTAGCTTCCATAGATAAAAAAATTATGCCTGAGGTCTCAATTACAGACACCTCAGTGGTATTTTCATTTGTTTGCTTACTTGTTTGTATTGTTTCCCAAAAAAAACATAAAAGAATGAGATACTCAAGGTTCAGTGTGATCCTATGAAAAGATGGCTCGAAAACATCAAGATGCTTGGCGTAAAATTGACTCCAAGTTAAGGTCATTAAAGACTTGCTGTGTCCTAGGTGTTGAGTGCCATTAGGAGGTGCCCTAGGGTATCTTTCCTAATCATCACATATCTCTCCAGAATGAGATAGAAGCTATGTTTCAGCCCATGAATTGTGTCCCATCATTCAGCAGTGTCTACAGGACTGCTTACAAATCTGGAGCAGATGCTGTGATAAAAAATAACTTGCAGCAACCATGGATCTACAGCATATTTACCAGCTGAGCATCCACCTAATCTGTGCTTCAGCTAATGCCACCCATTTACAACCTGTCCAAGGATTTGGAGGACAATAGAATGCAGGTTCAATTACCACTCAATTCACGATTACATGAAATATTTGTTGCTAAATTATAAAGTCCTAGGGAAGGTAGGTGCACTGTCTGCAACCATACAGCAATCAACTTGCAAAAGGACTGTAATAAACAACTGGTAAAAGAAGTAAACCAAAAATATCCTTCCATGCTGCACTCACACACTCTTCACTTGTGGAGTTAAGGTATAGGAGTGTTGTTTCAAAAGTAACTGCAGGACCAAACATCTGCCCTAGAGGCTGAATTCAGGAAGAGCCAAGGAGAAGTATGTCACAGGATCACAGGATGTTAGGGGTTGGAAATGACCTCCAGAGATCATTAAGACCAACCCCCTGCCAGGGCAGGACCAGAGAATCTAGCACTGGTCACACAGGAATGCATCCAGATGGATCTTGAAATTCTCCATAGAAGGGGACTCCACAACCTCTCTGGAAAGCCTGTTCCAGTGCTCTGGGACCCTCAGAGTGAAGAAGTTCCTCCTCATGCTGAGGTGGAACCTCCTGTGCTGTAGTTTATATCCATTGCCCCAGTTTATATCTTGAGCCCCAGCCCTCAGATATTTATAAACATTTATTAAATCCCCTCTCAGTCTTCACTTCTCCAGACTAAATGGCCCCCAAGTCTCTCAGCTTCTCCTCATCAGGCAGTGCTCCAGTCCCTTCATCATCCTGGTAGCCCTCTGTTGGACTCTCTCCAGCAGATCCCTGTCCCTCCTGAACTGGGGAGTCCAGAACTGAATGCATTGTTTTAGGTGAGGTCTCAGTAGGGCAGAGCAGATGGGGAGAACCTCCCTGGATCTGCTGGAAACACTCCTCTGAATGCACCCCATGTTGAGACACTGTAAGCAAGAAATTCTGTACGTGTTGGTAGGACTTAACTTCTGTTTTATATCTAAGTATATTAAATCTGCATGTGTGTTTTAAGACAGCACATGTATTAAGGTATGTTTATAAAGACACCTCTATCCCTATGGCCACTTGAACTGATTATGATGGCTTTTTCTCCATTTAGGTTTACAAGAGTTCTGAGCTGCAACACAGGTTTCAATATCATGGAAACTCTAGAAAACCAGAGAACCCACAAACTCCAACGGCTTTGAATGCAGAAGTCATTCCTAAGGCTCTTCTTTTAGGTGGGCTAAAATGATGGAGAAATAAAGAATCCAAATCTTATGAGCCAGGTCCAGGCAAGCACCATGCTGAAAAACACAAATTTTTAAAGTCCTCCTTTAGATCAGATGTTCCACTATTTAGTCACACTGCTGCACCTTTATGGGTTTTGTTTTGTTTTGTTTTGTTTTGGTTTGGTTTTGTTTTGTTTTGTTTTGTTTTGTTTTGTTTTGTTTTGTTTTGTTTTGTTTTGTTCTTAGATGGAGAGATTCTTTTATTCTTGCTATCTTGTGCTTGGCATGTTTACTTCTGACTTATGCATTGGTTCATCTTATGAAATATTGTTCCAGGTCACTGGACATAGGTCACTGACACAAAAATCTTTCACACCTGGCATCTGTGCAGGTGCAAAGATCCTTGCCAGTTTTGGATAAATATAAAGCTTCTCAGGAAGCATGAATCCAAAATTAATTTTATCAGAACAGTATTGGATTGTTGAGGGCTGAGTGGTGTCACAGAAAAAGAAGGACCTCTGCAACACAGATGATTTGTTCTTCTCTGATCAGATCTCTAAGCATGGATCACTGGTATGATTTACACAGTACATCCATCCCTTCCATTACTTGCAGGACAGACACCAGTTCATACTTGTCTGAGGATGTCTAAAGCTTTGACTTATAACAGACATTTTGATTCTTCTGCCTGAACATGCAGCATGCAGGACCAAACTATGCTCTGTTTCATCAGTGTATGTGCAACTGTCCCTAGTCTGATCCTTTAGTAGCTGGCCTAACAAATCCTTGTGAGGAGCATACTTTGGTGTTACAAACAATTGGCAAAACTTATTTATATTCATTATTTCTGGTATGTCCTTTTGGTGGTGGTGAAGTAGCAGGCAGCTTAATCCATGTACTCTGTGAATTTCCTACCTACCACAGTCACCCTTAAAGAATTAAATACTCTGCCTTTATAGTCAAATACTTGGGTTCCCTATTGTTTAGTTTGTGATCTCCAAGTAACACGAGAAAGATCTAGCAGAAGTCTTAGAGGAATCGCATGGGACAAGCTCAGAAATACAAACACAGCTTGATTTAAACATCTGTCTGTCTGTAACTCACATTTTGGGTCTTTCTCAAACCAAACCAAATTTCTCCTTATTATCTAAATTCATAGTATTTTAGCCAGCCCTCTTTATTTATTGACCCCACATGTGTATTTTCTGCCTTATACATATTCTTTCTGCAATTTCATTGCCACTGATTATCTGCTATGGCAATATGATTTCTTACAAATGGGCCTTGTTTTCTGCAATTTTACATCCTAACTCCTTAGAAACCTTTACAACTTTTCCCACTCCTACCAAATGGTCTTCCCATGTTCTTCATATTGTCTTATTAGCACACTTGCTACCTGATACTCCCTGCCAATCCATCCTGGAGACAACTTTGAGGAGTAGTTCTAGTTCTTTATCTTTCTAGATGTCATGTTGAGGCAGGGAGGTGAATTAGGACAGCCAGCAGGGCTTTACTAGGGGTAGGTCCTGCCTGACTAACCTTGTGGCTTTCTATGACTGTGATGGGTTGAGGCAGCCCCCTCCCCACCACGGGCAGAATAAAACAACTCAGACAAACGGATTGCAAAGGTGATGGAAAGTTTAAAGGAAAAGTGGTGAATGTTTACAGAAAGCCAAAAGCAGAGTGACAAAAGAAATCCCAAAACAGCCCCAGGAAGATCCCATCCCCACCTGGGGGTACATCCAAGACCCCCAGGGCTCCTTCTTCCCCCTCCCCACTGCTAGGCTAGTCACAGCTGGCCAGATCTGAGACTGCCCATCCCCCCGTGGCCTTGGGCCTAGCCAGGCCCATGGCCGGGAGACAACATCTCCCCCATTACCGGGTGACGGCGAGGCAGAAAGAGGAGGTGCTTAGGCCTCGCACTGGATCTTATAGTGGTGCAGAGAATTCTGGTAGAAATACCCAATTTTCTGTGTCCACCCACTGGGCTGGACCTCTGGACACAAGAAGCAGGGGGGCACCCAGCCCAAACTGCAATAATGACAAAGTGACTATGTCAGTGGATAAGGGACAACCTCTGGATGTGATCTATCTGGACTGATGCAAGGCCTTTGACACAGTCCCACACAACATCCTGCTCACCAAGATGGAAAGATGTGGATTTGCTGGGTGGACTGTTCAGTGGATAAGGAATTGGCTGGGTGGTCACATCCAGAGGGTGGTGCTCAATGGCTTAAAGTCCAGATGGAGAGCAGTGACAGTGCTGTCCCTCAGGGATCTGAACTGGGACCTCTACTGTTTAATATTTTTATTAGTGCTGTAGAGAGTGTAGAGAGTCACCATCAGCAGTGTGCAGATGACACCAAGCTGAGTGGTGTTGTTGATACACCAGAGGGACAGGATGGCATCCAGAGGGACCTGGACAGGCTGGAGAGGTGGTGCCCAGGTGAGCCTCATGAGGTTCAGCAAGAGCAAGTGCAGGGTTCTGCACCTGGGCTGGAGCAATCCTCACTGTCAGTACAGACTAGGGGAGGAGGGGATAAAAAGCAGCCCTGAGGAAAAGGTCTTGGGGGTGCTGATGGCTGAGAAGCTGGACATGAGCAGGCAGGGTGAGCTTGCAGCACAGAAGGCAAATCACAGCCTGGGCTGCGTGGAAAGCAGTGTTGCCAGCAGATCCAGAGAGGTGATTCTGCCACTTTGCTCTGCTCTGGGGAGACCTCAGCTGGAGCACTGTGTGCAGGTCTGGAGCCCTCAATATAGGAAGGATATGGACCTGATGGAGAGGGTCCAGAGGAGGGCCATGAAAATCAGGGGGTTGGAGCAGTTCTGTTACAAGGACAGGGTGAGCGAGCTGGGGGTGTCCAGCCTGGGGAAGAGGAGGCTCTGAGGAGACCTAATAGCAGCCTGCTAGTACCTGAAGGCACTATAAAAAGGCTGGAGGGAGACTGTTTGCAAAGGCCTGCAGTGACAGGACGAGGGGCAATGGCTTCAAATAGAGAACAGCAGAGTTAGAATGGCTGTTAGGAACAAGTTCTTTCCTACGAGGGTGGTGGAACACTGGAACAGGTTGCCCAGAGAGGTGGTTGAGGCTCCTGCCCTGGAGAGATTCAAGGTGAGGCTGGAGGAGGCCCTGGGCAGCCTGGTCTAATTGGGGATGTCCCTGCTGACGGTGGGGAGGTTGGACTGGATGAGCTTTGGAGGTCCCTTCCGGCCTGAACCATTCTATGATTCCCTAGGACTAGTGTGCAGGGTCAGCACTGAAGTCCAAGCTACGATGTGATTAATTGAAGGGCTGACCTCGGTGATCAACAGAAAGGCATTTAGGAGAAGTGTGACCCACAGAAGGCAGCATAGATGGCCTAGCTTTGTCAAAGGCTCTGCACCCTGGCAGTGAAATAAGCAATGTGGGAATAGTGACTTTAGGCATTTTAAATAAGAAAAGCGAGCAGTGCTGGAGCCTGTCTTCAGGCCTGTCTTAATCAGCCTTCAGACTGATTAAGCAAATAGAAGGCTGAGCTGAGTCACTCTGTATTTGTCTGTCTGTGTGCATGTTTTCATATATAGATATGTATTTTTGTAAGTGTGTATTGAAGTGAGGATACAAAAAAGAGGCACAGTGTTCCAAAAGCTACTGCAATAAGGAATTGTGAGCTGAAGCTGTCACATCATATGAAACAGACCCAGAGAACACGTGAAGATGCAGTCATAGATATTTTAAAACTTCTCTTCAGTGTTTTTCTCACATTTGGAGGCATTTAAATCTGATATCTTTTGTGGCCTTTTTTTTTTTTTTCCCTGAAACCAATCTTACCCTTCTGAAGCAATGTTTGATGAAAATACAAAAATTCTTGGCTATCAAGAGATTTTAGGTTTTCATCTCCCAAAGTCGTATCATTCAGCTTCATGCAGAGAGGAAAACAAGCTGATGTTTTGCTGAAAAAAAGGACTGGTAGGATTAAAGTGCACACCACTAGACTTGCTGAAAAAAGGCTCAAGTATGACAACAGCCTTCTGACCAGCTTTGCCTTCGTGACTACAGCCAAAGCTCGTCTTGACCTTACTTTGGGGTAGTTGAGAGAGCTGTTCTCCAGATCCTCTCCATTGAGTTTTTCATAAAAGCTGCAGTAAAAAGGGCATTGCAAATAGAATGCTGCTGAGTGAGTGATCAAATTTTAATTAATTAATTGATTTTTGTTATTACACTCAGATGTTGCCTTAGGAAGTTGAAACAAGGACTCAGGAACTGACAGCTTAATAATTAAATGGGGAAAACTGGCAGGCAGATCTCCTGCTACTGCCTCTAATATGTAGCATCTATGAATGAATGTGTGCAGTATCCCAGTGGCTCTCCTTCCAAACTGGCTCATCTGTTACTGGGTAACGATTTTCCATCGAGTAGCAGCAAAGCACAGGGCTTATTACAGCAGCTACATAAAGTTAAAAACACATTATGAATAAAACGTTTGCCATGGCTTATACTGTAAGACCTCTCTGCACAAGACTGCCTAATGCTGACACGTGTTTATTTCACTTAATAATATAGTTTACATAATTATTCCTTGAGCTAATTACAGCTTTCTAAAATCTGAACAGAGCATATTGTTGCCTGTTTATTTCTAAGAAGGCTTTGTAGTCACCATGCCGAGCTAAACAGCAGACAAGAGGAAACTGCCAGGCTGCTGGGATGGAAAGCGTGCAGTTGTTCCCCATCCCAACCCGAGCACCACCACACCTTTCTTCCCTTGCTGGATTTCTTCCCCAGCAGGAAATCCAGCTTTTTACACGGCCTGCGAGCACAAGTGCGAGTCTCTGTAGCCTTGTCACCAAGACAGTGGTACACCGGCCACCAAGGTGCTGCAACTGGGTACAAGGATGGGACTGCGTTGAGAGAAAAACTTCACACGAAAGTTGCAGACTGAGCCGTTAAAATAAAGAGCACTACTGCGGCGGCAACTCGGGTTTGCAGTGAGCAGGCGGCGGCAGGGGACGAAGCTCGTCCCGTGCCCCAGCTCCTACCCCCGGACGCTGGGGTGAACGTGTCCTACTCGAGCGTTGAAGCGGCTGACAGCATCCGGGAAGCGGGGAGCAACCCCAGACGGCTGCCTTGGTCCCCACCCCTGCCGCTGAGCCCCCGCCACATCCCAGAGTGGGGGGAAAGGCGGAGGGGCTCTTTCCCCTGCCCCCCCGCACGCGGCAAGGAGGCGCGCGAGCACTCGGCGGCCCCGCCAGGGGGCGGAGCGGGGCGGGGGTCCGGGGTTGCCGCCGCCGCTACCGGCGGCACTGGCGGGGTGGTGGAGGCGGCGGGAGCGGGAGGCTGCTGAGGTAAAGCGAGGCTGGCGGCGGCCCTAGGGAGGGCTCTGCTCCCGCGACACCGCGTCGCGTCCTGCGTGGGGGGAGGTGGGGAGGAGAGCGGAACGCGCTGCCACTTGTCCCCTCACACCCTGGCTGGCGCGGCGCCTCCCCGCCACCCGCGGCCCGCCCCGCCCGTGTCCGTGCCCACGCGGCGGCCGTTCTGTCCCGGCCTGACGGCGAGCGAGCGGGCTCGGAGCGGCGCGGCCGCGCTGGTAGCGCGTGGTGCCCAGCGCCGCAGCGGGGCGCGTCCTCCCGCGGCTCCGCGGAACTCGTGCCGGCGGCGCTGGGTAACTATTGCCGTATTCACCCCCTTAGCGGCGATAATTTCGCCGGGGCGCTTTATTCCTTCTCCTCTGCAGACAAAAGCGCACGCGAGACGTAGTCAGGGAGTGACTTGTTAGCTCAAAGTCGTGTGCAGGAAGCGCTAAACTCTGCTCGGGACCCTGACAGCCTAGAGCCGCTGCAGCATAGATCTCGGTGGTGCTGCTGCTGCCGATCTGTCTTGTGTACCGTTGTTTGCATCAATGAGTAGTCATGTTAGCAGGAAAACATACTTAACGCTTGCAGATTTGCTTTAAACAAGCTAATGGGCCTTGGTGAGGCTTACTGTAAAAAGTGATTCAGAGTATGCAAGCAGAATCCCAGCGATGGAGCGCTTGGCTGAATGAAATCCCTGTGCTGAGAGACACGGCGCACATTAGGTTTCTCTCAGCCGGCTGCTTCCTTCATCCTCCTGCGCGTTGAATAGTTGCAGGCTTCGATGGCTGGGTAGGTAAATGTCCGGGAGTGCGTACAGGGGCAGCGCTTCGGCGCCTTTTGGAAGTCCGATGTAGCTGCTGCACCTTCCTACCTTGGTGAAGGGTTGTGTTCGGACTTGGGGGCAGTGAGCTTAGTGGCTGAAGCAGGGATTACTTCTGGGTGAGTGGGGCTGGCTGGGTGAGGGTCTGCAGGATATCCCTTCTGCTGTCTGCAGTAAATGATACGTGCTTAACAGATGCAATGTGAAGAGTCAGCAGTCTGTGTGTGCGTTGCAAGCTCTGGTATGAGTGCTGTTGCGATTTTAATATTTTGTGGTGGTAGAGTGACACTTTGGTCATTTGAATGTGTAGCAGGGTTGATGGTTTTTACAGTGTTGGTAATTTTTCTTTGGCTGAGACATGCTTAATAGCATTTTAGCAAGCAGCGCGTGAGAACATAAGAAGGGTTAAATCATTGGCGGTAATTGCAGCCTCAATTCACACTTTGAAGAGACACAGGAAATAATGGCATGAATTTTGAATACAGAGTATTTAATGGAGCAACACAAAATATTGATGTCCAAGGAATGCTGGATCCAAAGAATGCCCACCAAGACAGTACAGCAATAGTCCGAAAAGAGGAAATTGACAGAGGCTGTTCTTCAGCTCTTACTCTTGGAAGAGTTCTCATGAGGAAGTTTAGCAAGCATAGGTTAATTCTATATGACGTTGTGGTTAATTGAGGAACTGAGTAAAGGTGCAAGAGCTTGTGTGTATGGGAGAAGTTGATTTAAGGTAAAGTGATGTCAATGCAAATTTAGACCAATTGTGACACTGTGGTGTAAGTTGCTATGTGGACATCACTTGTTTGCAGTTCTGGGGTTGTCATTTGGGAAGTGTTGAAAGCAAACCGGAAAAAACATTGCTCTTAAAATAAGAGCACCTAGAGTTGGTGTGTGGTGTGGGTTTTTAACCAAGAAGAGTGGTTTTCATTTAAAATGTTAATTATATCTTTCCTTCATGAAGCAAGCCCTGATTAAGAGTTTGATGTGTCAGCATCTGTCTGCATATAATGATCAGAGAAGGTTGATCCTCAGTTTTCTGTGCATGTAATCTTCCAGCGAAATATGTTGTGCTGAGCGAAGGGTTGTGGGATTCATCCTTGTTTAGTAGTGTCACAGTGTTAGTGAATGAGAGTGGTTACCAGTATGGGGTCTGCCTCAACTTGGCTTGTCATTATTCTGTGACTAAGCATGCTTGTGAGGAGTGCAGAGGCTGGCTCCAAAGCAGATGGTCACACTTTGGGGTACTTTGCATCTTGTCTGATTCTCTTCTGCACCTTCTTGCAGAGCTCAGGGGTCTTACCATCCGCTAGTTCACCTCAGTAGCAGGATGGTAAAGCATCTCTCATACACCTGAAAATCAGGTTCTCTTCATGTAGGAGCAACTCCACCAAGGACTGCTTAACTGTGATGCCTGGTTTGGCTTTCCACGGGTGTTTTTTTATTTTCTTTTCTGTATCTGTACTAAAAAGTGATTTATTGATACTAGCTCATTTTAGGGGTGATGTCAAGATGTAGATGGGTGAATATTCTCACATGTCCACGTTTCTGTAGAATGAAGTGGTTTATTTAGAAAATTCTCAGTTATGAGGTGCTCATAGATGTGTACAGTAGGAGTTTGAGCCACATGCACCTGAAAGGGGTCATCCGTTTTGACACTTTTGTCTCTGTGGATATGCTAGAAGAGGTATGCGGTGTAAATGAAATCTCTGTTGACTTCTGGGTGTTTACGTGTGTTTAAAATCAGAGTTGCAAGAAGGTTCAACCAGATCTATGCTAATATGAAAGACCAGTATTTTCAAAATAAAGGTCTGATTTTCCACTACTTGGCACTCCAAGGTGTGACTCTCCCAGTCTGTTATCAGCCGCAATTAAAAAAGCTGCCACTCCTTGTGGGATGCAATACAAAGTCTGGCCAGTGGCATCCCAGTTACAGTGTGGTTTTTGTCATGATGTTTTAAGTTTCTTCTAACCATTCTCAGCTATCAGTTACTTTATGCATTACTTTAGGCTTTAATATGCTCTTTCTTGTTCCTGTTGTTTCAGGAATGTCTTGTAGCACTGAACTTTCTAAGTGACCTGCTTTAAACTCATTGTCTTTCAGCATCATTGACTCTCTCCTTGTTTATATATAAGGAAGAGACAGTAGTTATTGGAATTACCTAATACAATTTAGCTGATCTTAATTATAATAACAGAGTCTATTGCAATGCATACTCTCAGTGCAGACTATTTTTAAAGCTTAGGCAAAACACTGGGGGAAAAGTTGCATCAAATTTTGCATCTTTGTAGGTTGTGTTCTAATTAAGTATTCAGTATTACAGAAGACAATCTTCGAGTCCCAAGATGCTGATGAAATGTCAGTTAGATAAAAGCAATGTGCAGTATTCTGCGTGCAGTATTCCATTTGCTACAATACTGGGAAGTCTTTTAAGAGCTGAAGAGTCCTTCAACTTTTTATTCTCTGTAATCTATAGTTAATTTGTATTCAGGGTAGATGGGAAAATGCTGAACATGTAGGAAATACAGATATGAAAACCAAGAATTAGGTCCACTGGGAAAAAGCCAAATGAAATACAGGAAAGTGCAGAGAATTTGTAGAACAGACATATATCTATAAGGAATACTTTGTTTCAGGAGCTAGCAGAAGCAAAAAAGAATTTTATTTTCTTAAATAGTTATTTAGTTTCTTGAAGCATATACTTTAGAGGGTTTGGATTTATTTCCTACACCAGGCAAACTTTTCTCTGTTCACCTCTTTCTTATACCCTGACACAGTGAGCTTATTATTTCCAGCCCTAATTACAGCTGTATATATTTTTTAGCACTTTACAGCCGAGTCTGGAGGGCAATAGACCCAGCCATATCCCATGTCTAATTTATTACTTTATTTTTCGGCAGTTGTGGCAAGTCTGCTGATCAGATCAGAATTAAAGTTATTTAGCGATAATTAAAGCATGCCAATATTAATGAAATGATGAAATGCATATGAGCTCATTCAATTTCCCTTTGCACTATTTTTTTGGGGGAGGGTGCTAATTTGTTTTTATAATATAGTGCAAGCTGTTGCTAATTATCATAGCATTTGAGGTGGTCTCTATGTAAGCTAAACAGAGAGGATATGAGGAAGGGGAAAAAACACCCCCAAACCTAGAGACGTAGAAGTGCCAGTCTTGGAGGTGTTAAAAAGCTTTGCACATAGAGTAGGTTTTGTCCTTCTTGTTAGACAAGCAATGGCAAAACCTTTCCAGGTCAGACTTGAGTTCAGTCCTGTGTTGATGTGCTTGTGCTGGGTCCAGGCAGTGGGGCCTCTCTTGGGAGAGGCACCAGTTTCTCTTGTGTGGCGCTCCAGCTTGTTTCACGTTGGGTAGGCAGTCATATGGAGGTGGTAGATGGCAGTGTAGAGCTGGGAGGGAGCACATGCCTCTCCAGAGCTGCAGAGAGCTCATTGAAGAGGTGCCATGAACACTGCTGCCATGCAAAAGCTCTCCTGGATCCAGAATATTACAGACACTTGTGTCACTGTTATTAAATTACTGAAGGCAATTTACCTTGGATATGGCAGTAATTTGCAGAATTCTGCTTAGGGTGTACACAAATGACTATACAGAGTTGTGTGTATGTATCAGTGTTTCTGTGTCTATTTCCCAGTGTTAAAGCTTCTGCCCTTGGGTGGAACTAAAGCATCTGGTAAGGGGACGGGTTTTGAACTTGCAGGTCCAGGGCTGCTGTTTGTTGTGGGAGTGTTTGGCAGTCTTCGTTCTGGAGGGTTTAGTTCTTATCAAGGCAGATATGAAAAAGCTTCCCCCAGGGCAGTAGTATGTAGAAAAGTAAGACAAGGTTTACATAAATGATAAATAGAATCTTTATTAAACCCACTTTTGAATATAGGGAGCATCCTATGAAGTTGTACAGAAAGCTGCCTTCCTTGAATCTCTGAATGAAAGCTGATTCACCTCATGTGAGGGCATACTTAGCACTGCCAGGTAAGGAAGATTGCTTTAAGTAACTCAGTACAGATAGCACATCTTCCTTTTCTCACATCTCTTTCCTCTTGTGTCTGTTTCAACCTATTATCTAGACTCTTTGCATATGCTTTGGAATTGATGCTGTCAATTGAGTGGCATGTACTGCTCCTTTCATCAAAGTAATATGTATACCCTGTCTCAAAATAATGATTAGGAGTTGCTTTTTCTTTAAGAGAGGGTACTTTAGCCTGTAAGAGAGGGTGTTTTAGCCTGTATTTTAGTATCAGATACTATTTGGGAACTTAATTTAGCAAAAATCTTGAAAATAAATAATAAAAAAATTCTGTTCTTCAGAGCTCTCTGAGTTCAAAGAAGGGTCAAAAGAAGTTACACATCATGTGTCTTTTATTTTTTCTGGGGTCAGCTGCAGAAAGTTTTATAGCTGCATTCTAAACCACATTGAATTTTCCTTAAATGTAGATACTTATTAGGGCCACTGTAAAAAATGCTGTTTGAGAGTGGTCTGTGTTTATGTGATCTGAGATGCTACTCATGAAGCAGTGCATTATTGTGTTGAATCCTTTGTCCTGCTGCTCTGAGCTTGTCCTCAGAAAAATGTGCTTGGAGATCAGAAGTTAAAGCAGCTGATGCTGGTCTGTATGTCAGGACGGCTGTGAAGCAAAGCTATATGGTCCAGGTGAATTGTATGAAAGGCTTTGTTTCATTTTCATAAAGAATTGAAACTACTGAAACTTGGAAGAGCCACCTTGTTTCAGCCATCAGTAGATGTTAATATTTTAGCTCAAAGTTTAAAAATTAATAATTAATGTGAAAGAGAAACTTACCAGATTTTCTGTACTGATTTGCAAGTTTACTCCTTAATATCTGATATATGGCCATCCTTTCTCCTGCAGGCTTTGGGCTGGCCTCCATGGCTGGAAGATTACGCCCCCTTCTTTCTGTTTTTCACAAAGGATATTGGTTACCACATCAGCTTCTTGTTTGTGTTATAGTATTGCCCAAAGGATATTTGCTCTCTACTCACATCACTTGCTTTCTTTTAACCCCTTGTTCTTAGGATGGAGGATTGTAGGAATGAAAGCATGTAGTGGTTAAAAAGCAGTCTTGAATTGACATCAGCAGTGTGCTCTTCACAGCAATGGAGGCTAATGGCACACTGAGCATTCTAAGCAGGAATTGAGTGAATTGTGTGTTGCTCTTGATGTGGCTGTTCCTGGAATAATGCTGTGTTCAGTCTCTGGCCCCCAGAGCAAGAAAGGTAGGGACAAAGTGGACAGAATCCAGAGGAGCACATGGCCTACAAGGAGATGTTGAGGGATCTGGGTTTGCCAGGCCTGGAGATTAGAAAATGAGGATGAATTGCTGCTCACCATTTCCTGATGGGATGTTACAGAACAGAGAAATGCTTTTCTCCATGGGACACAGAGAAAGGACAAGGTGTAGCCATCACATATTGAAATGGTGAAATTCTGATTTGGCATAAGAAAACATAACAAAACACAATGAAAATGGTTAAGCTCTGACCCAGGATCTGTGGAGGTTGCCAGTTTTGCCCTTGTCTATACCAGACTCTGAACAACTGGATGCTGCTTTGACTGGGAATTAAAGCATGTGGCCTCTAGAGGCCTTTTCCTTCTTAAATTGCTCTGCTTCTCTCTGAGAAGATTTCCCACAGAAAAAATGAGTATCCTAAGAGTTATTCTAAATAGTCTTTTGAATTCTTAGAATCACAGAATGTTAGAAGGGACCTCAAAAGATCATCCAGTCCAACCCCCCTGCCAGGATCAGCTCTACCAGGTCACACAGGAATGCAATCCAGGCAGGTCTTGAATATCTCCAGAGAGGGAGACTCCACAACCCCCTGGGCAGCCTGTTCCAGGGAAGAGCTGTTTGTTTTGGGGACCAGCGGAGCCCATGATGGCCACCATAATGTGGAATAAAAATGTTTTTGTAAAGAGCAGGGGCAGAGGGAATGTTTAAACTGTCTGTGGGGTAAAATGCTTCTGCACCATGCTGCTGCCACAGTTAGTCATGGTCTTGCTGCCATCTATTGAGAAGAACTCTGTCAAATAAATGTGAGGCACGTCAAGTGGTAGTGTTTGCTTGAGTTGGCTGTGGTTAGAATAGGTGAGTTCGTTGCAAGTCTGGGATGTTATGTAACACATACTACCTTTGAAATGGCTGTTACAGTCTGGTGTAACAAAGTGGTGTTGGTTTGGGTTTTTTTTGTCAAGTGACTAATGAATCTCTCTTAAGATTGATTGTTGACACTTCCTTTGTGTCTGATGTGATGAGAGGGCTCAGTTGGAATAGCTCACTGGTGATAATTGTAGCACCATGTTTGACCATTCATGTTTTATAATATACAGCTTGAATATAAGGGGCAGGGTTTTTTTTTTGAGTCTGTTCATATTTCTCAGAAATAACTTTGTGATAAGGCAGACAGAATATTAGAGCTTCTTGTCTTGGACATCTCTGTGAGGTCAGAATGACATCACCAGAAAACTCCATAGATTTGACCTTAAGACTTCTGTTTTATCTTGAATTACTAATGTCCTAATAAACTCTTATGTGGATTGTAATTCCAGCAGCATTATTAATTCCAGCAGGATCTCACTAAGATAATAGGAAGTTTATGGATTGATGCCTGTATGTTCAAATGGGAAAATTCAGTAGTGGAGGATAAGTTTATTATTTTCTTGGATGTCTGTGTGCCTACATGATTGCTTGTTGAGGAAGGAGGCATGAATGTCTCTGCAGTAAATCCCCTGCTCATCCCAAAACAATATTTTTGGGTTTTTTTGCAAATGTCATTGAATGCCTTTTACCAGTACTTGAGTTAAATATGCAAGCTGTGATTTAGGCCTAAAAGTTAAGTCTTTCGTTCAGCTTTTCAAAAAGCTGGAACTATTGCTATCAATGCTCTTAGACTTCAGTGGTGTTTCTCTCCAGGGCCTGCTTACCTTTACAGGCCATAGGATGGGCGTCGAGAGCAGGATGTTGCTCAAAAGAATATCGAATGGGAGAGATGCTGTCCTGTACTCCCACCAGCTCTTCCTGCTAGCTGTTACCTTCCTTGAGTCCTGCTCCTGTCTTTAATATTCTTAAATTTATTTATTTATTTTATTTTATTTTCATTGAGATTCAAGCTTTTCAACTCATAAGTCAGGCTCCCTAAAAGACCCAAGAGTGACTTAGTAAACAGGAAACAATACCAATTTTGAATCACTTGTAGCTGCTCTCTGTACTTTAATTGTATTCAGAATGTGTTTTCCAGTGTTGTGCACATGTAAAAGGGAAAGAGGATTTCTGTAGTTTTTAATTAAGACTGAACTACATGAATTGTTGAGGAAGTGTAGGGAAAAGGCTAAATATCACTAGATTCAGATCATAAATTGAGGAGCAGCTCTGCTCATTCTAACAAGATTGCAACAAGGAAATAGCTTTGCCAGTAGATCTACTCTTGTATACAAAATCACACTGAGTTTTTGGTTAGGCTTTACAAGCAATTTTAACAATGTGTATCTTTGATTTAGATTCTGATTTGGGAAGGCAGTAGAGAAATGTTTTTGAACTAATGTTTTGAGTTCTGGATAGGCAGAGCACTTCGTTAGTTTAATGCTCGTTGTTTTGTAGCACTGCTGGTATGACAGAGGAAAACAAACTGTCTTTTGTGGCTTCATCCTGTGTACTCTGGTAGAGTCTATGTAAGATCAGTTGTGTGCTGAAGGTAGAAAAGGGCAGTACAGAGCAATGTTTTTTTTCTTTTAATAACTACTTTCTTTCCTGCTTTTCTTGTTGGGCAGGAGTGGGTTGACAGTAACAGTGCCTACTTGGATCACAAGGATTGACAGAGGTCACATTAGTCAAATCGTGTTTCCTTTCTTTTTTTTTTTTTTAAAAGATAGAATGTACTTCTGGTGGTGGTTCAGCTGCAAAGGTATTCTAGCTTTTACTTTCCTAAGTAGGGTAAACTGAGGAAGGTTTGCTTTATGTGCTCAGCATTAGTGCACATGCAGTTGGCCAGCCCTGGAATTTCCTTGGGTGCTCACAAGGAATTTTGGCATGTACACCCTTTGCCTTGAGCTAGAACTGGGAAGAATCAGTGGTGCAATTGATAGCATTGGGAAGAGGAGGGAAACATGTCACAAACCTGAGACACCCACATTCAGAAATTTCAATGAAGCAACACTTTGGTTTTGATTACTTGTTTGTGGATATTTGAGATAGCAAGATGATCTTCCCTGATTCTGCCCTAAGTATCATTGCTCTGGTGACAACTATGTTTGCTCTATTCCTTCAAAGCTTCATTTAATAACTGCTCTTACCCCTTATTTTTACAGAATGTCAAACTGGCTTAGGTCTGTGAAGACTACCCTGGTGTGTAGCTCCCTCTGATGTGCCTTCAGTTGTCAGGAGCAAAGGTACAGTTACTAGGGTAAGTTAAAATCCACTCCCTGGAAGGAAACAAGCATTTTAATTAATGCCCTCTCCTTTTATGGCAGTCTCTGGTAGATTTCTTCCTTCAGAGTTTCTTGGTCCATGACAGCAGGCTATCAGCAATAGAGAAAGGGAAATCCAAAAGAGTGGAGTGAAAAGTTAATGAGTAGAGCACTTAGAGGGAAAACACCGGTACAGGCTGTGCTAGGTAAGCACTCCAAAAGTGAAAAGTGCCACCCTGTTGGTTTGTTCTCTTTTTAACTGATCTCTTTGAAAATCTCATTGGAATCACAGTTAAACTACCATGATAAAATATGTTTTTGGTAGATAAAGTTGAAATAATAAACATTTAGCAATTGAGGGTGTTGCTGGAAATAGTAGACACACGCAGAAATGAACACAAATTCTCATTTCTTGTTTCATCCTAAGGGCAAAGTACCCTTGGTGCAAAGCTCAGGGGACCTATACAGTTATTAGCAGATGGAGTGGGACATTAATCTTCTACCCACAAATCTGCCCTGGAACATAAAGCAGGGAGCGTCTGTTGTGAGGATTGCCAGAGGTTGCATTAACCATGATAGTGTAGTTGATAATCGCCGTGTCAGCCGCTCTTGCTGTTCACTGCTGTGTTTTCTTGGTAGTCTGTCTCTGGGTTGCACTTTTTCTGTCCCTCTCTAATGGAGCAGTGACAGTGTTTCTGCTTCTTATGATCTTGCAGAAGCTTCTCCCAACACTCTTACAAGCTCTCTCTTGCTGTAAGCACTAGAGTACATAAGGATATACTTGAAGTACTTTTTTTGCATGTATGGAAACATGTGTGATATTTTTTCCCCATGTCATTCAGTCTTTCCTGTTTGGCAGTAAGCTAGGACACAGGCATGGCTAATGAAGTATCTCTGCAGTGCATTTTTATGGGAGCATAGTTTAAGGTTAGGAGTACGTCCAGTCTCCAAACTGCCTACTGAGCATTCTGTATCTGGAAACAAAAGGCAGCTGGCACTGGTTAAGGAGTGCATGCTTATTCTGCTCATGATAGCCAAAACATGCTCCCTGCTGTGTGCTTTTCGCAGCTTTGCACTGGCAATAGGTCTCAAATGCCAGTTGCATGTCCTCGTTTCTGTCTTGTGAGTGTATCCCATAAGGCATGGTTTAGCTTAAATAAAAATGTGCCTCTGTTTGACCTGGTAGCATATGGAAAGAAAGAGACTGCTTGTTTGAGAACATCAAAGTATTTCTGAAACACCTGTAGTGCATGATTTCCATGGAGGAAATAAAAAGATGATTATCATGTCTTCCTATACTCAGTGGCAAATTTGCCTTAAATTCCTGAAGGTTTGATGATTTTTGTGACACCAATTCTTAGGCATGCCACACTGAAAGTGTTGTGGTATTTTGTGTGACTTGTTCTTGGTGAGAGCGCTGCTTGGAATGTCAGTCCTGAAGTGGCTGTACATTAAGTTCATTTGAAGCTCTAACTCTGCTTATCTAGTCAATGTATTAAATACATTGGTGGTCAAACGAATGGCATTAATTTGTGGTCTGAAGATAACAATCGCCTCTTCTATTTCTTCCTATTAGTTGAATTCTTGTAAGTGAATAAACATTAGAAGTGTTACATTTTACTGAGAAGATGCCTTGCATATAGGCAGACTGACTTTCATAGTCAAGTTCTGCAAATGTGCTTAGCTGAATTATTTGGGGCAGTTTGTGAGTTGTGGTACATTTGGTGCAAGTTCTTAAGAATCTGAGGGTAAATAAATCCACTCTACATTTCTTTGTCCTTTTTGTCTCCAGTAACTCTTAACAGGTTAAGAAATCATTATTTATTTATTTTTAAGGCAAACAAACCACTGAAACTTTTCAGTTCAGTGCTCAAAGAACTGCATTTATTGTCGAGCTAACTGTAGTGTAAGTAACCTGTGCTTAGAACTTGGTCTTAGAAATATGTATTTAAGCTCCATACTGGTTTTTTTTTCCTGTGAAAATGTGTCTTAACCTCCTTTCTTTACAGAAGATCTCAGTATTTGGCAAATAATTCTCAAACAATTTAAATGCCTTTTTTCTTTCCTAAATCAATGAAATTTGATTGAGATCTGCTAAGAAATGGAAGAGTAAAGATTAGGAGAACATTTATCACTTTGCCAATACCACAAGCTTTCCCAAAATAGGGAACACTCAATCACTAAAAGAGAGGAACAGTCCCCTTGGGAAAATGTTACGTTTTGGTTACTGTGTTTCCACGTACCTGTTGAAGCCTGTCTGCAGTAGCTAATTTAACGCTCTAGTTGCCCACTCTGCTTTGACAGTGAGAATCTGCATTTCTCAGGGAGGAGATTAAAAAGAGGTCCTTAGTGTGGACCCTTTCTTCAAACGTTTAAGGCTACCTCATCAGGCTTTTATCACTGTAACATACTTCTGTCTCTTATGACAAGAATAACTCAGTTCATTTGCTTTCAACAGCTGATATGAAATGAGACAGATAGTTGCAAGTTCTTTGTTGCATCCATCATCTAGCTGTATCCTGGATATAAAAGGGTGTGGGCATCTATGTTAAGGTACCCACATACTTCTGTGGTGGTGCTATAATGAACTTGAATCAAATCTTGCTATGATTGATGTGATCACAAGATCACAGGGGTTGGAAGGACCTCTGGAGATCATCAAATCCAACCCCCCTGCAAGACCAGGACCATAGAATCTAGTGCAGGTTGCACAGGAATGCATCCAGATGGGTCATGAAAGTGTCCAGTTAAGGAGACTCCACAACCTCTCTGGGGAGCCTGCTCTGTGACCCTCACAGTGAAGAAGTTCCTCCTCATGTTGAAGTGGAACCTCTTGTGCTGTAGATTATACCCATTGCCTCTTGTCCTATCCCAGGATGCAACTGAGCAAAACCTGTCCCCTCCCTCTTGACCCCCAGCCCTCAGATATTTAGAAACATTTATTAAATCCCCTCTCAGTCTTCTCCTCTCCAGACTAAACAGCCCCAGGGCTCTCAGCCTCTCCTCATCAGACAGTGCTCCAGTCCCTTCATCATCCTGGTAGGCCTCCATTGGACTCTCTCCAGCAGATCCCTGTACCTCTTGAACTGGGGAGCCCAGAACTGGATGCAGTATTCTAGGTGGGGCCATACTAGGGCAGAGTAGAGGGGGAGGAGAACCTCCCTTGATGTGCTGGACACACTCCTCTTTATGCACCCCAAGATCCCATTGGCCTTCTTGGCCACAAGAGCACATTGCTGTCCCGTAGAGAACTTGTGTTTACCAGGACTCCCAAGTCCTTTTCCACAGGGCTGCTCTCCAGCAGGAAAACCATTGCACATTGTTTTAACTCATTTGTGCTCTAAAACCCCCTGGGTACGATGGCCAAAAGAAGGTAGGTTGCAACATCAAACCTCAGAAGTTGTGAAATGTCAGATTTATGTTGTTTTTTCTATGCCTGTAATTGACGTAATTTCATCATATCCAACTACTGGATACCTGAATTGGGTAAAAGTTACATTAAAAGACATGAGTCATGGGAATGATCTTTAGTAAATAGCATGGTACTTTTTGGGTATGAGGAACAACTGTGTTCACAGAAAAATGGTCATAGAATTTGATGCCAAGTTGTAACATACATGTGGAAGATAAACAGAATTTAAATTGTGTCTGCTAAATACATTTGCATTACGTAAACAATGCAGATTCAAACCTGCAGTGTGTAAGTACATGCAACATGACTGATTTCAGTGAAGTTTCCCCTTTTATGCTGGTGTTGAATTCCGCCTCCAGTCAGAAAGAACTTTTCTTAAAGTTCTGCCAACAGAGTTTTGTCTTGGAACAGCTTTGGGACTTGCCAGCAATGTTTTTTCTTCTGTGTTGTAGGAGCAGCTCTGGTTGCAGGCCAAAATATGGTCTTATTTTTAACCTAAAAAATAAATGAAACCCATGTAGAAATGGAAACTTTGTTGAATGCCAGATTCTGACCGCGTTACTCCCATTGGAACCACTAGAACCACTTCAGCAATCTGCTCTGTTTTTATAGCATTAAAAAGTATTTCACATTGTGGAAAATACTGGAGAAAAAAAAATGAGTGCAAGGAAATCTGCCAATGTCCATCGCTTGTAAAAAACGTTGTTATAACCTACTTGCTGAGCTGGGTTTTATGCAGGTATCAGATTTAACCAGGCGTCAGTTGCAGCCAGCCATCCTCCATTTCAAAAGTGTTGTTCTATGAAGCAGGCAGATCAAAAATTTTTGGTACTTGAATACTTTCAGCATGATCATAATTTCATTATTTTTCCTTGTTTTCCTAAGAGACTAAGGTTTAAGAGCTTGGAGGCTCTGCCTTTCAAACTTCTTTCCTTCTCATTTTCCTTGATTTTGAAACATTTTGTTCAATTTAAGCAGAATTTTAAGTAAGTTGGTTCTAGTAAGATAGAGCTTAAAACAGATGGAGGGGTTTGGGTAGGAGAAATACAGTACTCAAGAACAGGCTGATTTGCTCTAAGAATATCTTCCTCATACATTAGCCCTTGTAAAAATATGCCCAGATGTTTTGCCTCCAGCAGCATGTGAGCAGTCAAATCCACTGAGGGCTTTGAGACGTGGCTCTAGTGATTTTGGGCAGTTTTTTACTTCCAGCTTGTGTGAAAAGCATAGAACAGATATGTCAACTCGTCATTCCACCCTAAAATGAAAAGAGACATTTATATTATTAATGTAGAATATTTTCCAAGTGTCTTGCACCTGGAGTTTCAACTTGATCTTCAGCTGAAGTCTTCACAGCAGTGCCAGAGAAAAGTATGATCAGGCTGAATGCTGCAAGTGTGACAAATGATAAAGGTGACAGTAGTTGACATTATAGCATTTTGAAAGCATACTCAGCCAGGTAGTACAGATTAGCAAGAAGTCAAGTAAGGCCTGAATGTTCACTGGTTTTGATGGCTGAACAGTTGGGTTTGATACATTGCTAGACTGCTGTGGTCCTGCTGACCCATGGCTTAAGACAGCATATTGCTTAGCACAACTCTGTTTGACAGTAAGTTGTTTGTAGGCTAGTGCAGCTGGGTGGTGTTACACTGTTGACAGTCAAGATTTTTATCCCCACCTCTCCATAATGATTTATGAAGAGCATTATTAGCAGTGTACCTACTGGGGGAGGCATAGGTGTTTGAAGCTGAAGTTGATAATTCCTAGGATTACAACACAGAGGCTGATCTAATGGATTGCCCTTCTGAGCCTGTTCTTTCTTGGCACTGAAACTGGATCAGGTTGTAATCTGCAGAACAAAAGCTCTTATATGAGGAACTGAATTTGCCTTAGACAATGTATAGTCCTTCTTAGACTGGAAAATGGGCATGATGTTTTTATGTTCTGAGCAGACTATATATACGGGTCTCCTGCCTTGTACATTTACACTTCTTGAAATTGTCTAATATTTGCTATTTTTATCTCAATATATAAGATGAGTCTTTACTTTGTACCTAAAATGAATTAATAATTATCCTCCATAGGCATTTTGATGTGGCATGGTCAGCCCTAGGGATCCTTGACTGTAGTAAGCTCTTTGGCAAAAGATGTAACTTGCCATGAATTGGGTGTCCTTTTACTGAAGCCTGAACTCACCTGTATCTTTGAGTTCTAGAAGGAAGGTGGAGATTAAGGGTGTAAAAATGCAGTTAGATACTAAGCTCCCACTAATTGGATTTGGTATATTTGCAAATCTTAATGTTTCCTTGGTCTGCATGATGGGTGTTTAAAGAGGCAGCAAAGAGGCTGCTTGCTTCTACATGGTTCTGTAATTGCAAATACACTGACTTTGATAAGAGAAACAGACAATAAGCCATGGTGATGGTTAAGTTAATTCACTCTTAGAAGTTCAATAATTCATCTAAGGAGTGTCAGCAGCTGGGTCTTGTTAATGGCAGGCCTTTCATTTCTGTTAAATCAATTGTGAATAATAGGATCCTTCAGAGAAAAATGATGAAGTAAGCATTGATTTCCAAATTGGGTGTCTGATATTGGGGCATTAATAAAATCTAGAGCAAGCAGTCAGCTAGGACCTCATACACTCTGATCACCTAAGTAGTAATCAGAGAAAATCAATGATTTTTGTGTATGGTGCTAGGTCTGTTGACGTTTCATCTGTTGCCATTCATCATTGTGTCTATAATTTCATTTTTATAATTGCTCATATTTTTTGGAGGCTTAATAGTATGCATTGAATCAAGTATTTACTGTCAAGCTTTTGTGAGACCGAAGTATTGCTGTACTGTCTACTGTTTACTAGCAGTCTATCTTGCTATTTTAGGGCTTGCTATAATGATGGACAAAGTAATTCCTATGTATTTTCAAATGAAGTTAAATCTTCTTGGAGTTCCAAATAGACTTCATTTAATCCTCTGTTACTCTCTCATTCATGATGCTCACTTGTATGTGGTCACGTTCTATCTCACAGAGATAGTTACATGCATCTCCAATAAGGATGCTAAAACTCTGTCAAAGAGAAACAGTTGCAGAGAGCATTCCCAGAATAGTCAGACTCCTGGTGTGGCTTCCTCTGCAACGTCTTCCTTGGCCTGTTCCCCAGCTACACCTTCTGGCCCTGTGCATGGGCTTTCTGGAGTTATTACAGAAGGCTGTGACTGTGTGGATGTGTCAGAGGAGCAGATAGATGCTAGCTATCAATGACAGATTCTGGCCTTTGCTGGCTTTAATACAAAGGTTCTGGTGACAGGAGCATCAGTGAGTGATCTCAGAGAGCAGCTTATGGCAGAACATCCCACTAAGGCATGGAGGCCATAGGCTCTTGTGGATGGGATACCTGTATGCTTTGTACTTCCAACCTCAGTGTCAGGTTTTGGAATGCAGAGTGAAGGTTGGACTTGTGGGTGTGGGGTTTATTTAGTTATTTCAAAAATTATTTTTAATTCTTTCAGAAGACTGGGTTCAATGGTTTGATTTAGGTCTGCTAGGCATGGGGTTTTTCTGTCCAGTATTGTGTTTACCAGCAATCTCATTTTGTTAAAAGCTGTATTGAGTTTGTATGGAAACCTACATACAAGGAAAATCTGCTTGCTGTTGAAGTCAGTGGGAGTTTAGGCTAAAACTGGACCAGGATTTGGCCCATAAAGCATAGCAAGAAAATGTAGCAGTTATAATAAAACTCTTAAGGCAAATAAAATGTTCTAGCAGGTGTTCATAAATGTGCTTTATGCTCATAAACTCTGTTAAATGTTAATACCAAGGTCCTGCAGAAGCTGTGCATAAGGACTGTGTGAAGGAAGCAAATGCCTGTTAAATGTGCTGTGCAATATTGTAGCAAAGGTGGGTGGCAGTGCAATGCCACACTACCTATTAGACTGAAATATGAAAGCTATTAGAGATTCTGCTGAATTTTCATTTTGTGAGGGAGTAGTTTTCAAGAGAGAACATATCCTATAAAAAAGCCATGTGTTGTGCAAAACCAGAAATGTCTTTGTCAGTGAATGCAGTTTTCTTAAATGTATGCAGAGCTTATTAGAGCCAACTGCTAACATACTGTATTAACCATACATTTAAAATAAGACAATGCTTGTGAGGAAAATAATCATTGCAAAGCAATTTTATTTTTTGTACATTTTGGTTTCCTTGAATTAGTAGGGGGGTTTGGTGGGTGTTTTCTGCTTGTTTGTTTGTTTGGTTTTTATGCCTTAGACAAACCCATAGACAGAAGTCCTAACATGAACCTAAACACCTTTAGAGGATGGTAGGAGTTGGCAGGTTTTTATATTTAGAACTTGCTTATGTGAACTCATAATGTTTGGCTTTGAGTTGGTTTTTTTTTAATCCATCACTTCACCATTGAAATACTTCTTCATCAAAGCACAATAAGGGACATTTTAGATTTCCAGGAGCTTTCTGACTCCCAGAGGAAGCGTTTTTTGGCCTTTTCAGCAGGTTTTGCAGCATGCCCTGAATGCTGGTGACTTGTACTAGCTTTGTTTCTTCTAGCAGTTAATTTTGAACCCATGGGACAAAAAAATATCTGTGTGTACTGCAGACAGTTCCTAACATGACACCCTGAATGCAGCAGTCATTGTTTGGATGTGTTTTGTTGGTGTTTGATTAATTAAGCAGAGTTTGTTTTATCATTGTCAAAGCCAAAGCAGAGTTTGAACTGAATCTAGCCAGGGGGGTTAAAGGGAACACTAAGAATTTCTATAGGTATGTTAATGGCAAAAAGAAGACTAGGGAAGGTGTGGGCCCCCTCAGAAAGGAAAGTGGTGAATTAATCACTAGTGATGTGGAAAAGGCTGAGGCACTCTCAATCACCCTTTACCTCAGTCTTCACTGCAAGGGCCTCCAGCCACACTCCTGGTGTCATGGCAGACGTATGCCAGGGACGGGAGGAAGAACTGCCCATCGTAAGTGAAGCTCAGGTTCGTGATCACCTGAAGAACCTGAAAGTGTTCATGTCCATGGGACCCGACGGGATACCCACGGGTGCTGAGAGAACTGGCAGATGAGGTTGCCAAGCCCCTCTCTCTATTATATTCCAGAAGCCATGGCAGACTGGGGAAGTCCCCACAGGCTAGAAAAGGGGAAACATTACTCCCATTTTCAAAAAGGGCAAGAAGGCCACCAGGCTTGTCGTGTGATTTGCCCTAGTGCTCTCATGTTGACCGTTCCAAATCACCTCCTTCACACTTCATTAGTTCAGGAGGATCAGCTCATGATTTCGGGCAGAGGCAGACTGACTGTCTGCTCCTCGCCCTGCTGTTTCTGACTGCCATGACCTTTGAATCAGTAAAGGCAGGGTTTAGTAACCTCGCCAAATTCTCCTCAGCACTGCGGAAAGTGGGCTTATTCCTCGGCCGTGGGTCCCATGGACCCACAGGTTCTCTGCCACGAACCTGAGCTTCACTTATGATGGGCAGTTCCTCCCCGCCCCTGGCATGTCATGACACCAGGCGTGGCCGGAGGCTCTGCAGTAAGATCACCAGCCTTTCCACATCACTCTGTGACTAATTCACCACTTCCCTCTTTCCGAGGGGCCCTTCTGCCATTAATATATTCTGAGCAGAATTTCCTAGCTGGCCAGAGATCACCTGTGCTCTGCTTGGCTTTCCTAACCAGTGCCTCTTGCTGGCTCCCGGCATACTCTGTTCTATCTGTCCTTCCCCTCTCCACTCCTCGTAGAGCTCTTTAGCTTGACAGTGTGTCCAGCAGTTCTTTCGTCTATCCAGGCAGGCTCCTCCCAGCATTTTCCTGCTTCTCCTTGCTCGGTATACTATAGCTCTTTCGGGATACAGAGGGCGCTCCCCTTGATTAATGACCCAGAGTGTCCGTCATCCCACGACACTTTGTTAAGCAGATCCCTGCAGCGATCGCAGCCTGCGCCTGGGTCGTAGCTTAGAATCACATCCTCCTTGATTTCTGAGGAGATTAAATTCAACTGTTTCATGGCCAGAAAGCTACTTATTGGTTACTTGAGTTTTCCTGTTGGTGAGAACAAGGTCCAGCGTACACTCCCTACAATTTCCTACTATGAGGGCAATCCCATGTAGCCAGGAACATCCTGACTTTGTTGTGTGCCAGCAGATGTCAGGCGGTTGAGTCCCATGAGGACAGGGCTTGTGACTGGCCGCTCTGGCCTGCCTGCGGAGTGGCGTCCTTTTGGTTCCTGCTGGTATCTGTGAGACCCCCACACAGTAATATTCTTCCCTGTCTTGCCTTTTTATCTAATCACACTCAACCAACTCACGCTCTCGGGGTTCCTGCTGATTCCAGCTGGCTGCTGACAGAGGCGGGTCACCCCCTGCCTATCCTGTGGCCACCGCCTATCCCCTTACGCTCCAGCTCATGAATATCCCACTGCGCTCGGGGTGATGCCCACTATGTATCATGGCGCCCCAGGATCGTGGCCTCTAACTCCATTCTTACTAAATATATTTCAAAAATAAGGGACGCCAGAGGAAGTACTTCACAGTTGGGCTAATTTGGTCGTCTCCCAGGCCAACTCCCCTTGGTTTCCACAGGTTCTGGGTGCACATTCGTGGCTTGCTCAGGGCAGCAAGCTGAGAGCCCTTACCAGCTTTCCATCCCCTCTGCTCAGGTGATCTACCCCTTCTGTCAGCATAATTTCTCCCCTCTGGGCCTAGCCCCCTGCCACCTTCTCTGGGACAAGTGTGTCCCATACTTGCTTTGACAAACCGCATTGTAGAAATAAATCCCTTGTCGCTGATGCACAGTAGTTCGAGCCAGCGAATTGATCTGCTCACCTCTCATCCATCACTGACATTGTGAGGAGCTAGCAGAGAACACAACTTGAGATCCTGATCCCCTTTAGCAGGTGCCCTAAGGTTCTGAAATCCTTTAATTGGACGGAGTCTCGCATTGTTACATCATCACTACCCACCCATCTCAAATCTGATATTCCACATTTTAGTTTTTGTTTATTTGAAATTTTTACTTGGGCTGGGAGGCAGCAGGATCTCTATAAAATGGGTCTGGTCCATATTAGCCCTCTGCCTCAGTAGTGTCTCTATAACGATGACCTCTACGTTTTTTCTCGACTAGTTTTGATAGCTGGCCTGAGGCAAATCTGTCACAGCCCAATAGGGCATTGAACAGACTATTTCATTCTTCATTACTCCAGGTCTTCAGCATGAATCATGGAACCGCTAGGGGCTGGAATGCCTCGAAAGTCCAGTCCGTTCCTCGCCAGAGCAGGATCACCTAGGAACAGATCACACAGGAACACATCCAGGAAAGTTTTGACACATTCTCGAGATGGACCCACACTCCCATGGCAGCTTCATTCCAGTGCTGTGCTGCCCTCACAGTAAAAAAAATATTTCTCCTGTTCCATGGAATCTCCTATGTCTCAGTTTCCACACCTTCTCCCTGTCATTGGCTACTGAGCAGAAGCCTGACTACTCTCAGCACTCACTTTTACATATTTATAAACATTAATGAACCACTCCTCGCTTTTATTCAACTAAATGCACATTCATCCATCACCTCAGGCTTTGGTGTAAACAAGAACACACATAGTACTCACTGAATACTGGCTTTCCTCAATGGGCCTTCAGTCACTTTGTGCATGGGAGATCCAGAGCTCCTGCTGAAACAGAGGAGCTGTGTGTACTGCATACATGATGATTACACTAAGACACATGGGTTACTTCCAAGCAGAGCTGTCCTGGGTTCGAGTTGGACCCCTGCTGCCATGTCACCCCAGCTTCAAAAGGGAGTGCCGATCTGAGCAAAGTGATGATGGGGCTTGAAGCCTACACACACGGATGGCTCTCAGCTACGCCCGGCCCTTTTGCGCCAATTTTCCAATAGGATTTACAGCAGTGTGTGAGTCAGATAGCTACGCTTCTCGCCTCTGCTCACCATGTATTTCCACTTCCGCTGCTTCTGCAAATAGCTGTTGTGTAATCACGGGTTCTATTATTTGATCTATTACATTGTTATCTAAGGTAACATGCATTGTGATTTTATTCATTTTTGTATAAAAACTCTTATCTCACCTCTGAGTTGTGTTACTTTTTCCCCTCACTTTGCGCTAGGTATAGCAAACCACTGCAAGAGTTCACAGTATATATATCACTGCACTATAGGTTCTCCCACGCGCCTGTGTAGAAGCAGGGTTTTTAGGACACTACCTCCTCGGAAAGGAAACCCACGCCTGTATGCTTCGCTGACACCCACTCCCCGTACAAGGGACTAACTAAGGGAAAACATATTAACTCCTACTAAAATGAAATCTCCCGACAGCAAACTGAATGAGCAAGTAAAATGATGCAGCATTTCCCAAGTAAGTTTTCCACGTCAAACAAACAAAACCACCCGGGGGTGCTGGTTTCACTTCGCCTCGAAGTCAACGACATTTGTTCCAAACTAAGAAACTGCTAAAATCAACAATACAGAGCTTTATGAACAGGTTAAAGTGAAAATTATCACATATATAATAAATACATTTGGCCCATACTACTAGAATAAATTATCAAAAGACACGAGTTAAAAAGCAGTTATGCATTGCATTTGCAAAGAGATTTTCTTCCAGCAATAAAAACCCATGGATTGGTGAATCACATCATGCTGATAATACATTTACTCCTCTTCGATCCTGAGCAACAGCTGCATTTACAGGGGTTCGCCGCGACAGACACCGCTGGTCCACAGCTGAAGGAAACACTGCTTTCGATTATTGAGAATTATTTTTCGACATGAAAAGATAACTGTTCGCGTTTCTCCTGGCGGCATTTTCATTTTCAACCAGTGCTGGTGGCAATATCAAATGCTTAGAATTTCACGAATGCTGATGCGCGTTCTTCAGGCTTCTGCAGACTTTCGTTGAGATTTGCTTGTGGTTTAGTGTTTTTTTCATTACGGCTTTCCATTTCTCCCGCATAGATCTCTGCAGCTCAGCTCACTGGTATGTTTCGCTGAGTGAGACTCAGTAAAGACCGCAGCATGAGTGAGTTCGTCCCACACCTCTGCCTCTCCTGATTTCTCTGGTGAAGACATTTAAAAACTTTATGCTCTAACCCTGAGTACATCCGCTGTTCATTTTCAGCACATCTATATACTGACATTTTGTAGTGTTGAAAAATAATAAAAATATTAACAGCTACAGCTGATAATAAAGCTATATAGATACATTTAATGGTATTTCAACCATATATGTTGTTTCTATATTGTTACAGTTATATATATCTCATAATATAGCTTTCTGGTCCAGTGATAGCTAACAGAGCCAGCACCTTGCAGCCAAGAGTACCAGCGTTATTGCCCTGAATATTGCGTCCAGTTCTGGCCCTCGGGTTCAAGACAGACCTCGTGGAATCCGCTTGAGTCCAGCGATTATAACGTCAGTATGACCATGAAGCAACGGCCGAGTGGCTCGTTGAGCGAGGAGCTGAGGAATAGAATAGAAGAACGAGCAATTCACATAATAATAACAACAGAACAGGTTGGGAAGAGTTCCGAAGACACTAATTCGGGTCCCATTGCCAACCCACCCAACTAAACCACACTTATCAGGTCATCTCATTCATTGATAAAGATGTATACGCGCTTTAGTATGAGGTAGTTTGCCACAGGGATTGTGGAGTAATTTCCCGGGAGAGATTGAAGATCATCTGACATGTGTTCGGACGTGACTCAGCTCGCAAGACTGGATATTCAGACGCTTCCAGCTCTAATGACCGTGATCATGATAATATATAACTTTATATTATTGTAACGCATCCCAAAAAATACAGACAGGCATGCATATATACATACAAAACATACAATATAATTAAATTAAAATTTTATTTATAACGATGATAGCCGGGCAGAGTCAATCTAACGGATACGCACATAGCGGGTATTTGACTCTTCTCAAAATGACATCTTCCGGGGCTATATACTGGGCTGTATTATGTTTGCTTATATTCTCTCTTTAAACATAGCATTAACATTTATTTGATTTAAATTCCGGTAACAGACACTGACTTTAAGAGTTCCTTTCTGATAGCTATCGATTAATACAGATGTTTCCGCAAAGAACTGCAGTTAACGACGGCAAAGTAGTTTCCTTAGCTTCATCATTTTGAAAAACTAATTTAACAACTAAGAGAAAATGTTGTGTAATTTAAATAAAAACAGGAACTGATGTGTCGCATTAAGATAATAAAAGATAAATAAGACTTATGAGAGACAGCTTCGTCAAAAACAATGACTCTCTGCTTACCAAAATATTTCATGTGCATACTTCCAAGGAAGACATGAACGCTTGCTCATTAAAAATATATAAATCACATCGGAAAGTGAGGTTAGCATCGTTATTAATATGGCACTAGCTCCCCATCCTGAAACTGTATTCATTCAATTTGATATACCACAAACTCATATTCGCCTGCATCCAATTTCCCAAATGTTTTCGCGAGAACTCAGATGCGCCTGCAGGCAGTTTCCATTTACTCATGGTCTTTGAGCAGATGGTACTGTTAAATATTTTCTTAATAAGAAAAACATTCAAATGCTACTAATACGCCTTGGCAAACCACATTTAATAGATGGGACCAAATTCTGTAATATGATACATATAAATATCATCAAGGCTGAATTTTACTCAAATTCTTATTATTTGTCGCTAGTTCAAAATGCTTATATTGTTAAAATATAAATAAAAATATAACCCCATTTTAAAAAGGAAAATATTCTGGCTTTGATTAAAAGTATTTACAGTTGAACTTCTTTAAATATTTTTACAAATGCAAAGCTTTCAGAAAATATTAATATATTGTAGTAATTGGTATATGGTGTAGCATCATAATTTGCACTCATCTTTAGCAGAGGATTTGTTTGTGAAGGTATTTTTAAATGCCAAGAGCTGCCTTCGCCGAGTTTCCAGAATAAATAACTTTACTATTCAGACTCTCACGCATTTATCACAGCTCTCTGCCGGCTTTCCCAGATGCTAAATTCAATGAGGGGTGGAAGGTTACGCCGCAGAAAATACAATAATTTGGACCGATTAGAGGCACAAATCCCAACCTGTTGCAGAGACAGAATTTAATGCCTAGCACAGTCTGGCAAGTAATTCATTAGCAAATTGTCATCTCCCAGGAATTAACACGATGATGGCTTTCGGCACAAATAATGCACCCAGCGTAGTAACCCGCTGCAGTGAGCATGATTGCTGTGATCACTCAGCTTGGGATGAACTATTAAACTGTCATATAATTTCCCTATTATTGTGGCAATCCGTTAATATATAAATACAGTACTCAATCCCTTATAAATAGTTGGCTTCCCCATATTTTTTATTGCATTTCATCCAGAGTTCAAATGTATTGTAACACATCAAAGAACGATGTAGAGGAAAAACTAAGCACACCAAAATACCTCCAAAACCAGTTCCTTGTTATTCTAGTATCTGTAGGTGCAACTTCTCATGCTTTGTTTGTTTTTTACGCATAAAATAGAGTTGATGCTTTACAGATTGCACTGCAAAAAACAGCATGGTATTATGATACACATAAACAGCAAGGTAGCTGAGTGTGACTGCATCACTTAATGCTGCAATTAGCAGCTCGCGTCTATGTGTCACGACACTCGAAGGCATTGCTTCTGCCTTTGCTCTGCATTTTAATTATTAATTGAGGAATAATCTGGAACCTTGTCCTAAAAAAAAAAACAAAACCCCAAAAATATAGATAGTATAATAGAAACAGACTTTATAACACTGAATACTGTGTAGTTTGCCGAATGTCTCTTAAACCACATCCTGAGCAGCTGTCCAGCCTCTTAGCTAGAATGGTCATAATAATCATTTAGTAATGAGAAGTGTCCAAAATATCACAGTATCATTTCAAGGCCAAAGACACTGAAGATCATCAAACAATCCGTCGTCATATCGACAGGCACAGCGTTACCGCCAATCCTCTTCTGAACATCTCTCTTCTGTTACTCCTCTCGGGCAGCCCGCCTACGGCGAATTATCTTTCAGTAGCACCCTTTCTCCTCACCTAAACTTCCTTCGGTGTGCTAAGGATCGGAACCCCTCATTTCAGTGCTGGCTGAGAAGAGGCTATAATTCACCTTCTCATAGTTTAAGATACTGAGGCCACCATTTCCGCCTCCTTCTTCCCAGGCTAAACAATCCCAGCTCCCCTCAGCCTATTGATTACAATTATATTGAGTTTCAGACAGTAATAGATTTCAAACTGTGAGTATTCAATAATTTTTCAGAGCTGTTCAATGGGAAGTTTTAGAAATTAAATCTTTATTATAGATTTTATTTATTAAATAAAGGAAGGATATTCTAGTTACATTCAGAATTTAGGGATCTACCATTCGTTCCTTTCCTAATCCCAGACAAAGTATATAATTCTCACTCTTAGCCTCATCCTTAGAATGAGACTATATATTCACTATCCTTAAAGTTTCAACAAAGGAAAAATATTTCTTTTCCTGTATTTTTTGCCTCGTAAAACCATTTGATAGCTCAATCTTACAGCGTTCTGACTGCATAAGATACAGGTACATCGAAATCCACAAAATTGATAATTAAAAATATCTTCATTGTAAACCTTAATATTGAGAGCCTTTCCATACAAAATAGTGCTCTTTGTGATAAGAAAGATGGAGAATACACTGCAGTTAACACCATGGCCCATTAGCCAAATAACTTCATTACATTAGTCATTCACCCCATAAAATAATGGCTCACTAGGTTACTCTACACTCCTTCACAATGCATTTAGTACTGCAAGGATTAAAGTTTCCTACGAATATCACTACTATAGAAGAACCACTACTTATAAAGAGCACTAACATTTTTCATTGAGTGTAATAGTTTTAATACTTAGTTTTTATCTGAATGATAAGATACTATTTTATATGGGGACTTCCCATTTCTGTTGCTGTTTGACTCAGTTCGTTTGAAAAATTATAAGTATATATGCAGCACCATCATTCAGGAGAGTCACGGTGTCATGCCACAATGTAGTAGAACATGATATAATTCTCAATAGTGAATTTCGGCAAGTCTTACAACCAGGATGAATGAAACAGTCTCTACGTCCCATTGACTGAGTTATCATCTCATCAATGCACAGTCATTGTGTTGTAGGATAATAGCAACCACATATTACAAAGATACTCTCTTTCCCAGTTAACTTCTTCATTTTCTGTGCTAGAAGAGAATGCATTATCTTGGAAAACACTGAGGTGGCTGAGTGAGGGGAGGTCTTTCACATGACATTTAGATCTATCAAGTTATGTGCATCACAGCGGCCCTTGTAGTGCCTTCCACTGTCAGAATGTACACGTTATGTCAGAAAGAGTTTTCCGCTCTTGCCTTAGTCTTGTCCTCAATTGCGTTTTTTCCTGCAGTGGCAGTGCTGGCATTTTTTTAGCTGATGGGGCAGGGTGTGTCTCAGAAGACTTGTTTCATTCATCCTGGTTGTAAAAAGACTTGCAGGAGCCTGCACTGACAGGGAATTCTCATCACTTGATTCCCATACTGCATTGTGGCATTACCAAGGTGATGTGACCTCGTAACTTTCTCCCCTGGAGTGAGTGGTGCTGCACTATTATGCTTATGAATTTTCAAAGCAAGACTGAGGATCAGCAGCAGCTAGGAGACTGGGAAGTCCCCCATGTAAAATAGTATCTTGTAATTCCAGGCCAGGGAGGTCTAGCAGGGAAACAGGGCGGCGAAAGACTAGGAACTGTTTTTACTCAAGCGGAAAATGTGTTAGTGCTTCTTTGTAAGTAGTGGTTCTTCTATAGTAGTGATATTCATGCAGAACTTTTAATCCTTGCAGTACTTTACAAATGCATTGTGAGAGAATTAAATGCTAATTGAGGCCATTATTTTATGAGTGGACTATTTATGTAGTAAAGTTATTTGAGCTAATAGACCATGAATGCATTTTGTTTGTTAACTTACCCAGTGCTCATTCTTCTACATCTTTTCTTATCACAGAGCACTGGTTTTGATATGGAAGGCTCTCCAATGACATTAAGACCTGCAACGTGGAAGACATGTTACTTACAAATTGTGTGTTTTGTGGATTTCAGTGTACACAGCAGCATACAGTCAGGGCCTTTGTAAGATTGAGCTATCAAGTGAATTTTTACCAGAGGGGCAAAAAATACAGAAGGAAAGGATATTTTTTCCCTTTGTTGAAAACTTACTTGGTTCAGGTGCTTATATAGTCTCCATTCTAAGGATGAGAAACTAGGGTAAGGAAAATTATATACTTTGTCTGGGATTAGGAAGGGAACTGTGTTGGACAAGGAAATTAAATTCAGATCCCCTAAATGTCAGGCCAGCTCCATAACTACTAGAATATCCTTCCTTTCTTTTCTAAAATGTCCATCAGAAATGTATAGCAAAGTTTAGATTTTGTAGGCTTTCCATTGGACAGCTGTTCTGTTGCCCTGAGGGTGTGAATACTCACAGTTTGTAGAAATGCATCAGCCTTTGAAGCTGAGAGTACTGTATCTATTACTGAATCTGGAAAAAAGAGTGTCAAGTCAATATAATTGTAATCAATAGGCTGAGGGAGCTGGGATTGTTTAGCCTGGAGAAGAGGAGGCTCAGGGGCGACCTCATTGCTCTCTACAACTACCTGAAAGGTGGTTGTAGCCAGGAAGGAGTTGGCCTCTTCTCTAGCAACCAGCACTAGAACAAGGGGACACAGTCTTAAGCTGCACCAGGGGAAGTTTAGGCTCGAGGTGAGGAGAAAGTTCTTCACTGAGAGAGTCGTTCGCCATTGGAATGGGCTGCCCAGGGGAGGTGCTGGAGTCACCGTCCCTGGAGGTGTTCAAGAGGGGATTGAACGTAGCACTTGGTGCCATGGTCTAGTCATGGGGTCTGTGGTGACAGGTTGGACTCGATGATCTTCGAGGTGTCTTCCAGCCTTAGTGATACTGTGTGATATTTTGGATTTCCTTCTCTAATTCTTTAATGGAGTTATTATGACCATTCTAGCTAGAAGGCTGGACAGCTGCTTCAGGATGTGGTTTAACTGGCTTTTCTTTCAAGACATTCTGGCAAACTTTACAATATTCAGTGTTATAAAAGTCCTGTTTATATGTTGTGTAGCTTTCCTGCACTTTCTTAAATTCTACTTACTTATCTATTATTTTGGGGTTTGTTTTTTTTAAGACTAAGTTCAGATTGTTCCTCAGTTCTTGGTTATGATAAAATGCAGAGCAAGGCAGAAACCTTGTATGCCACCTTCTCAGTCATCAGTGACACTTAGACCGCAGCTGCTGAGCTGCAGCATTAAGTGATGCAGTGCATAACTACGCTACCTTGCTGTTCATCATGTGTTATCATGGCTTCCTACATGTACTGAGTCTGTTTTTGCAGTGCAATCTTTTGCTGGCTGCATCCAAGCTCTGTTACAATACTGTCCAAGTAAGCAAAGCATGAGGAAGTTGCCTACAGATCCATGCTAAATTCTTGTTTTCTAGAAGGAACTGGTTTGGGGGTATTTTTTGGTGTGCTTGTTTTTTTTTCCTCACCTGCTATTTATCATTCTTTGATGTGTTACAATACATTTGAACTCTGGACTTGAGCATTGCCAGATGAATGCAGCAAAATGAGCCAACTGTTTATAAGGGATGAGTACTGTATTTATATAATAACAGATTGCTAATAATATAGGGAGAGTATATGACAGTTTAATGAGGTTTAAATACAACTGAGTTGATCTGGCAATCTATAATGCTCACTGCAGCAGGGACACTGCCTTGCGTGCATTGTTTGGTGCCATTCTGGAGGCAGCAGCTAGGAAAGCCATCATCGTGGTGAACTCCTGGGGATGTTGGTTGCTGTGAACCCTTGCCAGACTGTGCTAGGCATTAAATTCTGTCTCTACAGCTGGGTTAGGTTTGTGCACTCTAATCAGTTAGAAATTGTGTATTTTCTCGCAACATGCTGCTTTCTACCCCTCAGTAATCGTGTGGTGTCTGGAGTTGCTTATCTGGGAAAACTTACAGGGCTTTTGCAGGCAAGTGAAGAACTGTGATAAATGGTAACTTGAAAAAAACCTCACGTGAGAGTCCTGAATGAAGTCAAGATTAAAGTTATTTATTCTGGAAGCTTTCAGCAGAAAGGCAGCTCTTGGCATTTTAAAAGAATACCTTCTAAACTCCTCTGCTAAAGATAAAAGCTATGAAGTGCAAACCCATGATGCTACACCATATACCAATTACTACAGCTTCTTAATGTGTGTGTGTTTTCTGGCTTTGCATTTATTAAATATTTAGAAGTTCAACTGTAGATACTTTTAATCAAAGCCAGAATGATTTTTTTTCCCACAAAATGGGCGATTACATCATTTGCACATTTATATTGTAAGACATTTTAACAATATAAGCATTTTTTCATTTAGACAGCGACCATAATAAATTGAAATAAAATTCAGCCTTGATTGATGTTCTGTGTGTCATGTACAGGGCAAGTCCCATCTATTAAATGTGGTTTGCCAAGGCAGCAATATTAGTAGCATTTGAATGTTTTTCTTATTAAGGAGAAAAATGGTCAGCAACAGCAGTACCATCTGCTCCAAAGACCATAGTAAATGGAAACTGCCTGCAGCACATCTGAGTTCCTCACTGTATTTGGGAGGAAGGTAAGATGCAGGCAGTAAGAATATGGTTGTGGTTTTTTTTTTTTCTTTCTTGAAAATTAGGATAGACTATTACAGTTTTCAGGATGAAAGAGAGAGGCTGATTACAACATAATGGAGTGTACCATATTAATCTCTTTGAAATATAACCTCACTCGGCCTTTTCCATTTTACAATCGATTCTCTCATTCCCTTAATGAACCCAAGCGTTCATGAGTCTTCCTTGGAAGTATGCACATGAAGTATTACAGTAGCAGAGAGTCATTGTTTGACAAGCAAGTGCAAGTAAAGTGTCTCTCTTGTAGTCTTGTTCAATAACATTATTCATCCTTAATGCATTGCATCAGGTTCCGTATTGTTTTGTTAAAAATTACACAACCATTTTTCTCTTAGTTGTTCGTAGTTTTTCTAAAATGGTGGCTTCGGAAGGCTGCTTTGCCGTCGTTCTGGCTTCAGTTCTTTGCAGAGCAGTACGTATGTGTACGATATTAGCTATCAGAAAGGAACTCTTACAAAGTCAGTGCTCTGTTACCAGGAATTTAAATCAAATAAATGTTAATGCTATGTTTAAGGAAGAGAGGGAGGGCTCTTGGAGAAGAAGCAAACTGCATACAGCTATGTAGAGAATTATTGGAGGTACCATAATTTGGAAGATGTCATTTTTGAAGAGTCAAATACCCACTATGTAACTTTTGTGTCCGTTGACTTCTGTTGGCTATCAGTATGATTAGGTGTAATAAGAGAATGCTGTTAATTATATTGTATGTTTTATTGTCATATATATGCACATGCCTGTCTGTATTTTTGGGATGCATTTTTAATATAAAGGTTGTCTCCATAATTATCACAGAATCACAGGTGTTAGGGGCTGGAAGCGATCTTGAAAGATCATCCAGTCCAACACCCCTGCCAGAGCAGGATCACATCCAGGAACACATCCAGGTGGGTCTTGAATATCTCCAGAGAGGGGTACTCCACAATCCCTGTGGGCAGCCTACTCCATCCTCTTAGCACTCACCCTGCACATCTTTATCAACATGAATGAGATGACCTGATAGGGTGCTTGGTTGCATGGTTTAGTTGATTAGGTGGGTTGGCTAATAGGTTGGATGCGATGATCTTAAAGGTCTCTTCCAACCTGTTCTGTTCTGTTCTGTTCTGTTCTGTTCTGTTCTGTTCTGTTCTGTTCTGTTCTGTTCTATTCTATTCTATTCACCTCTAAGGCTCCTCCTTTCCAAGCTGCAGAGCCCTCAGCTCCCTCAGGCTCTCCTCATAAGGAAGATGGTCCACTCCCTTCAGCATTCTTGTAGCTCTGTGCTGGACTTCTTCAAGCAGTTCCCTGAGGTCTGTCTTGAACCGAAGGGCCCAGAACTGGACACAATACTCCAGGGCAGAGTAGAGGGGGAGGAGAACCTCTGTTGACCTACTAACCACACCCCAGAATGGCACTGGCCTTCTTGGCCACAAGAGCACATTGCTGGCTCACGGTCAACCTTCCATCCACTAGGACCCAAGCTATATTATGAAATATATGTAACGTATATAACTGTAACTAATATAGAAGCTCTTTATATATGGTTGAAATACCATGCATGTATCTATATAGCTTTATTATCAGCTTGTAGCTGTTAACTGCCTATTGGCCTTTTCAACTTACTACAAAATATGAGGCCACCCACTGGGTAATGCTGAAAAATACAGAACAGCCTGGATGGTACTCAGGATCAGACTGCAGGCATAGACCTCGCTGTCTTCACCAGAGGGAAATCAGGAGAGCAGGGAATGTGGGACAGACTCACTCATGCTGCAGTCTTACTGAGTCTCACTCAGCAGAACTGCCAGTGAGGCTGAGCCTTCCTGGGATCTATGCAGGAGAGATGGAAAACCATGTGAAAAAAACATTGAAACTAAACCACAAGCAGAATAAACCAAACAAAGAAAATTTGCAGAAGCCTGAAAACCTTTTTAATAGCAATTTCATTGAAATTCTAAGCATTTGATGTATTGCCACCAGCACTGGTTTGATAAAAATTGCCATGAAATATAGATTGAGCTTGGAGAGACGCAACAGTTCTGTCTTTCATGTCAGAAAAATAATTCCTCATGTCAGAAAGCAGTGTTTCCTTTCAACTGGACCAAAATCAGTGTCCTAAAGTGTGAAAATCGCTTTGAACAGCAGACCTGTCTTGTCATCAGCTGTTGCTCAGGACCAGAGACAAGTAAAAGTAAGGTTAATTGTATAAAACATATGATGGGAAAACCCCTGAGTTTGCAATCACATTAGGTTTTTTTAATTGCTTTGGAAGAAAATCCTCTTTGCAAATGCAATGCACACTCTTCTTTTTAACTCGTGTCTTTCACTTTTGATGAAATTTTTGTTCCCAAGTAGTATGGGCCAAATGGTATTTGTCGCAAATATGTCAGTGGTTACTTTTTCACTTTGTCCTTCTCCCTTAACCTGTTCCATAGGGCTCTGTATTTTGTTAGTTTTTAGCAGTTTCTTTAGTTTGGATTAGTGTAGTTGACTTCAGGCAAGTGGAATTAGCTTGGGTGGTTTTGTTTGTTTGTTTTAGTGGAAAACTTACTTGGGAATACTGCATCATTTTTTTACTTGCTTCATTTAGGGACCCTTCAGTTTGCTGTCAGGAGATTTCATTTTAGTAAGGAGTTAATATGTTTTCCATAGTTGAATTCCCTTATGCAGGAGTGAGTCTTCAGCGAAGCATACAGAGCATGGTTTCACTCGGAGGTGTCCTAAACACCCTGCTTCTACACAGGCTGTGGGAGAACCTGTTCTAGTGCAGTGACCATCACCTGCTTTGGTCTGTGAACTCTTGCAGTGGTTTAGCACAAGTCTAACCTGCCTGCTCCCACAACACAAAAGTGAGGGGAAAAGTAACACACACAACTCAGGGTTGAGATGAAGAGATAAGAGTTTTATACAAAATGAGATAAAATCACAATGCATGATTACCTTAGATAACAATGTAATAGATCAAATAATAGAACCCGTGATTACTTTAGCTTAGCCTATTTGCAGAAGCAGCAGAGTGAAATACATGGTGGGGGAAACCCAGCATAAACCAGAAAGCCAAACCCAGTAGCTATCTGACTCCCACACACCTTGCTGCCATCCCTGTGGAAAAGAGCCAACACCAAAAAAGAACCCAGAAGCAGCAACCAGAACAGGAAGCCATCCATGTTGCAATGTGAACTTCAAGCCCCATCATACTTTGCTCCAGTCAGCACTTTCATTTTTTGAAGCTGGAATGACTGCAGCATGGTGTGAATAATGGCAGCAGGTTCAACTCAACCCAGGACAGCTCTGCTTAGAGTATTTCTGTAATGTCTTAGTATCTTCATTGTCTCATCATGTATGCAGTACACACACTCCTCTGTTTTCAGCAGGAGCTCTGGATCTCCCATGCACAAAGTGACTGAAGGCCCATTCGGAAAGCCAGTATTCAGTGAGGGTACTTATGTGTGTGCTTGATTACACCAAAGCCTGAGGTGATGTCCATGGGATTGAATGTGCATTTAGTTGAGGCCTTTCAAAAGCAGGAATTGGTTCATTAATGTTTATAAATATGTAAAGGGTGAGTGCTGAGAGGATGGAGTCAGGCTCTGCTCAGTAATGCCCAATGACAGGGAGAAGGGAATGGTGGAAGCTGAGACATAGGAAGTTCCATGGAAACAGGAGAAACCATTTTTTTTACTGTGAGGGCAACACAACACTGGAACAAGCTGCCATGGGGGGTTGTGGAGTCTCCATCTCCGGAGATATTCAAAACTTTCCTGGATGTGTTCCTGTGTGATCTGTTCTAGGTGATCCTGCTCTGGCAGGGGGTTGGACTGGATGAGCTTTCGAGGTACATTCCAGCCCCTAACATTCCATGATTCATGCTGAAAAGCCCTGGAGTAATGAAGAATGAAATAGTCTGTTCAATGCCCTATTGAACAATGACAGGTTGCCTCAGGCCAGCTATCAAAACTAGTCCGGAAAAGAAACCTCGTAGGGTCATCGTTATAGGAGACTCCTACTGAAGGGAGCAGAGGGCCCAATATGCAGACCAGACCCATTTTATAGGGAGATCTGCTGCCTCCCTGGTGCCCAAGTAAAGGACATAGTAGGCAAAATTCCAAAACTCGTGAGTCCTTCAGACTACTACCCACTGCTGGTCTTTCAGGTGGGTAGTGATGATGTAACAATGCGAGGCTCACGATCAATTAAAAGAGATTTCAGAACCTTAGGGCACCTGCTAAAGGGATCAGGATCTCAAGTTGTGTTCTCTGCTATCCCTCTAATGTCAGTGATGGATGAGGGAACATTGAGGAAGAACCAACAGGTCAATTCATGGCTCCGGGGCTGGTGCCATCGACAGGGATTTGGGTTCTACAATCATGGTTTGGTTTTCAAGGCAGCAGAGCTGAAAACAACTTATGGGACACACTTGTCCCAGAGGGGGAAAAGGATCCTGGGGCAGGAATTGGCAGGGCTCATAGACAGGGCTTTAAACTAGATTTGAAGGGGGGAGGGGTTAATAGTCTCCTGCTGGCCTGTGACAAACAGAGGGGCAGATCACCTGAGGCAGAGGGATGGAGAGCTGGTAAGGGCTCTCAACTTGCTGCCCTGAGGCAAGCCACGAATGATGCACCAGGACACCCTGTGGAAACCAAGGGGAGTTGGCACAGGAGGACGACAGGGCCAGCCCAGCTGAAGTGCTTCTATGCAAACGTACGCAGCTTGGGCAACAAACAAGATGAGTTAAGGGCCACCGTGATCCTGGGACGCCATGACATAGTGGGCATCACCGAAACTTGGTGGGATGATTCCCATGACTGGAACGTAGGGATAGACGGGTATAAGCTTTTTAGGAAGGATAGGCAGGGAAGGAGAGGAGGAGGTGTTGCCCTCTATGTCAACAACCAGCTGGAATCAGCAGAACTCCACCTGGGGAGGCATGATGAGTTGGTTGAGAGTGTATGGGTTAGAATTAAAGGCAAGACAGGGGAAGGAGATATTACTGTGGGGGTCTCCTACAGGCCACCTGACCAGCAGAACCAAGCAGATGACGCCCTCCACAGGCAAATAGAAGCGGCTTCCAGGTCACAAGCCCTGGTCCTCATGGGGGATTTCAACCACCCTGACATCTGCTGAGGGACAACACAGCAAGGCACCAGCAATCCAGGATGTTCCTGGACTGCGTAGAAGACAACTTCCTCCTCCAAATGGTAGAGGAACCAACAAGAAAAGGTGCTACGCTGGACCTTGTTCTCACCAACAGGGAAGGGCTGGTAACCAATGTGAGGCTCAGAGACGGCCTTGGCTGCAGTGACCATGAAGCAGTTGAATTTAATCTCCTCAGGGCAATCAGGAGGATGTATTCTAAGCTTACGACCCTAGAATTTAGGCGTGCAGACTTCGATCGCTGCAGGGATCTGCTAGCCAAAGTGTCGTGGGATGAAGCCCTGGAGGGAAGAGGGACCCAGGACAGCTGGTCAGTATTCAAGGACCACCTCCTCTGTGTCCAGGAGCTATGTATACCAGCAAGGAGAAAAGCAGGAAAGAGTGCTAGGAGGCCTGCCTGGATGAACAAGGAGCTGCTGGACACACTATCACTTAAAAAGAAACTCTACAGGGAGTGGAGGGAAGGACAGATAGAACAGGGGGTATATAAAGAAGCTGCCCGAGCAGCAAGAGGCCTGGTTAGGAAAGCCAAAGCAGAGTTTGAATTGAATCTAGCCAGGGAGGTTAAAGGGAGCACTAAGAATTTCTATAGGTATATTAATGGCAAGAAGAAGACTAGGGAAGGTGTGGGCCCCCTCAGAAAGGAAAGTGGTGAATTAGTCACAAGTGATGTGGAAAAGGCTGAGGTACTCAATCACTTCTTTACCTCAGTCTTCACTGCAAGGGCCTCCAGCCACACTCCTGGTGTCATGGCAGATGATGCCAGGGACGGGGAGGAAGAACTGCCCATCATAAGTGAAGCTCAGGTTCGTGAGCACTTGAAGAACCTGAAAGTGTTCAAGTCCATGGGACCCGACGGGATACACCCACAGGTGCTGAGAGAACTGGCACATGAGGTTACTAAACCCCTCTCTTTATATTCCAAAGGTCATGGCAGTCTGGGGAAGTCCCCATAGGCTGGAAAAGGGGAAACATTACTCCCACTTTCAAAAAGGGTAAGAAGGAGGAACCGGGGAACTACAGACCAGTCAGTCTCACCTCTGTGCCCAGAAAGATCATGGAGCAGATCCTCCTGGAGGCACTAATGACTCAGAAGAATAGTGAAGAGGTGATTTGGAGCAGTCAGCATGGCTTCACCCAGGGCAAATCCTGCCTGACAAACCTGGTGGCCTTCTATGATCAGGTGACAGCATTAGTAGATGAGGGGCGAGCAACTGATGTAATTTACCTGGACTTGAGCAAAGCCTTCGACACTGTCCTGCACCACCTCCTGGTCTCCAAGCTGGCGACACATGGGTTTGATGGATGGACCACTAGATGGATAAAGAACTGGCTTGATGGCCGCACCCAAAGAGTGGCTGTCAACGGGTCCATGTCCCAGTGGAGGCCAGTGACAAGCGGAGTCCCTCAGGGATCAGTCCTGGGACCTGTCTTGTTCAACATCTTTGTGGGTGACATGGACAGTGGCATCGAGTGCACCCTCAGCAAGTTTGCTGATGACACCAAGCTGTGTGGTGCAGTGGACACGCTGGAGGGAAGGGATGCCATCCAGAGGGACCTGGACAGGCTGGAGAGGTGGGCACAAGCCAACCTCATGAGCTTCAACAAGACCAAGTGCAGGGTCCTGCATCTGGGTCGAGGCAATCCCAGGCACAAATCCAGGCTGGGCAGGGACTGGCTGGAGAGCAGCCCTGAGGAGAGAGGCTTGGGGGTGCTGGTGGACGAGAAGCTCAACATGAGCTCTCAGTGTGCACTTGCAGGCTGGAAAGCCAATCAGATCCTGGGCTGCATCAAGAGAAGTGTGGCCAGCAGGTCAAGGGAGGTGCTTCTTCCCCTCTACTCAGCTCTGTTGAGACCCCACCTGGAGTACTGCCTCCAGTTCTGGAGCCCCTATTACAGGAGGGATGTGGACATGCTGGAAGGTGTCCATAGCAGGGCCACGAGGATGATCAGAGGGCTAGAGCACCTCTCCTATGAGGACAGACTGAAGGAGTTGGGGCTGTTCAGTCTGGAGAAGAGAAGGCTCTGAGGTGACCTCATTGTGGCCTTCCAGGATCAGAAGGGGGCCTACAGGAAGGCTGGGGAGGGACTTCTCAGGATCTCAGGTAGTGATAGGACTAGGGGGAATGGAATGAAGCTGGAGATGGGGAGATTCAGGCTAGATGCAAGAAGGAAGTTCACCATGAGAGTGGAGAAGCTATGGAATGGATTATCCAGGGAGGTGGTTGAGGGCCCGTCCCTGGAGGTGTTTAAGCCCAGGCTGGACGAGGCTGTGGCCAGCCTGATCTAGTGTGGGGTGTCCCTGCCCATGGCAGGGGGTTGAAACTAGATGATCCTTGTGGTCCCTTCCAAACCTGACTGATTCTATGATTCTATGATATTGTACACTCTTCAGAGAACTTGAGGATATTTTTTTTAACCTGTGTTAGTTATGAAGAAAAGTGAACTGTTGGCTTGTTTCTGTCTGGTCAGAACTGTGTTACAGCAGGTCCTCACAAAACAGGCCACAGAGAATTAGTACCTCTGTCATGAACTGTAAGACCTGTGAGTGCACAGCTTGCTGGGAGCACAGCTGGGGAGCCAGATCTGCATGCCCATGAGCAATTTTTTACCTAGAGTGATTAAACAGACTTATGGAGGCTTTGGATGTTAAGGACATATTTCCAAAGATTGTGTGCTTAGATAATGCACATTTTGTGTTTAGAAGATAGCAGAAATATTTTTCTGAAGAAATATTAACACTGGCGTTCAAGAGTGTTGTGAATATGCCCTCAGAAATGAGCGGCAGATATATCAATGAATATATACATTAATAGTTTGTTTCTATATATACAAACTCTGCAACAGGGTATTTACAGTCACCCTTCACAGGTGTCTATACTTGGTTGGTGGAACTACCTTCACAGAATGTTTATGTGTGGGCACTTCAAACAAATCAAATGATTCACAGAACTTAGAATCGGGGGAGGGGGTTGTCAGAGACTGGCAACCCTCCACCCGGAGCGATTGGAACGCTACCCTAACTGAAATTCTGTAAAGAAAGGCTTGGCTTACTCACAAGCTAAGAACTTTGTGAAATCTTCCCTTGATAATATGTTTATAGTCCGGGGAACGTGGCATGGATATGAGATAGGAAATGGCGCTGACCGTGTGGCTGTGCCGCGTCGCTGCTGCTTCTCCCAGGATACAAAGGTTCCTCGCTTGGGGGGATGTGGCAGTTCAGCAACGCTGGTTCACACGGACTACCAGGTTTTCTCCTGCAGTGATGGATCACTCTAGAAAGAGTCAAATGCACAAAGAGTTCTTTATTCCCAATTATGTATTGATAATCTTTTGACTGTTTAGCCCATTAAAAAACAGCTCTTTTGGTCTCCAAAAAATAAAATTAAAAAGCTGTATTTGTTTTATTACTTGTATTCTGATTTTTTGAGTTCATAAGAACCATGGATTTTCAGGTTTTTAACTTTTCAGTCAAAAGGATGAGAAACTTGCTTAAGTTTTAAGTGAAAGATGTGATGGATAAGTTGTAGCAATAGAACAAAAACTGCAGACTATGAAATTGGCAGAGAGTTGGCGATCCCTTGAAATCTGAAGGAATGATCCATGGTTGTAAGGTGACAGTCCATGAAGAAAGGAAGGTGCATGGCTGCAGTCTGTCTCATTTCAGCATCCAGCATTTACTATCTTGTGGTGGGTTGAGACTACCACCCAACAATGTTTTTTTGAGAATTAGTTAGACTAGTTCAGTTGGTGTGAAAGCAGAACAAAGCTATATTTACAAAGCAAGCAAAATCTAGAAATATGAAATGCAACACATATGTACAAAATAGATTTTTATATATTTACAATTCAGAAACAACACAAGGATCCCCTTGAATTGTTCCTAGATGCCTTTAGACAGTCCAGGGGGCTGCTTGCAACCTCCCCTCATTCCCCCCTCACCTTCTCCTTTCCTTCTTGGTACCTCACAGACACAGCCTAGCTAGCTGAAGGTCAGGAAAGAGGTAAGGGAGCAAGCCATGCAAGCTGCAAAGAGAAAAGAAGTGAAAAAAGAGACCGAAGAGTTTATGCAGCTAACTTTTATCCCAGTCAGCAAAGCCAATACAGTGATGTAGACAGATCAGTTATTTGCCTTTTTACTCATAGATATCCAGAATGTTGCTATTCTTGTTTCTGCAGTTAGGAGCTAGGCAAAAGTTCCACCTTCAAACCATAACACTGTATTGATCCACTCTAGAAGGGAAGTAATGTACCATTCTTTCTCAAAAATAATCAATTCAGAATTGTTTCTCTTAGCTATTTCACGATTATATGCTCTACATCACAAGGTACTAGACTGCTTTGCTTCCCAGGCTCAGTAATTCTTGTGGTTTGTTACCTGTTCTTCTGACACTCCAAAGCATCTGCTGATACTAAGTACTAGGGAGGTGAGACATGTTGCCTCCTTGGATGTATTCCAATTCTGGGTTTATACTATGGAGGTCAATGCTATTTTTCCTTTGGAAAACTCTTTCTTAAGATGGAACTGATCATCTGAAACTCCACTTGAAGAAAAAAAAAAGGTTCCTATAGGATTCTTAGAGAATCATCATTGATTCTCATGGTTTTAGATGGAGACACAATGGCTGAAATTAACAAGGACAAGCTATTTTTGAAGACATATAAGAAATTCCCCCCTCAGAAAGGGATGAAAAATGAGCAAGAATGGAGCCTAAATGTAGTACTTCTTGCTATAAAATCAAGTCTGACCAACTAGACCAATTTCTGACTGTGGCTGACTGCAACTTAATATACCAAAGAACTTTCTAAAATCCCAGAAATGAAAGTGCTTTCTTTATACATCTTTGGTACATTTGTGAGCTGACATTTAAATGGATACAGGTTTTGTGTGGGATGGAATGGGAGCTCTTAGAAGCATTGCTATTGGCAGGTTTTTGAGGTTTGAAGAGTGCCTTTTGGGACAAATGCTTTATCAACAATAGGACTGAATTTCACTAGTATGTAGAGTATTTCAACCTGGGTTGTTGCCTCACTTTTGGATTGCCTGAATAAAGAGTGAGATGAAAGAAAATATGTCAGTTGGTGGCAGTAGTGGCAGCCAAACAGGCTTAGTGAAGTATTGTGCGAATTTGATAATTCACATCGAAGCATTCACATCTCCTTTGTTGAAAGGGTTTGCTGGATCACAGGATGTCTGTGGCCCTTTTTTCCATTCAGAGTAGAATTCTAGGAAGAAGAGGCAAAGAAAGCTACAGAAGAAGACTATAATAGATTATGTCTTGTTACGAGTGTTTCTTCGGTTAGGTCTGAAAGAACATATAGATACAACTAGAGATGATGGACAGGTACAACTAAAGCTAAGCTAGACTATTATTTTCTGTTAGGAGACATTAATGTGTGTAATTTATTTTTCCCTAGGCTTTCAAAAAGTTCTCATCCCAAACTGCTATCCTATAAGAAATGTTTAAGAATATCAAGTGGAGAAGCATGAGGCAGACTTACTGGAACTGTTAACTTCTGCAGGAGTTGTGGCATATGTAACACTGGTTTATACTGCCTTCCAGGGTGAGGGTCATGCTCAGAGCTGCTTGGACACTTAGCAATTTGGACATCATAGAACATGAACAGAAAAATGTGGCAATGAGTAGTAGGGTAAATGTTATTAGTGTTACTGTGGCATAGAGATCCAGAAAGATGAGTAAAGAGGTGGTAGAATTTGTGGGTGATGAAAAGAGTGTTGGAGAAAGGCTGAGGAACTTCAGAAGATACCTGGCAAAGCTTAGGGAATAGGCAGTGTGATGGCAAGCGAAATTGTGTAGCTGACAAATCCAAGGAAAATCTTCAGTGTACCTAATTTGACCTAATTGTGTATTGTTTCTCTCAGTTTAAGGAGCGGGCAGAAAAAAATCTACTCCCAAAATTAGTAAAATAAAGAAGCTCTCATTGAGTTGGAAAGAAATACAGAATTATATTCAGAAATATACAGGAAAATACAGAATACATTAATCCTTAACACCTAATGCAAGCACAGGACACATGAAAAACCCCAAAACACCTTCCCCCAATCAGACTAAACCACAAATACCAGTGCTCCATTTCTCACCCCCATGCCTCCCTTGCCTTAGAAGGTCAAGATTGCACAGGAAAAATTAGTCAGGCCTTATAAAGAGATAGCAGAATTATGGGATTGAATAACAAAATTACAATGTTCCAGTCCATCTCTGGACCTTTATGGTCCTGGAGGACTCAGCACTATGTTTTTTTATCTTAAAGGCCTCTCAAACTACCACATTGTTGAATATTAAATTAACTACATTTGCTGCAGGGGGAAAAAAAAGGCTATCAAGTTAGGCTTTTGTCTGGCTCTTAAAACAAGAGAGGGGAGAAAAAAAGCCAACATTAAGAAAATAATTTTGTAGGACAGACTAGCAGTAATTCCTTGTTGGTAGTTACTGTTAGTTTACATCAAATTGCTTCTTTATTTTGGTCTGCATGCCTTAACACAGTGAAAATAGAAAAGGACTGCAGGATGGGCACAAGTAATTTGTGGCACTGGAAGGATTTTCTTGTGAAGGAATAGAACCACCACCATAGGTTAGAGGATGAGCAGTCAGTGGGGTGGAGGTGTATAAATAAATCACGCTCTTGGACTTGAAGCAAGAACAAAGGACAACATTGAGAGGCAATAAATGGAGACAGCTAATTGAAACAGTTTTGTGGCAAACTGCATATCTCAGTCTACATCCGTAAATCCAAAAGGAAAAACTGACATTTGCATGCCTGTCTAGAACATGTGCATTAACAAAAGTTAACAGAAACATCCTTTCCCACCCCATTGTGTTAAGGCGTAGTTCTAGGAAGAAAACTGAGTTTACTGCAGTCAGGTTATTCTGTACTTTCCATTACAGGGTAATTTTCCTCTCTGTGGTTCTAGTGACTGTTAGGGCTGGAGGTGAGATTAAGCAGACTGCCGATCTCCTTAGTCTGATTGTCCAGTCTGACTGTCCATTTTGATGGTTGTTTTTTCATGATTCTTACATTTTTCTGCATCTCCAGTGTGACAGGATCAGCTGTAAATCCTTGACTGTGGTCTAGCTTGTGTATTCTTCAGAAGCAACATACATGTGTGGAAGTTATTCAAGTTGACTAGTTGTTATGAATATATATACATATATATATGTATATGCTTTTCCCAGAGCAATGAGCACAAGCAGCTACTGCCCATTCATAAATATCTTATTCTTCCTATGTGTAATGGGACTCTAAAGACATTCCTGTTCTTGTGGCCATGGCTGCATTTGCAATGAAACCACATATATTGTGTAGTGTGTAGGTATAGTTTATGACATCTGCTTTTGTTAGCGTTTCTTCATGGTAATCAGGGTTTCAGCCACAACTCCCTTTATTTGGAAATTCTAACCCTCATACAGAAGAATGTGGTTTATTTATTGTTTTTAGTGGGGAAAAAGCAGTAGAGTCACAAATAAATCAGCAATAAGGCTGATTTGGAAATTTGTGCAGGATGTAAGTGGAGGTGTATGTCCTCTCTAAATATAATGTTCCCCAGAATTCCTTTACAGGTTTTCATCAGTGTGGCAGGGTTGTAGGTTTTTGTGTGTTGGAGGATCCCATGTTTGTACAGAGGGACACTATTTGCTGTTCAGCCAGCCTGCTCTAGACACTTTTATCTTGAAAATAAGTAGAAAGCAGCTGATACATAATGCTGCTGTTTATTGTGTGCTAGGACTGGCTTTTCAACTGGTCTGTGATGAAATTCAAGTATGATTCCATTTGTAAATGTCTGTTTCCTTTACATGAGTTCGTAAATAAATACAGAACGTGACATACTGCAGAGCGGATTTGGCTGGCCGCGGACCTCGGTGCTGCTCAGCTTTAGCAGCATGCTTTGTGAAGTTCCATCATTTACATACATGGGCTGCCTTTAATGTTTGAACGTGTAGAATATTTTTCCCTTCAGAATGTGACCATAGGTGGAGAGCTGTGAAAACTGAAGGATGGTCTCACAGGAGAGTGCAGTGAAGATTGTCCTATGTGCATGTATAACTTCATTTAGCATTAAGGGAAATTATGTGCTCATGCTGAGGATAGACTAGAGGCTTTTGTTAATATCAAAGAGCCAATCAAGGAAGGTCTTTTTATCTCAAAAGTTCCCTGCTGCTTCCAAAGACGTTCCCTTTGCAAGGCACAATGATAAATAATCTTACTTCTTTGGCCATTGTGTCACCAAGGGGTATTGTTTTGTACTGTTGCATTTAGTCAGACTCATGAAATTCAACACTGTCTGATTAGATAGGAAAGTAAAGCTGTGAAAGGTGATGTGCTGGACTGGATCTTTGCAGGCTTGAACCCCAGATGCTTGAGCTGGGTAGTTTTCCAGCCATGTTGCTCTGCCCTTCCCTGCCAAGCTGCAGAACAGGAAGAGCAGCAAGGGCTGGGCTTCACGAGGAGTGTAAATATAGTGGGGGGTGTGAGGGGGTGGGGGTATTTTGCAGATTTTCCTGGTAAGTGCAATAATTCCTACCTCATTTTACAGTCTGCAAGTAAGGATTAAAATTTCTTTTGCTTACTGTGCATTTACTCAAAATGCTGTAGCAGATTTGTGAGAATTTTTGTCTTTGAATTGCAATAAGCATGTTTCTCCTCCCATAAAATTATGTTTTTAGGTTTTTAACCTAAAAGGTATTCAGTACTTCCTGAAAATAATGTTCTTTGTGAACAGAGAGAAATTACTTTTAAATAACTGGCTTTTAAAGGCAGTTTAATTTTACTATACAGAAATTCAGGTGAGTTACTGAGGATTTCCCCTCCCACAACTTCAATTTTTCTTAAACATGAAAATACTGGAAGGAGAGATGTTTTCTGAGGGTGATTTTTTTTTATTCTATTTTGAGGAAATTTCAGTGAAAGACATTGGAACTACTTAAACTGTTTGGTGAAATAATTTAGTATATTCTGCAAGAAACAGGAACTGCCTGATGGACCTCATTAATGTTTATAACTATGTGAAGGGTGAGTGTCAGGAGGACAGATGCCCAGTGACAGGACAAGGGGCAATGGGTGCAAGCTGAAGCATAGGATGTTCCACGTGAACCTAAGGAAAATCTTTTTCTCTGTGAGGGTGACAAATCACCAAAATAGGCTGTGCAGGTTGTGGAGTCTTCTCCTGTGGAGACATTCTAAACCCGCCTGGGCGTATTTCTGTGTGACCTGCTCTGGCAGCGGGGGTTGGACTGGGTGATCTCCCTTCCAACCCCTAATATTCTGTGATTAGGAAGAAATGAAATTTTAGAGGTGATGTTGGTAGGAATACAAAGCTTGTTCTAGAGCATTTATACAAGAAATTAATTTTGAGGTCATGTGTTCCTTGTTGGTATTAATAGAACTTAGTTAAAGCTGTGCTTAAGTGCTCTACTGGTTGTGGACACAGTAAAGTAATTTTTCATGGGAGAATGCTACAGTCCTAAAAAGCGAGGCTCCATAATGTAAAATTTTTGATCTGGGAAGAAAGTGCTTGACTGAACATGAAATGCAGGTGGTGCCAGGTGGATGCTTCGGTCCTGGGTGAAGGTTACAGTGAAGCCTTGCACTGTGATAACCCTGTGCAGTCACAAGGTGATGCTCTGAAGGCCATGGCTTGCTGCATCTCCTGGATTGCATTGCTGCTGTGCTATTGCAGCTTGTGCGATGCCTGCATATTACATGTGCTGTTAGGACAGGCAATGAGAAAGTGGAAGGTGTTTGAAGGCATCCAGGCTACAGGTGACACTTGAGGAGCTGGTGGATGTTTTTGTGTTGCAGATTCCTTTACTGCCATTGCTTTGGAGATGTGCTTTCACTCGTTGGAAACTTTGTGTCACGTAAAATATATGTAGACATTTCTCTCTTTCTTATCATTAGTAATTTATATTACTGAAAATGTAAGACATGACAAAAGGTCATTTGATTTGGGCCTGCAAATCCATTCAGTTACTTTCATACAAGTTTTCAGCTGGCTTTAGTTTCAATGTCCAGATACCTGAAGTTATCAATGCCAAAACAGGTTTGTAGAGCTTTGTAATGTGGTAGGAGTGAAGTTCACTAGGATTCAATAGGATTTGCACTAACAAAGAATGCCCAAAACGTCATGAGAATTTCAACATTTGTATTTGAATGTTTTCAATATTAATGTTTCAATATTCATGTTTTGAACATCAATCTTTGAGAAGTCCCTGTTTTGTTGTGAATATTAACATTACACTTTTATTACACCAGCTGGTATATTTGAATTATCTTAATCTTACTACAGCTATCTGTAGCATGCCTTTATAACTAGTAATGGAAAACTATTTTTGTAATTTTTGGTATTTTTCAGGTAATATTTTAAGACTTCCTGAGGTGCTTTGTGCCGCTCAAATGAAAATCATTTGTTTGATCATTTATATGATAGGAGGGGTGACCTTATGCCTTCTGAAATAAGCAGTAACACAGCTAGTTAAAAAATATTGGTCATGTAGACTGGGTCATGCCAAAATGCCTTGAGATTTGCATGTTAAATACATAAGTGCTTTTTAACTGAGAAATAATTATGAATATGAGGAACTGAAAGGCTGTTACAATTGGAAGAAGCAAGCAGGCAAACTTAACAAGCTCCTTTAGCTTTTACTGCTGTATTTGACAATATATGAATTTAATTTTCTGTGTTTGTCTTAAATTACTTAAGGCATCAGCATCAATGGCTACTGGCAGTTTCAGTCTTCAGATTTCAGAGGGGAATCCGAAAATTATTTCTTTCTCTTTATGTTTTAGGAGAGGAACCAAGAGTGTAATTGCCTATATGCATGCTGAATGCTCCTAAATTAAATATAGCATATAGTATAATATTATTATATACATTATTTGTGTACTATTATGTTATCTATTATTATCACAGTATCACCAAGGTTGGAAGAGACCTCAAAGATCATCAAGTCCAACCTGTCACCACAGACCTCATGACTAGACCATGGCACCAAGTGCCACGTCCAATCCCCTCTTGAACACCTCCAGGGATGGTGACTCCACCACTGCCCTGGGCAGCCCATTCCAATGACGAACGACTCTCTCAGTGAAGAACCTCCTCCTCACCTCAAGCCTAAACTTCCCCTGGCGCAGCTTGAGACTGTGTCCCCTTGTTCTGGTGCTGGTTGCTAGAGAGAAGAGACCAACCTCTTCCTGGCTACAACCACCGTTCAGGTAGTTGTAGAGAGCAATGAGGTCGCCCCTGAGCCTCCTCTTCTCCAGGCTAAACAATCCCAGCTCCCTCAGCTTTAAATCTTGCTGGATCTGATTCCTATTTATATTAAAGGTGTTTTGTTCTGCTTGATGTCTTGATAGTGCAAAGGTCTTAAGGATCCCTTTCTTTTACTGCAGCGATGTAAAGTAACCTTATTAATACAAGTGAAAATTTGGCTTGAGGATTTAGGTTGCAGTATCCTTTGTGTTTAAAAGTCTTTGAGTGCATTTTCATGCTTTGTCTCTTCTAAAGAACAGTTTAACTGTGGGAAAGATGCACCTCATTCATTTGCTTTGAGGCTCATATTGTGGTTTCCCTGTAGAAATGTCAGTTGTGTCACTGCATATTGTGCCCTTAAATGATATTTAATTTTGTGACCTTAGCTCAGTATGCCTTCCCAGTTGTCCATTAACTCATTTTCAAGCAGAGAGTCTTTGCTGCATCGATACTAGGAGGAATGGCTGATAAAAATGAAATGGGTTTCAAAACGATAATGCCTTGTATGTTTTACTCCTCTAGTATTGTTCCTCCTAATAATTCTAATACGATGCAACATGAGAGGTTACAGTCAAGAACTGAAAATGGGGAAGGTTCTGAGGAGGAAAGAAGAACCTGCACACACCAGGAAAATGCAAGGGTGAAAGCAGCTGTGTCAGGTTCTATTACCTTAACTTGCAATGCTGTCATTTATTCAGTAATTAAGTGCGAATGTGAACATCTTGGATCTGTGTCATTTCTTGCCACGGCAAATCAAGTGCTATCTTTGGTTGCTACATAGCACTTAGGAAAAACAGTGGTAGTCATGTTAGAAAAATTCGAGCTATCTGGACAAGTTAAGACATCTTAACACATTTCTCCTTCCACCTTTGAAACCTGAGAGACAGATCAGACAGAGCTTTCAACAGCTGGCAAGCTGCAAAGAGGATTGGAATAAAACCAGTAATGTGAATATAGTTAAAAGAATACACAAAGGCCCACATACTTTGTTGCTTTAGGGAAGAGAACTTTTTGCATCACGTGGATCTTTTTTCTCATCTCTAGCTGTTTTGTTTCTATCTGTTGTTTTCTTTTCCCCCTTCACTCCAAATGCCTGTTAGGAAACTCACTGATGGTGGCATGGCAAACTTACCTCTCTGCAGCTATCAGCTCATTTGAAATGGGTCACCTCCCTGTCATCTTCCTTTCTGTCTGCTGCTTTTGACATAAATGGACTGCAGTGGTTAAGTTTCTCTTCCATAAACCTGTTAACACTTCTAATTTTTTTCACAACCCCCAGTTTTCCAGATTTGTGCAGCAAATGCGTAGGCAAATGTTGTGCATTTAGCTCTGAAACTAAGATACTAAACAAGTTTTATGTTAGCATACTGCTGCGCACACATCTAGAGTACATTATAGGCTACAGCATTGCTAAGGATGAATCTACCTTAACAATAAAAGGTGAAGAACATTTGGAGATGCGTGTTTAGAGCTGATCTGAGTGGTGTAGTTCACTGAAAATCATTTTAACCTGTTTATCCCAGCTCAGCACTGGTTCTCATCTCCACATTTTTTTATGCCTTTATAACTTTTACAGCACACTATTAGTTGCTTTCTGACTGAGATCATTAGCAACTTGTCACAGCTCACTTTTAAGAGTCATGTCAAATGCCAGCTGTGCTTGTTCAGTTTGGTTGGCTTCCTTGGCAGAGTCTCAACTACAGGGTGTCAGACATATTCATAAGCTTTTCTATTGCTGAAGTTGCCTTTAAGAAAGGGTTCTACTGAACAATTTTGACAACTGTTACATATTTCACTGATTATTCTGAAACCTAATGATGATTAAATCATTTTGGAGCATACTATTTCCTTAATGTGGGATCACGAGTGGTTTCAAATTTTTGTTTTTCCTTACCAAGTTGTGGGAATGGAATGAAGAGTGAAGTTATTAGCTGTACATACAGCCTACCTACTTTACAAAGATTTTTTTGCTGCTACACACATCCTAGTCTATTCTAGTTCCTTTGATCTATGCTACTTAGTCAGACTTCCCAGGGAAACTGTTAACACTTAGATGCTATGGAAGCTGTCCTGGCATTCTGTCCCCTGTTGTCACTGGGAGATCTCCTATGCATTTCCAAAAGTGTTTCATCCAGTTCTGTACATCAACTCAGTAACAGACAGAAGATGCACTTGTTGATTCTGAAGGCTTATGTCAGGGGAGTGAGGTAACATATTGCTAGTTTGTGGATGCCAGCTCGGCGTCTCTTTTTTTTAAATTCTACTGTCTTCTGGAGTTGGTTTTTCCCCATGGTGGGAGGGGAGTGTCTACTGCCAGTGGTCACTGCAGTGGTACTGCACTTGGATCAGATACAGTTTGCCCAGTCGGAAACCGGTGGAGAAGAACAGAACCTATCCTAGAGACTCTTAGGGATGTTGGGCTTTTATCTCTGAACAAATTACTGGGGTGAGCTTGCATAACAGTGGTCCATGCTTGCACACATGATGTCTTGCTTGCTGGAGATGCTACAGAGCTGTCACTGTTGAGGGAGATACTGAAGATCTGAAGGGAATATAGATTAATACAATCTGCCGTGGCATTTCAGAGTGGGTTTTGGTTTTGCCTGCTGCATGGTTTTCCAAAGCACTGTAAAAATCCAGCCAACGTGGTGGCTGCAGAGCTGTATGCAGCTGTATGTGTACTGGCAGACAGGTACAGAGCAGAGTAACCCTGCTTTTGATACAGTGCGCAAGCACACCTTTTGGGGTAAATTCCCATTTCCTTGCTATCCCTATTGTAAACTGAATTGGCGTATTTCATTCTTTTCACTTACTGAAAAAAAATATCCCTTTAGGTTTGACAGCTTCCCAAAGAATATTTTACATTTTCCACACTGACTGTGGGCCATTTATTAGTACTAATTATATAAATGAGACATCATAGAATTATGACAGCCTTACTCTTCAGTGCTTTAAATTCCTAACAGAAGTTAATGCTGGCTTGGAGTGCAGAAAGAAGAAAAGAGGAACTGCAGGTTTTGAGCAGCTGTTAGTGGCTTGGTAGGGTTGTCTGTTGTCTTTGTCTCTCTGTAAGAAATATCTGACACTTTGAAGGGTTGGTCAGACTATTTTAAGCTGTCATAGTGGAGGAAAAAATTAATTCCTTTTTGTACCTATGGATGTACCAGAAACAAATTGCCACAGAATCCCAGAATCAACCAGGTTGGAAAAGACCTTTCTCCGACCTCTCGCCCCACACCATCTGTGGTGGGTTAAAGTTTCCCATTCACATTAACTAAGCATGACTAAGTCAGTTGGAAGCAAATGGAAGCTGTATTTATGAAGCAAAAATTACACTCTACAATGGAATGCAATGAATATGTACAAAATATACGCAGTATTTACAATATTATACAGGTATTTACAATCAGAAGATAGCATGGAAACCACCCCTGGTCAAAACGACCAGGGAAGCTGCTCTACTGCCTCCCTCCCCCGCCCCCAAACCCTCACAGATCCCCCTGTACCGAGAGAGAGAAGCTGGGAGAAAACAGTGTTAGTCATATCTCAAGGCCAGCCAGAAGCATGATCTTGCCAGCAGAACAGCCAGACCAGAGAAGAAAAGAAGGAATGGGAATAGATGTAAAATGTGTAAGATGTTTATAGAGCACTTGCTTCTATACCAGACATTCTGTCCAATGAAACTCATTTAGAATAATCTTTTGTTTTCCTTTTTACACCCAAGAGTGAATTATTTATATTATTCTACTTTTCTGCTTGAAATCTTCAGCGTAATTATAAAGGCATACCCTAAAACAGCCACACCATCCAATCAACTAAACCATGGCACTGAGTGTCTCCTCCAATCTCTTTTTAAACACCTCCATGGACAGTGACTCCATCATCTCCCTCGGCAGCTCATTCCAATGGGCAATCTCTCTTTCTGTGAAGAATTTCTTCCTCACATCCAGCCTAAACCTCCCCTGGCCCAGCTTGAGATTTTCTCCTCTCACTCTGTCTCTGGTTGCATGGGAGGAGAGCCTTTTTTTTTTTTTTCCTAGATTTTGCTGTGCATGGCAGATGTTGCTTTGAGGTGGAGTGGCTCATAGACATTTCAATATCAATTAATTTTATTATAAATTATATTATTGGGAATGAACTAAGAAAGAAAAGGGTAAAGGGGAAAAAAAAAAAAAGAAATAATTGGAACTGCAAACTGAAGACTTAGGCACCAAGAGAAGGACTTTCTAAGATGCTTCACATTAGTGTTAATGGGACAGGTAGTATCTGTAAAGTCAGTTATATAGTGAGCCCAACACCATTTAGTTTCTACTAATGCTGCCAAACTGTTTTTCACCGCTCCAGGACTCAGCGACACATACAACATTAAAAATAGTGTCACAGAAAGTATATTGCACAACAGTTTTTTCTTCTTAGTTAAAAATGAAATATGTATGCAGGCTATGCATGCAGAGCTGGCAAGCCAAAATTATGTCTGTGAGATATTTCTGTCCATTTAGCTTTAATGCTGATCTATATTTAATCGCTTGGCCTGTTTTCCCCACAGCAAGGTGCAGTTGTCTTCCACTGAAATCAGTGCCTGAAGTCTGCAGCAGCCCAGTTTGATGTTCGGACTGCCTGTGAAGTGCACTGTCTACATCTGCAAGTAGCAGGTTGTGGTGGAAAACCAGAAGCTCCACTCTGCTTTCAGAGGGGTCTTTCTTTGAAGGGCTTCTCTGTGGCACTGTAAACAGATAAATTAATTGGTTTAGTGGCTGTAATGTCTCTGCTAGAAACAGGGATGTACTGCATTTTCCTGTAGTGCGCACACACCTTATTCAACGCAAACGAAACTGGTTTGTGTTGCTTGTCTGCTGAAACTTAGAAAGGTATTTCTGACTTAATGTATTGAATTGCTTCTTATTTATAATTGTGGTTTTGACTTTTCACTTCTAAGCCTTAGCCTACATTAATTTCTGTATTTCTTGTCAGAACACATTTGGAAAATGGAACCACAAGCAGCAATTAGTAATGATTGTGTTGAAAGATTAGTCTGCATACTGAAGTGTCAGATGCTTTACCTGTGAAAGATAAGCATCATTTAAATTTACATGGAAAAACACCCAGGGTTGGTAAGTGGAGTTCAAGTAGCTGTTTCATAGAGAGATTTTTTTCCATTTTACATTAATTAGAATATAATAGAAAAGAATAAACCAGGTTGGAAGAGACCTTCAAGATCATTGTGTCCAACCTACCAACCAATCCAACCCACCTAAGCAAATAAACCATGGCACCAAGCACCCCATCAAGTCTCCTCCTGAACACCTCCTATGATGGTGACTCCACCACCTTCCCAGGCAGCCCATTCCAATGTGTATAGAATTTCTTCCTAACATCCAGCCTAAACCTACCCTGGCGCAGCCTGAGACTGTGTCCTCTTGTTCTGGTACTGGCTGCCTGGGAGAAGAGACCAACATCCGCCTGTCTACAACCTCCCTTCAGGTAGTTGTAGACAGCAATAAGGTCTCCCCTCAGCCTCCTCTTCTCCAGGCTAAGCAACCCCAGCTCCCTCAGCCTTTCCTCATAGGGCTTGTGTTCCAAACCCTCACCAGCTTTGTTGCCCTTCTCTGGACACCTTCCAGCAAGTCAACATCCTTCCTAAACTGAGGGGCCCAGAACTGGACACAGGACTCAAGGTGTGGCCTAATTAGTGCAGCGTACAGGGGCAGAATGACCTCCCTGCTCCTGCTGGCCACACTGTTCCTGATGCAGGCCAGGATGCCATTGGCCCTCCTGGTTGCCTGGGCACACTGCAGGCTCATGTTCAGCCTACCATCAACCAGTACCCCCAGGTCCCTCTCTGCCTGGCCGCTCTCCAGCCACTCTGACCCCAGCCTGTAGCACTGCATGGGGGTTGTTGTGGCCAATGTGCAGAACCCGGCACTTGGATGCATTCAATCTCATGCCGTTGGACTCTGCCCATCTGTCCAGCCTGTCGAGGTCCCTCTGCAAAGCCTCTCAACCCTCCAGCAGATCAACTCCTGCCCCCAGCTTGGTGTCGTCCACAAACTTACTGATGGTGGATTCAATGTAACAGCTTAGATGCTGTCCAGTAAGACAGGAGGGAGGAACAGGAAATAAAGCTCTGGATTCATTTATCGTCAGAAAGCTGTGTGTGAGCAGAGGAGGAATCTAGTTCATGGTTACAAATGTTCTATTAGCTGGCGTTCTCTTGTCTGCCAAAACAACTTTGTAATGCTGGAGATACTGAGTAATTTTTTCAACTTTTTTTCAGTAGGGCTTGTGTCCTTTGTGCTGCTTTTTGTAATGTGTGCAGTACTGCAGGTTCTTACTGTTCTGTCCAAGGAGGCAGATTGTTTCATTTTAAATTAGGAAATCCCATCAGATTGTGCATTTTCTGCTCAGTTTCAGATTGACAGTTTGATCTAGTCACAATCATGGGATCTGTTGCCAGAAGGCAATTTGTTCCCTCTGTGTCTCAGTCACGCTTATTACCATCATTTTATTATATACTTCGAGCCTGTGAAATGATTTCTTAACTGCACTTAAAGATAGTTTGTGCAGACAGCAAGATTGCTATTCCCGCCCTCAGGAACAATTTGTAACAAGCTTATGTATAAATATTATGTGCTACACTTCAATATTGTTCAAAGGCCAGAAGATAACTGCCACGATGAGTCTTACTTAAGCATGGTGCCAATGGAGTACATATGGAATTTGAAGGAAAAGGCACTAATTGGCTGTGCTGTAATACTGCTGTCCTGTCTCCAGCAGGACAAAGCTGCTGCTTGTAGGAGGAAAATACTGGTTCTAGTACAGCCATTTATTAAGTGTGTTCTGTATTTTTTTGTGGTGAGAGAGAGTAGAGGAAGCAATTTAAAAAAAAAAAGACAAAAGACACTGACGTTGTAAGATTCACAGTTAATTAAATAGGAGGGGAACTAAGTGGAGAAATAAAATAAATAATTGTGGATAGTTAAAGAAATTGAGAAAGAAATTAAAATTGGAAAAAAACACCCCAAACCCATGTTTTTAAAGATGACAGGAAAAAAGGGAAGGGAGAATTGTCAGAATCTAGAACAAAATGAGCTGCAAGCTGTCCAGTCAGGCACCTGAACATTCTGCTCTGGTAACTCTGACCTGCTTGGTTCCATTTTATTCTTTTTTTCTTTCTTTCCTTCATCTCCTGTCACCTATACTGGAAGAACAGTTTGGTAGAACAAGGCCCTGAGAGGACTGAGCATTGCAGCTCAGAGGTGTCCTAACATCTTATTGTTGGTTTCTTTATGTATGTGTACTTAAGTTACCGGGGAGATATGTTCATATGCATTTAGTTATTTCATTACCATCTTCCAACTTCATGCTGAGTGCTCTGCTTCAACAGAGCTCTCCTATATCTGCATGAACTATCTGGGTGAGAAGATAAGGTATGTCTAGAGAAACCTGAGGCATAGGAGCCCTGACAGCCAGCTGAACATGAGCCAGCAGTGTGCCCAGGTGCATCAGAAATAGTGTGGCCAGCAGGAGCAGGGAAGTCATTCTGCCCCTGGACTCAGCACTGGTTAGGCCACACCCTGAGTACTGTGTCCAGTTCTGGGCCACTCAAGAAGGACACTGAAACACCTGAACATGTCCAGAGAAGGGCAATGAGGCTGGTGAGATGTCTTGATCACACGCCCTCTGAGGAGAGGCTGAGGGAGCTGGGGTTGTTTAGCCTGGAGAAGAGGAGGATCAGGGGAGACCTTTTTACTCACCTTTCAGGTAGCTGTAGCCAGGTGGGGGTTGGTCTCTTCTCCCAGGCAACCACAAAGAAAACAAGAGGACACAGTCTCAAGCTGTGCCAGGAGAAGTTTAGGCTCTAGGTGAGGAGAAAGCTCCTCACAGAAAGAGTAATTGGCCATTGGGATGTGCTGCCCAGGGAGGTGGTGGAGTCACCATCCCTGGAGGTGGTCAAAAAAGGATTGGATGTGGCACTTGGAGCCATGGTTTAGTTAGTCAAGACGTGTTAGGTGTCAGGTAATAGGTTGGACCTAATGATCTCTGAGTTCTTTTCCATCCTGGCTGATTCTATGATTCTATGATAATTGGGTTGCCATAGTCCATTCTTGTTTCACTTTTTAGATTTTTTTCACTGTTCCTGCTGAACATGTGTCAGGATTTGAAACATTAGTATGTAGAAGCATCAGCCTTTGTCACCTGAGCTAAGCTGAATTTTGTAGACATGGGAGGCAAACTTCAGAGGGATAAACATGGTTCAGCACATAACATGGCTAAGTTATGGCTCAGAGCAGATGTAATAAAATATCCTCAGTATTCACATGTTTGCTTATCATTAGCTTTGCTACGAATGAGAACACAATTTCCCAGGGTTGCATTTGAGACACGAGCAAGATCTTGGAGGTCTCAGCCATTAAGAGTGCAGTTAGTTTCTTTTTATTATTCACATAACTTTCCCTTCAGTTACTCTGTAGGCAGTACATGGATTTTAGGATACTCTCTAACATTGTATAATGCTTTATCACCTGTAAGAGAGCTTTAAAGTGATCATCTTTTCATCCCTGAAAAGATGGTGGAGCAGCTCATCCTGGAGGTCATCTCTAACAACACGGAAGACAAGAATGTTATCAAGAGTAGCAAACACGGATTTACCAAGGGGAGATCCTGCCTGAGTAATCTGATAGCCTTCTACCCATACCCATGACCGAATAGGTAGACAAGGGAAGAGCAGTGGATGTCATCTACCTTAACTTCAATAAGTCTTTTGATACTGTCTCGCATAACATCATCCTAGAACAGCTCAGGAAATGTGGCATAGACAATTGGTATGTGAGGTGGATGGAAAACTGGCTCAACAACAGAGTTCAGAGGGTTGTGATCAGTGGCACAGAACCAGCTTGGAGGCCTGTGGCCAGTGGTGTTCCACAGGGATGAGTACTGGGTCCAGTTTTGTTCTCCATTGTGAAAAACCTCACTCCTTAATGATTTCTGGAATGATAGGAAACCTGCAGTGTTCCAATACTGTGCTGTTAGTTTCCTAAATGTTTGTGGCTTTGATTATTTTTTTAATGTTAAGACTCTTCTTACACTTTTTTGGCAGTAAAAATGAGCCTTTAAATAAGAACCATTGTATCCTGAACCATAGGTGTGCCTTAGGGAGGCGATGGTGTGGGTGGCATTGGCGCTAGTGCACAGGGCTGCACTGGGCTGCGTTCTGCAGCAATGCAGAGCAAGGCAGCTTGCCTGATCTCTGCTGCTCCAGCGCTGGCAAGGTGCTGTGGTGTGCCTGTATTCCTCCAATTATAACTGATTGAATTACTGCAGGTAGAGATACTGCCTCTCACTGTCAGTTGCACTTAACTTTTATGAGGCTTGGTGTGACCTTCCTCTTGACTAAAATTCCCTTTTTTGTTAACAGGTAGTTTTATTTTACTTTTCAGGCAGGACATGTTGTGCAGAACATGTTGTACAGTACAAAGAGCAAGTTGCTCAGCTATGCTTTTTTTCTTTTTTAGTTTGGATCTGTGTATCCTTCCTCCTTTTTTTTTTCAGTTTCTTTCAAGACAACGTTCAGTGTGATTCACTCCTTTGAATGAACTATTTCCTTTCCTTCTGTATCTGTGCATGTATAAGTTTCAACTTTCCCTACCCTCCTCCAAAGTGCTGTTGTGAAGCCTATTAAGGTCGATTCTTGTCCCTGTGGTTTAATGCTCTCACTGCAGCTCTGTAGGGTCACCACAAATCATGCTGTTCCCCAGCACCTGAGGCTAATGCAGACTCCTTGACATCTATTCCTTAAACATGGTTAAATGTTAATACAGTAACAATTTAATACTGATCATACATCATGTGCTCTTCAACACTGTGGGGCTTTGGGTGGCCTCTGCTTGGCAGGGTCTGGTTGTGCCACCCATACTGACTTGGAAGAGCATCTCACTCCTGTAAGTGTTTTCTTGAGGTTAATGCAATAGCACGGGGAGCAGGTTCTGCTGAAGAGCCAGTGATGGGGGTTGTCCTAGTGTTACAGGTTTGGCATGCTGCTGTGTTTCCCAGGAAGCTCTCCTTTGCTGGCATATGGGTTGGATACTATACACTTCATTCATCATACATTTAGGATCAAAACTTGTGGCAAGTTATTACAAATAACTTTCACTCTTTGCAACTGTCCTGCAAAGTGCCTAACTCGCTGCCATTCGGTCTTCTCCAGGGTTCAAAATCTACCAATTTCATCTCTCAATAGTGGTTTTAATTTAAGTGGAAGCATCTGACTTGTCTTCAGTCTTTAAGTATAAATTTTATTTGTGGGTTTTCCTAGGTCTTGAATCTTTGAGATAGTGCTTTTCTTTTATAAGCAAATAAGGCATTTGTAATAGATCCAGAAAGTATTTTATCAGAACTGTCAAATGATGAGCTGAGTTAGAAGGCTTTTAAGTATTATGCAGTTACAATTTTCAGAGTGTTCTTGAGTGAACATGAAATGGTGCAGGTTAGTTTCCAAAGGATGTGATTTGTCCTGTGATTGATTTACTTTATTATTGCTTTCCCCCAAAATGTGTATTTTTAAATTGTGTCTTTTTACAGCCTGGCTGAGAATGCCCTTTGCTGTGGAACTGCACCATGCATTTTACTCCTATTTACAGCTCTAGGACAGAGACAGTCAAGGGAATTGGTGGAAAGGAGGAGTGAGAAGCACAGGCAGGTAGAGTTTTTGTCCACTGGTGTTGAAGAATGGCTTAAAGAGAGAGGATATGGACCCCTAGAAGCACTGCACAACCCAGGCTTTGACGGTGATCATGTAAATAAGTTGGTAAGTTTGGGCTGTTAGCATAACTATAGGCTGAGCTGGATGTCAGCCAGCAAGCCTTCAAGGACGGTCTGCCCTTGAGAACTTGGTAAACAAATTGCACTGAGAGACGGGTAGAAAAGAAAGAGTAGCCACTGTGAAAGACAACAGGTGGGGGCCACTGTGAAAGACCACAGGTGGGAGGAGTATGTTATCAGGACCCTTTAAGTTAGAACCAATAAGATTGCGCTGGGCAGGCCCATGTTGGTTATAAAGTCTGATGCAACCCAAATAAAGTTGTACTTGTTTTATCACTCATATTGAGTTGGTCGCTTGTCCGAGCCGTGGTAAAAAATTCCCTCCGTCAGCACACTGGAGCAAATTCCTTCCTGGATCTTGTGCTGGTACTCACAACTTTTGTTTCTGTCCTGTGAGGAGAACCAGATGCATAACCTCCTTGGGGACAGCCCTCCTTCTTGTCTGGTTCTGGTCTGGGGTACAGCAACATGGTAGTTGCTCCCTGCAATCACATAACAAAAGACTGTGTGGAGCCTGAAGAGTCAGTCCTCCTGCTGGTCCAAGTAGTTACCAGTGTGACGTAATTTAATAGAAATTCTGTTTATTGTTTTAAAAAAATGCTAGAAAATCGCTCAGGAAACACAACATCAGGAGGGCATTGTCGCCTGGGGCTGTAAACTTAGATGTTAAGAAATAAGAAAATAACAGATTTAAGGTGTCAACAACTTGAATTCTGTGCTCATGAAAGAGGCTATTGGTGGCTGCTGAAGTAATTTGTCAAAAGTAATGGATTGGGACCCTCATCAAGACTCACACAGATCTTCAGGCCAGACTACTGCATCTCCTCGAGGAGGACTCCATCATGTTTAAATTCATGTATTTCTTCATGGGAAGTGCTTCAGCCACCAGCTGAACTCAGATGCGGGGGCAAATTTCTGTACCTGCGAACCTGGGTTTTTTTTTTTTAGCTGCATGCATAAACATTTGGTCTTACTGACTGGTGGCAGATAGATGTTATTTGTATACTGACACATAAAATACACACTGACAGTCAAGCAGGGACTTCTCAGGTATTAAACAGCATCTTAGGGTTACTTGCATGCGGACGTGCTGTGCTTTGCCATGCTGGTAACCCCCTCTTTTTGACAGAAGGATTAATCTGTAATTAATGTATCATCACATTAGCTTGATTTTTAAGGATCCTGCCATAAGGTAATTTTTAGACATAATTTAATAGCAGGATTTATTTTTTCTATAGCATTTGCTGTATTGCACACTCTCTGGCTGCTGGTATATATTTAGTAATACAGTGCTGCCACTGCAGAGCAGAAGTCTCACATGTCAGCCTGCACCTGACTCTGTCTTTTATTTATATGTTTTAATTGATTTCTTTGGATGGATTTAAAGAAATCAAGCATAAGTGCACCGAGCTGCACAACTATGGACTAAGAGCTTTGGACTAAAATGTGTGAAGTTGATAATGACTTTTTTTTTTTCTGTTTTACTATATCCTAGATGCTGAATTTATAGTGAAAATTATATGGATGCAGGATCAACCTTTTGCTATTGGTGCATGAGTGATGCACTAGACTGTAACATCTGATTCTTGACTCAAGTCCCCTGACATCTCAGTGGTAACAATAAATAAATAATAACAGCTGTAGGGTGGCACGAAGAGAGAAGGAATCACCACGTGTGTATTTGTGTGTGTGATAGAGTGTCTCATATTCAATATGAAAGATTTAGAAAACATTAATACATTTAAATATTAAATACCTGTGCTGGAGTAAAAATTGCAGGGTTGAGTACTTATCTCCGTAACGTGGTTTATTGAGCGGTTCTTGTCATTGTTGTGTGAACAGAGAGAGGTGGCAAGTGTATATGTGAGGTCAGGACTGTTTAAGTCTGGAGCACTTTTTGAAGGTGATTATGTCTGTAACTGTGTAGCGATTGGCATTTTATGAATAGCAGAACGAGCCACTCAGATAATAAGAGTAAAAAATATTTGATTGCTGTAATCTAGTTAGCCGATTTTTTTCTCAAGGAAGGTGAAATGTATTCTGCATTTCCTATTCACAACTCTTTTCTTGTGTAGGAAACACAGTGGTCAATTGAAACCTGTCTGCTGTAAATCATACTATAAAAAGTCTTGACCAGCAGAGGGCTACTATCCCTGGGAAATAATGCCTCATGCCGTTACTACCAGAGGAGAGGAGCTTTAACCACCCACGTTTCCACATTGTTTTTCCTTCTGTGGCCCTGTGGACTGGTGAGCTCAGTGTCTCCTTTGCTTGCCTGCAGGTTGTACATGATGCTTTCCCACCTCTTTAGGGCAGTGGAAAATGCAGTCCTCCTGCAGTGCTCCATTTTAATTATGTTAAAATGCTTTAGTTGTTGAAATGTAAATAGGGGGCACGTAGAGATGTTTCTAAGATCTTTGTTGTTGATACTGCGGAATGAATATAGTATTGGTGCACAGTTTACAAATGGATCTGTCCCATTTTATAGCAGAGCAAAGCTTTCTTCCTTTAATCCTGCTCTGACACAGAATGGCATCTGATGAAGTTTTGTTTTATTGTAATGTGTCTTTTGCAGTGTCAAATTGTGTACCTGTGTGGGTGCGCTCAAGCAGGCTTCTGTAATGGCAAGAGCACTGATCCTACACTCTGCTAGGAATGTGTTTTGGATGTTTAATGCCTCATTAGAACCAGAAACATTTTGGTTGGAAAAGACCTCTAAGATCGTCAAGTCCCACTAATACCTAATTCTACCAAGTCTGGTGCTAAACTATGTTCCTTAGCACCACTTCTGTGTGCTTTTAAACACCTCTAGGGGTGGTGTTTCAACCACCTCCCTGGGGAGTCAATTCCAGTGTTTGAGAACCCTTCCAGTGAAGAAGTTTCTTCTAATAGCCAATCTAAACCTGCTCTCACACAACTTGAGGCCATTTCACAGTATCACAGTACATTAGAGGCTCACAGGGTGTTAAGGGTTGGAAGGGACCTCTGGAGATCATTGAGTCCAATTCCCTGCCAGAGCAGGACGATTGAACCTAGCACAGGTCACACTGGAATGCATCCACTTGTTACCAGGGAGAAGAGACCAATCCTCTCCTCACTTCAGCCTCCTTTCTGGTAGTTGTAAAGAGCAGTAAGGTCTTCCCTCAGCCTCCTTTTCTCCAGACTGACCAACTCTAGTTGCCGCAGTTGCTCATCATAAGACTTGTTCTCCAGACCCTTTGCCAGTTTTGTTGGCCTTCTCTAAACCAGCTTCAGGAGCTCAGTGTCTTTCTGGTAGTGAGGTCCTTCTAAACTGAACACAGTACTGAAGGTGTGGCCTAACCAGTGCTGAGTACAGGGGAAGATTATTCTTAACACATAGTTTTACATTTTACCTGGCAAGCATTAGTCTTTCTTTTGGCTAGGTTTTGCATTCCTTTTATATGCTTTATCTATAACTCATCTCTGCTGCTTATTCTGTAGCCACCAAGTGCTAAACAGCCTTGAGTGAAGTATTACCACATGCACTGCTCTCCTTAAAGTACCATTGACTTCGCTTGGTGCTGTGAGAGCAAGACAGTCAGAACCAGGCCTTTCAGCTGGCTGGCTGGCTGCATATGGAAAGATACATTTGGTTAAAAAGATAGTAATTGTTCTGCTTTCTGTGTTTGGCACTGCCTTTTTTTCCTCAGCAGAATTAGAAGATAATAGCATTGTAAAGAGTGAGTAATTGACGGGTGACCACTTGGAGCTGTAGCATTTTTCTTCATCTTGTATGGCCTCAGTGCTAAGGTGAGCCATATCCTGATTTTTTTTTATTTCCACAGCTTGCTGCACTAAATCCTGTGGCAGCTTGGATGTTCTGCTGGCACCACACAGGGAAAACAGATATGTGACTGGTATGAGTTCCTTGTAGATTTTTGGTTGGTTGGCTGGTTTGGTTTTGTTTGTTTGCTTGCTTTTTGCTTTTAGGTTGGACGCCATGATCTTGAAGGTCTCTTCCAACCTGGTTTATTCTATTCTCTTTTGTTGTTGTTTTGGTTTAATTGCATTTTGTATCTATAATGATAATATGCACTATCAGATGCTAAAATCAAATAGATGCAAGATTGATTTGTATTTCCTACCCCAAAATTAAATTTGTTGAAAACCCCATCCCCTCACCCAGAAATAAACCCTTTTCTTTTCTTCAAAGTTGCCTTTTAGGTGCAGATATTAATTGTTGATAACTGCACTGCAGAAGGATCAAGGCTGGAGCTTGTAGGTGTTCAGGAACACAGCTGAGTAAGGGCTTTTGCAGCTGAGACAGGTTTGGGAACTTGGGAGGAAGATGGCAGTAGCAGTTGAAAGCTTTGGTCATGATAGGGCACATTGTGAGGAAGAGTCAAATGCTTTAATCACCCAGGATGGAGTGAATAAGTACTTCTCTCCTTTTTTATGAGGACTTTTTTTTATCAGAAGGTATTTTATCTTTTTGCCTTATATTTTTCTTTCCTCAAGCTTCCCTCCCTCTCTTGCTCCATTCTAATGCCTCTTGCTTGAACCTGAATTGTTCTAACAGTTAATGAGCATTTGATGTCTTTCCTCACGATCCCCCCATATCTAATTTGCCAGAGAGTGTTTTTTCAGGTGAGTGGTACCCCTCTTAGCAGGGTTTTGCATAGACTTGGCAGTTCACAGTGCCCATAGGCGAAGGGCAAGCGTGTCAAAAGCGTGAGGAAGCTGCACCAGCTTGTCTTATAGTAGTCTAAAAACCTTGTCTGGAGATTCTCCCTGCAGCTTGGGAGGCTTAAATATACTGTAAAGTGATACATAATTAGTGTAAAACTGTGTATATAGATAACATTCTATTTGTTTATGTTACTCTAAATACTGAGATGTGTGTCTAGGTACATTTGCATCAGTTTCTATAGATGAGTGTAACTCACACAGGTATAAGGCTGTTTTTTTAAATCAGAACCAAAGGTATCAGAAGTTTCTGATAACATCTTTTTTACATTATCTGCACCAAAAGTGAAGCAGTTTGCTTGTTTTCCAGTCATTTGGACCCTTGAGTCTTTTGCTTTGGCACCAGTTTTGATGTGTTCTGTAAACAGTGATTTAAAGATGTGTAAGTCTGGAGCAGCTTTAGAAACTACTCTCAGATTGCTCTGTTAATCTGTTACCAATTGGAAAGATGATACTGAGGGTATGTGTGTTAGTGTTATATAAAACATATGCCTGTTAAATGCAATATGAAGATATTTTGCCCTTTCTGAAGTAATTCAGAATAAATAAAAGCACTTACAGCAGAACTCTTGAAAGTTGTGGTGGAAGAGGAAGAGAGCCAGAAGGTGCATTGTTGCAAAAGCGTATGGCAATTGAACTTGATGCGTCCCTTACCTCAGTGAGTTACTTAATTCATTTTAAAAGTCAAACAAATTTAAATACAAATTAACATTAACATGTTGGGAACTACTTACTAACCTTATTTGTAACTGTAAAACCAGATACCCCGAGGCAGATTTGAGCAGTAGCAACTAACATTGTTATGATAGCCTCAGGAAGCAAGTGTAACCGACAGGATGTTTTGTAATAAAACTGTAAAACAATTAAAATAGCTGCACAAAGCATGCTGATTTTTAGCCTGTCCAGAGGAAAGGACTGTGAAGGGAGTGTCAGCCAGGCGCTGCATCACAGCTGTTAGAAATTGCCATCTACTTTTGGAATGGGCAAAAGATGGATAACAAAGTTGACAAGTAAATACATGCTACATAAATATGCATAAATTCATTACCATCTGCCACATTGTCCAATTTGCCTGGGTTGTCTTTCTGTGTCTACCACGTAAATCAGTTTAAAGCAGTTTTCCTCAAGCAATATTTTCTGTAATGAGTGAATGAAAGATCTGCATTCTTAGGTTGTGACTGTAGTTCCGCTATAGAATATAGAAAATGCTGTATTTACCAAAAAGAGAAAAGTCTAGGCAAAAGATTTATTTGACCAAACTTTGCATTAGTCTTTGGAAGCCAGTCCAGGAAGTTAAGTTATCAGGATTTTTACTTGGCTAGGAATTTTGAGTGATTTATTTTATACAATCCCTACTGCAGACAGTATGTAAGGATTAGAAAGCTCAGCCTGTGAATGTGCTGGGTTTGTATCCCAGTATTGTGGCAATTTGAAATAATAATTTTTCATAAAGTTTCCTTCCTTGCTCGCTGAGCAAACATAGGTCATGGTGCTCCTGTTTATTCTTTGTGTCCGCACTCTGATATGTCTCAGTTGAGGTCCAAGTAGTTTTATTTTTCTGTCCTGTGTATGTATAGCACATTGCATTTAATCTCCTATCCAGATGTGGCCTCTATCTCTTTCGATTCAGCTTGTACAATTTTCCTACATCCTCTTCTGGATTTCTCCTAATAGCTACAGCTATAGAATCCCTGTACTCTGCTGAATATTCATCTGGGCTTCTTTTCTTTCACACAGAGGCTGCATTACACTGTTCTGGCAATGAAAAGGGGCCCCAGTGAGAACAGGACTCAAGACCCAGCTGGCTTGCCTTATTTTTTATGACTTACCAGATAGATTGCACTAGAACAGATAAAATGTGTTTGTTTATTTTTTTAAACGCAAGAATCAGCATTACAATTTCCTTGTTTGTTTGCTTGTTTATAGACTAAAACTCTAAAAGAAAAATTGTGAATATTTTTAATGTACACTTAAGTACTTTTTTTCTTTTTGCTCCCTTCCCAGTTTAGTGATTTGTATTTACTTCTGCAAGAATTTATAATCCCCTGATTAAGACCTTATCATGGCCTTACAGTATCTGAAGGGGGCTAAAAGAAAGCTGGGGATGGACTTTTTGGGGTGGCAGGGAGCGATAGGACTAGGAGGAGTGAAGCAAAACTAGAAATGGGGAGATTCAGACTGGATGTTAGGAAGAAGTTCTTCACCATAAGAGTGGTGAGACACTGGAATAGGTGGCCCAGGGAGGCTGTGCAAGCCTCATCCCTGGAGGTTTTTATTAAGGCCAGGCTGGATGTAGTTCTGAGCAACCTGATGTAATGTGAGGTGGCCCGGTCCATGTCGGGTTTTAACTGGATGATCCTTGAGGTCCCTTCCAACCCTGACAATTCTGTGATTCTATGATTAAGGGTATATGTAAGGACTTTACATCAAGATATTATTTCTGGTAGGATGTTTTAAAATACACACTTGTGGTGGGGGAAAGAAAAAAAAGTGTTTTCATTAGCATTCTTACCAAGCAGCCAGAATGAGTTTGTATATGAAACAATCCAATAACAAGTCTTCTCTCTGCAGAGTTATGCCTCTGGTAAGCAAAAGGTCAAAAATCTAAAATACTTGTCAGGGTACTTCTGTGGAACTTGGTAAATGATTTAAGTATTTTAAAACTTGTGCAGCAGGATGTCCTTCAGTGGAATTGGATTTCTGTTTTGTAAGAATCACAGGTTTGTAGTGCGAGGAAGATCCCACAGATTTATTAGCATATTGTAATTCAAAGTAATTGATAGGTAGTACTGAAATGGTAGGATTTTTATGTGGTAAAGATTGTGTAGTGTTAGAAAAATAACTTCTAATAAAAACATAGCTTCACCCTTCAATAATCTTAAAACACTTAAATAATCCACTTGGGAAAAAGCGTGCAAGAGTGGGATTCATTTCCATTACGAATTGGCTGTCTAAAATGTAGCCATTCCTTTATAAGCTAGTAGTCCAGGCCTTCAGCTCAGTTGGGAAAGGGACCTGCAGAGAAGGAGTCATGTCATCGGAAAAGCTCAGCAGAAGTGGGATGGGTTTACTCCTGGGAGGGCAGAATGACTGTTTTGGCTGGGCAGAGAGGTTACAGTTTTTGACCAACTCATGGTTAGTTGGTACTGAATTGGCTTTCAGTGGCCTGCCTTGTTTAAAATGTGGGTAGCAGTGCGTAAATCCCAGTGTGATACTTTTGTGCATGGGGAAGGGAGGGAACAGTGTGCTCATAATTAGAAAAAAAATGTTGACTTTGAAAATATAAAATATTAATCTACAATATGCTGATTTTCAGCTTAGGATTTCTTTTAAAACTCAAACAAAGCTCACAGCTAACTGCACATCTTAAGTCTCTTTAGCTTCTTTACTGACTGACTGATACATGAAATAATAGAGCAGACTGTAAGTTTGTGTAGTGACTGGTTTCCTTTTAGCACCTTTTGTATGTATTTAGAGGAGAGAAGATAGTCTGGCAACTGCATATCGAGGCAGGAAACCTATTTCCAGATCTGCTTCAGGCTTCCTGTATGGCTGAGGAACTGATCCTGCTACAGGAGGCTGAAAAAAAGAGGAGGGGGAAAAAAAGAGGCTTATTTTGTGTGTAAATTTTTAATGCACTATTTTTGCTATCAGTTTCCATGTTCATAAAATCTAATACTTACTTGCATAGCAGGACTTTAAGAAGTTGAATATTCTGACCAGCCCTGAGTGCTCTCCTGCAGGATGCTGTATGCACGCAGACAATAACTTTAACTCTGCACTATTAATCCTCAAGCAAGATTAGAGGAAATTTGTGCAGGGTACCAGCCTTTGAAATAGTCTTGCTGCCTGCCCTTGATAATGAAGTAAAGAGACGAAACCTTCCTTAGAAATGAGGCAATTCATTATTATTTTCGAACAGCGATGGCAGAAAATGGGAAGGAGACAATTGCTCTGAAAACAATTTGAATGTTGCTCCAGACAAATAAAAGACAGAGGTGGTGGCTGACCTCTCCTGACAAACAGCTGGAGTCAAAAATGGCCACAAAGTTGTTGCTTAAGGACTTAATAGAGGAGATCTTTCAAATCCAGGAAACAGTAAACAAGGTAGATGAAGCTTTTACAGAGGTTAAAATTGAGATAGCTCAAATGAAACCCAGGCAAAATGAAATTAAAGAAAAGGTGAATCAACAGCTCTGTGTGTGTGAGGATGAATTGCTTACGGTAAAAGAGACTTGTAATCAAATCACGTTTCAGGAATGATCTTTGAAGAATCAGGAGAATAAAAGGAGGAAAATCGAATTTGAAACTGGATACCTAGAAAAGGCTTGAAGGACATCACCCAGGGGAAGGTTTTGAAAATATTGCTCTGGAGCTGATGAAAGTGAACGCTGAGAGAAGCCTCTTAAATGGAAAGGTTGCACCTGAGCTTCCTTTCTGGTGCTCAGGAGGCATCAGCCCCTTGTACTGAAAATGTTGCACTTGCCTTATGTAGCTGATAATAGCGGTAAAGTTTCCTCCTGTAAAGCTTTCAGATCACTCTCACTAGACCTTAGCTGGACACAGGCTGTCTGCCGCTGATGGTTTTACAGCCTCTCTGAATGTGAGGCCTGATTTATGGTGCCCTAGTGAAAGGAGGGTAGGTTATTGCATGACAATACAGCAATAAGGGGATGAACCCGTTGGACCATTCTTGGGCTCAGGAAGGTTCTTTTTCCTTTTGCTAATGGATGCAGAGCCATTCTGTTCTGCAAAACTGTGCTTGCTTCTGAAATGTTCTTGCCTGCTTAGTGATTACCAGAGTAGGCTAAATTATGCTCTACCTCAAGAAGTACTGGAAAAACATATAGAGGAAGGTATTCCTCAGGTAGTTTCCTGGTTTGGTACTGAGTCTGCCAGTGTGGTGAAATATGGAATAGACAAGGAAGAAGGAGGGTCTGTGGTGCCTGACTCTTCACTGGTGGAACAAAATCAGTAAAAAAAATAAGTATACTTGAGTAGGTTCAGCTTGAATTGGAGTCAGGCAGCTAAGAGTAACACGAGTTGGCTCTGGAGTTGAGCCTTCAGTGCTTAGTTTGTAACTAAATAAGACAAATTTGAAAAAAAAAAAAAAACAGCAAGAAATGAAACTTCTTAGTAAGTTCTGCAGAAGAGAAACCTGTTTGAAACACCTAGGGAAGAAAACAATGAGAATAAAAAGTCTTAAGGTGAAATTAACTTAGCATCAGTGTTGTTGCTTGTCTTGAATGCCCCCTTGTTAAAGATACATAGTAAGACATTAGTTCAGGTTTATGCTAGTGCTTTGTCCTTGGGGAGTTCTGAATGTGTTCAATATTCCTTTTATGATGTATTTACATGCTGATACTATCTTCTTTTTGTGTTTTCCTTGGTATTTGCGGCGGTAATATTTTTCTTTGTATTCTGACAGTTTCAACCAAAGCAGGTGAATTGATTTAGAAAAAAAGTAGTATTTCTGACTTTTTTTGTTGTGGTAGTTAGAATGTTTTGTTAATTTCATTTTTATTTTTTCATCTTTGCTCTGCATACTGTAGTCTGTGTTACAAAGTGTCCTGTATAAAATCTACAACGATCTATCTTCTAGAAGGTTTTGGTCTCTTTTCAGCCCGGTGATAGCAAGAAAATTACAGACAAACCAGAGATTGGGGTTGACTACAGATTTTAGGTCCAGAGGTAAATCAAGCATTCCAGTTTTTTTATTCTGACTTAGTTAATTTGAAGGTTGGGTTCTTGGCTCTTGGGCTCTGACCATTGAGAAGAGAAAGTCCTTAAGTGGTGAATAGTGCTGCACAATAGTCTGTGGAGACAAAGGATTAAGCTGTGAGAAGCAGACTCCGAGGAGCTGGTATTTCCCATTTCCTGTTTTCTGCAATCGCTGTTCTATCTTCCTACAAACTAGTAAAAGCAATGAGACCAGTTAGAACCATTGTTAAACATGATCCTAATGAGATCGAACCGATGGGAGATGCATTGTTAGCAGATGTGCCAATCTAAGTACCTGAGTGAGATTTTGTCCCTTATTTACAACCCCCAGTCAGTCAGTTGGTTAAAATAAAAGTTGTAAATCCTTTCTTGTGGAGATTCTGAATTGCATTATTTAGTGGAATGATGTGTTGTGTAGCAGTAGTCCCAATGAGGTTGAATGAGACATCAGAACTTTCCTTTTGGCAGCATCTTATGAGAGTACCACCAAAGATGAGATGTAGTGAATTCAAACTGTGAAGAAAATAGTCTACAAACTTTTGTGTAGATTGATTTGTTACTTACAGGGAAGAGATACAAAACGTGCTGTGGGTTTGGGAAAGGCACTAATATGCTGTGCATACAAACCCAACAACTTCACAAAAGTCACTCTTCTGAAAAGATCACAGGAAAGGTCAGTGCATTTCTAGGTCTGTGTAGGATGGTTTTCTAATAGTGAACGTTTCTGTTTGTGTCTTTCTCTCTGCTCTTACTTGCAGGGGATGCAGTCTCTGGAGTGCCTTGGAAATCGGCTTCAATTCAAATGTTTTTCTTTGCAGTTAATTGGTTTCCAGGTCAATGTTCCATCTTACACCAGAAATAGATTTGGGTGCATCTCTTCATTTACAGGTTTCTGAATAGGTACCCTAGGCAAAGTATTGCAAGAAACTTCCATTGTTCAGACACTCTTGAAAATAAAATAGCATAGAATTTGGGAATAAAAATAGAATTTGGGAAGGGTTTTGATAGCAGTCTTACCCTAAATGCACTTTTGAGGTGAAATCTCCAGCTTTCATTCTGTGACACAGTTGTCCTCATAAGGTAGGCACACCATGATGGAGAGCTCTCTTCTGCATGCATCACCTCTGGTGTGAGGGAAGCCCTGGATGGCATGCATTGAGCACTTTGACAGCAGCAACTCAAATGCCAGGAATCACTGACAGCCTCTTCAGTTCTCTGTGCAAAATGCAGGAGTCTGACAGCCACTTAAGAAGAGCGAGCAATTGCTTACTTATTGTAACTGAGTTAATTTCCATCTGGTGTATGAGCAGATATTCTCTAGGTTGGTGAATAAGCAGAGAGGCAGTTGAAGCTGCCATGTCCCATTTGTCCCAGCTGCCATGGTCAGGAAGGCAGATGCTCTTCTTCCAAAGCAATTAACTAATTTTCACCCATGTTTACCAGCCAGTGTGCCTGTATTGAGAGCACATCTCAAAGGAAGCTGGTATGGCACTGTTTTATTTGTACAACTCATTTTTTTACTCCAGTCATGAGGGGCAGGTAATACTTTCTAAATTGTATTTAACATAGCGTTCATGTGCAATGGGTGCATCATCTTCACAGGATCACAGGATGTTAGGGGTTGGGAGGAACCTCTGGAGATCATCAAGTCCAACCCCTGCCAGAGCAGGACCCTAGAATGCAGTGCAGGTCACACAGGAATGTATCCAGATGGCTCTTGAAAGTCTCTGGAGGAGACTCTACAACCTCCCTGGGCAGCCTGTTCCAGTGCTCTGTGACCCTCACAGTGAAGAAGTTCCTCCTCATGTTGAGGTGCAACCTCCTGTGCTGTAGTTTCTATCCATTGCCGCTTGTCCTATCCCAGGGTGCAACTCAGCAGAGCCTGTCCCCTCCCTCCTGACACCCAGCCCTCAGATATTTATAGGCATTTATTAAATCCTCTCTCAGTCTTCTCCAGACTTAACAGCCCCAGTGAATCCTTGATTTTTCCTCTTCCCCTTCAGAGTGTTGCAGAATTCCAGCTTGGTAAGCAGACTGATTTGTTTGTTAGGTTTTGTCATTATGAGCTTCCAAGGCAGATGCAGTGTCTGTTTGTGTTGGGAGTTGGTCCTGCAGTATGTCTTATGCTAAGATACGCAGAAGCACTTTAAGAATGGACATTGAGGAAGGATAGGTAGAAGCACACTGCTACCAGGAAAGGATTGGTGTTATTTTTAAAATTATTATTATTTGAAATAGGTGGTGTGGTTTTGTTCATGTGCAGATGAAATGTGCATTTTATTCAAGATGGTGGATTTAAAACATGAAGCAATGCTTTTAATTCTTCTATGATATTGTATGGCAACCAACTGAATAGTAGAGACCTGTCAAAGCAGACAGGAATGTGTTTATCTGTTGTGTTTTTTTCAAGCAGACATTATTTGTATTTAATTTCCAAAGTGGCACTGTAATTTTTGGGGGTTTTATCGGTCCTGCTTTCCAGCATGACACCATCACTAGGTACTTCACAGCTACAACAGCTGGCTTAATTAGATAGATATGTTACAGCACCAGAGCCAGTGCCTGCTGCCACTGTGCACAGGCAGCCAAGAGCTACAGCAAACAGTCTTTCAGAAGCATTAGCAACGCAATACCAATTGTAGTAAAATACCAAGCCAGCTTCTATGTGCTGTCAACTGAAAGTTATGCCTCATAGCCCCTACTTCATCTCAGAAATGCTGATGAATGATTCTGTGTGCTTAAGGTCTGCTTTGCTTCTCCAGAGTGGCTGTACTTCAATGACTGGCAAAATACTTTTTTTCCCACCTGTTTGGTTTTTTTTGTTTGGTTGGTTTGGGTTTTGTTTGTTTTCACAAGGTTCGAGTTAGTTATAATCCCTGAGGACAAAATGTTCTCAATATGACTTCAGCTCATTGCAGACCCAGCAATGTAGATGTGCTGTAAGTGAGGAAATGAGGTCATCTCAATGTGTATGATGGAAATTGTTAAAAGATTGCAGATTTTTTTCCATAGAAGGATCACTCAAAACTAACTCTACAAAATAAGCTTCAGAAGTACTGAGTAGGATTTGGAGGGTGGCTGGCCTAAGGGTGCTATGCTGCCTTAGGTAGTCAACTTGGCAAATGTGTACTGTACCCTCAGTTTAGAAGCAAATGCCAGAACCAGTTAAAATACATGTCCAGAGCAAGCTTTTGAGAATCTTGGGAAAGTCAGTGGGATACAGCAGCAAAGGAATCTGGGTCAGATTGACTGACCCACCAGCCTCAGAGTGTGAGCAGGCTGGGCTGCAGGCTTAGTCTCTGTCAACTCTGGTCATCCCCTCACAGCACCTATGAAATGGTTGATGGCAAGGAATGAGTATCTGAAAGTGATGACATTTTGGGATGGTTTTCATACTCTATGTGATAGGAAGCAGAGCTCGATAAGTAAGCATTCTTTCATCAGGCTTTTGAGTGCAACGTGTTGGTTTTGTGCAAGGCCACTATATCCATCGTAATTTTAATGAAAGCTCTCTGCTGGCTCACTGTCTTGTTTCATTTATGTATCACCCCTTTGGCATTGTGTAATCTATCAAGTTAGTTGGTTCTGTTGTTCAGCGTTCTGTTGCCTGCTTCCATCTTCCTTTTTATTTTTGCCTGCAGTTGTACTTTAAATTGTAAGCTCTGAAAAGGTGATCGTTCCTCCAAGCTACTTCTACAAAACTACTGAAAATTATAACTAATGAAATGTACCTAAAAATGAGGAGCAAGAAGAGCAGACAGAATCATTTGTGCACGAATCATTTGAGGCACGAATGTCTGAAGACCATGAGCTTCTTCTTAGGTCTTATAGGCACACACAAAATTTATGTAATTTAATCTAATGAAATTTTTTAATTTACCAATCAGAATCACCTTTTCCAAGGAACTTCAGGGCTCCTACCTTCACAGCTATTTTAACGAGAGAAGCCCTTGAGTTTTTTCAACAAGAAGTAGTTTGTTATCGTGTGAGATTCAATAGGATGAAAGGAGAGGCAGATGGTTCATATCTTTAAGTGACTTCGATTTCTGGACTTGTGCAGTGTTTGAAATTAAAATACTCTGGCATAGCTTTTGCTTCTGTTGTAGGTGCTGTAAGTTTCACTAGACTTCAAGTTTATCAAGGTTCAGATCTGTAGCAAATTTGATAGCATTGTCCTACACATTATACTGAGTTGTTTCTTTGGAGATTTGATGCGGCCTGAGATTATTCAGTGTGACAACACTTGACCTAAGCTAATTCAGTTCAGTGCACTGAGAACTAAAATGATAGCATTTTTTTTTCCTAGGATGGGTACCCATCTGTTGTCACACTAGTCACTGCAGACTGTGATGGGAGTATAAGAATACAGGATTTGCCATGCCAGATCAAACCAGTGGTCCATCTAAGTCACTTTCCTTTCTCTTGAGACAGGGTGGATCTTGGTGTTTCAGATAAAAGTATAGAGAACCCTACAGTAAACTTTGAAATGTCTCACACATTGTGGTATTTTCTTTTAATTCCCCTCTATTAGACTTTGGCCTGTGCTGTGCAGTGAAAGGAGTTAAATACCTTGTTTTTCCCAAATCTCCTCTGATGCAACACTTCATTTGCATGCTATCTAGCTAAACCTTATCTGAAGCCTGCTGCGCTTTTGATGTCAGTGTGGGGTGGCAGCAGTGCGTTCCACAAATGAATTTTAAGATATAGGTGGGAATGGCTAATGTAGCTTGTCTTGTTTCTCAAACCTCAAACATGCCTTCTATTAGATATCTCATCTTCAAACTGAAAGGATTCCCATCAGTATTGGCAGTCCCTGGCCTGCAGGCCCCTTGCAGTGCCTCTAATCATTCTAATGATTCTTCATATCTGTACCTTTCACTTGTCACAAGAATAGAGTACAGTATTTCATATAAAGTAGTAGCAATACTGTTTTTCTATAACATTTTAATGTTGGTATGAAAAATTAAGGGGGAAGCAAGATACTTGTAATCAGAATTATCTTTGAAAGGTTTTATTTCAGATATGTGAAAATGGTGCAAGAATCATTACAGCAGCGGGAGATTTGTCTTAAAATGTATGTTGAGCCCAGCCAGCAGTAGTGACAGCCTCTTTCACGTTAATGGCCCTTTTTTGCCTTTGAAGTTAATATTACTGTAGTTTAGTTTGTGCACTTCTTCAAGTAAAGCTTTATGTCTTCTTGCTATTAACCAATCCATTTAAGTTCATATGGGATGTAAAATTATACTTACTGTAGTCCTAACCTAATTTGTTTCTCCATTTACCTCAGCTTCTTCATTTACCTCATCCAAGGATGAGGTATTTTTAGAGAGAAAAATCCCTACTTTTTTCTTTTTATCCATCCAAGTGTTTTCCATCCAAATGTTTTCAAAGAACAAAGCTCTCTACATTTCTTCTTTTATTCCTCTTGCATTCGTTTTCCCCCTTGTATTATATGTGTCTTGAACTTGTATTTTTAAAAATTAATCAAGAACTGGTGGTCTTGAAAGCAGCCAGCACAGTCTAGCATGGCTAGCATTCACTTGCATGCATGCTGAAATGCATGCATGAGCACCTGGAGATCATAAGAATGGCCTCTGAAACGCATGCATGAGCATCTGGAGATCACACGAATACCCCTTGGAGGCAGCTGTACCTGGGTGGGAGCCCTTAATCTCCTTGCATACACTCAGCATTGGCCACAGCACAAGAACTAAAGCAATTAGCTGAGGTATAGTAGCACCGTGTGGACTTCAAGGGAAAATGCAATGCTTTTGTCTATTGGGAGTAAGTGTAATGTAGTGTTTGACCTCTAAATATGACAACAGCTGTGATGGGTTCTTTTCCTGCAAAACTGGCAGCCTTCACCGTCCCCTTCTGTAGGCTCTAAAATAAATAATGGAAACTACCATAAACACAAGATTCGATATTGATTTTCTGGAGTTTAAGATAATCTGAGGTCTTCAGAGATCAGTATCCTTTCCTGTGGCATACACATATGTATGCTGCTGCTATAAAAATAAATAACTGAAGCTCTTTAAGGTCTTGTTTGTGCAAAAGATGAAACATTTATTGGCCACTATATTTTGAACATTGTATTTCTGAAGCTGAATTTGATGCTTTGTGTCCCATAAAATAAAAATTATGAGATTGAAGGCCATAATCAAAAGAAAAGGACGCAATATGTCACTCCATTGCCAGAATACATGTAACTGGTGGAACTGAGCTGTACTTCAAATATGCTTTTCTACATTTTTAATGATAGCTAATGAATCAAAAGCTGAGAGGCCTTGGAGATGAGTTATTTATCAGGTTATTTTTTCCCTGTGGTGTTCTGCGGTACTTCTGCCTCATACCTCTGGTTGCAGACTCTTCCTGTGATGTGGCTTGCTGTTTGGTCTGTTCCCTGTCCAGCACTTTGCATCTCTTTATGAATGCCAGGGTAGGGTTCAGTGGTGCTGATTTCTAACTTTTCACATCAGCACATGTTAGGAAGACTTGCAGGAGCAAAGCCATGCTGATTTTCATTCTGTTATGATGACCTGGGTGCTGTCTGGGTTGCAGGTCTGTGTGGCGCCCCAGGGCCAGATGTCCCCTGCCAAGTGCTGCTGTGATGCATGCTGCTAGGAGCTATCCGGGACCCCCCCATACACCATCCCCAAACTCCTGCTTAATGCAGTAAAAAGGCAGAGTAAATTGTAGCCTGCACCCTGGGACCTGACAGAGCTGCAAGTCATCAAGGAAGCCTTGATGAATCAGGAGCAGTCTCCTAAATATCAAGAGGGCTGTATGGCCCTGCAGAATATTGTGGGTTTCTGCAGTGTGACCATATTGCAGCATCAATATGAAAAGAGAGGAGAAGAGAACTCAAGCTACACAAATAAAAATAATTCACAGGGAAGTGGCTTAGCAGCTTACAGTTAGCTTTGCCTCTTCAAGTGTGTGATCAATGCCAACCGGCACGTCAGCTCAGCACTGAGGAGCGTTCAGTTCTCTGCCTGCCCCAAGCATGGTGGTCTCCATTACTCAATGGGCATTGCTGCTGGCACCTCAGAAGCAGCATTTTGGCAGGAAAGAAACTGTGTGAGGCAAAGTCATTGATGTAAATTGAAGGTAATCTCTCAGCCGCTCAAATGGAATCCATTGCAATATGGGTTAGGTAGCCCAGATTACCCCTGCCTGTGGCTCTCCCAGGTGGTGCAGCAGGAGGAGATCACAGGACACTACTTAGAAGGGTATGCATTTACTGAACATGGGAGGGAACTCCCCAGTGCTGGATTTAAATGGCCAAATAGAAGAGAAGAGGTGATAATGGTGTCTTTTAAAAATTGGCTGTTTTATTGAGCTGATGCATTGCTGGGTTGTTACCCAGCATTTTATTGGAGACGGTGTCTGATAAAATGATAAGAAATAAATCAGTAGCATTGGTGAGTTATTAGTGGATCCCATTTAAGTAGCAAGGTTTCATTGCTCCTGTTTTCTTACACTTAGACATTTGGGTTTACAGAATTACAGAATCAGCCAGGTTGGAAAACACCTTCAAGATCATCAAGTCCAACCTATCACCCAACACCATCTAATCAACTAAACCATGGCACCAAGTGCCTCATCCAGTCTTATTTTAAACACTTCCAGGGACAGTGACTCCACCACCTCCCTGGTCAGCCCATTCCAATGGCCAATCTCTCTTTCTCTGAAGAATTTATTTGTAACACCCAGCCTAAACCTCCCCTGGTGCATCTTGAGGCTGTGTCCTCTTGTTCTGTCACTGGTTGCCCAGGAGAAGAAACCAACCCCCACCTGGCTACAACCTCCTTTCAGGTAGTTGTAGAGAGCAATAAGGTCTCCCCTTAGCCTCCTCTTCTCCAGGCTAAACCCCCAGCTCCCTCATAGGGCTGTGCTCCAGACCCCTCCCCAGCTTTGTGCTCCAGATCTCTCACCAGCTTTGTTGCCCTTCTCTGGACATGTTCGAGCAAGTCAACATCCTTCTTAAACTGTGGGGCCCAGAACTGGGCACAGGACTCAAGGTATGGTCTAGAGTTTCTTCCTGTCTCTGGAGAATTGATTCCTTCTAGCTGGACAGCAGATTTTGGGAAAGACCTCCTAACCTGCTCAACATTTGGCTCTCTGTCACACCCAGGCAGACGTCGAAATACAGCATCCTTTTTTGTCTTTCTCTTGCATAAGTCTTATTTCCTGCCCTTGTCAAAAATCATACATTCAGCACTTTTGCTTGTTTTCTTCAAAGTTCAGAATCATAGAATCACAGAATGCTCTGGGCCAGAAGGGACCTCCAAAGCTCATCCAGTTCAACCTCCCCTGCAGTCAGCAGGGACATCCTCAACTAGATCAAGGCTGCCCAGGGCCTCGTCAAGCCTCACCTTGAATATCTCTAGGGAAGGTGCCTCAACCACCTCCCTGGGCAACCTGTTCCAGTGTTCCACCACTGGACATTGACCATAGTCAAGTTCCTAACATCCAATCTAAATCTGTTTTTCTGTAGCTTGAAGACATTGTCCCTGGTCCTGTCACTGCAGGCCTTTGCAAACAGTCTCTCCCCATCCTTCCTGCAGCCTCCTTCAGGTACTGGAAGGCTGCTATGAGGTCTCCCCAGAGCCTTCTCATCTCCACACTGAACACCCCCAGCTCCCTCAACCTGTCTGTGTAGCAGAACTGCTCCAAGCCCCTGATAATTCTCTTGGCCCTCCTCTGGACCCTCTCCATCAGGTCCATATCCTTCCTATATTGAGGGCTCCAGACCTGCACACAGTACTCCAGGTGAGGTCTCCCCAGAGCAGAGCAAAGTGGCAGAATCACCTCTCTGGATCTGCTGGCAACACTGCTTTCCACGCAGCCCAAGCTGTGATTTGTCTTTTGTGCTGCAAGCTCACCCTGCCTGCTCATGTCCAGCTTCTCATCCATCAGCACCCCCAAGTCCTTTTCCTCAGGGCTGCTTTCTATCACCTCCTCCCCACAGTCTGTACTGACAGTGAGGATTGTTCCAGCCCAGGTGCAGAATGATGGAGGCCTCCCAGTCTCAGTATGCATATGCTGAGTAGGAGGCCAGAACTTCAGAGGTGAGTGTGTGAGCACTTAGTGTGCTTCAGCAGCGAGATGCAAGGCATGCTGGCCTGTGGTTGCAGTGGGCATGAGCGCAATTTTTTTTTGTACTTTTATCACAGAATGCTGCTGAAATTCCTGGACGAATAAGGGGGTATGATGCAAGATGAGTTGAGGCAGATTTTAAAAAGATTAATTTGGGATGGAAAGGTTGAACTCATTCTTTACCAACACAGGTAGAAAACACCTGAAATGTTGGTTCTTTGAGATGGAGGAATTTGTTGTAAGGATGCTTTCTAACCCCCATTTTTTCAGGTTGATTTTTTTTTCTTCAAACTCTCCAGAAGTAGTGAAGTCACAGTAGGGATCTTGGAATCCTATTTTTCAGGATGTGTTAGAGTACATACTCCTCAGGTGTGTTTGGAAGGCCTTGGGGAACATTCTTGTTTGTTTGACCTGAGACAGAACAGAGAAGTAGTCGTCCGCCCAAATGGTAGCATCTTCAGAAGTCACTTGTATGCAAAATGGTGCAGCTGCATTTAGTCCATGTTAGTTTCTTCTGGATTATTTCAAGTTTTAGAGACTCCTGTGTATGTGGGGATAAAGCTTGGTCCCAACATTATTTTCTTGCATCATTTTTGATGGGAATTGCACCTGTTAATGTGTAACTTGTATCACTGTATGTGCCAGATGGTTGCACTTGAGGCTGCAGGGCTACATGTTACATTCCTTCCAGCCATTATATTTGACAAAATTTTGACAAAATTACTTACATTGTACAACGCTATCAATACAGCTCCAGCTGCCTGAATGCAAGCAGTTTACAGTCATGGAGTTGCAAGGTCCAATGTAGTATAAGTAATTGGGTTGTTGAGTGGGTGAAATGGGTCTGACTGAACTATTTGGACCATGCATTTTTTTGACTGACATTATACAATATTCATATCATTGCTTTTCAAGGCTGGTGTTTCAATAGGCACATTGGACAGGAAAAATTGTGTGCAGTGTACATTAATGGTTTAACTCTTCATAGTAAACCTTATTGAACTTTATTCTGGAAACATCACAGTGGAAGCTGGCTGCAGTTGAAAGTGAACTTTGAAGCCCAAAGCAAAATTTCTTTGAACCTGAATGTATGGAATAAATCTCAACTACTAATCAGACTATATAGAATATTTTTCAGATACAAATTTTAATTAACACTTTAATATTTTTGTTTAACAACAACTGCAACAGCTTCAGAGTCTACTGCTCTAGCCATGGTAAAGTGTACTGAAATCAGGAATTCACGGCTGCAGACAGACGTCTGGAGCCAGAGACTTGGCATACTTTTGAAGTCAGTGGAGTTGCTCTGATTTACACCTTCTAAGGATCTGCCCTCTGAGATCAGTGCTGGTCCAGACTGATGTATTCTGGGTCAAATTTAGTGAACCTGGAAGAATTAGGGCCTCAGAGCATGTATTGTTCATTTAAAAGGTTGGTTGGACCTTCCTCTGTGTGTGTTGTGTTCCACATAGTCTGATTAGTGGGGGGCATGCATTACATATTTCTGGGAATAACTCAATTTTACTTCCAACTTTCATTCTTTTCCTTCTGAGAAGTCAGATGGCTTTATGATAATTCCCTGCTGCTCTCTAATCCCTAAATCTCTTTCCTGTTTCTCACTTCTGTAAGGTATTAAGTGCTGGTCCATAACATTAGTGTGTCTGTGTGTTTAATTTCACCAGGCCAGGCATAAAGAATTTTAAAGTCATGCTATTTCAAGGTGGCTATATTTTCCACAAGACACTGTTAGGCTCAGTGGTAAAGGTTAGCTGCTGTTTGTTGACTTCCAGCTACAGTAAGTACTTTAAAATATCATCAACAAAATGTAAAATTGCATCTTACTGCAAATTAGAAAAAAATCTTTGGGCTAATGAACTTTCTGACTTAGGATATTTGCTTTTCTAGCTGCTGAATATGAAAATTAGAAGTGTGAGCTCCTGATACATTGGTCTCCAACATGTAGTAAATAACTACAACCAAGGCTAACCAGGGAGACCATAGTAATGCCATGTGCTGCCCACTGCTTGTACAGTATGGGCACTGTGCTTCATGGGACCATGGGCTTGCTAAGAAGGTTTGCATGAGGTTACCTTGCAGTGTCGGGGGTGCATTGCTTTACTGCAGAACTGGTGCTGCTGTGCAGTTAGCAAGTATCAGGCAAAAGGCGAAGTTCATGTGTCTGCAACGGGGTCTGTAGTGGACAAGGTCAGGGAATTTCTGCATCATCTGCTTAATAGAATCATAGAATCGTCATGGTTGGAAGGGACCTCATGGATTATGTAGTTCCAACCCCCTGCCATGGGCAGGGACACCTCACACTACATCACGTTGCTCACAGCCACATCCAGCCTGGCCTTACAAACCTTCGGCGATGAGGCTTGCACCACCTCCCTGGGCAACCTGTTCCAGTGTCTCACCACCTTCATGGTGAAGAATTTCTTCCTAACATCCAATCTGTATCTTCCCACTTCTAGTTTTGCTCCATTCCCCCTAGTCCTGTTGCTCCCTGACGCCCCAAAAAGTCTCTCAGCAGCTTTCTTGTAGCCCCCTTCAGATACTGGAAGGCCACAGTAAGGTATCCTCAAAGCCTTCTCCAGACTGACCAACCCAGATCTCTCAGCCTGTCACTGATGCTCACTGACATGCTTTGGGGAAACGTGAAGAGTGTTGGAACTGGTCTCAGTTTCGCTATCTCCTCTCCTCTGAACAGCATCATCTCTTTTACCATTTTCTACTTGGGCAATGTGAAGAACTGAGTGCAAGACCATCATCTGAATGAAAAATCCCTAAACCCAAGCAGAAGGGGCTGTGTTTCACACAGGCCTATATTCTTAACAGCCTCCTGGGAGTTTTTTTACTGGCAGGGCTCTGGGATACAGACGCAGAGAAGTTTTTTTTAATACTTACAATATTTGTATCTTCTGTGCTTGTGAATCTTAACTGTCTGGTATGTTATAGGATATGTCATGGAGCTTGAATTGAGCAACCTAAGAGGGTGGTTACTAGGAAATGTATCTTAGTGGGAATATTAATGTGGTCTCTTTATATTGAAACCAGGTTTGACAATGTTTATGTAGCCCATAGGCTGAACAGTGATGTTAGTATGAAAGAGGCAGATTGTTTAGCTGAAAGGAGAGTTGAAACTTGTCATGTTTGCTTAACTGACATTAATGTTTTATGCACTCAGTACTTCTAGGACTGCTTCTCTGTGTGGGATTATGGTAATTCCTGATCAATTGTGTCTTTGTAAGAAAGTACAACTGTGCATAGAATGGCTAAAATCCAAGGTAGCTCTTTACTGCTTAAAGACCAATTAGAGAATAGTTTATTACCCACCTTTGAAAAGAAAAATATTCCAATAAACAAATTCTTGATCAACAAAATGTGAAAGGATTTAGCAATTTTAATTCACTTGGATTTGGCTAAAATCCCTGTTTCATAAGAAGATATAAATCCTTTGCATCAATCTACAGACTGCAGCTTCTGCTGCATGAATACAAATCTCTTGGAAACACAATTCTGTTGTTGTCTGTGAGGGGTGCAGGGGCAGAAGAATGCATTTCTTGGGGGCCTTGGTCCTCTCTGAGGTGTTGGCAAAGGAGGAAGATCACCCTAAGAAGCCTGGAAAAAAGGCAGCAGAGAGTTTGCTTTGCAGTTGTCTCATCCCCTAGATTCTCCCTCTTTGATTATAAAACCTCTGGAATGGAATAAAAACCAGAAATTAAGTAAAGGTTTGGCCACCATAGTTAGTGCTGATTTGACTAATTGCTGTGAAATTATTCCATTATCTGAATTTTGTAGTTTATTGTTTGTTTCTTTTTCCCCAAGGCACAAATGTTTCTACTGAATTTATTTTCAGTGTTTGGTTTTGAAGCAGCAAAACTGTTGTGATTTTTATTTTGGCCACCTGTCACATCACAGCTCAGCCCAGCTCTTTAAAACAAATTCAGCATTGCTTGGTATATTAATTACTATAAGAATTCCATCTCACTATGGTTCCAGCGTGTTTATTTTGCAGTTAAAGGAACAGGTTGCCCAGGGAGGTGGTGGAAGCCTTATCCCTGGAGGTTTTGAAGGCCAGGCTGGATGTGGCTGTGAGCAACGTGATGTAGTGTGAGGTGTCCCTGCCCATGGCAGAGTGTTGATACTGGATGATCCTCAAGCTCGCTTCCAACACTGACAATTCTATGATTCTATGATATTCTTGCAAAAGTAAGTTTAGTCACTGCAAAAAAGTAATTTTCCTAGTATGTTTTAAAATTGAAAGGTTCAGAATGAATCCTCCAAAAGGAATAATATGCATAAGAGCAGTAAGGAACAGGCATCCAAAAATCTAGGAGCTCCTTTGTTCCCCACCTGCTCCCCCAATGGCAGTGCCACAAGGCTCTTTATGTGCACGCACACGTGTTTGCACTCCAATAAATGGTTGGATAGATGGTGTGGGTAGAATGAAAACCCCTGCTACTCGAGATTGAAGTGCCTGTCACTGACATTAATTTAGATGTAGTATTAGGGAGTCTCTTAAAGGTCAGGTTTCCCCTGGAGCGTTAGTTTACCCTGGACATTTTTACAGATGATGTGCTAAAGATGTAATGCATCTAATAACTACATCTTGGCTTCATCTGCTTGATTCATCAAATACTTCCCTCCTCAATACTGACTTTTCAGTGACATTATATATGAGATATTAGAAGACAGCATGTTAATACTGTGTTGATTGCAACTGATTTCTGGTTATTTTTTTGTGGTACATAAAAAGGTAGGGAGGAAAATAATGCTCATCTATTGACTAATGCTAGTGGCCTGTGGCTTCTGGAAAATAGGGACCCTTCATTGCTTGATTAAGGGAAGATGGCTATGAATGGCAGCTGCCTTGTCCTGGGAAGATGGCTCAGTGTTCTTCCTGGGAGAGCAGCATCATGACTGCCTCTGCAGATGGGTTTAGCATGCTGCATGTAAAACGTTATATACTGAGCCAAGTAATCTTTCCTGGGTTCTTGCAAAGCTGTAGATGGTTAAGTACGTTGTTAACAAAAGGTGAAGCTTAATCTTTGACATTATCCTGTAAGGACTTCTTAATGCAGATGTTTAAGCCATTTTAAGGGGTCTTCTAACTTGATTGTGAAGACTGTAGTTGACCAGAAACCAGAACAGGGCAGCCCTGAGATTGATAACATTGTTTGCTTTGTAACAGTCAGTTTGTCTTTCCTACATGATAGGAATATTTTGTATAGTTTAACACATGCATTAATCTGTATATTCTGTCCTCATCAAGAAGAACTTGGTCTAAAGCAAGTAGGAAAACTTGGTATAAAGCATGTATGAATACTTGCTATGAAGCACCAAGAAACCACAAATTTAGAAACAAAATTGCTTTGTGAAATTAATCAAATTAGAGTGGCATGTGCCAAAGAGCTGGCAGTGGCACATTTTAGGAGTTCAGCTGGTTTCACCTCTCCATTGGTGACTGATAAATTTTTTGCTGTGCAAAATGGGGTTTGCCAACTGTAAAATGGGGTTTAAGGCTTAAACCCAAGCAAATGTGAAAACTCCCACAACTCTGAGATCGTCGTATGACAATGAAATACAGATGTGAAAAGTTGCTGCTTTACCAAGAGAAGCTGTTTTTTCTTCATCACAGAACTGGAGCTGTGTATTTCCTCGATGCCAACCAGGGCATGAGGCTCCTGGTGCACCAGAGCAAGCACAGTTTCATTGGTGGGGAAGGCAAGACTGACTTACATATAGGCGGTTGGTGGATGTGTGTCTACACTCTTCTCCTAAACTGCAGATCTCTCCCTTTGCTTGTGATCAAATCCATAAAGGAGAATTGCTTGTTGTCTGCACAGATTCCCCTAGTTATCCAGTTGTCCCTGGCATCTAGGTGAGAACAAAAGCAGTGGAATAGCATTGAATTATGGTCTTGCCCCCTGAAACGCACCCACACCAAATTAATTTACTTTAGCTCAGGCTGAAGACTAGGCTGTGTGTCTTTGTCCAGACTTTGTCCTTAAACTCTGAAGCAAAGCACAACCTCGCCCTTGTGTTTTTTGTGGTTTTTTTCTTTTCCTTTTTCCTAGAACTGCCTTTTGTATGTATTGGCAGAAAAACAGCATTGCTCTTAAGGATCTAAGAGTCAGTACTGCTTATGCAATCCTGGAGCTGCTGTTACATTAAAGGGAGTGGGGGGGGGGGAAAGCCCATAAATATTGAAAGAATTTCTACAGTAAAGAGATTTGAATTTATGATTGATTTCAGAGTGATCTGTGTTTAAACTTTGAATGGGAGTAAAATACTGTCTTGTTCAAATATTGAACTAGTTCTAAAATTAAATGGCTTGAACACAGAACTCTCTCATGGGGAGATTGTAGTCTCATTTCAGCCTCTGACTTCTCTTGCATATTGTACTATACCTCATTGTACTCACATGCCACTGCTTCCTTAGGCTGTGCTGAGAGGCTTTCTGATACGATTCCACTAGTTGATTGAAAAATGCCCAATAAGAAAACACAAAATGCACTGAAAAAATCAGTAGCAGCTGACAGTTTTCAGGGTAGTGGGAATTTATCAGAATGATGTAGGCAAATACGTGGGATGCTTTTTAAGGCAGAAGATCAGGGGAGGTAAAAGAATTAAAGAACACTGACACAGAGATGTGGTCACTGGAGTGTGGCATAATGAGCAAGAACTGTGTCACTGGAGGAGGTTAATCTCTGGAGCTTGGCCCATAAACAGAAGAACAAACCAGTACCTGTTATTGCTAACCAAGCCCCTCTTCACTCTCTGGGGTGCTGGTTATTCTTTACTGACTAGCTTGCTGCAAAAGTTACAGTTTTGTGAGTCCCATTAAGCAGCCCACAGTTTTACTTTGGAGCATGTGCTGTCTCCTTCTTAGTGTGGCTTTGTGTTTGAATGAGTTTGGTTCTCTGGCTTGGCTTTCACATTTGGCTGTAGGATGCTTCATGAAAATCTTACATCAGGAGCAGTGAGAGCTGCAGTCAGACTAGATAAAATGCAGCATGAGTGATGTGTGTACTGTTGTCTTAGTGACCACAACATTAAGATTTGCTGTGTATTTTACAACCAATATTGCTTTTCAGTTTCCTAACACTTGAGGGCATAATTACTTCAACTGACTAATTGAGTTGATAGCCACTTTTGTATGTTCTCAGTGCACACTTTTCCTTGAGATGGGGTGGTGTGGTTGATCAGTGTGACATTGATAGTACTGCTAGCTTGACCCACTCTGCTTGGAGTTTTGTCATAGCTGCTGGAGAAGGCAAAACTGCAGATGAGCTACTACTGTTCCCATCCCTGTTGCAGCAAGAAACTGATTTGTGATAGCTGGAGATTTTCTGCAGATAGAAAGCTTCAATGGCAAATCCAGTGTGGTAGAAGTATGTATTTTTATGGCTGCAAGCAAGGGGGTTGAGGGTAAGCTGGGTTTGCAGTGCTAGATAATAGTGTGGAAAATGATCTCTGTGATGACCAAGGTTTCATGAACCCATAGTGGAATGTGAGTTTGCTGTTTATTTAAATTTTTTATGTTGCCATGAACTTAAGCCACTGGAAGAGGACCTCCATTTACAAATGAATAAAAACTTGGGTTTGGATTGGGGAGAGGTGTATTATGGCAATTTCTCAACATTTGGAAGTTTGAAATAGTTCTTTCAATAATACCACTTTATAAATCAAATAAAATCTCAAGAACTTAATGCACATTTTAAGTGTTTTGGGTTGTTTTATTATTATTATTATTTAATATTACTGTGATATAAACCCAACAGAGAATCAATGGAAGCTTTCCTGAGCTATAATAAATCCATGAGAAATTATGGGAAATGTAGACATCTGAATAACTGTCATATTCTAAAAGATAAATCAATTACAGACAGTGGAGGCTGTCTAATCAAACACTGCTGTTAAGCCTCGGGAGCCACCTATTCCATGATTCTAATGAACCATGAGGCATGGAAGTAAGCTTATAGTGGGAGCCATGTGTAAGTATAGGTGCCCCCAAATGGCCACAACCTCCCTTCAGGTAGTTGTACAGAGCGATAAGGTCTCCCCTGAAACTCCTCTTCTCCAGACTAAACAATCCCCAGCTCCCTCAGCCTCTCCTCATAGGGCTGTGCCCCAGACCTCTCCCCAGCCTCATTGCCCTTCTCTGGACATGTTCAAGTATCTCAATGTCCTTCTTAAACTGAGAAGCCCAGACCTGGACATGGGACTCAAGGTGTGGCCTAACCAGCACTGAGTACAGGGGCACAATGACTTCCCTGCTCCTGCTGGCCACACTATTCCTGATCCAGGCCAGGATGCCACTGGCCTTCTTGGCCACCTGGGCACACTGCTGGCTCATGTTCAGTTTCTGTCCAGCAGTACCCCCTGGTCCCTCTCTGCCTGGCTGCTCTCCAGCCACTCTGTCCCTAGCTTGTAGCGCTGCATGGGGTTGTTGCAGCCAATGTGTAGAACCTGGCACTTGGACTTGTTAAATCTCATGCCCTTGGATGCTGCCCATCTGTCCAGTCTGGCAAAGTTCCTCTGGAGAGCCCTGCTACCCTCCAACAGATCAACTCCTGCTCCCAACTTGGTGTCATCTGCAGACTTACTAATGGTGGACTTGATCCCCACATCTAGATCATCAATAAAGATATTGAACAGGATGGGGCCCAGCGCTGATTCCTGGGGGACAGCACTAGTGACTGGCTGCCAGCTGGATGTGGCACCATTCACCACCACTCTCTGGGCTCAGCCCTCCAGCCAGTTCCTAACCCAATGCAGTGTGCTCCTGTCTAAGCCATGGGCTGAACAGCTTGGCCAGGAGTTTGCTAGGGGGATGGTGTCAAAGGCCTTGCTCAAGTCCAGGTAGACTACATCCACGGCCTGCCCCACATCCACCAGGCAGTCACCTGGTCACAGAAGGAGATCAGGTTGGTGGAGCAGGACCTGCCCCTCCTGAATCCATGCTGCCTGGGCCTGATCCCTTGGCCATCCTGTAGGTGCTGTGTGATTGCCCTCAAGATGACCTGTTCCATAATCTTGTCCGGCACTGAGGTCAGACTGACAGGCCTGGCGTTTCCAGGTTCCTCCATCTGGCCCTTCTTGTGGATGGCATCACATTGGCCAGCTTCCAGCCATCTGGGACCTCTCCGGTGAGCCAGCACTGGTGGTAAATGATGGACAGTGGTGTTCTGTGAACTTTGAAAGAGTAGGATCATTAGGCCAGGTTCACTGTCCTCAAGTTTTCATGTCTCTATAGCTTCGATTGAATTCAGTGAAGCTGCAAAGACCTTTGTGCGGCCTAGTTTTGGCCCCAGGTGGTGGGTGTTTGTTTGCAGGTGTCTGTGTGCATGCATGTGTTACATGCAAGATGGAAGCAGTCACAAATATTTTATATGTGTAAAGAGAAATACATTGGGAAAAACTTAATGTCAAGAAGACTTGCAAGTACGTGAGGTGTAATGTGGAACTCCCCACATGCTGGCATCGAGGGCATTTCACAGAAAAGTCACTGAGGCAGTTACTGAGAGTGGTCTGTGCTCTGGAGGCATCTATTGCTGTGCCACCTATGACACTGGCTGGTTTGTAGACCCCTTTCCTGGCTAAGACACAAATGTAGAGAAACAAGGCCATTTGAGATAAACATAGCAGAAAATTGTCATAATGAAGTCTGAGAAATTTAAGCAGAGACAAAAATGATTTCTAGTTTACACAACCTTAATTTCACCTTAGTTAAGTTAGTTTGTTTGTTTGTTTTAATGGAAACAGGATATATAAAATAAAGTATTGTATGGATGAGTGTAATCCAGTGAATGGTTTATGGACACACTCCTCCAGGGAGTACTGTAAGTTCACCGCTGAGTGCTAGGTTTTGCATTTGGATCTCTAATTTAACTGCAAGAAGTGTAAAAACTGATGCATTGAGCCAGCTCCCTACTGGTTACACATCTGAGACTCAAGTGCTTCATTAGTTACTTTTAAAGCTATAGTAAGTAATTTTAAACACCATATGAAGGGAGTTTCTTTTTGGCCTTTTGTTGTGTTTTTTTATTAAGGCTTAATGTTTCCAAGAAATAGTGAAAAATCTAAAGCACATAAAAGATCACATGCTGTTGGTAGAAATGACTATATTGGCTCCAACCCTGTTTGTTTGAAACAGTGGCTGTAAGAGACTTGTGTATTTTGGTAACTTCACTGACTGTTATTCTCCTTCTACCTCGTTTTGGGGGTCAGCCATCAGAAGTGCAGAAGCTATGCAGATCTGGAGATACAGTACTTTTTGTTGGATGGAGAGGATGGGTTGAATTAATAACCTAATATGTAGGTTGCTGGCAGCGCCCTCAATGCTTCAGGGGAAGCACAGCTGCAGAAGAACAGTCAGAGTTTAAGGCCATCGATATTGTTTAGCTTTAGTTATTATTATTTCAAAGTTGGTTTGCTGCTCAGGAAGTGTGGAATGGAAGAGCAGACAGTGAGGTGGATTAGGAACTGGAACTGGTTACAATATAGAGTTCAAAGAGTGGTGATCAATGGTGCCAAGTCCAGCCGGAGAGCTGTAACTAGTGGAGTCCCCCAGGGATCATTGCTGGGACTGGTGCTGTTCAACATCATCAATGACATTGATGAGGGAACAGTGTCTGCTCAGCAAGTTTGCTGATGACACCAAACTGGGAGGCTTGGCTGATACACCTCAAGGCTGTGTGGCCATTCAATGAGACTTCAACAGGCTGGAAAGCTGGGCAGAGAGGAGCCAAATGAGGTTCAACAAGGATAAGTGCAGAGTCCTGCATCTGGGGAGGAAGAATAAACTGCACCAGTACAGGTTGGGAGGTGATCTGCTGGAGAGCAGCCCTGTGGAGAGAGACCTGGGAGTCCTGGTGGATAACAAGTTATCCATGGAACAGCAATGTGCCCTGGTGTCCAAGAAGGCCACTGGGATCCTGGGGTGTATTAAGAAGAGTGTGTCCAGCAGATAGAGGGAGGTTCTCCTCCCCCTCTATTCTGCCCTGGTGAGACCTCATCTTGAGTACTGTGTTCAGTTTTGGGCTCCCCAGTTTAAGAGGGACAGGGATCTGCTGGAGAGGATCCCGCAGAGGGCAGCAAGGATGATTAGGGCACTGGAGAACTGCCTTACGAGGAGAGGCTGAGGAACCTGGGGCTTTTTAGCTTGGAGAAGAGAAGACTTAGAGGGTATTTAATAAATGTTTATAAATATCTGAGGGCTGGGTGTCAGGAGGGAGGGGACAGGCTCTTCTCACTTGCTCCCTGTGATAGGACAAGGAGCAATGGATGTAAGCTGCAGCACAGGAGGTTCCACCTCAACACAAGGGGGAACTTCTTTACTCTAAGAGTCACAGACCACTGGACCAGGCTCCACAGAGAGGTTGTGGAGTCTCCTTCTCCAGAGTCTTTGAACGCCCATCTATGTTCCTCTGTGACCTGAGCTACACTGTATGGTCCTGCTCCAGCAGGGGGGCTGGACTTGATGATCTCTTTGGGTCCCTTCCAACCCCTGACATCCTGTGATCCTGCATCCCGGAGTGGGGCTGGCACTTCTGTAGAAGACTATGTCCTAGGTTCAGAAAGCTTGAGATCTAAGTGGAATGCTAGATGGACAGTGAGGGTAGAACATTGTGCCAGAGAAAGAGCTTTGATGGGGACAGGTTAGGATGATGGCCCCAGAGTAAATTAGTTACTTCCTTTGGGTGTACCTTGTCTTATGAACGTGTAGGCAGGCTTGTGAGACAGAGTGCATGCAGAGTTGGAGAGAGTGTGGCAGATCTTTACTGTGAGGTAGGATGTGAGCAAGACTTTGTAAGTATAGATTTTGGTGGTTTGAGGCTGGAAAATAACAGGGATTGAGGTGAAGTTCATGAAAGAATAAAGTTTCTGAAGGTTAATGTCATCACTTAAGTGGAAGGAAAGGAAATTATGCTAATAGATATCACTGAACAAAACGTATGTTGCACTCTGCTTACAGCTTCAGCAGCACCCTAAACTTTTCCTTCAAGAGTTAGATTCTTTTTTCTGGTGAACCAACATCTTGCTGTCTGATAGGAGCTGGGAATGAAGCATTTATGTAGGCTGATGCAGGAGGAGAAGGCAGCTTGTGCAGCACCACGTTTTATCCCCTGCTGCTGCAAGATACTGAAGACAAAGAAATTTCTCATCCTCCACTGTGAAAGTATTTCCCTCCATCACATTCCTGCAGGACAGTGGTTGGAATATCTCACCCCACTTGATGGTTAGACACAGGCTTGTGAATTCCAGTCTTAATATATTCATGGCCAAGTCTTAATCATTTGTTCTTATGCCAAAATAGTCTTTTAACTTGAATAGCTTCTCTGCCTCTCCATTTCTGATCTCTTCTCCAACCCCCTCAAAAACCCTTCAAAATAGGGTATAAAATCTTGCATAATGTTTGGGCCAGAGTGATGACTTGGTAGTTTGATAGATTGCTCTCCCATATTTAAATGCAGATATTATGTTAACTGCTTCTCTAGTCATTTGTATAACCTCTGACTTAAGAGATTTATTAAAAACTAAGTTTTCCAATAAGTGGAACTAAGACCAAAGTAAGTAAAGTCTCTCATTTTTTCTGCATATACATACAATATGAACCTTAGAACAAGTGTCTTGTACACTTGGCTTTGCTTTTCTGCAGATACAGAAAGCAAGATACCAAGATTTAATCACTCCCGTGTGCATTTCCTGCCATTTTTTCTCAGCCTGTGTGGTGACAAATCACAGAGTTAGGCTTAGCCTGAGAGGGAATAATGCACTTCAGTGCCATTGTAGGGGTGGTCTTCTGGACTTTGAAGAAGGTAAGGAACTGAGAGAAGGCAGAGGAAGTCTTTGGAGTGGAAGGCAAACATTAAGGGGAATAAAAAAGGTAGGAAAGTCGAAGAGTAAGGTCATTATATGTTACGCTTTTCTGAAGGGTTTTTAATTCCCCAAACTGTCAGCAGTGATAGGAAAAATTCCCTCCTGTCTCTCACTGATGGAATGCCAGAATTAAAACTCCGAAGATTTATACATAAATTGAACCGCAGGTGCACTTTTGCGGGGGCAGAGTGGGAAAGATCTTAATGAAGTCTATAAAAATCAACTGGGGAATTCTGTAAAAGACTAAACAAAATTATATATGTTGCTGAAATAGTGTAGGATAACTCCATGGATCATCTTCTCATCCTAATGCTGGCTGTTCAGTTTTCCCAGCTGAAGATCTCTTCGATTCTGATATCCGTGTGTCACATGCAAACCAACTGAGGAGGGTAGTTTCCAAACTTCTTTCTTTTTCTACAGCAAGAATTTTGTTTTTCCCCCTCAGTACCCTGGAAGGTTATTGAATAGAGGTATTATTGCAGTCAGTGTGTCATTTTACTGTATTTCAGTTCATTTAGTCCCAGGTGTACTACGTGTGTGTTCAGTCTAGGGGAGGGCACAGGAGCCTTGCCAAGCCCTTTAGTTATTCTTGGCTCAGAGCCTAAGCACTACATTTTTCTAACTTATGAAATGAATTTCAACTTGTAACCTGTGGCACTCTCAAGGTCATGATTGGAAGGTGTCAGGTGTGCTTTAGGAATAGCTCAGCAAGGAAAGGACCTTTTAAAGTTTGGACATTTGTTTGGGTTTATGGGGGTGGTTTTGGTGTGGGTTTTTTTTTTTGGGGGGGGAAGGAGTATATTTTTCTGTATGTTGGTTTTGTTTTGTGTTTAGCTTTTTTTATTTTCCAAGTTGGTGGCTGACAAATAGCCCAGAAAGCAAACTAGCATGAACTCTTCAACACCTCTCCAAATTCAACAAGACTGACATTTATAGCTTTATTGTAGCAGAGACATGGCATTTGGATTCAGATTGTTTGGACTGCAGAGTGTCAGTATAAATAGCTATGATTGACTTTTGTATGGAGCACATCTGGAAGCAATTTATGGCATTCCAGCTAGATTAAAGCATGTTTTAAAGGCATTTCACCAGTCTTTTTTTTTTTTTTTTTTTTTTCTTCTGGCTATGGTGAATGGTGAATACAATTTCAAAGACACTTTAGCTGCTGTTTCTGTTAATGTGGACCATAGTGAAGTCAAATTAAGGGCAACTGGGGAAAATGGTGTATTTGTTTGTTTTCATTTGCTTTGCTTTGTTTCCCAGAATAAAACAACCCTGCAGTTAGTGTAACCTGAGCTATCTTCTCTTTTGGAAGGTAAGGTATGGCATTTGACACCAGGACACGTGTAGACTGAAAGCCAGTGACCTAAACATGCTTAAGGTGCTGGCAGTACAGACTCACGAGTACAAATCTGATAGGTTTCAATATTTGCCAAGAGGGACTGGAATCGTGGGACACAAGAAGTACCCCTTGCTGGTTTTGAAATGCATCCAAAAAAGTATAGAAGCAAAAAAAGATGGAAAGAAAATCATTGCACTGTGGTGTAATTGGGATAACATGAGGAAATTAAACAAATGCAATTTGAAGCTGGATGGAAAAGAGGTTTACCTAAAGGACCTGTTGCAATATGGCACTGAGATGAACCAGGGATAATGAAGGATCTGGTGCTGTAGAGTGTGCTGTTTGTTAGCATGTTTCTAATTCTTGTCTGCAGTAGCCCTGCTGGCTTGCTGAAGCTTTGTCGCTTGTGGTTACAGTGAACAGGGCAAAGGTTTGAATTACAGTTTCTCAGAGTTCTGCTGCTGCAAGGCTGGATGCTGTTAAGACATGTTGTTGGGAAAAGCCTATTGAGAAGAAGCATAAAGCTGCTGCTGATTATCATCACAGTGGCATATCGGCTTTGGCTGGTGACACTGGCTCCTCAAATCTCTGTGCTTCAGAGGGATTTTCTCCAGTACTGCAGGGATGTGTGGGTGCTTCTGGTCCATTTTTGGTTTTAGTAACAGGATGGGACTACTTGTTTCTCTTTGTTGTTGTGTTTTTTCCTGACAGCACAATAGTTATATCAAATGCACTGACAATGTACCTGTGCTGTGGTCAGAGGTATGGCTGCAACACAAGTGAGTGAAGGGCAAAGGATGAGCTTTAGCCTGTCTGGTTTGCTTGGGCTGTGAAGAAGGTACACTGGCATTGACTTGGGCTACAGGATAACTCATTCACCAGCCAGCACACATATTGCTCCATTTCCATTGTTATCAGTATCTGAACTAGCTCATCTGAACCTGTTTTGGAAGCATGTCTCACCCCTGGTTGCTTTGTAGATATTTCATGGGCAGGAGCTCTTTAGACCTTACTTCCTCGCTCTTGGAGGTGGAGCAGAAAAGTACATTGTCTCATTGAATCTCTCATGTTCTTGGCTGAGGGTATGAAAGTACGAGTTTCTTCAGTTCTGCCTTCAAAGAAGTATTGAGGATGATAAGGTAAAATGGTGAAGCAAGAAAATGGGCTCTGAACTGTTAATTAGATCAAACACAGTTTGAAAATTTATATAAGGCAGAGTTTGAGAGTGTAGACTTCTTGGTGGGAGCTGCCTAGTGCTGAGGATAAATCAAGAAGATGCAGGAATTGTCCTGAAGATGGAATATTGCTGTGGCAGGCAGCTGGGTGGCAAAAATGCATGCCAGATAATTTTTTTTTTCATGCTGCAACTTAATTTTTCACTGCACTTCTGTCCTACCTCATGCCAAATACGAGGTTACATTTATTGTGACACATTTTACTTCATTTTAATTTATTTTATTCCAGTCTTAATGAGTTCTGCATTTCATTAGATTATATGAGACTCCAACTGCCCTCTGGGAATTTTATGCAGGCCATGGGGGAAAGGTTAAACAATATTCAGCCTTCAAAAAGTTGTGATGATGACGAGTTCCTGGAGCCTGCAAACCAATTGTGCTTGAAGTTTTCCCAGTAGGTGTCATGGGACACTTCTCCAAGTGTCTGAGCACGTTCAGTTCTGTATGTTGATTTGTATATACATTTAAAACAATTTTTTTTTAAAAGGGCATCTGGTGCTGGAGCTTTACTGGCACCTGCAATACTTGTGATGGCTTCAATGAGCAGAGAAGCTCTCACTCCTCTTCTTCCAGCACTCAAACCGTGCACCCTCCACAATCCTCTGAGCAGTCTGCAGGCACAACTGGTGCAGCCAAGACTGCCTTCATAGATGGGTCCTGAAAGAAAACACACAGACTGTAATTGTTTTATGCTGCCTGATTAATTTATTACTTATTTCCTGACAAGTTCACTGAAATGTAATTTTCTGAGTGGTGATAATATCCACAGAGTAAAAGATGGAGGATGGACAGGTTGAGCATACTAAATCACACGCAGTATTGTTGCAGGAAGACTTTGTTCAGCTTTTCATTAGAGAATGCATTCTGTTATTATATGACCTCATTAGTTATGTTGATTGAGACAGGGTAAACTTTAATGATTGCTGTGTTAGGCATTGGAAACATATTTTAACTTACCGATGTAGAGTATATAACTAAAATAATTGCAGGAGCTGTATTGGCAGGATTGATAGGGGCAGCTTAGATTCTCCATTGCTTTTGGACATGGAAAGCTCAGAGATTGTTTTCATTATGGATGACAGTTGACTTTCTCAGGGTTTTTGCTGTTTTACAGGTTTAGAGCACATGCTTTTTGTTGTTTCCAACAGCCTTATTCTTTTAATGCTGAGTTAACAAGCTACCCTGTGAGCATGCTGCGTTGTTATTAGCAGTCCTGTAAAATTTACAAGTTGGCTTTGAATGATGTAATTATTCAGCAGGCTCATGAAATATATATCTGGTCATCTCTTATCAGGCTCATTTAAACAAAGATATTTGAAATTGCCGTTCTGCACAAGTGTCTAATTTACAAATAGCAATAAATAGTCCAGGCAGTGTGCCAGAGACACCTTGGAGGCTTGTAACCTGATGCTGGCAGGGCTGGATGACCGTGACAGTTCCATTTTTTTTAATAATTAAAACACTGAACTGTTTCTGTACCTGATCCAAACCACTGTTGGTAGAATTGATCTTTAAATTGGACACTATCTGGCTGCAGAGCCTCTGTACTCCCAGTGTGTAAGCTCACCAGCAGTTTCTAAAAGTTTTTTTCTGGGGGGGTGCTGGTTAGTCTGCTGAACATGTGTGTTTTAATGTACATACAGTCAGTGTAAAGCATTACTCTGTTTTACTGGAGCGGGAACCTTTCTAAACATACTTGTTGTCTCTTCACCGAAAGAAATTGCAATGCACATTCAAAGCAACGTTTTACAAGGAAAGAGTTGACAAAGAGGCATGGGAGTTTGCTTAGTAAGAGCTGGATTTCTAAAATATTTTAAAGAGGCTATTTATAATGTCAGCCAAAAAGCTTTATAAACAAATGAGGCATTAGGCTCATGACAGAAACCAGCATAAATTACACCGATGATGATGATTACCCATTTGCCAGACAGGCACGTGCAATGTTTTACTGGGGTTTGAACTGGAGGAGTCTGATGGTGTATTTTAGAAATAGGTAATGAAGAATTAATTGTTTCTTTATTAATATTAGTGATGTTTAATGGTAATATATCCTCTTACTCTTCGATGTGTGGGTGACATTGTTCAGAAGGGCTTTCCAATTATTTTAACAGAAACCATATGTACAGAGGGTAGGTGAAGTGCAGGATATCAAGCCGAGGTAATTGATGCTATGCAGACTTTATAGACTTTCTCATTTCATTTTTAATTAAAGTTTCAGTGCAATGGAATCCTTTAAAGTAAATTAAAATTTATCATCGTCAGGTAGAGCTGCTCTGCAGACAACATAAAGCTGCCCAAGCTGCTTTTCATATTGTGCATATATTGATCAATCAGTCAATATGAATTGTTTTATAAGTAAGAGTGCCATCTGAACTATTTGGGAAACTTAAAAAATATTTTATATTAATCCTATTAGGGCAACAGTTATTTTGTCATGGGTGTCAATCAATAAATACTTAGGTAGGCTACAGATCCAATATTATTGTTCCAGTTCAACTGTGTGGTTACATTTCAAATACTCTGTGTGGTTATCCTTCAAAAGAAATTTGTGTGCCATTTTATCTCTTTTTTTTGTTGTTAATATTTCACTATTCATATCCTTCAGTGATGGTCTTTTGAGATCATCACACATTAAATGGTACAGGAATGGTAATGAGAATTAATTTTACAGTTGCCTTTCATACTCAAGTGTGTATTTTGATACTTTTAAAAACATTTTGATCCTTATTTTCCACCAAATGAGATTCTTTTTAAAGGTAGTGGTGAAACAAGTTACTTTTCAGTAATTCAGTGGTGTGTGATGAAATGCTGTGAACTGCTATACAAGAAAATTCACAGATTTTATTTAGATAAAAATCCTGCTAATGTTTGAAGACAAAATCCTGACACTGTTGAAATCGTTGTAAAATATCCTGTTGAGTTCAATGGTATTGGCAGTTTCACCTTTGCAGTTTGTTGGAAGTGAGGCTAACCTGTTAGGAATTAAGATAAGATGGTCTGGGTGTTAAGCTTCCTCAGAACCTTCTGTAAATCCAAACTGCATTTCTTTGTGCTTCAGCTTCCTAGATATAAAGGGGCAACAATAATTTCTGACACCACAGAAATGCTCAGAAGTGAGAGGAACTTGAAGCTGATGGTGGTTTGTGGTTTTGGTTGGTTGTTTGTTTTTTTGTTGTTGCTGTTGTTGGTTTTTTTGTTTGGGGTTTTTTTTCCCAGGTTCTAGAAAATTTAGAATTGTGCAAGTATGTGGATGGGTTCATCCTGGATGTTTTATACATAGTAACCTAGTAGTTGTGGGTGCTGTCTAGATAACCAGATAATTCTTGGAAAACACAAAAATAGCTCTACCTAGAAAGCTGTCCCAATGTTCAGTGAGTGGCATCAGTTAACTGTGTTGTGTGAAACAAACACTTGATAGGTGAAAGAGCTATCCTATGGTTTTCACAGTTGTTCCCTGCTGACACGGAGGAAGATGAGCAGATGATGAGCTAATTTAAGCACATGCTGTACTTTAAGCCTATAACTAAGCCATGTGTTTAAATTTTCCTGATCAGAGGGCCTGTGACTGTTGCTCAGTGAGCAGGATCTAAAGCAATCCAAGCTATAACAGGACAGAAGGATTTAGCAGGCAACTGTCTTCCACAGAAGATGTACATTTTAAGGTGAAACAAAATCCCTCCATGCAAGCCTGTGTTTTTTCCTTTGTCGTATTTATGAAGCTTTTCTTGCAAATGGTAAAATGCCTCCTGTTTGTTCATGCACCTGTGAGAGGTTTAGTTCAGGTTAGAGAGCCTGAGCACTGTGGGGGTGTCAGGTTTGTTTGTAATGAAAAACAGATAATCTGCACAGTTTTGAGAAGACATGAAGGGCATGGGGAGGGTGTGTGAATGAGTGAATTGGGCTGACACTCTTTAGTGATACAGAAAGAATCCTTTACTTTCTCTGGCCAACAATCTATTAGGCACTGAGACCAATTAAATATGGGAAGTAAAATTGAATGGCCTTTTAAGCAATCAATGTAAACTTCTGTACTAAATTACTGAAGAATAAAAATATACTGTGTCATCAGTCTTTAAATACTTTGCTCACTAAAGGGTTGTGCACTGACCTCTCATCCCTAATCCTATGGATTATTATTATTAATATATTTTCATTTTCTTTTTTTTTGGTGCTTTTTAAATTTTTTACAGGACAGGGGGAGTCAGTTTCCAGATCGATCCAATTAGAGTGTAGTTTTAAAACAACGAGTTATGGGAGTTCTTTAGTTTGAAAGGAGAAAGAATATGCTTATGTCTTGCTGCACTGCTTGTGTGGGCTTGGGTTTTTTGTTTTGTTTCTGTTTGGTTAGTTGGGTTTTGGTTCATGTTTTTTGTTGTTTGTTCTGTTGTGGTTTTTTGTTTGGTTGTTTTTTGTTTTTAAAGATTGAAAAAGTGAAGATTCTCTCCCCTGACTTTTTCACGAAGTCAGGTATCCATCCAGATGAGGTTATGAGCCCAGGTGTAAGCAAGTCCGTGCTCCCTGGGCTGCAGAAGCTCAGGATGGGAGAGCTGATGTGCTTCACGGGTCACAGAAGGGGCTCTGGGAGCTGAAGCAGCTCCAGCAGCCGGAGGGTTTCTCTCCCACATGCATGTGTCCATTGCATGACCCAGCTACTTGGTTCCTTGGTGAACTGTGGGATGATGGGTCACAGCACTGCAAGGAGCAAATCTTTAGCCTCAGTGAGGTCTTCATGACTTGGGAGTACGCTGCTGCTGGCTGGTAGAAAGCTTGTTTGTTTTTCAACCTGATAGCTTGCAGTGTTGCTTTTCATCTGGTTTTCCCCCAGCCCTCTCTTTCCCCCTCCCCCTCAGCCCTGTTAGCTGTCAAATATTACTGGGGTATTTAGTAGCTCTCTGCTTCTGCCCAGTTGTCACATTACAGCAATAGCCTCGGCAGAATGAGTGTATTGGTGCATACCACTCGAGTTGTCACTTGGCACTGAAGTGCTCCTTGCAGCAGTTTTAGAGGGCTCACACTCACCTGAAAAACCTTCCTTTGAAGAGTTGAAAGCAGTCAGCAACTTCAGTGGCAAGAGGAATCTTTTGGCGTAAAGGAGACCCATTTTAGCCGTGCTAAAAAGGTGAACAGGAGAGCAGGGCACCTCTCTGGATGAGAGTAGCATAGGTAACTCCTTCCATGGTTGAACTTCCAGAAAGATGGTGCTGGTGGTTTATGTTCTTTTTAGCACTCTGTGTGCCATCCAGGGGGCAGTCCCCTTGGTCCTTGAGCTGTGCATAGGCTTGAGCTGCAGTTTTATGCACCGCAGTAAATTTTCTCCAAGTTAATTTTTCTGAGGAAGCCACTGTCTGTCTGGATGAGTCTGCTGCGACACAGCTGCAGCTGTGCCTTCATTTCCCTGGGCATTTTTGTGACTCGTTTCCTTCTTTAAGTGATTGGTAAAACAGACTTCACTAAATATTGGCTCTGCCTGTTTGCAGCTATAAACCCCTGACCTGCTCTGTGGGTATCTGAGTGACTGCAGTGGGCTTTGGGCAGTGTGCTTTGCAGTGTGCTTTGCAGTGGGCTTAGCAGTTGGCTGGCTTGTAAGAGCTCTGCAATAATTGCCTGTTACTGATTCATCTCATATTTGTCGTCATGGCTATAACAAAGTTGATCTCATTTCATATTCCTCCAGTGTGCATGCACAACTTTTCGCTGTAATTCATTCTTGTTTAATTGGAATTTTGCCCTGAAGCCATTTTGCTCTGAGGGAAATCTGGAATTCTATCACCACTGTTTCACCCATAGCAGGTTTATCAATCAGGAAAATTTTTCACTGAAATGTTAACCTTGATGTGAGAAGCAGATTTCATCACTGGAAATCAGAGTAGAAAGGAAAGGATATTTGCTTCTGCATCTAGAAGGAGAAGCACTAGGAAACAAACTATCAAAAAGTTCTTATAAGCAGGCTTAGAAAACAGTTCTACATCTGTGTAATTGACTTTTAAAAGGTGTGGCACTTATTTCTAATCTCATCCTCCAAATTCAGCAGCTGCAGTTAAACGTGGTGCCCTTCTTTACTTTCTCCTGACGTTTCCATAGCTCAGTGACTTGCTGCTAAGTAATATTTCAGAAATTTCACAGGATAAGAAGTGTAGCAGTTGTAGTGCCTACCACAACTTCCCTTTACATCTTTCTTTTCAATAGCAACAGATTCTGGTTTTGAGGGGTTTACTTCAGATTTTCTAAGAATTTTCTAACAATACATGAAATGTTTACATTTTATTTTCTAAACACATACTTCAGAACACTGAAGGAATTTGAAGTTTATTCTGTTCCTCCTCCTTCATCTGCGTGGGAATTTGTTATTCATGTGTGGCGTTACAAAAGTAATTTTCTTGTGGTTCTTCTGGGTTATGTATTTGCATGTCGTAGGTTTCTCAATTCACTTTATTTTGGGAACACTGTATCTGTAGACTGGATAAAGCTTGGTGTTGCTGTTAAGAAGGAGAAAACTCCATCTGACTTCAGCTGAAGTGGGATAGCAGTGTCTTTCATTGTCCCTCCTAGAGTGGAGCCTTAAATGGGGCCTGACACAAAGTCTTTGAGGGTTGGTTTGGAGGCTGACATTGATGTGAGTGTGCATTTCATCGAAGCAATGAAAGACTCTTTGGTTTATGCACTTTCTCCCCTTTTCTTCTAGTATCACTATAAATGAAGCTTATCTATAAATAGTAAATACCATTACCTGCCTGATGCACTTTTCCCTTCTAGTTTGACAGTATTTCTTTTCATTGCCTTATTGGCCAGCACAGCACAAAGCCTAGCAGTTTCTTTGACATGATGTCTCTCTTTCTTCCTTTTCCACTGTCTAAAGTACCAGTGTGTCTTCTGTTGTGTTGCTTGAGCTTTGATTCCCTTTGAACTCATTACAGAAAAAGTGCAGGGCTAAAGGTGTGCATCAAAGGAAGAGGTCCCTCCTGAATTGGAAATTGCTTTTGTAAAACTGTGAGTTTAAAATCTTGCTTGAAATTATTTCTGTGGCTTATTGTGGCTAGAGGAGGTCCAGCTCTCTTGGTGCAGTGTAGTGAGCACACAGGACAGTAATCCTGCCCTCTTCCTGGAGAAAGAGGGCAGCAGCAGCTGTCAGGGGGTGCTGCTTGAATTTTTTATCATCTGCTTCATTTCTTGCCATCTTCAGTACAGTATTGTTCTATCATGAGAGCAATGGAAATAATTGGGGTTTTTTCTCTTTGAAAGTGCTGCAAGTTCTTCTGTATTAGAGTAATACTAATGATGCTCGGATTGTGCAGGTTCTGTCTTTTGAAGAATGTCTTGAGACACCTGTTCATGTGTTGAGGACTTCAAAGCATGGGCCTAGATCTACAAAGAGGCATGAGCACCAAATTCCCAAATCTTATTGCTGAAATTTGTTCTTGGAAACATGATTCAAAACTTGGTGTGGCAGGATGTGGCCTGATGAGGACTCCTGCCTGCCTTTCAGCAGTATTTTGGAAGCAAGCATAGGAAAGCAGTCAGCCTGCTGGGAGCAGAAAAACCCTGCAACAGCCCTGGCTTCCTGCTTTACCAGCACCTGAGAAGTGGTGCTGATGCCAGTGTGGAGTCTGGGTCTGCAAAGCAGTGGGCACTGCTCAGTGGAGATGCAGTTCCTGAAACACCAGCAGCTACTGCCCATGCTGCTCGAGGATGCCAGAACAGAAAGCCCAAAGAATGACGACTTCATCCTGGCTCTTCCCTTCTTCCTTTCTGCTCCCTCTCAACATTCCATCTCTCCATAAGGCAGGAACAGCCCTCATCTTCAGAGTCCAGAAATGCTAAGGTGCATGTTACTGATGTTACAGAGAAGGAGAGAGAGCGAAAGAAAAGGAACATTTTCCTGTTAGAGTTTACTCGGATGAACCAAAGAAATTACAGAAAATGGTATTATAATTTTTGTTACCTAGGCTGGGAACAGATCTTTTCCATGACACTGTGCTTGGTTTGGGCCACTTCCCTTCTCAGCCAGCCTTAAAAAATTAACAATGTAGTAAGTGGCAAACTGGGTTTTAATTTTATCTTTGTTGTCTGTGGCACTTGGTCACAGATCCTTAATGACTTGTTGCATGTCTCACTTCTTCCTGTTGCATCTTTGCTCAGGGGTAGTGGGTTGTTTTTTTCCCCAGAGCTGCTCTTCTCAAGGAGACCTTCTCATCAGCCAATAGTCCCATAGAAGTTTCTCAAATCCGTCACTGGTCTGTTGGTTGACCCTGAGGTCTAGACTCCTCTGTGGGCATGTGGGACCTCTCCCAGATGAACCTTTTCTTTCCCTCTTGTTTTGGTGGCAGTGAGAAGAGATGATAGAACTGTGTTGTGTTTTTAATTTGCAAGCTGGACAATTCCTTGGCCAAAGAGGTTGCTTGCCTCAACAATATGTGTGAAGTATTTGGTGTGCAGTGTACTATCACGTGGCTTTGTTTGGTAGTATATTTCTCTTTCTGTTTAGCTTTGAGCTAGAGCATAGAGACACAGGTACATTTTGAACACACTTAAACACATCTTAACCCCAGTTGGTGTAGTTAAGCTGTTTTGCTGACTGAAACCATTACCATCATCTTCTGTGCCAATGACTTTCCAGGCCAGGTTCTTGATCCTGCTTACATGGAGCCACGTCACCCTCTGTGTGTGTGGGCAGGGTTGTTGGAAAACCTGCAGAGTTTGCACCCAGAAGGAGTTAGGAGATGGTGACAGGAAACTACCCTTGGTGTGTGTTTTCATACCCTAGAGTTTGGTGGTGCATCTGTCACAAGTCTGTCTGGGCCACTTGTGGCTGATAGTAAGATCAGGGGAGAAGCAGGGGAGCAGGGCTCTGTGTTACATTGGGACAGATGTTCCCAGAATGCATGGAAAGGCAATAGGAAACCTGGTGATGATAAGCATACTGCATGCACAATGTGGACTTCTATAATACCTGTGCCTGCACAGAGTCATGTTCACATAGCAGCAGCAACTGCATGGTTTAGCTGAAGTGGACCATGAATAAGATGACATCCAAGTATAAGAGTATTTAGTCATATAATGGATAGTGCTACTGATGCCCACTATCAATACCTCAGTTTCCCCACCCCCTTCAGTCAAACTGTAACGAAGGGCTGTTGCTGCAAAATATCATTGTTTTTTTTTCGTAAGCAAGTTGTTGCCTACTTTGAAAGTACTGTTAAAATCCACTTCTATTCATATTCTAGTTCTCGTGCTCCCAGTGACTATTAATCCTATTAAATGTGTTTTACAAAACCCCAAATTATCCAAAAGAAGCATTTTAGAGCTGTTAAGTAATGTAAGAACTTGTGTTCATGGTGAAGATAAGTAGCCTTACAGAGATCAAAACACTGGGCATGTACTGAAACAGGGCCTGAGACATTCCAAATCAAGCTTCACCACGACATGATCCAGTGTGTAATAGTCTGTCATGCATGTAGTAGGGTTGTCAAAGTGGCATTTCCCCAAAGTCTGGCAAAGATTTTTCGCCATCAGTGGCATCACTGGGGTGACATGAAATAGAATTTTCTCAAATATTTTAACAGCTTTTCCTTTGTCTTACAAAGGCTGGCAAAGATGTGTTAGGACCTCATTTGGAGTTTAGTAAAAACCTAGTGCTGGCTTTTGCATACTTAGTTACAGGGGAGGGCTGTTCCTTGTACGACTAGCTCAGAGCTCAGCTCTCCTGGCTCCTGCAGGAGTAGTAAGTCATTGCTGTGATGATGTGCCTCAGTGATTTTACTGTCTATGAAACAGACCATCTTCGTGTGAACCTCTGGGGGTTCTTTGTAATTGTATTTTTAAAACGTGTATGTTTAAAAATGGCTGTAGCACTGTACATCATCGCCATGAGTCGGTACATAAACCCTGCTTGGCAGTTAAACTATAGCCACAAAATATGAGATTCTGCTCTGCTTGTTCCAATACTTAAGAGCTTTATGCTGGTGCGAGCTGCTTACTTAATTGTTTTTAAGTGCAGTACACAGGCTCCTCTTTCTGGATGCCAAATACCTTTTAATGTCTTTGTTCCATTCCGTTGTATCTCTGAGCAAACAAAGTCTTGGCTAAATTAAAGGATTACTTTCTGAAATAAAGCCTTGTTCTCTGGAGTTTGTGTAAACTAATCTCCCCTCTTGTTTGGAGTTGATCAAATAAAAATTGTCCATTGTTCTGGCATTTTCACCAAGTAATCTTGTGTCTGGAGCCAGTTTTCATCTATTATTAATATATCATTGATGAATGGGTTTATTTTCTACCTACATATGGCAAAAATGTATCATTTTAAGCAAGGTACTCTGCTCCTTCTTTCCCCATAAACAAAAGTACTTTCATCAATCTATGTTCAGATGCCTGGAATGAGAAGTGTTTTTTTCCTGTACTAATTATAGGTGGGCCATGAATTAAATAACCTACTGGACTTTTTTTTTCTCCCTCTGTAGTGACTTTGAGAATGAGTCTTGTTTTTTCAAGTCTCTGTATTGTGGGAAGAGGCAGAAAAGCAGCTGGGAGGTTGGAAAAAGTTGTTCACTTCTTGACCATTTTTACCCTCCGTGGTGTAGTTGGCATTGGTAATAGAAGAAGGAGCCTTACCATGCTACTACTGGGAAAAAGTTCATTTTGAATCTTGAGATTTTAGATCTCTTTTTAAATAAGTTCAAGTAGAACATAACATTAAAAACACCTGTTTCTTTGTCAAGTAGATTAGAAACAAATCTTCCAAGGTTTCCACAGTAATCTGTAATCATGGAATGACAGAATGCCAGGGGCTGGAAAGGACCTTGAAAGCTCATCCAGTCCAACACCCGTGCCAGAGCAGGGTCACCTAGAACAGATAACACAGGAACACATCCAAGTGGGGTTTGAATATCTCCAGAGAGGGAGATATTCAACCCTGCTGGGAAACCTGTTCCAGTGTTCTGTCACCCTCACAGGGAAATAATTCTTCCTTCTGTTTCCATGGAACTTCTTTCTGTCATGAGCTGAGTTCAAAATCTGCTACTGTTATTATTCAAAACTCTCCTGCCTCATGCCGGCTTCGAAATGAAAGTGCTGGCTGGAGCAAAGTGTTATGAGGCTTGAAGTTCAGATTGTAGCAGGTTGCTGCTTTTGGATTATGGGTTTGGAAGGTTGTCTCTCCCTCTGGGATGGCAGCTGGATATGGTTGATGGGGGTTAGCTCCCTGGCTTGGGGCTTAGCTCCCTGGCTACTGAATTTTGCTGTGCTTTTTCTGCACATGGGCTAAGGTGATTGTGCCTTATGTTATCTCATTTGCATTAAGCTCTTTTTATCTCATCTCAACTCTTTTATCTCAACATGGAGCATTTTTTGTGTGTTACTTGAGCTCACTTCTGTGTTGTAGGGAAAAGGCTGTGTTAAACCAGCACAGAGGCCATGTTCTTGACTTTGGCAATGAAGTGATATGGATGTTACGGTAAATTCTTTATGATTGGAGAATTGAACTCCTGTGCATGAAATCCTGTGTTTGCTTCTGCAGTTCAGTCAGGATGTGTTAAATGGTGCTTTGATATCACAGAGAAAGCATCTGGTTTTCCATCCTTGAGCATCTCGCATAGACCGGTTATTTGCTGGTGTAGGGAGGGGTTTGCTCCTTGATTTATAGTTTGCTGTTAGTGTCCATAGCCACAGCTTCTGTAGCTAATGCTTTCTATATCAAATCCTACAAGTTTTTAGAATTAAGATTCTATTTTTAGTAAAGCAGTGCTGCTTTAACATGTGGTCTGGCTGACAAATAGCAAATCTTTAGAAAGAAGACCAAAGTATGTTGGTGGTGTTCTCTCCATTCCAGCCAAATGTCTTTGGATTAATTCCATGAATATGCTGCACATCTGTGAATTACCAGACCCTTGGGAGTTACCTAGATCATGTTGGTCCTTCAGATGGGATTGTGTGTGTGTGAAAATAATTAATAGCACTTCTTGATTCCTTTCCTATGTGCTGACACTATAGCACAGGGCTAAGTACAATTTGTCTGACCTCCTCGGATGAGTTACACTACAGAGCAATTACCATTAAGGAAGTTGATCAAGTGACCAAATAAAGCGTAGCCTCAGCTGGTAAGGATTATGTACAGAACAAAACCTGATGTTTGTTGTAGTGTGTTTAGATTTCTAAAAGCCATTAAAGAGGCCTAAGCTGTGTTCTGGATGTCCTTCCTGCAATTAATATATAATTCAGAGAGCAGTGGGATAGAAAGGACTTCTCCTTTCACCATGTCAGTTGTTCATTGGCAATTGATGGGTGTGAAATGTTCCCAGTCTTCAGTCTGGAAAGCAGAACTGGGCTTGCAAGATGCTTTGACTGCTCGCAAATGAAGAGTTTGGTAGCCAGAGCATCTAAAGATCACAAAGTTGAGACTCTGGACAGGAGCACACTCCACCAGCAGCTCCATCTGATTCACAGCAAGGGGTTTTGAGGCTGGAACTACTGATTAATTGCAGGAAAAAGCAAAGGGAGTGGTAGGAGGGTAGAAAAGAAAGAAAGGGGAAAGGCAAAACCAGTGCTGCACACATGCAGCACCATGCAAGGCAGAGCAGCCTTGGAAATTTGCTGGAAGTTAGCACAGTTTGAGCATCAACCTCTCTTTAAGCAGCAGCCATCTGCTTTTGGGCTTGCTGCCTCTGTGCAGATGTGTTGCAGCAATTTGCTACCTTGCTGGTGAGGAACAGTTACAGCAAAGGTTTTTATGGGAAAGACAGCATTAGAGATGGGCATATGGGAAAAGATTGTGTTGATGCTTCTCAAGCGCTCTGGAGCAGTGACATCCTCCTGCATGCTGTAGCCTTGTACGGAGTGGCTAGAAATCAGTGATTCTGGAGACATTATTCTGGCTGTCTTGTGTGGTCCAAATCTGCTATCAGCTAGACCTCAAGCCTACATGGTGTGTGCTTGTTGAAAGTATTACTAGGAGGGTTTTTTAGCTAGCTATAGCACATACGCATTTTATAAAGATACAACCACACGGCTTCTAATGCCTTGTAAGCCAAAAGTTCATCCATAGAAGAGAATCCTTTTCTAGTTGGTCTGAGTGGTCTAGCAGGTCTGAGATGATGGGGAAACAGCTATCATCTTCTGAGCATTTATTTCAGCTTAAGCTCTATTAAGCAAAGTGCTTGTTTTTATTTATTTATTTACTTTATATGACAATTAATTAAATGAGATAAAACTATTTTTAATACAAATATTTTTAACTGATACTGATTAACTGATCTGAGCCTCTCAGTTTATGGCATTTGGTATCTAAGACAAATGAGTAGACTTATTTTTCTTCACTGAAGTGTAAACTTCTTCACTTGCTTTGAAGCATACTGTTTGCTTTAGGTTGAAGTATGTTACAAACTTGTTTTCACCCTGAGGAGTCATTTTGCTGTAATAAATTCTGTTTCTCACCAACTGCAGGTGCAGAGCCTGATGCTATAGTGGCCAGGATGCTTTCTTTCCTTCATCTCTGTCTGTCTGTGGTTCAAGCTGCTATTTTATTTTTTTTTAAGCCCCAACAACATTAACTTTATTGTATTTTCTCACTTTGTTGTATTTTCTAGGAGGGGACAAATGACCGCCAGTCTCACACAATTCTGCTTTCATAGTACTTTATGGATTTCTGTTGTTGTTTTTATTTTCTTCTTATTTACCTTGTGCCTAGTACAGGCCTTTTTGTAAAGGGACAGATTCCTGTCCCAGGTGACCTCACCTCTAGTCAAACAGGAGGCTACCTTGCCATGTCATTCTATCTGCACAGAGAAGATGAATACCATTGAGAGCTTGTGGGAAAGCAATGGAGGAGAAATGTTTTTGTCTGCCAGTTGTCATTTGCCACAATGTACTATGCACAATGATATGAATGAGTGAAAATGAGGTTGGGGTTTTTTAAAAGTGTGAGGAGGGACAGAAGTGGCAAAGATCTGTTAAAGGTCTTTTCTGCACCTTGCTGGGCAAGCAGCATGGGCCTTGAATGTGTAAAGTTGGGCACCCATGCATGCACCCATCTGGAATAAACTGGGCTTGCATTTTTATACTATCAAACAAATAAACCTGTGACTGGCAGTTAAAAGTCTTGGATGTCTGCTACCTAGGGCTGAAAACACAAGCTGACTTTCCACTTCACCTCTCTCGAAATGACATTGGGAACGGTGTAAGATGCCTGTACTCAACTAGTCAGTTGATCTGCTAAATAGTGCTCCTTACATCCAGCAGCCTGCCCAGTTGTGACGGTTGTGCCTGAAATTTGTTTTATTGTTTAGAAAGAAAAGAATTTTTAAAAAGGTAGAAAAAAGAGAAAGGATATAGATTGCCCTTGGATGAGCTACATTAAAAACAGTGGAATATCCTGCCACTGGCTCTTTGGAGTAAAGAAGTCATGCTATTACAGGAGGGCCTTTGTGATAGGCAGTGCACAAACACCTCGTAACACATAGTCCTTGTACTCAGAGAGTTTGGGGTGTCATACACAAAGCATACACTGGGAGAAGGAGCTCACACCAAATAAATGTGTTGGCAGCAAGTACCTTGCTAGGGCCAGCATAATTTTTGCTTTCCTTGGATCTTTTTTGTCTGTTTTGTGATGAAATGAAGCCTGTTTCATCACAAGAGGAGTTAAGTGAGGTCAGGAAAGAGAAAAAAACTTGGAGAAGCAGATGTAAGGGCATGGCTTTTTGGCACAGGGAGAAAGCCCAGGGCATCATGCCCAGAAGTTTAGAGAGGACAGAGGGCAGGAGCAGAGGGAAAGGAAAGCCTTGAGGAAGGCAGCAAGCATGGCTGGAGCAACAGTGGGGATCATGCCATAAAGAAGAGAGAGAAGGACAGCTGGGCTCAGGGTAATCCATACACACTGAGGTGGTCTGAACCTGTGAGGCCCTGGGAGCCACTGGGGAGAGGAAGGAAAAGGGAAAGAGGAGCTGGGATTGAGTCTTGAGTAGATGTGGAGTAGGGGTGGACTGCTGGATCTCGCACTGCTGGTTTCAGGTTCAATGGGGTACTTTGCTTGAGGCAAGGTACAATTTTTTACATGTGAATAATGATTTGCTGATCACTGAGGCTAATGTTTAAACAAAACTCACCCCAGTAAGTGAAATCCGTTATGACAGTGTATCGGCATCGATTGTCATGCTAGATCTTTATCCTCTCCCAAGTGTAGGATGGCACATTATCTCAGCTTCCTTCATTTGGATGGTTAATCCATAGTCTTTTGCTGCCTCAGCACACTGATTGGTGATGAACCTGATGCAGATGGAAACTTGAAGTCGAGTTCTGTATGTAAGTAAATGTACTTTGGTTAAATCTGTTGAGACTTTTAATTTTCTTAAGTGAAAAAAAGCTTGCCAGGTGTTCAATAGAAGTGTTCCCAATATCTGTGCTGCAAAAAGAAGCACAAGCAGAGTAAACCAAGTGACTGGTCTGTGTTAAGCAGTAGGACAGGTAGTGTTATCACAGCTGTCCCACTGGACTTTTGAATGTAGAAGTTATATTTCATAATCCATCTTTTGCTATAAATGGGTCAGAAAACATAATTGCTGACCAGAGAGCCTGCAAGCAGGATTCTACTGAGCTGTGGGCAGACAGCTTGCACATTTTTCTTCAGACAGAGCTTTCTGTAATTCCACTCATCAGTAGCTGTTTAAAAGCATAGAGGTGCATATCCCTTTCCTGTCATGGTACTACTTCTGAACACTAATTGTGATGTTCTGTAGCACCTTGAATGTGTTGGGGAAATAAGTGATGGGGTATCCTCATCTCCTTAGACTGCAAGCCAAAAATTAGTATTAAATAGTCCAGTGGGTTTTGGGGTGTTTCCTTCCACTTCCACTTAGTATTATTAGCAATGCAATAGCAGAGAACATACTTCCCCTGAAGAGGCTGTGCTGGCAGTCATGGTTGCTTGGCATTATGGTCTTTAGGGTACTCTTCTTTCAGTTTTGTCATCTTTCTGCAGAATAGACTAACAGTAATTAGTGGAAGAATTTGTTACAGTTGTTTGTTAGAAATTTAAGGAAATAGCTAAATTTTCCTGTGAGATGGGGTAGAATTTCAAGGAACTGTTAATGTAACTAAGTTGCCTGAGTGCGCTCAGGGGATGAGTTTGTTGTCATTACTGTCAGCAGAATAGGTAGAAGTGGTCTGCAGAATCCAATGAATATTAAATAGATGCAAATGTAGAATTAAGCTGTATATATTGCAGGAAATCTGTTCCATAATTTAGGTCTTTTTTTTTTCAAGATCTCCTGTAAAACTGTGGCTTTAACAACTCAAACAGTAGTTTTGTGGTGGTGGGGAGGGTTTTGTTTGTTTCTGTGATTTTTTTTTCCCCCAAACAAATAAAATTTAATTCTATTGTACTGTTAAAGTAAACTCTCAGGGATACTCTTGAAGTTGATTTCCTGATGGGATGATGTACATTGTACTTTAACAGCATTGTTCCTTTTGAAATATTTAAAGTAAATGCCACTGTGAAGACAGTTTATAATATGACATTGGAAAAATTGGTTATGATTCTATTTCATGTTTGATTTTTGCATTATTCTGTCCTCAGAAAATACGGTGATGCTTCATTAAAATTAAGTCATATTATCTAGACATTAGGTGTAAATACTTGCAGTACATTTCAATAGCCTTTTCATTTAGGAGGATATAATACTTTAAAGAAAACCTGGGTTGCTTTGTCTCTGCTATTCAGGATTGTGTATAAGTACATTTAACACTCTCAAGATGTAACACCTGCATATATCACACTACCACAGTACATTAGAGGTTGGCAGGGACCTCCAGAGATCATTGGGTCCAACCCTCCTGCCAGAGCAGGATCACACAGGGTAATACAGTTCTACCTACTGTTTGTCAGATTGATACCAAATAACAATTATTTATTTTCAGCATAGTAGTATATTCGGAGAACTTAGTGCTTACTGTGGCAGCATGAAAATATTTGAGAATATTTAGGACGTCTGTATGAGATAGTTTGATGCCTGCAGTTGTGCTTGCTGTAGACTTGAGAATACAGAAGAGAAGCAAGACGATGGCCTGGAGTTGCCAGTGCTACAGATTATTGTAAACCACTACAAACTGTGCCCCATCAAAAATGGCTGCTGCTGTTTTCTTCCAGTCTGGGGAGGAGCTTCATTGTGACAGACAGAGATCAGATGCTGATGGACTCTTTGCCTCAGCATTAGCAGTGTCATGGTTTTTATTGATAAAATACAGATCAGCATTTTATAGTCAGAACTAGAGTGAGTTAGTTGCTGAGCGACACCTTGACAGGCACTCGTTCAGGGCTATAAAAATGACACTCTGCTTATGCAAACATCCAGGCTTATTGCTTGTGTCTCACAAGATAATTGTTCACTAAACAAGGCAAATGTAAACAGGAGGCTGTTTTGTCAGAAAGTTGCTCCTTCAGCTTCCTCTCCATCCCAAAGGTCAAATCCTTTTCTGTGAGGCCAAAACCAGCTGCTGACGCAGTGGTGACAATGAAGAATGACAATATTATGATCTATGGCCTGGTTAAGAACTTGGAGTTAAAGGTTGTAGCAGAGAAACGTCCTTTCAGCATGTTTCTGCAAGCCTTAAGTGGCAAAAGAAAAATGCCTTTGGAATAGTTTCTCATTTAGAATACTTATTTCTTCATATTTTAGTCTTCAAATACTTCTTCCCTGTGCAGGCCTTTACCCGATAGTGTGAATTTATATTTCTCACATTTTACCAAATACCCTAAAGCTGTTCCACCACCAAATCTAAACTGCAGCAGGGTTATCTCTGGCTCTAGTCATAACTTCACTGTGCAGTGGAAGGAGTTAGCAATATTTTGCAGCACGCGCAGGGCTGTAAAAGCTCAAGTAAAGTGTTGACAATGGAGTACGAGACTGAGCCCGAGCCATAGCCTCAGAGAATCCACCCCCTCCACCATTACTTCTCAGGGCGGTTCCCGGCTGTGAAAGAGTTTGGGATGGAGGTTCAGGCCCCTAGAAGTGTCGTGGCCAAGGTGCCACTCAACTAGATAAACTTCTTTGGTCTAGTGGTAGGTCTCTGTGGCACCACTGTGAGAACAGCAGCAGAAGAGGAAATGAAATCACACATCAGGAGCCCTGTGATGAAGTGCTGTCATTTGAAAAAATAAACCCTGTCCCAGAAAATTAACTCTACCCCAGCCAGACCCAGTACATGAGGTCTGGTCAGAGGCTTTTGAAGCAGGCTGTGGAGCAGATACTTGTGCTGTATGGGGTAAAAATCTTAGAGAAAATGCACATAAAAGAAAATGGGAACTTAAGGAAGAATTAACCTTGGCAGGAAAGAAATTAATCTGGTGAGAGAAAAGTTAGAGAATTTCCTGCCGGTTGAAGGAAAAGAAATAGCAATTTCCCTTAGGTTTCCAGACTGTTCAGTTATTTGAATGTTCCATGTGTTGAGGGGTCACCTGTATTTCATAGTACTAAACTGATTCTTTTGAGTTAAATGCTGACAACAAGCAAACTTTCCAAAGCACCAGCCCAGCTAGTGCTGGCAGCCATCTCAATGAGATGTGCTGCTAAGCCTAGAGGAGCTCAGAAAGAAGCAAAGTTGCCTAATTTCCAGTAGAAGTAGCAAAGACAGGTAAAAACATTGCCAGTGAAAACATATTTTATCATGATTACCACAGAACTCATTATTATGATTAAAGATGTACTAGCTGTGACATGCCAGCTACATGCTGGTAGCAGAAAATGCCTGCTGTTTGTAGGTTATTATGCACCTCCTTTGAAGAAAATCAGCCTTTCTTTACATTTGCAATGCAATGAAACCCCAGGCATTTCTTTGCATCTTTCATTTCAGCATGCTTTTCAAACACATACCCAGCTGCAGAGAACAGCAAAACACCCAGCTCACCCTCAGACAGCCTGATGGGTTTGTCATGCTTTGGGGCAGTCCATGAAATTAAAAAGGGGGTTTGCGATTAGCTCTGTTAACATTTTGGGTTAATTGCATGATCTGTTGAAATTCTATTATCTATCTATACATCTATCTATCTATACACCAATAAACCGGAAGAAAAATTGCTAGCAGTGCTTAACATAGTACTGTGCAATATTCTGAACCATAATTTCAGTGAGATTTAGCCAGGCTGGAGAGTTGGGCAGGGAGAAATTATATGAAATACAACAAGGGCAAGGGTAGAGTCTTGCACCTGGGAAGAGCAACCTCGTGAACCAGAATAGGCTGGGGACTGTCCTGAGCAGTGAGGGGGAAAAGGACCTGGGGGTCCTAGTGGATGGAAAGCTGACCAAGAGCCAGCAATGTGCTCTTGTGGCCAAGAAGGCCAATGCCATTCCGTGGTGGATTAGAAGGGTTGGGGTTAGCAGGTCAAGAGAGGTTCTCCTCCCTCTCTACTCTGCCCTGGTGAGGCCACATCTGGAATATTGTGTCCAGTTCTGGGCCCCTCAGTTCAGGAAGGACCTCAGGAAACTGCTTGCAAGCACAGAGCCACAAATACGTCAAGGGTGAGTGCCCAGAGGATGGAGCCAGGCTCTGCTGGGTGATGCCCAATGGCAGGACAAGGCACAACGGTGGAAGCTGAGGCATAGGAAGTTCCATGGAAACGTGAGGAAAATGCTTTCCCTGTGACGGTGACAGAGCCCTGGAACAGGCTGCCCATGGAAGTTGTGGAGTCTCCTTTCTGGAGATATTCAAGACCTGGCTGGATGTGTTCCATTGTGACCTGCTCTAGGTGATCCTGCTGTCTCAAGGGGGGTTGGACTGGATGAGGTCCCTCCAGCCTCTAACATTCTGTGATTCTGTGATATCATTGCTAATGTTACATGGTTTCATAAATTGTTATTAAGGGAAACTGCTACCATGACAAAAATTAACTGCCTCAAAGCCCTTGGCTTTAACCTGCAATTCACCCATTATAGAGTGAAATGGAAGAAAGTTACAAAATGCTAGTAAAATGCAAGTTCAGATACAACTAAGCTTGCGAAGGTTTGACACAGTTATTTTTATGGAGAGATGTGTCTTAAAACATCAGTTTCAGTAAGTTCAAGTTACTTGGTCAGATAGATTCTGCACAAACACTGAACTGACTGCTTTGTCAGTGGAATGGTGGGTATGTCATGCCTCCTGTCGTTATTGTTTTTTAAATCATTCAGCACTGCCATGTGAGCTCACCCATGCTGCGGATTTTATTTTGCCTGAGAAGAAAATTATTGTGATTCAAAAGGGGTTTGAGATTTTGCCTTTTATGACCAGCTGTTGGCTTGCTTTTCTTACAGACATATCTCAATATAGGTGTTACTGAACCTAGAAATTTTAGGTAGAGAAAGGTATTCCATTTGCTGTTCTTCATTTGCAAGCCTACTGGATTTGCTAACTACAGAAACTCCAAGGCTGGCTAGGATGACGTATTTTAAGATACCAGGTTACACCTATTGCTTAACATAGCATTAAATCACCATTTATATTTCTCTGTCTGCTTTACCTTGATTTTATTTAATAGTTATGAATTTGATCTTTTTTTACATCCCTAACTTTTAATTTACCAACTGATGTAAATGTAGCTTTATATCTCCCATTTTCATGCCCTATGCCTCTTGCGGTTGCAGCGTACCTTCGATGGCAGGTTATTGGTTACTGCCTACGGGAGCCTTTTCCATGAGCTAATTTAGCTGTCAGTCTGAAATTGGTAAAAAGGATGAAAGATGGATCATAGGCCTGAGGCATGCCTAGGCCAATATCTAGCATATCCCTATCTGGAAGTGCACTTATTAAAACAGATTTGAAAAATATTTTTCCCAATCTTGCTCTGCCATCATTTCATCCAGCTAAGAAAAACACTTTTTGCTGTGACACTACTGACTCTTTGGCAGCTCTCTTTTTTTTTTTTTTTTTCTTTCCCCCAGAAAGGAAGAAAATGGTATTTATATACCAGATCAATAGAAAAACAAATAGACTATTGTATTCCCTGGAGAAACTGCTAGAGAGAAGACAGATGCACAGAAATTTAATATTCTTGTAGGCATGGTGGTTCTGTTCAGCTGAAGTGGACTGTAGTGAATGTGTATGAAACAGACATTTGAAAATGAGTGAGAAAAGTTATTTTTTAAAGGCATAAAAAGAGAAAGCTTTTAGGCTAGTGTGGTGGGTTGAAATTAACCCCCAACTAATTTGGAGGACTAGCCCCAAAGTAAATCACTAGACCAGCTCAGTTTGGGATGGAAGCAAATGAAGCTCTATTTACGAGCAAACTAAAATCTAGAGATATGAAATGCAATGAATATCTACAAAATATACAATACATGTACATAGATATAATAGATATTTACCATTTATAAGCAACACAGAAACTCCTCAGACCCCTCCTGGACAGATCCTAGGGCACCGTTCACCTCCTTCCCCCACTCCCTCCCTCCTTTCCATTACCTCACACAGTAGTCAAAACAGAGATCCCCTGGCAAGGCCACAGGAGAGAGAGAGAGAATTTGCAAGCAGAAACGATAGGAGAAGAAAAGAGAGCAAGAACTGTTTCTGCCACTACTCTATATCCCATTAACAAGCTAATTAATTCCATAGACGTTAGCATTATTTCTCTTCTACATCCAATGACAATTCCATTCCACCTTCTGTCTTTGTAGTCAGGGACTAGGCTAAAGTTCCCCCTTCAGTCTGTATACAGCTAGGCTTTCTGATTTGTTCCCTTGATGAGGTACTACATTTGAATCAGTGACCCTTTCAGAAAGTCATTTTGCAACTATCCATCTGCTCTTTTTAGATTCACAAAGTTCATACGGAGAACTGTGTGCTTAATATTGCCTCCAGTTTTTATGACCTTGAGTTTGTTGGTAGAATTAGATATGGGCTTTTGTTCTTTTCCCACAATAATTTGTAAATAGAAATAATAAAAATATTACTTTAATTTTCAGTTACAAGTTAAGTTTCTCTCTACTTTCTGTCCTTAAAGTCCCAGTGTTGTTGTATCTACTCAATATAAGGGGTGTAGGGCTTGAGCTATCTGTGTCTGTTGTCTCAGGCTCCTTCCTGGAACTCCTGCACCAAGCATCTAAGTAGGAGAATGAGGGGCACCCTCTTGCCAGAAGAACTGCAAGATGAGCCTTAAGGAAAGGAGATAATTCGCTGCTCTCACACTTGAATTGATGCTGTGCTTTGTTGCCTTTTCATTGCACCTGTCTCTGGAGGGTTACACATTCAGCTTTTTGAAAAACCACAAGCTTTTCCTCCAACAAGCCTTTCTTAAACATCAAATTTGTGTCAAGGTCACCACTTTTCTTCCCTGAGAACACTTTGACTGCATTCACCCCACACTGAAAACTATCTGTAGTCTGACAGACCTTGCATTCTCTTTTAAATGCACAAATACCACTGAGCTATGAAAACCATGTCAGCTTCTAGTCTTAATATTTAATATGTACCAGAAGCAGCTGCAAGCTTTCAGCAGCTTGGGCTTCATTTTGCTTCAACTGGATTTTCCACAACCGAAATGCTGCATTGTCATTGCCTTTATGGGAGGTACAATCTGCAGTACAAGATAAAATAGGTGTTGCATGTCAAATGATAAGGGGAAGGAAGGAAAAGTCTGGGAGAAAGGGAGAAATGAAGCAGTAGTGCATGTATTTTTAAAAACTACTTTTAACTATGTAAAACACTTCTATATTGATGTCTTAAATGTTGTCTTCAACATTCATAGCAGTATTTTGCCTCTAAGAGCCACTTCATGTAATTTAGATATAATGTTGACTGCAAGGCAGTTAGATATGTGTAGTACATCATCTGAGAAGGTGGCACATCAGTGGGTTTTGGTTGTATTTTTCACTGGGGAGTTTGGAACTGAAAAATACTTCCTCTCTGGGCACGCTATACCTAATGAAGTAGGTACGTGTGTGCTGCTCTTAAACTCTCATTGTAGAGGCCTTTTGTGACTGTTGTAGAGGCTGTTTTGTGAGTGGCCTGGATTGTGGGGTTCCTTAATGGAAAAATACTTATGAAGAAGAATAACACCACAGTTTTGCAAACTCTTACATATGTGAGTAGATTTATTGATGTGTGTTCACTCTGAATTTAGGGGGGAAACAAAATAAAGTGGATCTCGCTCAGCAGTGTTCATTGGGGTATATTCCTGAAGAGGATAATCATGAATCTGGATACCACATGTTAGTTTATGTGATAAAAGCTGGTCTGCATATAAAAAAGGGAGCACTGGGAAGCGATGGCTAAAGCAGAGGCCAAAAAAATCACAGAATCACAGATCTCAAAAGCTCATCCAGTCCAACCCCCCTGCCAGAGTAGAGTCACCTAGAGCAGATCATACAGGAACACATCCAGGCAGGTCTTGAGTTATCTCCAGAGAAGGAGACTCCACAACCCTCCTGGGAAGCCTGTTCCCTGTCACACTCACAGGGAAAAAAATTATTCCTCTTGTTCACATGGAACTTCCTATGCCTCAGCTTCCTATGCCCCTTGTGCTGTCATTGGGCATCACCCAGCAGAGCCTGGCTCCATCTTCTTGGCACTCACCCTGCACATCTTTGTCAACATTAATAATATGCTACCTATCTTAGAAGGTCTCAGTCTACCATCTGCATAAGGCCAAATGAGATCTGGGGCACAAGGGCAGATGGGAACCCAAATTGCAGACTTGGAGGAAGGGAGACCTTGTATGCACTGCTCTCAGGGACTCTCAGCCGTGTCGTCCCTGTGTGACGTGCATCAAGATATGTCAGTCCTGGAGCATCAATGGGACTAAGGGGAACTCCTGCCTTGGGATATGGGATGCTTGAGAGAGTTCACAGGAAGAGCGTTTTTGGAATGTTCAGATCTACTTATGAGATGCTTAGAGGGTAATCTTGATGAAAGGAACAAGGGAAAAAATGATCATATGCTGTAGGTGGAACATCAGATTTGGCAGTAACAATGTAATCTGGTTAGAGCTGCTAGCAGGGCAGGGCTGCCGTATTTTATTCCAGCTCCATTTCACAGCACCAGTTATAGAGTTCCCCCTCAGCACAGGTCAGTGCCACGGGGCTCATGGATCTTGCCGTGTGAAGGCCATGGGGTAGTAACTGCAGCATTTTGAAGGCTATGTAAGATGTGCATTATTCCCAAGGAGCTAGAGGAAGAGGAGACGGGAAACAGTGGTGCCCTGGATGGGCTGTTTACTATCCGGGCCACGGGGAAGATGAAATTGCTGTGCTCTTGTATTTATTTTAAGTATGAAAATTATTCAGGAATTAACATTTTTCTTAAAGTTGTGTTACTGTTTGACAAGAGATTATTTAATCTTAACAGCAGAAACTGAGGAAGAATAGCGACCCTTTCTGGTGTGTTTTTATGTCATTTTTTATTAATGTGGGAATCCATAGGAAGAGAGGTCTATTAATGTGGATGTATGTAATGTGGATGTATGTATCATGGACCTGTGGATACCAAATGTTTTTATTCTTATTTGAAGATAGTCCTGCCAAAAATATTGTATGGGTTCTCAGAAGGATAATTTGTCTAACACTAGGGGAGTACCTTTAAAAACCTTCTTGTATAGACATCTTGATTTAATATTCTCCAGATCAGAAATCCTGTGGGGGGGGAGAAATGATCATAAAAGGTAATTTTTTAAGTTTTTTTCCCCATTTTCTCAGCCATTATGCAATGCATATCCGTAAGCCCCTTTGAATCTGACAGGAAAACTGGGATCAGTTAAAACAACTGATAAGGTTTATCCAGAATGAACACACCTAGGAGACAGACATGAAAATTCAAGTATGGACTAATTGGTCCCATTTTTTGTAGAAACTGTTCTTCTATGATTTTAGTTAAGTACACTAAGTCCACTTAACTGCTTTGGCTTGTCACTGGGAGTTGCTCAGCAGCCCTTGAAGTGGTGGTCCCTGTTTCTCACCATGCCTTTATTTAGGCAGGAGGTTTACATAAAGTATTATACCTTACTGTTCTATGAATTATGCCTTTGAGTTTCTTCTGAGAGGTATCAGCATTATGAGTTCTATCAGGAATAGTTTGAAGGCAGGAGAATGTAATGACAGAAAGATTAGAATACCTTTATAATGTAACAGGTGATAAAGCTGTGGAGACTGCTGCAGATTATCAACTTCCCATTACTAAAGTATTTAAGAACATATCTATCAGGAATGATGCTGGTGTAATTTATCCTGTCCTGTGATAAAATAGCGTTGCACACTCCAATATCATCCTTTTATGCAATGTTGTGAGTTAAAGTTCCTGGGATGTTGTGTGTTGCACTAGTCACTTAAAACTGCCTTGCCTTATTCATCAGGCTGGCCTACTCAAAAGATAACAGATGGAGGAAGGATCCAATGACAGCACTTTTCTGGGTTTTCCAGGAATCCTTCTCTAGGAAACTATTTTCCTATGAAGCAGGAATGGTTTGGCAGACAGGCTCTGGCACCATTTGCTGTTATGGGGCTAGGTGTGCTGGGCATCTTTGCTTCTGCACAGCACAGAAGAATCCCTCCACCCACAATGGATGGTGCCTGTACACCGCACTCTGCACTGAGCCTCTGTCAGGAGAGCTTTGCTGAGGACACAGGAGCATGTATGTAGGGCTAGACATATTTCATGTGCCACCATACTTGGTCAGACATGCAGCATCTGGCACAGAAACTCTATTATGCTCTGAATTTGAGGTGCTGGCACCTGTTGCAAGCTGAAGAACTGTAGCACGAGGCAAGATGGTGGAGAATGTAGTGTGGCAGCAGTTTTGTTTCAAGGGAAGATGAAGTCGTCTTGAGACTTGCCTTTGGTTGTGCAACTTTAGTCAGAATTTTCAAAAATTATTTCCCAAACACATCTGAAGAATTCTAAAGTCTTGCTGAAAATTACAGAGCACTTGTCTCAAGCATCTGTTTCTTCAGAGATGACCAGAATCTGCGTTACATATGCTTTGTAGTGAGGACCGGATGCAGTTGCAAATATCAGCTGCATTTTTGGGGTGGAGCTTACTTGCATTTTGACTGATACACTCTTGGGCTTTCCCCCCAAAATGATGAGTATCAAAAAGTAGGATTTTAAATGTCTGAAAACAAGGGGACCAAACTCCTTGCAGCTAATTTACATTGTCCAGAAGAGAAAAGACGCATGAGAAGAGTGCATGGTAATAGCCTTTTCTCTCTGTATCCCCTTGGTTGTTTTTTCATCTATCTGGTTGGAAAGCAGATTGTGTGTGAAGGGTATTTAAAAATATCCAAACTGATCAAAAACATCTATGGCATAGAGGCAGAAATAGCCAGGAAAACAAACAGAGTGGAGATGAAATATGGATGAGATAGACATACCAGCATTTCATGAAAGAGAGAGCTTAAAACCTAAAGCCAAGAAACACAAATATTGACAGTTAAAGTACAGTTACTTTATGATTCATGTTACTGTCTTCAATTAACTATGATATAGAATTGCACGATTTTTTCCTTTCAAAAGAGAAATCCATCTCCTTGCTTATTTTTCCACTTGCTGCTTTCTGTTTAGGTTAATTCAGCAGTAATTGGATACAGTGTGTCCAATTCTTAATAAATCAACCGAACTTTGTAGTGATATTGACAGTGGCTTTGCTGGCTCCTTTGTTTCTATCAAGAGTTTTATTCTGCTTCAAAACAATTTGCTGTGGACACCCTTGTTTGTTTGCCACACTAGGCTTTGTTCTGGCTGAAAACTTTGATTTATAACTGTATGTAATTGATGGCTGTGGGGTAGGTGGACTATAGCTATCGCTCCTCCTCTTTTAATCTACCTTTGCGTAGAGATACATGTAATGCAGCATTCTCAAGGGAACCAGGCTGGGAAATTTTCTGTATACCCAATGGGAGGCCATTAATCATAGTGAAGAGCCTCTACTGGCTGCAAGCATGCTTGTGAAAGTCAGGAAAACAAAAGTGGACCACCTCAAGATGACTGAGCAAGAGAATAGATGTTAAACCCAATGTGATACTAAAGAAAAAGAGAAAAAATATATTAGGTCATCTATGGCAAGTTACGTTGAAGCATATTTATTCAGATAGATTTGGCACACTTAAAGATATTTTGTACACTAGTAAGGTAGTCTAATTGTAGATGTTAGAGATGAGAATCCTAGGAGAATGGAAAAATATTTAATGATTGCTGCTTTTGGTTTCAAAGAGAAACTTCAAAAGCAACAGAAATGGCCAATGTGTTTGCTAAACTTGTGTCACAGCATAGATGGTTAAGGAAATGTGTGAAGAGGTCTAAAATATTTAGTGAGATTTTGATAAACATTTGTCACAAAGACACCTCATTAAAACTGGGGAAGAAAAAAACCCACCACCACAACGTAACAGAACTATTTTTTAGAGACGTTAGCAAACAGTTTTTTCTTGCAGCTTGTGCATTCTGGCTGTCACCCAGTGCGGGTGAGGAAGCTCCCGAGGGCACCTGCTAGCTCTCAGAAGGGGCACTCAGTGCTTGCTGTGAGCCCCGAGCCCCATGCTTCCCAGGCTGGAGTCTCAGCATTTCTGCATGTCCTGCTGCTTCTCATATCCTTCACAAAATCTGCTGCTCAGAGGCAAACCTGATGGTTTCCAGTTATGACTGCTCAGAAAGTAGTTCTATGACAAAGTGGTTGTGCTAGGATTTGAGTACAACTCAACTGGATATGAGATGGACTTAGAGAATGTATTTTTTTAGTTAACCAGTTCTGACCAGTGGGAACAAGTAAGAGGCTCAAATGCAGTTTTCAAGCACTGACAGTCTGGACCTTTTCCCATGTAAATAACTGTAATTATAGACAGTGAGATGCTGTCATATGGCATAAGAACATTACCTTTATTTACTAGACAGACAGATTTTTACTTTTTTACTTGAGAGGCAAAATGAAATTGCCACCAAAGGTACTGCTACAATTTTTCTCATAAACCTGTGGTAAAGCAGCATGCTTAAGTACGGGATACACCCATGGGTGGTGAGAGAACTGGCAGATGAGGTTGCTAAACCCCTCTCTATTATATTCCAAAAGTCATGGCAGTCTGGGGAAATCCCCACAGGCTGGAAAAGGGGAAACATTACTCCCATTTGCAAAAAGGGTAAGAAGGAGGAACCAGGGAACTACAGGCCAGTCAGTCTCACCTCTGTGCCTAGAAAGATCATGGAGCAGATCCTCCTGGAGGCACTACTGACACACAAGAATAGTGAAGAGGTGATTGGGATCAGTCAGCATGGCTTCACCCAGGGCAAATCCTGCCTGACAAACCTGGTGGCCTTCTAAGAACAGGTGACAGCATTAATAGCTGAGGGGCGAGCAACTGATGTCTTTGACCTGGCCCTGAGCAAAGCCTTCGACACTGTCCTGCACCGCATCCTGGTCTCCAAACTGGTGACACATGGGTTTGATGGATGGACCACTAGATGGATAAGGAACTGGCTTGATGGCCGCACCCAAAGAGTGGCTGTCAGTGGCTCCATGTCCCAGTGGAGGCCAGGGACAAGCGGAGTCCCTCAGGGATCAGTCCTGGGACCTGTCTTGTTCAACATCTTTGTGGGTGCCATGGACAGTGGCAGTGCACCCTCAGCAAGTTTGCTGATGACACCAAGCTGTGTGGTGCAGCAGACACGCCGGAGGGAAGGGATGCCATCCACAGGGACCTGGACAGGCTGGAGAGGTGGGCACAAGCCAACCTCATGAGCTTCAACAAGACCAAGTGCAGGGTCCTGCATCTGGGTGGAGGCAATCCCAGGCACAAATCCAGGCTGGGCAGTGACTGGCTGGAGAGCAGCCCTGAGGAGAGAGACCTGGAGGTGCTGGTGGATGAGAAGCTCAACATGAGCTCTCAATGTGCACTTGCAGCCCGGAAAGCCAATCAGATCCTGGACTGCATCAAGAGAAGTGTGGCCAGCAGGTCAAGGGAGGTGCTTCTCCCCCTCTACTCAGCTCTGTTGAGACCCCACCTGGAGTACTGCCTCCAGTTCTGCAGCCCCTATTACAAGAGGGATCTGGAGGTGCTGGAAGGTGTCCAGAGAAGGGCTGCAAGGATGATCAGAGGGTTGGAGCACCTCTTCTATGAGGACAAACCGAAAGAGTTGGGGCTGTTCAGTATGGAGAAAAGAAGGCTCTGAGGTGACCTAATTGTGGCCTTCCAGGATCAGAAGGGGGCCTACAGGAAGGCTGGGGAGGGACTTCTCAGGATCTCAGGTAGTGATAGGACTAGGGGGAATGGAATGAAGCTGGAGGTGGGGAGATTCAGGCTGGATGTGAGGAAGAAGTTCTTTACCATGAGAGTGGTGAAGCCCTGGAATGGGTTGTCCAGGGAGGTGGTTGAGGCCCCATCCCTGGAGGTGTTTAAGCCCAGGCTGGATGAGGCTCTGGCCAGCCTGATCTAGTGTGGGGTGTCCCTGCCCACGGCCGGGGGTTGGAACTAGATGATCCTTGTGGTCCCTTCCAACCCTGACTGATTCTATGATCCTATGACTATTTTACCTCATAAAAACTCTTAAGAGTGAAGCTTCCCACCCAGCTTTTTCAACTTGTGTTCTTTAAAAGGATTGTTATAATTAGTAAATAATTTCCATGAACAATGTTTAAGTATGAAAATGGCAATAGGGCTTTCCATGAATTATTATCTGCTGGTTTGTAGTCTGATAAAATGGAACATTTTTGCACACATTGCTACAGTAAAGACTGCAACTCATCCTGACAAAGGAGTTACATAGTTCTTGCAAAACAGCATTGCAAACTCCTGCTCAGACCTTGATATAAAGTGCAGAAGTATCACTGTTCATTCTGAAATATGAATTATAGTTTTTTTAATCGATTTCTAGTAAATTAATATTTACAGCAATGAGGAGTAGGTGACTCTGGTAAGGGGCTTTTTTAAGATCAAGGGGAAAAAACCCCTTACCTTGGTCTGTTTTTCTGACTATTTATGCAAAGGGCTTCATTTCAGCTTCATTTCATTCTGCAGTTTCCAGTCTGTTTATCCCATCTTTAGTCAACATACTATCATAGTATCAGTCAGGGCTGGAAGGGACCACAAGGATCATCTAGTTCCAGCCCCCTGCCATGGGCAGGGACACCCCACACTAGATCAGGATGGCCAGAGCCTCATCCAGCCTGTTCTTAAACACCTCCATGGATGGGGCCCCAACCACCTCCCTGGACAACCCATTCCAGGGCTTCACCACTCTCATGGTGAAGAACCTCCTCCTCACCTCCAGCCTGAACCTCCCCACCTCCAGCTTCATTCCATTCCCCCTAGTCCTATCACTACCTGAGATCCTGAGAAGTCCCTCCCCAGCCTTCTTGTAGACCCCCTTCAGATACTGAAAGGCCACAATTAGGTCACCTCGGAGCCTTCTCTTCTCCAGACTGAACAGCCCCAACTCCTTCAGTCTGTCCTCATAGGAGAGGTGCTCCAGCCCTCTGATCATGATTTTTTTTTTTTTTTTTTTACAAAAATTAAAACCAAACATGTATGCTCGTGTTTGACATAACTAGGTTTTCACATGTGCTTTATTTCAAGTTAAGATACTCTCAGCAGAGGCGGCTTCTTTGAGCTGCTTTACTTCCTTACATACTTTTTATTAAACTATCTGAAGGGAGGTTGTAGACGGGCAGAGGTTGGTCTCTTCTCCCAGGCAATCAGTACCCGAACAAGAGGACACAGTCTCAAGCTGTGCCAGGGGAGGTTTGGGCGGGAGGTGAGGAGAAAGTTCTTCCCAGAGAGAGTTGTTAGCCATTGGGATGTGCTGCCCAGGGAGGTGGTGGAGTCACCATCATTGGAGGTGTTCAGGAGGAGACTTGATGGGGTGCTTGGTGCCATAGTTTAGTTGGTTAGGTGGGTTGGATTGGTTGATAGGTTGGACGCAATGATCTTGAAGGTCTCTTCCAACCTGGTCTAGTCTAGTCTAGTCTAGTCTTGTCTTGTCTAGTCTAGTCTATTCTAAATTAAAGCCTTGTTAAACCAAGGGCTGCATCCTGTTTTAATGGTGTTCCACGCATGGTTGTAACACTGCCTCTCATCTCAGTTCCCTTTTAATGACTGCCCCTTGACTTGTTTTCTTGTTTCCTGGCGTGGTGGAAGTCCAAGAGAAATGAAGTCTGGGCTTAAAGGTTCATCTTAACCATTCATCTTAGCTTTCCTTACTGTTATGTTTATGCAGAGTTTTATTGGACTCATGGGATCAAAATATATTCCCTTAGTTTTACAAAAAATTAATAGCCTTTGTGTGTCCTTCACATTTAAAGTAAACACAGTGAGTTTTTAAAGTGCTTTTTGCAACAACTAAAATACCATCTTCTGTTCTGAGTATAAATCATCATTTCATTATCAACAGAGAGAGGTCCAAAGCAACAGATGTGTATAGCTGAATGATATAAGTGGTGTTTGTGTGTAAAATGTATTCCCTTGCCCAAGCAAACGCTTGGTAACAACACAAATGAAAAGGTGTGTTTAAAAATATGAAGGCTTAAAGCACGTTACTTGCAAGTATGGAATGCAGCTTTTGGAGAACGTGAAGCTCACTGGCTTTGCTCCAAAGCAGCTGAACTACATTAAAACACAGAATAAACAGCCATGGCTTTGCATTCAGTTATTTAATTGGCAAATAGATTCTTTCTATCACTGTCACTGGCAATAGCAGCCATTGGATATCAGGGCTTGGATTAAATGTTTCATCGGTAGTGCCTGTTTAAGGATCTTTATGGAACAACAAGTTAGTCCCCTGGGCAAGCCCATGTCAGCTGCAATAAGGAGATCCACACAAGTGAATGAGATATATTTTTGCAGGATTTACAGGAAAACTCCGATTTGCTTTTCTGTCTGGTCGCTTGCGAAGGCTGTTTCTCATTCTCTTTAACAACAGTGTTGCTGCTAGCAAATACTGAATGCTAAGCATTGCACATACAGAGGATTTTAACATCTCTCCTGTGAAAGTGGATTTCTAAGCAGTTCTCATTTCTCTGGAAGTAGGTGAGTCTCTGGTAAAAGCAAATGTTGCAGCATGTGGGTAGGCTTACTTTTATGGTAAATATTCTGCATCTAGACTAAACCTCCTAATTCTCCAATCAGCTATCTTGGTTTCTCTCTCATTCAGAAAAAAAAAATCCAACCCTCCTGAGTACCTTCCTTCCTCTCTTAATACAGAGAAAATTTAATGTCTGTAGGTTTCAACTGTGTGACTTTTATTCCAGTGTCTTCCTGCTCCTATGATGCTCATGAGATCCGTGTATGTAGGTAATCCTTGCTGCAATGTTTTATAACTGATGCTCTAATGTATACTTCTGTCATTTTACTGCATGTTGGTTATGTTCAGAAGCATTTTTAAAGTTGATTTTTAGTATGTATCTGTGTTTGTCATGGAACCTGAGTCTGTTCTTCTTGGCAGCTAGATTAATTTTTCTCTGGTTGATTTTTACTTCAAGCTTTTTGTTTCATATTTTCCTTCCAGGAATTAATAGGAACAGTCAAAAATACATAACGTAACTGAAGCTAGTTGTATCCAGTATTCGTTTTCATGTCTGTGTGAATGTGCTGGGCACAAATTTCAGTCTCAGCTGTTTGTTGACAGCTTTTTCATACTGTGCCTAACTGCCATAGCCAGGTTACCATTTACTAGGGTTGAAAAGTGGAGAGGAATGCTTCTAAGGTTGCATTAACTGGACCAGGTGGAAACTCCGGTGAATAAGTCATTCAGGCTCACTTGACACAGTTCAAACCTTTGTTCACTGACTGTTCTCCAATGTAAAGCAGAACTTGCACTACCATTGCTTAAAAAATTCTTTCTGGTATTCTAGTGAGAGTAAGAGTAGTTCAGTTTGTGTTCTCAAGAAGTAGTGTGTGTGTGTATATATGTGTGTGTGTACCAATTATATATGTATCCATATATATTTATACATACTTGTGTTTATAAATTTATATAATATATATGTCTCTGAAATTTAGCAGTGGGTTTTTTGCTTAGACACACCCTCCCAATAAGCCTCTTTGTTGTGTTTTTGTCATTCCTAGGAAAACAAAAAACACAGCTTCTGAAGTCAGAGATACCAAATCTGATCCCACCCTGTACAAGGGCTCTTTTACACTGGCTGGTAGTGCAAAAATACTTCTAAGCAGTAGCATTTTACAACTGCCAGAAAATGTGTAGTCATGTCAGCATAAAAGGGCATAAGTATAATAGGCACTCAAGAGTTGTAACTGTGCATATTTCTCTCGGCAAAATGGGAAAGGGAAATGAGAGCAGGTGTGTTGCTCAGGTAGTGCTTCTGTCCTCTTACCTGACCTGTTATTTCCTGCAGCCTAATGAAGAGCTCCCAGCCTGCGTTAACTCAGATCATGTTTGTTGGTTGTATAGTAATGCATTTAGATGATTCATGTGAGCTCTCCTGGATTTCTTGTCTCATGTATGGTTCATTTCTAGGCTGGTGTAAATAACAAGTTTTCATGATGAAATGTCCAAGACATAAGTCCTTCTGTCCCCTTTATGTGTCTTCTGTTTGTGGTTGCTTTAAAGGGAGTGTTAGGTTTCAACTAGGGACTACAAAATTGAAGTCCTTTCATGCTTGCAATATCATTAGTTTGTTGGTTATTGTTTGAGCCTAAATAAAAGTTTCTTCTACATTTTACAGTAGTATCAAACTATATAGGACTTTTAACTCTGCTTTATTTATACCTTTATTAAGGAATAACATCCTATATAACTCTGAAAAAAAAATAATACTCTGTCCTTGAAATCAAGACCTCAAGACTCCGTCCTCCCAAAAGACTTGGAAGGAATCATCTCTTTAATCAGCTATTGACTGGACAGCAGGTGGAAATTGTTTAGTTTATGGTTAAATCATTAAACAACCGGATGAAAAAAAAGATGCCTGTGGCATCTGTGTGTGTCTGTGTACTTAAAAACCTTGAATTGTCTTCTACCCTTGTGGTTTTGTGTGCTTGTTTCAAGGTGGCAAAGATTTCTGTTGCAACAGCCCTGTGTCTAGAGCCAAGACACTCTGGGGTTGGACCAGCCCTGAGGAATTTGCATGGTGTTGCAGAATAGCTCCACGTCATCAGCAGAGGGACTGAACAGATCTGTCTTGTTCCATTGTGCCTCCCCATCAGCACACGGCCATAGCTTTGTATGCTCTCCCCTGTAGGCTGCTTGTGCCTTCTTCCGTGACTTGAGGAGGCATGAGATATGCATCAATTTAAATGAGAGTTCAGCCTTGTAACCTGGAGTGAGATGACTGCTAATGTATTTGTTGGGTAGGTTTTTCTGCTTGTACAGATTAATGACCCAATTCAGAAGCTGTTCTACATGCTGGACTCCTGCTGATTTCTGTTTGTTCAGAGCTGTTAGGGAAGCTAACTTTGAGCATGTATCCTGGCATCATTTATTTGGGGTCCAGTCCTGGTGCCCAGCCGGAGTTCCTCGAATCATAGAATCATTTCTGTTGGAAATAATCCAGCCGTTATCCAGCTCTACCAAGTCTGGTGCTAAACCAGTTTGAATAATAATAAACTGGCCTTTACACAAAATCCTTCTTTCTCTCATCTTGAGGCAGAAGTTTTCCTGCCTGCCAAAGGAAATGCACCCTGAGTACTCTGAGCATGGGTGGAGGTTTCTGTGGCGCTTCCTTAAGCCATAGTTTGGAGACAAGAAACAGGTACTAACTAGTACTTATTCCTTGTTCTATGAAATACAGAGTAGCTGCAGTATTTTGAGGATAAATTTAGTCTTTCTTCCATAAATTTCTTCCACATTTAATTTGCACCTCTAAAACACAGAGTTTTCCTGAGATTCCACAACCAAAGGGTCTGTTCCCCTTGTCAGAGCCTCAATTTTCCATGGAATTGCTGGCTGACAAGGTGCCTTGTATGGCCCTTAGCTGCAGGAGGGCAGTCCAGCTTGAGGAAAGAGGGATCTTACCTGTAGGTGCATGTTGTCTCTTTGTCAGTATCCTCAGTTGTGTCTACGTATATGGATCTCTGAGTCACTTATTGCTGAGTGACTTAACTATTAGTTTTACTGTTAGAAATCCCGGATTTTCACATCCCAGAAATAGTAATCATCTTGATCTGTAGAAAACTAGTCTTCTAAGAATTTAAAGATCCTGTTTCTACTCAGGCTGGACTATAGTATCCTTAAAACTCTCCTGGCTTCTTGCCGATACGCTTTTGAGAAGAAATTCTTCCTCACAGAAGGCAATTGTTTGGAGTGACTTGGAGACTTGTCATGCCAGAAGGAACCAGGGTGAGGGTGGATTAGTAGGTAGAATGCAGGTGTGTGTTAAATGCAGTTTATCACATGGATACCACCCCAGGTATGTGGGTGGGTGAATGGGTTGAGTGATGCCTACCTAAAGCTTTAACTTGCTCAGTCAGCACTTAATTCAAAGGGTTTTCACAGTTGCAGGCAGCATTGCTGTGGTCACAGTTTCACACAGATTAGCTCTGCTTGAACAGGTTTTCCATTGTGCTAGGTGTAGGCACATTTCTCTGCAGAATCACTCAGGCATGGATGCCTTTTCCTTCCATCTAGTTGGTGCAACTAACAAATCTATTGTGACCACTGAGAGGTTATCACTGCCTGGTAGGTAGTATTGTGACTTCTCATAGGGCATGTGGTTTCATGCATACGTTTATGGAGAAGACTCATCACATGAAAATCTTTGTGTGTCCACCATTGCTTTTTCCAGCAGCACTGGACAACTAGATTCTGATTTTACACGTCTGTTAGTGTGACACTCTTGAGGCATTGGTGGATTTAGCTGTGTTGAAATCCTTTAAACTGAGTTATCTGACCTTGTAACTTGCATTTGGCTTTGTACTCTCCCAAGAATATCTATCTGCATTAGAGACTGTAGTCAGATCTATAGTCAGAGACTACAGGACTTTTCAGCTATGAGAGGGAACAGCAATAAGCTGCATTACCATTTCCTCCTACAGCTGCTTCTGTTGCCTTAAACTTCATGTTTAATACTTGCCAGTAAATATTCTCTCTCTCAAACTGACTTGTGAAGAACAGAGATTTAAAAGACTTCATGCTAAAAGTGCACAGATCTGCTCAGCTAACTGTGTTGTAGATGCTAATCGACTGCAGCACGAGAATAAACAGAGGAGGTATGAATATATGAAAATACTGTGAAAGTTGAGAGAAAAGTGACTGTGATTTTGAACTGACTGTTTTTAGGTTACGGGTGAGTGAGATTGGATTCATTTAGTGCCAATAGCAAAGCGTCATTGTCTTCAACTGCTCTGAGAGTTTACTGTAATGGGTGTGGTTGGAGAGATTTGACATTTTGACTATGATACCTGAAACCACACCACACACACACCAAAAAAAATCTTCATATCTATAAATCACATAGTTTCTTCTTCTGTTACCATGTAGACTCTGCCTCTGTTTGTTATTTTTTTCCCCAAATTCATTTAATCCCTCAGAGCTGAGCTGAAAACCACCAAATCTGATATGCTTGCATTCCATATGGAAAAGAAAGCCTGGATTTGAAGCCAGTCCTACCTCTAAATAAGTAGAACCTACTTTTCAAACAAATCCGTGTTGATTAATAATGCACTCCTGTGTTGTGCCAAAGCAAATTTTGCATAAGAGCTATGGAAAAGCACAATGAAACTTGATAATCTGTAGGAAGTTTTAATTTTGGTTAGGATGAAATGCAAATTTAGGGGTCAGGGCCATACTAACATGGTAACGAAGCCTCACCTGCCACTGCCTGTGGCAAATGCTGCATTTTGCACAACTTTTGGTCATTTGGCTGGATGTGTTTGCTATCTGGTTTGCTAGCATGAATGTACACTGCTTAAGTGCATGTCAGTAGAAATGTAACCAATTAGAGTGTGACAACACTGCATTAGAAAAACATATAAGTGAACCGTGTAACGTAATAAATGTCTTCACCTGGCTTGGAAGCCGTGCCCGCATTCTTCACCACATTTAGGTTTTTGTTGTTGGTTCTTTGGGTTTTTTCCTTCAAAAAAAAAAAACCAAAAAACCCACCAGGGTTCAGAGTTTTCACTCTTTTTCTTTTCTTCCTGAGCAAAATACTTCATATAAAAGGAAAAAGCAAAGGAATGTAACAGCCCCTGAGCCGTTAACAAGTATTGTTTATGATACATAGCTAAAGTGCCTGTCTGCTGATATTAGCACTTCTTAAACCAGATACAAAGTCCATGCAAGCAAGTGGATGCAAGTCAGGGCTTGAGCATTGTGGGCAAACTGACTTGCAATGGAATTTACAGTTGAGAATTTGCACTTCTGCTGGATTTAATTTCTTTAGGCTGAGTCGTGCATCCACGGTGAGACTGCAGTGGAAGAAGTGTGGGTTCAGACAAGTAGGATACTGTGCTGATAACCTTCTGGTAGCAGTAAGAAAAATGTGTACATTGAAGTGGATGTAAACAGTTAAACATTAATTTGCAGTTTGTGATTTGTCATAATTGGCCTCAACGTAAGAACACTGCTGCGTTGCAAAGCAATCATTTCTTTTAACACTGGCAGCACTCTCTCAGTGGCAGAGGGGAATCATTTTGTAGCTCTTCATGTAGAAGTTTGTCAAGCTTGACCATGTTTTGTATTTATTCAGGAGTTATTGCAGTGTAGCAAAAGGTGAAATTTTTGCTCTAATGTGTAATCAGTTCATCTGTTGGCTGGTGGCTCAAGCTATACAGAGAAGCAGTTAAGACATTGCTCTCCTCTTAGTTGTTTGCATTAGTTTTACATCCAGCTGCTTTGCTTCAGCTGGTGCCTGGTTCTGTTGTGCTTGACTCAGTAAATCATAGCTAATAAACAGCAATTTGTTAATGTGATGACATACAAAAATATAACAGTATATACGGGGCTATGGGTTTTACATGCTAATGAGCTCCCCACTCCATTACTCATTGTATAATTCTTCCCCATTTGCCTTTCTGTGCGGGAAGTGCTTCGTTCACAGCTTCTGCTATGTGCAGTGTCCCCATGGAGACCATGTGCAGTGTGCAGCTCCTTCTCTTAGCTAACAAGATGCTTATAGAAGCTTATTTGAGACATATTGTGAGAGAGAGAACTGAAATGGATACTTTGCTAGGTTACTCAGTATAAAAAAAGTGATAGCTGATTTCCACTTTGTGGAACGTGAGTGAGAGCTCAGGGTCCTGTTCATGATACTGTGAGCTTCAACAGCATATATTCAAAGGACGTGTTTGTTTTTCATCTCATGAGGATGCCACCTGTCCTGTTTACATTCTTTTCCTTCCTGCCTAGACTTGTTTTGTTTTGTTTTGTTAAAGGAGGCTGTTGTACCTGTGTTGCTGACTGGTGAGGTATCAAAGTGCTAAGGTAGAGGGAGGTGGTTATCCCCTCTACTCCACTCTGGTGAGACCCCGCCTGGAGCACTGTGTCCAGTTTTGAAGGCCCTATTACAGGAAAGATCTGGAGGTCCTGAAAGTGTCCAGAGAAGGGCCATGAAGATTAGCAGAGGGCTGGAGCTGCTCTGCTACGAGGGCAGGCTGAGAGAGTTGGAATTGTTCAGTCTGGAGAAGAGAAGGCTCTGAGGAGACCTTCTTGTGGCCTTCCAGTGTCTGAAAGGGGCTACAAGAAAGCTGGGAAGGGACTTTTAGGGTGTCAGGGAGTGACAGGACTGAGGGGAATGGAGCAAAAGTAGAAGTGGGTATATTCAGGTTGGATGTTAGGAAGAAGTTCTTCCCCAGGAGGGTGGTGAGACACTGGAACAGGTTGCTCAGGGAGGTGGTAGTGTAGTGGGTTGAGGCAGCCCCCTCCCCACCACAGGCAAAATAACGACTCTGACAAACAGGTTGCAAAAGTGATGGAAAAGTTTAAATAGAAAAGGGTGAATGTGCACAAAAGAACCAGAAACAGAGTGACAAAAGAAACCCGAAAACAGACCCAAAAACATCCCATCCCCACCTGAGGGTGGGCCCAGAACCCCCAGCGCTCGTTCTTCCCCCCCCACTGCTAGGCTAGTCTCATCTGGCCAGGCCTGAGACCGCCCATCACCCTGGCCTTGGGCCTAGCCAGGCCCGTGGCCGGGAGACGTCTCCCCCAGTTACCGGGTGCTGGCGAGGGAAGAAAGAGGCAGCGCCGGACCCCGCACTGGATTTTATAGCGATGCAGGGGATTGTGGTAGGAGATACCTGGTTCCCTATGTCCACCCACTGGGCTGGACTTCTGGACACAGGAAGTACACCATGCAGCAGAGGGCACCCAGCCCAAACCACCACAGGTAGAAGCCTCATTCCTGGAGGTTTGTAAGGCCAGGCTGGATGTGTCTCTGAGCAACTTGATGTAGCATGAGGTGTCCCTGCCCATGGTAGGGGAGTTGGAACTGGCTGAGCCTTGAGGTCCCTTCCAACCTTGACAATTCTGAGATTCTCTGATGCTAAGTTTTCAGTTTCTGTGAAAGCTGTTTGGTTGTGATTATATGCAATCCAATCTATTCTGTAATGTGGTCTCCTGTCCTATTTACTTCTGTATGCCTTTATTTATAAATACCTCTTCTTGTACCCTTTTGTATGCCTGGCTTATAAAATCACAGCCAGAATTAAAAGCTTTATGATTATCAAACAAGTCATGCCTACCTTGTGCATTGTGTTGGTGTTGTATCATACATACTACCAGTTTCATGGTAAGGGGAAAATAAGAGCATGCATTTTCCACATGAAGGAATCAAATGTAATCTAAATGCAAGCCACAGGTTTTATCACACAGTGATTTTTGATAGCACTGTCACTATTGCTAATCCCAGCATGACAAAAAATGCAGTATAGTTAGGAAGCTCACAGCCCTCATCTTTTAATCATCCTGGTTTGGGTTAGGACAGACTGTTTGCCATTTGTGATCTCAGACTTGTCAAAGTAGAGAGTGGCCTTGGATGTCAAAACAGATGCACTTCTGGCCATGGTTGGACTCAGTGATCTTAGAGGTATTTTCCAAATAAAATGATTCTGATTCTGTGCCAGCAGGACACGCAGTTGCAACTGCAGGGAGAATTTGGAGGCTGTTATTGATGAAAGAGAAATTTGGCTAAAGTCTTGGGCATGATACCCATTTTCAGGTGATAGGTAGTTCTGAATATTAATCCTCAACAGTTGTTAGAAATGTTGTCCTGAAGCCAGAACCATCTTCCTATTTGATACTGCTCTGGATCAATACTCACTCAGAGTGAAGGATGATCCCTACACCATCATGGATGCCACCGTTTCCATTAGTCAAAATTTTCTTGCAGACATCTTTTTGAAGCAAGGTTCTAAACAAAGGTGTACTGAGCACATCAGACCAGGAGAAAGGTGGTGCTGCTATGCAAGCAGGTGCTTCTTAGCCTTGTATTCATGGTCTCCTGTCTGTGGGCCTCAGGTCTACAGCTGTCCCTCAAGTATGCACACTCTGAGCATAAATGGAAGAGGAAAAGGGAAGGAAGTTTAATGGAAGAAATGCAGAACATCATGGGAAGTTTTTTACATATATAAAAATAATTGCCTTAATACATGTTCTATGGAAAAATACATCTCCCATATTTCCAGTAAGCCAGACTGTATTATGGTAGTGGTCTCTTCCTGGATTTGTATCTAGGAAATTTGATAGCTGTGCAGAATTTACAATGCCTTTCTATCTAGTTAGGGTTTGCTTGCCTTTTCATTTCATCCGTTACCATCTGCACATCCAGCCCTGTTCCTGTTAGGGAAGATACCTGGTAGGAACTGGCTTGCTTAAATGATCTACTCTGTAACTTAAGATAAAATAAATCAAATTCAGAAGTAATGTCACTGGTACTTGTGTATATCCTTCTTTGATCATATCTGTTTGGCTCATTATTATTTAGTACTGGTGATAATGCTTTGTCTGCTTTATCTCCTCTGCTCTGTAAGTAGTTCTGCCTCTGCCTATATTCACTTGTCTTAATTAATAATGCTTTTAGTTCAGCTATTTTACTTTCCAGTTGGCTGAACATGAGCTGGCCAAATTTTCCTTTGTGCAGTTTTCCCAAATCTTCCTTGCAAATGCTCATCCCATTCTTCATTTGAGAGTTCTAATTACTGCTGATAACAGTGTCCAGTTAAAGGCCAGAGAGATTGGGCAGAATCCAATGGTATGAGATTTAACACATCCAAGTGTCGGGTTCTGCACATTGGCCACAGCAACCCCATGCAGTGCTACAGGCTGGGGTCAGAGTGGCTGGAGAGCGGCCAGGCAGAGAGGGACCTGGGGGTACTGGTTGATTGTAGGCTGAACATGAGCCTGCAGTGTGCCCAGGCAGCCAAGAGGGCCAATGACATCCTGGCCTGCATCAGGAACAGTGTGGCCAGCAGGAGCAGGGAGGTCATTCTGCCCCTGTACACTGCACTGGTTAGGCCGCACCTTGAGTCCTGTGTCCAGTTCTGGGCCCCTCCGTTTAGGAAGGATGTTGTCTTGCTGGAACGTGCCCAGAGAAGGGCAACAAAGTTGGTGAGGGGTTTGGAACACAAGCCCTATGAGAAGAGGCTGAGGGAGCTGGGCTTGCTTAGCCTGGAGAAGAGGAGACTCAGGGGAGACCTTATTGCTCTCTACAACTACCTGAAGGGATGTTGTAGACAGGCAGAGGTTGGTCTCTTCTCCCAGGCAACCAGCACCAGAACAAGAGGACACAGTCTCAAGCTGTGCCAGGGGAGGTTTTGGCTGGAGGTTAGGAAGAGGTTCTACACAAGAGAGAGTGATTGCCCATTGGAATGGTCTGCCTGGGGAGGTGGTGGAATCACCATCATTGGAGGTGTTTAGGAGGAGACTTGATGGGGTGCTTGGTTGCATGGCTTAGTTTATTAGGTGGTGTTGGATGATATGTTGGACACAATGATCTTGAAGGTCTCTTCCAACCTGGTCTGGTCTATTCTATTCTATTCTATTCTATTCTATTCTATTCTATTCTATTCTATTCTATTCTTGAGAGAGTTCAGTTTCATGTGTTCCACTAAATACTCTCTTTCCTATGTAGACACCTATGCTTTACAGTAGGCTGTGCTTGTGTCCTGCTCCTTTGGATGCAATTATAGCCAGCCTTTTGGTTATACTGATAATGCTGAAGTGATGGACCACACTGGGGCTGTGATTTGGAGGGTTTGCAGTATTAGCTTTGCATGTTAAAGCAGAGAGAAAACTAAGACTTTGTGTGTGTGAGTACACACGGTCCTTTGTGCTGTAATTTAAAGCAGAGATTTTAGGTATTCCTAACATGGCAATGTTTTGTATCTAGAAACCTAGAAATCTCTGAAATAACTTGTATGAGGATGCTGAAAATGTCACTGTGGACATTATCAGGTAGTATACACACATCCAGTGACACTTCTTTCAGTCACTGCATCCTCATGAACCTATCAGTTCCCCAAACATGGGGTTTGAAAAGCCCAGCTGACCTTGCAGCTTGGTTTACACTCTTAGCAACTTGTTTTTGTTGATGCCTGTACTGGGTTACACCAATCCTGGGTGGAGGGCTGAAAGAGCCCTGCTCCCCCCACCCTCAAAGACAAAAGAAACCTGATCCAGGTGAGCAGAGAGGGACTTAATTTCTCCCTCCCAGGAGGAGGGGTCCCCCGGGTCAAAAGTGGTCTATTCTGCTCCCCCTTCCTGTCCAGCAAGCCTATAAAAAGGAGATTGCTGCAATCACTCTCTTCTTCTGCCTCACCTGCTCAAAAGGATGTCAGCTGCAGCCAGTTTCCTGACTCTTCCACGTGGTCAGGCCTGGTCTCTCTCTCCAAGCTGCATCCATGCTTCTCTAAAGGCCTGAATCCACATACATCCAGGGAAATACGAGGCTATCCGGGCTTGGGTTTGTATATTTTCCTATCTATCCTCATCCCTTACCCTTGTAAACCTCCTTGTTACTACTGTATATATATGTTTTGTTAAAAAAATTACTTCTCCTACTTCCAAACCAAGTCCAGATTATTTTCTTTTTTTTTTTTTTTTTTTAAAATAGATTCACCTCCATCCCTTTTCCCTACCCTCTTTTTTCTCTCTTTCCTTATCAGGAAAAAGGGGAGTGGTGGCACAGGTGGAGGAATTCTCAGTTTGCTATTATCTGAGCTCTTAAACTCCAGTTAAGGCCCCAACCACCACAATGTCTTATAAAATATATGAAAAGATGACCCAACTATTGGATGAGGGAAAGGCTATGGTTGTTGTTTACTTAGACTTTGGAAAAGCCTTTGCCACTGTTTTCCACGGAATTCTCATGGACAAACTGGCTGCTCGTGGCTTGGCTGAGCAGTGCTCTGCTGGATATGGCCCTGGCTGGGTGAAAGGGCCCAGAGAGTGGTGCTCAATGGGGTTAAATCCAGCTGGTGGCTGGGCACCAGTTGTGTTCCTCAGAGCTCAGTGCTGGGACCACTTCTGTTTCACATCTTTATTGATGACCTTGATGAAGACACAAAGTGTGTCAGCTGTAAGGTCACAGATGACACCAGTTAGGTGGAGAGTTGATCTGCACCAGGGTAGGGAGGCTCTGCAGAGGGATTTGGATAGGTTGGATCCATGACCAGCATTATCAGGAGGAGCCTCAACAAGGCCAAGTGGCAGGGCCTGCGCTTGGGTCACAGCAACCCCAAGCAATACTTCTGACTTGGGGCAGTGTGGCTGGAAAGCTGCTAGCAGAAAAGGACCTGGGGGTGCTAATGGACAAGCAGCTGAATAGGAGCCAGCAGTGTGCCCAGGTGATGAAGAAAGCCAATGGCATCCTGGCTGGGATTAGAAATACTGGAGGAGCAGGGAGGGGATTGTCCCCTGGTACTCAGCTCTGGTGAGGCCACACCTCAAGTGTTGTGTCCAGTTTTGGGCACCTCAATCCAAGAGAGATATGGAGGTGCTGGAGCCAGTGCAGAGGAGGGCAAGGAAGCTATGAAAGGCCTGGAGAATAAATCTGATTAAGAGCCACTGAAGGAGCTGGGGGTGGTTAGTGTGAAAAAGAGGAGGCTGAGGGGAGACCTCATTGCTGTCTACAACTAGCTGAAAGGAGGTTGTGGAGAGGCTGCTGCTGGTCTCTTCTCACAGGTTTTAGTGCTAGACCAAGAGGGAATGGCTTCAAGCTGTGACTGGGTAGATCTAGACTGGACAGTAGGAAAGATTTATTCTCGGCAAGGCAGACATTGGAATGTGCTGCCCAGGGAGGTGGTGGAGTCACCAACCCTGGATGTGTTTAAAGGTAGTTTGGATGTGGTGCTTGGGGATATGTTTTAGAGGTGACCCTTGTAGAGTAGGGTTATTGGGTTGGACTTTATCCCAAGAGTCTTTTTCAACCTGAATGATAATGTGCTTCTATCTTCCACTCAGGTAGTCCTTCTAGTCGACGATTGTAGGAGCAGGTCCCTGGTTCCCCGAACCGCTGTAGCATGGATGCATGCTATTGTTTAACAGGCTTTGTTTCATCCAAAGCTACGGTGCAAGTACCTCAGAACATGATTTCAGAGCCACCTTCTCTTTTACAGACATCAAGGAGAATACCATCTGCTTTGACTTCTTTCAGCTATCTTCTCCAGCTCTGTCCTCTTCAAAAGAGGCTTTTCTAAATTAAAAAAAAAAAAAAATCCTTTCCCCTCTTCTTTTTCATTTCCTCTCACTCTCTCTTTGTTTTTTTTTTTCTTTCCTATTTTTTCCTCTTTTTTATTTTTCCCCTTTCTTACAACCTTTTGTATTCTGGGTCTCCTGGGTGGAGAAGAGTGAATGAATGGAGCAGTATACAATGTAATAATACAAATCCTTATTGAATTTCATGATTAACATTTGGAAGATAAGTTCAGCAGGCAGTGATTATAATCAGCCAAGGATGTCCAGAATACAAGGCAGGCAATGCCTGATTGTAGGAGTTTACAGTTTTACAGTTAAAGATATGAAAAAACACAAATAGTCCCTTTGGGAAATGAAACATAATGGAAGTGTGGTTATTAAAAACTAGATGTAATGTTACAGTAGTTATTACCTATTAGTGTAAATCATCATGAGATGCAGGAAACACATCAGATAGATAAAACAACCTTCTTGGAATATGTTGCCATATTTTTCAGTGGTTTTTTGTTTGTTTGTTTTTTTCTTAGACATTGAATTGATTTAGTGTGTGGAATTCATTTAGGACCATGTACATTGCCCTTTTCTGAATGGCTATTGAGATGAAGTTGTTATCTGTGCTAAACTGTAAGTCATGTTTCCCCGTACCCCCGGGAAAACAGCTGAAAGGGGCAATCACATACACCCAGTACTAACAGATCTTGGTTACTTAGAGTTAATGATGTTGCCAGCCATGAGTATTTCACTTATCTTAAAATGGAAGTGCATGTTGATTTCCATTTTACAAATGGAAAAATTGAGTCAGTTGGAGTTCAGATGACTTCCCTGAAGTCATGAGCAAATCATTGTCAGATCAAAAGATATAATCCAGCAGCCCTCTCCTCTGTGCCCTGTGTCATTACATACAACTCTGAAGTGCCTAAATAATTTTGGTATATTAATGCCTATATTCTTGTTTCACAAAGATGTGAGCACCTTTGTAGCTGTCAAGGTAATTTCTCTTGCACCTACTAGTGCTCCATCACTGAACAACTTGATTGTGTTACTACCACCTGGGTCAACCAGGGGTCTTGCAGTTCTGCTATCTTTTTTGTTGTCATGGGTGGAGGTCACATCTGTACTGTTATTGACTTCCCTTTTCCTAAGGATTTCCTGAAATGATTCTTGGAAATGACAGCATTAAATTTATTCTAAGGATTAAGAAGTGAGGTTGGCCTAAGGAGGACATCCAGCTTCAGCCAGTGACTTCACACAAATCTGTTGTGATTCCAAGCATGTAGTGATGCTAGCTAACCAAGTTACCAGTTATGTCAAGACTTTTCTTTGATCTGCTAAATGAATATGGATTAATTAATTTAATTAGAAGATAACTAGAGATGAAGAAGGAGGTCAAGAAGAAAATTGTTGGCGGTTGTAGCCTTGTGTTAGCCTTGGCTAACAGCCAAATGCCCACCCAGCTGCTTGCTTACTCCACTCTCCCATAAGAAATGGAGAAAACAGAAAGAAGGCAAGAAGATTCTTGGATTGAGATAATGACATTTTAATTGGGAAGGCAAAAGCTGTACATGCAAGCAAAACAACAGAAGGTATTCTTTCACTAACTTCTCATCAGCAGGCAAGTATTCAGCTGCTTTCAGCAGAGTTTCAGTGTGCACGGTAGTTGCTTGAGAAGACAAACACCATAATCATGGATGTCCTCTCTTCCTCATCAAGTCCCTAAACAGTTGTTGCTGAGCATGATGCCATATGGTCTGGAGTATCCCTTTGGTCATTGCAGATCAGCTGTCCCTGCTATGTCACCTCCCAGTCTCATGTCCACTCCCAGCCTATTCACTGGGGTGTGGTGGTGCAGGGCAGGGTGGGCAAAAGAAAAGGTCTTGCTACGGTGTAAGCCCTGCTCAGGAACAGTGGCAACACTGGTGGGTTATCAACTCTGTTTCAAACACACATCCAAAGCGCAGCACAGTCTGGGCTACCGTGGAGAAAACTAACCTCATCCCAGCCAGACACAGTACAGCAACCAAACATGGGTCTACAGCTCTAGAGGATTGCAAAAGTATTTTACTTTGTAGAGTACTGAAGAACCACCCCACCAAAACCAACCAACTAAAAAAAAGTAATCCCCAAAAAACTGCTTTTGTAAGGAGCAAACAGAAGCAGGGCTATTCATAATTCTAAAGTGATGTGCAGAGCAGTGAATAAATCAGGCATTAGCAAATTGCCCATGATCAATATAAATCAGGCTGGGTGTTTCTGGGAGCTGGGTAAGAATGGCAACATGAGAGCCTCCGGTATGTCACATTTTAATGTCAAAGGACCTGTGGGTGTCGGAAAGAGGTTTGAATCATGGAATACGGAGCATTATTTCAAATGAGGACATATTCACATCTGAGAAGAAAAGTAAATACCTAGATCTGTGACAAAGGCCTGTGTTTGGGCAGCTAGCAAGAGAAGGCAGTACCAAATCCCTATTGCTTATTTGCAAGCACTTAATTAAAACACAAAACAGCTAGTATGGTCTCTGGATTTATTTTCCCCATCTAGTCTATAAGCAATAAGCAGAAATTGCAGAACAAAAAAAGTACACCTGCATGCACTTATCTTGACCTTTGACCTGCTGCTTCTCTAAGATCACAGTATCACAGTATCGCCAAGGTTGGAAGAGACCTCAAAGATCATCAAGTCCAACCTGTCACCACAGACCCCATGACTAGACCATGGCACCAAGTCCAGTCCCCTCTTGAACACCTCCAGGGATGGCGACTCCACCACCTCCCCGGGCAGCCCATTCCAATGGCGAATCACTCTCTCGGTGAAGATGGATGTAATCCAGGCTTAACTTTAAGATATTCACAGCTATGTGTCTGCCTAACCCCCCTGGGAACACCTCCTTCACGTAGTGCTTAAATCCTTCTGGAAACAGTAAGCCTTGAAGTCCATTGCCAGTGTTTCTTTACAAACTGTTGAGGTGAGATGCAGCCTTGACTTCCCCTGCCTGTGAGATGGTCTTGCTCTCTGACAGCTAAAAAAAAATATATCAGAGTTTGCTGGTCTTTCTGAGATGTCCTTCTATGGAGAAGTCAGTTTGTAACCATCCCACATCTGGTTCTGTGCGTCAAACAGTTTTGCCAGCTGACTGACCCCATGAGCTGTGGTGGTCTCATTGTGCCCAGGTCTCTCATTCTTGTCTCTGCATTGCTGCTTAGTGAGGCTTAATTCCAACCTCCAGCTGCCAAACCTATGTGTGCCTCTGCTGGCATTTTCTGGCTACCGTAGTAGAAAAGTGTTGTGTGAAGGGCCCTGAGCTGGGATTTTCCCCCAATGGATCTTGGAAGCTGTTAGGTGCAAGTAGAACAGAGACAGCCCTGTAGTGAGAATCGGTCTGTAGGTGTGCAAAGTTTGTGGCTGTGAATTGTATGGACAACTTTTTAATTTCAAGTTTTCTTAGAATTCCTTTCTTGAGCTTTTGGGGATTACTTCACTTGGTGTTTACAACCTTGGCTTATACCAGCTTCAACAGAGGTGCTTAGTATGAGAATGGGATCGCAGCAGCAGAAGCATATGTTTGCCACATGGGCCATCACTGGCCTTCCTCTCCTGATAGGTTTGCATTTTAAAATTAAATTAAAAAAAAAAAAAGAAATTAAAAGAGTGGTAGTTGATATGTGATGGGTTTAAATGTTAATTATGTAATTATTTCGTTCAAATGAAGTTTTTGTGTTAGTAAATTTGAAATAAACATAAGATCAACAATTGGATTTTAAAGTAAATACTATTTTTTTAACCCATGAGCATGATTGTCATAGTGAAAAATAAAAAGTGTTTCTATCTTGGAAACAAGTCAGAAAATATGCACTCTTTCCTCAATTTGTTTTGCCCTGTAACTGTGAAAGACATAAGCAAGGTCCTCCATCTGGGACTGAGCAATCTCAAGCACCAGTATAGGCTGGGCAGGGACTGGCTTGAGAGCAGCTCTGAAGAAAAGGACTTGGGGGTGCTAGTGGATGAGAAGCTCAACATGAGCCAGCAGTGTGCACTTGCAGCCCAGGATCTGGTTGGCTTTCTGGCCTGCAGCAAGGGAAATGTGGCCAGCTGGGCCAGGGAGATGATTCTGCCCCTCTACTCCACTCTGGTGAGACCCCACCTGGAGCACTGTGTCCAGTTCTGGAGCCCCTATTACAAGAAGGATCGGAAGGTGCTGAAACGTGTCCAGAGAAGGGCCATGAAGATGATCAGAGGGTTGGAGCTGCTCTGCTATGGAGACAGACTGAGAGAGTTGGGTCTGAGAAGGGAAGGCTCTGAGGAGACCTTCTTGTGGCCTTCTAGTGTCTAAAAGGGTGCTACAAGAAATCTGGGGAGGGATTTTTTAGGGTCTCAGGTAGTGATAGGACTGGGGGAATGGAGCAAAACTAGAAATGGGTGTATTCAGATTGGATGTTAGAAAGAAGTTCTTCCCCAGGAGGGTGGTGAGACACTGGAACAGGTTACCCAGGGAGGTGGTAGAAACCTCCTGCCTGGAGGTTTGTAAGGCCAGTCTGGATGTGTCTCTGAGCGATGTGATGCAGTGTGAGGTGTCCCTGCCCGTGGCAGGGGGGTTGGAACTGGCTGAGCCTTGAGGTCCCTTCCAACCCCAACAATTCTGTGATTCTTTCAAAGTTTGACTAAAGGCTTGAGCTGAAAACTGCTCAAATGATTTGTTTAAAATCCAGTTCTTATGTACGGTTGTTTGCAACTACAACCAGTCTGTAAAGAAGCTCATGGGACACTTGTTGAGGCATTAACTGTGATTTAAGCTGAGGCTGAAGTGATGGATTGGTTGTGTCTGAGGATATCAACTCTCTTGCGGAGCAGCAGGTCTCTTAAGGACATTCATGTATGCATTCTGGTACATCTTGGAAGCTTGGCCGCTTTCGCTTTGCCACCAGCCACAGTGTCATTAGCCAAGGGGAATGCTCAAGAAGGTGAGACTGATAAAGGTTTGGAGGCCTCACCTGCCAGATGGGCAGACCCTGGAACAACCTCAGTAGGCAAGCAGTGAGCCCACAGAGGGGGAAGAAATTTTTCATCCTGACTTTAGTTCTCAGAAGGTGTTTCCATGTCTCTGAAGGGACTTGATCCAGGTACTGGTGAGATGTTATGGAGTCATGCATCTGCTGAGTCTTATGCAGGACAGATTTTTGGGCTCACCTATCAGGACCTGCAGCTTCAGGTGATTTTTCATAGGTCTGCCCTCATCTTGGTACAGTCAGCTCTCTCAGGCAAGTCCTGCTTGCATCACTGTGGCATGTGGTAGTTTGTTGTAGGGGTACACCAGCAGCAAATGACTGAGTGGTTCCTACTGTGTGTCAAGGACAAACCTGCTTTTTGGCGGATTCTCTTAACTGGTTGGGTGCTTTAGGGAAGGGAGGGTGCAGTGAAGCAGGGATGTTGGTATGGAGCTTACTGCTTGAAGGGGCAGAATTGCCATTATTCCCAAGGGATAAGGGTGTGAGCCCTTACTACCTCACATGCTGCGCTGGTTTGAGGGTCAGGAGGCCAGGAATGGGTGTGGCTGCTCTCCTCTAATATTAGCTGCTGGTTTAAGTAAGGATTATGTTGTGTCTTACACAGCCAGGTCAGTCATAGAATTAGAGAATCATAGAATGTGTTGGGTTGTAAGGGACCTTTAAAGGTCACCTAGTCCAACCTCTCTGCAGTGAGCAGGGGCGTCTTCAACTGGATCAGTCACGGCCCATGCTTCCATCATGACTTTGGGCTCTCCTAACCTGTGCACCAAATGATATCAAAAAAGTAGTCTCACAACTGATCAAATTTCAAGCAAAAGTGTGTACTGAAGTAGTGTCTTTTATTCAGTTGCTGCTCTGTTTCTATGATTGCTTGTTCATTTTAATATCCAGTTAAAAAAAAAAAAAAAGAAGAAGGTCCTATACCTAGAGGAGATCCTGTTAAGCAGTCACAGAAGAATGAATATCCTGAAAAGCTGTGAGCTGGAAATGTGCAATTTCCAGCAGTTATTCCTCCGGAACTGTTGCCATGAACAGAGGAATGCACATCAGTGTAACATTCAAAGTGTATTTTGGTCTTCAGAATGTGTTTTGGATTCTGTTAATGAGCTTTTGTTTTCTCCCTGCTGGTTAAATGTATGCACTTCTCTCTCCTTTTGATCTTAAAGTAAGGGTTCTGGTGGGGACTGTAATGCTTTTACTGTTCGCTTCTGATATAATCAAAATACTGTTGAGAAAACCTTCAGATTTTGTGGGTTGGATTTTTGGGGGGGGAGGTTTGGGGTTTTTTTTTCGCTTCATATTCTCTGTTGTGTTTTGCTTCTTTGTTAGGAAGTTTATGGGAATTGTGATTTTACTGTTCATTAGAAGTATAGAGACCTTGCTTCTGTTAATGTTATAACTTTTGACTTGCAGCATGATGACCAGAGGGATGACATGGCTAGTGTTTAATGAAGAGGTTCTTTATTTAACATGCTGAATGACATAGGTTTTAACCCAAACAAAAATCTTTCTAGAAGTTTCAGATTAAGCTTACCACTCCCCCAAACCCTCTTCCTCTCTCTGGACTTCACCAGTTGTCTCTCACCAGGTCTTCCTGCTCTGGTCCTCAGAAAACTCCAGGATGTGCATCACCCCAGTACTTGGCAGAAATCATGGGACAACCCTGTTGTCCCAATCCTCCCCCTCCCATCCCCATTCTTTCACAGATGAACACAGAGAGCCTGAGGTGTGCGTTGAAATGGAGACTCAGTTTCTGTGTACTGGGGTGCTGGGTTTTATTTCTTCTCCTTTTCCTGCACAAAGAAAGGTCTATAAGAAGACCTAACAATAGCCTCCCTGTTCTGTCAGAAACTGTCTGGCTACATCTTGTTTTATTTGGCCCGTGCAGAATGGCAGTTTCATTTCTGTTTTGGGTGTTTGGCAGATACTTTATCATTGTCAAACTTGACTTCTAACATTTGCTTAGATTACTTGTCACAACACTTGCCTCCCCCCCCAACTTTTAAGATTTCAGTCAGCTTGACGTTGCTCAGGAGTGGTTGCTAGTATTTTTGAACTTGCTTCATGTGTGTTGTCCCTCTCTGTGCTATCCCAGTTAAGCTGACTGATTTATAGCTTTTTTTCCCACTTTCCATTTGCTGATAGTGCAGCATTTATTTTGATTCCTCTGATTCCATTGCTAGGAGGCGTGTCTCCTAAGCCCTGTGAACACAAATGTCTCTATACTCTTTATTAAAAACCTTACTGCACCCGTTTCATTTGACATCGCCCAGTACAATAAGACAAGACCACACTGCCTGCTCCCAAAAGCTTTGTTGAGATCAGGAACATCTTTCCCCACCATTCTGTCTAATAGGTGATAGTATTTACTCTTAGTACATATAAGGAGATCCTGCAGCTATTCAGCAGTGTTTACCTGACCCACCAGGCCCCAACAGCACCAGGAGCCCTAGGCTAAGGATTCCTTGTACCAAGTTTTGCCAGATGCTGTCAGCCTTGTGATACCTCTTTGGTGTTTGTGAGGGGGAGGGCATATGCAAATAAGAGTTGGTCCTTGGATACAAACCCGGTTCCACTTCTTACCTGTCATTGTGATGCAGTCTTTGCACTGAATTTATTCAGAAGGACCTACAGTAAGAGATGCAGGGGATATCCCCGAGGCTTCCCACTCTCCATCAGCGTCTGTTTCTGTTCATTTAATTCCTACAACCTGCATCTCAAGCAATGACAAACCTCTTACAGTTTCTCCTATGCCTCTCCACTCTGTATCGATGGAACTGAATGCAAGAATGTGATTTTAGATAAGATTTGTGGAACTTTAAAGATGATGTTCACACTATGTTGTTCAAAAAAAAGTAAAATTAAAAATCCTACGTAGCCATTCCTTGCTCAGGTGATCATGATCTGTCACAACTGATTTCAAAGGGATGATTTGCTTATGGCAGTCTTGTGTTTGGACAATTGCCTTCAAATCTCTTTGAACTGATACTATTTTTATTGAAAAGTTTCTAAATTTTGAAGTTATATTTCTTGGTTTGGGAAAAAGGCAGCTTACCAAAAGTAATGTGATTGCTGAAATAGCTTGTCTAATACTGGCCCATGCTTGAGCTGACTTGCAAGTGGAGGCACATGCACAGTGTGAACACTTGTCATTTTTGTTAATTTATTCAATCTTCTCCAGAAATCCTAGAGACACCCTGCAGACTTCAGCCAGCATGGATGCAAGTGACCCTAAAAACAACCAGAGGTCAAGCCCTAGGGCAGACTGCCCAAGAGCTGCAGGCCCTTCTTGCCTGCAGCTTGCTGTTACCTGCTTGCTGTGGACCAGTTGTGAGGATGGCAGGCAGACTGGTAATGGCTTGGTATTTACAGAGCCCAAGTGCTTACTTGCAGATGCAAATAGAGGTTTTGGGCAGCTTGCCTTCATTTGGATACTGTCATTGTGTTAGGGAGTGAATGGAGTCCTCTTGGCAGTGTTTATCTGTCAACAACTGTTATTAATTGATGTAATTGTTTCTTTACTGATATTTACATAGAGTTTTAACATGGAAGTGACTACACGTAATTCTAGGGCAGTTGTAGAAGACAGTGGTTGCTTTAATCACAGGAATGTCTTGCTACTCTTGCCTTGGTATTCAAGAATGGATAATTTACTTTTTTTTTTTTTTTTTTTTTTTACCTTTTTCCCCCCTCTGCCTTGAAAAGTGTTTGACCTGAAATGTAAGGAAGTTAACTGGATGGGTGGCATTCGAAGAAGCACATACTAGCAATTCAGATGAACAAATACATTTGAGAGAGAAATTAATATTTGACCTGAAGCTTGTAACATTTTCAGGAGGGACTGTGGAGGCATTTTTGCTCTCGCCAGGGCTTTTTTTTGGTAAGAGTCACTGCAGTATACAACGAGAAAAGCAAAGCAGCAGGCACTCTTGAAGAAGTTGAGTTACATTCACTTAACTTTTGTTTTACTGTGCTATCTTAGGTCCTATAACAACACAGGATCATCCAGGGGAAATGAGAGAGTTATTGAAAAGCATAGCAGAATACTATTTAAAGAAGCCTGCTGGTGCTGCTGAAACTCTGTGCCTCTCAATTCTACTGGGGCAAACAGTTCTGAGGATTAAAACATGAATATAAATACAGGAGATACCCACAATGTTTGGAGTATTGTTTAGCATTATTTATATTAGTCAGGCTACAAAAAAAAAAAACCACACAAACAAACAAAACAACCAACCAACAAAAAAAAACCCCAACCCACCACAAAACAAACTCTCCTGTTGCAGGGAATAACTCATAAAAGAGATGATGGGAATTGGAAATAAATTTGATGGGAAAGTCCTCCTATTGTTGCTCTCCTAGAGATTTCATCTGGAGAAGAGAAGGCTCTGAGGTGACCTAATTGTGGCCTTCCAGGATCTGAAGGGGGCCTACAAGAAGGCTGGGGAGGGACTTCTCAGGATCTCAGGTAGTGATAGGACTAGGGGGAATGGAATGAAGCTGGAGGTGGGGAGATTCAGGCTGGATGTGAGGAGGAAGTTCTTCCCCATGAGAGTGGTGAATGGGGAACCCTGGAATGGGTTGTCCAGGGAGGTGGTTGAGGCCCCGTCCCTGGAAGTGTTTAAGCCCAGGCTGGATGAGGCTCTGGCCAGCCTGATCTAGTGTGGGGTGTCCCTGCCCATGACAGGGGGGTTGGAACTAGATGATCCTTGTGGTCCCTTCCAACCCTGACTGATACTATGATACTCTCCTTTCCCTGAAGCATCTGATGTTGTCTGCTGTCAAATGAGAGGTTACTGAATTAAATGGACTACTAATCTGACCCAGCAGAGCAATTCCTGTATTCCTATGGTAACAAGCAGGCTTTATCTGGTGAGGGTTGTCTCTCTAGAATAAACCCTCCACTGGAGGCTAGGGAAAGGAAACTGTCCAAAAACTTTTACACTGTTGCTGGGTAATTTTGTATGTTGCTTTGGAAAAGTGTATGGTGGGGATTTTTTCCTTCCCTTTGTGTGCACATTTTAATTCTAAAATGTAGCTTCCTCTGTGATGCATTTACTATTCAGTAATATTTAGGACTGCTGAATAACTATTCAGAATGATGTGCTTTTAAAAATGGAGGGACAGAGTAATCTTAGTTGTCTAGTGTATGGCTGAATGGTGGATTCTGCTCAGACAGGTGTGAACTGCATGCCTTCATCGCTGCATGCTGACCTGCTGACATTTCTGTTTCTTTTTCAAAAGTGGGCAGTTTCTTAACCACAAGAATAAGATATGCTCCTTTATGAATTGGGGTTGCAATGTTCCTTCAAGGAGAATATTTTGTTCTTGTGGTTGTTATAGAACTGTGGAATCACAGAATTGTCAGGGTTGGAAGGGACTTCAAGGCTCAGCCAGTTCCAACCCTCCTGCTTGGCCAGGGACACCTCACTACATCAGGTTGCTCAGAGCCACATCCAGCCTGGCCTTAAGAACCTCCAGGGAGGTTCTTCCACCACCTTCCTGGGCAACCTGTTCCAGTGTCTCACCACCCTCAGAGGGAACAACTTCTTCCTGACATCCAGTCTGAATCTACCCACTTCTAGTTTTGCTCTGTCCCTCCCAGTTCTATAACTCCCCGATGCCCAAAAAGTCCCTCCCCAGCTTTCCTGCAGCCCCCTTCAGATACTGGAAGGCCAAAAGAAGGTCTGCTTGGAGCCTTTTCTTCTCCAGACTGAATAGCCCCTGACTTGGGGTTGCAGTGTTTTAGTGAACCTTCATTCATTTTTTTAATGGAAGTTTTTGCGGTTTGCTTGGTCCGAAGATCCTCAGTGAGTGACCTACCTTGGCAGTGAGGTCCGCAAAGCAGAGCTCTGATGTATGTGCCTTACGTCTCTTGGATGAAGCGTCATTTGGGTTTCATTATTTTTCAAAGGCTTAAGACTGGATGTGACAGTTGAGTTATTTAATTCAGATCTTTTCAGCACATCAGACAGTATTGTTTCTTGTAGATGACTTTCAGTTCTCCTTGCTGCTTTAAAAGGTGCTTTAGAGACCTGAGATCCAAGTGTGCATTGTTTCACCCAGAAAAATGTGAACTGCGTAGAGGCAGAAAGTGTTTCATTTCCTTACCACGTGTCAACAACTGGATCCTAATCTTGTGTTTATTGGATGCAGAACTGGGTTTGGAGGATTACCACTAAATCAAATGCTAGACTGGAATTTAAGCTCTCACTGTAGCATTTCTCATGTTCTGTATTACTCTGCTTTTAGGCCATTTGGTCTTTGATGCTTAGACGTAGTGGGGCCATATTTTTGCATTCCTCTTCATACCAGAGAATAAGCATTTCTTTCAAAAACATTATGCTCTCACAATAAAGACAATATATGCAATTCTTTTATTTTCTTTTTTTTTTTTTTTTTTATAAAGGTCCATCAGTACTCTTCAAACACATGCAAGAAAAAGTTGTTTTAGCTTACATATGGTAACAGCATAGTATAGACATGTTACTGTGGCTATAAAATGTGTTAAAAGGGAGGAGATCCTGCGATTTTATTTAACATGTGGACTACTATTATTATTTTATATCTCCTATTTTTTAATATCTGCTATTAAAAAAAGCGAGCACACATCTGTCAAAAGCAGCATCAGAGTGGTTGCATGAATATGAGACCTAGAGCATATTGAAAATGCATCTGTTTTTACAAAGGAATCGTCTACAGGATGCTTTTTCTCACTTTTCTCTAGCTCTTCCATTTCTTGCTACATTAGAGGCAGGCCTTGCTTTTCTTGGAGTACTCTTTTATGTGTTATTCGGTCAGGTATGTTTCTTGTATGTTTCAGGTATGTATGTATGTTATGTATGTATGTATGTTTCAGGTATGTTTCTTTCATCCTGGAATTGCCTAGTGTTCCACAGAATGTAATCACTTTCCATTCTAAATAATTATTTGAAACAGGCTGGGGTGGGTTGTCACTATTGTACAGGTGAGCTTTGTGTTCGTGATCAGGGTGATATTCACCCCTGTCATCAAATTAAGCAACAGTGACTGGACCAAACATGTTCCTTTTTTCTTTCTACTTCTGCTCCCTTCCCCTTTCCCTCACAAAGTTTATAGGCAGTGCAGAGCAGCCATGGTTCTACCCATCTCACAGTCTTTACAGTGATAGACTCCGTGCTGGGAATAGGAGAACTTTGTCTTAAGAGGCATTTGGGCTGAATATCTTTCAGAAGTGCAGCTGGTATAAAGGAAGTGGCAGCCTTTACAGAGTTCACTTGTTCTGAGAGATTATTTACATAAGCCATCAGCTCTAGTTCATTCCCTTGCTCTTTTAAGGACACTTCATTTGCTTTTTTATCTTCATTTGGATTTGGTTTAGCATACGATAATCAGGGAGGCCTCATAGAATGGACAACTGCTGAGACCCAGTTGGCCCAGGCAAGAGGAAGAGGATACAGTCACGGTAATACTGAGTGATGTGCTTGAATCATAGAATCAATAAGGTTGGAAAAGACCTCAGAGATCAAGTCCAACCTGTCACCCAACTCCTCATGACTACTAAACCATGGCTCCAAGTGCCACATCCAATCCCTTTTTGAACACCTCCAGGGATGGTGACCTCCCTGGGCAGCTCATTCCAATGGCCAACAACTCTCTGTGAAGAACTCTCTCCTCACCTCAAGCCTAAACTTCCCTTGGCACAGCTTAAGAATGTGTCCTCTTGTACTGTCACTGGTTGCCTGGGAGAAAAGACCAATGCCCACCTGTCTACAACCTGCCTTCAGGCAGTTGTAGAGAGCAATAAGGTCTCCCCTGAGCCTCCTCTTCTGCAGGCTAAACAACCCCAGCTCCCTTAGCTTCTCCTCATAGGGCTTGTGCCTGAGGCCTCTCACCAGCCTCTTTGCCCTTCTCTGGACACATTCAAGAGTCTTGATGTCCTTCTTAAATTGAGGGGCCCAGAACTGGACATAGTACTCAAGGTGTGGCCTAACCAGTGCTGAGTACAGGGGTACAGTGACTTCCCTGCTCCTGCTGGCCACACTATTTCTGATGCAGGCCCACACTTTTAACCATCTCTGACTGGACTTTTCTGTTTACTGAATTTTTTTAATTATTTTTTTGGGCCTAATAATCCCAGAACTGATGAGTGGATTTTTAAGTGGTTTATCTTACTCGATAAGGCCTCTTTTTTGGTTCATTGTTGGTTTTTTTTTTTTCTCTCTTTTTTTTTTTCTCTTGGGGATAAATTCAATTGCTCACCCAACATGTGCATCTGTTGAAGAAACTTCAGGCACTGTTAGAAAAGCTCTCTCTGTTGTGACATGTCTGCTTTGGCATTCCTAATTCAAAGATATGCTCTACTTGGCTGCTGGTATTTACATGGTTGAGGCAGATTGTCTTACCAGCCTTGGGCACCCGGCTGGGCTTCCTGTCTTCTAGCTTCTCACTGTTCTGTGTCCTTTTGCAATGCATTGGATTCCTGGATCCTGACTTGTAAAGTGTTGCTGTCCTGAAAATTGTGCACCAAGAGCCTTGAGAAGGTCATTCTTCTCAGGATCTCAGGTAGTGATAGGACTAGGGGGAACGGAATGAAGCTGGAAATGGGGAGATTCAGGCTGGATGTGAGGAAGAAGTTCTTCACCATGAGAGTGGTGAAGCCATGGAATGGGTTATCCAGGGAGGTGGTTGAGGCCCTGTGCCTGGAAGTGTTTAAGACCAGGCTGGATGAGGCTGTGGCCAGCCTGATCTAGTGTAGGGTGTCCCTGCCCATGGCAGGGGGTTGGAACTAGATGATCCTTGTGGTCCCTTCCAACCCTGACTGACTGATGCTATTCTCCTGCAGTGGAGAAGGGCAATTACCAGACATGTAACAAAGTATGGAAAGTGTACCTGCCTGCCTGCCTGGCTCTGGATGTATTATTATTATACAATAAAAGCAGAGTACCTGGCAGAGCAAGTCAGCCTGCACTGCCTGGCAAGCACAAAGGAAGGAAGGGCTATTGCAGCAGAGGTGGTGTTGTCAGTACCAAGAGATGGATCTGCACTGGCTTGTACTCATCCAGACACTGGGTTTGACTCCTGGTATGCAGAGGAAGAGCGTGCCTGTGTTGAACGTTGTACCAGTGAGCATCTTGTCACCGAGAATGAATGTTTTTATTGCTGCTCTGCTTGTGGGGGTTCAGAATCGGTTGGAGGCTCGTTGGAGGAAGCACTGCCTAACTACACATCTTTCCACAGGAGCCTTCTTTGGCACTGTCAGCCAAGCGTACAAGCTCCTATGGGACTCCAGCTACTGTTGAGAGTTTTACACTTAACCCATATCTCATGGCATATTTATGCAAATACTCACTCCCTTTTTTGGAATGCTTTCAAAATTAATCATTTTAATACATTACTTGGCCACTGAATCAGAAAGATTAGTGAGCCCAGTGTGTTCAGAGACTAAATGCTGCCCTGGAAAGCATTTGATCCACATTCAGATTAAACGGGTTATGGCTGAAGTTCCTAAACATGACTGTAGGTTTGGGCAGGGCTGCATGCTGCACGATGTCGCATTACCCCTCTCCTCTGTCCCCAAGAGCTTGCATGCAACTTCCTCCTGCACAGTAAATTCAAATGTGAAGCAATCCAGGCCAGTTTCCCTGTCAAGGAAGTGGGAGAGTTGTCTTGCATTTACTAGTGGAAAGATGCTTTTAGGAATGGGCTTGTTGGGAATGATTGCTCTGCAATTCACAGACTTGCTTATACTGCAGGAATAGTTTTGTACTGTGTCAGAAGTCCTGCTTGGCCCGCTGATGTGTATGACACAAGTCTCCTTGAATTTTGTCAGTGCTTAGGGTCCTGTTGGGAGTGAAATGTGAGGTCACTTTGGTCTTTCTGATAAAGTATTCCTATAGGTCATGCACCTCTAGCAGAATAATTCTGGGACACAGATCTTCTGAATGAGTTAGCATATGGAAAAGATGTGCTGGTTTCGTGGCTACCGTGACTGATTATTGCACCTATGTCCTTGTGACCTGACTGATAAGATTTGGTGATTCAGGGGACAGCTCTGAAGGTGCTTACATATGCAGTGTTATCTCCGTGTATTATTAACATTTCAAAATTGCTTTATTGGCTCCCTGTTAAGCAGAATATTGACAATAAAAATGCTATTTTTGTTCTGCATTCCACTCTATGGCTTTGTCCCCTCCTAGTTAATGGCTGTGCTTGTTCCTAATTTTGCTACCCTATTGTGCCTGTGACAGGGAGCTACAGAGAACAGAGGTTTTAAAATAAATGTTCATAATCTCCACCAGCCCTCCGGCATATTCTGCTGACCTGCAGGGAGTCTTACTGGGAATATATTGAAATTTGCAATATGTAATAAGTGAAGGTTCAGGAGCCTGAAGTAGACAGCAGAAATGTTGTCTTCTGGGTAAAGTAGGACTGAGGACTCTAATAACTCAGAGGAATTGCAGAACCTTTCAGCACACGTGCTACTAGACTTGCCATATATAACAAAGGATGATAAATTCTGTGTGTTAAGTTATTTTGTGTTAGCAGTATTCACACCTCCATGATAGATACACCTTTAGTCCAACAGACTGGTATTCAGAAATGAAGTTTGCAACCGGTGCTTGAACTCTATTTTTCCTCTCTTCCATTTGGATCACCCTCATCACTTGACAAAGAGGTGCAGCAAGGATAGAAACTCCTCCAGCTCTGAGGAAGTAGAATTTCCAGCCTTGTAGTGCAAAAAAAAACCCAAAAATTAGACAGATTGAACCTACTTCCTAAACATAGTGCTTTGCTTCCTAATTTAGCCTGGAGAGGAGGAGGCTCAGGGGCGACCTCATTGCTCTCTACAACTACCTGAAGGGTGGTTGTAGCCAGGAAAGGGTTGGCCTCTTCTCTCTAGCAACCAGCACCAGAACAAGGGGACACAGTCTCAAACTGCAACAGGGGAAGTTTAGGCTGGAGGTGAGGAGAAAGTTCTTCACTGAGAGAGTGATTCGCCATTGGAATGGGCTGCCCGGGGAGGTGGTGGAGTCGCCGTCCCTGGAGGTGTTCAAGAGGGGACTGGACGTGGCACTTGGTGCCATGGTCTAGTCGTGGGGTCTGTGGTGACAGGTTGGACTCGATGATCTTCAAGGTCTCTTCCAACCTTTGCAATACTGTGATACTGTGATACTGCAATTCTGTCCTGGGGGCCTGAGAAGCCTAGATCCTTGTTTCAGAGTTCAGACCGTTCTATGAGTCTAAGATCACACAGCACTGACCTTTCTCCTTTGTGTTTTCAGGCAGCATACCCATGCCATAGTGGGGCACAAAAAGATACGTATTTACTGGTTGCCCAGTTGCTGAGCAAAGCATAAGTGGAAACTGAAGCTGTAGAGTTTAAGCTGGTGATGCAGGCAAGCCTAATGACATGATTTGCAGTTGTGGATTGGCATCCAGGCTGGCTAAATTTGACTACTAAATTTCATCCTTTATGCCACAGAAGATACCCTGTATGACTCCAGGCAGAGGAATACTACCCAGCTGACCTGGAGGAGGACTTAGTTAATATGCTGCTTTGTAATAGTTCTATGCTGACCAGAAGTTCCCGAGGAGATGCATGTAAGGCTGAACAGACTGACAAGACTTGCTTCTGTACTGAGGGAAGCATCTCTAGCAATATCTTATCCAGTGAAGCCAACATTAAATATTGCATATCTAAATTGTCCTGATCCTTCCTAATACACATTGACTTTATATCATCAACATTGACATATGGATAAAGCAGAGCCATCAGCATCAATGTTTTCAGTGCCTGCCACTGATGAGCCTCTGTCCTGATTCCTGGTTTCACTGGTTGGGCTTTTGAGACCAGCACCCACTTATGGTCACCAGTAACAGTTACCAGTGGTCTTGTGTGTCTTTGTGCTCTCCTTTAATGGAGTATCTTGTCATCCTGGCTCACCTGCAGCACTCAGTGTGAACACAGAGTGTTGGCCTCCCAAATAGATGTACTTCTCTGTCAAGGAGCTGCCATCCAAAGCTGCTTCCCTCTTCAGCTTTTGAGCAGATTAAGTACTCCACTCTTTTAATGATTCTCAGGCCACTATCATTTACTAGAGATCTTCCATCTGTCACCAAAACAATAACATCACTTGACCCCTCTTACTGATCTCAGAGGCCTCTTGAAGGTTATAAACAGTCAGTATAAGGCTTTTTTAGTGGCTGCAGTGATGTATTTGCATTGATTGGTCACCATGACGTCTCCAATTGCCAGAAGGTTAACCGTGTGCACTCTTGAGAGCATGCTTGGGAGTCTTCAGCTGTATCTCCCACATCCTCCTAGCTGTAATGCCACATGGGAAGAGATTGGCATACTTGTAAGCATCTGCATGTCTCATTGGATGACATTGGTGAACACAGACAGCAGGATGTGTTTTCCCTTGCTTACTCAGTCACCCCTCCCCTGGCCTGTCTTCTGAGAAAAACTTTCTTGGACTCATGATGCTATCTTGAGATTCCTTGTAGCCAGAGTTAAAGACCAATTAATTGCCTCTGAAGGGGAAGACCTTCAATGGAAGATTTTTTTTTTTTTCCCTGAACAGGAAGCATGTCCCATTCTGAACTTAAACAGAGATCAGTGATGCCACCTTTCCTTACAGATAGTTGAGTACACTGTCAGTTTAAGGTGCTATGTGTTGGCCTCTGTGAATCTAAGAAGTGTGTTGGAGCTGGGTGCAGCTCACCTTTCCTTGTGGTTCTTTTTCTCTGCTTGACTGGATAACGAGAGGTGAGCCCAAGGGACAGGTTTCTTAGTCGCATCAATGAAAATTTTTCCTTTTCATCGGTTGCCATCTCACATAGAAGAAAGCAGTATCAAAACAGTCTGGTTGGGCACACTGTGAAGTACAATTTGAGTCACAAAGTCCAGTCTGGTTTTTAATAAACTGTAGGGAGAAATGGTGGAAGAACAAAGGAAACTTGCTGGAAAGGTGTAGTTGGAGAGTAATATTAAAGTAGTCAGCATAGCACCTCAGTGGGTCTAAGTTTTATATTGGAGTTTTTGGTTATGATTGACCTCGGTGACCAGCCTACTTTGTAAGAGCTGTTCTTGCTGACTGCCTTGTGCTGTGTAAATTGTTGGTTGTCTGAATTGTGTTTAAGAGAAGTGATGTATTTTTCCCTCTGATTTTTGGGAAGGAGTCAAAACTGGGAAATGGATTTGGTCTGGAAAAAACCCCAGAGATTTACTTGGTAAATGTGTATCTCCTAAACCTCTGTAGCCCATACCATAGTTGCTTGCTTAGGATATTTTCAATGTGGAGTTACTGTTTTGCATCCTTAGGGACATTAATAAGGACCAGCAGAGATGACAATGCAAGAACAGACATTTTGATTCCACTGAAAGAGCAATTTTAAGCATTATGAAGTAGCTTTTAAGGTTGAGAAGGTTGAATCAGCATAAAAGTTCACATAAAGTCAGAGAGCCCCAAGCCCAATTACTTGCCATTCTGGTTTCCATAAATGAAGTTTTTTTGATAGTCCATTGGGATTTTTGAGTGTGGCAGAATATTAAGGAATGCCCTTACTTGCAAAGCAGACTATCCTATTCACCAACACAAAGTGTATTCAAAGCCCTTTGAATTCTCTGCAGAAAACTGCAAGATTCCCTTACAGAGGTGATTGAAAACTACTGCACAGGAAATAAACTTCTCATCCTGCACATAAACATGAGTCAGTTCTACTATATCTGGCTCTCAGGGCACTACACACAGTAAATTGTTAACCCTGTCACTTGACCTAACCATTTGTCTTTACTTCTTAGTACAGTTTTGGTAACTGCTGAGTAATGAAAGAAGGATGGAATGCAGATAGTTGTAAAAAAAAAAACAAACAAAAAAAAACCCAAAACAACTGCACTACCACCCTCCCCAATTCCCTCCCTACCCCAACCAACCAACAAATTCCCACCCCACCCCTCTGTTATAACCAGCCCTTTAAACCAGCAGACAAGAGGAAAAAATGAGGAATTGCCCAGTGTAGTGGGAGGATGTTAAATGTGATTAGTATAGAACAGAGGTAACATCTCTGTGGAGTAACAGCCATGTGAAGTGTAGATTTTCGGTCCTTTGCATTACTTCTTCACACTAGCATTGTGCTAACACAAATAAATTAATAACTCCTTTGAACCTCTGCAGAGCAGATAACCACAGCACCTTGCAGATTTTGAAATAGAAGCTGTGTGTGTGTCTAATGTTGTATGTTGGCTGAAATAGGTTATTCTGCTCATAGAGTATTGTTCCCATATGAGGATTCAGGCTATGCACTCACAGCTGCTGCTCTCCAACATGGGCTCTCAGTTCCACTAAAATCAATAGCTGGCACAGCAGGGTGCTGTTGTATGGTGTGTAAATAAATGGATGTCATTGTGTCTCACTTTTTTTCTTTTTTCCTTTTCAGATTTAAATTTCCCTTTTTTTCAGGCCTATATCGTTGTGTGTTTGCAGTGCAGGCAATATGAAGCATAGCTGCTAAGGGAGCAAGAAGCTTTTTCCTTCCCCTTTTTATACTTCCTAAACAAACAACAGTTCATTAATTGTATTAACTAACTCTTGACAATATCAGGGGAAAAAAGGGCACCACAAACAAGCCAGAAATAAAACAGAAATCCATTTTGCAAGCATCAGCTTTATGGCAAATGCCAGTTCACAGTTGCCAGTAGGCAGCTATCTATCTTACAGACCAAGATGTGGGAAGGGTGTCATTGTAAGAGTATCTTCCTTCCTCCCCTAAGTCTTGCACCTATAGTTGTGAGTATATGATAATAGTGGTTGTGGGACGTAAAAGCCGCAGCTCTGCTTCTCCATAAACTGTCTTTGAAGTTGTTTCATGTATTTTCTTTTTCCTTCATGCATCTGGTCATATAGAGTGGTTTACTTTTTTTGGCTGCAGGCTTGGCAGATACAAAATGCAGATGTTGTTCTTCTGACTTAAGCCACTATTTTAAGCTCTTTGGCCAGCGGTTGAAAATTTTAGGCTGAGTTGTTTATTTGCTTATCATCAAAGTGGGTTTTTTTGTCATATAATTCATATGCAACTATTAGCTTTCTGTGTTTACTCTAAGAGTTTGAGATTAACAATATGGTCTTTTTGTTTTCATTACTTTTTTTTTTTTTTTAAACCAGCATGCTTGTTTGATTAATAGTACAGTAGAATATGTTATGCTTTAGAGAGCTGATTTTTTTGTCAGAAAAAGCCCCAGCCACAAAGCCTTGCATTGTGCTGCAGCGCTTTCTCTTTAAGAAAACCATATCTCTCTCCAGATGCCTGTGTCTCTTTGATACAGAAGGGTACACTAAGTTCCATCTATAAACAGAATCCGCTAATTAAGAGTAATTGCTTCAGAGATTGGTACAGACTATTCAGCATCAGATGCATGTTCCTCTCAGATATCCATTAGCCTCTAATAAGATAATGCAGATGTGCCAGTCTGTTTCCTGTTTCCTTCTATTGTACCTTTATTGCCGTATATGGACCAATGGGATGGGCTGAACAATAAGTGGATGTCCTTTTGCTCCCAGAGCCCTTCTCAAAGGAATGTTTGTTATTAAATTGCTTTTTCTGTTTAGTTTCACATCACTATGCTAATAAAGGAAACATAACACTCCAAAGGCACCTTTTTTTTCTTTTTCTTCCCCCCCCCCCCCCACTTCTGCCACAGTAGTAGTAGTTTATTGTTTAATTAAACCTTGTTGGATAGCCAAGAAAACAAAAGTGCAACACCTCACAGTCAATGAGGGCCAGTGGAAAATGGAATAACGCCCCGCAATGAAATCAAGTTTGCGTGCATTTTAAAAAGCTTAAAGGCAGTATGGTTATCATGTTACTGTATCTGACTGATTTACACTGGAGTCATGCTGAATGTGCTGAATTATTCAGCACTGCTCCATGCAACGCCATCAGCTAGCATAATAGAAAGCATATGCATAATCAGGGACTTCAATACAAACTCCGTGTTAAATACAGTAAGGGTTCTTCAAAGTATTGCACCTTAACTTGTTTGGAAAACAGCATTAGAATATGTCTCAAAGCCACCTAATAAATAAAGACTCTGTCAACTCAGTCCCTTGGGAAAAAGATGTAATGTATTGCTGAAAATTTTGCTTGTAAAATGTCTCTGGAATTGCTTTTGTTGCTGAGAGGAGCAACTTGCCTCTCCCACCTTACTGCCCAGGCTACCTTCAAAGTGTTGAAGTTCCTATTTTAGGAGTTAGCCTAAGTCTTAAGAGAGGGGGGAGTTTGGGCATTGGCAAGAACAAGGGAAGTTAACTTAGAAGAGACTTCCTCCTTTACTCTGGAAACACTGGGGACAACTGCATTGCAGACAGCCAGGCATGGAACAACAAATCCCCCAGTGCCCAGCTGTGGGCAGAGCGTGTCCTCATGTCAGCTTGCCTCTCCTCTGCTCATGGTGTCCTTCCTCACTGGTGAAGCAAGCACAAGTGTAGTTCTCTCTGGCTGAAGGGTGTAGAAATGTGGATTTAGCTCAAAGTCTTAGTCTTAAAGTGGCTACTGAATTTCAAACATCGCCACAGGTAAGGCAGAACTCCCCACTGATTTTTTCAGAAGTAAGGAAAGAAAGAAAAAGGGGGAAATGCTGCTTTCCTTACAATGCTGACGACGTAATTCCCTGCTGTGGACAGTGAGAGAGGAAGTTGAGGCAATGTTAGCAGAAGGGGGGATAGAGAATAGCCTTTTGACTAGCACAGGACTATCTATCAGCCAAGCCTTCTGGCCTGGCTTCTTGCCTATCTATAGCTGTTGATGTGTGTCAAAGTCACCTGTACCAGCAAAGGGATCTTGTGAGTTCAAATAAAATCTTACACAAGGGCAGAATTCAGAAGGATGAATTTTGGGATTTGGTGCTGTGTCTGGTCCTGTTCAACATCATCTTCAATGACATGGACGAGGGGACAGACAGACAGAATCTGCTCAGCAAGTTTGCTGATGATACCAAACTGGGAGGCTTGGCTGAGACACCTGAAGGCTGTGCAGCCATTCGGAGAGACTTGGACAGACAGGAACCTAATGAGGTTCAACAAGGATAAGTGCAGAGTCCTGCAATAGGGAAGAAAGAATAAACTGCAGCAGGAAAGGTTTGGAAGTGATCTGCTGGAGAGCAGCCATGTGGAGAAGGACCTGGGAGTGCTGGTGGACAGCAAGTTCTGTATGGGACAGTAATGTGCCCTTGTGGCCAAGAAGGCAAATGGGATCAGGAAGGTGCATTCACAGAGGAGTGTGACCAGCAGATCCAGGGAGTATCAGAGTGTCAGTCAGGGTTGGAAGGGACCATAAGGATCATCTAGTTCCAACCCCCTGCCATGGGCAGGGACACCCCACACTAGATCACGCTGGCCAGAGCCTCATCCAGCCTGGGCTTAAACACCTCCAGGGATGGGGCCTCAACCACCTCCCCGGACAACCCATTCCAGGGCTTCACCACTCTCATGGGGAAGAACTTCCTCCTCACCTCCAGCCTGAATCTCCCCACCTCCAGCTTCATTCCATTCCCCCTAGTCCTATCACTACCTGAGATCCTGAGAAGTCCCTCCCCAGCCTTCTTGTAGGCCCCCTTCAGATCCTGGAAGGCCACAATTAGGTCACCTCAGAGCCTTCTTTTCTCCATACTGAATAGCCCCAGCTCCTTCAGTCTGTCCTCACAGGAGAGGTGCTCCAGCCCTCTGATCATCCTCGTGGCCCTTCTCTGGACACCTTCCAGCACGTCCACATCCCTCCTGTAATAAGGGCTCCAGAACTGGAGGCAGTGCTCCAGGTGGGGTCTCAACAGAGCTGAGTAGAGGGGGAGAATCACCTCCCTTGACCTGCTGGCCACACTTCTCTTGATGCAGTCCAGGATCTGATTTGCTTTCCGGGCTGCAAGTGCACATTGAGAGCTCATGTTGAGCTTCTCATCCACCAGCACCTCCAGGTCTCTCTCCTCAGGGCTGCTCTCCAGCCAGTCACTGCCCAGCCTGGATTTGTGCCTGGGGTTGCCTCCACCCAGATGCAGGACCCTGCACTTGGTCTTGTTGAAGCTCATGAGGTTGGCTTGTGCCCACCTCTCCAGCCTGTCCAGGTCCCTCTGGATGGCATCCCTTCCCTCCGGCGTGTCTGCTGCACCACACAGCTTGGTGTCATCAGCAAACTTGCTGAGGGTGAACTCAATGCCACTGTCCATGGCACCCACAAAGATGTTGAACAAGACAGGTCCCAGGACTGATCCCTGAGGGACTCCGCTTGTCACTGGCCTCCACTGGGACATGGACCTGTTGACAGCCACTCTTTGGGTGCGGCCATCAAGCCAATTCTTTATCCATCTAGTGGTCACCCATCAAACCCATGTGTCACCAGCTTGGAGACCAGGAGGTGGTGCGGGACAGTGTCAAAGGCTTTGCTCAGGTCCTTCCCCTCCTTCCCTTCTGTTCTGCCCTGAATATTGCATCCAGTTCTGGGCTCCCCAGTTCAGGAGGGACAGGGATCTCCTGGAGGGAGTTCAACGGAGGGCTACAAGGATGATGAAGGGACTGGAGCACTGCCTGGTGAGGAGAGGCTGAGAGCCCTGGGGCTGTTCAGTCTACAGAGGAGAAGACTGAGAGGGGATTTAGTAAATGTCTATAAATATCTGAGGGCTGGGGATCAAGAGGGAGGAGACAGGCTGTGCTCAGTTGCAGCCTGTGATAGGACAAGGGACAGTGGATAGAAACTACAACACAGGAGGTTCCACCTCAACATGAGGAGGATCTTCTTCACTGTGAGGGTCCCAGAGCACTGGAAGAGGCTGCCCAGAGAAGTTGTGGAGTCTCCTTCTCTGGAGACTTTCAAGCCCCATCTGGATGTGTTGCTGTGCGACCTGCACTGGATTCTGTGGCCCTGCTCTGGCAGGGGGATTGGACTTGATGATCTCTGAAGGCCCCTTCCAATGCATAACATCCTGTGAGCCTGTTACAGTATTGCTAAATACAGTATGTGGGTGCTTCCCTGTAGGTACAGAGGCTCGTATAGCTCCTGTATGCAGGCTGCCTTTCAGAACTTCTGCTCAGCTACACAATTACCAAGAAGAAACGTGGAAGAAACAGGTTTAACTGCATCTGATAGTACTCTCTCTGCTCTGTGCTACACAGCTACTATAGTCTTCCTCTGGCCATCTGTTTATCACTGAAGTCATTCATTGAAGGCCTGTGAGAACCAAAAGGAGGCATATGTTCTGTCAAAGAAGAGTCACTGGCTGCTGTTCAGTGCAAAGTAGTGTACAGTGTGATCTGCTCTTGCTGAGCCTTCAAAGAAATTTCCCTATATGATCCTTTTCTGTGCTGCTCATACTAAGATGTTTGTACTCATGAACAGTCACTAAAAACAAATCTCATGGGGCAGATCCTCTGCAGTGCCTTGATGACAGCTGTTTTCTGAAAATTTTCTGAAAATCAGATGTACAGGACAGAAATCCGTGCTGCCACCTCACAGGAGTGAGTCTTCAGCCCCTGCTAGGGTGACTCTGTAGGCAGTTTGCCCTGCTGCTTCTGGAGCTCCTCCTCAGCTATGGTAGCTGACTCTTTTTGTCCCGTTTAGGAGAAGCTTGTTAGCTGTCTCCTGAAGGGAATTCAGGTCTAAGCTAGAGAAGAGTGTGCTCAAGGTATGCATGGCATGGAAAGGATGGAGCTTGCTTCTGAGCAAATGCCATGGTCCAGAGAGGACATGTTCCTGCCTGTGTGGGACATTTACCATAGCAAGTGACAGAAAAGGAAAGTCTTCTCTAAGCTGGCACCTGTATGCTGTCATACTGTGCTTTGGTCTGTGGTGCAGGTTTAGTTGAACATAAGAGATGTTCTCACCCTGGAATCATCTGTGTGTGTGACCTAGAAGTCTGTAGCTGATGTGCAGGCTTCATGAGTGAGCTGAGGAGCCTAGACATGTCAGTTTGTTGACACAAGTGAAGTCTTACCTTAGGAGTTGTCTTTAGTGTCATGGAACTAGCAGGGAAGTCATTCTGCCCCTGTACTCAGCACTGGTTAGGCCACACCTTGAGTACTGTGTCCAGTTCTGGGCCTCTCAGTTTAGGAAAGATGTTGAGTTGCTGGAATGTGTCCAGAGAAGGGCAACAAAGCTGGTGAGGGGTTTGGAGCAGAAGTGCTATGAGGAGAGGCTGAGGGAGCTGGGGTTGCTTAGCCTGGAGAAGGACAGGCTCAGGGAGACCTTATTGCTGTCTGCAACTATCTGAAGAGAGGTTGTAGCCAGGAGGGGGTTGGTCTCTTCTCCCAGGCAACCAGCACCAGAACAAGAGGACACAGTCCCAAGCTGCACCAGGGGAGGTTTAGGCTGGATGTTAGGAAGAATTTCTTCACAGAAAGAGAGATTGCCCATTGGAATGTGCTGCCCAGGGAGGAGGTTGAGTCACCATCACTGGAGGTGTTTAGGAAGAGACTGGATGGAGTGCTTGGTGTCATGATTTAGTTGATTAGATGGTGTTGGGTGGTAGGTTGGACTCTATGATCTCGAAGGTCTTTTCCAACCTATGCTATGCTATCCTGTCCTATGCTATCCTATGCTATCCTATGCCATGCTCCTATCCCATGCTATCCTATCCTATCCTATCCTATCCTATCCTATCCTATCCTATCCTATCCTATCCTATCCTATCCTATCCTATCCTATCCCATCCTATCCTATCCCATCCTAAGATGCAGCAGTTTCTGTTTTGTCCTCTGCTGTGAAGTGAAGGAGGTACTGGGTCTGTGGTCTCTGTTAGCAAAGTTGGTGGCTTGAAGTCCCCCAGTAACCAAAGAACACAAGTGGTGTTTGCTTCTTTACAAGAAGCTGGAGTTGCTGGAACATAGATCTCTGCCCATGATTTTCTCCATGACTCTTGTGTAGATGTTCAGCCACATGAACATTCATAGCATCCTGCTTTTCCTGGGGAATACTACTTGGACTCAAATGATATATTGTTTAAAGTATCATACATTTCACACTGTGTTCCTTCTCTGCCTTTATTTGGAGAGAAGAGAGAAGCGGTCTGAAGGCCTTTGGAGAGGGGCAAGTTCTGAAGGCATATCTTCAACACAGCTATCTGCAGGAGATTTCCTGGCCAGAGGGGTGAAAGGAGGGTGTGTTTTCAGTAAGCATGATAAGCCTGCTTGCTTTCTGGCAGTAATTTCAATTACACCTCACATAAAATTCTAAGCATGTAGGACTACAGGACTAAGATAGTTTTAGACCTGTTATTTCCTATGGATCGTCACACTGGAGAGCTATGATGTCACTGCGTTTTGTCATCAGCAGGTCCATCACAGTACAGTGGTGAGGAAGTGACCAAAGAGTTTCTCTGAGAGCCCTTTTTCCCTCTCTGTCCAGGAGGAGTTGCTTCTTTTCTGAATACTTGTCACTTAAATTAATGTGATGAGGTTCTGGGAATTTTTATGGTTTATGATGAGCTCTGCATTTTTCTGGCTAATAGAAATATAATTGAAGATATTAGATAGTTTTGTAAGACAAATTTTACTTCCAAAGACCTACATCATTTGAAAACAGGTGACCTTGTTCTGTGATTCATGCAGAGATTTTTGGAGCTATTTTCGTCAACATCTCTTCCCTCCTTGTTCTTTTTTTTTTTTTTTTACATTTTGAGGTATGGTGTTTTTGCCAGCTCTTGTGGAATTGTTTTAGAGAGCATTAGTTCTTTGTGTGTTCCTTTGATACTGGGCTTGCACTGTGTCCTAAGCTTTATAAAGCTTTTGCTAGGTAAAGCACTCATCTGTGATAGTTCATGTCATTTTGTGGTGTGGGTGAGTCAATATATTTGGGCCATTAAGGCTTTCTCAGATGATCTCCCTGGTTTCACTGGTCTCCAGGCATGTGGTGCTGGAGCTTAGCATTCCCAACACCTGTGTGTTAGCTCACTGTACCCTGTGTTACGATCTCATCTCTGCACATGTCTGTGTCCCCTAGTGCTAAAGGTATTTTGTGCATAATCTACAGAGTTATCAAACACAAGCTACACTTCCATTATCCCTGTGCAGGCTGCACTCAGCAAAAATTGCTGTCTGAAAACATGCACAGCTGGTAACCTTTGCTGGTATTCCACCCAGAGCAGGCACACTCCTCTGTTGTCTGGCAGGAAAACATCTGCATTCAGGAGTGGGGTTTTCTTTTTTTTTTTCCTTTTCCTTGCTCATTTGAATTCTTGCCTGCAATAATTAGACTGAGTAGCAGCAATGATAGTCAGTGCTGGGTTCGTGCAGGCTCCCTCCTCTGGCATAGACTTTGCTTTGTGACCTTGAGACACCATTTCACGACTGTCTTCATTATCCCACCAAAAAATCTTCTTGCCTTTGGCTTCAAGCTATAATTTCAAAGAATTACAAATAAAAATGCTGTATAGCAGTGGATGTGGGGCTGTTCAGTGTGAAGAAGAGGAGGCTGAGGGGAGACCTCGTGGCTGTCTACAACTACCTGAAAGGAGGTTGTGGAGAGGCTGCTGGTCTCATCTCACAGGTAGTTAGCGGTAGAACAAGAGGGAATGGCCTCAAGATGTGTCTGGGTCGGTTTAGACTGGACATTAGGAAACATTTTTTCATGGCAAGAGTGGTCAGGCCTTGGAATGTGCTGCCCAGGGAGGTGGTTGAGTCACCCACCCTGGATGTGTTTAAAAGTGGTTTGGATATGTTGCTTGGGGATATGGTTTAGGGGTAAGCCTTGCACAGTAGGGTTCTGGGTTGGACTTGGTGATCCTGAGGGTCTTTTCCAACCTGAATATTTCTGTGATTATGTAATTCTGTGGTGTTGTTACTCATTTCCAACTATAACACACGCAAGGACGTACATGTTGTCTGGGTAAACAAAGCATTTAGACAGCCCTGGACTGCCTTGGTTTTGGGTGGCTGAGTTTGGGCTGTGGTTTTTGCTGTCTTCACCAGCACACGCTGGAGGTGATGGGTGACTCCTCAGTGGGGTGATGCTCAGGAGCCTGTGGCAGCACTGATCTTCTTTTGTCAGGAGCACTGCACAAAGATCTGCAAGAGCCATGTTCACAGTATGGAATGCTTGCTGCCCTCCCAGGAGCTCTCAGGACACCAGCACTTCGTAGCACTGCACAAACAGGTTCTGTCTGAGAAGGCCATCCATTGCATCGCTCATCAACAGCAGGAGCAAATGTCACTGCTGAGAATAGCACAAGAAGTGCCCTCTCAAAAAAAAAAAAAAAAAAAAAAAAAAAAAAGGCAATCAGTGGGGTATCACTGAAGTGATATGAAGGTAAATTAACAGTCTTTTGTGAGAACAGTTACTGATGAAACAATGAGTGTTTTCACAGCCCAACACAAAGTTGGGTCAGACACCCTGGGTTCCCCAGTGCACTGCCAGAGCCATGACACTGAAGTGAGCAGAGAGCCTTCTCAGCATCATTCATCATAAAAAATCATAACATCACTAAGGTGGGAAAAGACCTTTAAGATCATCAAGTCCAACCATAACTCAGCTACCATGACCACCAAATGCCACATCTACAGCTTCTGAACACCTCCAAGGACGGTGACTCCACCGCCTCCCTGGGCAGCTTGTTCCAATGCCTCAGCACTCTCTTGGTAAAGATTTTCTACCTAATGTCCAGTCTATGTCTGTAGCTTCTGTGCCAAAACTGAAAGCTTTTATATACATGAAAATATTTCAGAAGTTGATTTTTTTTCTAAATTATTTTTAATCCCTCAGTATCAACATTTCAGTTAATACTGGTGCATCAGTTTTAGAACTGGAAGTTTCCAAAACAAGATTGTGTCTGATCAGAAGATGCTTTTGGTGTAGCATGTCAGGCAGGGAAATGAAGTTGATGGATATTCTGCTGTTAACTTGAGTGGGGTAGGAATCTCACCCCTCAGGTAACCATCAAGATGGTCTTGTAGAACACCATTGATAAATAAGTAACCATTTAACCAAAGTTGTAAAGGGGTAAGAGACTTTTCTATGTGTATATATTAAAAATATGATACTCAACATGTTTTCTTCCTCACACAGACTGTGTCGGGATGCATCTGTAAAGAGCAGCTGTCCTCGCAGGGAGAGGAACACGTACACAAGCAAGGGTGCCCTGATGCACAGAGTGAGAAGACTTTCTGTCCAAAGTTCGCAGAGCAATAATGTCCTGGAAAAGAGAACAGTAGGAAGCAGAGATGAAGTCTAGGAAGGACCTGATCTCCTGAATTCACTTTTCATCATCACACAGCCCAGCTCAGGCTGTGCTTGCAGGCTCTACAGCCCTCTCCATTCACAAGCCGAGGTATCTGTTCGCTGGCCTGGAGTGATGCAAGGTAACTTTTCTCCACTGTGAGGTGTTAACATGACCACCAGCAGCCGCACATGTCCAGTGCCAGCAGTGAATGGACATATGACTCACTACCCAGCAGCACCATACCCACTACTTTTCCCTCCAGTCATCAGTGGACTGTCACTGCCTTCCCTCCGTGGACTCCAGAGCCACCCACCAACGAGCGGGTGCAGCACACCATCACCTGCAGGTGAGGGCTTGATGTTAGTAACTGTTATTGACCAATTTTCATCTAACAGAGTCTGATCTCCTGAAATTATTTTAAGAGTGATTGCAATCATTCACCTGTGATGTATTTCATTTGGGCAAAGAACAGGCATTTGTTTTGAAATACCATTTTCACTTCATCATGTGTTTATACATATTTAATACAGGCCTGTCAGCCTGACCTCAGTGCCAGGCAAGATTATGGTTGTCTTGAGTACAATCACACAGCACTTCCAGGATGGCCAAGGGATCAGGCCCAGCCAGCATGGATTTAGGAAGGGCAGGTTCTGCTTGACCAGCCTGATCTCCTTCTATGATCTGGTGACTGTCTGGTGGATGTGGGGCAAGCTGTAGATGTAGTCTACCTGGACTTCAGCAAGGCCTTTGACACTGTCCCCCACAGCAAACTCCCGGCCAAGCTGTCAACCCATGGCTTGGACAGCAGCACTCTGTGCTGGGTTAGGAACTGGCTGGAGGGCCTAGCCCAGAGAGTGGTGGTGAATGGTGCCACATCCAGTCACTAGTGCTGTCCCCCAGGGATCAGTGTTGGGCCCCATCCTGTTCAATATCTTTATTGATGATCTGGATGAGGGGATTGAGTCCATCATCAATAAGTTTGCAGATGACACCAAGTTGGGAGCAGATGTTGATCTGTTAGAGGGTAGAAGGGCTCTGCAGAGGGACCTTGCCAGGCTGGACAGATGAGCAGAGTCCAATGGCATGAGATTTAACACATCTAAGTGCCAGTTTCTACACATTGGCCACAACAACCCAATGCAGTTGGGGTCAGAGTGGCTGGAGAGCAGCCATGCAGAGAGGGACCTGGGGGTACTGGTTGATAGTAAGCTGAACATGAGCCAGCAGTGTGCCCAGGTGGCCAAGAAGGCCAAAGGCATCCTGGCCTACATCGGGAATAGTGTGGCCAGCAGGAGCAGGGAGGTCATTCTGCTCTGTACTCAGCACTGGTTAGGCCACACCTTGAGTACTGTTTACAGTCCAGGGCCTCTCAGTTTAAGAAAGATGTTGAGATGCTGGAACATGTCCAGAGAAGGGCAAAAAAGCTCGTGAGAGGTCTGGAGCACAGCCCTATGAGAAGTGGCTGAGGGAGCTGGGATTGCTTAGCATGGGGAAGAGGAGGCTCAGAGGAGACCTTATTGCAGTGTAGAACTACCTTAAGGGAGGTTGTAGCCAGGTGGGGGTTGGTCTCTTAGCCCAGGCAACCAGCACCAAAACAAGAAGACACACTCCCAAGCTGCGCCAGGGGAGGTTCAGGCTGGATGCTAGGAATGTGATGCCCAAGGAGGTGGTTGAGTCACCATCACTGGAGGTGTTTAGGAAGAGACTTGATGGGGTGCTTGGTGTCATGGTTTAGTTGATTAGATAGAATTGGATGATAGGATGGACTTGATGATCTCGAAGGTCTTTTCCAACGTGGTTAATTCTGTTCTATTCTATTCTATTCTATACAAATAAATGAGAAACTAAATGAAATGCCAAAGCTGTGGAAACCAGGGGTGATAGAACCTGCAATGGATTTTGGCATATCCTGCATTATCTGTTTAGCTGCAGAATCTGATCATATGTTTAAACAAAGGTTGCCCTTCTATTTAAGAGCAATGATGATTCATGGAATCATAGAATGGTCCAGGCCAGAAGGGACCTCCAAAGCTCATCCAGTCTGACCTTCTTGCAGTCAGCAGGGACATCCTCAACTAGATCAGGCTGCCTGGGGCCTTGTCCCTCGTCCAGCCTCACCTTGAATATCTCTAGGGAAGGAGTCTCAACCACCTCCCTGGGCAACCTGTTCCAGTCTTCCACCACCCTCATAGTAAAGAACTTGTTCCTAACATCCAATCTAAATGTGCTCTTCTGTAGTTTGAAGCCATGCCTCTTGTCCTGTCCCTGCAGGCCTTTGCAAACAGTGTCTCTCCAGCCTTCCTGTTAGCCTCCTTCAGGTACTGGCAGGCTGCTATTAGGTCTTCCTGAAGCCTCCTCCTCTCCAGGCTGAACATCCCCAGCTCCCTCAACCTGTCCTCATAGCAGAGCTGCTCCAACCCCATGGTCATTTTCATGGTCCTCCTCTGGACTCTCTCCATCCAGTCACAAGTGGGAAGAGGTATATTGGATCAGACTTTTATTTGTTCCATTTGCAGGGGTTTATCTTTATTGGAGGTGAAAAACTAAATACTTTCAGACAAAAGGTCCACAAGGTCAACTTTGCAGTCCCATCAGAAATTATCCTGGTTAATTATCCATATGCCATACTGAATTCATCTTCCAGTGTGTAAGAACACTCCGCTGCCGAAGAAAAGGTGTTATTATTTCATGGACTCTCTTTCTGAGGTGTACATTGGTAAATACGTCACATATGCAGCGATTCCCTTTTCCACAGGTTGTTCCTGTGAAATTACGACTGTTGCAGATGTATTATTAATCATGAATGAATTCATCAGTGTGATGAATTCCAAATTTTTCCAAAAATTAGTGCAAAGTATCAGTGTCTGTCAATACACAAAGTAAGTAGCTACTCCTGAATCTTTGAGCTTGTATCTTTATGCCATGGTCCCAGTGTTTCCAGGATAGTGTTTTTGTTGAGGCTCTTTGCAGCACTGGCTCACTTTGACAGAGCATGGAAGCCTGGCAGCTGTTGTGCATAGCTCAAGGCAGTAGTGTTTGAAAATACCAACGAGGTAGTGAGGAGGGTGACTTGAACTCAGATACAGTGCCTGCAGGTTGACCCTTCTGCTTTGTACTACTCTTATTTACCTTTGGTTACAATAATCTGCTTAGTTTTCAAACCTGTAGACTTCTGATTCTGGAGCCTGAGGATAATATTGCTGGAGTTTGGAGCAAGCAAGTTGAACTTTAGGTTATATTTCAGGGGGTTGTTTTCAATTGTGACATTTAAAATTTTTCCCCCCTCACAATGAAGCCACTTGTGGACCAAGATCAGTATGACTGATGGCCTCTGTTGAAGCTAGAACTTAGGATGAGTACTAGAAGAATGTAGATCTCACTTGCAAAGATCTGAAGAACTCAAAGCTGGGCCAAACCACTCACTGCTATGTCCTTGAAGCTTTGTTCTATTTATCTTAAAGATTCTTTCTATTCATGCAAAATCCAAGACAAATGATTTTACATAACTGGAATACTATAAGGATCTCCTAAATCTTTTTCAAGCAATGATGTTCAACAGCTTTTGTTCAAAGTTACAGTACTTTAAGCAGCTAACCTTGTGTTAGGTTGCCTAAAATTATCTTCATCTACAGTTGGAGTAGATATCTCCAGACCTGTTCAACAGTATTTTAGACATGAATGTTGTGAGCACAAGGGGCTTACAATAAGCATTTCAGGATGTGTCATTGATGTTAATAGTGGTGTTGCCTCTGTGACCTGCATCTTGGCTTCTGTTTTCATACTGAGATACTTAGTGCATAATACCTCATAATTAGAGGGCTGGTCACGGTGATAAAGAGGTCAGAAGATGAGTGAATACCACATCTGCTCGTACATGGACTATGCATGAGCACCAAACGAGACCACAGTCAGGAAGATCATTACTTTTATGTAAGTCCAATTGACTTACCTACCGCTGCACTGCCCTGTACAGCACAGAGCAGACATCTTCACTCCTGAGAGCAGATGGCATGCAGGCTTCCCTAGCTGCATTCACAGTGAGGAATTGCATCTATATATGCTAAAAAAAACCCAAAACAGTTAGCAAAGGCTGTCTCAGGAGGCTGCTGCTCAGCTCATTTAGAAATGATAAGGAAGGCAAAGCTGGAGACATTCCTGTGCTTTTGGGTCCTGCAGAGCATGACATTATTGCAATAGGAAAATCACAAAAGTTCAGTGAAATATTTGGGGATAGAATAAATAAATATGGGGAAATACTGTTACATGACATTTTGTTAAAGGAAAAGCATCTTAGGTTCAAATGAGTATCAGTTCTGCTGGCACACACAAGCAGTTCTAGAAGCTGGGTGCCGTTGCTCTTCATTAGTCCTGGAGAAAGGACCCCATCTTGCCATCCTGAGACCTTGTGCTGGTAATGCTATTGCCAGAGCCCAGTAAGGGAACTGTCACAGTGAGAGAATACCAGCTGAAAGTGAGTTTCCTTTCTTTTTAAAGCATGTGGTTTGCATTTCACTCTGACTTTTAATTTCTAAAAAGGTTAATTAGAAAAATATGTCTTCAAAAAAAATAAAATCCAACCTCTACCAAAACACACTAAGCAGTGGAGTGCCATCTGAAATTTAAGAAGGAAGCCATGTAGAAGTTATGTGGATCATTGTGGTATATTCATGGAGCTGAAAAGTAACAAGGAAATTGCTGTCTTTATGATATGGCTTATGGAACTGCAAGGCATACAGTGGTAGTGCAGTTCCACAAGCAAATCTCAGCATGAGAAAGATTAAGACATGCTGTTCATTGGTAAAGCATCTTTGTAAGACTGGTTTCTGTAATGTTACTTCACCAAAATGAGTTTTACAGGATGAGTTTAACATGGGTAAAGAGCACTACATCATAAAGCCAGTTGGTATGAGCTGGAGACCATGGCATGGGGAAGAAAAACCTTAATCTGAGCTAATGCTGTGATGAAAGTGATGCTTGAATGTATCCTAGATCAAATTAAAATAGGGTCTGGACAACAGCCACTGTGGGAGCCACTAAATAATAAAACCTTGGCAGTTGTTCCCTTTCTGCTTGGATTGCACAGCCTGCTTCAGGCATTTTGCCTCAATGGGGCATTGTGTGGCATTTGCTTGCAGCAGCCCTATAGTTTACATCTAGCCTCCCTTCACTCCCAAATCTGGTCCTTGTGCTGCAGTCATTTGTTGAAAGGCAAGGGTAGTAGTAGCTTGGTAAGGGGACAGGAGAGAGCAGTGAGCCTGATACAAGAATGTCCTGGAGTGCATATAAACTTAGTAAAACAAAGTGTTGTTATTTAGAGGGCTGTTGGGATGTAAAGGAGAAATATCCATACTAAGGTCATCCATTGTATTTTAGCCAAGTTTTTTTCATGCTTTTCCTTCTGCTGCACTTTAAAAGAGCATTGTAAAGAATAAAGGACAATATATTCTGGTTTATGTACATCTGCTAAGTATGAGAAACATGCATGGAAAGTATGATCATCTGAGGAACTGGAAGAGGCAGGCAAGGAACTAACTACAGCATTACTTCTGGGTAGTGCTGTGTAAATGCTAATTATTGTATTTAGCAGATGTGCTCAGGGCAAGCAGAGTGTAGTTTTAAGCATTGTTTTCTGTTGGAATTGTTCTTCTTTCCATTATTGGTGGTTATTTACCACTTGAACTCCAATTTAAAGATTGTTTGCTTCCCCCCAAGGCTAATGAATTTTCCACTGGTATCATTAAAGGAATACAGTTAAATCCAGTGTTGCTGGTGTGGGGCTTCAAGATATTTTTGCCAGCCCCACCCGTTGCAGGAATTCATTTACTTTTCCAGTTCTGTTGTTAATCATTATATTGACACAGAAAGTCCTCCCAAAAGCACTCTTTGGCAGATTGCATTAAATATGAATAGCAGATATTCATTACGATGTGTTGCCCCCAGGAGAACTCTAAACTATCTACACTACTCAGGAACAGGCAAATACACTAATTCTCCAGCTATTCAAATTATTTTCAAATAGTTTAGTGTGTCTCTAATAAAAACAAGAATGTCTCTGTTTCCCTTAATTATTCAGAAGGTCAAGGACTCCCACATCTCACTTTACTTCACAAAATGGGGAATATTTCTGTTGGAAGTTGGATTGCAGTTAACACATGATGGATTTTCTTCCCTCAGCAGAGTTACTGAGGCAAGTGCTGTCTGTGAATGAACTGGACAAGAAACCCTCTTTGCTCTTTGGCACTCTGGAATTGTCTAAAATACTACTATATTAGCTGTGTTGGATTACGAAAAAGTACATGACTCAGCCTCGCTTGATTGTGTTGTTGAGTTTTTCCATGCCTTCTAATTTTAGTGCAACCATGTCCCTAGGAAGGCTCTGCTGTGCAGTCATTTACACACACCTGCAGTAAGCAGGTGACTTCTAAGACTTTTAATGTTGCTGAGGAAGAACAACCCCAGGTATCAGCACAGTCTGACCTGCTGGAGAAAAGTGAAGGGGAAAAGCACCTGGGGGCCCTAGTGGATGGGAGGCTGTCCATGAGCCAGCAATGTGCTCTTGTGGCCAAGAAGGCCAGTGGCATCCTGGGGTGGATTAGAAGGTCTGTGGTTAGTAGATGGAGAGATGTTCTCCTCCCCTTATCTCTGCCCTGATGAGGCTGCATCTGGAATATTTTGTCCAGTTCTGGGCCCCTCAGTTCAGGAAGGCCCTCAGGGAACTGCTTGAAAGAGTCCAGCACAGAGCCACAAAAATGATTAGGGGAGTGGAACATCTTCCTTATGAGGATAGCCTGAGGGAGCTGAGGGCTCTGTAGCTTGGAGAGGAGGAGCCTGAGGGTGACCTCATTCATGTTGGTAAAGATGTGCAGGGTGAGTGCATAGAGGATGGAGCCAGGCTCTGCTGGGTGATGCCCAATGACAGCGCAGGCAATGGTGGAAGTTGAGGCACAGGAAGTTCCATGTGAACATGAGGAATTTTCTTTTTCCCCCTGTGAGGTTGAGAGAACACTGGAACAGGCTGCTCAGGGGGAGTCTCCCTCTATGGAGATATTCAAAACCCACCTGGATGTGTTCCATTGTGACCTGCTCTAGGTGATCCTGCTCTGGCAGGGGATTGGACTGGATGAGCTTTCGAGGTCCCTCTCAGCCCCTAACATCCTGTGATTCTGTGTTCAGTGCATGTGTTGCACATCTTTACTGAAGAGACAGAACATGTGTTTGCATTCAGAAAGAGGGGGATAAGTAGAACATGAATATCAGATTTCTTAGCTACAGCCAGCGTTGCCTCATGCTGGCAAGCCTGAGGAACAATGTCTAGATGATACCTTGCAGATATCATTCATGACCTTGAAAAATACCATTTCTTTTTATTTCTGGCTTTTGGTTATGTTGGGGGTTTTTCCTATTAGGGCTTGATGTTATGCTGTCATGTTCTAATGGTAGTTAATCTGAAACTATAAAAGAATTTTGTATTTAGTTAAGTTTTTTTATGTTAGAGCTGCTTCTTTTTGTTGTATTGCCACTTTCTTAACAAATAGGAGCGCCTCTCAACATGGTGGCTCCTGCTGTAGCCCTGCCTTGTTGAGGCAAATCCCCAGCACTTTGTGGATGCAGACTCTTCAGAGTTTAGCAGGAAGCATGCTCATCTGTAAGAAATCAGCTCTGGGTGTGTATAGACATTAGAATGTAGACATTTGCTCTGGCAGAGGAAGAGCACGTTGCAGTTAAATGGCACATGCTCCATAATGGCTCTGTGCAACCCTCATGGCCCTGCTGTAGTCTGAAGGAGCCTGGTGTTTGGAAATGTAATAGAAGCTGTCAGAGAATTGCTCCTTCCTTCCTTATGGGCCCCGAGGCAAGAAAATTCCCCAACAAAGTATCTTCGTACCCAAGATTGGAAATATATTTCTGCATAGTATTGTGAACAACCTTTTTCTTTATTCTGGCCCAACAAAAATAACCGCTAGTAGCTCCCAGTGTTGGACTGGCAGGAATGAAGAACAAAGCTGCCAGGTCCTGATGGTGACCGCTCTGTCGACCCTCCCCCAGTGATGGCCTATATGGTGTCAGTTCGTCCACTGCAAGGGAAGCACACAGCATATCAGTCAAAAGGACTATGGTGCCAGACCTCAGGTTTGGCAGGGGATTGTATATTGGCTAAAACAGAATGGATGACCTTAGTATGGATATTTCTCCTTTACATCCCAGCAGCCCATCTAAATAACACAATTTAAAATTTTCTCAATATCCAGTCTGTTCCAAATCCAGATCGATAGGTGCAGTGCTCCAAAACTGTTAATTGTGTGGTAGTTTGTGTAACAGCAGGCCACACTGAGCCCACCAAGAGCTCAGATGACCCTGAAAACAGAATCAGCTGGGACTGGTTAGTTTGAAAAAGAGGAGGCTGCTGTCTACAACTACCTGAAAGGAGGTTGTGGAGAGGTTGGTGCTGGTCATGTCTCACAGGTAATTAGTGATAGAACACGAGGGAATGGTCTCAACCTGTGACTGGGTAGGTTTAGACTGGACAGTAGGAAACATTTTTTCCCAGCAAGAGTGGTGAGGCATTGGAATGTGCTGCCCATGGAGGTGGTGGAGTCACCAATCCTGGATGTGTTTGAAGGTGGTTTGGATGTGGTGCTTGGAGATATGGTTTAGGGGTGAACCTTGTAGAGCAGGGTTCTGGGTTGGACTTGGTGATCCTGAGGGTCTTTTCCAACCTGAATGTTTTTGTGATTCTGTAAGCTTTCCCTTTGCCAGGTTCCCAGCTGAAGGCATGTCTTTAGTAGGTACAGCTTTAAGAAAACCTAATCAGGTTATTCTAACTATGTGGAGAGAGCTTCCTTTCAGTCACATTGCTGTGTTCAAAGCCTTGTCATCATGGGGGGGTTGTAAGTACTTTTTTTTTTTCCTTAGCTAAGATGAGCTTTTTATTTTGCCTCACTGTTGGCCTTCATAAGACTTTCCTCCTTTATGCTGCTTCTGGGTTTGTCACTTTGTGTTTACTGTGCTTTTAGCAATACATAGCATTTAATTGTGAAGCCTTATTTAAGATTGAGATAGAGTAAATTTTCTTCAGGGAGATTGATTGATGCTTTTCCTCAGCTAGAATATCTTCCCTTTTTGCCTGTTTACGGAGTATGAAGAACAAGTTGTGTGGAGTTCTCAGCTGTGTCAATGAGAGCATGTTTCCCATTTAGAATGATAAACACCCACCCTATCCGATGAGCCCCGAAAGGGCAGGGAATCCTTCTTCCCTTCCTTTGTCCTTCAGCGCTCTGCTTCCTTTCTTACTGCCCAGAAAAGGCCTACATCAGTAATATTCATAAATGATTTACAAAAGTAATTCCTGTGTAATAGCTTGGGATGTCAAGATTTTATGGTGCTGCCAGATGTGCTATCAAACAAAATTATCTGGTTCAAAAAACTTGTGATAAATCTAGTCAGAGAAAATTCCCCAGGGCAAACTCACCCTCTACAAAAGTAACTGTATCTCATAAAAATGTTAGAGTCTCCTTTACAACATGTTTGAAAATTAGACTTTAAAACAACAGTTTTATTCAAATGCAAGCTTAGGTTTGGGATAAACTAACAAACAGGAAGGACTGTCCTTAAGCAGCAGAAAACTCCTTTCCTTTCAGAACACCACACACACTCAGAGGAAATGTCAGAGTAAATATCAGAAGCATTCAGAAAACCAGAACCTGCATCCCTAAGATACTCAACTGTTTTGTCTAGAAGGTGCATTTTTAGAAAGCAGTTGAATACATTGGGTCTCATCTGAGTGAGGCTGCTGAGCTTCTGATTTGCACTGCCTGAGCACCTTGAAGTTTTGCACTGAGCAGTATGCCCAGCATCTGCTGTGTGTGTCCATTCCTTCATGCTCTCCATATAGGGAATTGTATGGGCAGCAGGGTGCATGTTGTGGCTGGGAGTTCATATTTTGAAGGAGAGGAAGTGTTGGAGATGCACTGGAACTCTCTATGTGGACATGCCTCAATGTTAGAGAAAGCTGGACCAAGGCAATGCTCCCTTGGCTTAGACTTACAAGTTTGTGGTGGTCCTGATTTCTCGGGAAAGTCCCCAAGGAAGTCCAGGTGCTTGCACAAATGAGCTTCACTAGTATTGAATTAGACCAGAGGAGCAAAGATTTTAAGCACATTTTTCATGCTATAGTTCCAGTTATTTGGGAGAGAGATTAAAAATCCTGACTGGGAGCTTCTGGGGGACAAATGCTGGTTTCAGGCGAACCCAAATGGGTCTGAAGGGCTTGGGGTGTGCTGTGCCTCTAGGGAATGTGGTTGTGTTTTCAGAGTCATCTGACCTCCTGGTGGGCTCAGTGGGGCCTGCTGTTGCACAACATGTTTTCTTACCCTTTGTAGGTGGAAAACAGTTAAAGCATGCAAGCAATAGGTGTGGACCTCCAGGTGCAGCTTGGCCTTTGCTGTTTTTTGATGCTGAAGGCCAGTGAAAGTTGATTTTACTTCAGCTTTAGTTTTCCTGAGGCCCGTATGTTTAACTTTGAGACTTGCATCAAGAGTCACACTCCCCTTTAAAAAGAAACCTGAATTTGAAGAAATAAAGGTGGAACATTTTTTAAAATTTATTTTTATTTTAAATAGGAAAATGCTACGTAAAGCACACAAAAGTATTTCCCTCATCTTTTATTCTCCTGGGTGTTATGGAATACAGCAAGAATACTCCCTAAGTCTGTGAGGTGTTAGGAAGCAGGCAGTGCTTTATTTGAAGGCCAGGCACACTTGGATTGCTCCACCCCAGTGTGTCAAAGCCAGGAAAATCAGAGACTGTCTGCTTAGCTTTGTACATAATCATCATTTTTCTGAGAAGTAATTAGCATATTCCTATTAGTCCATGGAATTTGTTACATATGTAAATCTCCTGCTCACATGTTCCTTATAGACTGGGGGGTTGCCCTGGTGGCAGTTCAAGACATCCATTCTCTGTTCCTATAGCCTTTAGCCGAACTTCCCTGTGCATGTTTGTAGGGTGGCTGATACAGTGGATAAGACAGACTGACTAGAGTCAGCCTAAGTAGTTTGCTCTTCTTTCTTAAGCCCACAGTTACAATTTCTTACTGTTTAGAATCATGGAATGGTCCAGGCTAGAAGGGACCTCCAAAGCTCATACAGCCTGACCTCCTTGCAGTCAGCAGGGACATCCTCAACTAGATCAGGCTGCCCAGGGCCTTGTCCAGCCTAACCTTGAATATCTCCAGGGAAGGAGCCTCAACCACCTTCCTGGGTAACATGTTCCAGTGTTCCACCATCCTCATAGTAAAGAACTTGTTCCTAATACCCAATCTAAATCTGCTCTTCTCTAGTTTGAAGCCATTGCCCCTCATACTGTCACTGCAGGCCTTTTTGCAAACAGTCTCTCTCCATCCTTCCTGTAGCCCCCTTCAGGTACTGGCAGGCTGCTATTATGTCTCCCCAGAGCCTCCTCTTCTTGAGTCAGCATTTCTTGCTGTTTGCACAGTTAATGATTCTTAATTTACACAATAGATACGTTCTATGAGGATTACTTATTTCTAAATGTTCCTAAGTTAGTATGGTGTCATAGGGATGGATTCAGACCCTAGCAGACCCTAGTACAGCCCCTGCAAGGGCTGTGGAGACTGCCTGCTGTCACAGCTGGAGGTCATCCTCTTCTGTATGAGTACAAGAATTACCTAGTTGCAGAAGAAAGAAAGAAAGAAGGGGGAAATGCAGAAGAAAAAAAAAAAGAAAGGGAAATGGAGAAGAAGGAAAGAAGATGGGAGAAATGCAAAAGAGGAGGACATGGATAGTGCTCCTTCTGTGAATTTAAGATTTAGATGCTTTTCAAAAGCTGTCTTTTAAAAAAAAGTATGTCTCAAGGCTTCAAAATATACTGAACTAGAGCTGTTTACAATATAATGTATTTTTCTTTTCCTTTCAGGAAGGAAATGCCAAAAAACCTTTAAATATAGCTGCAGTAGCATTACTGTTCCCTCTCTGTATGCAGAAACAAAAAGAAAGACATTCTTTAATAGAACTGAGTTTTCCAGGGGATGAAAATTGGTGTCCTGCTGCCTGCTCTGCACAGCCAGCAGCCTGTTACCAGAGGTTCACCCAAGGGCTTGCAGCACCTCTGGTCTCTGCCAACCTTTGCAGCTGTATTTGAGGGAGAAAAATCTTGGCTCTCTTTTAATATTGAAAGTATGTAAGTCAACCCCAGAGTGCTACCCTGTCACAGTCATGTCACCATCAGTGGAAAATGCAGCATGATCTCCTGTGCTTTGTGATTTTCTTAGGGTACCATGCAAGCAGGGAGGTGATTGTCCCCTTGTAATCAGCTCTGGTGAGGCCACACCTTGAGTATTGTGTCCAGTTTTGGGCACCTCAGTACAAGAGAGATGTGGAGGTGCTGGAGTCAGTGCACAGGAGGACAAGGAAGCTGTGAAAGGCCTGGAGAATAAATCTGATGAAGAGCAACTGAAGGAGCTGGGGATGGTTACTGTGAAAAGGGAGGCGGCTGAGGGGAGACCTCATGGCTGTCTACAACTAGCTGAAAGGAGGTCGTGGAGTGGTTGGTGCTGGTCTCTTCTCACAGGTAATTAGTGATAGAACAAGAAGGAACAGCCTCAAGCTGTGACTGGGTAGGTTTAGACTGGACTGTAGGAAACATTTTTTCCCAGCAAGAGTGGTCAGGCATTGGAATGTGCTGCCCGGGGAGGTGATGGAGTCACCAACCCTGGATATGTTTAAAGGTGTGTGATGCTGTAACCCACCCACATCAAACAAAAGTTCGGCTGAAGTTAGTTGGAGAAGCTGTATTTTACAAGCAATAATGGAATGCAATGAATATGTACAAAAATATACAGTATTTACAATATTATACAGGTATTTACAAAAAACCCCAAACAGCACAGAAATCCTCCTTGGGCAGGAGGATTCCACCTCGCCTTCTGCCCAACCTCTCCCTCCCTTTTCCCTCTAGTTAATTAGAAGAAAAGAGAAAAGAAGAAATGTTAGAGGGATTTTTAGTTAGCTCAAAGCGTCATTAGAAGGCTAGTAATGCTTATCTCAAGGTCCTTAGATGATAAGAGGTTTCTCTCTCTCTGTCCAGGAGCAGCATGCATGGTAGCAGAAAAAGATGGAGTGAGAGAAAAATGTAAGATCGTAAAACTACATCCCACTCATCTGACCAATGAAATTCCTTTAGAACAGTCTTTGTTTTCCTTTTTACACCAACCGTAGCTCCCAGCTTAAAGGCACAGCCTAAACTGTCACAAGATGGCTTGAATGTGGTTCGTGGGGACATGATTTATGGGTGAACCTTGTAGAGAAGGGTTCTGGGCTGGACTTGGTGTTGCTGAGGGTCATTCTGTGATTCCTGAATGTTTCTGTGATTCTGTGAAGTAGTAATGTTACACTGCTGTGGAGCACAGTATGTGATCAGCAATATCTAGGGGCTACAGCAGAGCCACTGGAAATCCCCTGTCTACTTTTACTTCTTCATTCCTTTCCAGACTACAAGCGATACTTGTTGGAGGGTAACGATCCTGTAGAGATTAACAGACTTTACATCTAGAGCCCTGCAATAAGGCTGTGTTGTAAATCTGCAGTGTCTGGAAGAGCTCACGTGCACACCAGCATTACCTAAAAACTATCAGCATTTGGTAGGAAATAGAACTGCATCATGTAAACAAGTCTGTTTATTATATATTGGTCTCTCATGGCAATTTCAGGATCAAGAGTTCTGGTATTTGAGAAATTAAATCCTGTGAGAATCATTAAAAGTATAGAAATAGTGATGTCATTACAAAATTAACTAGCTATAAACCCACCAGGTGACATACCAATTCATAAAGGGAATAGCAAAGCATAATGCAGGGCACATCTGCTGTTCCCATGCCTGCAGAACCATCAACCTATTGGTATCTGCAGACCACATGAAATTGAACAGCTGTTGGAAGCACTTGAAAAAGCATCAGGAGAAGCTATACACCATGCAAAACACTTTGCTGTTGGTAACATCACCATTTTAATGGTGTGTTCTTACCAAAATGGTTATCACCCCTTCAAGTCCCAGATATTCCTGACATTGCTTCTTAAATAGCAACATCGTGAGGAATTGCAAAAATAGCATTGACTTCTCTAAGGACCTTGCTAACATTTGTATTACTTTCTGTTTGGTATACTGCAGTATATAAACTGCTATAGGGCTCTCAAATAAAGAGGGGAGATACAGTCTCTGTTCCAAGTATCTTGGAATCAAGAAAGGGAAGATGGATGAAGAGTTACAGACAAAGACATGACTCCCGGGCCAAGTGATGGATGCAAAGAAAGGCCCACATCCTAGAAATGCAAAGCTGGATTTGGGGCTTCTAAACAGGCAGCTGGATGGTTAGAAACAATACAGCCAGAGGACACTGAACTGCTTCTTGTGAAAACCAACCGTAAAATGCTGCAGCTTACTTCACAGAGCCTGTGTGCACAGCTGGCGATTGTATTGTAAATGAACTGCATCGTCTTCACTCTTAACTGAACCACTCAGTGTCCTGGTTTAAGACAGCAATGCTGCCCCCCCCCCCAAGACCGGAAGTGAAAGTAACACAAAAATAGCCCTGTGGTTGAGATAGGGAGTGTAATGAAAATAATAGCGTGCCATTGCTGTAGCTATTGCAGAGAAGAGCACAGCAAAAGCAGAAGCAGCAGCAGAAGCCAGCCACAAAATGAGTCCCCTGCCCCCACAGGCCCACAGCCAGCCCAGTGGAAAAGACCAATGACCCAAAACCAGAAGCAGCAACTGGGAAGAGGATACCTCTCTTGTTACAATGTGGAGCCCCATGACACTTTGCTCCAGCCAGCACTTTCATCATAAAGCTGGCATGATGTCCCTGTGGTATCAAATACCAGCAGATTCAGCTGGCTAAACCATCAGCAGTCAAGCTGACAGCATGTTTCCCTAGCTGCGTAGTCCAACAGTGGAGTCTAACTAACTGGCCATTTTCTTCTGTTTTACAAAGCCAGAAATACAGTTAAGCCAGAGAGAAAGATTCCAGTATTGATCAGCAATGGTTGTTTTTGCAGTGACCTACCAGACATTTGGAACACATCAGCTGTCTCGTGCTGCTACAGCCAAACATCTTGGAGCATGGTTTGCTCGTCTCTGCTTTTACTGTTTGCAGAAGAGTGCTCTGCCAGGATGTTATTGCAAGGGATGTTTGCCATTTTAATATGTAGTTACTCACACAAACCCAGTGAAAGCACACTGCAATAGCTTTGCTTTTCAAGAATAGGTAAATTGTATTGACTTGTAGTAAAAAAAGTGAATCACCGCTGGAAGTTATTTGGGAAAGTGAATTAAAGCATATATTGCTCAGTTTTATTCAACTCAGCAAGTACCACAGTACTGTATTGGAAACACTCCCCATTTCACTTCTGTCAGTAACCAAAGAAGTTCTGCTTTGTCCAGGGTGAAGCTGGAGCATCCCATGGGTAAGGGAAGTCCTAACTGAAGCAAGTCCATCACCAGTGCATGTCTATGGCAAGTCACTAATGGGGGCACTTAAAATGAGTTTTCTGCCAAACCTTTGTCACTGGTGCAAAGCACTTTGTGTGCATGCTTGTGGGTTTCTGACAGTGCATAGGATATTATATGTTGGACAGCCCAGGATTTAAATCATAAGAAGTATACATATGGAGACCATTAGTACTATAAACCAGAATGAGATATGGGCATTTTTATTCCCTAGGTACTGCTTGGTGATCCATTTTTGAGTCACACCACAGCCTGTGAAAGACTCTGCAGTTATAGCCCCAGTAAGAAAGCATCAAAAAGTGTTCCTGTTTGGTAAACTTTGTCTTTTCTGAGGGGAATAAACAACCACAGGTGTTTCAGGTCTAAACAGCTGCTGCTCTGAGGTCCTGCTTCTATACTGGAGCTGATCAATCCTCTTCTTTCTTGTCAGATGCACTGAACACATTTTGAGATCTAGCAGGTTTCTTCTCTTTGGAGGAAATGTAGTCCTGGGGTGAGGTCTGTTGTTTGAGCTATTCAGTGATGTATGATCACAAAAGGAATCCAGCACCCAAAGTCCCTTTCCTTACCTGTAGTTTCAAGTCCTATTCTGCCTGCCCCAATACACCCAGGAGCTATCCATTTAATCTTTTCTTTGTCTCTGCAAATTGTCTGGATGTGTGGGTTTATTTAATTGATTTCTGCGGTGTCTGTGTGCTTTTATGCTTTTATCCTGTATGTATAATTACAGAACATATTTCTGTTCTCTCTTTAGTGGAGGAATTGCTTTCTGTTTATCTTTGAAGTGGAAGTGTGGCATCTTCAGTGAGATGTTATCTTTGGGGTGAAAGGGATGCAGAAGTGTTTTGGGTTTTGGGTTTTTGGGGTTTTTTTTAGGAAGGTTAAGCTGGTTCTTGGCAGCCAAAAAAAGGGGAAAGCACAGTCTAGGGGGAGGCTTGATGCCTGGATGATGACCCAGAAGGTGGCTGGTCCGGAGCTTGGTGTAAAACAACTTCACAGTATCACAGTATCACTAAGGCTGGAAGAGACCTCAAAGATCATCGAGTCCAACCTGTCACCACAGACCTCATGACTAGACCATGGCACTTGAAAAACTGTAGGAGCCAGTAAACTAATTAAATTTTGAAATTTCCTGGAGATAACACCAGCTAAGGGAGGTCTCTTCATCTGTGTCCATGGAGCACTGATCATCCCTCAAGAGTCATAGAGAAGGCATTAGAGCCATAGTGCTGAGTCACCTCACCTTGATCACATTGCCAATAACAAGGTTGATGGTAAGTGCCTGTGATGATTTGAGATGGTTATCAATTGTCTATCAGTCTGGAAAGTTTGGAACCATTGACCTATCATATGTCTCCAAAGTCAGGGAGACTTTTTTCCAAGGATTTGCACTCAGGATCAGACATCAGCCTGCTTGGAGGAGCGTGAAGAAAGATTGCTGTCGCATCGAAGTATCATTTTTTCTTAAAGGAAAAATAGTCCATCCTATAGTTTTCCCCAGAACACTTACCTTTCCTGATCTGATTTGAAAACATCTTGTTCCATACAAAGTACAATGATACTTCTGGATCAAAACTGTGTGCTAGGATATGTGTAGCAGGCTACAACTGTCTCCAATGAGTTTCAAATCATAGACAAATTCCCTCCTTAACCCATTAGTCCTTTGAAACAAAAGTGCTCCCCAAATCATTGTGAAACACATGATCATCTCTGTAGCCATGTGTGCCTAAGCAGTGAATAAAATCTTGTGTGAGCACCACTGGCTGCAAAACAGCTGGAATTGAGGCTGACTATAGGGCTCTGCAGACCGGCTACCTGTGCCTTTGTGTTCAGGACATTAGGCTTAGTCAGCCGGGACACTGTTATTTTCTGTGCAGTGTTTGTGTTGTAGAAGAAGGTCCAGGACAACGTGGAGGAAAGGATGAAGGAGGGCAGCTGAGGCAAAAGGGTGGCTGATACTTCTGATGGATGGAGGGAACAGACTTCACCCATGGCATACATTTGTTATAGGTTCCCTTTAAGATCAGGATCAGTGGGTACAGACAGGGTTTCATAATTTACTCTGAGGGGAAGGTATCTGAAGATGGCTAACACAGATTTGTCCACTTAGAGAAGAAATGCTACAAATCAACAGGTGTATGGTGCTTGTAATGTGCTACTTAGTTCTTCAGGCTCAGCTGCAAATAAAATATTATCTGTCTATAATAACACTGTGAACCCAAAGACCTTAACTGGTTTCATTATCAAGTGAGTGCCTGAGGGGAAATATACAGATGCAAAGGAATTCCTTTCCCGTGGTGTAATGTCTTGTGCCAGAGAATTTATAGCCAGAACATGGTTGGCTCTTGCATGGGTACCTTGTGGAGGAAATGCATGAAATCATTCTGGTCTTTCTATTTGGTTGGTTGGGGTGGGGTGGGGTGTTGTTTGTTGGTTTATTTGTGTTGGGTTTTGTTGTTGGTTGTTTGGGGGGTTTGTTTTGTTTTCTTTTTTGTTTGGTTGGGTTTTTTCCTCTTTCTTGCAGCTTGTTTAAAGGATGAGTTTTTATTGCTATCCCCAAGCTTGGGGATGGCATAGATGTATGCCACAAGCTACAAGGTAGGATTGATGCTAGCCCCTTTTCTCTCTCAGCTGTGGTCCTTGTTTTCTACCTGGGCAATGGGCAGGGAACAGCTCTGCTAACAAAACACTTGCTACTCTTGTGGGTGGATTTAGGCTACTGTCTCGGTCAGCAAGGTGCTCAATTGATGTACTATTCTGTGAATAGTTTAAGGCAGGGGCTAACCTGCCTGCTCCCCCAATGCAGAACTGAGGGGCACACAACTCAGGGTTGAGCTTAAGAGGTTAAGAGTTTAATACAACATGAGAGATCATAATCACAATACATAAGTACCTTATCTAATAATCTAACCAATCTAACAGTACAATGCATGATTACCTTAGCTTAGCCTATTTGCAGAAGTGCAGCAAAATACAGGAAGAAAAAACAAAGCATTAAAGAAAAGCAGCAGCAACCCCACTGCCACCCGTCTTGCTGCCATCCCTGCAGAAAAAACCAACTACCCAAAAACCCAGCAGCAGCAACCCAAACAGGAAGCCTCCCATGTAACAATCTGAACTTCAAGCCCTGTCATACTTTACCCCATCCAGTACTTCCATTTTTCCAGCTTCCATAAAGCTGGCATGAGTGCAGCATGGCATGGATAGCAGCAGCAGCTTCAACTCAACCCAGGACATTTTCTTAGAAATTAGTTTATCCCAAGATGTGTGAAGGGCTGATCAGAAGTGGTGTCCTAAATCTTTGATTTTGCTTGTTTGTTTGCTTAGCTGGGGGTGGGGTTTTGTTTGTTTATTTGTGGTTTTGGTGGTGGTGTTTTTTTGTGTTTGTGGCCATGTTTGTTTGTTTGGGGTTGTTGGGTTGGGTTGGGTTTTTTCTCTTTTTTTCTTGTTCTGGTGCAGAGGCAGATCTTGGAAAGCTCAGGTTTTGTTCTCCGTATCCCCAGCTTGTTTGCTATACTGGCTAGAGTTACCATCTACAAAGCAAACCCTCAGAGCCTCAAGCAACCTGAAAAGGTACATGAGGGGGGAAAAGAGAGAAAGAAAAAAAACAAAAGTAACTCTTCACTGAGCTATTTAAACTGGCTATATTCTTTCCTGTTTAATTAGATACCTTGGGTTTTTCAGTTACAGTTATGAGGATAAAGGTATAAAGGCCAAGCTTTTTGCAATGTGTGACCAGAGAAGCTATTGTTCTCTTGAGAGGAATCTGGCCTGTCTGTTTTGGAGAACCTGGGAGTTGAATGTGCAGAGCATGTGAGGTGGTTGTCTAAAATACTGTTATGTTTTTCAGAACTGAATAAATCTACGAATTTGGAAGCTGCCTGCAGGATCCATGTGATAGTTGTGTGTGCACACACACTTAGGCTTAGTCAAGAACCCTGAAGGTATTGAAGCAAAAACTAAAGGAGTAATGAAGTTGTGTTCAATCGTAAATGTTAATGTCTTTGTGAGAGACTGGAGAAGTTCTTTTACTATTCAAACTGGCTAGTTCCTTCCTTGTTTATATATCAGTTTGCCCTCTTTTTGAGCATTGTGTATAGTTTCACGGTGAAGAGTTCACGAATCTTAAAATGTTACCTTCTTGTCAGTGACACTGATCATAGTGCAAAGGTCTTTTTTAAAATTCCATGCAGATCAAATAGCTCTGTTTGTTGAAAAAGGTCAGAAAAAAGGTCACTGAATCCTTCATCGTTGGCAAAACTACCTTTTTTTTTCTTAATCTGGGTCATAGAAAGAGCTGAACAGAACTGATTTCACTGAAGTCATTGGTTAAAACCCATCCACTTTCCCCAACCTTCCTTCTTCTTCAGACAGAAATCGGGTTTGGAAAATGTAAGCTAGAGTCTGCTCTGGTGGCTGCTGCAGGGAAGTGTAAGAACAAGGGTCTTAGTTTGAAGACACTTTGTGCAGGTGGAAAAATGTGATGCCAAAGTGCATCTTGATATTAGCATAATGTACTTTGTAATTAGCTGTGCCCACCTGTATGCTGGCATTTCTCTGACTCTTGCCGTCCTTTAAGCTGTGTGTATCTGAGGATCTAATCTATCTAAGCCTTGGACACCCTGAACTGCAAATGAAATCACAGAGCTGCAGGCACACAGCTCCTGGCAGGATTATGCACCCAGTGAGCTATTGCTCTCATTATGTTGCACTGCAATACATCATCGGTGTGAAACATCATCCTAATGATGGCTTAGTATAATACATCATCAGGGGAGTCCCACCAGTAAGGTATTACTCCAAGTATGGTGCTACTCAGTAAGAGAAGCATCTTGCAGTCTCTGTGTTGTTTCAGAACAGCATCAGCAAAAGCAAAGGATGCTGCTAAAGATGGATGCGGCTTCCCGATTCCATACCTGTGTCAGCGGTGGAGATACCATCAGTGTGCTCTGGCTTTGCAGTTGTCTTTTCAAAGAGCCGTGTTTGGTCTGCCTTTGGTTGCATTTGGTTGAAGACACAGGGATTTTTTTTTTTTTTTAATTGATTTTTTTTTTTGATTGATGGCTGTGGCAGGGCTTGATTAGGAAGCTGTAAATACCCTGCCCGAGTGGCTGTTACATCATTCTTAGGGATGGGGAAAGGGTTTATGAAAACTTGGTGCCCAAATTCGCGATTTGAAAGATTTTTCTTGTGTCACTGATGCATCTTACTGTTTCAGTCACATACGCTAAGATAAATATGATTTTAAAAGCAGTGTCTCACAAAAATTAAACCTTTCTGTGTCCTGTATCATGCCATTGATCTTCTTTGGTCTGTAAGGTCTTCTGGCAAAATAAGCCTTCCCATGGGAAGGCAAGTTTTATTCCAGGGGCAAGGCAATTGCATGGCTTTGCTTGCACTTTTGAATGGCAGTGAGGTGCACTGCTCACTAGGGGGCCGGCTTCAGTTCCAGAGACTACCAGGTGGAGAAACATAGTTTTCAGTGGTTCAACAAATACCATATGACGACATTGAGCACATCCATAGTAGGACTGGAGGGAATAGTAGCTATAAAATAGACCCAGAACATGGTTTTAAACATGCCAGTGTTTTCCAGAGTGATTTTTGACTGCATCCGGCTTACAGGTGCAAGAGAAGGAAACCTGAAAGGAGTATGAACTTCACTGTTCTTTTGAATCTACATTGCATGTCTTTGATGCTGAAATGCTGCAAGTAAGTTGTGTGTGTGTGTTTTTAAAAGAGCTTTCCACCTACAGCAAGAACTCAGGAAAACCAAGGGATGGTTCTTGAGTAGCTTGAGCAAAATTTGGTCTCTCTTTGGATTGCTTCTTGTTCTCTTGCATAACCATATAACTGGAATGAGCAGCACGATTGTGGCCTTCTGACCATTTGTCAGTCACCCATTTTTTCCTGTAAGGTACCAACTGCTCTGCCTGTATACCCAGGTCTGTAAGATACAGAAGTATGCCAACAAGGCTGTATTTGCAAGAGCACCTCCTGAGCCCTCTGTTGCTGTACCAAAAAGGAGAGCTTTCTCGCTGCTCTAACTTGTTTCATTCATTTACAGTGTTTTTATTGTCCTGATCCAAACCATGCACATACTGCTATAACATAAGGAGTACATTTCTGGTGTCATTCTTTTTTCACTAGTTGAGTGCTTTATGGGCTTATTTAGGAAGCAAAACCAGTACTCCAAGCCAAAAGAACTGCAGCTGTAACTTTCTTGAAGCCTTATTTGGGCAAAGAATGAATGGCCTCGAAAGAGAGTAACTAAATTATTTCTCAAAGTGGTGCTGGGTTAAGATCATCATCACAAATCACACCGTCTTCAATAGTAGTCTCTTCCTTCTGTAAGGAACACAAACCTGCAATTTTAAGGTCCTCCTTGAGACTGCTTTAGGCTTCCAGAGGTCCCAGCTCATTCTTCCAGAGCTTGGCAAGGCTGCAAGCGTGGAGTGGCTCGTTTGTGCCAATGCAGAAGCAGCTGAAGGAGCAAACCATCACCTCTGTGTGGAGCAGAAGACTATTGCATAATGAATCTCTTCCCAGTTCCAGAACTGTGGCTCACTGATATTGGCCTTTGGTTTTAAATTAAGGTGAAGATTATCCTTCTTGTCTTCATTAAACATAAAAAATCAAATAAATCTGAAAACCATCCATCAAACCAGCAGGAGTTTAAAGGCACAGGTGATTTAATGAGTCATCTTTACACTCTTAAAAGTTTTAAGATTGAAATCCCTGCTGCTGTTTGACGCTGCTTTGAAGTCAGGTTCTCTTTTCCAGCCTGCCTGAATGCAACTCCAATCATTAGGAAGAATTGAAATGATGGTAACAATTTTCTGATTTGGTTGTTGCTTAAAGTTGGTGGTTTTTTTACATTAGGACTGCTCAGCTCATGCCTTGGAGCCTTCTCATTAGAGAAGCACTGTCCTCTGTATACACAGAATGAATCGAGCATTGCTGTAAATATTGTTTGCCACAGGTGAAGTGTTTCTGGTAAATTCCCTCAGCTATTGCATAGTCATGTATGGATGGGCAAGAGAGATGATTCTCCCACTCTACTCCACTCTGCTGAGACCCCACCTAGAGTACAGTGTCCAGTTCTGGAGCCCCTATTACAAGAAGGATCTGGAGGTGTTGGAAGGTGTCCAGAGAAGGGCCATGAGGATGATCAGTGGGCGGGAGCTCCTCTGCTATGAGGACGGACTGAGAGAGTTGGGGCTGTTCAGTCTGGAGAAGAGAAGGCTCCAGCTCTCCAAGGAGACCTTATCATGGCCTTCCAGTATCTGAAAGGGGCTACAAGAATGCTGGGGAGGGACTTTTTGGGGTTTCAGGGAGTGATAGGACTGGGGGAAATGGAGCAAAACTAGAAATGGGTGGATTCAGATTGAATGTTAATAAAAAGTTGGTCCCCATGAGGGTAGTGAGACACTGGCACAGGTTACCCAGGGAGGTGGTGGAATCCTCATCCCTGGAGGTTTGTAAGGCCAGGCTGGATGTGGCTCTGAGCAATGTGATGTACTGTGAGGTGTCCCTGCCCATGGCAGGGGGGTTGGAACTGGCTGAGCCTTGAGGTCCTTTCCAACCCTGACAATTCTATGATTCTATCAAACTCTATAGATGCACACCTTGTTCTTGTCTTTCAGAAGGAACTAATGAAATCCAAATTAGTGGTAGGCCTTCAGTCAGCAGTCACTTGGGTTTTTTGAACCTATGCCCTGTGGCATTGGGTCGTGCTTTTTCTTCCAGCAGGTTGCACCTTGACTCAGGCACAAACATGATGCAACAGAAGTATAATGTGATGTGAGATGGCTGACAAAAGTATCAGCTTAGAGTTGTGTGAATAGTTTCAGTTCATTCAGTTCATTAATTATTCACTGTCTGTTCATGGGTTGATGAAGTCTGGTCGTTAAATGAAGGGGGGAAAAAAACAAAAAAAAAAAACCCACAATAGGTAAGACTCTCTTCCTTCAGCTGGGTTCCTCTGCAGTCAGCACCTGGGCTATACACTGTACTTCCAGCTGGTGGTATTTGGAACCTGTAAGTTAATTAGGAGAAAATTCTGCATCTAGCAATGTAGATATTCTGGGATAAAAAACATTGCCCCAAGGGTGGGATGATATTTGAGCAGATTGATAGTGCTCTGAGTCTGCATCTGAATGAGATAATGGCCATCAGCATGGCTTGCTGCTGTGGGGAATTGTCAGCTTTTTTTGGGTGGAAGGAGATCTGTGGAGGGGAACAGTGGAAAAGAAGGGAAAATAATGATAAAATTTTCATTTTAATGTGGGATTTAAAAATTCTTGAAGTACGTAAAAACAGAGTATTTTTTTTCTTGTGGAGCAGAAGGGAGGAAAATAAACACCCCATGTAGGAAAGCAGATTTAAGTCTACTGAATACTTCAGGGAGCCTCTCTGAATGCCTGAGCCCCACCTGCCTCTTAGGTTCTGGTAAAAATCACACTGGACAGAGTTAGAAGCATCCTGCTTTATTCTGCCTTGGCAAAATGCATCTGCTAGTTTTGGTGTGCATGGAGAGGTCAGCATGGTACAGGGTAGTGAGAGGGAGGGATTTGCTGAGGACCGTGGCCAGGCCAAGCTGAGGGATGTGCTTGTGTCCCGCCCTGGCCCTCATGTGCCCTCAGCTGGAGTGTCATCCCTCGCCATGAAGCTGCTGTGCACAAGTACCTGGTTGCACAGAATGGTAGGCAGCTCTGTTTAATGCCCATGGGGGGCTGTGGCCGAGGCTGTGCCATGGTCACCCACCTCACTGTGCCCTGGAGCACATTGCTGGCCAGCTTCTGAGAGAAGCAGAGAATGAGTAAGGCGGGTTCATGAATTGTCTTTCTTGGACAGAAGGGTTGCATCTTCTCCATCACTGCTGGGAGAATGTGAAGCAGAATGGCCAGCAGGTTTTGAATCTGGCTTTTGGATCTGCTCCTTTAACTTTTATCTTTCTTTATAAATCTCTAGAGTTTGCTGATTGCAGCATGTTTTTTGTTGGGCTGGAGTGGTGGACAGCACATTTTTAACCTTGCCTTCCACAGAGGTCTGGTGTCCTTTGACATTCATGTTGAGGAATGGCTGTGTGTTGCTAAACTCTGTCGTTCAGAGGCCCTCTGTTTTAAAATACTTGTCAGTGCAGCTTGCTGTCATTTACAGTGAGCCTTTACTGAGATCATTAAATGGGAAGTTGAAGATTAATTCTCTTTCAGGGCAAGAGGAGGAGGATAAATAACCAGTCCTGCTCTATGTTCATTCTTAATGACTCCCGCACAGTGTTAAAGAGTAAACAGTTTTGACAAAAGATGAAATTGATTGTTTGGGTTGGACTGATCACTCAAAAATGTGGTGTGTCCTCATTCAGAAGATGCTCTGCAAGGTAAGGAAGTGGTACTCTTAGAAAACTGGCAATGGCAAGAGCTCGCACTGTGACTCCCTTTGTGGTCAGGCTGGTGGCTGCTGCGAGTGCTGATGCTGCTCCAGCCCTGTGCACCACAGCAGCTGCTGCTTCCTTTCCTTTGCTGCCCTTCTCATCCTCAGGGAATCAGTTCAGAAAACCAAACTAGCAGAAGTCAGGCTACCAGATGTAAGAAAAATTGTAAGTGAAATGTTTCCTGCCAGTTTAGATCGCTGAATAGCCATATCATTAGCCCAGCCCAGGTGAACCCCAAGGCTGGCATAAAGGGATGGAATCTTGCATCCATGAGCTGCAAGCTGAATTCTTGACTATGGTGATGGGGCTAATAGAGAAGTTAATGGTGGTGTGGTTATCCATAGGATTTCTGCAATCTCCAGCTGCCATCTCTAGTTTGTGGGGAATGAAGACAGTTTTAAAGACATCCTGCTGCTTGCATCCTTGGATGCCCTGTGGGCATATTCATTCTGTTCACATCATGTCTAGATCTAACCTTGTCTTTTTCTGTTCCCTCTTCTTGTGTAAGTTTTTCTAAATGCTTCTCTTTCATCCTTGAACGCTGACTCTCTGTGCCTCCTTGATTACACTGTCAGAAGCATGAGTGATAAGCATATCAGCAGTATGTTGGAGATGAAGTAACTTGTATTTCCATATCTATGGAGGAGTGCTATGAAAATAAAGTATAGGAGGAGTGCATGAAAGGATAGCGAATGCACAGGCTTGAGAATTCCAGTATTCTGAGTGAAATTCATGCCATAGGAAGGCATTCTGGGTGCATAAAACAAACAGACTCATATAACGCTTTAGGATATCTTTAGGAATGCAGGAGGCTTTGAAAAGCTGAAATCAAGGCCAGGCCATTGATGTTACGGCTTTGTAATGCCAGTTGAGACTTTCTTGCACTTAACTCATCCCTTTCCTTCCTCATCTCACAAAACCATCTCATAGAGACACCTGCAAAGGACCACACAGAAAGATTGAACAATTATCTGAACAAGCCAGTAGTACCCATTAGGCGTTTAGATTGTAGGCTGAGAAGGATATCAGTCCTTTTGAATGTCCTTTGGAGCTATCTAGGTAATGAGGGACTAAATAATAGTTTGTCATATTTTTGCGATGTATTTTATTTCACAGAATATTTGTGAGATGAAGGGAAAGGCACTCACACTGTGGTGGTTGAGGGTGGTAAGTGATCAGTCAAGGGTTTGGATCAATACAGTGAAATATGACCAAGATCAAGGTCCTTGTGGTTGAATCAGGTGTGGAGAGCCCACTGGTTACCAAAACCTGACTGTATGGCTGGGGCTAGGTGCTAACTCTTTTGAATCTCTGGACCTTTCCTGCCTCGGAAGTGCTGACATCTCTGCCTCAGAAAGCAAAATAAATTACAGGGGTTTTGTCAAAAGGATTTGCTAAATGGTGAAAATAAATCTCCTGGAAGAGAAAGTTGAGACTAGAAACTGCTCTGAGCTTCCTCACCAGTCAGTGCATGCACATACATAGTTATTATCTTCATTATAGATAGTGATTGAATTCTGTGGCTGAAGTGTATGTTGATGCCTTAGGCAGAGGGTTGTCAAATAGCTGGGAAAGAAAGCTCCTGCTTATTGGAGGGCCACCATCAGTGCCCTGCTGTTTGTAGCATCAGCATTTATGCCTGGGTAGCTGCATCATAATGTGGTGCATGTTGCTTTGTACTTCCCAGTGTTGCTGCCTCCTCCTCTTTGCTGCATCTGTTCTTAAGGTTCAGGGCCATGGAGAGCGGTTGGATAAAATGATGAATATTAGAATAGAAGGGCTGAGAAGTGCAATTAATCTATTTGTATTTCCTTTTCTCTTCGCTGGTGAGTTCACCTACTTCAGCTCTCATTGCTGTGTACATCTGGATTCCTCCTCCAGATGACAGAAAGTGTTTCCAAGTCTCCTTTTCCTCAGAAAAGTGAGTCCCCAACTCAGGTCTCAGTTTTTCATCTTTGCTTGGTTGCCTTTGTTTCTTTCTCTCTCTTTTTTCCCCCAGAACACAGCAGAGTGCTGGGGGAACAGAGCACTGCGTTTGCTCATTTCCGAGTCATTTCCAGCTGGTCAGCCTCTTTCTGAAAAAGTAGATGCCAGAAGTTTTGGAGTGCAATCAGTGCTTCAGTAGCATTATTTGCAGTCACAACCATCAACTTTCTATGCCACCTTCCCATTGTGAAAGATGATTTTCTTGGAGTCTGGATTTTGTGGTAGTTTGCCATTGAATCAGTCACCAACCATGAATATAAATTCCTTTAAGTCACAGCTTTTCAAATGCTTCCCATGTCCTTTGTGGGTGACCTATATTGGTTGGTTTGGGTTGGGTTGGGTTTTGGAGCCTGTTTTGTCAGTGACTGTGGTTTAACCGCTGGAATCAATCTGGTCTGGTGTTACCTAGTACTGTTCCGTAAGAAGCCTTTGTCAGTGACATTGTTCATATTCCTCACTTTCTCCTGCAGTGACTGACAGAATTTGAGTAACACTAGGTTGAGACCAAAGAAGTAGCCTTAGAAATGTCTTTAACTGCTGATAGTTTCTGATCTACGATTACTTTTGGGGGGGATAGGTCAGCCAGCTTTTAATCTATTTTCTTCTCCATTGCTTATGACCACTAATAATTGTTGTTTGGAATGGCATGTAGAACCAATTCAAATGCCCAACAGTAACCTAAGTGTATTATTTTCCCAATAGTGTTGCCAACCATACTTGTACAGATATGCAAGAAGACTTTTTTTTTCCCATACTATTGTGTTGATTTCCATTAGTTATGCTACCATCCCTGAATTCTTTACTGATTACATATGTGGCAGCTTTTTAATTAACTTGCCCAGAATCAATAGCAGGGTAGCTGATCTATAAACACCTATCTTGTCCTGCTTGCCCTCCTAAAATACTGGCAGAATAGCAGCTTTTTTCAGATGGCTGCAGCTTCCTCCCAAGCCTGGGAGGCAGGATGGGATTATGGACAAATTCTTGTCACATCCTGCCACACCCCACCAACAGCACCATCCCTGTGGAGACAGTTTTAACATGTGCCCTGATTCATGCACACCTTGCAGGCTGGTTATGAGAGGTACAGAAATCAGCAGGACAGACATGGAAAGGAAAATGTACTCCATGTCTAGTAGCTGTGTGTCTGTGAAGCGGTGGGACCGATACACATACTGAGAACAATCCATACATTTGCTAGTGGTGTGATGCTTCATGCTCTCAATCTTACACACCCACCAGCACCTCAAAAAATGTATGTGAAGCACTAAAAGATGGAGGATTAGAGAAAGTCACACAGCCTTGCCCACTTACTTCTCAGTTGCTGGGGAGCTATTCTCTCTGAGGAGCAGAGAGTAAAAATAGGATGCATAAGGTGATATGGTAATGAGTGTGCTTGCACATGGATAAGTGTAGAGTGATTTCTGTGATGGGAGAGGAAAGATGTGGAAATAGAGACAAGAAAATCTGTGGGCTTCGGTGCCAGCACATTTCTGTATATGGCTTGAACAAAACAAATGCAGAATGTGTTGACTGGAAATTTGTCCTCCTTATATTGAGAGCAGTTCTGAACTGGCCCATAACTGTCCGAGTGAGAAAAGGAAATCCTGCGGCCTCTGCTGTTGTGGCTTAAAGCACTTTTTCAATTAAATTATCATTAGGGTTGCATCAGGAAAGGTAGCAACATAATCCATTTAAATATATCTTACAAAGCTCTTTCTAGCAAGAGAAATCTCCGGTCTTCAGGTACCAGAGTCACAGGAATTAATCAGTCATGGACTCCAGGGAAGAATTCAGCCCTGATGTAACTCAGTAGTAGGCATTCATTTGTGCCATATCTTGGCATGTATCTTTGTCTGTGCTAGGATTCTGTATTGGCATTACCCAAGGACTTTTGTGCAGCTCATGCATCAGACTGTTACAGCTAGCACAGTAAGTGCTCTGCACACCAGCATTCTCTGCTATTTTGAGTTCTATTTGATATCATGTTTTCAGTTTACCTGGGGACCATTTGTGCCTAGAGGAAACAATTGAGAAAGCAGGCACATTTCAAAAGCCTACAGTCAAAGGAGTAACAGAAATATTGCTGAGCATAGTGAATAAATATGAGTTAACTCAGTTTGTTATAGATCAGAAGTATTTAGTGCATGCTATTGAAAACTTTCCTGAGATAATACTAATTTCTATGACACCTTTGTGGGACAAATAGATGGCCTGCATTAGGAATAGTGTGGCCAACAGGAGCAGGGAGGTCATTGTGCCCCTGTACACTGCTTTGGTTAGGCTGCACCTTGAGTCCTGTATCCAGTTCTGGGCCCCTCAGTTTAAGAAGGACATCTTGAACGTGTCCAGAGAAGGGCAACAAGGCTGGGGAGAGGCCTTGAGCACAAGCCCTATGAGGAGAGGCTGAGGGAGCTGGGGTTGCTTAGCCTGGAGAAGAGGAGGCTCAGGGGAGACCTCATTGCTCTCTACAACTACCTGAAGGGTGGTTGTAGCCAGGAAGGGGTTGGCCTCTTCTCCCTAGCAACCAGCACCAGAACAAGGGGACACAGTCTCAAGCTGCAACAGGGGAAGTTTAGGCTGGAGGTGAGGAGAAAGTTCTTCCCTGAGAGAGTGATTCGCCATTGGAATGGGCTGCCCGGGGAGGTGGTGGAGTCGCCATCCCTGGAGGTGTTCAAGAGGGGACTGGACATGGCACTTGGTGCCATGGTCTAGTCACGGGGTCTGTGGTGACAGGTTGGACTCGATGATCTTCAAGGTCTCTTCCAACCTTAGCGATGCTGTGATGCTATGATACTGTGATGTTTTGGTTTTTTTTTCAGAAGACTTCAGTATGATGAGGCTATAATGGTCTCCATGTTACAACTGGGGAAATGAGAGACTTAGTGTTAAGAAACATTGCTATTCACAATGTGTTTGGAAACACTCCTGCTTGTGCAGGCTCTCTCACCGGGTGAGAAGTTGGGAGCTTCACGAGGGTCTGCCAGCAACACTGAGATTTACACTCTTGTAGAGGAATAGACTTTGTCTTTCTTTTTTTCATTCTTTTCTCCTGGTTGCTTTCTTTTTGTTTCTTGTTCCACCTTCTAGTCATTAAGATAATGCTCCCTGTATGGGAGAGGCATTGCCAAGCACTGCCCAGTGACACAGGACACTTCTCTACCAGGTGACCCAGAATTTCCCAGTGGAGTTGGGGTGGTATCTGTTGCCATTTTCGTTCTGTGCTGTTCTAGCCTGCATGAACGTGTCAAAGTTACAGGGATCTGAATATATGAATAGGAGGCGATTCCAGAGATTGCTGTTTATGTACTTGTTCCTGCTGTGTAAAGTTGTCCATCAAAAGTGGAGAGATTTTGCTTCTCTTCCTGTATGGTATAGATATGGTATGGTTTGGTTCTTCCTGTATCATTTTTCAGAGAGGCAAACTGCAAGCCAAAGTGAATCAAAATCTCTGATTTTCTGATGCAGAATGCATTTCCAGTTTTAGATAACAAATGCTTAATTGCTGTGCATCACACACTCATAGAAGAGGAAAACTGGCATTTTTGTCTAAGGAAATACCTGTTCATGAGGTCCAAGTTGCTGTTACAGTATGGTCCCTGTTCAGCAGGAACCACAGCTCCCTGCTTTAGCATTTGTGTGATCTCTTTGCATCTCTTTCTTCCCTGCCTCAAACTCTGCAGTGCTTTCTGTCCTGCCATCCAGCTCCTTCTCAGCAGTCTCTTGACCTTGTATTTTCCTCCTTCTTGGTTTGGATGTGTACCTGGAGAAATACTAAGTGACAGTGCTCGTGTAAGCAGGAGTCAGCTGACACCAGTGAGCATCCTCAGCGCCGCACATGTGGAGCTCTTCTGTTGCTGCTGTCAGAGCTGCTGATGGAGACAACAGGATGCTGTCAGCATGCAGCATGCTTCTTGTTCACAATTCAGCTGTGTTTATCTCTCACAAACACCCAGGTCTTTTGTGAAATCATGTAAGCTTAATTTGGAGCCTGTCACTGATCATTCCCTCTGTTTGGTGTGAGCTGGTCTCTTGAGATGGCTGGTCTCCTGGAGTGAAGAGATGGAAGAAAGAGATCTGCTAATTCTGCTGCTGCTTAGAGTCTCTGCCTTTGATTCTGTCTCCAGAGACTGCACTGATCTCTTATTTTCAGTCGACAGTCTACATCCTCACTGAGGTTTTGATGAGAGATTCCTTTAAGGCATTTTGTACTGAGGAGGTTATTTTTCCTGTGCACATGCAGTAGAAACTGCAAAACCCTTCACAGACCGAAATAGTTTTTTCTTGCTTGAACCAAGTTCACAGTTGCTTAGGGTCTTTGTAAAATTACCAAGAAATAAATTATGTGAGTGGTTTAATTAACAGTAAGTTAAGATGAAAGGGGCCTGTTTTTTTTTCTCTTAAAGTTGCACCAGTTTTTGTCATAGATCTCTGTGTATGCTGAAAAGTAACAACCAGCAGACCTCTCTACTTTTTGCTCAGCACAACCCCCAGTGAGCGCTGACATTAGGCATTTGATTCATATAGTAAAAGGGGAACCAGTGTGCTGCACAGAATTGCTGTCATTGCAGGCTTCTACCTTTGCTTATGGATGAGGTCATGGGTGTCAAAAACTCCAATAAAGCTTTTTTTCCCCCAGCAATTTTAGAATTCTATGTTGTTGCAAGCTTGGGAAAATGCTGGCCTAGGGGTTTTTTACTTCTTTTTACCAGAAAGGTTTTCTTTCTCAAAAAAAGGCAAATCAAAGATGTGAGAGTATTTTTATTGACTATTTTTCAGATCATATCCTGATGAGAAAGGCTTGCAACATTTTGGTCACATGCAGGTAGTTTTGTTAGTATTTTAAAGGAAAGTCTCAGTGTATTTGCCAGAAGGAAATCTCTGCTTTGCAGTATTGTCAAAGTTGCTTTATTTCCCCCTGGGATTTAATTTGAGGCCAAATGGAGGTGACTGTTCTGAAGAACAAGTTTGTTGATACTTCTCTTGTTAAATATTCTAGTAGAGACTAGTCAAATTTTTGTTTCCCAAAAAGCATGCTGCAGAGCTCAATCCTTTTCAATTTGGGAGCTGTTCTCTTTGCTGTTTATGTAGGTACCATTTGGCCAGGAAGAGCTGTTGGCTCAGCTGTAGGCACAAAATGGCAGCACATAACCCACCGTTAGGTTTGCTCTGTGCTAATGACCTGCATGTCAGTCTGCAGCTATGGGTAACTCCATGGCAAAGCCAGATCTCCTCTCCATGGCAAAGCCAACTTTCCTGACATCTCCACAGGGAAGCTGCCGAGAAGTTTGAGCTCTAAGGAGAACTGTATTGCTGCAGCAGTGCAGCCACTTCATCCTTGCTACAGGAAGTGCCTCTGAAGTATGGTGCACAGATGTCCAGTCATTGTAGTTATTAAGTATTCAAAGCAGAGGATTAGGGATATCATAGAAGTGCAGACAGATCCCTCTAAAGATAGTATGGCTGTCAGGAGCATGCCAATACCATCCAGACAGAAATTGCAGTCTAGGCTATTAGATGAGTGATATGGCCTTACTCCAGTGCAGCTATAAAGATGTCTGTTGATTGAGCAGATCTCTTTTGGAGTTATTTGATTTTCTCCCTTATGTCTAAGACCAAATAATGACCATTCTAATGTGCTAATTAAATTTATTTATTGATCTAGCTTTTATTTGGAGAAGACAATCCAAACAAGAAGCATGAAGCATGTATTAAGGAGGCGTGTGGGAAAGCATGCCCATGGTTTGATACTTCAGCAATAGAGGAGAATGCACTCTGCCTAGGGTTTCATTTTAGACTAGCTCAGAGTGGTAATGTGGACGAGTCCATTAATCTTCTTAACTATTCAAAATGAAAGATCAAGTATGATAACTTATTATTTATTCCTCTTCCAACATGTCTGTTTCATAAGATTTGCCATTAAAATTAAAATATAGGTGCTGTAACAGCTAATTTAAGAGAGTCTATGGCATAGCTGTTCTGCGCTAGATCATTTTTCACTGTTGAGTCAGGCAGGTTTCCTTCCATGTCTTTGTCCTGCACAGATGAAGCAGTGGTGGATTTACAGTGAAATGATGCCGTGGTGGATTTACAGTGAAATGATGCCTGTGGTTATTTAGAAGAACCCAAGGGTGGGGTACAGCAGCAGGCAGTTGGGTAAGGCACAGCGTGGTGTCGGTGAGCCACTGACAGCTGAAAAAGGCAACAGGCAGAGTTCATTCTCACTGTACAGTAGCTCTACTGAAACAAATGGGAGGAGTTGTTCCCATGCATAAACAAATTTCTACATTTACCATTTCTTTTTTCATTTTTTTTCAATAAACAAGTGATGTTTATTTTTGCAGAGGGCCCACTGTTTTGTGCAGCAGTGAGACCAGAATTAGGTGCTTTGGCACTGTAATAGCTAACGTGCCTCCAGAAGGCTCTTGTATGTAATAAACTTTTACTAGGAGAGGGACAATAACTACTATTCATTTCATTTTCATGTTTATTACAGATTTGGCCCTAATCTTTCATTAGGTACTTAAGCAAAATTATCCTTAAGGTTCTTGGAAACAAATCAAGAAACTAAAGGTAGACCCTGCAGTAGATGTCTCTGCCCACGCTATGCTTTAATATAACTCTTCTGACTATTGATTGATTTATTTCACTGCACATGAATGTGCCAAATCCTTTTCAGCAACACTGCTTGAAATACCATATGAACACATAGCTCCTGCTTTTAGAGCTCAACATTTAATCAGAGGAGGCAGACAAACAGGAAGAGCAGAAGTAATGGAGAAGGGAAGTGCAGGGATAAGGTTTCCCTGCCTAGGGTTATGTGTGGAATTTGTGGCAGAGCAGGAAACAAAACCCAGGTGTCTTGAGCTCTGCTCTGGGACTGCCAGTTCCACGCAGGGCTTGGCATCACTCCCTGTCTCAGGAGGGACAGGACCCTGGGAGGGCTCTGGTTGGGCACCCTGGTGGCAGTAAGGCCAGTTCTAAGATCACCCCAGGTTGCTTCTGACTTTTCTAGTCTAGCCCTGAACAGGGGATAGATTTTCATGGCTGCTTTTAGGTGACCAGCTCCGCTGCCTTCCTGGCCACCTCCTGAAAAGCTCTTCCCTGTGTTCAGCCAGAGCCTGTCTTGCCACCTCTCCCTTCTCTAGTCCTGCAAAGAAAGGATCATAAAGCACATCCATTATTTAATAGGCTGCTAAGGGTGGTGGCCAAAATCAGATCTGCAGTCTGGTGGCCAAAAATACTTTCACCAGGTATTTGGAAATCAAAACACAGTGGTGGATTTGAAAAAGTTCCCATGTTTTCCAGGAAAAGCTCTTCCCAGTTTCCTTTTGGAGTGAACTGTTAGATGCTTTCCCCCTCCTCCCAGGTCATTACTATCTTACATTTCCTATGAAGTGCCATTCTTTACTTAATTTGCAAAGCAGAGGCAGGATTGGGTAAGATGCCTTTCACCTGTTGGGGGTTGTTTTGCTGGCATTAAGCAGGGTAAGTATTAATATTACTGGTATTTATATATAGCTCTGGCTTTAGATCTGCTTATCTGTTTCTTTAGCTGCCCTTTTATTCCAAATGGCTTTGTGTGGCAGTTTTAGGATGCTGTCTTCCAGGGGGATTCTTGTGCTGTTCATAAATTGTAAATATATGTAAATATTGTGTATTTTGCACATATGCATGGCATTTCATATTTCTAGAGTGCAGTTTTGCTTGTAAATAGAGCTTCATTGGCTTCCACTGAGCTAGTCTGGCAATTTTATCTGGGGGGACAATTTCAACCCACCACACTGTGAAATGCAATTTGTCTTTAATTACAACACAGGTATGTTAAGGATTAAGAGTGAAGAGTTCTGTTGTTCTCTTGGCTTTGTTATTTATGGTTTTTAATGGGATTTGTAGGTAATCAGTACTGTTCAGGATTTGGTCTCTGATGCTTCCCTTCTTTGGGTATATAATAACTTGTCTATCAGATAAAGAACTTTAAATTTGTTTAATGTTATTTTTCAGCTGTCTCTTGAAAGTATGTGCCTAGCGGGGGTTGGGTGTTGTGGAGGTTGCCTATTACCCCTGTTCTCTGTCCAGTAAGGTTTCTCAGGAGCAAAACTGGCGTTTAACACTCAGGCTGTGAGTCCCCTTGGCATTTGAGCAAGCCTGCAGCTGCCACGAGCGGTGCCTCCTCTCCAGTTGCACACTGCCAGGGTTGCACATTTACCGTCACTCAGCACAGCAAAATTGAAAAAAAGTCATTTGGCCAACACAGCAAAGGTGTGAGTGGCATGCAGCCTGGCCTCATATTTGTCATAGAATAGAATCAATAAGGTTGGAAACCTCCTCAGAGATCATCAAGTCCAACCTGTCACCCAACACCTCCTGACTAACTAAACCATGGCTTCAAGTGCCACGTGCAATCCCCTCTTGAACACCTCCAGGGACGGTGTCCCAGCAGCAACATCCCTAAGTATTTGTATTGTCCACTATATAAAACTTGAGGGCTTTGGTAGAAGCAAGCAAAACAAAGCATCCACCACAGCAAACTACATGGCTGGAGATCTCTTACAACCATCACCATCCTCCTGAGGTGTAGAGAGCAGCTTCTCCACCACTCAATTCTTGGCTTTTGCATCTTACTGCTGATGTGGCAGTGGCCCACACGAGCTCCTACACAGCTCAGCATCAGGACAGTGCTGAGCAAGCAGATCCTGATGCCCCTCCATTTATCACATTACCTGTGCAAGTTAGGCCAGTCTTCAGCCCCGGCTGCAGCCCCTGAGGACTCACTGTTTTCACCTGTGAAACTGTTCACCATTTAAATTTAGCTGTGAATAATCTGACAAGGAAAAAGAGTAGCTGACAACCATTCCGTTTCCTGAAATTAAATATTTCACCTCTACATCATGTTCTTGCTCTGGGAACAAGAAGTGATGATTCCCAAGCCTCTTGGAGAGCTGAACTGCTGGGAGCTGACTCAACTCATGGGATTGATGGGAGGATTTTGAGACATTACTGAGGTGTGCACCAGGTCTGTACAGCAGCATTTGGGTTAGGCATAGTGCAGGATCCTGCATGAGAGATGGGCTTGACCCAAGGGCTTGTTTCCATGCAGATTTATGTCTCCCAACCCAAGAAAAGATGAGACTAGCGCTGGCTCAGAGTGTCTCAGCTGTACAAAAACAGTATGTATCAGAGCCATGGTCCTATCTTCCCTTATCCTTTGCCCCAAACCTGAAGATTTTTCCACTCCCTTTCTTTTCCTGTCTCACTTAGAGATGCTGCATTCCCACTGAGAAATGTGTCCACTCCTTCCTGCGTTGCTCTACCATAGTAGAGATCGCCCCAGGCCATTGCATGACTGAGGAGGCCAGAAGGGATGCTGCATGTTCCTCAGTTCTCCAATACACTTACTCCTCCTCCTTCAGCATTGTTGGCAGGAGCAGAAAGCCAGGAAACCTTGGGCCCTATTCAGCTGGAGGTACTGTTTGGACACTGCATCCCGCCAGTGCCCCCAGCATGTTTCACTGCATCCTGGGCTGGAGTGAGGAAAGACATCTATGGATGTGACTTTCATCCACACTTTTGCAGTGTTTTTCTTCATTTTCCCTTGTCCCTCTGTGAACTCCACTGGGAAATTTGTAATGAGGTAGCAGTTGTTAAGTACCTGCCTCCTTTGCAAACTAGTAAAGAACTGACTTAATGGTCCAAGAATGGACCTGGATGGAGTTGGCCAAAAAAGAAGTCACTGCCACAGCTCTGGCTGTGCAAGCCAGGTCTTTCTCAAACTCTCAGGGTATCCTCCAAATCTGGGTCTCCTGGATATGCCACTGTTTGTTTCCTTTTTGATTACGAATGCATTGAATAAATCAGTTTAATGTTTTTGCTGCCAGGCTGCCATTTGTTGACATAACATTGTCAGTGATGAGCAGCTTCAGGTCAAATTTGTTGCCTGGCTCCCCTAAGTCTGCAGCTGCTAAAAATAAACATTTTGTGCAGGTGGAGGCTTTAGCTGGTCTTGTGGTTTGGCTTAACTTGCAGAGTTTGGGATCTTTTCTGAGGTATGTAAAAGAAATATTTGGCAAGGCAAGTCAGTGCGTGAACATAAAGGAATTCCACCTGAGGAGCTCGAGCAGCTCTGATGAGTCTTTTAGCCTGGCATCAACCTCCTGAACTTGACAGTGTCTGCCCTATTGCTTTGTTTTCCAAGGTTTCAGTCATCCTGATGAAGTGTTGGCTGCTTCTCAGAAGTGTTTGTTGGGGTTGTGCTTGGTTTCATGGACAGATGGGTGATCAGCCTGTTGGGATATTTACCCTGTACTCACAGCCCTGGTGCTGGAATGTGTGCCGTGGCAATGATCTTGGTACCAGAAGAGCCACTCGACAGCAAAGTTTGCAGTAAAGCAGAAAAACGTAGCAACTGGAGGCAGGATTTGGAGGCAGAAGAATCATCCAGGCTGTCTCACACAGGACAGGAGGTTTGGGGGGAAATGGCTGAAAGGAGAGGAGGGATGGTGCCCATGCCATCAAACTTCACCTACATTTTAGATACCAGTAGTACAGCCCTTGTGAAATAAGCACTGAAATTCTCTTTGTTGGAAAGAAAAGCTTTTGCAAGCTTGCAAATGGAATTGCTCTTAGGCAGCTAATGATTAAGTAAGGGTTAAAGGATAATATTTGTGGGCAATATTCCCATGCAAGACAATTGGTCTAAATTAGATGGATCAAATCTCACTTGCTGTTTCCTGATGGGGATGAACCATGAGCTTATGGAGACCAGAAACAGAAAGATGAAAAATGGTTTGCCTTGTTCCCAGTGCTCCCCACCACTGAGCCAACAGCTCCTCATCCAGAGACACCTTTGCATATTGCAGTCCCGTGTCCCTAGGGAGCTGATCTGGGCCTCTGTGCTTCTTGTGCTGCACTTTCATATATTTCAGAAAGTGTCAGAGCAAGTTTGCACCATTTCCATGCAAGTGTGCTGGCTCAATATCCGAGATAAGCTCTCACTTACAGCCATGGCAGCCAGCTAGATAAGGGGGAATTGAAAAAGTTCCTGAGATTTCCTAGAATATAAAATGAATAAATAGAGGCATACAGAAACTTTCCAGCACTGTGAATCCAACATATTCAAGTACAAATAAAAAACAAAAATTAAAAGAAGGCAGGAAAGAAAGGAAGAAAGAAAGAAATCTTTTTTATCTTTTCACTATAAGATGAAATTAAGAAGCTATTCACCTTTAAAAAGCAGGCTTAAAGAAAGTGTCTTCTAGAACATGGCTTTGATTCATTTGTGCCTGTGAAACTGGGCATTCAGTGTGAGATTTAATAGCTGGTTAAGAGAAAGAAAAATATTGTTATAAATACTTGAGATTTTATTTCCTTCTCCTTTGGCTGTGTTCAGGGAGCTTTCTCTCCTTGCTACCTGAATGTACACTGAATTTCATTGTTCAAAACTCCAGTCCAGCTGTTCCAGCTGTTAAATATTCAAGCACATGCTGGATATTTTTCTTAACAATTAATTTGTATTTAGTTACCTTCTTGCAGTGCACATTAGCTAAAGAGTAACCAGGAGTGGACATAAGACCTTGTAATTAATAGCTGCTTCCTTAGGTACTTGGCTTAACACATTTTTTTCTCAAAGGTTGTGTACTCCCAGGTATTTTATATGAATATTTTTCTAAAGTCTTAACCTCTTTCAGCTAGTATCTGATTGGCATCTCTCATCTTGTGTTTTTCTGTTGTTTGAAAAGACTTTGCTATGATAGTATAGCTTATTAATTTAAGGAACTGTTAAAGTAGTGGTTACAATAGCTTATTAGTTTAGGGAACTCTTAAAGTACTGCTACATTTGAATTTTGTGTAAGAATTCATATGCATAGCATTTAAAGCCTGAGGATTTAAATTTAGTGGTCTACTGGTGTTTTTTAAGATCTATCATGTGTTCTTCTGAAGCTGTAAAACATTGAGTTTGTTTTTCTCTCGTATTAAAAGTATGATAGATTTTATTGATCAATTCAGATTTTTTGTCTTTAACAGTTTCCAAGAGGGTTACTTATCTACAGTACATGAGAGCCATGCTGGTTTGTGGTGCCTTCTTTTCATGGCTTTTGGTGTGTTTCACTGATAGTATTTCCTTGTCTAGCATGAGGAGCTGCTTCCCTTCAAGCCAAACCAGGCAACCCAGAGAGCCTTGCAGTAGTGGTTTTTCGTAAATCCTGAGTCTCTGACCAGATTGTAACCACTTTGTATTTGCTACTGAGTTTTACAACGTCTATATCTATATGTGCAAACTGGTCCTTCAGATCACAGAATCACAGAATGTTAGGGGCTGGAAGGGACCTGGAAAGCTCATCCAGTCCAACCCCCCTGCCAGAGCGGGATCACCTACAGCAGATCACACAGGAACACATCCAGGCAGGTTTTGAATATCTCCAGAGAGGGAGACTCCACAACTCCCCTAGGTAGCCTGTTCCAGTTCTCTGTCACCCTCACAGTGAATTTTTTTTTTCCCTTCATGTTCACATGGAACTTCCTGTGCCTCAGCTTCCACCATTGCCCTCTGTGCTGTCATTGGGCATCACCCAGCAGAGCCTGGCTCCATCCTCTTGGCACTCACCCTGTACATCTTGACCTGATGAATGAGGTCACCCCTCAGGCTCCTCCTCTCTAGGATAAAGAGCCCTCAGCTCCCTCAGGATCTCCTCGTAAGGAAGATGTTCCACTCCGTAATAATTTTTGTGGCTCTGTGCTGGACTCTTTCAAGCAGATCCCTGAGGTCCTTCCTGAACTGAGGGGTCCAGAAGTGGCCACAATACTCCAGATGCAGCCTCACCAGGGCAATAATAACAATAAATAATGGGTGATGATGTTAGTGAGGATGCTGGTTACACAGGTGTGTGCAGCAGGGCCAAATGGTTCTATCAGATAACAAGAGGTCCTGAAACACAGCTGGACCAAACCTGAGTTAAGTGCCAGGTTAAGGCAAAACCCAATACTAAAATTAGTGCAAAGCTGGTTATGAACAGTGAGTTAAATCTCTGTGAAGTGCCACAGAAGCTCTACATTTGGACTCTCTCTAGTAGCTCCCTGTCCCTCTTGAACTGAGGGGCCCAGAACTGGACACAGTACTCCAGATGCAGCCTCACCAGGGCAGAGTAGAGGGGAAGAGATTTTCTCTAGACCTACTAACCACAGCCTTTCTAATCTATCCCAGGATGCCATTGGCCTTGGCCACAAGAGCACATTGCTGGCTCATGGTCAACCTCTCATCTACCAGGACCCCCAAGTCCTTTTCCCCTTCACTGCTCTCCAACAGGCCAGTCCCCAACCTATACTGATCTGTGGGTTTGGTTTTTCCCAGGTGCATGGTGGTGTTAAGATGACTTTAAATGGCAAAGGTTTGGTTTGCTGAAAAGCTCAGTTTTGGGTGAAGCAATTTACTTGCTAATATGTGTCAGTGGGAGATAGAAAAATAGCTTCTTTTTTCTGTGCTATGAAAATTATTTTATATTTATTCCTCCTGCATATTAAAATTGAATCTTGGGAGAGAAGGCTACACCCTCAAGAAGGAAGTATTCTTCACAGATTTACATGTTTAGTAGGAAAGGCACCAAAGCTTTCCATTTTTCCCTGCATTCCCCACTACTTTGTGTAACCTGGCATCTCATAGGCCAAAGTTGAAATCAGGGACTTTAGCAGCTATTTTCTGGCAGAGTGCTCTAGAGAGAGTATTTTCATTTGTGTTTCCCTTCTGCTGAAGTTGTATTAAACTTTCACATATTCATTTGCAAGAAAGCATTGGAATGGATATAAAGCCAAAGAAGTCTATGTTTATTGACAGAGAGGTGGAATATTTGACTTAACAAAAATTACAGGGCAGTATGTTCTTTCTATTATTACTGTTGTTTAGTGGTTTGGGTTTTTTTACTTTTTACAAATTTCCTGTCTAAAAAGACCTGACTGCTAAAAGCAGTCCTTGCAGGGGGCCTTTCTTACAATGATCTTTTTGTATGTTCATTTTTCTGTGTGAACTACGCTGCTTTGAGATGAAACTGTAATATCTGGGTGTAACCATGCCTTTTGATGTTCTCTCTAACACAGAATCACAGGAACATTCAGGTTGGAAAAGACCCCTGAGATCACTAAGTCAAACCAAGAACCCTACTCTGCAAGGTTCACCCCTAAATCATATCCCCAAGTACCACATCCAAAATACCTTTAAATACATCCAGGGTTGGTGACTCCAGGGTTGGTGACTCCACCACCTCCCTGTGCAGCACATTTCAATGCATGACCACTCTTCCTGGGAAAAAATGTTTCCTACTGTCCAATCCAAACCTACCTAGTCGCAGCTTGAGGCCATTCTCTCTTGTTCTATCACTAATTATCTGTGAGAAGAGACCAGCGCCAACCTCTCCACAACCTCCTTTCAGCTAGTTGTAGACAGCCATGAGGTCTTCCCTCAGTCACCCCCTTTTCACACTAACCATCCCCAGCTCCTTCAGTTGTCCTTCATCAGATTCATTCTCCAGGTCCTTTGTTTCCCTCTTCTGTACTAGCTGTGCATTCAAAGAGACATGCATCTGTAGTGACTGCAGAAGACATGTCCCTACTTTCCTACGAGAAAAGGCAACAGGACTCTAGTCCCTAAGAACCTCCGTTTTCATGGAGGACATGGCAGCAAAGCCCTGCAGTGATACAATGGAAACATGTATCAGCTCCCGTGATGAGGTGCACAATGGCAGTGCTTTGACTTCAATCCTGTAAAAGGCTCCTTATTGTCCCCAGGAGTAGATCAGAGTTTGTACTACTTCTCTACAACTCTTCATCATCATCCTGTTGCCCTTTTTACCAGTACCAGCTACATTTACATGGCAAATAGGTTACTTAGGGGAGTCCTTTGCCTTTTTCCCAACATACCTTGAGGCTGGTAGTGTAGAAGTGAGAGAGCAGCAGATCTCAAGTAGATCTGCCTGTGCTGCTGGATACAGAGATGGATAGAAAATGTAAGTTGGGGCTTTTCTTAACTGCAATCATTTTGCCCAGTGAAAGAATTGCTTCTCATTTGCTTCTGTAATAGTTGGAGTTTAAGGAAGAAAGGGCTTTAAGAGAGTTATCTGAATTTGGAGATGTTTTGATTGAGAGTCATGCCAAATATCCCTCGCGAGGTTTGCATTACTTGTATAGCAAGGCCACAGAATTATCATCAGTCTTGAGCCTTGTCCTGCATCAATAGGAAGAGGAGGAAAGCATTTACTTGGTGCAGTTCCTACTGCAATTACCTAAATAATAGACTTCATACAGCCAGCAGAAAGAAAGAGCAAATGCTTTCTGCACTACCTGTGACAGAGGGGTGTGGAAAATATATTATGATATGAGAGTGTAAGACAGGCTGTGCAGGCTCAGACTGAGAGTCCATCTGGCTCAGCAATCTGTCTTCACTCTGACCACAAGCAGACACCCAACAACAGGAATAAGGTTTGCCTGTGATCCAAATTTAAGTCCTGGGAAATTACCACTGACAGTAAACATAGGAGAAGATTTCTGATGCTCAGCAAGTCCCTCTCAGAGCTGAAAAGGACAGGGTGCAGGGCAGGTGTCTTCCCTGCCTCCAGGCCCCTCTTCTAGAGTGATTTGGTCAAATAGTTAAAATAGGATTTTTCGTTTTTTTAATCAGAAATCCCCACTGATGCTTAGAAAGATGGGTTTTGCAGCACTGTTAGTGGTCATGCTACGAACATTAATGTAAACTGCTTTCTGCTTTCAGAAGCCATTTTGTTCACCATGCTAATTAAATGTGCTTGGAGCAGGTTTAATTAAGGTGCTGCTGAAAACTCTTATTGAAGCCAGGGACTCATGTATGCTGGGGTGCCTCTGTGATAATAGCAGTAGTTCAGATGAATTAAAAGGAGAGGGCTCTGCCTGGTTCCTTATTTGACTCACTTGTTGAGGTAGGATTACTAGGGCTTCAATATTTATGGGCCAGTTTTTCAGTACTGGTGCTGACCCTGCCAGATTTCAAAGCACTTGGTTTACTTCATATCAACATGGCTCACTCCTTTAACCTTAAAGGTATACAAATGGAGGTGAGGACTGCTGGCTGAACAGGACAACAACTTTAAAACAAAAGGCTTGCTTGGTAGCTATTGTATCATAATAGAGGAGAAAATATTAGAAACTTTTTCAGTGCAGATGAGCCACTTCCAGATGTGAATAAATATTTCTGCATTCCAAAGAAGCAGAGCTGTGGGTTGACCCCTGGCTCTGTGAACAAGCTGAATCAGCTCATGCTTTCTGAGTAATGTCCAATCTGATGATACTACTGGGTAAGCTTCCACCTTCCCTTCTGCTCTGTTTAATTTTTATGAATTACCTGGGAAAAAAAGAATAAATTAAAATACAAAAATATTTTGTTTCAAGGTAATGTCTGGAAGGCCATTTCTGTCTGTGCTGTTGAATCCATTAAGATTATTAAAGCTGTGGCAGCTGGAAAGCAGAATGTAGCCTTATGTTTGCTCTTAAATGGCAAAAGCTTGTGGAGATGTATTTATTTCCTCCATATTTTATGGCATCAGGCAGTCATGTATTTTTAAGTCAGGTGTGCATACACAGCCAATCCCTTCCCCTGGCCTGGTTCCCAGTCCTTACTGGTGGCAACTGCTGGTGCTACAGGGCCCTCCTGTGAGCCAGTCCAGGTCATTCAGCACATGGAGAACAGCCTCTGGTTTCATTGTCTGGAGTTGCCTCATGGAAAATGTCCCATGTGCATCAGGCTAGGATGTAGTAAGCAGAGCAATGTGTAGTGTGTTGTGGAGTCTCCTTCTCTGGAGACTTTCAAGACCCATCTGGATGCATTCCTGTGCTAGGTTCTATGGTCCTGCTCTGGCAGGGGGTTGGACTCAATGATATTTGGAGGTCCCTTCCAACCCCTAACATCCTGTGATCCTGTGACCCTGTGAGATGAAGGTGTGGGGAGCAGTTGATGAGAAGAGCATCTCACCCTATTCTCTAAACTGCACCCATAAAGCACTTCCCCTTTTTTTTTCCCCTCCCCGTCTTTCTTTTCTCTACTTTTCCTACAAAATGTGTGACACAGAGTAAGCAATTTCCTTGTGCAACAAGTTTGATAGGAAGATTCTCTGTTCCTCAGTGTGACCGTGGTGAGAGACCTGGGCTCAGTTGTGTTTTGTGGAACCATAGTGGAACCATATCTACTATAGAAGTGGCCTTTGGGCAGGCTTTGCTCAAGGTTGTAGCATTTACACGTAGTTGCTACTTCAATAATGCAGGAAGCATGGGCTCAACTTTAAGCAGTTAGTACAGAACTGGTGTTGAAACACAGAACAGGAGAAGAATGCCAAGTTACTGGCCAGTAACCATGCAAACAGAAACATGTTATGAAATGCAAAGGTGACAGCTCCTTGGAGCAGGCAGGCTGTGTTAGCAGCATTAAGGGAAATGTGGAGATGTATGTATGACATTTCTTTATTCATGCCTGTATTGCATGGAAACAACCTGAATCCACAAGCATTGCAAAAGTGATTGTGGAAAATGGGCAATCCCAGTGCAGAAGCTTTGGTGCCCCATAAGTAAGAATGCAAAAAGCTAAGTCAGAAATTACAGCTGTAGCTCTTGGCCTTCTGGGCTCAGTGTCAGGCCTGGAAGGCAGAAGTCCTGTTCCATTTTTAATGGACTTTTTGTAGGATCTTAAGTCATCCAGCCTGGAATATAGATTATACTTTCTCTCGCTTTTCTTTAGTGTAAAATGGAGATTCCGCTTCTTAGACATTTTACCTGAGGCTATTGCAATCATTCTGCTTGAAACGGAATCACAGAATCACCAAGGTTGGAAGAGACCTCAAAGATCATCAAGTCCAACCTGTCACCACAGACCTCATGACTAAACCATGGCACCAAGTGCCCTCTTGAACACCTCCAGGGATGGTGACTCCACCACCTTCCTGGGCAGCACATTCCAATGGTGAATAACTCTCTCAGAGAAGAACTTTCTCCTCACCTCAAACCTAAACCTCTCCTGGCACAGCTTGAGACTGTGTCCTCTTGTTCTGGTGCTGTTTGCTAGAGAGAAGAGACCAATCCCCTCCTGACTACAACCGCCCTTCAGGTAGTTGTAGACAGCCATAAGGTCTCCCCTGAGCCTCCTCTTCTCCAGGCTAAACAACCCCAGCTCCCTCAGCCTCTCCTCATAGGGCTTGTGTTCCAAACCCCTCACCAGCTTTGTTGCCCTTCTCTGGACATGTTCAAGTGTCTTGATGTCCTTCCTAAACTGAGGGGCCCAGACCTGGACACGGGACTCAAGGTGTGGCCTAACCAGTGCAGAGCACAGGGGCACAATGACTTCCCTGCTCCTGCTGGCCACACTATTCCTAATGCCATTGGCCTTCTTGGCCACCTGGGCACACTGCTGGCTCATGTTTAGGTGGCTGTCTATCAGCACCCCCAGGTCCCTCTCTGCCTGGCTGCTCTCCAGCCACTCCGACCCCAGCCTGTAGCTCTGCATGGGGTTGTTGTGGCCTAAGTGCAGCACCTGGCACTTGGACTGGTTGAGTGCCAGCTGAAGGCAAAGTGGAGGTGCAAAATGGTCCTATGTTCTTTGTTACTGTCTCTTCATCTGATGTGAGCTGAATTCTGACAGGAACAATAGATTTATCCTTGTTAATCTCTGGTTTGCCACAAATAACAGCATTTTCTTCTGAAAAGGCGGAGACATCCAATTGCTCTTAAAATAGTCTGCCTTTCCAAGAAGCTGAGTTTGCTTCTGCCTGAAATCCTGTTGTCCCCTCCTACCCTTCTCCTTTCCCGGGCCCCGCTCTCACTGTCATTGCAAGGAAATGACACTCTGTCTCATGCAGCTCGCATTCTTGAATTCACTGCCTGACTGATTAGGTAAGGACGGCCTCAGCCAAAGTACTGGTCATGAAGCTCTCTTGCCAGACAGCTTGCTCAGAAACACTTCAGAAGAAAGGAGAGGGGGAAGAAACCCACTTGCTAGTTTAAGGACAGAGCTTGTTTACTGTTGAAACTTAAACAGTCAGCAAAAGTGACAGCATCTGCAAAGCTGAATTTGCATTTATAGTACAAATGTGAAAAATGAACTCGACCATGAGTGTGTCTTTAAAGAGATTATAAATCCACTCTCTTGACTTGTCTGCAGTGCAGTGTTTTGATTGTTCTATCTAGATGTGTTGCACTTTAAAGTATGGCGTATGGCACACTTGGAAAGGCACCAATGTAAAGATTTTGCAGTCGGTGTAATTTTACGGTGAAAGACTCTGTAATGAGAGCACTCCTGCTAGTACCAGAATGCTGTGTTGGTTTATTTGATATCTGTAAAGTTTGGCATGTGGTGGGTTAATAATTAGATACTCTTTGTGTATAGTTCAAGTGAAGGCCACCAGCTATGACTTCACTTTGGCTGGGGTTTCCCTGTAATCCATTTAGCAAATTAAAGAGATTACTTTGATTGGTGCCATTATCTCCTATTCTCTTGCGGTTGAACCACTTAACCTGTGCTTAATTGAAAGAGATAGAGAGGGTACAGTAACAAATACAATCAAATGAAAGGGGCAATAGGATCTGTAGGCCAAACAAATGATCAGCACTAGGCTAACAATAGCAGATTAGAGGTGAGATCAATTAATTAGAAGCTATTGTAGGCGTTGGGTGGCTGCCAAGCTTTCTAATAGCCTAAGCCATCATGCTGTTCTGTTTAGGAGGATTTTAATGACTGGTATTTGATGTGGTTATTCCAATGATTACCTATTTTAATAATTACTTCATTAGAATATAAAAATATATTACTCTGCAAGCTCTGTGGGAAAGGCAGTTTTATTAACTGTATACCTAGATCCAGGGGAGTGCACCTACGGGTGCAGGTCATGCCCTGCCACTTCCCCAGGCTGAAGCTGCTGGCATAGATGCCACTGACCACCATGGGGACCTCCAGGCTCACACCAAGAGGCATGGGCCGCCTGCCTGGGAATATTGTCCGAAGTGCTGCCTGCAGACCTTCTGCTGGTGGCGGCTTTGAAGAACAAATCATGAGCTTTTGTTGCCTGTAGTGCTGTTGGGGTTCTTACATGTGTTCTTGACCCTGATTGATGCCCGAGGCTCCAGGAGACATTGATGGGCAGCCCTGGTGAGCCCAAGCTGCACCGGCTCCCGTATTGACTGGAGTAGATGTAGTGGCTGGTACAAGCAGGGCAGTGGGCAGAGATGTCATAGTTTTCTGGGGAAATGAAGAGGAATTTCCTCAGCAGCTGCAGAAGCATTGGGTACATCCAGTTGGGAGACCTGGGCTGCTCTGGTCTAACCTTCTGCCTGCCTGCTGGGACAATCTAGCTGCATGCATGGCGTATGTGTGAGTGATGAAAGCTGACAAAGAGCTAGTGTTGAAATACTTGAATATTATGATTTATTAGTACTCATCATGAATTCTGGCACAGGATAGTTGGTGTCTAGTATGTTTTTTGTTTGTAGTAGGAAACAATCTTTTAATGGACCTTCAATGAGTCACTGAATTTGGTTTCAAAGGCATTTAAGGTTGTGAGTTTGAAAAGTTTGCAAACAGCAAGGAAATTACTGTAAAATCTTAAAAAAAAAAAAAAAAAAGCTTGGCTGATAAATACTTCTAAATACATATGTGTGATAAACATGGTGGTGGCAGGTAGATTTGCATATTGCTGTGTGTGGTCTTCCAGCATCTTAAGGAGGCCACAAGAAAGCTGGGGAGAGACATTTTAGGGTGTCCGGGAATGATATGAGTGGGGGAAATGAAGCAAAACCAGAAATGGGCAGATTCAGATTGGATGTTAGGAAGAAGTTCTTCCCCATGAGGGTGGTGAGACACTGGCACAGGCTGCTCAGGGAGGTGGTGGAAGCCTCATCCCTGGAAGTGTTTAAGGTCAGGCTGGATGTGGCTCTGAGCAATGTGATGTACTGTGGGGTGTCCCTGCCTGTGGCAGGGGGGTTGTAACTGCATGATTCTTGAGGTCCCTTCCAATTGTATGGTTCTGTGGTTTTAAATTTAATTACGCCACATGCTGCAGAATGCAAATGTTTCCTCTGGAAGTGCATAACCTACTGTGGCAGCAATATTTGGAAGCACAGAGCAGAATTTGCCTAAATGCTTGAAACACATCAGCTTTACACCAAACCTGTTTTGTTCCGTCTTGGGTGAATTGGAAAGAGAGGATTTTGCCAAGGCATTGACATGACTTAGGAACAAGATTTCAACAAACTATTTTGCAAAATGTTTCTGGCTGGCATAAATGATAGTTTTATCTGGATGGAAACTGTGATGAGAAATAAATCCACAGTTTTGTTACAACTTAGTTTGTGTTTATATTTCTGCAAAATGGTAAATTGTGTTCTTCTTTTGCATGTATGCATGGATAGAGTTTGCTGTGAAATGGGATGCCAAATGCTTGGGGGATTAGCATGCTAAGAAAACCTGTAGTAAAATGATAGTAAGTGCTGCTCTGAATTTGGGCAATGCAGGGTGGCAGGTGTACCCAGAGAGAAAGAAGAGAGCATACTCTCTAGGAAATAGGAATTCTGGTCACATAACCTTGTAATAATGAAGAAAATGAGAGTGGTGTTTTGGTAGTGCTTGGCAAGGCTGCGTGTTTGGGTTTGTGAGTAACCTCTGGGTGTCTTCCAAATGATACTTCTCCAGCCCTCCTGTGCCATTGGCCATCTCTGGGCCTGAATAGAAGCATGTAAAATGCACATGCTTATGGTAGAGCAAAATAGTTATTCAGTGTGGCTGAATGTATTCTAACTTAAGGACAGATCAGTTTTCTCTACAGTGTGGGTGAAGTCACAATGTTTATCCCAAACTGCTTGCTCCATCCTTTTAAGGGAGGAATCCGGTCAGTAAGAGAGTTGGTACCACTGGAAGGCCTTGGCTTGGCAGAGACACTAAACTGGCTGGCGGTGCACTAAACACACATACTGAAGTTAGACTATTGAAAGTAGTAATCAAACCTGATCTTAAATCTTTCTGGTACTGAAGTTTTCTTCTCCATTTGGCACCAGCTGTATCAGTTTTTTTACAGTACAAGACCACTCAGGTTTTAATACAGATATTTTTCATAACTAACATCTCTCTTTCTAAGATAATAGGGCTGAAAAAAAAACCTCCACACGTTCTGCAAATGACTACTTTGGGAGAATAGGATTGGATGAGGCAATTTCTTTTAAATGAGTAGTAGGTTGAACTGGCATCAGACCTAAATATCCTCTTACAGCAAGGGATACTAAGCCCTCAGGGCAGGACTCAGGTCATTAGCAGGTCAGTTTAGGAAAGCATATACTATTGCTGCCTCCAATGGTACTGCTCTGAAGGTAAGCACAAGACTGCAGTTTCCATCGTTACCAGGAACGTTCACAGGCTGTGACAGCAGCTTAACAATTGTAAAAGTACATTTCTGAGTTTAAAAGCCTAGAGGCTTTATAAGTGATGGAAAATGTAATGGTTTTGGTGGGTTTATGAAGAAATGCCTAAATAAAATCCTTTGTGCACCATTAGAATTTTATATGCAAATATCTACATACTTTAAGAGAAGTGCATGTATGAAAAACAAATAACACACACTGGTAATTTTAAGATTTATTAGCATGCATTTAAGATGGCCACAGTCTGAGATTACTCTCTAAAAGTACTCTGACCATACCAACTGTGTGCCAATAAACTTGTTATACAACACCATCCTGTATTCATCTATATGCCATATGGGTTCTAGGAAAACTATTTAAGAATATCTTCGAGAGGTTTAAGTTTTATTTTAACTTCTTTCTCAAGATCCTCCTCCTGCAAAGTGAGGAGGTAGACTTATTAAATAGCAAAACACTTTTAGAACTCACATGAGAACTTTTCTCTTGAAAAGGCTGATGTTAAAACTCTCAGGTTTTAACTCGTGGGTTCACTGAGCCCTTGGTGTTTGCTTGTGCAGCTGATGTCAGTAGATTAACTTTCAGGGCAAAGAAGAATTTGGATTCTCAAAGCTAGCACTGTCTGCACAGAGCAGGGAGAAGATGACCTCTTTCCCTTGCTGCTTTTTGTGCAATACAATGTGCAGCCATTGAAAGAGTCTTAACTGCACTGTAATGGAGAAGGACCTAAAGTCACTAGGCAGAATAGAGGGGATGTGTACAATGACCTCATTAATTACATGATGCAGCACCGCCCTGTTGTGTTTGCATACACACACACATACCATGTGTATGTATATTGAACACCAACATCTAAGAATGCCAGAAGGCAGACATCATATCTGCATTAAGTGTTAATTATCTGCACTGTTTAGGATCTTTCTGTTATTAGGCATATTTCAGATCATCTTGAATGCAGTCACACAGCACCTACACGATGGCCAAGGGATCAGGCCCAGCCAGCATGGGTTTAGGAGGGGCAGGTCCTGCCTGACCAAACTGATCTCCTTCTATGACCAGGTGATTGCCTGGTGGATGTGGGGCAGGCTGTGGATGTAGCCTGCCTAGACTTCACCAAGGCCTTTGACACCGTCCTCCAGAGCAAACTCCTGGCTAAGCTGTCAGCCCATGGCCTGGACAGCAGCACTCTGTGCTGGGTTAGGAACTGGCAGGAGGGCCAGGTCCAGAGAGTGGTGGTGAATGGTGCCACTTCCAGCTGGCTGCCAGTCACTAATGGTGTCCCCAGGGATCAGTGTTGGGCTCCATACTGTTCAGTATCTTTATTGATGATCTGGATGAGGGGATTGATTCCGTCATCAGTAAATTTGCAGATGACACCAAGTTGGGGGCAGGAGTTGATCTGTTAGAGGGTAGAAGGGCTCTGCAGAGGGACCTTGACAGGGTGGACATATGGGCAGAGTCCAACAGCACGAGATTTAACACATCCAAATGCCAGGTTCTACACATTGGCCACAATAACCCCATGCAGTGCTACAGGCTGAGGACCGTGTGGCTGGAGAGCAGCCAGGCAGAAAGGGACCTGGGGGTACTGGTGGACAGCTGGCTGAACATGAGCCAGCAGTGTGCCCAGGTGGCCAAGAAGGCCAATGGCCTCCTGCCCTGCATCAGGAATAGGAGCAGGGAAGTCATTCTGTCCTGTGCTCAGCACTGATTAGGCCACACCTTGAGTCCTGTGTCCAGTTCTGAGCCTTCAGTTCAAGAAAGGTGTTGAGAAGCTGGAACATGTCTAGAGAAGGGCAACAAGTCTGGGGAGGGATCTGGAGCACAACCCTGTGAGGAGAGGCTGAGGGAGCTGGGGGTGTTTAGCATGGAGAAGAGGAGGCTCAGGGGAGACCTCATTGCTGTCTACAACTACCTGAAAGGAGGTTGCAGCCAGGTGGGGGTTGGTTTCTTCTCCTGGGCAACCAGTGACAGAAGGAGAGGACACAATCTCCAGCTGCACCAGGGGAGGTTTGGGCTGGGTATGAGGAAGAAATCCTACACAAAGAGATTGACCATTGGACTCGGCTGCCTGAGGAGGTAGTGGAGTCACCATCCCTAAAAGTGTTTGAAAAGAGACTGGATGAGGCACTCAGTGCCATGGTTTAGTTATTAGATGCTGTTGGGTGGCAGGTTGGATTTGACAATCTCAAAGGACTTTTCCAACCTGGTTGATTCTGTGATTCTGTATCCTCAGGAACAGAGACTGTATGTTTAACTCTTGTGTTCTGCTGCCTGGGTGTCAGGCTTTGTGTGATCCCACATGCCCTCAGCAACTCTCCTGGAAGATGTGGGTGTGCACAGGCATGCTGTCTGCAAGTGATTTTTATAGCAGCGTTTCTTTCTGATTTTGGTTTGTTTTTTTTTCCCTCCCTACTGACCTCTCTAGTCAGAAGGTGTGTATTGGAGAAACAGAAATGTATGGTGTGTTGTAGGAGGTTGGTTTGGGGTTTTTTTTGTTGGTTTGGGGGTTTCTTTTTTTTCACTTTTGTTTTTTGTTTGTTTGTTTGATAAATCTGTTAGTAGTCTAGTAGTAGTCTAGGTTGAAATCTTGCCCTGTGGACGTCAGTGACAAAAATCCCATTACTTCAGCATGGACAGGATTTCAGTCTTTGTGCTTTTTATGTTTATAGGACACATGGAAAAGCCAAGTTTAGCACTAAAAACATATGCAAGGTCTGATAAGTTACTGTCCAATCTGGATGACAGACACTGTAATACTGTTTTAATGGTCAAATATGCCTTCATTATGTTTTGGAGTTAAAGTAGGAGATGGTCAAAATACTGCCAGTGACTTTTTACATTAAACAACAGGAAGTAAAAGAAATGTGTCAAGAAGAGGCCTGAGACAGGGTTCAACAGCAAAGTGCAATGGATTTTATCACCCCTGCTTTTTTTAGGAGTCACTGCATGTAAAGTATTTGAAGATATTCTGAGCAGAATGTCCAGAGCCAAACCCCTGTATTTCTTTTTCCAAGTCTCTGCTGAGCATTCTTAGTTCTTTTTCTGTCCCTTGAATTCAAATCCTGTTAATCCAAATAAAATATAAATCCAAGATATATTTCAGTTAAATCTGTGTGTGCTGGGTGATATACAACAGGTGGAGTCTGTTTGCTGAATAATTACTGGGGTGCAAACAATGGAGAGCTTTACAGAGAAGTCATCTCTCTTCATCACAGCTCTGGTGTTAGAACTCTGTTTGTTACCAATCAGCACAAGTCCAGAAGACTGGTAACGAAATAACTTGGAGACCCTTCTCCAAAAGCCACGTGTTGAAACAAAATCTTGCAATCCTTTCAGGAGAAATGTAAACAAATCCTTTGAAGATCACTGCAGTTGTCTTCATTCTCCCTGTTTCAAGCATGAGCGCGTTTTTTCAGCTTTCTTCTCCAACAGTGAGGCAGAAGGGGAAGATCATTACAGAAAAAGCTGAATTGTGGGTGCCTGACTTCAGACCTCCTCCTGCACATGCCTCCATCCTGCCTTCTCAAATTCAGTGGAAAAACTCCTCCTCACTTGTTTCAGCTGTACAGGATCAGGCCAGCCTCATCCTCTGAGCCATGTGCCTCCAGACAGACGTCTGCGTTTCAACCCACCACAACCTTAGCAAGAGAAAACTTTTTCTGCTCTTACAACTTTTAATGCCATGTGTGACTTTCACCTCTGTGCACTTGATAAGAACTGGATTAAGCTGCATTTGCCCATGGAACTTATTCTGCCCACGGCTATCTTGTGCCATGCTCATGCCTTCCCAGTGATTACTCCAGATGTTTGTCTTCCCTCAACAACCTCTTCATTCTGCAGACTGAGATCAGTCTGTCCTCCTAACAGCTTCCCACAGCAGCTTAAAATTTTGTGGGGGTTTTTTGTTGGTTTGGTTTGTTGATTTTTTTTTTTATTGGAGCCAAGTGCTACTTGATTTTGTCCAAGTGAGCATGGTGAATGGGATGGTTTTGTGCAGGGCAGAGCAGTCAGGCTCTCACTTCTCCCTGCAAGAGGTGGGAATTGCTTGTGAAAGAGCATGGGCCACGCACGGAGAGATGTATTAAGAGGTGGGCACCAGGTGTACCCCTGTGGTGAGCTGTGAGAATGGCCTTCCCCAAGCACTGCATCTTCTCATATGACTTCTGTAAAATAGAAGGAGAGCTGTATCATAGTATCAGTCAGGGTTGGAAGGGACCACAAGGATCATCTAGTTCCAACCCCCCTGCCATAGGCAGGGACACCTCTCACTAGATCAGGCTGGCCAGAGCCTCATCCAGCCTGGGCTTAAACACCTCCAGGGATGGGGCCACAACCACCTCCTTGGACAACCCATTCCAGGGCTTCACCACTCTCATGGGGAAGAACCTCTTCCTCACATCCAGCCTGAATCTGCCTACCTCCAGCTTCATTCCATTCCCCCTAGTCCTATCACTACCTGATATCCTGAGAAGTCCCTCCCCAGGGAGGAAGCAGTAATGCTTTAATTTCTTATTTTGCTTGGCCCCCATTGTCTATTTATGTAAAACTTTTAATAGTATGGTGCTAACAACATAAAAGATGCCTTCTGTCAAAATTATTTCTTTCATCAAATGACTTCAGATTCCTTTCTGATAAGGTAGGCCAGTGGAAATTTCTTCTTGAATCAAGGAGTTGAGTTAAGGATAATTAGTTATATATTTTTTTCATGTTAAATACAGTGAGAATCATATTTCTGGGCTTTTTTGTTTGGTTTGGGGTTTTTTGTTTGTGTTGTTTGGTTTTTGGTGTTTTTTTGTGGTTTTTTTTTTTTTTTTTTTTTATATATTTACTATTGTATCTGATAATGCCAAGCAGCAGCTATGGAAAGGCTGGCATCCTAGATACTGGTTTGGTTTTGCCTTGAAGCCATTTAAATTTGCTATGCTCCTCAGAGAAGTTGCTGTTTGGAGCATCAGATGGGTTGTGAATTGTGGTGCCTTTCCCAGGATTACAGTTTTCACATAGCTGTGTGTCACTGGAGTTTAGGCAGAAGTCCTGATTATATAGTATCATAGTATCAGTCAGGGTTGGAAGGGACCACAAGGATCATCTAGTTCCAACCCCTGCCATGGGCAGGGACACCCTACACTAGATCAGGATGGTCAGAGCCTCATCCAGCCTGGGCTTAAACACCTCCAGGGATGGGGCCTCAACCACCTCCCTGGATAACCCATTCCAGGGCTTCACCACTCTCATGGTGAAGAACTTCCTCCTTACATCCAGCCTGAATCTCCCCACCTCCAGCTTTATTCCATTCCCCCTAGTCCTATCACTGCCTGATAGCCTGAGAAGTCCCTCCCCAGCCTTCCTGTAGGCCCCCTTCAGATACTGGAAGGCCACAATGAGGTCACCTCGGAGCCTTCTCTTCTCCAGATTGAACAGCCCCAACTCCTTCAGTCTGTCCTCATAGGAGAAGTGCTCCAGCCCTCTGCTCATCCTCATGGCCCTTCTCTGGACACCTTCCAGCACCTCCAGATCCCTCTTGTAATATGGGCTCCAGAACTGGAGGCAGTACTCCAGGTGGGGTCTCACCAGGACTGAGTAGAGGGGGAGAATCACCTCCCTTGACCTGCTGGCCACACTTCTCCTGATGCAGCCCAGGATCTGATTGGCTTTCTGGGCTGCAAGTGCACATTGAGAGCACATATAAAAGAACATTTCTCAATCTGAAGGCTTGAATTACCTGTGACCTGCTGAGACACCAAAGTTTTCCTCCTGACTCCAGCATGACTTGTGTTGTTTCTCATTCACACTCTCCAGGGTACTTGTGATTCATGGCAGAGGGGATTTTTTTTTTTTTAATTCTAATTTATTTTTTAAATTAACACTCCCTTGCACACATTAGTGTCAGCATTGCTGTTGCAGAAGTTCTTCCTTGTGAATATGTTTTATACTTCACCAAAAAAAAAAAAAAAAAAAAACAACAACAAAAAAAACAACCAACAGCCAAATAGACAATGACCCTGCAGAGCTGAGATCTGCTGGAATCCTGCTCACCAGCAATTATCTGCTGAATAGGAAGTGGAACAGTGACAAAACCTAACAGCTGAAGCAGCTTCCTGCAGTAAGATTTTTCAGAGTGTAAAATATTTGTGGGCAAAGATAGTGTAATAACTCTGCTATATTTCTGATAAATTCTTGGAAAGCCTTAAATCTGATCTTCCAGTTTGATGGATGTGGTCTGTTTGTGCAGTGGATTTTACCTACTGTAGCCCCATGTCCTCTGAGTACAGCTAAGAAAACTTGTGAGATTGTTAAATGGGAGCTTCACCTGCCAGTCTGTAATGCAAGATCTCTATAGCAACCAAACATAAATCAAGAAAATGGCCCCTTTTGTAAGTTGGTTAATAGGCACAACATGCTTCTTTAGAAAATCCAACTATTCTTTCAATAGACTTTGATTGAAAGTCAGCCTTTTCTACAGACACATTCACATTCACATCTAGTAGCAGCTTGTATGGCTGTCCAATGTCTAATTTATTATCCTTTAAAGATTGGGCAAAGAAAAAATGGTTCTTGGAACAATGTTTACATTCAGAGGCATAAGCACAGTGCCACAAAAGAGCATCCTTTTGTTTTGAACCCAGAATATTAATCTTTAACCTACTACTTATTTCAATTCCCCTGCTTTTATTTGGTTAGCCACATTCTTCTCTTGTAATTGAAATCTTAACGATTTAATATCTTATTTATTAGCAATGGTGGGAGAACAGATCTCTTTGCTGCTGTTTTTCCTAGATCTTGATGTGTGCCGATACATTCCTCAGGCTCTTCCGCTGGTTCTGGGAGCTGCCTCTGCTCCTGAATAGGTTTCTGATGGCAAAGGCAGATGGTTTGGCTGCTCGTGCTTCTGACAGAAAATTCTGCTATGTAAACTGGGCTCTCTTAGTAATCTTCCTACTTCATTTATTGCAATCATGTGTTGGAAATATTTGTAACAGATGCATCATGTTAGGACCCCTGTAAATGCCAAAGGAAAATATGCAAGTGCTATACAGTAGAGAAGGCATTAGACACCATGGTGGTTTTATAACAAAAAGGTAGATTTTTCTTCAAAGGATGAGGAAGACTTTGCAGTTCCCCTTTTCTTTCTGACTGGGGTGGGGGGGAGAGAAGGGAAAAATAAGAAGAAACATCTGGTTCGGACATATAACAAGAGAAATTAACCCATTTTCATTCAACTGTGGCTGAAGGGTGGGGAAAACGGTTTCCAGCAAGTGGACAAATTAAACTCATTCCGTTTGGTGTCGGCAATTGCATCAGAAATGCTGTGGCAGGAAACTCCTGCAGAGCAATGTCCCAACAGTCTGTGTCCCTGAGGGGTAGGAGTGGGGGCACGCATCTTCCCTGGATATCCACTTTTCAGTTGCAAAGAGGGGAGTGGAGCAGGGCACTTCAGGTGCCTCAGCCCAGGCCGGTGTGGGAGTGAGGAGATTTAAAAAAAAAAAAAAAAAAAAAGTACCCTGCAAAAGCCATCTGGGAAGTTTTTTCTGTAAACTCCTGGAAGGAGTCCTTAGGATTCTTCTGAGAAAAAAAAAAAAAATAACATCTTCTTTGCCTCGAAAGTGTACCAGAGATTCACAAGTGGGTGCCAGGTGATCTGTGCATGCACGTACATATGCGGCTGGGTGTGCCTGTGCGCAGCACACACAGAGATTGGTGTTCCTGTGCTCGTAACAAGCTCACTGCTGCCTGCTTCAGATGGAAGCCCAACAAAGAGTTGGAGTTTTACTTTTCTTCTAAACGGTTTGCTAAAGCATGCAAAATCGCATGTGAAGTTGTTATCTTGTTGGTGCTGCGTTCAGTACCCCTTTCACTTTGGGAGTTAGTGTGGGGTGTTATTTGGTGGCTTCTGTGGCCAATGGTGCCAGCAGGTGCATCCTCAGTGCTGTGCCAGAGTAATTTTCATGCAAAAAGTTGGTATATGTTTTACTTCATTGCAGATACAATATATGCCCTGGATGTCCTTAATGCTGTTAACCACATCAGGAGTATCATAGCAGACTCAGTCACATGCTCCTCATGCTGTAGCTGGTGAAACACTGCAACCTGCAATCCTTTCTCCTCTCAGAAGCCTGTAAAAATAGAGAAACACTGCTCATGTTGTGTCACGTTCAAAATGGGAAGGCAGGTAGTCTGCTTCGGAGTAGTAGACACAGAGGGGCTGTTTCCTAGCATGCTGAGGGAGTTTTCAGTTCACCTCTTGATTTCATTTCAGATCTGGTAGCCTACCTGGTGCACACTGTGGTGTTTGTTGTGTACTTTCAAAAACCAGCACAGAAACAAAAGCCTACCACAAAAAGAAAAAAAATCCCACATCTTCCAGAGGTGGCCACAATTCTGAGAACCTGGTCAAGTGTGTCTGTCTGCACACACAAGATTTGCATATTAACACACACACCTTCGCTATAGCTACGCCGTCTCCTGCGAGGACAGATACTGCAGACCTATACACGTTAGGGCAACAAGCTCCTGGCATGAAACTCCATTAAATCAGCAGTTGACACATTCTGCATTTGTTTCTGCCTTTTGTTTTGCCCTGTGGAGAGTGTTGTACAGCAGTCTAATTTCAAGTTGACAAAAATACGGATAAACTGTGACAAGGTTTGCGTGGAAGGGAATAGGTCATGCCCTTTTCACCGGTCTTGAGCAGAGGGAAATGCTCCTGGGCATGACCGCTCTGTGGGTGCCCAGGAATCGTCTGCAACCTAATACACAGGTTTTAATCTATTAGGAACTGACATCTTGTTTTATTAGTGGTAATGACATAATTTTCTCCAGCTTTTCCAACTACTTTCTTCTGTGCTGCTAACATTATCTTAATCTCATCTAGGCATAAGAGCAGAGTCCCAAAATAAGATGATGCGAAAAATGGGGTTTGAAAGCAAAGCACAACCATAAAGCATTTCAGTTTTCTTTTGTACTTCTGAAGCCTCCTAGTGAAAGTGATATTTTTTTTACCTAATTTTTTTTTAATGTACCAGTCTAGTCTCACATGTGGGATTAATTAGACATGACAAATGGCTACGTGGAAACTCATCTCTTTCTGGGAGGTTGTTTTCTGATGTTGTCATCCCATTATTTCCACTTTTCAGTTGCTTGTTTGAATGACTGATGGACTCAGTCGCTTCTTGTGTTTGATAGGCAAATACAGCACTCCACTCTGCTAGTGTGTGTATGTGTGCTCCTACAATAAACATTCATTTTTAATTTACTCTATTTACCTTGAGAGACTGCCAAGAAGTGATTCAGATATTCCCGCACAAAGGGGTTTTCTATTGTGATACAGGACAAAGGAGTGTTGAGCATATGCTCTTTCTTCAAAGCAAACAGAATATTATGTGTTTGTGCAGCTACGAGGGGGCTGCTTTTTCTATGCAAACACTTGCCTGATTTTGTTTCTCACACAGCCTACTGATTCTTTTATTGCCCTGTTTCAAAAGCAAAGTTTTGCTGTACGGTGACAAAGGATTTCAGCACGTGGTTCCGGTGCCACTGCACTCCGCATGCTGCGGTACAGTGACTGTTCCAAGTTCTATCCATCTCACACTGCCAGCAGCTTGCTTTGGAGTAAAGGCTTTCCAAAGGGACTAACTGATCGATGCAAAGCATTTTGCAGCCTTGTTTTGTCCTGGGACAGCTGTGCTCTGTATGCATCACTGTTGCTTCAGAGGATGGTGGTGACCTTGATGACTGCCTTTTGCTTTTGGGAAAAGGCTGCCTAGCTAGAGTAATACAGCTTAAAGCTGCTGGGCCTGCAGTGGCACTTGGGAAAGAGATGCAGCTTTAGGAATGCTGGCAGAGCAAAATTGGTCTGAATCCTTCTGAATGGTTGTAGAGAGCTGTCACTTGCCCTCCTGTCAACAGTGGTCCTGTGCTAGTTTACTATGGAGTCTATAAGGTGGCTTGGACCCAAATTCTGTTTTCTGTCCAGGGTGGATTTTGAACTTTTACCTTTGAAACCTTTTTTCTTTCTGAAAAGTATTCTGGACTGGATTTCCTCAGGCGCTGTGATTTTTCGGAGTGATGGGCATGCAAGGGACATAAGTTTGAAGGTGTGTTTTAGAAGAGCTTTTGCAGGTTGGAACGTTAAGCCCCTGGATGCAGAGAGCAGTTGTGCCACTCCCTTTTCTCAGGGGAGACTTACAGTGATAGAGTTCAGCTGTCTTTTATGGCTGATGGGGAGGGGATCCTCATTGAGAGCACAGTGATTGGTATCAGCGATGTCTGATGCCAGTGTTTATTGAAAAGGCAGCAGATTGTGTGGGTGATGTGACAAAGGCATTGAATTGACTGAAAGGCTGCTCAAGATCTAACAAAGCAACAACACAATAAAATTTTCTTAGTGAAGACTTTTTGATGTAGAGACTTATCATCAAATGATGGCAATAAAAATAACACAGAAACTGGAAAATCAATTCAGCCCCACAGCTTGTCCCATTAAGGTTCCTGGGACTGCAGCATTCGTGGACTTCATTTAGAAGTTTCAGTATGGGCTGATGTTGTTTAACGCTTCTGCGGTAAAGGGCTGACTTCACACGTTGCAGCTTGCTGTTCTAAATGTCTCTGTGCTAATCCCAGGAGGTGATAGAACAAGTTAGTGATATTTAGTCAGACTGCAAAGAGGATAACTCAGTGTGTAGGATAATAGCTTTTTGAAAAAGATTAATTTCACCTTTATCTGGTTAAGTTCCGTAAAACCTTTCTGTGGGTGGTGCAAAGAGTTTTTATGAAGTGTCCCTGAGCGTCTATTAAATAATGTCATTACAATTTGTTCAGCACAATTAAGGAAGAAGCTTTCTCAGAAAATTAAAACAATGTACTCTTCAGTGATTGTAAGGCTGCAGCAGTTACAGTTTAACACACAGCAAACAAAGCAGTGGATGGAAGGGGATGACAACAGTGCTTTTCATTTAGATTGATTGGAGAAAGCTGCTATCTGATTGGCATTAGAACAGGAGTGGTTGTAGAGCTGAAGAACACAGATAATTCTGCAGAGGAGATGTATTTAAAACACATGTAAGCTGAAGAAATGATAGTTATGTCTCACCCTGAGAGAATAAGACTGAACTACAAAAATCTGACAGGTCACTGTGTGTTGTATGCTGAGAGTTTGTAAAGCTGCAGTTTGCACCTGTGACTTTGTTCTGAGACAGACTGCAATTCAGAGTCATATAGGTGACCCTGCTCGGACAGGGGGTTGGACTGGGTGATCTTTTGAGGTCCCTTCCAGCCCCACACATTCTGTGATTCTGTGATTTAGTAAATATTCCTTGGAGCATTTGCTCGGTAAAAATTAGTTAGGAGTGGGACAGCAGACAAATGTGACAAGGTGCAATTTTGATTCATTTTCTTCATGTAGTCTAGGAATAACTAAAATTAAAATGCATGACTAAATTAACAATAAAGGGAAGACCTACTGTACTTAGCTGCATTTTGGTCCTAAGGTTCCAACAGGTTATTCATTCAGCCAAATAGCAGCGAATCCCTAAAACAGATTTCAAGTCTGTTCTGTACTCAACAGCCAAGTAATCCATTCCCAGTGTTATGGTTTCCAGTAGTTCAGCTAATCCCCTTGGGTTTGTTTTGGTTTGGTTTTTGTTGTTATTGGTTTTGTTTGGGGTGTTTGTTTTTATCTTGTTTTGTTCTTTGGGGGGTTTGCTTTATTGTGGATTGTTGGTGTGTGTTTGTTTAATGTAACAAATTAGGTAAATTAGAAACATTTTTAAAATAAGTTCCATATCCTGGAATATGTTTTTGCAGATTAATTTTTGAAGGTCATATGTACCTCCTGTTCATCTTCCCTTTTTACTGCGCTCATAATATTAAGAATTCTGTCTGCATGTTACTGCAACTGGCTTCAAGATGTGTGAATATTTCTGCTGGTTGCATTTGTAGAGCCGTGGTCACCTAAAGTGGAGCTGGATTCGTGTGGTGATTTTAGCTGTTCACGTGTGACACCATTTGATTTACAGTGGATGTAGAAAAGTTTAAAGTAAAGCTTGCTATCACAAGTGTGAGAAAACACCCAAAGCAGTGATGTTTTCAGCTGAAACGTAGCAAGAACACTTGGTGGGGCAAGTAACTTTTCTATTTAGAGGAAAAATATTCCTGCTTTTGTTTGTTTGTACCTGAGCAGGAAATCAGCTTTTGTGCCAGTTTTGAGAGACACCAAATAGAAAGCCCTTCATTTCCTGCGTTGAAAAGTAAACCGGCGCAGCCACAGACAGCTCAAAATATTTGCCATTTGAAAGGCTTGTGATGATAAACAGACTTGATGAGCTGAACATAACAGCTATGTGTAGGGAATCAAAAAATGAAAAGAAGACAAAATACTAAAGCTGAAAACTAGGCAGTGGATGTTCCCAACAGCTTCTCATCAGTGTGTGCATTTGCAGACATGCCTGTTCTTTTTTCTCTGCATGTTTACGGTGCAAGATGGTTGTGGCATTAGCTGCTTCAGAGACCTGCTAGTTGGACACCAGTGCTGAAGTAGGCTTCATGGGCTCCATGCATCCGTGTGTGTTTGGCTGTGGGAACAGAGTATTAAGGCCTTAAAGCAGAAATACAATATGTGTTCTTGACTTACATGGCAAATAGCTTGTCAGAACTCTCTGACACAAGCCGGCCTAGCCAAGCCTTGTACCTTCAGCAAGAATTTACTCCTCTGGCCCCATCCCCCAGGTCTCCCATCCCTCAACAACTGTTGTGGTATCTCCAGGGCTTGCAGAAGCTACTTCAATTATTTATTTATTTTGTATTCTTGTGCCTCTAAAGTCCCTGTTAGGAGCAGGTAGGGCTTGGTGCCTTGAGCAGAGATAAGAGGACCACACACCATCTTTCCTCTGATCCAATGGAGCTTGGTTAGAAAACTGAGCCTATGCCAGGGTGTGTCCCCATGCTGGAGATTCCTGTAGTCTGACAGCTGGTGGGCAGCTGAGGCTGCTTGGAGCCAGAGCTGGGCAGGAACTTTGTACACAGCACTACCTGTGCTACAGACACAGGTAAAAGCTGGATTGTGTTTTAGTTTCACAATAATAAAAATAATATGAAAAATTTGCAGATCTGTTGTGTCATTAGATGTTAATTAGGCAACCATGGGTAATACTACACATACAGCTCTGTGTGCTCAATGATGCTAAAGCAGCTGTTTCGCTCAGGGGATACATAAGAGGACTAAGAACTGATTAGTTAAGGAGAAGCAACAGCAAGTTCAGTATAAATTGTTACCAAAAATAAATTTTTGCAAATGTTTGTTTTGCTTGATTGCCTGTGGTACATGCATACTTTTTAGGGAAGGGGGAAGGAGTTGTCTGCAAGGAATTAAGCAAATGACATGGCAAGGGAGTTAACCTCTCTTAAAACCCTGATGGCTCTATCTCCCTTGTGGTAGAAGCCCTCACCCACGTTTGCCTGCCAACTCCGTCTCCTGCTTTTCATTAGTGCTCCAGCCTGAGTTGCTAGAAAGAGTGAGCGCATAATGCATCCCCTGCCCTTCCTCTGGCTGGAGCAGGCTGTAATCCAAATGCAAAAAGCACTTAGAGCTGTCTGAAACTGCCTTTTTTCTGCCCCCTGCGTTGAGCCATCCGTCTTTTGGGAGGTGTGCCGTGCAAGGGGAAAACCAAAAGGTGGGTGGCTAGCAAGCACGCAGGGAAGTCAGAGCAAGTAGAGACACAGCATGCAAGGCACTGTGCTCCTTTTCCTCTGTTTTTGCAATGCCTGGCTGGGCCTGCCCGGGAGAGAGACAGATTTGTTGACTCTGCAGCATGGGAAAGAGCCGACAACAGATTTACTACAGAGATGACTTAGCAGCCCCCTCTAAGTGTTATGAAAAGAGTTTAAAATGTTTATATTGGCCCCTCGGATGTACAATAAATTGTTATCCGAAACAACTGAGAATAAAGAAGGGAAAAGTCATAATTGCCTCTCAGGAAATGCAGGGGCTGTTTCGGCGCGCAGGAGCGGGAGGGCGTTGGGTTTCATTGACTTGGTCTGGCTGGAAAGCAGCCTGCCCCACAGGAAGGCTGCGCATTCCTGTCCTCTTGGTGAACCTGCCTGAAAGGAATACAGGAGTTATTGGGTAATCAAGGCTTGTCAGCACCTTGGTTATGCAGCGTGGTTCAATCCGATAATGTGAATGGAACCTGTAATAGCACTGATGAAAAGCACGCCGGTTTGAAAAGGGCCTTGAATGATTTTTTTGTTCATTTTCTGTTTACATGTAACGCGTTATTGATGGTGTTGCCTTCTAATGTGCCTGCTTGTTTCATAGAAAAACTGGGAATTATTCATTTTTTTTAAAGAAGAGGGAGTGAGAGAGAGAGGGGGAGAGGAAGGAGGAGTAAAAGAAAGAACCCTGTTACGTGAAGAAAATTGCATTCGAATGCTGCGACTGAAACATATTGATTTTCTGGCACAGACTTTTTAGATTAAAAATGCCAATACTAAATCCTTTCATGACCTATAGTTCATATGAAGTTCACGTGTCATTTACTATTATTCTGGAAAAAGGAGAATCTTTAATGAAAACATAGTTTGAAGGAATGTCCTGCCATCCTGGGATTTGCATGCGATTGTAATAAGGCTTGATTAAGGGCTAAGCATGCTACCAAGGTGGAGTTTTAAGGCTTTTTTAGTTGTTGTTGTTGTAAATTGAAGTCCATTTATCTTTTTTAATTGCTTGCTTGTCTTTACCCTCATTTTAAGCTTTATATCTCCTTTCTTGTCCTTTGTTTTTCTTCATTTTCATCATTCTTTATGTTATGATAGGAGGCCAAAGAAACAAATTTTTCCCACTGCTAAGCAGAAGGATCTTGCCTCAGATTTTATGGCATTCAGGGGATCAATGAGTCAAAATGCTATTTTGATCTCCAATACAGAAAACATTTGTCGTGTAAATTCCCAGAGACGACCCTGACTTCTCCAACTGCTTTTACCCTCTCCTTGATAGAGACTTGAAAAGCACTGATGCCCTGATAGTGTCAGATTGGAAAATTTGGGAGTAAATTCCCAGCTCAGGGGATCTCAAACCACTGGCTGTCTCCTGCTGCAAACAGGGCTAAATTTCACCTCAGGATTTTCAAGAGGACCTTCCTACCTGCAGGAGGGAGACACGGCTATAGGAAGCTGTGGTGTATCTGCTGGCGTCGGCAGGTCTGCCTGACGGGTGCACACATCTCTCTGTGCTGGCCTAGCACTTTGGGTCACGCTGGCCAGTCCTCATTGCACCTAATACTTGCTGCTAAGCGGGAAGACTTTCACAGAGGGGATCATAGAATCATAGAATGGTCCAGGCCAGAAGGGACCTCTAAAGCTCATGCAGTCAGCAGGGACATCCCCAACTAGATCAGACTGCTGAGGGCCTCATCAAGCCTCACCTTGAATATCTCCAGGGAAGGAGCCTCAACCATCTCCCTAGACAACCTGTTCCAGTGTTCCCACCGCCCTCGTAGTAAAGAACTTCTTCCTAACATCCAATATGAATCTGCTCTTCTCCAGCTTAAAGCCATTGCCCCTTCTCCTGTCACTGCAGGCCTTTGTAAACAGTCCCTTCCCATCCTTCTTGTAACCCCCTTCAGGTACTGGCAGGCTGCTATTAGGTCTCCCTGAAGCCTCCTCTTCTCCAGGCTGAACACCCCCAGCTCACTCAGCCTGTCCTCGTAGCAGAGCTGCCAGAGCTGCTCCAACCCCATGATCATTTTTGTGGCCCTTCTCTGGACCTGCTCCATCAGCTCCATGTCCTTCCTATACTGAGGGCTCCAGACCTGTACACATCTTTCTTTTGCATTTTATCCTGACCCTACACAATCCTGTATCAGCTATGGCTCTGGTCACTCAGGTGAGCATGGGAAGCTATATTAATTGTCATTGCTTCAGTGCTATGTAGGTCTGATTTGGGAAAGCCCTCAAGCCCTTCCTTACTTAAAAAGGGCAGAGGAAATCTGTGTGATAAATGTTATTTACTGTTCCACAGGATTGTTTGCCAGCCAGGCTGGCAGGAAGTGGCTGTTGGTATTCAGCTTGGCTGCAGAGGGCCCCTGCACCCCAAATGCAGGCAGGAGTCATCCCTTGGAAGAGTGCCCTTGCTCCCTATTCCACCCCACCTTCCTCGTTGGGCTGGTACTGCCATGCTTGTCCCCAACAAGGACAACTGGTCTGTTTGTTTGGCAACTCACTCTAGTAGGGAAACCTTCACCTTTGGCAGGTTTGAGAGGTGGTGGGGATAAAGGAATTTTTGCAGGAAGCAACACAGTTTTGTAAGTATCATTTGCTAAAGGTGCACATGACATATTTCAGTTCTTCATGAAAATGATGCCTGATGACCCTTGGTGCCCTTCCTCCTGTGTATCAGGCCAGTGACAGGCATCTTCAGGAATCCCAATGGTCTGGACTGCTGGGGCCTCCCTGTAAAAAAATAATTGCTTGCTCTGGCATGTGGCTGGTTTCAATCCTTGGCAGAGCACTCATTTCTGAAAAACACTGAGCTGTGTTCACAAATATCTGACATTGCTGCTTGGTCTGGGACCAAAAAGTTGCATCTGAAGAAGACACATAGACAGAATACAGAATTAACCGGGTTGGAAAAGACCTTTGAGATCATCAAGTCCAAGATCAGCCAAGCTATCCGCCCAGGGCTTGGACAGGAGCACACTGCGTTGGGTTAGGAACTGGCTGGAGGGTTGAGCCCAGAGAGTGGTGGTGAATGGTGCCACATCCAGCTGGCGGCCAGTCACTAGTGGTGTGCCCCAAGGATCAGTGCTGGGCCCCATGCTCCTTACCATCTTTACTGATGATCTGGATGAGGGCATTGAGTCCATCATCAGTAAATTTGCAGACGACACCAAGCTGGGGGCAGGAGTTGATCTGATGGAGGGTAGAGAAGCTTTGCAGAGGGACCTCAACAGGCTGGACAGATGGGCAGAGTCCAAGGGCATGAGATTGAACACATCCAAGTGCCGGGTTCTGCACATTGGCCACAGCAACCCCATGCAGTGCTACAGGCTGGGGTCAGAGTGGCTGGAGAGCGGCCAGGCAAAGAGGCACCTGGGGGTGCTGGTTGATGGGAGGCTGAACATGAGCCTGCAGTGTACCCAGGCAGCCAGGAGGGCCAATGGCATCCTGGCCTGTATCAGGAACAGTGTGGCCAGCAGGAGCAGGGAGGTCATTCTGCCCCTGTACACTGCACTGGTTAGGCCACACCTCGAGTCCTGTGTCCAGTTCTGGGCCCCTCAGTTTAGGAAGGATGTTGACCTGCTGAAACATGTCCAGAGAAGGGCAACAAAGTTGGTGAAGGGTTTGGAACACAAGCCCTATGAGGAGAGGCTGAGGGAGCTGGGGTTGCTTAGCCTGGAGAAGGGGAGGCTCAGGGGTGACCTTATTGCTCTCTACGACTGCCTGAAGGAAGGTTGTAGCCAGGCAGAGGTTGGTCTCTTCTCCCAGGCAGCCAGTACCAGAACAAGAGGACACAGTCTCAGGCTGTGCCAGGGGAGGTTTAGGCTGGATGTTAGGAAGAAGTTCTATACAGAGAGAGTGATTGCCCATTGGAATGGGCTACCCGTGGAGGTGGTGGAGTCACCTTCATTGGATGTGTTCAGGAGGAGACTTGATGGGGTGCTTGGCTGTATGGTCTAGTTGTTTAGGTGGGTTGGATTGGTTGATGGCTTGGACGCGATGATCTTGAAGGTCTCTTTCAACCTGGTGTATTGTATTGTATTGTAACCTATCAGCCAACATCTTCCAATTAACTAAACCATGGCACTAACTGCCTCATCCAGTCTCTTTTTAAACACGTCCAGGGACAGTGACTCCACCAGTTCCTGGGCAGCACATTCCAATGGTCAATCACCCTTTCTGTGAAGAATTTTATCCTCAGCTTGAGCTCAAACCTCCCCTGGCAGAGCTTGAGACTGTGTCCTCTCCTTTCTGTCACTGGTTGCATGAGAGAAGAGAGTAATCCCCACCTGCCTACAACCTCCCTTCAGGTAGTTGTAGAGAGCAGAAAGGTCTCTCCTGAGCCTCCTCTTCTACAGGCTAAACACCCCCAGCCTCTCCTCTTAGGGCTGTGCTCCAGACCCCTCCCCAGCCTTGTTGCCCTTCTCAGGACACGTTCCAGCTTCTCAACATCTTTCTTAAATGGAGGGGCCCAGGACTCAAGGTGTGGCCTAACCAGTGCTGAGCACAGGACCGAATGACTTCCCTGCTCCTGCTGGCCACACTATTCCTGATGCAGGGCAGGATGCCACTGGCCTTCTTGGCCACCTGGGCACACTGCTGGCTCATGTTCAGCCAGCTCCCTTTCTGCCTGGCTGCTCTCCAGCCACTCTGTCCTCAGCCTGTAGTGCTGCAGACTTTCCCCTTCGTTGTTGGTGAGCCTGAAGCTGAGAGGGCAGCAGAATGGTCTGGACACATTATGGAAAATTTGCCAAGAGTGCTTAAAATCACAGAATCACAGAATATCAGGGGCTGGGAGGGACCTTGAAAGCTCATCCAGTCCAGCCCCCTCCCAGAGCAGGATCACCTAGAGCAGGTCACACAGGCAGGTGTTGAATATCTCCAGAGAGGGAGACTCCACAACCCCCTGGGCAGCCTGTTCCAGTGGATGGAGGCATTCTGAAGAGTATCCAAAGTTAACCAAACAGCTAGGATGGGAGAATGATATTTAAAAACATAAAGTGATATAAATACCAGGAAAACACTGGGAAATTTTCACCTAATGGGTAAGTAATACAACCAGCAATAATAGCATAATAATGTTTTAATAGCTGCTGGTTTGTGGGCGTAACATCACCTCCCCGTAGTTAGAATATATTCAACTATCTGAAGTATAGAGAGGAGGTTCTGATTTTCCTCTGCTGCTTGTTTATTCCAGGACAGATACCATGCTTCCTAAATTCGTATTTAAAGTTCACAGCTGTCTGTGCAGCTAGTGCAGTTTTAGGTTAAGCATATTTTATCCATAATTGCTATATTTGGTTCTGAAGTTATTATTGCAGTTCCTTAGGGTACATTTAAATCCACCTTATTGTAATAGATTATGGAATATAGTGGCTAATGTGTCTAATGTAAAATAAATGACTATAATGATTTACGATCCAGCACTTCAGTTTTATTGAACATAAGGATCATTGTACTAAAATGGATGGTGTATTGCTGGTTTAGCATAAAATACTGAATAACGTATTCAAGGAAATGAATGGATTGGCCAGTTCATAATACTCTGCCCCTTCAGCTGAGAGGTCTTTAATAAGCAAGAGTGTCATTATACTTGAAAATGTATGTGTAGGTAATCCATTATGGAGAACAATGACAGCTATCAGATGAAGCTCTTATTAAAGAAGGGCTCTCCTTGCAGGGAAATACAGAGCCCTTCGCTGCCTATGGGAGGCTGTGGATCTGTCAGTGTTTTGCTGTTTTTTTAAGCAGTTAGAGCTGTATTCAGTGTCGTTGAATTTAAAAGCATCCATGTATTTGGAGATGATTTTGCACTGGTTTATAAGGTGATTTTCAATATGGAAGGTAATGCCACTAGACCGTGGTTTGCATAGGCCCATCATGAAGTGCATCTTGCTGGTCCTTATTACTGTAGCTACCTATATGATATATTTTTCATCTCTTCAATTTTTAGCTCATTGGAAGGCCACCTTTGTATGCACCTTGCTTCTGTTTATACCTGGCTTAGTAGTCTCTTAATAAAAGTCAACAAAATTGATGAATGTCATAAGGGGCAGTATTGCTGGGAGTGTTACTGTGAGTGGATATTAGGCTTGCCTTGGTGTCACCAGCAGCATTCATGTTTGGGCAGACATGGCCTGCAGTGTCCTGGCTTAAACTCTTGACTTCCTAGGATTTAGCCTCAACTCTTTAACTCTTTGACCTCAAAAAGGAAGAAGGTTTTATTAGTTAAGAGGCGATGTTAATAGGGCAGAATACTTAAACATACTTTTCTCGGATATAACTTGGAAAATAAGGAAAGAAAGCTAAATATGAAAGAAAAAAATACAAATAATAAAGATACTGTTTTAAAATACATATTCAAAGGGAATTGCTAAAAGAACACAGATGATTATATATCTAAATATTTTCACATTGTCCTACAATCACAGCAGGACAGCAGGTCATAAAAGAGTACCTTCCCACAGTTTGCTTCCAATAATTTGTAGTAAATATAATATTTTGTTATGTATTGGGTAAAGGGGGGGGGGGGGGCAACAACATTTTGGTGATGTTGTCCTGGAATAACTCCACATCCATTCACATCCATTTTCTTAATAGTGCTTGGGTAAAGCTGAAAGGCAGAAACTATTAAAAAGGCATTGTTGTACTCATTATGCCCATGGTATATATATCCTCTTGATATATACACAGCTTAAAGTATTAAAATACACGTGGTCAAAGTATAATAATTATGCTACAGCACTTACAGGCAAATCATCTCTCCATTTAAACAAGATCTCACCAGCATCTTGGGTGGGAAGGAGTTTGATGCCATATTGCCATTTATTACTTGCTTCTCCTGTCATGGAGCACATCCTTTAGCACACACATGGGGAAACTTTCACAGAATCACCAAGGTTGGAAGAGACCTCAAAGATCTTCAAGTCCAACCCATCACCACAGACCTCATGACTAAACCATGGCACCAAGTGCCACGTCCAATCCCCTCTTGAACACCTCCTGGGACAGTGACTCCACCACCTCCCTGGGCAGCCCATTCCAATGGCTAACAACTCTCTCTGTGAAGAACTTTCTCCTCACCTCCAGCCTAAACTTCCCCTGACACAGCTTGAGACTGTGTCCTCTTGTTCTGGTGCTGGTTGCCTGGGAGAAGGGACCAACCCCTCCTGGCTACAACCACCCTTCAGGTAGTTGTAGACAGCAAGAAGGTCTCCCTGAGCCTCCTCTTCTCCAGGCTAAACAATCCCAGCTCCCTCAGCCTCTCCTAGTAGGGCTTGTGCTCAAGGCCTCTTCAAAGCATTTCAAAATGATTTTGGCAAAATCTGAAACACTTCCAGTCACAAACACACACATTCGGCATTCTTTTGTACTCACAAATGTTCTGGCGTGTCATTGGATACTGTTTTATAGCTGAGCCATTTCAAGTTTCTCATTTCTTACATCTCAGTCAGTTTTATAGGTAGGTCAGTCATACCAGCACACTCAGAAAATCCTAAACCACTGCAGTCGTGCTTCTAATGAAAGCACAAATTGTATCAATAGCTGTGGTAGGCTGCTCTGCTGTTTTGGTGCAGAAGAGTTTGAAGGACCTGGTTCCCTCTCGTCTTTTGGGCTTTTAGTTATTCTTAGTTTGGATGGTAGCAAAGAAGTGATGCTACTCTCACCAAAGCCTTCCATCTGAGTTTCCATGCTGCCTTACACAGATCATAAGGTGCATGTTTTGAACAGAAGAGTTGGAGAGCATCTTGACTCCTTATGGATTCTGAGCTTGAGGTCTTCTCAGTACCAGAACAGTATGATAACATGTGAGGCTCTGTTTTAGTGGTCTAGGTAGGCTTTAGTAGAAGTCCCTAACAGCTCTTAAGAGCAGTGTCCCTGTCTGCTGGTGTGTAGCTGTATTGCAGTTCAGACCCTGAGCAGGGTGTCAAGGTGTCTTACTTGCCTGCCTCTCAGTTTGTTACAGCCACTCCTACCACACAGTGACATCCACACCGTGGTGACTGAAGCCATGCCAGCTGGATGCAGGATGGTGCCCAGAGCTGCTGCTGTGCTGGCCATGCCCCTATTTATTCCTGGGATGAGGCTCATGAGCATGAGTAAGGTGGTGGTGCTGGGATATTGCAGGAAATGTGGGGTGCGACAACAATCCTTGGCTTGTTCCCTTTCCCCCCATGTTTGAGCACAGGCCCATCCCATGGTGATAGTACCGATAGGCTTTACCAGGTACTCCCCAACAACAACTCTGCAGCACCCTGCCCATTGTCAGGACTCACTATGGAGAGAAGTAGCTCAGGCTCTGAAGCTGAATGATGGTTCTCCCCATTCCTGAAAGCCCTTTGAATCTTTTCTCTGCCTTGGCCATCTGGTTTTCAGCCCATAAGCTTCCCCAAGAATTTAAAATAAAATATCAGTACTAATCAGCAAAACAGGGGCTCTGCCTACAAATGGGCACATTGTTAAGGCCAGAGGAAAAAAGGATTTCTTTCATTCACACTAGGTTACATCACTGAGCACCAGCAACATGAAAAAGAACAGCAAAAGCTGTTACAAGAACAAGTTTGTGTGCTGCAAAGGCAGGAAACATCACTACCAGTAGTGCACATCTGGTACATATTGAGGCCTTGGTTGTAGCAGTGCAGGAGTAGGAGATTTGCCAAGTGATGCCCTGGGAGCTGTGGACATCATACTATAGGAAGGTGAGCATGGCCCTCGGGCATGGCATGCAGGTCTTAATGTGTCAAAAAGAACTTTATTGCGTATGCAGATGCCTGGTTTGATCTTACCCAGTCTTAGTACACCAAGTCATTACTGGTGTACTTGACAGGCAGTGAACAAGCATGAGCAGAATGACTGATCTAGCTACCTTAGATGCCTGTCTAGGCAGGATGATACCAAGGTACTCTTCCAAATACATATTTGATGGAAAAAGATCTTTGACTAGCTCAGAACTTCTAGATGCTGAATTTAGGCCACACAACATGCTTAGTGAAGAGCAGGTATTCACCACTTAGTGAGAGCCTAAGTGTGTGTGTGTGTATATATAAACACACACACACACACACACACACATATATATACATATATATGCATAGTTATCTTTAAAAAGTATTATGTCTTTATGTATTTCTAACAAACATATCCTGTTAGTGTGATTTGTTGAATGCATTCTACATTTACTCTTCTGGATGAGTATAAGGAAAAGCATACATGTAATGAAATAAATTAGACATTTTATTTTCTGATGCAAGAAAGACTTTGTCAGAGGATGAGGAATATACTCCTTTACCCACACTTGGATACAGTGCTTAGAATTCTTCATAATAGAAGGACTTCTACACCATGTGGAATCAACATAAAATAATGAAAAGAAATCTAGTGCTTCAGTGTTTGCCTTAAATATAGGATAATTGTTTTAAAAACATTGTGGATCCTTGTTATCACAGAATCACAGAATCAACCAGATCATCATGGTATAGAAGTCCTTCTATTATGAAGAATTCTAAGCACTGTATCCAAGTGTGGGTAAAGAAGTATATTTGATGATACCAAGTATCATCCAGTATATACTGGATCATCAAGTCCAACTTATCGCCCAACACCATCTAATAACTGAACCCTGGCACTAAGTGCCTCCTCCAGTCTTTTTTTAAACACTTCCAGGGACAGTGACTCCACCACCTCCCCAGGTACAGCCCATTCCAATGGCCTCTCTCTCTCTGTGAAGAATTTCTCCCTCTCATCCAGCCTAAACAGCTTGAGACTGTGTCCTCTCCTTCTGTCACTGGTTGTCTGGGAGAAGAGACCAACCCCCACCTGGCTACAACCTCCTTTTATGCAGCAGCCTCCTGTTATGACACAGTGTATGTACAGCCAGGCTTTCTGAGAAGGAGCAGCATCTATCCACAGCTATCCCATGTGTTTTACAGAAACTTTCTGGTACAAAGCATTCATGACTGCCTGTGAAGAGAATATTTGCAGACAAATGCTGAGTTCTTTTCAGTGTGCTTGCACAGCTTGTCTACGTAAGTGCAATTGTACGTGTGAGTTACACACCATTCATAATTTAAATCATATATAGACACCTATGCATACCCTTCTGTGTGTGTACAGCGTAGGTAAATGTGACAATTATTGTCTTATTTTCAGCTTGGTTTTGTTCCTCCCAACATGTCAAAAGACATGGGTGCACAGCAGTGTGGCTGCTGTGAGGGAATGAGCACTGCCCACTCACCTGCATGCCCTCAAGAGAGGGCCTCTTGGTGCCAGTCAGGCCTGAACAGAGCCCAGGGGCCATCCTACACATCTGTGCTGCTTTCCTTGTGTACCTGTAACTCACCTGTAACAGTGTCTTCCTACTGAAGATATCATTAAAGGTTACTTGGAAGACATCTGGAGTGCAAGTGCCCCTCAGACACCTGCAGCTGGTGCTGCAGGTCCAGAGCCCACCGTGGCCTCTCCCCCAGCACCAGCCACAGGCTGACAAGAAATGCCTTTCTTGTTTATTGAAAGGGACAACACTGATCCCAGTACCTTGCCCTGATAGTGCTCCAGCAGCCATGGGCTGTGGAGGGACAGGCTGGGAGGGAGCAGCATGGCCACATTGCTGACTTGAGCTCAGCTTGATAAAGTCAGACCACTGCCTGCTTCCTGCTATCAGCTTTTGCATTTGTAGAGGTTTCCTCTCAGACCATTCAGACGAGGAAAGTAAAACCAGTGCCAAGATCCCATACATAGTTAAAATCCCTTGCAGGTTCACAGTGTGAGTGAGAGCATCATTTCTTCTTAGTGCTTTCTCTTTTCTGTGTGGCCCTTCTTTGAAACTGGTATGATGTTCACCTCAGTTTACAGATATATCCCAGCTGTGTCTTTTCCAGGCTGTGGAGCCCAGTGTGTAGATGGACTTGAACAGTTGCTCTTTCCTGGAGAAAGTAGGAATGTTTTCACAGTGGAATCTGCTCTGTGTGAATTACAGGAGTTTACTTTTTCAGGATGAACTCCTTCAACATTTTTTTTAATTCACTTGCTTTATTAAAAGGGAGATGGTATGCCATGGACATATCTACTGTAGTAACTAATGGTGGTGTTATTAAAGCTTGGTTAGAAAAATGTAGGTTACAAAGCCCATCAGCTGGTGAGGAGGGGCAGTAACAAACATTGTGCAGTATTCGCTCCTCGTTTCTGTGCATAGGATTAGCAAGGGCAAGTCCACACAGGTGTGCCATGTGCCATCTGCTGTCAGACACACACCTGCAGGTCCTTCCTGGTGTAGAGGATTAGGGGGCAATAATGCTGTGTGGGCAAGCAGCAGTGGCTGCACAGCATCTCTGTGCTGCTTTCCTGGGGTTGTACAGGCACATTTTACCTTGTCTACTGCAGCTAGTAGTTGAGATGCAATAATTGCAACCTTGGTTAATTATTTTTTCCTGTATTCGTGTTGCTTTTGTGCTCTCATGAAAGTCTTTATGTACTGGGGACAAAATCTATCGAGAGTGGAATCCAGAAGAGAAGCCCAAAGCACATCTGACCAAACCCTGCTGTTACTGGGGCTCTGCCAAGGAAGAGATTCTGTTGCTGAGGTTCCTGAAATGCTTTTTCCAAACAGGGTTTGCTTGGGGGTTAAAAATAGGACAGAAAGCACTGTGTGAAGCTAAATATTAATTTTGTTGCTTTTCTGGCAATGAATCCAAGGAAACAGAGTGAGGTGAACTATTCCATCATTAGTAACATCACCAGCAATGTTAGCTGTGTATCATGTGGCTGTACACAGAGAGGATTTACATTATATTTTCATTTCAGCTGTATGGGTTTGATTGAGTTTTGCCCTCAGACAAGTTATCCAGGCTCCTTGCAGGTCCCAGCAAGAGGTTTTTGTGCTCACCCACAGGCATAAATCACTTAGAGCTCCTGGGCTTCAACACACAGACACAGTCCTGTGAGGTTCCCCTGGCTGCTGTGCATGACTTGAGACACATGCAGGAACTGACCCACAGAACCTTGTGCAATCATTACATCATAGGAGTTATCACCCTCAGCTCTGCCACAAGGGACACACACATAGAGACCAAAAAGCAGCTGATAAGAGATAGCCTTTTGTCCCAGGTAAATAGTTCATGTTGTTGTGTTTTGGTACCATGTGGTTAAGTATGTGCTCTGGGATGGTGTTAGTCTGATGCATGCCACTGATGCCAGAGAGGTGAGTTGTTTCTCAGATTCTTGATGGACAAAGCTGGAAACATGTCAGTGGTACTGGCTCTGGTTCAGGAGGCTTGAATCACCCAGGGGAGGACTTTCTCCTTTCAGACAGGATTGCCAGACTACCGGGAGGAGAAAAGGGTGGGATCAGACAAAGAAGCAGCAGCAATACAGGTGAGCCAGGGACTGCTCTAATCTTGTATGCTGTCTTCTGCCAGAGATGGCAAAGATGCCAATAGCACTGGGCCACAGAGCCAGCTTCTGAGCTCATCTAGGCAATACAGGCACTTCGTAGATGTTTCATCTCTTTTTCTGTCATGGAAGAAATATAGGAGAGTTGCCTTGACTTTGTCCTGAAAGAAGTAAAATCTTTGAAGGAGAAAAGCTTAAATAAATGCGAGAAGTCTTTTCTTCAGGGATTTATGTATCACATGTGGGGTTATCCTGTGTATTTCACTGTCATGCTGCACTTTCTATGCTGTCTTTAACCAGACCGATATACTGCTTGCACTGACAGAAAAAGGGGAGCTGCAAACTACACCCTCTGCCTTTTTTCTCAGTTTAGTCCATCCAGGCAGTGACACGAACTACTCTAGAAACAGAAAAATAAAATCAATGAATTGCACAGGATGTGTGAGAGGAGCTTTGATGTACAGAGACAATGTGAAATGAACATTTTGCAGTAATGGTGAAGCACCCTGTCTGAATCAGGAACTTTAATCAAAAAGCTCCGGGTAAATATTACCTCCTACTGCAGAATAGCAAATGCTTTACATTTCAGTGTGGAAGCAAATGGCCTGGAGATGCAAAATTTATATATATATATGTATACACTATATTTTCACTGCATTAGATTATTTTCTTTGTGTAACTTCTTAGCAAACCATTTTGTAAATGCACTTGCTGAAGGTAGTCTTTAAAAAAAAACACACACACACAAAAAAGAGAATATATGAGTGATCAGCACTTTCCACAGGTCAAAACATGAACAGTTGAAATTTTATGCAGTACAGGACTGGCAGTGCGGTGTGCCTCAGGAGAGCCAGTGTGTCAGCTAGACACAGACGTGGAGAGGGGAGACTGAGAGGGCCTGGTGTGTTTAGTCTAGCAACGTGCAGGCTGAGTCGTGATACAGTGTACGCTAAGGACACCAGAGGGGAATGCTGCTGGGATTAGTTCAATCCAGAGGACAGTGTTTGCACAAAAGCAAATGGAAATGCACAGTTCAGAAAATGAATGTGTTCCCTAGAGGAAAAGGAGGCTTTCCTGAGCAGCAGAGAATGGAGAGCACATAAGATGTGGTCCCCAGTGTTTTGTGAACAGACTTTAAGTAATGACGTGGTTTTCTTGCAAAGACGCCAATCAGAGTCTATAATGCGGTGTGTCCTCTGTCATCCTGCAGATCGGAGGCTTACATGGCACACACACAAAGATGTAGGTTATCTTAAGACTTAAAGTTCAGGGAAGGGAGCCTTTTGGGAGGAGGAGGCACACTGGAAGGAGGAGATGCTTTCCACTCATTGCCAATAACAAAGCAGTGTAGGTGAGGGTATCTGCATGTTGCATGCATGTTTGTGTGCCAGTGATGGATGTTTTCTATTGCTACCACATTCCTGCTGAGAGACTGTGCTCCTTCATGGCTCTGGATGGATTTTTGCTCTGTTGGGTTACACAGAGTGCATAAACACTTATAAAGCTGATAAGAGCAAGCGGTGCTCCTGTGTGACACAAGTACCGATCACGACGGTGTGATTGGTCCCTCACAGCGTGTCTGTGTTTCCCACTGACCTGTAAGTGTATCTGGGCACTCTTATTAGTGTCCTCCCCTCACATCTCCACGTACATTTTCTAAACACAGTGACTTGAATTATGGTACTCGTTACCAAAAGGGTAATGTCAGTACTGTGTTTGTTAATGGACGTATTTGTGGGGTTTTGCCCACTCTGTACTACAGGCCATTCAGAATGAGAGAAAAGACCACTCAGGCCTTATTAAATCCCTCCTGGAGCTAGTGTTAGCATGTTTCACCAAGAGCTCCCCTGTGTATCACTGTGTTCCTGGGGCTGTAGGCAGGAAAAAGCACCGCAAAGTACTGCCCAAACTGTCTGACTTGGAGTGCAAATGCAGAGACACGTGGAAAATGAAAGAAGGATTTTGATAGATGTTGGAACTTCTCAGCTTTTAGGTATAAAAACTGGACTTTTAAAAGTGTGCTCAATAATACTGGTTATGGAACCAGGCCACTGATGCAAATAGAAATAGGGTCTTTGTTTTGACTAAAGAAGCCATCAAGGATCTGTCTGTATTGTGCCATGGTGCAATGTCCAGGCTATGCAGTAAATCCCACTTCTGCTGCTTGTTTTTTGTCAGCTGAAAGAGCTGCAGGGCATTTGATTTGATCACACTGAGCCAAGAAGTGTCTCCATTCCCTTGACCAGGTAAATAATGCTGAGTTTTCTCAAAGGGAACTGGAGCTGCTTCTTTCAGGTGGACATCTAGAGATGGGCTATAGAGAGCAGAGGGAGAAAGAAAAAGGTGTGAAATCTTGCAGAACAAAGAGGGTGCAACATACCAGGTACCACTGTGCCTTTATTATGGGGTCTGCATTTGTTTTGTAAGTGATGAGAATATGGGAGTTTGGGGATGCTGTGACGTATTGATCTTTATTGCACTTGTGATGAATGTGTGATTAAAAAAAAAAGATAGCATTTCTACCCAAATGATTCCTATGTTCCAGATATTTGTATCATCATTTCCTAAAAGGCAGAGTTAATAAATAGCTTCCTAAATGCACAACAACACTGAGGCAATCTGAATGGCATAAAAATAATAGGCGCAGACGTGGAGAGGTAAGACACTAACCACATTTGTTCTCAGCCATATAGGTGGAGGGAGTATGGCAATTTCCAAAGCAGGCAGACAGCTAGCAACATTTTTCTTCAAAAGGGCAGAATTTGACTTTTACCCTTTGTGAGGGCATTGAGTCGCCTGTCTGCAGAATCTTCATTTGGCCTGCAATCAGAAGGGGCACTGTGCAGAATAATGCTGATGTCATTTCTCAGCTGAAGCTTATGCTGTCTAAAGTATCAGGACCCAGACATCTTTCCAGCAGCAGAGCAAGTGAAAACACCTCATTCTGTTTGTAACTTCTCAACTGTGTCCACACTTCAGATGCCAGTTTTTACAAAACATTCCTAGATGCTACAAGAAAAACAGACTCCGTAAAGGTCAAGCACTGAACGATGTATCATGACCCACATTTAACCTTGGCACTGTCAAGAGTCAGGGCTTGCACAAGGATTGCCTTTGACATGGTATTTCCTAGATCATTGCAACTATGGGAGCTGCTAATTATCTGTGAATAGCTGGAAAGGTAAAACCTGCAATTTCCTTATCACCCTGGGCCGTCTAGTCGCAGCTGCAGTGGGCTAATATAGGATGCTAATATTGTGCAATGTAGGTAAACTCTGCAGTGACAAATGACTTGGAGCCATTTTCAAGGTGACATTTTGATCAGGGAGCTTGTGCCCAGTGTTTTCTATTAAGCATTTAATTTCACTGTCTGGTTAATCAGCAGAAGATCCTTTCAAAAATCCATCATGTCATTTGTCATATGTGATACGTCAGGACCATTGCTGCTTGCTTAGAATGAAGGAGGGGCTTGAAAAATAACAAATCTTGCTTTTGCTTGAAAGTAAAAGTGCTTAGAAGTACAAAAAAAGCTATCTAGATGAGAAACCAAAAATGTAAAGGTTTACACAGCCTGACAAGTAATTCATTATGCAAATACTTCCCAAAGCAATTCTAGCCTGTGTAGCATTATGACACTTGATAAAATCAGTATTAACAATCTGTGTCTTTTGAAGCTGTCATAAGTCTTGGGCATTTTATGTAGATCAAATCCCCAGCATGCTTTCCTTTCTTAGTAAGCCATTTTCTACATCTAGAAGGCTCAAGTACTAGAATGACCTGCAAGCTTCTGTCAGAATTGGTCTTTCTTTTCCCATACTGTAAATGAGAAATGAGTTTTACACATGCTCACCAAAAATACACTTCTCTGTCAAGTCAGTGTCAATACAGATTTGGGTTGAAATGTGCTTGAGACTTGTTCTTGACTACTTGATTCTGACAGGGCTACACATGTATCTTGTTTAATGAAGGCAGCTTCCAAATGTCAGTGACGGAGACCTACAGACAGACTGTGAGACACTCTGCTGACTTAAATACTGTCATTTCCCAAAACTGTTAGCATTGTTGCTCACCTTGAGACAAAATGACCTGGACAGAACCGTGTGCTTCCCAACAGCAGTTCTGCTTCACTGCTGAAAGTACATAATGCATGAAACCCATTGATGGGAGTTGTCTGCAGTCATTAGTTTTCTTCAAATCTCACCTTTTCCCCTTTGTTTCACATCAGTCATTGCCTCTTGGATCTGTGAATGATGCAACCAAGAAACCCTTGAGCTTCCACAGAGTGCAGTCTTGAGTGCTGAGGCTGGTTAGGTCAACTGAGCAACACAGGAGCCACACACACATAGTGAATGTCACTGTGGTATTAATTCCAAAGATGGAGGCCTATGTTCTTATGATGCAGCAAGTGTGATAGTATTTATCAGAACAAATTCTTTATCCATCCAGTTCTTCACTGGGCAACAGAAAGCAGAAAATCAAGAAGTACACTAGTCCTTTGTGCAGTGGATATGAGCTTAAGGATTTCTTCTCATTGTCTCTGAACTGAGTATTTTCTGCACAAGAGACACCAGTGAATGATTTGAAATGGTTTTATGATCTGCTTCTATGCCATGCAAACTCCATGAGACTGTCTCTGTACTGAGAAACTATTGCAGAGTTCTTTCTCCTGTGGCATGGGGTTTACTTTAACTTCAAAGAAATGAGCCCTCTGGACAATCATCATGTTTACTCCATTCATTTACATTATATCCATTCCTTTTCCTCAGCCCTGCCATTGCAGTGGTGACTTTGACAGTCAGACCTCATTTATTAGCTGCTTCAGAAGTTTTAGGAAGAAGCTGCTATTTCCCAGATGTTAAAGATGCTGAACTAATGCATGTGGTCTCTTATATGGGGCACAAATGTAATATAGTGCCTATGTCTTTTCTGTCTGAGGACATATCCCATGTTGAACAGGCTAGAAAGTCACTCACTGTCAGATCTTGCTCCCGTTGCAGCTGGAGAGGACAGCACTGCTGGTTTAGGATCTCCAATGATAGAGATTTTCATCTCCAGGGGCAGGGGCAGAAGTCTTAGGGGCTGCTTTGGCTGTTTTGCAGATGACCCTAAAGCATGTGTTTGTACTCTAGTAATTTGTTTCCTGCTTATAAATCAGGGCACATTTATGTTTTCATGCTTTGATAAAAATATTCCTGTAAATTTTTTTGCAAACACCTTTGCTGAGGTACCTTAATAGATGCAGGTCATAATACCACCTGAGCCTGGCAGGGTGACTCAGAAATCTTATTGCAGATTGCAAAAGTGAGTAGCAAATCACTTTCTTCCCCATGGGGCAGCAAGTAGGAAAAACATACACTCATATCCTCTTTCCTTAATGTCTTTGGCTCTGCTGTTAAGGATAAGATTTGTTTGTTTCCACCTTTGTTCTTGTGCAGTATTTGTATGCATTTGACAGAAAGAAGTATTTGGCATACTTGATCCATCAAATCAGTGCAAGAGGCTGACTTGGGAAGTGCTCTGCCCTCAAAGCCCTGATTGCTTTAGTTGAGTCCAGGAAAATGTTAGCAGTATAGGCAGCTGTGTTTGGTGTTCAGGATGCCCTTTTCTGTAGGAGGAACAAGAGACAGGTTTCTTCAAGAAAGAAAAGTGAGTGGCTGCTGAGAAGGTAAACTAAAAGAAAATGGGGAATGAAGAAGCTGCTCTGTGTGTATGATGATGGATTGTTACTGCTTTTTCTGGCTGTGAATATGACTTCTCCTGAGTGGGGAGTGAGCAGTTTGAGAGGGCAGTAAGATCACTCAACAGCAGAGAAGGATTTCTCAGATGGCTTTGCCACTCAAGGATTAAATACGTAGGATAACTAGGTACAAATCTCTTTGTACTGTATCAGATGGCAATGCACTGATATTCTTTGTAAGTCAGCATAAAAGTGTATGGACATCTGCTTGCATTAACCAGTACTTGCAAAATAGTATGGGTTGAGGCATGTGAGGAGTGGGCCACCAGAACTAGACTCCAGGTGTGCAAGGCGCAGAGGGATCTACCGCTGCTAATGCTGTTTCTTAGGGGAAAATGCCACGTGCTCATTAAGTTATTTCTCTATATATTTCTGTAATCTCTTGTACTCATGATATAGACTGTTAGTACTGACCATTTATACAAAAAATATCTTTAAACAAAGTATTTCAGATGTGAATTTTAAATGCAGTAAACTAGATTTGATTTACTTTAATAATTCTTGTAAAGTAATACTCAGATAGTTGAAAATACCTTACTTTAGGATTTGTATGATTTTTTTTTTCCCTTCATTCCATTATGGTTTTTTCCTTCTCTTGGAAAATGAATCCTGCCTTTACTGTTGATTTTAGCCATTGTTGGTTCTTTCCCACAGGTCTGGAACTGATTTTGCTCTATATGTTTTTAATGGAGCTGAAGTAAATACAGTGCTTTGTTTAACTTTCTTTTTGTGCCACAATACCCATAGGTGTAAAAAAATGTAGAGCTTCTGTGGCACTTCACAGAGATTTAACTGACTGTTCATAACCAGCTTTGCACTAATTTTAGTATTGGGTTTTGCCTTAACCTGGCACTTAACTCAGGTTTGGTCCAGCTGTGTTTCAGGACCTCTTGTTATCTGATAGAACCATTTGGCCCTGCTGCACACACCTGTGTAACCAGCATCCTCACTAACATCATCACCCATTATTTATTGTTATTATTGCCCTGGCGAGGCTGCATCTGGAGTATTGTAACCACTTCTGGACCCCTCAGTTCAGGAAGGACCTCAGGGATCTGCTTGAACGAGTCCAGCACAGAGCCACAAAAATTATTAGGGAGTGGAACATCTTCCTTATGAGGAGATCCTGAGGGAGCTGAGGGCTCTTTATCCTAGAGAGGAGGAGCCTGAGGGGTGACGTCATTCATGTTCATAAAGATGTGCAGGGTGAGTGCCAAGAGGATGGAGCCAGGCTCTGCTGGGTGATGCCCAATGACTGCACAAGGGGCAGTTGGAAGTTGAGGCATAGTAAGTTCCATGGAAACAGGAGGGAAAATGTTTTCCCTGTGAGGGTGACAGAGAACTGGAACAGGCTGCCCAGGGGGATTGTGGACTCTCCCTCTCTGGAGATATTCAAGACCTGCCTGGATGTGTTCCTGTGTGATCTGCTCTACATGATGCTGCTCTGGCAGAGGATTGGACTGGATGAGCTTTCGAGGTACATTCCAGCCCCTGACATTCTGTGAATCTGTGATTTTCGTATCTGCTGCTCACCTAGTGCTGTCTCTTGTGAGCAACACTCCAAAGGCCTTAGTTTCCATTCTCTGCCTCTCCACCATTTCACCCTGCAATGTACCTCTTGGATGACACAGTTTCTAAGAAATACATTTTAAAATAGCACTGTGTTAATAAATATTTTTTTATTGGGGGAAATGCATTCAACCATTTGGGGTTATAAGCCTCGGTGCTTGCCAAACAACTGTTACACACTCATCTGCTTGGCACCAAAATGCAAAGATGAAGGCTGCTGTCTGCAGGTTGCTCAATGGTGTGATGAGTGTGCTGGGAGGGGCTGGCATTACTTGTTGAGTAGTATTTGCTTTATCAAGTAATATCTTTCTGCACCATCCTTTTCCTGTCATGCTTTACTCTGCCCCACTCTACCTTCCTTATGCTTCTTCACTCCATGGCCCTTTACCTGGTCAAGCCTTTCTCTTGCTTGATCTTTCCTAGAGCACTGCCTTCAGTAACCTTATTCTCTTCTACCAGGACCTCTGCCTTCCAGTGACAGTTCCACCAGCTGGTGTTTGGGTCAGTGTAACTGCAGAGCTACCTTTGCTCCAGCTCTTGGCTCTGTTTGGCAAGTGCCAGAAGAAGACCCCTTCTATTTCTGTGTAACAGGTGGAATTACAGATAATGACAAATGATGTCCTGTAATGGTCTAGTTCTTCCTTGTCCTGTTGACACTACAACTATGTGAGAGCTTTTGATCTGAACGGCTGTCTCCTTGAAACACCACCCCTCTCCCCTCCCGTTTTGAGACCTTGCTATTGGTTACCCCCTGGCCTGTGGGTGTAGGAGTGCTGTCATGGGGTGGCTGTTGGCTTTGCTGTCCTTGCAGCCTCATCAGCTCAGGGCAGTTCCTCTGGGGTGCTGAACAGGGCATGATGGTGATAGTCCTTGCCACGGGATGGGGATAGCTGTGCTTCTTTGTGTTTGCCAGCTGCTTCTCCCCGATCACCCTTTTCTGCAAACACCCTCCTGAGCATTTATCAACTGCAGAAAAATTAATCAAGTTTTCTTAACCAGTTGATTTGCCTGTGGCTGATCGAGTGACAAATAGTCTACATTCTTGCTGAATTTGGTGTTAATACTGCCTGTCCTGCATTGACACAGCCTGCTCCCACAAGCCTCTTCCTCCCAACACAGAAGACAGGGAAATTAACACACACCAAAAAAAAAGAAAAAGAAAAAAAAAAAAAATACTGGAAATGAGATAATGCAATGCACAATTACTTTCCCCTATCTGCAAAAGAATGCAGGCAAATGCAGAAGCAGCAGCAGAAGCCAGCAACCTACACCTACCCCCAACCCCAGCCTGCAGCCAGCCCAGCAAAACCAGACCAACACCCCGCACCCCGAAACTGAAAGCAGACACTGGAACAGGAATCTTCTCATGTTCCAGTCTGAACTTCAAGTCCCATCATACTTTGGTCCAGCCATAACTTTCATTTTGAGGCTGGCATGACAGCAGCATGGTGTGAATACCAGCAGCAGAGTCAGCTCAGCCTGTGACACTTGCCAGCTCCTAACACTTTGAGGGTGGTGGTGTGATTTTGTTTGTTCTTCTGACAACTTCATGTTCATTTTGATTTGAATTAGATACTATGTTTGAAAGTTAAATTTGTACTTTGGCTCTGTAGCTTTGAGCAGGTGATTCTTCTGGCTGCTTTTTTCATCTCAAATCTGTTACCTACAAGAATTTTCACATTTTAGTGTGTTTTTTATTGTTTGAAGGCTGCTCTCAGTCGTTGCCTCTCGTTGCTGTGCAGTCTTTCCCTGTGCTGGCATGCTCAGCCATGGGATGGTTCCTGGGAAGACCTTACACAGATCTGACTCCAACCACCCTAGCCTGGCTGTACCCTAGAGGTATTTGGTGCTGATGGCAAAGCCATGATGATGCCACTGGCAATGGTCAGTGGTATCTGCAGAGCCATGAGGAATATTTTCCTTTGTGCAGTGAAGCACAGGTCACTGCCACAGCATCCTTGCTGTGGTTGCCTGAGATTAGCATTCGTGCTCTGTTGTGCTTTCTCCCATGTGTGTATATTCTAGAGTTCTCTTAATGGACCTTTTCCTCACAAGCACTTGAGCAGACTGGTGGCTGAAGGGCTGTTTGGACTTTTTGAGTAATGTTGTTATGAACTTGGCTATACTCTCCTGTAGTAAAAACTGCTGTCCACTATTTAGAGGCTTGGGGCTGCTGGGGAACATCTGATTTATAAATGGCCTCTTTTCAGCTTCCTCCTCATCTTAAGAAGATATAAGCAGGTAATTAGCTAGTTGCCAAGAAGGCAGTGGAAATAAACTTTAAAATTCCTCCTTGTAAAATGATTTATTTAACAGTTTTGTTCTGACGTGTGTTTCATGCTTTAATCACCTGTCTGTGGCTGTGAAACTGGCCAGGTCTCAATCTTATGCTGTTAGATTTTAGAGAACAGATCCTACAATCCTGTCTGGGTTTGTTTGCTATTTTGTTGCCACATGTGAGAGTTTCTGTTGGCTTTCCAGTATGTGCTGAATTGGATTGTAACAGATTTTACACTAAAGACTGATGTTCAGTTTTCTTTCAGTCCTATCTCGATTACTGTGGTTTCTGGGAGCAATCAATATTCAGAATTGTATTGAACTCTTCTGCAGTGGCTTTCTTTCAGGGGCATTACTTGTATTTGATCATCATTGCCAGTTTCCCTGGGTGATGAAACTGTTCAGGTGCCTTCAGTAACAGCTCTGTTCCTGTTATAGTTACTGTTTGGAACTGGAGTTCTGGTATCTGCAGGAATAGAATAGAATAGAATAGAATAGAATAGAATAGAATAGAATAGAATAGAATAGAATAGAATAGAATAGAATAGAATAGAATAGAATAGACCAGGTTGGAAGAGACCTTCAAGATCATTGTATCCATCCCATCATCCAACACCACCTAATCAACTAAACCATGGCACCAAGTACCCTATCAAGTCTCCTCCTAAACACCTCCAATGATGGCGACTCAACCACCTCCACGGGCAGCCCATTCCAATGGGCAATCACGCTCTCTATGAATAATTTCTTCCTAACATCCAGTCTAAACCTCCCCTGGTGCAGCTTGAGACTGTGTCCTCTTGTTCTGGTGCTGGTTGCCTGGGAGAAGAGACCAACCCCTGCCTGTCTCCAACCTCCCTTCAGGTAGTCTCCACCTGAAAGCTGATAAAAAAGAAAAAGTCTAACAGGTGTTGTCAGGGCTCTTCCAAATTCCTTCCATTCCTTTTCATCCTCCCTGACCATTTCTTTTGATGGTAATTCTCTTTTTCCCAAAGCTCATAATCTCAAAGTCCTCTTTGAGACTGAGCCTTCTTCAGAAACTCATGGTAATCAGATTATATGTGGAACAGCCTTAGCATCAGCCCAATAGCCTTTATAGATACTGAATGACCCTTTGTGAAGAACTTACACCAGGTACACAACTCTCTTCAATCGTCTGTTATCTGCAGGCTTCCTTATATCTGCTTCATTTAAGCATTTTTCCCTTTGTATAGGTCTCCTTTGTCTTTCAGAATGTAAGTCTTTAGCATCTTCCCCCGCTTGCTGAAACAGTCACAGTAATGTTTGATGAAAAAGATTCACATCTGTAACTCATCACTTGCTATTTTTATTCATTGTTAGAGCAAGGCCATGAATTCACTAAAAACAAAAACCTCTTCCTTAAAACCACTCAGGGAAGGCCCTAGTTTGAGGTGCTCAGGATTCATATTTACAAACACCTTCCCCAGGGAAAGCCCTAGGGACTTACGGTAAACCTCAGGGTTTACATCCAGAGCTGCTGACAAACCAGCCTCTCTTTGATAGATGGATCCATTAGAATTTTCTAATTACAAGCAAATTTCCAGGTGTGTTCACCACGTTATAAATGAAACCTGTCCATTTGTGCACAGTGGTGGCCTGCAGGTCAGCCATACAGGATCTATAGCTCCTCTTCTGTCGCTGGACCAAATTAATCAGATGCATTTTTCACAGATAACCTTTGCAAAAGTGACTGATTCATGACTTGGTAATGCAGACTGCTAGCAAGAACATCATCTCCAAATAAAGGAAGGAACTCAGCAAGACTACAACATGTCAAATGCATCAGTCTCAGTGTGTTAAAACTCTTCCAAGGCTGGATGCTACTGTTCTGAAAGTAGAGAAATCTGCCACATCAAAGAAAGAGGGTTTTACTGCATCTGTGGTCAGATTCTGCCTATGTCACATCTATGTGTCAGAGAAAATCTTTCCTGGTTACACGGGCTTGCTGTCAGGTGCCCCATGTGTATGCATTTCAGGACAGAATGTGATCGCTACAAACTATTACAATTTCTACCAGATTCTGTCATTCAGCTTCTTTAGAACTGCGATTCTTAAGAGAGAATTGAAAGATGCACACATCAGTAAAACACAGCCAGCCTTTGTGTGATCCTGTATCCAGGGATAGATTTAGGTTAGATTCTCTATGTTCCAGTCACTTGGAAGATAAAACAGCCTGTCTTTTAATTTTGTATTGAAGAATATTCTTGACATCTTTCAAACTGAGATTAGGTTAGCAAAGGCATAGCCTGGCTTATGCTGGAAAATGAAACAGGTTCCTAATTGTCAAAAGATTAATCCTTGGCAGTCATCCAGGGCAATATTTGCTGTAGCAACTTGGTATCCATCACAGTTACGGACCAAAGGTCTTGTCATGTATGTATTCCTTGCAGCAGTACCGTAGCAGGGCAGTGCAGCCTCACTACCCTGGGCTGTTAGTCTCTGGGAAACTCTATCCATTCCTCAATTAGTGCCCTCTCAGGGGTCACAGTCTGATGACTGCACTGTTTTAAAGAGTGAGATAGAGAGCTCAGTTGTATTAAAACCAACTACAACAACAAAACCCAAACTAAAACCAAACCAAACAAAAAAACCCCAAACCCTGATTTTTTTGTACCTCACAGTGTTTCTTGTTATGGGTTTTAGGATTTTTGCTCTGCCAATACTAATAACAAGAATACTAGTGAAATGTGAGACTTTTTGGGGTTTTTTACCTGCATAGTCACCTTTACCTGTAGGTTGTTGCTGCTTGAATTGGGTATTTATTTATGTATAAATTATCTTGCTTCCTGAAGTGCAAAGCTGCTGTAACAGCCTCTTCATCTGCCAGCATTGCCAGTCTTGTCCCTGGTTTTGAGTACCATCTTTTTCATGGGAGGAACGTAACCAGGGACAAGCCCTTGTTGTCCTGCAAACCAAATTGCAGAGGAGGTGAGTATTAGAAATAGGTCATATAAAAATTACTAAAGCTAGCTATCCTGAGCTTGTTGTCCTAGTGTAGCTACAAAGCACAAAAATCTGCAAAATGCTGCCCCTGTATCCCCCTACAGCTGTGTAAGCCACCTCTGCTGTGTTTTGGGTGAGTACTTCAGGGTAGCTTTAGAAGATTTTTCAAAGGGATTTTCTTTCTCTTATTCACCACAGAAACAGCAATTCAGAAAATGGTCTCCCTTGGTTTGATATTCATTGTCACTGATTCCATGTGCCCCTTGACTCTCCACACTGCTAGCTGGCAGGAGACAGCCTACAGTTTTCAGTGCATGGCAGGGAAAAAAATGGAGAAAAATTTAGTCTGATGCAGACTGAAAATGAGAAAGGGGCCGGGGGGAGGATTTACAAATTCGGGTGTGGCTTCATTTGACTCCCATTCTGCACTGCAGAGATTGACAGAATGATGGGGTGCAGGTAGAATCAGGACTTGATCCCCCCATTGATGAATCTCTGCCCATTTAAGTGCTTTCTAAGCTCAAGGGAAAGGGGCACATTGACAAGAGTCTTCTGCTGCACTGCAATCTATATTTGGATCCCTCCTGTAAAGCTGATGTGGGTAACATCACATGTAGCCAGAAGACACCCTAATGAGGCCACAGCCACATGTATTGATGCATCAGAGGTACTCAGTTAAGGCTGGCATCATTTCATATGTGGCAGATTCCCTCCAGATCTCCGGGTAGTGTAATATCTCTGAGTGCAGTCTGAGACTTGCTCCACCTGCCCTGGATCAAACCATGTGCTTTTGGGGTATGAACAGAGACGTCTTCCCAGACGTGGGGAAAATGCCATCCTATCCTCATTTAGATGTGGCAGCTGTTGTCACTTAATCTCATAAAGAAAATACAGCCAAATTTCCACAAACTGCATCAGTCACACAGCCTCCTCCAATGCCTTGAATGAACTGCATATTTTTGTTTTGCAGGAATCTCCCGTTATAACCCACTATTCTGCCTGAGTATTTCCTCTGTGTTGTACAGGAAACAGTGGCTAAGTGATTAATAACCAGCCTCGGTTTTACTTTCCCCTCTCACTGCAGCCTTGTCATGAAATAATGTGACCCACAGATGTCTGAGCAAAGCAATCAATTGCTCTAATACAGATGCTGTTCGGGCTTGCTCAGTGAAAGTGAGCTGTTGCAGGGAGAGGAGCTCAGGTGTTCCTGCTACTTTGATCATCTCTCCTTTTTTGGCTGTTTTGCATAAATTTGGAGTGCTGAAAATTCCCAACAAAGCACAAGGGAAAACAGCCTGCAGTGAGTACCAGTTGCAGAGGCTCAGGAGGGAGCTAGTAAGCAGGTTTGCTGAAGAACGGCAGAGTTAGCTCTAAAAATTACCATTTGCTGGCTGTGGAAAAGTCAGGAGGTGCGTGACCTACACAATATATTCTCAGTGCTTGCTTGATTCTCTGCTAAAAGGGAGATAATGTAAAACAAGGCCTCTGCACTTCAACAAGTGAAAACTCTCAGTCATAGTTAATTTTATCATGTGTGTCACCTTTCACAATGTTTAACGTTTTCTGGAGTGTGAGGGAAGGAAATTAAAATCTCAAGCAAGTTTTATCAGGATTTACTTATGAGTCTGGTGTATGGGCAGGGATAGCTGGCAAGAGAAACATCCCAGTGGTAAAGCTCACAGAGTCGGGAAGGTTCAGACTGATGGTCATTTTTGTAACAGAGGGCAGGATGAGCCAAATTGCAAGCTGATTGAATCTTTTAAGAATTGCTAATAATTTCTATACTACAAGTCTATAATACACTCTTAAAGCGTCAGCTAATGCACTGGAGTCATCTGGGCTCCTGCGGGAGAGTGCAGGCAGCCCTGGTGTGTGGCACCGAGAGATGGCATGAGTGGGGCTGGCTAACGGAGGGTGTCACCCAAGCATCACACCAGGCCTTTGCTTTCCTGAGTGTTTTTTTCTAAAGACATGTTTAAGAAGTAGGGAAGAAAAAAAGTTGTATTATATTTGGTAGTAGCAGCAGCAGGAAATTGTACTATGTAAAAGAATATGATGAAGTGGTGATACTGGCCACCCTTCTTAGTAGTAACTGAGCAAAGGAAGCAGAATACACACACCCATTGGTGGCTCGTTTGACTGAAGGTAAGAAATTCTTCATTTAAATCCACTGGCTGGGGAGAGAACTGGGGAGAGAAATCTAGAAAATGGATGGATTAAAGCAGAATTAACCTAGCACCAAGTTGCTGTAGGATCTGCAAGGATTTCTGCTGTTGGTGTGTGTGTGGAGGGGTGTATTCCTTTTCCAGCATTACCATTTCATTCGTTTTGGTTTTTTTTTTTTAGAATATCAGTAGTATATTAGCCTGGAATCCTTAAGTATTTTGTTCTACATCAGCTTTGTCAAATAACAAGAAGCAGAAAATTTTAGTGAAAGAGGAGAAGAGAAAGGGAGAGGTAATTCCGCAGTGGACAGAAAAAATTACAGTGTTTGGCCACCTTACTCTTGTCTGCCACAGTTCATACAGTCCAGTGCTTTATAGAAGTAGCCAATGTCTTGCTTTTGCTTGCTTTTTGTTAACGGAAAGACCGAGGTTCTCTTTCAAAGTCCTTAGCTCGAGGGGATGGAAATTGGCCACCTTTGTGTTTCTTTTTCTCACCCTTACCTTAAGGTACACCATTGTCTTGCAATAACGAAGCCTAGAAACAATGGTAAAGAGTTAACATCAAGGACTTCAGCACACCACAGAAAAACTGCCCCGCAGTCCTGCTGGAAAGAGGTTTCTATAGAACATCCGAGTTAAGCATGGCAATTACAAAGAAGCTCCAAGTGGTCTTTGCTTGAAATTGCTAATGTACCACATTGCATTATCACAAGAATTCCCATGCAAGAACAGTTTGCAGATAGTTTGCATCGGCATACTTTGTGCAAAAGCTCTAGGGAACAGCTGGCATCATGAGTTCTTGTGGCACATGTGAATTTATAGCACTCACAACATGCTGAAGTATTTTGCCTGTAGCTGAAAAACAACACAAATGAAGAGAAAACTCAGCCCTGGAAATCCGTTTGCCAATGCCTTTGCCATTGCAGCTCTGAATAACATTTAGTTTAGTCTTTATTGTGAAATTCAGATTCCTTTATTTACCATCTTCTTGCAACTGAGTGTGAGAACTTGTGGCATGTGTGTATATTTCTTTGAGTGTGTATATATAGCTTTGAAATTAATAGACATTGCGTAAAGACCGGGAAGTTGAGAGCTCCATCACCAAGTATTTCTTTATTCCAGTGCTTTTGAATTTCTGATCAGAAATTGATTTCAGTTAATTGCAGTCTCCTGTGTGAGCTTCTGTTGCTCTCGGTAAATCAGCTGATTTTAAACAAATCCTGACAAACACTGTTAGAAGGGGTAAAATAACAATGTAGGGTAGACGTCTGAATTAACGAGCTCTCAGCCCCTTTGTACATATATATTCACTGAATGAGCACCAGGACAGATGAAAACTATAAAGCAGGAATTCCCTTCTCATTTGGAAACAAGTAGGAATTTGCACATTTGCTGCTCAAATGTTATTTAAGAAGCCAGACTGGTGGGGAAAAAAAGAAAGAAAATAGTGTAAAGGATTCATCAAATTCCTTTGGAACTATTAGATTGAAGTTACAATATAGATATGATTACAGTACATTCCCTAATTATTTAGATGCTTGTAAAAATTGATTTTATGTAAACATAGCTTGTTCTAAATCAGCCAGGTCTTTGCAGTGAACATACGTTTCTTAAAATTTATTGACCTGTTGTTCACATGTGTTACTTTACTAGCACTTAATGGTCTGTTTAGATAGTCGTGGTGTGTATGAACTCCCAGTGCACTACTCCAAGCACCACACGTTGACAGGTAGCTGCCATGTAGATAAAATAAGGGGTCCTACTCCAAAGCATACAAGGACACACAATCGTTAGTTATTTTCTAATCTAAAGCAGGGATTTCCTTGGCAGGCAGAGGAAAAGAAGTGTTCTGGTCTTGCGTTATCTTTGCAGCTGAGTTCTGCACTAAGTCCTGAACCAACATGCAGTGAGGCCAAAAGCAAACAAGCAGGCAAGCTAGCCCTGCACAAATGCAAATGATTTAAGGAGCCTAAGCTTTGAGAGTTGTTTTCTGAATGCATTGTGAAGACAGTGGCTGAGATTAAAAACTTATTTGGTCTTTCAAACTCTCCTGAAAGATTAAAGACTGATGATGAACAGGTAGATTACTTTTGTAGGGGATAGAGATCACTTTAAAAACCCCACGTTGTTAAAGAAACTTGCTGTGATGCTTTTTCATTCTGTGGATAAACAAAGCTTTCCAAAAAGAAAAAAAATAAACCAACAACAAAACAAACAAACATCACTACTTTTACATTGCTTATTTTCTGCTGGCTGTAACTTCTTTTTTCTTTTTTTTTTTTTTTTTTTTTTTATTCCTTAATTTTTCAGACCCCTGTGTATGTTGTGAATTGAGATCACTCGTTTTAACGTTTAGGTTTCATGGAAAAGTTATGCCAATTATATGTTATGGATCCATATGGCTCAAGTTTCTACCTAAACTTTGCTTTGCTGTTTCTACATTGATAAAGCTCAGCATTTCCAGAGACCACCAGTTTTCTGCTTGCTTTTTGTGATTGTGGATCAGCAACATAGTTGTCTTAATTTGACACACTCCACTGCTGGAGTGTCATTTGTCCTGCCAAACATAGTGGTTATCACAGTGTCTGTAAATACTCAGCCCCTAGAAAGTATTTATCCTAGCTTTAAATGCCTGGTTTGAAAATGTCGCCCTAAGATTTGTAGTAATACTACATCATACCATCTAATAAACTACTCTTGGTATGTTTGTGGCCTGGGGAATTCAGCAGCAATTTTTTCATAGGAAAGCTACTTTATGTCAGTGTTTAAATATTTCATAGGGTTCTTAAGTAAAGAATATACTACATTACTGTTTTCTTTCATATAGACTGACTAATCCCATGATCCCTAACTCCTAAAAACAATAGCCTCACAACTCTTAAATCACTTGGGTCTGAAATAATGAATTTAAATAATAAATAGCTATGGAAAATGCCCTTTTAAAAAAAATGAATAAATTTTGCCTATATAATTCTGTCTGTGCTAATTTCCACAGCATTGTGAATTTTCTTAACAGTCATCCATTAAAACTGACAACCGGTACTTTTAACAAGCAGGCTGTCTGCTACCTGATATATTTGAACACAGTTTTTCAGTAAGGGAAATGTCACATAGACCTGACAGATTATAGATCTGCAAATCAGAATCAAAGGCACAAAAATGGTTGAAAAACATTCTTTGAGACAAGCTCCAATCAGTAAAGCATTCCTCCGCAACGCAGGACAGTTTTGTACTTAAGTTTCTTATTTCTTTCATTCAGTTTTTTGGCCCTAGCAGCTGCAGTTTAGGTCAGGAGGGTGCTGAAGCCTAGATTGTCAACCTCCAGAGCTGTCTATTTTGAATGGCTGTGTTTAGTGATGGAAGTATTCGCCATTGGTTCTGTCCACTAACAGGTGATCTGATTTTACCGTGCTGAGCGTGAGCAAATGGTGTTGAAGCTAAGGAAACTACAATAGCATGGAGCCCCTGAGAGATTTAGGTCTACAGATTTTACTCTTAGAGGTCCCTCTTACTGAAAGTCATGTGGTCATGCCTGATTATGCCAACTTTTTCCTCCCTGAGTATCAAGTGTATGCTGAAGTTGACTTTCCAGCAGCTCCTACTGTTGAGTGAGACCACTGAAAGAATTTATTTCCCTTGGCTGTAGCACTCAGCTCTGTACCAGTCTATCCTGCTGCACTGTACCCCACATTGTCCTTGGGGATATAGGCTAAATGTGAGCATTGGCTCTTTGGCTGTCTCTGCCAGTGCTGGGAGGTAGGCCTTTGTGGCACCTGCCAAGGAACATAGCTCTCCCATTCTGGCCTCTTGGCTAGGTGACCAACCTCATCATCCTGGCAAAAGTCCTGTCCCCCTCTTGGCAGATGACATCCAGAAGAGGGTGAGGTGTGTATGCTAGACACGTTTAAAAAGTTGTCTTATGAACTAAAGTTCATTTAGCTGGATAGGGGCTAGGTTAATGATGACTAAGCTGACTAGCTAATTATTAGACAGAATTGGGGCTGAGCTAATGAGTGAAGATGGAGTGGGACCTTCCCAGAAGACATCTGCATTGTCTCGACACCAGACTTTACTTGCAGGGGAAATCTAGCAAGTTTTACTAACCTGGGTAGCAGTTTTTCTTCTCACCACTGAGAAATCAGCAAAAGCTTTGTTGTGCTTGTGTCATTACTGTGCCCTTTTGAATAAACTTGGTGGAGTGTAAGTGACCAGTAAGCTCAGATCCAGTTTAACGTGCCAGTGGGGATGTTAAGAGACATCCTGTGATTTCAGTTAAACCCTGCACAGGTGATCAATAGTACTCTTGGTATGCTCAAAAGGTATTTTCCTAACTTTTGTCACTTCAAGAATGTCATCAAAAGAGGTATGGCATGACTTTCACTTAAACCCAGCCCACTTGGGAGACACGTGCAGAAAAGACAAAAGTATTTTTCCCCTCGCTTTCAACAGATACCTCTCTATATCTCAGCTGAAGAAGCATAACACTACTGAAGGCACTGACTTCTTGCATATATGCTTAAATATTAGGAAGTACAAAGCAACACAAAAATTCTGTGGTTTTAATAAAGGTATTTTTTATAAGATGTGCAAGTACCCAGGGATGTGCAAGCAGATGAGACAGTAAGAAACTTCCAAAACTTTTGGGTAAGTCCTGAGTGGTTGCTAGTTGGTCAGATTCCTTGGATGGGTCTAGTGAGGAGATCGAAATGTTGTTAGCCAAATGGAATCAATTCTTCCTCAAACTGGGCAGTTCCAGAAATGGCAAAGATCACTTACGCAAGGACTCCAGCCCTCTGCTAACACTGCTGCTTGGAAAGACAGTGCCTGTCACAGTTCTGGCTCACAGCACTTCTCATGGGCTTGAAGTCTGACACCTAGTCACACAGGCTCTTTCTCCACTACAATGTGACCTATGGTCCTGAGAGGCAGCAAAAGCCATAGGAAGCTCTTCAACTCACATGGTTCCTACCTATGTCGCTGGTTAGAGCTTGGATGCTGCAGGGGTTCAAAGGCTATCAGAAAAATAGGCAGGGTCAGGGCATGGCCCAGTGTGGTTGTGTGTACTGTCAGTTAACACACAGGCCTCCTCTCCCAGCCAGACATGGTTCAGAGGTCAGCTGAGCAAGAAACTAAGCACAGATGTATCCCCAGGCCAAGGCTGTAATGTAATGGGAGGTGCTTTGCATACAAGCTGTTCCTTAGGGCTGGAACTGAGCTCTGCCCTAAGGTATTTATGAACGTAGTCAGGAGAAATTGTCACGTCTGTGCACAGACCCTCTGGAATCCACAGGGAAGAGTTTATAGTAAAGTGTTGTTTGGATCCAGATTCCCAGTCTGGTTGAGGAGTAGTGGTGATGCAGAATAGTCACTGCCTTTTCACTAAGGTCAAGGATGACAAATGGGACAGGTGTGCTATCTTGGGACTCTGACAATGTGGAATCATCAGGAGAAAAATTCTTTGTTTTTCCTATGATGAACTGTCCATTGCATTTAATCAGTAATAGTTATAGCTAAGTCTGGTATCTTCACATAAACTTTGACCATGCCATCGTGAGTGTGACTAGAGCTCTTGAGGTGGGGTTCAGGCAGCAGGGACATGCCACCTTTAATAACATTCATGTTTTCCTACTTGTCTACTGTTAGATTCAGATCCCACACATATAATCTTTTTATTAAAAACTTTCTGGAAAATTTTATCTTCCCATATTAGAGATCTTTTTCTATTAAGATATGTTTCTGGTCTCACTGGAAGGTCCTTATTAGCAGCATTTAAAAACCCTCCCAACAGTGAAGTTATAATCCCTGAAGCTGTAGCTTTACATATATATAGTCATTCCCTGCTCCCTCTCCACCATTTGAAGTCCTCTAAGTTCTTCCCCTGTATTTTTTTTAGGATTATGTTTGTTAAAGATAGTAAACTGAGACATGAATCAAAGGGATTTTGTGATCATCAAGACTTAAAGTCATCATTGTGTTACATACTTGAGTAGGGTTAAAATAACAACTCACTTTTAATTTAAAGGGAAGATGGGGGAGTATATAAAGAGTATCTTTTTTATGTAGTTATCTAGTAAACAGCAATGTGCCATCTTACGAGGGTGGGACAATAACTAGTAGGGAATACAAAGCTTGTCTTAGAGTGTTTCTAGTACATTTCTGTTACCTCTTTTGCAGGTCCTGAACCACTTTTCTATTTCTTAATTACTCAGTGTTATCAGCCCCAAATATAAAGTAAATCATAATGCTGACATACACATTAAAAATCTTAATAATAGTAATCTAGAATAATTCTTCCTTATCCTTTCATTTCCTAGCCTTTCAGCATGCCAGTCTGGTCATGTTTGTAAGCCACTGTCCGTAAAGCTGAAGACTTCTCCTTAAAAGAAAACTGAGTTGCTCACCTGACTGCTGAAACTTAGATACAGAAAAGAGTTTTTTAACCTCACTGTGAAGCTGAGAGGTTTTGTAAAATTATTTAAGATTTTTTTCCAAACTTCAGTACCTTTCTTTAAGGTGAGGGAGAAGATGTGGAGTCTTAATAAAACTTTGTTACTTAGAATCATCACTGCATCCACTATGACTCAGCCTTGCAAAAGCCATCACAGATCCTCTGCTTTGCTGTGTGGTTGCTTATGGCAGGAGTTGCTGTTAAGCTGAATACCTTTCCGTGATGGAAGTGGAGTCCTGCTTCAATGCCTGGTGCATTACAAAACTTGTCTTTATACAATCAACAGTGCAGAAGTCATTCAGTCACCCAAAATACCTGTGGTAATGAGCAAGAACCACATGATCCTGGCACGTACATCCTCACTGTCACTGTGCTGTAGGTGGTCCATGTAGCCAAGAGTGATTATTAGAAATGTGTTGTTTCCTGAAGCACAGTGTAGACTCCGTGCAGCTCTGCAAAGGACAGAATAGAAACCCAAGCAGCAGACATGCATAAGGTCATGTTGGGATGAGGTGGACATTTGTGTGCTCAAGAACTTAAAGAACGATGATTAAATAAACCTCTTTTGGACTGAATTGTGATTTTAACCCAAAAGTACTAATGTTAAACTGGTGGGAAGTGAGAGGTTTTGCAAGCATTGTTTTGGTCTTGTACAATGGAACTGATACATTTTTGCCAAAGGGAAAATCAAAGAACACAGAAATGTGGTTCCATTAAAAGGATGTTGTTTATTTTGTAAAGGAATTTATGCTACAGTAAACAGCATGGACTTTATAGCTACCCAATAAGTGAGGCATCAAGCCCCAAGAGTTCATAAAGTCTGAGCACGAGACATTTGGATCCAGGTTTTGACAGAGTAGCAGAAATCATACTGGAACAGGCTGCTTAGGGGGTTGTGGAATCTCCCTCTCTGCAGATATTAAAAACCCACCTGGATGTGCTCCTGTGTGATCTGCTCTAGGTGATCCTGCTCTGGCTGGGGGTTGGACTGGATGAGTTTTCAAGGTCCCTTCCAGCCCCTAACATTCTATGATACTGTGATACATGCAGGTTCCAGTTCTGTACTGATATTTCATGCTTCGTTAAGTCCAGCTCTAGATCTCTGAAGAAAGTGAGGCATGCTCTGAGTATCTTAAAATAATTTAAAATTACAGGCTGCCTGTGGAGGATGTCACAAAGTATTTTTGTTCTGGACCCCATGTGATCCTTTGCTAAAGCCTCTTCCTTCCAGTGTCTCGTATCTTAAAGAGGCCTCTTAATTACTGCTTTGTCAGTTGACTCTCTGTGGTTCTTGCTGTCACTATGCTGTCTGTTTTCCTACCTGTCACCTTTTCTTCCTCCTCAGTCTGGGTATGTGTTTGAAGTTAATTGTAAAGGAATAAAATTACACCCAGTTATTTACATAGCAGCTGTCCAAGCACAATATTCTGTTCTCCAGAAGTAAGCACACACACAAAAATTCATCACTTGATTTGCTGTCCTAAAACTGCAGGGTCTTGGGTTTTCTAACTCCTCCTCCTTTTTATGACTAATGGTTAAAAGGTCAAAAAACCTTAATCTGGCAGGAGCACAAAATCTCTGAGTTACTGTCAGACCAGTGTGACTTGCTAGAGCTGTGTAACAGGCTTGTGGGAGAGACTGTCAGAGGAAAGAACCATCTCTGGATCTTTCAGCGGGAACTCAGAACAGGAAAACTGTAGAAATCCCTTATGATGTTTTCTTGGCATCAGTCTTATTTCCTCAGCTCTTGTTCAGGCTGAAAGAAAGGGCTGGTTTGTTTTGTTGTGTTTTGCAGGAAAGTAAAATAAAACCCTAACTATGTTTTTAATATTGGGAGCATAATAAGGTCACTTAAGAAAAAGAAAGTCAACCAGTAAGCCTGGGATGTCTCATTTCTTTAACAGCTACATTGTGTGTGCATCTGAGAGCTGCCAGTTGGATCCTAGTAGGGGAGAAACCACTTTAATTTGTTTGGTTTGTATATGGAATAACATTTTCTTGCCTAGGAATACTTGTTTGTCATCACTCCCCCTTTGTGTTTATGTTCTGCTTGGAAATAGTCTCTGTGCTGTATATGCATTTGCCTGAATGTGCACATAAACAATGTTCCATTATGGCTGGCTCTGCATACTCCTTATTTACATCATATACATTTGGCAGTAAACACGTTGGGGAATGACAGAGAGCAAACTCTTCTAGGCCCCTTTTTCTCCGTTAGCCCAGACTTTCTGCCATATGCTTGTGGAGGTCCCACTTCTATTCATGTTTTTATTAGGTAGAAAAAAAGTGTCCAGACTTCCAACAAAGCAGCTTTTGTTTCCTCTGTCAAAAAAAATATTCTCTTATGAAATGTTGATAGAAGTACTCAGTGCCCTTGTGGGGATGCAGAGCCTGAATAGGCCCATGGAGAAAGCACAGGAGGGCAAAGCCAGGGTACAATTTTTTGCTTCTTATGTGTCATGAACGAATATCACTTAACTTTCTTGTTCTCTAGTGTTCCATTTGGCAGCCAGGGTCATCCCCCTCATCCTGATGCTCATTATGAAGGCAATGTTTTTAAAGTTTTAAAGGCTTTCAGAGTTTTGGCTGGAAGAGAGGAGAGAAGCAAAATACTGCTTTAGTGTAGTATAAAATGGAAGTTTGCCTTAGAATATATATTGTTCAGTAAAACTATAGAAGTGGTATGAATCATCTTTAGTGACTCTGTGCTTTAAAATGGTCAGATTAGATCTTTTTCTCATTGATTTTGTATTTGGTTAATGATCCCAGTCCTGAGCTCATAAAGCTATATATAAGGTGTAAAATATACGGGAAAATATCTTTAACCTCTACATTTCAACTCTGTGTTTCTTTTGACATTGAAATACTGCAGTGACCTGGTAATGTTTTCCAATGCTTTAATTTTTGCTGATGTACAAAAATACATAGAAGAGCTGATTGGTAATTATTACATGTGGTATTGCATAAATTTCTTCCTAATTAAAAAGCTTCTAAATTCTGAATAATCAATTTATGAAGGCATGTGGTTTTGACAAATTATGCATTTAATTTTCAAAGATTTATTAGAAATTTGACCTGCAGCTAGTTAATTATAGTTATAGTACTGATGCAGTAATACTGGAGATTGATATAATGATATGGTTGTGAATGTATTTTGGTATTGCCTGCCTTGGTAGCAGGATGTGGGCATACACCTCTATTTTGTACTAGCATTTATGATGCAGGAAAGCATTAGTTTAATGAAGAACAGAAATATTTGATAGGTATGTGTTGGCATTGGTATCAGAAGGTAGTTTCAACAGAGTTTACTGAACGTAGTCCTTCAAGTTTTACCCTTTTAGAAGCTACATTTCCGGTGGCACTAGTCATAGTTTTAGATCAATAAGGGTAGTATAATATGAGCCTCAAAAAAATCCACAGTACAAAATTAAATGGATTGTTGCTATCTACTTTTCAGACCACAAAATATTTTTGAAGTACCCCTTTTTGGACTAATTTTCTATCCACTGTATTGATACTCCTAGTTTCATAAAATGGGCAGCTAAGCTACTCAAGTTTGCATTGTATCATGCAATAAGCAGAATAATAAATGTTGTTTCAAATGGTATCTTTTCATACCATCTGGATTTACAAGTGTTCTGTGAGAACCATACAAAGAAAATGCAGATGAACTTTTAGAGCATGAAATGTTTAGAAAAGCAAGGCTTATCTTAAACATGCAGATAGTCCTTTTAGTAGCATGCAAAGGGTACCTATATTTTTAATGCAATTAAGAAAAAAAAAAAAAAAAAGAAAATTCATCAAGGTTCTCTGTGTTATTAAAACAAATTAATTTCTATGTTTTTTTCTGACTACTCCTAGCCTCAATGTGGGGTCAGGAGCTGCTACTGAGCAGTGAATATCCTTTATGAAGAGATCACAGAAATCACAGAATCACAGAAATATTGTCCACTGGAATCCCCAGGTCCCTTTCTGCCAGCAGCTTTCCAGCCACACTGCCCCAAGCCTGGAGCATTGCTTGGGGTTGTTGTGACCCAAGTGCAGGCCCTGCTGCTTGGCCTTGTTGAATCTCCTCCTGTTAATGCTGGCCATGGATCCAATCTATCCAAGTCCTTCTGTAGAGCCTCCCTACCCTGGTGCAGATCAACACTGTACCTAACTTGGTGTCATCTGTGAACTTAACTGCTGACACACTCTGTGTCTTCATCAAGGTCATCAATAAAGATGTGAAACAGGAGTGGTCCCAACACTGAGCCCTGAGGAACACCACTTGTGACTGGCCACCAGCTGGATTTAACTCCATTGAGCACCACTCTCTGGGCCCTTTCCACCAGCCAGTGCTTTATCCAGCAGAGCACTGCTCAGCCGAGCCGTGAGCAGCCATTTGTCCATGAGAATTGTGTGGGGAACAGTGTCAAAGCAACATCCCAGATGTTGCTAGGAGCTGTGTGTTACAGGACCCACTGTGCCCATGTCTGAGAATGGCAGGTGAAAGAAGAGGAGCAGAAGACTTGGTTCAAGACTTTTCTCCTCTGGACTCTCATCTGAGAGCATCCCTGGGTCTTACAGAGGAATGGTCTTGCCCTGCATGTCTGAAATGGGCCAGCCACAGTGGTGCTTCCATTTTCTAGCCTTGGTTAGTGCCTGTGGTATCATGAGTCCAGTTTTGAGTGCTGGCTCCTTTCCCCTATAAGTACACAGCAGTAAAGCAAGACTGAACGAGGTGCTCTCTGAGGAAAGATGTAAGCCCTTCCTGCTCCCTGATGGGCGGGATCTGGGTGAAAGAGACCACTGGTGCATAAATGCAGTCCAAAGAGTATCTGAGCATGAACTATTTTATGAAAAGTACATTCTATCTTTTGCATATGTTGTGACACATTGATATAAAATCTAGTTTAGACCAATCTGAACTCCCTGCACTCTCTGTTTATTGTACCATCACCATGCTGAGCTAAGTCAGATAGTTTTGCTTTTACCCTAGCAGCACTCAGCTCAACTTCTCCAAACGTGTTTTGCAAACCTGCAGAATTATTCTAAAGCTGGAGGAGAAAAAGGTCTCTTAAATCATGCCAGATATGTTAAATGGGCAAGGGTTAATCTGCTGTCAGGAGCTGCTGTGTAACTGAGTCCTACTGGGAGAGTCAGTTTCCATCCAGCAAGACTCAACACAATACAGTGCTTCTGTCTTGTGTTTCTTACATGTTGTCATTTACTGGAGATTTCCTGAATTGGGACTACACTCATCCTTTCATGCTTGCCTGATGAGTCTTACATAATTATGTTCCACACCAAAGTCAGAACACAACAGTGCAATGATGTGCATTTATCCCTGACAACGTTACTTTTGACACCTTTGACTAGCCTATAGAAAGATCTCTCTTGCACCAAAACTAGAAAGCTTTTAAAAGATGAGATTTCCAAAAGAACTGCAGAGTAGCCTGTGCCTTGATTTGCTTTCTGTCCTGCGGAAAGCCTTCTCCTACATTTCTCTTCTCACCTCTGCATGCAGCCTTCAGCCTGTTTGCTTGTGCTGTCCCTTCCTGCCTAATATATTTCAAGAAGTCAATATTGATTTTCCTTGTGTCCTGATTAGAAACTCTTTTTAGTTATTCCTCTTCTTAAGGCCACTCATGTCGTGAGGGCTGAAGCATGAATTCTGTAACTTCTTCTTTAGAAGAGCCAGGTGTGTTTTCTTAAAGCCTTGCAGCTCAGCAAAGCCTCTGTGATTGTGCCAATATGTTTGCATGGAAGAGGAGGCACTTCTGAGGGCTTTTTATGGTTTGGGGTTTGTTGTTGTTGTTGTGGGTTTTGTTTATTTCCTGGGGAAGATCCACCTACAGTGCCTTTGAAGACTACTGATAAGATGAGAGAGAGTAAGCTTGACCTGTAGAAACACTGCTTAGGAATGTCCACTTGAACTTGGTGGAGAACAAGTTCTGTATGGGACAGCAATGTGCCCTTGTGGCCAGAAAGGGCAATGGGATCCTGGGGTGCGTTCAGAGAAGTGTGTCCAGCAGATCCAGGGAGGTTCTCCTCCCCCTCTACTCTGCCCTACTGAGGCCCCACCTGGAATATTGCATCCAGTTCTGGGCTCCCCAGTTCAAGAGGGACAGGGATCTGCTGGAGAGTCCAGTGGAGGGCTACAAGGGTCATGAAGGGAGTGGAGTGCTGCCTGATGAGGAGAGGCTCAGAACCCTGGGGATGTTTAGTGTGGAGAGAAGACTGAAAGGGGATCTAATCAATGTCTATAAATATCTGAGGTCTGGGTGTCAGGAAGGAAGGGACAGGGACAGCCTCTGCTCACTTGTGCCCTGTGACAGGGCAAGGGGCAATGGATAGAAACTACAACACAGGAAGTTCTGCCTCAACATAAGGAAGAAAATCTTTACTGTAAGGGTCACAGAGCACTGAAACAGTCTCCCAAGAGAGGTTGTGGAGTCTCCTTCTCTGCAGACTTTCAAGCCTTGACTGGATGTGTTCCTGTGTGACCTGCACTGGATTCTACAGTCCTGCTGTGGCAGAGGGATTGGACTCAAAGATCTCCAGAGGTCCCTTCCAACCCCTAACATCCTGCAAGCCTGTGAACTGTTGGATTCAGATGGGAGGCAAGAGAGTGCACTGGTATTTGTCAATATGTCCTTCAATTCTCAGTATGCTTTCCACTTCACTTAGGTCTTTGTGCCTCATTTCTCCCAGTGAGGTTCAGTCTAATAATTTGTGTTGGCAAAGCTCTTAGCCTTTCTTACACGCCTGCAGTCCTGCCTCTGAGTGACATGTTTGCGTACTGTTCAGCTAGCCGAACAGGCTTGTGTAGCATTGATGTGTGCTTGTGCTCTTAGTAGGACTGGGGGTAGGGTTTGGTTGGTTGGTTGGGTTTTTTTGGTTGGTTGTGGGAGGTTTTTTTATAAATTAACAAGTTTTACACAAATGTAGGCATCTAGCAGGTGGAGTTTTAACTTTTTTAAGTCTTTAAAAAAGTTATATATTCACTAACTTTAGTCATTTAGAATCTGGGTGTAGATAATGTGATGCTGTACTCTTTAAGGAGAATTTAAGGACAAGTGCAGGATCCCGCATCTGGGGAGAAGTAACAACAGGCACCAGTACAGGCAAGGGCTGCCCTGCTGGAAAGCAGCTCCATGGAGAAAGACCTTGGAGTCCTGGTGGACCACAAGTTCTGCATGGCACAGCAATGTGCCCTTGTGGCCACGAGAGCCAATGGGATCCTGGAGTGTGTGAAAGGATACAATACTTCCTTTATTTATAAACTATATGGCAATATTAATAAAAATATTGACAAACTATTATTAATATGAAAATTGACAAAATATATCAAAAGGTTTGATGTACGGTTAGAATATATTTACAAGGGGATTGCACAGTATTAAGGCAACTATAACACTTTAACTATCCTATGCAAACCAGGAGGAATATAACAGAAAGAGAACACCCCAGGAGTGAAATGGCTCTCGACCACAGTGGCGGGGAGACTCGATAAGAAGCAGTGAATTGGTTTAGTTGATTAGATAGTGTTGGGTGACAGGTTGAACTTGATGATCTCAAAGGTCTTCTCCAACCTGGTTAATTCTATAAGATTCTATGAATTCTCCACCTCTATTCTGCCCTGCTGAGACCACACCTGCAACACTGTGTCCAGTTTGGGGCTCCCCAGTTCAAGAGAGACAGACCTGCCAGAGAGAGTCCAACAGAGAGCCACAAGCAGGATTAGAGGACTTGAGCATATCCCCTCTGAAGAGAGGCTGACAGCCCTCTGGGGCTGTTTAGCCAGGAGAAGACTGAGAGGGGATCTGATCAATGTCTATCAACATCTGAGGGGTGGGTGTCAAGTGGAGGGGGCCAAGCTGGTTTTGGTGGTGTACAGTAATAAGCCAAGGAACACCAGGTACAAACTGGAACATAGAAGATTTCACCTCAACATGAGGAGAAACTTCTTTACGGTGAGGATGATGGAGCTCTGGATCAGGTCAGAGAGGTTGTGGAGTCTCCTTCTTTAGACACATTCCCAACCCACCTGGATGCATTTCTGTGCAGACTACCCTGGGTGATCCTGCTCTGGCAGAGGGGTTGGACTTAATGATCTCTGGAAGTGCCTTCCAACTTCTAATGTTCTGTGATTCTGTGAATTCCAACACATTTCTGAGAACTTACATACCTTAGTTTCTGGGTAATCCTACCTCATGTACAGCAAAAATTTATGCAGACTATTCCTCAATGTTTGTCCAAACAGAAAATATATCTGAGTGACAAAACACAAGTGTGATTGTACAGTGCATTAGGGCAGCAGGCAGAGTAGAAGTGGTGGCATGACAACCACCATTACCAGCAGATTTCAGATGGTGTCACCACCGTCTGTTATTGTTACCTCTGCTAGCCAGTAGCTATGCCAGCACGTTTTCACTCCTTCATTTTGGTTTTTAAGATGCCCACAGTGAAGATATTGGACTGTTCTTCCAATGTTTGATGTAGGTTTGGGAACTAGCTAAGCAGGAATGGACTTATCCTGAATACATGCGTCAAGCTGCCAGGCTGTGGATCTACTACAGTTTACACTAATGCCATAATCCAATCTGTTCTGCATCAGGCTTTGTGTGACCAGAGTTCTGTGCAAGTGCATTTTGGCTGTCACTGGCTTCTGGGAACCATATATGCGGATTGTCCCTGCAGCAGTGCAGGAGCACAAGCTCTAAATGTCTCCTTAAGTCTGTCTTAAGTTAAATAGGGCTTGAGTATAGTTTAGTACTTGTTAAGATATAGGTCTGCACTGAGCTGTAGTTCCAGTTATTGCTCAGCAATTGTAGTCTTTTGTTGGAAGAAAGTCACTAGGGCAAAGCTGTCACAAAGAGTTTAATTCCATGAGTGAACCTCTAGAAATACCAATGTCCCAGTTTCTATGCTGATTCTAGAGTTGTAAGTTATCTATGTTTGGAAATGCATTTATTCTTCATTTTCTAACGTTATATATCTACACTTTGTGAGATACCTTTTAGGATATCAGAACATCAGGAAATACTATCCTTTTGTTAGGTAACATTTTTTTTTCACTCTCTTAAGAAAAAAAAGGCAGAAACAAAGCAGTTACTCAAATAACCTTTTGGAATCTCTGTTTTATTTTTAATGGAGCTCTGTGCTCTCTCGACTGCAACGAACCATGATCATATTCAGCATATGAGAAACTTTATTGTTAGAAGTAGTATTCTCTGCAGTTTAATATTCAATATTTCTACTTGCTCTTCTGCTCTCTCCCACATCTTGCTTCTGCTTAGGTTTTATAGATCTCTCACCCCTCATTCTCCTTGGATTATATAATGCAATGTGTCAGTGCCATGCATGGCACTCCAGTTACCTCAGCATTTCCATTATAACTCTCTGTTTTGGGGGATTTATAAGCTAGCAGTAAAAATCTCTTTCTTGGCTAAGCCTCAGAATGGCACTTTCTGGTCATTGAAAAAGAAAACAAAATGAAAGAAACTTTTCTTTTCCTCACTTCTGTTATTTTCTGGCAAGCATGTAGCAGCAGTGTTCACACTGTAGGATTCTCCTAAACAGCAAGTGTAGATTCAGTATATAGCCAATTTTCAAGGTAACAGTGCTTTTTCTTTTTATAGCCTTCAAAAATGCAAGTATCCCCTCTTTAGGTGCATGATCTCATTGCCTCTTTGCCAGCCTTTCTGGAGCTTACAGCAGTCAACATTTGGAGCTGCAGAGAAGGTGCAGTTGGGTCTATGTTATCCTTTATTTGCAGCGTGGATGCTTTTTCACAGAATCATAGAATGTTAGGAGCTGGAAGGGACCTCAAAAGCTCATCCAGTCCAACCCCCTGCCAGAGTAGGATCACCTAGAGCAGATCACACAGGAACACATCCAGGCAGGTTTTGAATATCTGCAGAGAGGGGAATCCACAACTCCCCTGGGCAGCCTGTTCCAGGGTTCTGTCACCCTCACAGGGGAAAAAAAAAATGCCTCAACATCCACCATTGCCCCTTGTGCTGTCATTGGGCATCACTGAGTAGAGCCTGGCTCCCTCCTCTTGGCACTCACCCTTTACATCTTTATCAACAGGAATGAGGTCACCCCTAAGGCTCCTCCTCTCTAAGGTAAAGAGCCCCAGCTCCCTCAGGCTCTCCTCATAAGGGAGATGTTCCACTCCTACAGTGTTTTAAAATACTTATCATTCTTTGCCTCAATAACTTACTGTCTGCTTCTGTGTAATGGAGCTACAAATTCATCATAATCCAAAACCACATTATTGGCTATTTGTATTCATATCTATTCATCTGTCTCTCTATAAATATTCAATATTTACTGCTTATTCTATATTCAATATTTAGAATATTTGGGCTATTATCAAAGCCACATTTGGAAAGGATATTAAATCTCATGCTTTAATGTTCAAGTGATTTGCTGTTAGAGAACAGCCTATTAGAAGACCTACTCACCAGTCACTAGGGATGTCTGTATTTTTCTTAGAAAGCTCTAGTAGCAGTCACTCACAGAAATGCACTGCTGAACAAGACACACTTCTAGTTTTATCAGATAGGGCAGTTCTCATCCCCTGGCTCCAGGCCAAAGGTGTGTAAAACACAATATGGATTCTAGGAAACCTGGTCATGTACTCAAGTTTGTGGAGATGAATTAATTTTGTAGCTTTTAAATTGAGCAATCATCTTTGAAGTCATCTTTACAAATACATACCCACTGATAAAACCAGATGAAAAGTGACTCACAGACTGGTTGCGTGCCCAAGTTCTGGATCTTGAGCTGACTGACTCTGCTTTTCCCATCTAAAATAAAATACTGCTCTGCACTGAATACTCTTAAGCCAGTTGCTGTTACATTTCAGACCTGAAGCAATTCTTCCTGTTACGTGCAAATTCCCATTTCAGTCCTTGCGAGCTGTGCATAGTAGTATGTGGCAGTCAGAAGAAACCCCTTTTTGACTTAATTTCCCTGTAATTCATGTTTTTCCATACCTTTTGTGCCAGTAATTAAGCTGGTTTATTTTCTTCAGGGCCCTTCTTGCTCAAGATTGATACTCATTTTGTAAGCATTATCTGGGAGATTTAAATATTCCACAATGTTCTCATGACCCAGTGATTTTCTTCCCCCTAGTCTTTTGACATCATTCATGTGCTCAAGACATGACAAAAATACCTTACAACACTAAAGAATCCATGTAATGAAGGAAGCCAGGTTTTCAGATTTGAAACCCTCTATCACCAGGTGGCAAGGAGGGGAGCACCAAGGCAGACAAGTGTTTTTTCATACTAACATCTATTCTCAATGAAGAGGTAGAAATCAAAGCCCCTGTGTGTGAGGCAGTGTTAGTGAACTGCCAGTGATTCTCCCAGCAACTGACACAAAGGAAGCTGAGTATCAAAGCTGAAACAGCAAGCTTAGTGTCAGCTCCTGCCTAGGGAGTAGAAGAAAACATCACTTTGTCTCTGCTTTCACTGCTTAAACACACACATCATTCACTAGTAACCATTTACTCTGCTGTCAAAACTGTTTCAAGAGAGTGCTACATGTGATTAATAGTAAAAGGTGTTAAAAGAAGAAGAAGAAAAAAAAAAATCCTCTTCCTCTGAGATCCTTAATTTGGTAGAATTTTTGCATGAACTACTTCATTTTCCCATCCTATACCTGTAATAGTCCAGGAGTACTCTGTTGCTCCTAGTAAACCAATTTTTATTAGAGAGTCCAGTGCACTCATCCTAATTCTAGGTAATGCTGTCTCTCCTAGTGAAGCATATTATGGCATCCTCAACTAAGGAAAAAGTGGCCAGCACAAATGTGTGTGTAGTAGATGATTCATAGTGCTGCTTGCTGAATTGTCCGGTGGGTAATTGCAGTACAAAAACCAGAGAAACAGATGTCGACCCTAAACCTTGGCTGTAAATTTTTGGTTTATGATTATGGGTTTCAAATGTGCTATGTCACACTGACAAATATACAGTAACACCAAAGGAAATAGTTTTCTGACTCAAGATTTTGCTTTTTATTTCACTTGTGGCTAAGAATATATTTATTGTAAAGTTTCTGCCATCACAGCGTGCGAGAGAACAGATAAAGTAGTGATGCAAAATCTGTTTCTGTGCACAGATAAAGTGGAAGATACTGGAGAGGGGTTTCCTCCTTGCACTTCTGCGGGAGCCGGGTAGGCATTGAAAATATGTGACAATACTTAGTTTCATTACATTTGAATTAGAGGCATATTACTTATCACAATAATGATGGTTGGTCTTGATCTGCATTAGGAAATACTCCCCATTTTGCAAATGCCGCTTTTCCTGAGACTGTAAGAAAAACAAGTATCGTGCTATTTCAGAGTGAAATATGAGATGCATAGATTATGGTGTTATTGAAATAATATGCAAGCAAACCGTTAGGCTGTTTGAAGAGTTTATTAGTTACATGTGGTTTTAGCAATAAGTATTAGCCCAACTATTCTTTACATGATGAGCTACCTGGCTCGTTTAGATACCATGAGAAACAAAGCAATCTTTTTTTCAGTTCACATGCAGTTAAGCACAACTTCCTGGCATTCACTTTCAGAAGATGCCAGTCTACATTTTAAGGTACAATGGGCAGGTTTTATTTTTAAAGATGTTATTATAAGACAGCTAATGGAATAACTGTATTTGTTTGTCTGATTTTGTTTATTTTAACTCACATGGGCAGTATGTTTTTCTTTGGCTTAAACTGTCCCAAGAGCTTTGGTCTACACAAAATGCTGTTTTATCCCTAAATCAGAGGCTGACAAAACTTACTGCATTGTGTATTATCTCTTCCACTTATTTTCATGGTGACACTTTACATATTCCAAACTCTTGTGCATTCTGTGTCATCTGGTTAGGAAATAATGTCTTTTAGTTTAGCTTTGCTACTCAAAACAAAATTGTAGCAACGTAACCAGTTGAAATTTTAACAGAAATTCAGCCACTTTCCCACCTGCCCTTTTAATGCAATGAGTGCTGCTTGCTCTACTGAAACAGCTCAAAGAAGCCTTCGCTGAAGGATAGCTTTTTCAAGAAAAATGCTCTGTGCATAATTTTTGCATTACGGAGTGTCAGGGGCTTCTTCAGCTGGAGGAGTCCAGGCTGGGAAGGGACACCCCAATGGACTGAGAAATTCTTTAAAAAGACACTATTCAACGCCACCATTTGTAACTCTTCTGCCTAGAGGGAAGATGGGAAGAGAGGCTGCTTGCAGCAGGGACAGCCAGAAATCAGAGGGGAAGGAGGATAAGAAAAGCTTTTGGTTTTATCTGTTCAAATGGATTCATTTTCAGATTGCAGCATGCCTTTTTGCTGGCTGACGGTTTTCAGTGTGGGTATATCAGTTTCAGGGAACAAGTGTGTGTGCTGTGTGAAGGGTTTTGTTTGGGTTTTTTTAAAGTTTTTGAACCTATGTGAAGAGTTTTGTTAATACAATCTGCAGGCATTGTTGTCAGAGAGCTTTCGGTTCATCAAAGGACTTTTTGTGGAGAGGGGACACTGCATCCATTAAAGTGGCTGGGGAGGTCCCAGAGTGAGTCTCTCCCCAGCATTTCTTTATAGGTGCCAGCTGTGTGGCATGTCTGTGCAGAGTATCCCTTGCTCTGCCTGACTCCTGTCCTGGGCTGTTTGAGAAACAAACAGTGATTATGGGTTTAATTTTCTAGTTTCTGAACCTGAGTTAGCTCAGGCGGGCAAGGAGGCTTCTCCGTGCCTTCAGAAACCTTGCTCAGTCCACCAGGGCTGAGGCAGCTTAGCTCATTCCCTTAAAACAAAATGGTGCACATGGTTGTCGAGCTCATGTGCTTTCCAGTGGGGCAGAGCCAGTGTTTGCAGGCTGATGTTTTTGATTTTTAAAGACACAATGGAGTCTTTCAATATGAGCAGGACTGCAGAAAGTGGTTATTTTCCCTAAAAAGCACGGGGAGCCCTGTTGGCCTGATGCAGGTGCCAGACCAGCACCGTGCAGACGGGGGACATCCTCGCCACAGACCTGAGGCCTTGACACCTACTGCTGAGGGAGGGCTGCCGGCAGCGTGAATTAGCAGAGACCTTAATAAGCGTTTTGGTGGGAACAGCCCTATGCCTTCAAAATGGCTGTGAGGGGGAGGACAGCGCTGCCTGCCCCAAGGAGCAGGCAGAGGAGGCTCCTGCCAGCGCCCTGGAGCGGGGCCTGTTCCCAAGGAGCCTCCTCGCGGCCTTTCTCCCCTCCTGAGGAGCTGAAGCTCATTAGCCCTCTGAAAGCTGATCCAGCCCCCGCGGGGCCTCGCGCGCGGCCCGGCCCCCTCTCCGCTAATCAGAGACAGGCAGGGCCCGGCGACGGCCGGGCTGGGGGGAGAGGGATGTGTGGCTGCTTCTTGCCCTGGGCCCGGCGGCAGCGGAGACAATCCCTTCTGGGCAAAAAGGCTTGCCAGGTCTGCACTACCGGAGAGGCCTAGGAGCCTTAGCTGACTTAAGAAGGCAGGGTAAAGGATGGAACCTGATGTCTCCCCCACCTCCCAGGAGGGGTGACCCGAGAGGTCCCTGATAGAAGGGGGCCGGCACCAGCCATCGTTTCTGCTGGCGACATCGAACGGGGGCCCCTGCTGGCGTGCACAGTGTCTGTATTAGGATGACTGCTCCGAGCCGGGCCCTGCTGCCCCAGAAGTTAGGGCGAAACCAGTGTCCACGGTCCAGCCACAGATGCCAGGAAGGAAAGGAACGGGGGGGGGGGGGGGGAAGGAGGGGGAACACACAGGAGTTTTAAAAATCGAGCTCAAATTTTAAAATCCACCGTTCTCTACAACCTTTGGAAATGTTCCTGTCACAATTCCCACCTCCCTTTCCCTCCTCCTTATGGTCTTCCTTTTTTCACTTTGTTATTTTGGGGTTTTTGCAAGCCGGCCTCCCCGCCCGCAGCCGTCGTTGTCATCCCCTCCGCGGCAGCGGGGCAGCAGGTCTGGCGGAGCCGGGTTGCGCTGGGCTGTCCGCCGGCCTGCTCGTTTGCAGGGCTGCTGGGAGCTGGGAAGGCTGTGAGAATCCTGGGAGCTGGTGATGTCAGACCGCTTGGGTCATTTGAAGGTTAGCAGCCTGGGAAGGGTTCACGGAAAGTTCACTCGCATATATTAGGCAATTCAATCTTTCATTCCCTGTGACACAAGTAGTAGGAAGTGAGCTGTTCAGAAGCAGAAGGATCTATTCACGGCCGAGGGGGATCCTGAGACCCTACGAGAGCCGTTTTATCCCGGGGAGGCCGGGGATCGGCACGGCGTGGGACGCGACACACACTCGGCGAGTGTCCGAGGAGATGGACTGATTCTAAAGAAATTTTGGGGGAAATTGATGGGAACTAAGACTTGGAATGCGGCTCGCTTCCCCCATCTTGCTGGATTGACTGAGCAGCCTGGAAAATGGTAAATGATCATTTGGATCAATTACAGGCTTTTAGCTGTGTTGTCTGTCATAATTCATGATTCTGGTCTGGGAAAAAGACCAACAGCCTACGTGCCAAAAAAGGGGCAGAGTTTGATGGAGTTGGGTGTACTTTTATGTGCCATTTTCCTCCACACCTAGAGGAAAGCACTTTTGCAGGCATTCTGTGCAGGGGGAATCATGTTTGACTGTATGGATGTTCTAGCAGTGAGCCCTGCTCAGATGCTGGATTTCTACACTGCGAGTCCGTCTTCCTGCATGCTCCAGGAGAAGGCTCTCAAAGCATGCTTCAGTGGATTGGCACAAACAGAGTGGCAACACCGGCACAGTGCTCAATGTAGGTCCCAACTGTTATTTTTTCCACTTTAAAGTTGTTATTATTGTTGTTATTGTTATCTATTTGCGTGCATAAAAAAAAACCCCAACTTTTAATTAAGTGCAGGGATAATGAGAGGTGGGGGAAAATTTGTGCAAAGTGTGTTTTGCAAGCGCCTTTTTTCTCCTCTTGGCAAGAAAGGAAAAGGGAAAGAAGCACTCATCTGCTTACTGTTTATCCTTTCTCGTGTAGCATATTGATTCTAACAACAGTTGTGGAGCCTACTAGGAACACATAATGTATTACAGCAAATACTTGCAAAACTCCAGCCAGTGAAGGATAAATTTACATAGCGTGTTTGTGATAGTTTTTTTCTTTGCCTTCTTAGTCTAATGTTGTGCCACATTTGATAATCTGGGTGCATGTTCTCTCAAAATGCATGTTAGCTGAGCAGCCAAACAATTAAAATGCTGCTCCATTCTTGCAGTTCTTGCAAAGATGTGGAATTGCAGCGGGTAGGTGCCATTCCAAAAATCAGTAGTTTTAAGTATCTTAAGAAAAGGCAATATTTCTTTGTACTGACCTTGCTGCCACCTTTCTTCTTCACTTTGTTGCTCTAAGACGTTGCTGTTTTGCTAGAAAACTACTTACTGTGAACACCCTTTGAGTTTAACCATCAATTATTTCTATACCTTGAGATTCAGGCAGTGTTTCACTGGTAACAGAAGAGGCAGAGTTAGTGGTAGGACACTTCTGAAAATGTGTTATTATATTATAGGGTCTTGATTTGTTGCTGAAATAGGTAGATGGTGAACAACGGAAGTATTTTAACCTCAGAATTTCAAGTTTAAGAAATTAGTGCCACAAAGCATCCACTTCTATAAAAGCTTGCAGGATGCCTCACTGCTCCTACAGTGATTTAGATAAACGACTTGGCTATCTATCAAAATGTTTTAGCACATTCTCTGGCCCTTCAGTACATGGTTAAATGTGTAATTCTGGTTGAAATTTTTGGTTTGGAGTGTGTTAAAAAGTTACTTAGCAACTAACTTTAATAGTTTATCCCAAAGACTGGAGGAGGTAATTAAAAAATAAAATTTTTAAAAAGATGATTTAATGAAATAATGTGTTTTTCACTCAGCTCAGGAGTTTTCAGTCACCGTATGACATTTGTGTGGGTCGAGTAATGAAAACAGAATTGTAAAACTCGGTGATTACCAGCCTACCAGCAAATGTTTTGTCTTTACACTTAAAATTACACTGTGGAGTTCAGCATGGGAAGTTTATTTTCTCCGTGTTCATTTTCAGAGTGCTTCAAACAAGACGTGAAGCAAAGCTTTTACTTCAAAATAATGTTACTGGGCTATGGGAGAGCTTCAACTAGGGAAAAAAAAAACCCAAACCAGATGTTTTATTAAAAATATGTTTTCTTCCTTCCGTGGTTTAAACTTCAGTATAACTTCAGTTATTTTGGAAACTTGGAATTAAAGAAACTTTCCTGAAGTAGGAGGCATCTCCTGTAGTTAAAAGCTTACATTCACAAAATGTTCTTTAAATAACTTCTGGCTTAAAAATACCCTACTCATTCTCTTGTATGATGTTAATACCTAGAAGCAGGATTCTTAAAATATAGGGTGTTTGTTCTTGGACAAGTTAAACACAGGATTACCCTTATCAGAATGGAATGAGTGGTAAATATGTCATTTGCTTAGGGCCTGTGATAAGAGACAAATGTTGATAACAGCAACGTTTAGCTAATCAAAGAAACACGTATTAACAAGAGTAAATAGAAAACATAGGAAAATGCGTTCAGGAATCCAGTCTCGTAACTTTGTAAGCAAGAGGATTAATCTTCACTGCATGGGAATTTAGAATCTGGCCGAAACCTGAGGCATAATACTGTGGCTGTAATTTGAACAGTGAAAGTTAGTGGTACAGAAATGTGGAAAAAGAATTCAGTTAGTATCCAAATGAAGAATTCTGATTGATTTCTAGAGCAAGGTTTTTTCCAATTTTGCACAAAGTGTAAGCACTTCATGCGTATGGGTGGATAGATGTAAACAGATGATAAGATACTAAAATCCTCTCAACATATGGGATTTTATCCTGCATCTCATGAAAATAATGACAAACCCAGAATTTTTATGGTCCAGAAAGCTTTTAAAAGTTTAAAGGTTGCTCCAGTGTTTATAAAGTACAGAGACAGCAATGCTTAATTCTAACTTGTGTTTCTTGATCATTTTTGTGAAGACCTCTGCAATTTCATGGAATGTAGTCATAGCCAAATTTTGAAATTCTTAACTATGTAATCACTAGAGGTTTGGTCTAGTTTGTTGTTTTATTTTTGGCTCTGCCATAAAAACAGTACACCTGCAGCCATTACTTCAGGCCTTAGAAATATTGCTTCGATAGAGACATGGTTGTAGAGTAAAAGGTAAATGGTTGTTGAGGGAATAATATATTGGTAGTGCAGAATCTGAACAGGCCAGTAACAATCTCAGACAGCACCAAGGTTTTGCCTGAAACACTGACAAAATTGGCCATTTCAGGGGTTAGGGCAGAATGCTGTAGGTCTCCAAGTTCAGCACATCTTCAATATGTTAATCCTGTTGCGATTCACTAAGCAGGCACGCTCCTGCAACATCACAAAATTTCTAGTCCATGAGGATCTGCAAAGTGAAAATAGAGGGTAAGGCGCACCTCAAACATGACCTTAACTTGTGTGGTATTTTTTGTTCCACTCCCCTCTGCAGGAGGAAAAACTTGCTGTGGGTTTGCAGCACAAATGTCAGCCACTGTGTATTGTAAGATGCAGCACACAAAGAAATACCAAATTTTGCACTCATACATGTTTATGTTTTATGTGATACCATTTACATTGTAGGTTTGCAAATAAACTACTTATTTGCAAAAAAAATAAAATAATTATCGCAGACTCTGAGATGAGAGCAGAATTGACTCCACTTCAAGTCATGTGTCATCCTTACTCCCTTTCTCACAAGACAAAAATCAGGTCAGTATAGTCAGATAATAGTTCTGAGGAGAACAAAAGTGTTAAGATTGCAAGATTGTGATTACTTCCTCATGATGCAGTGACAATAAATACTGAGAGAAAACAAGTAACTTTTGATGAAATGTGAGTTAACTGAATATTGTGGAAGCTGGAATGGGTCAGGTCCTGAGAGAGCTGCTGCAAGAAATGGTGATTTGGCCTTGGGAAAGTCTGTTAAAAAAAGTCTTACTTATTATTCATTAATTAAACAGATAAAATTCCCAAATGAGCAGGCCCCAAACAAGAGGAAATTTGTCTGGCAGTATGTAGTGTTTCAGCTAATTATATCAAGTAGATGAGTACTGCATTTTGTTACGTTTAGAAGAATAAGAAATTTGATGAAGACAGAAGTTATGGATATGGCAGCAGAACACAAAAGGACGTGGAGGCTCGTGTAGTATGCAGATCTTATTTCAGTGTGTGGTGGGAAGTGTTTGCCTGGAGACGATCTAGCCTGTATTAATTTTCAGAAAGTTCATGAAGATGGCACTACAGAAGAGATGCATTTTCCTCTGGAATTCTGGATTATTGCAACGTTTAGGTCATGTTCTTTTCCCTGCAAGCGCTGGAAACATCTGTGCTCAACAGAAAAAAAAGCTTACTACTTTATTTTCTTTCATCTTTCTGAATTTAAAAACAAACATTTTGAAGTGAAGGACTCGTAATCTGCATTCCCAAGTATCAAATTGCTGCAGGTGTGTTTGCTAGTGCCCAGAAGGCAAGATCTGTTTGAACCAGGTTATTTTCTTTAAAGTTCATCTATAAACTTTACAGCTAAATCACTGGGGCTGATTTATTTTGGGATACAGTATTTGTTTAAATTTTTGTACTTGCAGTTTAATGCTCTGAAATACGTGATGAAAAGTGTTTCTGATCCCCTTCTTTTTAAAAAAAAAAAAAAAAAAAAGAATAAATGCACGGGGATGTTTTTCTTTAATGTTAATTAAGAACAATGTATAAAGGCTCTATGTAGACTCTAATAGAGTTAGCCTGATTCAGTTGCTGGCACAGGAGAACTCTAATGGACATGCACCACTGTCAAAAACTCCTGCAGATAAAAATGATGAGAGGCGCTCGCTGGTGAAGTCAGGGTGGGATAAGCTTGGAGGAAAAGCAATGTATCTTTGGGTGACTCCTGCTTGCCTAATGAGTCTGTGCAGGAAAGGTGCAACTTGTCAGAACAAAGCCAGGCTGGCGGCACTGCCTGGGAGAGGGTTACAGTGAAGTTAAGGAGTTGAAAGAGGGAGATAATGTGTCAGACAGAGAAGTTAAGTCATCCTCACATCCAGTTAAATCCCCGCTTACTCCTGAGCTCTCTTCGTGAACCGTGTGTGCTGTCTGGTCTGCGCAGCAGCCCGGCCGAGCAAAGGGGCTTTGCTTGGGGGTGTGCAGGGAGTGAGGCAGCCCGGTCGTGGGCTTATGTTTCCACCTCTCTTAAACACCCCAAGTGACTGTTTTCACTCGGGCCTCAATTGTGCACCAGTTTGGATGCAGGCGACGAAGTGCGGCTGTGTTATACAGCCAGCGTTTAGATTTGGGAGCAGGGTTGTGAAAGAAACATTGTGCTCCTACGTCCGGCTGTCATCCGTGCAGTGCCCCATCGATGCCATTAAGACCTCAAAAGCAGAGCACAGCTGCAATGAGTTTACAGATCATTTGGCCATGGGGAGTGGCGCTGGTATGTGTGCGAGCAGAGGGCAGAATCCCTTTCCCCGCGCAGTTTCTGCCTAGGGAGCTGGCAGCGGCCTCCCAGCCAGCAAATTCACAGAGGCAGGCGTCTGGGGCCAAATTAGTTGTGGGTTTGGAGGGCTTTCCAAAGCTTTGCTAGGCTGTAGCACACAGCCACATGAGGAAGGATATCAGTTGATGTATAAAATGGCCAAGGAACTTCAGTAAATAGACTTTACCCACAAATCCAGAGGTCCTGGCAGCGTCTGTGCAGGAGGGTGGAGTTGTACTTTTCCCCTTCCTGTACTTGGACACTTTTGATTATCCAGACTTTCTGGGACTGAGCAGGCTGCCTAATAACAAAGCCTGCATAATATAATTGCCTAAATAGGTCCATTGTCCTTTTCAAGTCACTGTGCTGCGAAATCTTTCAATTTTTATTTTTTTCCCCCTGAAAATATTGCATCTAACAGTTGAATGGCTAGTGGCTGTGGTGAGAAGATCCTTCTTCTTCATTTCTCCTTGCTACGTGGCTGAGAAGCCAATTATATTCCTGCCCCCTATTGATGTTTACTCCTTTTGGGAAGCAAATATTTTAGTCCCTTCTGGCAGGGTAAACTGCCAAAAGTAATAGGCCTGGAAATACAAAGCTATGATTGATTTTGACCTTTGCTCACATGCAGAAGTCTGTCCCCATGCAGTGTGACCCATGCCACTTCTTGCTGAAATCCATGCCCTTTCAAACCAAATGGAGCCATGAACATACAAGCCACAAAATGATCAAAACTATTACAAAGTAACAGAATAATAATTTTCTCTGTGCTGCAAGAAAAGGTATAGGCAGGAGGGTAGCAAAGCTGGATTTTCTAGCTGGCAAACCAAGAATGAAGTCTTTTGTCTGCTGCTGCCTTTTCATAAGAACCAAATACTAGGTAGAAAATGGAGAAACTAATATCACGTGGGAATGATTTTTTGGTGTCATTTTATTTATCACAGTAATCATAGCTATACCTCCTAATTGTAATGAGTAAACAACTTTCAACTGAAAGTGTGGGGTTGAAGCTGTCTTTTTAAAATAACCTGTGGTCTGAGATTTTACCAATCTGTCATTGCATGAGCAAATGTGTTTCAAAACTTAAGAATGTCAGAGACAGTAGTCTAAAGTTAGCATCCTAAATCCACATTTCATGGCTTCATTTCCAAATATGCTGAGCATCTAGGAGCTCCCTTAGCATTTTTTAAAACAGGGTATACTTAAATGACCAAATACTCTTCAAAGCCTTCATTTAATATTAAAAAAATGTAAAGTACTTTCCCTCTTCTCCCAAACTATATGAAAAAGTAATTCAGTGACAGAGTTCACAGCATTAACAATGGAAATAGAGACACTTAAAAGACAAAGTAGGACTTGTTTATAAAAACATTGCTCTCTTTCTATAAATTTGCAAGTCAACTTTGTTTCCCCCTCTATTCTGTCTCACTGATTTCTCCAATTTTCTGTTTTCTTCCTTACATTAAAGTCTGCTCATCAGATATTAATCTGTGGTAGTTTCAAACTTGTGGTGTAGATTTTAATAGCTAAATTATCTTTTTCATATACTCATCATTGGCAGCTGCTTAGGGTTGTTTTCCCAGTGGCAGCAAATTAACATGGCTGTGGTCTGTGTGGATTTTGTGGATTTTGGGGAGGAGGGAGAAGTGGAAAATCTAATTTCCTTCAGCTCATTGTAGTAATACAAATAGGAGCAAACAACTCGCATCATGTGATGGGGCCGCTCATCACGGCAGCTCACCAGCATGGAGGCCCTGCGTGAGAACCTTCCTTGATCATGACAATCTGATAGGGATATCATGTGGTTTAGAAACACATCCTCACAATGTTCACTTCTTTGTCCATTTGTTTGGGAACAGGTATGGGAAGAAAACCTTTTAACAAAGTAATGCCAGTCCTTATATAGCTGACCCCACTGTCTTTTAGTGTTCCGTTTGAGCCTTTACAGCTTCTTCAAATACTTCTGTTAAGAGAGATGGAAATATAATCCAGCAAGCCTGTGTAAAGAATCCTAGACAGAGAGTATATACTATACCTTCTGTTCCCCTTGGATGAGGTGATTTTTCTTTCCCCTGCTTACACCATATATAAACTGAATATTATAAAGCTATGTAAGCTAAATATACACATGCAAGTGTCACTTGTATAGGTTTAATAGCTTAAGGCTTGAATGAGTATTTATAAATTCTCGGAGTGCTCTTGATCTTCACCACTAAGGACATGACATTAAAGACCATCCGTAGTTGGGAGGGATTTCCGTTTTATGCACTTTCAGTGACTTACATTTTACCCTCTAAGTGCATCCCCTAAGAAAAAAGAGCAGAGAAAATGTTTTGCGGCAAAGAGGTTTTTTTAGCACCACTTAGTATCTTCTGATGGTTTGGAGAATCTCTTTCCATTGAACCATAATATTTTTCTCCAGGCCCACATTGTATTTTTAGCAAGGATCTTTGAACAGGAAAATGACAAATTAAATATAGTTTTGTCTTTTAGAGCCTTATCTAGTGAAGCACTTAAAATGCACTCAGACTCTCGACCCTTGATTTTAGTAAGAGTTTCAGAAGCAGAATTGGCGTATGAATAAGTCTTTCGTGTGTTTATGTACCAGCACTTTGATGAATTCACTACCAGTGAATGCTTGTGCCATTACCCTGGACATTCAGCACAATGAATGTGCAACATGTCTTTTCTTCTTAGAAAGAAAGAAGAATTATTCTGTTTTTCAAGATAGGTAGCAGAGGTGTGGAGCAATTAAACAAGTCGCCTGCTGTTGCACCGACCGGAGACAGCTGCCACAGTCTGATTTCATTCAGATTTCCTTCCCTGTGTGCCTCAGTCCTAGAAAGCTGTTTGTGCCTCTGAGATACGAGCAACATAAGGAATGGTTCAATTTAACAAAACCCAAAACACAACAGAAATCCCAGTCCAATAATAAAATAAGTCTCTCAAATCCTGTGATTTTTAAATTTTATTTTTTTATTTCTCATGGTAATCTGCATGCAGTTTGTGGTGAGTCCCTGAAATGGCCATTGCAATGCTGCTGTGGTCTTTCTGCCAAGCTTCCTGGTGGCTCAGCAGCGCATCATATGGAAGTGTGTATCTCTTTTCCTGTGATTCTTCATGTCATCTTTCAGTGTCGGACCAGAATCACTCCTCTGTCAGCTGGTTGCCAATTCCAGCAGGATTCCCTGGTTCCTGCATGATAAGTGTAACAGCACCTGAGTGAAGTATTTCTCTTGCTCACAAATACTGATCTGAAATAGAAATGCTCAGGCACGGCGCATCAAACCTTGGCTTTCAGGGGTCTCAGAGCCTTCTGCTCCCAGCGTTGTTGTTCGGGGACTGGCCGTGAACCACAGACTGGGGCAGGGAGCAGGCTGCTCTGTTGCTTACCTCTCCCTGTCTCCCGAAGACCTCTTTAATTCCTCATCTTGTAGCCCAAACGCCACAATGAAGCCCATCCTTGCCTGTCTTTCCAAGATTGAACATTCACTCGCACAGGAGGGAGCTGGAAGACTGTGTCACAGTGCCACCTGGCGATACCTGCCCAAACCTTCCCCTTGCCAAGGGCTGCTTTCAGGCGCCGGGAAAGGCTTCTCCCTCACAGAGATCAACACTGAGCTTGCTTGTGGGTTGTTTTTGTTGTTGTTTTTGGGGGTGGGGGTGGTTTGTTTGTTTGTTGCCTAACTCTCTGGGTTGCTCTAATCAAAGATCTTATCTTCCCTGTAAACCTTCCCTTCTGAGCGGTACTTTTTTGACTTGGGACACAAGTTGAAGGACTGCATACAGAAGTCACATGTGTGAGCTTCTTTATTGTTAAGATCAGGTCCTGAGGGGGATTTCATTCGCTTGTTTTTAAGACGTTTGTTTATTCTTCTGCCTCTCCACTTTTGGTCTGGGGAGGTTTCATCCCCACCTCCACCTGCCCCCCATCTGCCAGAGTATCCCTTTGTATTGCTTTGTTGTTGGCTTTTTTTTTCTTCAAGAAGAAATTTTACTAGTTACTAGGTCAGAGTTGTGTGTCAGATCCTTAGTGGCTGGAAAGTCTCAAAGACCTCTTTTTCTTAAAGATCCTTCTGGTTTTCACCTCATGCTTTGAACACCAAGATATAAAATGTGGAACAAATGGCAAATCAGTTGCGTCCTTCAGATATTTGTGCAGTGTCTTTGAGGGGAACTAGCAGAAGCATATACTTTTCCCAAGTCCTCATCCCCTAGTGAACCTCATCTCTCTGTGTTGGAGAGCAGGTTCTAGCTGTGTTTTTCCAGTTGCACGTATTGTCACGCGCTGTGTGGGTAAGGTGTGGGAACTGCTCCTCTTTGCGTGTATTGCCACATTCATTTTTCTGAGACCACACCAAGAAGGAGCCTTTCTCTCTCTGCAGTTTTGAAATGAATCCTTCAGCTGTCTGCAAGAAGGCAGAGCTGACTCACATCCTTCTGTGATTTTTTTTTTTTCCCTTATCCAAATCCTTTCCTTTCTCTGTGCTTTGGAAAGGTCCTGCAGGACTTTATGGTTGAAGCACAAGTTAGGTGTTAGGAAACACTACCTGTTTAGAGGCAGTTTGGGAAAATAGCTGTCCCTCCCTCCTTGGAGTCCACTGTGAACACTGCAGTTGTTCACAGAGGCTGTTTTTCACCTTGACCAAAATGTGTAAGCAGAGCTTAGTTACAGCATGATCCACTGAGACTGCCCAGTAATACCATGTTTGTTATGCTTTTTCTAAGCTTAATTTCTCTGCAGAACAAGAAAATACTCTGATGAAAAGAGGTGAGGAAGAAATTACACAATGAAATGAGATTAAATCAGAGTATTGGTTTCCCTGAAACACATATCTGGCCCTTTACCAACAATCTTTGCCCATTTTTCAAATAAACACATATTTTCACATGATAACACTATTTGAAATACTAGTGCTTCCAGGGCTGCATTACCTTTGTTTCTTCATCAGAGTCCATCACTATGAAAAGGCTGCTGTTCCTTAGGCTGTTTCAGCTTCAAAAGAATTTTAGGGCCTGGTCTGTTGGAAAGCTTGGGGGTATAATTAGTGAAAATGGAAATAGATGCAAGAGAAATTTAGTTCCTGATGTTTTAATTTTGTGTACTACTGCCATGTGTCGTTGAAGAGGATTCTTAAAGGCAAACATAATTATTTCATTATGGTCTTCAGAATGCTTTCATTGGTCTTAATGACAAGAAGCTGCATAAGGAGTCATACATTTTAATTAGACCTTATATTTACATCAGATAAATAACAAATAATTGATGAAAAACAAGTCTTCTGAATGGATGATTTCACACAGAGCTCTGGTTACAGTTTAATGATAAAACATTTCTCTTATTGCTTTGCATTTTAATTATCTAGAGTTATTACTCTAGCAGAGATCTCAAAATACTGTTATTTCCATGCATTTCATTAGACTTACAACAAATTTCTGTGAAGCTGAAGCTAAGATAAAAGATGTTTTTCCACAGAGATCTTTTACAGTCAGTTTCAGTTTTATTAATTTCATTTTGCTTTCATTTCTTACATTTAGATACCTCCCGCAGAGGTGCGGGGAGAGAGCGGGGTTAGGGGAAGGGACTATGTGTAGTAGACTTGCCAGTGAAAGCTGATAGGAAGATGAGTCAGAGCTCTTCCTGTGTCTTCCCTACATAGGAACAAGTCCTGCCATTGTTAGCAACCCAGAACTCCTGCGGAGGTCAAGAAGCAAGTATCAGATTGTAGGTCTCGTAGTGGAATTTTCTTAGGGGAACATAGGTGCTTCTTTCTCAGCAGTTTATTTGAAAGTTCTGTTGATTAATGTCTTCACCTGACTTAGGCAATCTTACATGTGCTCTTTTGTAACTGCCTGTATGTGTGCAGGTGCATGTCAAATGCCTATATTTTATCTTTTCTTTGCCTATTTTATTGGCTGCTTTATAATACCATGAGCAATTATTTTAGAGTTTTACTCCTTGAAAGAATCCTTCGTGTTTGCAAGCTCTCCAGCCTTTCATTTTTTGTAACAAAACATATTTCACGATTCATTCCTGAAGGTATACAGAACACTAATTGTTCTTATTGATTTTAAACTCTGCAGTCATTACAAGTAACCTAGATGAGTGGCAGATAAAGAGTAATAGTCCATGGAGTTCTGGAAGTGTTTCATGTTTGTCTGTAGTACTTTGTGTGATCAATAGTAACTGCCCCATTGAAACTAACTGCTGTATCAAATAACAGTAAATCAAATGAATGTGCATACAGATTATTTATTGAAAGCTTTAATTGTTCACTGGGGCCCTGCTTATCTTAGGAAACAATAGAAGGCAGTGATCAGGCAAATTGATTTGCAGATGTCAGGGGTGCCCTGAAGCTGTGGGGTCTCCCCTGTGCCTTGGTTGGTATGTGAGCTTTCTAAAAGGTGCTCCTGTCCCACCGGGATTGTCTGTGCACTGGGGTTGTCCATAGGGATTGATCCCAGGATAAATTAGTCAGAGGTTCCTCAGAGAGCTCAAAAGTTACTCTTTTCTTTTAATTAGTGTAATTGTAGATTGTCATCTTTGGATGACAACTGTATCACCTCTGGGGGGGTTAAAGTGGGGGAAAAGAACTAATAAGGTTGCCCAGCATTTCCAAGAGGTCTACCTAAGGAGGGACAAAATGGGAACAGATGTTAGAAAGGAAAAGGAAGGAAAGTGTACTAAAACTTAGGTGTGGAAACCTTACCCCTAGGTATATTACAATTTGGGGCAGTTTTTACTGCTGTACAGTTGTCTGACTTAGGCAAATTTTAAGAAATTAAAAGCAATGCTTTCTAACAACCCCATGACATTACATTCGACTAATTGCCTAGAAGGGCTGCTCTGCCCTGTCACAGGCATTCCGTGAAGTACTAGTGCTGCAGGTTGGAAGTTTTATGGAGAGTCTTACAGATAATTTCACTACTATCCCCACTTTTTTAATAGCCTCAGAGTGTGGTCAGTAATACTTTGCTGTGGCTTCAGAATTCTTTTCACTATTGGCAGAGACACTAAAACTGTTCTTCAGCAAATTTGGAAAGATAACATTGAATTAATTTACATTTAATAACACCATGACAGAGTTTCCAACCATGACAACTGGAAAAGTATTTGTAAAAAGGAGCTTAATTTCTGCAGAAAATAAGGGCCCACATCTAGCAAACATGGCAGGGTTGATTTATTCCTTTATTCCCATGTACGTACATGTGTATGTCATATTTGATAATCATAGGACAGCCATTTCACAATCATTACAGTGTGTTTGCCGGAGATCTTCTGGCACTCTTTAAAAAAGCAGTGTCGCTTTTTCAAAACACAAGCTTTGCCCTAAGTTTCTTGGGACATCAGATGTCAGGATTTGAAGTAGCTTGTCTAGCTTTTTGAAAAGAAAACATTTCCTTTTTGCCATATTCTGTATAAAGTCCAGCTGACGTTTTCACTGTTCATAAGGCTGTGGAGAGTGCAGTCATCTGTGATCAGCTTCGCTGGGAAATAAACCTCCAGGTTACTATTTAAGGTAGGCACTGAATAAGGAAGACCAGGTGACTAGGAAGTACTGCTAGCCTGTATGTATTTGCTTACAGTATAGTGTGTATTTTTTTCTTTTCCAAGTGAGAAGGATACTGGCAGATGACACATAGGTAAAATTATAAGCATTCCTCACTCCAAGGGTTTAATAGGAAAATTCCACTGAGTGTAGAGAACAGGATATTGGAAAATGTGCTCTCCAGTCATGGTACTCATCTCTAGTCTCTTGTGAGTGCCTTATGTTATTGATCTTTGGGTTTCTAAGCTGAAAGTAGAAGTATGCTCTGAGCCACAGTTGCAGAGTTGCTCCCACTTGGCTCTAGGAGCTGCTTCGCCCATCCTCCACTGCAGCTACTGTGAAAAGGACAGAGAGGTGTTTGCCAGGTTAACCACACTGGTAGAAAGTACAAAATTAAACAAACAAACGCCAACACAACCAAAGGAAAAGAAGAAAGCATAAAGTACTATGTAATCTCAATGGCAAGGAGGGGAAATCTGGTGGTGTCTTAATTTTTCATGGTATTTGGGTAACCACTGTTTGTCTGGCAGTTATTCAGTACTGAAATTCTGCCAGGCAAGCATAATGGCTCCTTCAAAACTTAGTTCTCAAATGCTCCATGAACTTGAATTTCTTAAATTAGCATCAGAAAAGTTGAGATGAGCTGCTCTTAGTAATATGTTGTCCTGGTATGGCAAGTTGTGGATATGAAGGAAGACAGAGTTTGTCCCTCTTTTGGTCTCAGTTGTTGCAAATGTACGTGTGCTGGAGGATGTTAGAAAAGTTACACTTGGGTCTGATTGACCTTCTAGTTGCAGATAAGCTGAAGTGATGGAAGCCATTTTTTCCTGTTACTATGTGGTGTCTACATGGAAATGATGTATGGTTTTAATTATACCCCCACAGTTGTAAGCAGTGCATCAATATGGGTGCAATTAGGCTTGTGGGGAATTAAGCTATGTGTGACCGGTTTAGGCTGTGCCTTTAAGAAAGAGACAGTTGCTGAAAGACTCTGGTTGAATGTTTTTGATATTTGAATGAAAACAAAGATATTCTAAACTAATTTCGTTGGTAAATTGGTAGAATGCAACTTTAAGTTATGGGTTCAGTCTGTTTGGGTTCAGTCTGTTCTTCTCTGTCCTGTGGGCTGGTCGGTTTCTCTCTCTGAAGCAACAGCTTTGCTGGGCAGGAGCGACCTTGAATTAACAAAGCTAACCAGATAAGGAAACTAATTCTTGCATACGCTTTGAGCTAACAGAATTTTCTCCTTAATTGCCTTTCTCTCTCTCTCTAACCCGTTTTGGGAAAAAAGGGGAAGTAGGGAGGGGGGGGGACAGGAGGGGGAACCCTCCTGTCTCTGGGTCTTCTGTATTACATACATTGCTGTATATTTCTGTATATATTGTAAATACTGTATATTTTTGTACATATTCATTGCATTCCATTTCTGCTTGTAAATACAGCTTGTTTCATTTGCCTCTCCGGCTGAGTTAGCTGTGGTATCTTTTGTGTGTGTGAGGGGAACTTTCTCACCCTACCATACTATGTGGATGTAAAACATCTAAATATGAGCAGAGGTATCCCAGAGGTTCACTGCCATGATGTTAGGGCTATGGAAGATGTGTACTGCTTGGTTTGGATATCTGCTTGGTTTAAGAAGCTGCCCTTGCTTCTCCCAACCCATGCCCTGCCCTGTGTGCCGCAGGGCCTGAGAGCTCCATTTCACAACCCCAAGACTCGCCAGCTCCAGCAAATGGCCCTGTTAGCCAGTGGGGTGGCTGGGAAGCTGCACACATGCTCTTCCGCCTGCTCTGCTGAGAGTTGGTGGCCCTGAGAAAGGGCCTGGGGGTTGCCTGCCTGGCATCTGCTGGTTCAGCAGATTTTATCTCAGCTCCATTGTGGAATGAACTCTTAATCAATAAAGAATTGTACCTCTGGGTGGCATAATGCCAAAAAATGGTCTGCAGCAAGGGGCCGATGGTGGGATCCCAAGCAACAAGATATAAAACTTCGCAGTAGTCTGTTGCTTTGAGAAAAAGGCAAGAGACAGGGGACTGTCAAGGAAAATAAGGAGTTAGACCTTCTTTTCTAAGGAAATCAAATATTAGAATTAGTAGAGCAATAAAAGCCTTCTAAAGTGAAAGCTGGAAACAATACATTTTTAATAAAATGGGCAGTTACTCTAATTGCTGAATCCCTACTGTTCAATTTCTTTTAGTGCCCTTATTCATTACATTCAGCATACTTATACTTATTATTTACAGATGTATGCTTTTCAAGTTGTTTATAGAAACCATGATTTGCAGAAAGCTGGGGATGGTATAATACTAATTTGAAAGTGTTTATTGCTGCCTATAATATGCAATTTAAAAACAATTAAAAATAGCAGTGGAACTCAACGTTCAAGTCAGCCCCAATCTGCCCATGAAAAGTGAATTATTAGTACTGCACACCATCTCAAAGGTTGTAGGCCATTTGGAGTGGATTGATAGCATACTCATTAATGAAGCATTTACTACCTGTTCTTAAAGATTTTAAGCTCAGCAGTCTAGTTTCTAGATATTATTCTAATGTAACCCATTTAAACATGTGATGAAGTTCATAATTGCTTTTGTAGATGAATGTAAAAAGGAGGGTGTATAAATCAATTAGTGTGGCTGTAATACAAATTGATTGGGATGATAAGCACATTAACTACTACTTACTTGAAATAGTTTTTGATCACCAAGATGGGTCTTGTTGAGTCAGTCTGTTAAAGATTTAAGAACACCTAAAGATCAAAATGTTCTGAATTAATGGTCCTAAAGTCTGAGAAGTAAACTGAAATGTAACTATTGCATAGCAAGTCAGTTTTACTGCATTTCCAAATAGAGCACAGTTTTATTTGGTACATGTGGTACTGAACAACTCTGTAGTACTATTGTGTGATTAAAGATATGAAAGCATTCGTTTTCTTGCTGGATTCAAGCCACGGCAAAAAAGTCATGATGAATGGTGTCAGAAGAACTTGTTGAATATAAAGAAAATAAATATATTTGGCAGACATAGTAATACCAGCTTGGATCGGAGGTGAGTTTTGAAGAATAATGCTTTAGATTATTCTGTTTGGATGCTTGAAAACATTTGAAGACAAAAGAAAAGTTCTCCAAACACTATAAAACTTTCAATAACTGTAAATAGAGACTTTATGCCTTAGTAAAATCGCTGGAGGTGTGTAGAGATTATAGTAGCTATTTCATTTCCCTTGCAATTTGTATTTATTATTGAAGATACGGGGTCTGAGTTTTCTCCCGTTTATGTTTACAACTCAAGAGTCTTTCTTGGAATCGGTGAGGTGACAATGCTGTAAAAAAGATCTGAAGGAAAAATCAGAGCCCTTTGAAATGGTTTTGTCCCTCACAATGTACCTTTGTTCTTTACTATCTTGCAGGGAAAGCAGGCTGTATTGTGATTCCACAGCTGGATCAATAGGCTCAGAAGTAGGGCTCCATTCCCAAAAATAAATAATAAAGAGGCCAGAGTTTTCATCCTCTCTACATTTTTGTTGCTTCTGACCTTGAGAACTCACTCGTAAAGCAAACAGGACTTGAGCTGTAGGAAAAGTTCATTTTCAAAGGAAAACCTAATGCAGAAACCCACACAGGTGATAGCACAGCTAGATATACTTTGGAAAGAAGATCCTATGTTTCAGGTTTCCAATAATGCAGAGTTTTCACTTGAGTCTGATGCAGTTTTGTATGGTAATGGCCAGACAGAAAATCACTGACCTGAAAAAACTACAGAGCTAGCATCTTTTGGATGTTTTCCCTCAGTTTTCCATACGATTTATTGTTTTCATTTAACATATTTTCTCTTTCACTTTGAAGGTAGGCTGCTAATACAAAGTGATGAGCTGCTGCTCTGTAAACTCCACTGTGCCTGCTGAACCCTCCAGCTATCCTGTATGCACACTTCCTTTCACCCTAGCTCCCTCATGGTGTCTGCCTAGCCATTTATTTAATGCAAGATGCTCCTGTTCTCAGTTACTATTGCATCATTAAGCCTTGCTGTGCTGAGAGTAGCACAGGAATGACCGGGTGCAGTTCTTGTCCTTGATATAATTAATCTTGACAAGTTTTCTGCCTTCCACATTTGCTCAGGTGTAAATGCATCTTTCTGGCTACATGGACACATAAACCCGTATGTAGAACTGCTTTGCTGATCTAACAGTGAACTCTCTCCAAACCAACCAACCAGAACCACCACCACCAAAAAAACACACACAAAAAAACAACCACCAAAAAAAAACCCCAAACAAAACCCAGAGGAAAAAAACCCTAATGAAACCAAAGACAAGAAACCCCTAAAACAAGAAACACACCAGAACAAACCCCCACAACAACAACCATGAGAAATCTGCCAATAAACCAAGCAAGCAAACATGCAAAACACACCCAAAAAACAGCCTGAAAACAGTGGGTTTTTTTAATTGTAAAGGTGATGTGAACACAAATCTCCCATATTGGTTGTGTATGCTAACCTGGGCTTTAGTGGACCTGATGCTTTGAAACTAGGCATTGCAAAACAGGGTAAACCTTACTCTTGTGTGGAAATACCCTCCTGAGCAAGCCTACATAATATGAATGCCCTCTCACAGAGCAGCTGCAGCTTCCTCATTGTCCTTTATTGTGAGCTGTGGTAAACACGTGAAGCTGCCAGAAGTCCTGGATTTGATGGAAAAAGCACTGGAGATGGTTGCAGTGATGGCTCCCCCTGAACACCTGTGGGATGCAAAACATTGCAGCAGCTTCAGTAAAAGGTTTCAGGGTATTTTCATTCAGAAGTACATGGTGGGGGCATACTGGCGGTTTCCAGGTCATATGTGGTGGTCTGTGAGCCTGATGTTGGCTTGGACGGTGTAGGCAAGGGTAGAGTGTTTAGTGGCACTTTCTGGTGTTGCTTGTGCCTGTATTGGACACAATACCATGTACATAGGGCTGCTGAGTTGCCTTCAAGAGAGGATTCAGGACTTCTCTCAAGGCAGGTTTGTTGTCTGCTGGGAGAACCCTGTGTAACTGTATATACAATGTGATGGTCTTATAGAACATTGATTCTTAGCTGGCCTTGGAGATCAGAAAATGAAGAAAAGCTTTTCGTCATCTTTCCTAAGTTCCCAACCAGCAGCAGTGGTGGCTTTTGGGGACAGAAGGCACCCAGCCTTGGCCTGACTTGTAGTCAGCGAGTGAGTAGGGTGCACATGCCGATTTGGGGATGCTTCATAGCCCCCACATTAGAGACATCAATTCTAGACCTAACTGAGCTCTCTGCTGTGTCATGGGTATTGTCTCGCTTGGGGCAAGGCATGTAAGGCTACATTGCTGGAGTTACAGCTAGGTTGCTGGTTGCTGTTGAAAATGCCAGTTGGATACCGCTTGCATTTTCCCATGAATTTAAGACCTATCAGTGCTTCTGTTTCCTATCTGTGAAGTAAGAAGAATAGCTCTTCCTTTACCTCACTTAGGTATTACGAAGCAAAAAATATGAATGCTTGCAGGTTATTCACATACTGATTTGGCAGGACCCATGCTTGTAGATCCGATAGGTAGAAAAGAGCAGGATCTTCATTGCTGCTAAGTACAGCAGGACCAGAAGTGTTGCAGGCTGTGCTGTGTAGCAGGGACAGCAGTGCCCAGGGAAGATGCACTGGCAGGTGGGGCCCCTGGAAAATGGCACTGTGAAGTCAGGTAACTGAATTTGCATGCTTACCAAATTAATTAAGAGGCCAGATTGTGGCATAACAGAGAAGTATGATACAAAAGAAAACCAAGCCAAGATAAAAAACACCCCAGCCTTCACTGAGCAACCTGGAGAGGATTTTTCTAGGAATATCTGTGCTTCAAATGAAGAAGTTATCTGCTAAGAAATAGAAACTGTATTACAAGAGTAGAACAGAAGGATAATCAAAAGATAGCTACTATTGCCTTCCGATTTACTGCAAGCAAATCTGGATGCCTCTGCTACACTGGTAGTAGGATGCTGAACTTTATTTCCTGGTCCTAATCACTTGATATGAATAAAAGTGGATACTGATCTTGGCCATACAGCAGGAGTTGTATGGCCAAGATCAGTATCCACTGACTCTACTGACTTAAAGTACATGACTCTGCAGGTTAATGTTACAGGTAGGCAATTGAAACCTGGCAATTTGTTGATGAAAGGCATGAAGGAATATGAGGCAGCTCTCTCTCTCAAGTTCTAAACAGGTAGAGATGAAGCAGACAAGTGTAAACATCGCTCTGCAGTTCTAGTTGGCAGATTTTTAGACTTGTCCATTGAAGTCAGTCTATGTTTTAACATCGAAATGCTAAATTAACCCAAATGAAAGTGCTCCAGTGACCTGCTTTGCAAGGTTCTCATCAAGGTTATGAAAGCCTTTCAAGGTTCATTCTTTCAGGTACTTTTGCCTTGGCATTACTATTACTTGTGTTGCAGTAGCACTTGAAGGTCCTGCGGTGCTGGTAACGGTACAGCATATTCTGAGATCCTGCCCCAAATACTGCCTAAATATATAAGATGCAAAAGGATGGGAGTGGGGGAAAAAGACTGTGCTGGTGGTATGTTTGCCTGCACTGGAGCAATGACCAAACTTGTACTTGGAACTTCATCAGGGATATCAGAGCAGAGAGTGTGCTTAACTGCTTCTTGTACTCACAGGACAGAGAGAAGAGTTCAGAAGGACCCCTCTTCTCCCAGATGTGACAGGACAGAAGCCAGCTATCCATACCACTCTTTCACTGACAAGAATCAGAACAGCAAAAGCACTTTGGTTTTAGAGACTTTTGCCAACTCAGCTGCGCCTATCAAGGCTTGCACCTTGTCTAAGATAGCTATTGGCGGCAGCAGCCTGTGTCCCAGGCATGGCTCTTCAAATAACCTGGTCTGAGACACCTTTGAGGTGACCTTGTGTGCAGTTTGTCCATTAGAAAGACCTTGCAGCTCAGGCTTCTGAGTTCCATACCCTCTACTTTTAGCTAGTTTTGTTATTTTAATCACACTGGAGGAATACTCAGCAGCACATAGTGAAAATCCATGGAAACTTAACTTCTAAAATAACAGAAAAATATCATTTTGGATTGAGCACCCTCAAATATAAACCATATCATGAAGCTTCATCTTCTGATGTCTCTTGAAAGTGGAATGCCCTTTTTCAGACCAAAAGCAAACCTGAAGACTTAGAGGATCTTTTGTCTTTCAACCCAAATGCCTTTTTTTTTTGGTTTAAGCCTAGACAATCTTGCAGAGATGAACTATGACTAAAATTAATGCTGGAAAAATATAATCAAGAATTAAAACAGAATTGTCATCTTGAGTCTGAGACAGATGTGTGCAACTAGCAAGGCACAAGTGACAAAATAGAAACCCTCAAATATGGCAAACATAGTCTCTTAAGTACTTCTGAAAATCCTGATAGTAATATTTCAATCTGGAGTTCCCGTGACAGCCACTGTTTTAATCCAGGTGTGGTGTGTTCACTTGGAATAAAGTTCCTCTAATTCTTTCTGTGTCTTCCTGCCCTCAGCCCACTCCACCTCCGTGCTGTCAACTGTTGAGAAAAACAGCAGCCTGGCACTGTGAGTGCTGATACCTGAAGTGGTAGCATGGCTTTGCCTTGTGTTCTTTCCTTTGCAAGGGAGAAAATGCGAGGCTTTCCACAAGGGAAGACTTTTTTTGTTGTCTGTGATCTCCACCTGTTGTCTATATGGTAAAGAGATCTGTTTCTTCTAACCCAGCAACAGTAGGCAGCCAGAGTCATGTGTGACCGGGTCAAACACACACTGGCTGGAGGGTCATGGCCAGGTTACTAAGTCAAGGCTGGCAAGTCTCCATGATAATGTTTTCTTTCTCTCTCACTCTTTTTATTTTTTTTTTCTTCTGTCTTCCAAACAACAGTTAAAAAACCACCCCAAAACTCGTAACAATGCAAACTATTTAAGCATGACAGATTCAAAGAAGTTTTTTATTAAAAAAAATAAAATTGGGTGGAGGGGGCTGAGTCAGTGATATTTTGGATTTAATTTTATAGTATAGTTTTATGTGGCACATGAAAGAGAGAAATTTGTATTGAAACAATTGAGAGCCACTTTTCCAGTTCCTGGCTCTTTCCTGCAAGATGATTAAAAGCAGATTTTATTTTTTTTTAACTTTTTTTTTTTTTTTTTCCAGACAAGACATAAAAATTAAACCATCTACAGTATGTAGTTCTTTTTTCAAATGTTTGGAGGCTTATAAATAACTTCTACAATCAAATGCACACATACAAACAGCAGAGAATCTGGTTCTAATTACTTGTACTTTAGTTGAACTTTGGCGTTTCCTTTGACTTTCTGCCTAATGTATGTGAGCTGTGTGCCTTGCACTCCTGCAGTGAATTCACACACACACAAAAAAAAGAGGGGCAAAAAAATCCGGAGTCTTGTTGGTGCCAACAAAAATGAGGGTTAACAGAATGTTTTGACCAAATGCAACACTTCGCTATTCACCCTAATTAGCTGAAATTGCTGCTTCCCACCAGGGACCCTGAGCTCAGTATCCAAAATTCCCCCGAGGCTATCCAGGAAATGCCATTTGCTTTACAACTTCGTATTATTTTAAGCCTCAACTGTCCAAGGCTTGCATTAACATTGGAGCACAATGATCCAAGTTTCTCGCAGAGTGCGAGGCGTTTGATAGTGCCTGCCTGCTCCTCGTTGGTCACAAAGGGAAATACCTCCCCTGTCTGTCAGCGTGGTTTAGCGGGCAGTAAATTAGCTCTCACAAAGCACACTGTGCTTTGAAAGATCTTATCTGCTGCGTTATCTAACCTTTAGAAATATTTCAGACATCTTAGGAATTGTGAAGTGACCGATTGTTTGAGAGCCTCTGTGTGCCTAAGCTGCATTCGGGTGTTGGGTGAAGGCATTGAGGCAGTTTTCTCTGATGAGTAGGGGCCATAAAGTGCCACATCCCACAGGACTAGACTGCAGGTTGTGGAAAGAAGTTGCCTTTTTCTTGGTTTGGTTTTTTTGTTTGTGTGAATTTTTTTGCTTGGTTGGTTGCTGTTTGGTTTTTGGGTTTTTTTGCTTTTCTTAGAATTTTTCCTGAAATGGTCAGATCTCTTTAAAAATGCCTCTTCTGGAAATGCCACCCAATGCCCGCTGTCTGTCCCGCCCATCCTTTGTCTTTCCCACCCTGCCTGTGCAGACAGGCATACAAGACAGCAGGTTCTGTTGGCATGTTTGCACCATGGAGCATGAATTGCTACAGATACCTCCACCAGATTCCTGCACCAGATTCCTGCACTTCCATGCTGGCAGTACATACATTTTCAGAGTTCAAAAGGCTAAATCCAAGGAAGAACAGTAAGAAGAATCCAGAGTAAGAGTCCAATGTATAACTTGAGTCCAAGTCTTCTCTAGAAAGCTGTACGTCTTGCCTGTGATCAAAAGGGAATCTTCCCAGCCCAGGTTTTCGTACAAAACAAAGCAAAACTCAAACTCTATGGACGGCTGTTCAGCCGATGCAGGTATTGTACTGAGCAGATGAAGCTCTGTTAGTGGCAATACATATGGGTGTTTAGAGAGGGTCTCTCTGGTTTACAGCGGCTCTTTCCTTCTTATATACTGTTCCCAGTTGTCCAGAAAAAAAATCACTAGCGGCAGCTTCAGCTTTTCAGTTGCGGACTCTGTTGTATATTGATGAACTGAGCTGGTTGCTTAATCTCTTCTGGGTCTTGCAAGTTTCTGGTGCTTGGCCAATGCCTGACAGACTGCTGTTGTACATATGGTTTGTGGTCTGAACACTGCTATTGGATGCTGGCGCTTGTTTATGATGAATCCATGAAAGAAGCTGAAGTATATTGGTATTATTCCTCAAAGACTGCTTTCCCCAAACTGAAAGCAGGAAAGGATTGCAGGAGTGCAGTTGTTTTATTGAATGACACAGCCTTGTTTTCCAGTGGGGAGCCTAAAAACTGCCTTTTAGATGGACTGGGAGAGTTGAATGAGCTAATACAAAACACATTGTCTGCTGCTATTAGAGTTTTAAAGCTAAAATTTGATCATTCTGTAGACTGATTGGAAGCCACCATAATTCATGTAAGAGCAGGAAATACGACAGGGAATGTTTGAGGCATCTCATGGGCATTTGATGTATCTAATTTTAATTTTAAATTACTAATAGATTATTGATTCAAGCAAGATTCAAGCTGTGAAGAGATCAATAACAGAGCACTTTCTCTCTTAAATACCAAAACTCATTCTCGTCTGTGTTTTCATTCAGAAAAAAAAACTTCTTTAGCATTTTCTTGGTGCAGCAGGAACCAGTAGATTTGTGGTTTGCCAAGATTCAGTATATTTAGTGCGTAAAAAGATAAGCGTAGTCCTGGTCAGTGTCTTAGCATCACAATTAATGCAGCTGTATTATTTTACTTCCCCCACCCCCCAGCCTCCTTATTGTTAGACATATAAATCAATTGTTCCTATTGGAAAGATATTTCTTTACTTAAAACCTGAGCCTTTAACACTTCACTCTAATATTTTTCTTCTCAGGAAATGCCTGTCCTTAACATTGATAGTAGCTGAACCCAAGTAAACATGGCAGAAAGAGGCCCTTCTCGAACAAGTAGTCAGAAGCTACATCCTGCTTCATGATGCCCTCTGTGAATTCTGCAGAACATGAGTTGACAATGAATCCTGAGCTTAATCGAAATGTATCGTCACTGTAATCTGAAAAATACCCTCTACAGTAAATCTTGTTGAAGATTTTCCCTTTGAGTAATATTTTTCAGGGCCTGCTGTTAGTACTCTTGAGATTTAGCTCCACTGATAGTACCTAATATTCCTGGATAGATCTGAGTTCACAGATCCTGCCATTTCTGTGTGTCAGTTGAAAAGTTAGAGAGATTTATCTGAGAAGCAGCAGACGGCTAGGTGAAGCATGAAAACATATTGCACATCTGTAATAAATGTGAGGAATGATGGCAGCATATCACAGAGAACTAAGGCAGATGTTTTGGAAAGATGTAGTTCTCATGTCTTACCTTGCACTGTGGAGCTTTCATGTCCTTTCCCTGAAAGGGATCACTGGCTTCTCAACAGGTTCAGAACAAATACTCGTCTAGAAATATTAAGGCAATAAAGGGATCTGGAGTTATCATGTGTAAGTAGCTCTTGCTCAGAGAGGGTTCTTGAGTTTACTCATCCTGAGGTAGTTGAGGATGTATTTATTACTGGGTTGTGCTGTTTTTACACATAAAAGTAAAGACAGCTTGTTCAGGTAATTTTCACTTCAGGTTTCGTACTTAGAGGTTTGTCTCTTTAGATATGTCGTGGTACAGGATCCCATCCTGCTGTGCAGAGCGGCACACTGAAGTGGTACTTTTTGCAAAAAAATGCAGGAGATACAAGAGGTACATTCAGTAGGCTAAAACCAGAACATGAGCCCAATGTTGCCATGTTTGGGAGTTTGGTAAGAGTCAAGTCCTATATATTTTGTGGTGTTGAGTAGCTGGATCATTGAAAATTATCAGGTACTCTGAAATACACTTTTGAGGCGACATCATGTAGTCCTGTCCTTACTTGTCTTTAGTTCCTCTTAGATTTTACTACTGGGAAAGACAAATGTTTATTAGACAATTTGATAGTTATAACATGGTAAATAAAACAAATAAAAAAAAAGTTAAAATCCATTCATGAATGATTCAATTAAATTTCTGTTTTCTTTTGTAGCAGTTGAAACTCAGAGCACCAGTTCTGAGGAACTTGTTCCGAGCCCTCCTTCACCACTTCCACCCCCTCGTGTTTACAAGCCCTGTTTTGTCTGTCAAGACAAGTCATCTGGATATCACTATGGTGTCAGTGCTTGTGAGGGATGCAAGGTGAGTGTCAGCATCTCCCTTTCCTCCAACAGTAATGCTTTTCATTCAGATGGGGGCAGACAATACAGTTTGGTGTGATTTGACTGAGTCTAAGGATGCATTTGTTGCATTAATTCGTACCTTTGTTGTATGAATTAATTCTCATTTATGAGTAAAGCTAAGTAAATTACCATTATGCCTGGAATTACTTCCCTTTGTAAATTCTGCCAAGGTATGTCTGCCAGGGACTTCTGTAAGTACTGATTACCATGAGAATGTGATCATAGATGCAGGCATAATCAATGAATAGAGTAGAAACACTGCGATACTCTCCACTGTCCATCTCTAGGTAGGTCAGGCATGCCCTGAGGCCTCAAGGCAGCCAAGGATTTTGGGAACCTGGAAACTTTTGGTGTAGTTCTCTAGCTAAATAATCTCAAATGAGATTGGGAATTCGAGGATTAGAAGGTTAGTATTCAAGAAATTTAGTGTGGCAGACTGCGGTGCTGGTGCTTTCCAGTGATTGTGATTATCAGAGCATGAACAGAATTGACTGCCCACAGGATGTGGTAATGCGGTACACCCTTCTAAAATAAAGAACATCCAAAAGTGAGACACATCAGAGAAGCTGTGTCTCAGCTAAACCATGCGTGTAGGCCAGTTGCTAGAGGTGCCCATGCAGTGAAAATGTGTGTTAAAGATACCACAGGACAGGTACTCTCATAGTTAACTTTATTACTTGTGGTACCCTAGTACAATGTACTTTCTTAACAATTATAGAAAACAATTATCCTTTTCTTCCTTTGAATTAACATGGTTGTTTAGTTCTTAGTACAATGCAGATACTAATGCATGCCCAAAACGTGACAGATGCTATAGCCATATAAATAAATATATTAGAATAAGTTAATAAAAAGTATTTTGCTGGGTTTTGCAAAGTATTACAGTGTTTTTCAGATATTGTGCAGTTAGCCATTTTTACTTTATCCTTTAAACTTTCTAGGCTACTGTGCCCTTTTGTAGTGACATCAGATATCATACTCCTGGGTTTGTCTCATTAGGCAAAAAAATTACAGAATTAGAGTCTGATTCCCCCTCTGTTTTATAACTGCAGATACTGATGTAGTGAAAGCAACTATTTAATCTCACCTCAGTTTTAGAATCTCTTTCTGATATTGAAGTTTTCCTTGGATATCATGTCTGTATTTTTACCACACTGCTATCAAAATTTATGTCTGTTAGGAAGAACTGTGGTAAGAATATACTGTAGCTGGCCAAATAGGACATGTCATCACACTGGGCTGCTAGCACACAAATGGTGGTGTCATTTGCTTACCCACATGTTCCCTGTAAGCACAGATGTAATTGTAGTCTGTGTCAGAAAGGTCACATGTCCCTAAGACTGGCATTATCTTGGCTGATTTTTGAAAAATACACACAAATATACTCTAGGGCTTTTATTGGCATGCTACAAAGCATTTTCATAAGTAATTAAATCAGGGCCACACTTGTCAAAATACATGAAGAAATCCGTCTTGAAATGTGTGAGCCTTTATTCAACAGCAAAACAAAAAAATAACATTCACTTAGCTGCTAATTTGCACTTGGCAATAGCTGCTCTTGAAAAGAAGGGGAGAAAAATCCACTGAAAAAAAATTAGTTACGTACTATGAGAAATAACATTGCAGAGCAGAAACGTGTGTGCTTGAGACTGCTAATATTTGGGTTAGTTGACACCAGCTCTTCAACAGGTTGGAATAGGATTTTATGAATCTTTTCCACTGACTTCCTTAGTGAGTTCCAGAAAGTGGCAAAGAACATGATGAGAGCACTGAGTCACTCCAGGGTCCCTTTGGCAGCGAGTCACGTGCTACATTTGCTGTTGCTTTCAGATCAGCAGAAGTGGTGTGCTGGATACCAGCAGACAGCAATGTGTGACCACAACACCAGCAGTAGCTTCAGACACCTCTACATTGCCAGTTTCTGTTCTCTCTCTGAAGAACGTTATCTTTTTCTCTTGAGCCCTTTTCAACTGGGTTATTTTTCTTTTCCTTCATCTTACTCTGCAGGTACTTTCACACAGGCATTTCTTGGTCTTGTACATAACAAAACCACCTTGTACTTTGTGTTTCTAACAAGCCAGTCTTCTGCCTGAACTCACATCTGCCTTCACCCTTGGTTCTCATCATCAGTTCTTTATGCTTCTCTTTCTCTCCAGTGTTCTTCATGCAAAGCCTTACCCAGTCCTTGGCAAGTTTTCAATAAGCAATGGGCACTGAGCACTGCTGCTGGGGAGCCTTGTTTCATGTAGCTCTGTCTTTCAGCTGGTTAACCCAGGTTTATTAGAGAGACTGTTTTACTGAAGGCTTCTGCTTGGTACAGAGCTGGACTTGCATGCTGATTCTCTGGTGAAGCAAGCAGTAGTAACAGGGAAGAATTTCATGTCACAACATTTTGTCTAATAAGGAAAAGTAATTTGATTTCTCCTTACCTGAATACACAGCTCTGTGCAATTACAAAGAGCTGTACTTCCACTGAGATTTGGAGTTTCACTAGAAGTGACCAGCGACTGTTCAAAAGCTGTTGGGATGGGGAGAGGCAGCCTTGCTTATGGACAGCACAAAGCTCATTCCCTAAGAAGCTAGACTAACATGTCAGCCAAATCAAGTATTAATTAACCTTTTCCCCCTCTCTTTTCTTCCAAACTTATTGCCATCTTCTCTTTCTTTACTCCTATTTCCACCATCTCTTTCTTCACCTTGTTTGCAGTCCCTGTTCTGTGATGTTAAACCTTAAGTTCAGCTCTTCCTCCTGCGTTGCACCTCCCTTTGCTGTGAGGTGTCCTTTTCTCGAGTCTTTTCCTTTTTCTTTCCTTACTGTTTTATCTTTCCCCTTTGACTTCCCAGCAGTCTTGTTTCTCCAGGGAAACACAGATTGCAAATTCTGCTCAGATCATATTTATCTAATTAAGACCCTGTTCTTTTTCTGTTGTGGTAGTGTTTTTGTTTGTTTGTTTGTTTTTGTTTTGTTTTGTTTTGTTTTTAATGGGGGGGGGGGGGGGGGGGGGGGGTTGTGTGGTTTTGGGGCTTTTTTTAGTGTACTGGCTTTCCCTTGTTTTTCTTCTAGTTCTCACTCTGTTTTCTTCTCCTTTGTCTTTCTCCTTTGAGATCCAGTGAAGCTCCTGTTGCAGTGATGATTAGCAATTTCCATCTAGGGCAAAGGAACAGCATTCAGTTGTCCAGGTTTTGGGTTGATGACTGCCTTTCATTCAACAGTCTTTGTTTTTCTGGCTTTGAAGACACTTTAGATTCTCCTCCCATTTTGCTCACTGTTTTTTCAATGGCTTTTTCAATGGCTTTTTATCTGCTTCCTGATACTGTTTTTACCCACTCCCTGAAGTTCAGGGTTTTCTGTCCCAAAAGCATCAGTTACTGACCTGTTTTATGGTAGACCAATGGGAGAGGTAATGGCAATATTCTGTTCATAAAGGGTGTGCTTTCAGTAGATGCCCCTCCAGCGTGCAGCCTCTGGAGAGCTGTGGATGGTGATTATGACTGATGCCTAGTTTGGGAGTTGCTGCACCGGCCATTTTATCTTCCTGCTGTTGTCAGCAGTCCCATGGATGATTTCCAACTGGTGTGACCATTTGCTCATCTTACTGGTACTTTGGACACGCAACACAGAACTTTCTCTCCTCTCTTTTTGTGACATCACCAACTGTAATCTCATGGCCTGCATTTTTGTTCAGATGTCTTGCCATGATGGCATCATTGCTGATCTGCAGCATTGTAATTCATTGGCCACTTCCCTTCAGAATCTCTGTTCAGCTGCCTTTATTGTCAAACCATTACTGTAGTCTTCTCACACAGTCATTAGATTGGTCCCTTCTCCCATCCTGCCTTCCTCTGTTTCCACTTATTATCATACTTGGACCTTATTATGTCAGCTACTTGGGAACAACTTCTGACCTCCTTTGCCAAATACTTTCTTGGCAATTTCAGCATCCCTTTTTAAAAATGGGCCTTTGAATTTATTGCCAGTCTTCAGGACTCTTATAGAAAGACTGTTCTGTGGCTTCATTGGATATATTAGACTTCTAAGGTGTTTAGGGGTTAGAGTTTCATAATATGCACTTACGAAACACAGTGGAAGTTTAGAAGCTGTGTAAATAACTGTAGTCTATCTTGGGTTTTAATTGTAGCATATTCATGCTGAAAATTTTAGTTGTGATTATAGATTTAGAGTACCTGACTTCTTTCCTTCCAGATGTGAAATCTGGGAGCTTTCAGAGGTTGATACAGTACCAAGTTTTTTCTTCATTTGGTTAGTCCAATTTTTTGTCAGTCAGGATTTTTTTGTGTACGTTTTAAAGTGGTCTAAAAGAAAAATAGTTGTGCCATTGTGTTTATATCTGGATGTGATGCTGCAGAAGGCTGATGTGCCTCATAGCATGTCAGTCTCTTTGTGTATGTACTAAAATCTCAGAATTGAACTGATCTTCACAGTGTTTTGTAAGAAAAATTCCAAAGCCAATTCATCTTTTTATGTGTAAAATGCAATGCATTGACATTATTCAGCTTATTCACAACTCTTCCATTTTGTAAACTGTGTGGTATTTCAGAGGTGGGTTTGGAATCTGCTTGTGTGTTCCATGACCTCAGTTAGGACTTCTGAAATGTCTTGTTTTCCAACCCCGCTCCTTGGTCCCTGGTTGTTGCTAGATAGCATACAAACAAATTCCATACAAAATAAGCAACTTGGATTTATCTAGTTGGTACAAGTGGTTATAAGGCCGGCTGTCAGCAAAAGCTCATCACTTTGGTCCTGACTTGCCTCATTGTTGTGTCTGGGTTTGCAGAAAGGAGGGATGAGTGTAGTGGGCTGGATTCCCTATACAATGCCATCATTGTGTGGGTGAGGAGGAGAAACTGGTGTTCTGGCAGCTTCAGCTGTCTCTGAGAGCCTTGTCTCTTGTTCTGGGTGTTTAAAAGATGGCATTCCTCTGCTGGCAGTCCTGCTCAGATTCCTGGCTTCAATTTGGTGCACAACAAAAATGCCTAGAGCAGTTTCGGGAGGGAAGACAGCACATATTATAGGGGGGCAGATTTACAGTCCAGCACTTTTGTATGAATGATCAAGGTACCTCACTGCCTGTTATTAATGTTATGTAGGTAATTGTAGAGGTAAATATAGATACATCTGCTTCAGTACTAAGTGATGCCAGGACGACTTTTATCATAAAAGAAGAATGGGATTCCTTCCATCACATATAAAATCACAGCTAATTTGGGATTATTAAATTGAGGAGGTAGCCACATACAATGTATATTCTAAGGTCTTCAGCTATGAAAATATGTCTGCTTGTTTGACACCTTCCTGACTCAAATACCTGTATTTTTTTTAGTGCAAGGATATTAAGCAGTATAGAAAATATGCACTGATGTAAACCCTGACATTTAGGTTCAAAATTCTGTAGGACTGACTCCATGAAAGAGGTAAGATACATATAGGAAAAGAAAGAAATAAAAAAGAGAGAAAATGAAAGGAAATGGAACTGTTCTTACTCTGTCCAGATTTGCTGATCCATATGGATGTTTAGCTTGGTAGAAAAGCTGTAATTTTGTTCCAGCTTTATCTTACTTGCTTATAGATGCAGTGGGAGGCAGTCCTACCACGCAACTTGTGGCGCAGAATTAGTTACCTACCTTTGAAGACTCAATTCTCCTTGCAGTCAGCAGAGAGAGAGGAGCTCCTCTGCTGTCTCAGAGCATCTAAACTAGATCTGTGCTGGGTCACCCTGCAGGCCAGAGGTGTCCCCACAAGCCACTGGGTTAGGTGCCCCAAGCACGGCTGTGTTAATATTCTCCACAGCATCCCCCACAGTTACGTCCGTGGGACACTATGAGGGTTGGGGTTCACCCACCGTGGGCCATCAATATGTGTCTCAGGATTGCTCAGCAATGGATTTACAAAATGTTACTGGCAGAGAATGGAACAAGGTTTGATTTTATTTATTTGAAGTTCAGTGGCAAGGATATTGTGCTTTGGTCTGCAAAAAATTTTGGTGAGTGGCCTAAAATATTTTAGGGGCCATTACAGCAGAGTTCCTGTTATGGAATGGGTCAGAGGGACAGAGGCCTTTTTCTTTTAATAATGCCTCTTGCATCATGTGAGGACAGATTTGCATTTTCTTAGGCAGTTCAGGGAGTGCAGCGGGATCTTAAACAGCAGTTGTTTTTGATAACACCACCCTTGTACATGTTAGCTTCTAGCTATGATATAATTATATTTAAGCCTGTGTTTGTGCTCCTTTACTGGGAATTAAAGATTCAGATACTGAATTTTCTCAGATACCTAACACTAAGAAATAAAAGCAAATGTCATAAAAACAGCTAACCGAGTTTCCATATATTTTCTTGTCTTTGTTTTCCTTGCACATTTTAATCACCTACAACAGCAACAAGTAAGAAATGTAAAGTTGAAAATGTGTGGACAGTTATAATTTGTGTCAGGGAAAGAAGCAATGCAATTGTAAAAGCTTCTATTGTTTCAAAGAAAAATACAGATCAGCTTGAGTGATCAGGCTGTATTCATCTCCATTGAAGCTGTATTAGTGCCAGCAGCAGAGATGCATGCTGTCTTTCATGCACAACTGTGAAAAATTCCTCAAACCATGGAAAATTGCTCCTAATTTCAGTGGAATCAACAATAATTTTTAGAAGGTGAAGAGTGAGGTACAGTTCTGCACACTCTTAATATCATCTGATCTTAAACTGTAAGCACTTTGCAGCGTAGCAATCAATGCTCAAAGCCACTGGCTGGCAGAAAACAGTGTCATATGCAGAAAGACACTACATGAGTTGCAGCTGATTTAAATGTAATACTGAAACCCTGGATTTTACATGGATTTCATGCTCTTAGAGGAGACCTGAGTGCTGTCTTTGAAATACTAGGTTTTAAAATAGTAAAGCCAGTAAAACCAGGTGTCCTGAGAAAATCTGATGTCTGTTTCAACAAGTTCTTAATTTTTCTCTTCATTTGGGAAATAATAAGATACTGACTTTATTTCAATTTCTTTTAGAATGGGGAAGCATACATTTATTGGGAGCCCGCTGGGAGCAAGTGAACAGAGTGAAATAGTTGGGATCAGGAACAAGAATTCTGTCTTGCCATATATATTAAAATCTTTTTCTGGATTGTCTGAATGACATGAATGAAGCGGGGGTGTGACCGGTTTAGGCTGTGCCTTTAAGAAAGGGAAACTTTCTGAACACTCTAGCCGAATGTTTTGGTATATGAATGAAAACAATGATATGCTAATCCAATTTCATTGGTGGAACCCGGCTATAGATTTTTGTTTAGTCTTTCAGTTGGGGAGGGCAGTCAGTAGTCGTCTTCTTCTTCCCCCTGTACTGTGAGCTGGCTCGTTTCTCTCTACGATTCTTGCTAACCAGATAAGAAAACTAACTTTTTGCATTTGCTTTGAGCTTTAACAAAGTTTTCCCCTTTTAATTACCTTCCTTTCTCTCTCTCTAACCCTTTTGGGAAAAAGGGGAGGTAGGGAGGGAGAAGGGAGCGGCAGGCCGAACCCCCTGGCCGCAGGGGGGTTGGGGAAAGGTTTCCTGTATTACATACTTTGCTGTATATTTCTGTATATATTGTAGAATCATAGAATCAGTCAGGGTTGGAAGGGACCACAAGGATCATCTAGTTCCAACCCCCTGCCATGGGCAGGGACACCCCACACTAGATCACGCTGGCCAGAGCCTCGTCCAGCCTGGTCTTAAACACCTCCAGGGACTGGGACTCAACCACCTCCCTGGACAACCCTTTCCAGGGCTTCACCACTCTCATGGTAAAGAACTTCTTCCTCACATCCAGCCTGAATCTCCCCATTTCCAGCTTCATTCCATTCCCCCTAGTCCTATCACTACCTGACATCCTGAGAAGTCCCTCCCCAGCCTTCCTGTAGGCCCCCTTCAGATACTGGAAAGCCACAATGAGGTCACCTCGGAGCCTTCTCTTCTCCAGACTGAACAGCCCCAACTCCTTCAGTCTGTCCTCATAGGAGAGGTGCTCCAGCCCTCTGATCATCCTCGTGGCCCTTCTCTGGACACGCTCCAGCACGTCCACATCTCTCCTGTAATATGGGCTCCAGAACTGGACGCAGTACTCCAGGTGGGGTCTCACCAGAGCTGAGTAGAGGGGGAGAAGCACCTCCCTTGACCTGCTGGTCACACTTCTCCTGATGCAGCCCAGGATCTGATTGGCTTTCCGGGCTGCAAGCGCACATTGAGAGCTCATGTCGAGCTTCTCGTCCACCAGCACCCCCAAGTCTCTCTCCTCAGGGCTGCTCTCCAGCCAGTCACTGCCCAGCCTGTATTTGTGCCTGGGATTGCCTCGACCCAGATGCAGGACCCTGCACTTGGTCTTGTTGAAGCTCATGAGGTTGGCTTGTGCCCACCTCTCCAGCCTGTCCAGGTCCCTCTGGATGGCATCCCTTCCCTCCAGGGTGTCCACTGCACCACACAGCTTGGTGTCATCAGCAAACTTGCTGAGGGTGCACTCGATGCCACTGTCCATGTCACCCACAAAGATGTTGAACAAGACAGGTCCCAGGACTGATCCCTGAGGGACTCCGCTTGTCCGCTTGTAAATATTGTATATTTTTGTACATATTCATTGCATTCCATATCTGCTTGTAAAATACAGCTTTCATCTGCTCCTCCGGCTGAGTTAGCTGTGGAATTCTTTTGTGTGTGTGGGGGAACCTTCCTACTCCACCACAGGGGGTGGGGGTGCAGGAACAAAACCGACAACCATGACAGATAATAAAAAATGAAAATTGTGTTAAGGATTTCAATGCCATACTCAATTTCCAGTGCTTTGGGTCCAGGTTGTTATACCTCTGCTGCTTCCCTGCACTAGGCTTCTGAATCAAAGATGGACAAAGAGCAGCAGTACCTGTAGGGGCATGTAGCACACCCACCCACAGCTCTTATCCTGCCCTTTGCTTTCAGTCACAGACCAGAGGTCCATCTTAAGCTGTGACCATAGCTGTGTTTAGTAATGAATGTTATCCTGGCAGCAATGCTGGTGTTACAGGAGTGCAGACACTATCCTAAATTACTTTGTAAGCATGCTAACCACGCTGCCCCAGGTATGGGTGAGCACAAGAACTAATATCCTGTGCAAACAGCAGCTGGAAAATAGTCTCTTGTATTGCATACACTGTCACATAACATCATATAATTGTTTGCCTTACATCTTCTTGTGCAAAATCCCCAACGCCATTGGTGAAGTTCTCAGAAGGTCTCTATTTCCCAAAAATCCCAGCAGCATCACTCAAGCAATAGTCACTGGTAACCAGCTGCATTTTAGGCACTGCTTCCCTCTGCTGTGTCCCTGAAAGGTGTCTGTCTGTACCAGCTAGTGCTCTTCCTGCATGTGGCTGTCTCCCATGGACTGTTTGGATACAGTTGTCCTGTTTCAGAGGCTGAGGAGTTAACCATAGGAGATGTGGCCTTTCCTGTCATATGCCAGCCAGCCGTAGTGCCCATGGCTGTTCCAAGAGCATTTTCTGACATCGATGCAGCCTTCATGCCTGCTGCCCTTGCATATCTTTTCAGGGTCTTTGTCCAATAAACAGTCCATAACAGCTGCATTCTTTTTCCTTTTTCTTATTATTAAACTAAAATAGTTGATTTTTATTTCTTCTGTCAGTACCTATTCCTTTTTACACCTGAGAATACACACCATAAAAAGAAGAAACTTTTATGTGTCTATGTACCTGCTGTTACTGGAGTTGTCCAAAGGTAGGTACTGAAGAGTTGTGGTAGACGTCTTTGTCACATTGCTTTTCAACCTTCACCTGCCCATAGCTGTCATGGCTTATTAACAAATGTCTGAGGGAGCTGAGCTGTACCTGGTTTGCAGCAGCTTCAGCAGAGTTAGGTAAATGATGTGCATGTGTAAAAATGCTGTCTATGTAAATCACATCATCATGTACTAAACAGAAATGCCAGAAACAGGTGGGCTGAAATTCAGGCTGCTATGCTTGCCTCCTGAGAAGTCCCTTGGTCTGCGTTCAATGGATGTGGAGTGTGGTTTTTTTTTTCCTTTATAAGTTCTACAGGTTTTATAGGTTGTAATGCAGGTTATTTTTAAACATTTTCTTCACTAGAGAGGGGAGAAACCATTCTATTTTGTTCTTCCCTTGTCAATTTATTTCATAGATCCCCATCACTTTAAGGACTGTGTGGCCTTTAATTATAGGTGTGGAGTACAGGCTGTGCTGTACAGACCCAGAAAGTTGTTACAAGGTAGAAAAAACTTGGAGCTTTCCACCATGTTTAATACAACATTCTGTAAATATGATCTTTACTGTTTGCAGAGGTTATTCAGTGGATAGGGAAATGTGGACATCTAAGTAAGCATCTCAGAATTTATTCATTTTTTATACTGTGCTCTATTTCATTGATGCTTACTGAGCAGCAATTACAGACATGCAAAATTACAAGGAACTAGCTTTTAGTTAACTAAACTAACTAACTTTTAGTTAACTCTGGGGCTTTTTAAAAAGAAAAAATTATAGACAAAGGTTTACAAGCACTTGATCTTGAACTGTTGAGGATAGCTTGCTGGACCACTTAAGAAAGTGTCCTGTTTTCCCTGTAAGAAAGAGCAAGAGGAGATTAGTTTGCTGAATGTGGTTCTGGCTGACTGTTTGCTTTGGTGCTGGTGAGGTGGTTGGGTCGCTGTTCTGCTTGCTTTAGGCATCTTTTTAAAGTGGAGTTTGTATTTTTCTTAACTAGTACTTAAAGGCTTTCTGAATGGCACATCTTAGAAAAGTAAATCTGGAATTAAGGTATTTCATGAGTGTACCAAATGGAATTACCCATGATCTGGTTCTGTTCACTTACATGTCAAGTAGCTACTCAGATACTCTTAGTTTGCTACTTACTTTGAGCTAGTTTTGAAAGCTAGATTGATCTGTAGTTTCTGGTTATAGTAAGCCATCACCTAGTTCTCAAGAGTCATCTTCCCTGTTTGCAGAAATGCATCTATTGGCCTTGGAAAGAGACTTTCCATTACTCTCTGTGCTTGTTGACTGACCTGCTGATGGAAACAGAGGTTCTTTCTAAGCCCCAATAAAGTGTTTCTTTACCTTCGTCCAAGAATGAAGTACAGTTGTATTTGCAGCATGGATCTCAGAGCTGGCCAGCTTTGCAGAGCTGCTCTTGATGACATTTCAGTCTTGTGCTATAACAAGAAAGACAATTTGATTTCATTTTCCAAAGCTGTGTATTTCTAACACATTCAAATCTGCAGATTTTCTTCACTTTGTTTCATACATGCTTCTTTTTCTTCCCCATGTAAAACAAAGCAAACGACTTAAGAAACCCTTCCATTTTCGAGTAGCCATTCTGAAAGTCAAAACCTGCCAAGGTTAGTTGGATATGTTGTTTCTTGAGTTCCATTAACAGACATATGTGTTGTGGCCTTCTTCCTGTTTATATTATTTTGGTTTTCAGACAGAGGAGAAACCTCTAGGTATGACACCTGTTCAGCTCAGTGCTCCACTTACAAAACCTTGTTGTAGTGTTAAGGAAACAATGCATCCAGGGGTTTAAATGATAGTTTTGGTATATTAGAGTAGTAACTGTTTAATTGGTATACTGATGCCTCTGGTGTGCCAAACAGTCAGGTTCCCTACTCATAAATTGTTCTTCCCTTGAGTAATATGCAGGAGTACCTAAAACTTCCACAGCTCAGTTCAGGAGAGAGATGAGAAGTAGAAAGGCATTCTTGTGTATAAAGCCTCTTAGGATTTGACATGGGCATGCTTAGATTTTCACTTTTAATATATTTTAGTGGCAAAAGTTACTATGGAGTAAAAACTGTATCGTGATAGCTTTGTTTAAAGGAGAACAGGTGTATTGTCTGGGGATCCCCTGTCTAGGTTAACAGATGCATAAATTACAACGTGAGATGACTGCTGCAAGTAGTGCCAAAAAACCAGATTTGGTTGGCTCTAAATGCAGTTGGCAGTTTCACTCTAGCTAGAGCAAACATCAATGACTCCACAGGAGCCTTCCAGCACTGGAGGAGAGAGCTATCAGCCCCCAGTCACAGCTTGTGAGTAAGGTCTGCTGTTGGCTGTTGGCAGGGAGACTGATGAAATGCTTGTGGAGCAAGTTTGCTCTTGTTTCAGAGTTTGTTTAAAAGTGGCAATTTAATGGGACCTATTACTGTCATCTGTGACCAGTTCCCTCTCTCACCTCTCAGGCATTTACCAGGGAAAACAGAGATTTCCAGCAGTGCTGTAGCACTACAGTTCCTTCCTTCATTGAGTGACCTGGCTGGATACTCTCCAGATCTGTTTTCCCAACAAAGAAGTCTTCCTTATGGGGTGCTTGGCTTACTTTGGATCCCTGTGCACCTGTGATAAACATATAACCCCCCTCAAGTCCTATTAGATCTTCACTCCAGAGTGTACTGTGATTCTCAAGTGCTTTCTGTTGGTCCAAAAGAGTGGCAGGACTCTGGATGTATGCTCTTTACCATCTTTACTGATGATCTGGATGAGGGCATCGAGTCCATCATTAGTAAATTTGCAGACGACACCAAGCTGGGGGCAGGAGTTGATCTGCTGGAGGGCAGAGAGGCTTTGCAGAGGGACCTCGACAGGCTGGACAGATGGGCAGAATCCAACGGCATGAGACTGAACACATCCAAGTGCCGGGTGCTGCACATTGGCCACAGCAACCCCATGCAGTGCTACAGGCTGGGGTCAGAGTGGCTGGAGAGCAGCCAGGCAGAGAGGCACCTGGGGGTGGTACCTACCTGATGGTAGGCTGAACAGGAGCCTGCAGTGTGCCCAGGCAGCCAAGAGGGCCAATGGCATCCTGGCCTGCATCAGGAACAGTGTGGCCAGCAGGAGCAGGGAGGTCATTCTGCCCCTGTACACTGCACTGGTTAGGCCACACCTTGAGTCCTGTGTCCAGTTCTGGGCCCCTCCGTTTAGGAAGGATGTTGACTTGCTGGAACGTGTCCAGAGAAGGGCAACAAGGTTGGTGAGGGGTTTGGAACACAAGCCCTATGAGGAGAGGCTGAGGGAGCTGGGGTTGCTTAGCCTGGAGAAGAGGAGACTCAGGGGTGACCTTATTGCTCTCTACAACTACCTGAAGGGAGGTTGTAGCCAGGCAGAGGTTGGTCTCTTCTCCCAGGCAGCCAGTACCAGAACAAGAGGACACAGTCTCAGGCTGCACCAGGGGAGGTTTAGGCTGGAGGTTAACGAGAAGTTCTATACAGAGAGAGTGATTGCCCATTGGAATGTGCTGCCTGGGGAGGTGGTGGAGTCACCATCATTGGAGGTGTTCAGGAGGAGACTTGATGGGGTACTTGGTGCCATGGTTTATTTGCTTAGGTGGGTTGGATTGGTTGATAGGTAGGACGCGATGATCTTGAAGGTCTCTTCCAACCTGGTCTGGTCTATTCTATTCTATTCTATTCTATTCTATTCTATTCTATTCTATTCTATTCTATTCTATTCTATTCTATTCTAAGATTGAAGTGCAGCATTTCAGAGGAAGCTCTGCAGCTCACAATTTTTTAAATAAACAAGCAGGATCAAGACACTGCTCAGATGCTGCTGCAAATGGCCTTAACCAGTCCACATTATGCACATTATGGACAGCAACTACTATGTGTATAGAAACAAAAGTGAAAAATGTGGTGGTTTTTTTTTAAGCAAGCAAAAAGGGAGGGTTAGATGAATAGAAGAAATGTGAGAGTCAAATGGATGAGCTAACTAAAAAGAGCTTTTATCTTATTCCAAGCCCATGTGATTTTTGTAAACTGAAAGAATGATCGTCTTGTGATTATATGATCACTGTGCTTGAATCTTGCCATTGATTAAAGCCTGTAAGGGAAGGGAGAGAACAGGAAAACATCTTTCTAAGATTTTCCTGTGTTAGACTAATCAGCCCCAGTTCACTCACTCATCTCTCAAAGGTCATGCTTTTGTGTTGTCAGTTTCCCAGTCCCAGACTCTCCCTTGCTTCCTTTACAGCGTGGCTGAATGAACAGTGGTGCCCAGTGCTGGGCACCATGGAGGTGGTGCTGCATTTGTCCTGCAAGCCATTATGCTTTTGCAGCCTCTTGGCGCAGTCTGTGTCGGTGTTTGCAGCTAGCAGTGTATCTCCAGTGAGTGTTACTTTGAGAGTCCTTCTTGCTTAGGGGAACTATTCAGTTGATTCCTGTGTCTTGGTGCAGCTGCTGATGCCTTGCACTGACATAGACTGCATTCTGTCCACCTTTCTCAGCCTGGTGTTCTGTGTTGTTGAGCCCATTTCACCCATGTGTGCTTCGACTGTGCACAGCAAGTGGGCAGAGGGGTGTTCTCACTCCTGAGAATGAGTTTGCCAAACTGGCCCAGCTCCAACTCATCCCTCTGCTGTTGCCTTCAGTAATGAGTTTCAGCTGCAGTGTGGAAAGGTAATTTTCCTTGGCTGCTGCCAGTACTGGGGAGCCAGACCTACATATTTCTGGCTGTTTACTTCAACACTGTTTTCTAGTCACTAAGTGTCTGAGTTTCACTAAATGCTATGTTTTACAAGGCTTTAGTGGGTAGTTCTGCATTAGCAGAGTTTCTTTGTCACTGAGGGCAAGGGAATGGCAGCGTATTAAGCATACTCTTTTAAAGGCCAATTGTCAAAACTATGAGCAAAATAAACTAAAACTGTGGGGAGATAATGAACGAGTGTTGATGACAGACACAGCAGGAGCATAATGCTCAAGACATCTGGTTTATTTGGGCCTGGTTTTGTCCATGTTATTTATTCTGAATATTTTGGGGTTGCTTTTCATGTTGTCGTGTCATCCCTCCTCAGAAACATCTTCTCTGTTGCAAATCAGGTACATTTTAAAACTCCTCCCAGGCCAGAAAAAAGAATAGAAACATACTGAGTCTCAAAGACAAGTTGGAACTGTGCTGCAGCATGGCCAGAGCCAGCTCTTCGCTGGCTGTCCTAGCAGATGGGTGCTGAGCCAGCACCCACAGGCACCCACCAGCCAGGCTCAGGCTGGGGTGCTGCATTGACTCTGGGTGGGCTGGGGAGAGAGCAGGGAACAGCTGCCTGTGCATGCAAACTGTGAGAATCTTTCTCCTGGAAAAAGGGGAATTGTGCTTCAGCCAGCTTGCAGGCATATATTAGTATTTGTGGCATAGTTTGCATTGTTATTTCAGCTCAGCTGTAAACGTTCAGCTACTGACAGTGAGTTAGAAACTGGCACCTCTGTAAATTACAGATGGTGCAGAAATTCAGGGGTTTTGATTGGCTGACAATGAAAGCTCCCATGCCTCTTCTGATAAATAGCTGTGGTGCCACATGCGTAGGAGCTCTGCAAGCCCTTGTGGTGAAGGCTGGGAGGGGCAGAGGAGGATGCCTGTCTGTACAAGGAATTTCCTTGGAGCGAGCATGCCTTCTTTTGCCCATGTAGAGCTGTGTTTGAGCTTGCCCTTCCCTCTTCATGTGTTTCCATCTCTGCCAGCAGCTAAATGCAGAGGCTAGTTTGGGAGACTACTAGAAGTAATTGCAGCATAGTAACTGCATGGCTAAGATGAGTCTTTTGCTTATCTTGGTTGCTGCAGAAATCCACACATGAGTGCAGGAGTATAGTTTGGCAGGGATTTTTTTGTTTGTTTTTGTTAAGAGGTCTGCCTTAGCTTTTGTTTAGTGACTTTCCTTTGTAGATCTATACAAAGCAATCCTGTTTACATCTTGTAAATTGTGATACTGCTCTTGGAAGGTGGTCACCCTATTCCAATCACCCAAAACCCTAATGGATAAACCCAGATACTCAAATTGAGTGTAAACGAAAATCAGCCATACATTTGGGGCATAAGAATTTGGTAGGTCTTTCCTACTGCTGTGCTTCCATGCAAGAGAGCAGCTACATAAATGGTTTGGAAAAGTGTCATTCTTTATGAAGAAATATTGAGCTTAATTAATTTTTGCTTCTAGGAGGTCAACCTGGGGCACTCATTATTGTCTTAATTGGTGGTATAAATCCTGAGGCACTGGAGGGGAAGTGAGGGGGAAAAAAGATGAGCAGTTAAGAACATATAGCCTTTTATATAAGTGCTAGACAGTTGTATGGCCATCCTAGTGACATTTATCGGGTTTATTGGATTATAGGTCTAGTCCTTCACAAATTAGGTTAAAGGGAATCAATTTGCATAAACAAAAATGTAAAGGAAATAGCAAACTGCAGTAATTAATTCCTGGGTTCTCCATTAAATTGCATGAAATAAGTCAGTGTGCTGTAACCCAGAGAAGCATTTCTTTGATCTCCTGTTATTTGTATTAAATTATATTAATTACTCTTCCCATCTGGAGGTTTTAGCAGGCCAAAAATCATCCTACCATTACTGAAAGGAAGTTAACTGTAACTTTTTAATTGTATACATTTCATCTCTCCCCCTGTTCTTTCCCCCCTCTTCATTTGAAGCAAGCAGATGGACTAGCATACCAGCATCTTCCTCTCTGTTTAAATTACTGAAGTGGAGAAGCAGAAAATCTCAGCCATTCTTTCCCCTCACATATGGTTTCAAGGTGATGACTATTCTGTCTGAGACTTTGACATGTTTGCTGAAAAAGGTCAGGAGTTCAGTGAAAATCAAAATTTAGGAGAAATCTGTTCATAACCTTAGGGATGCTGTGGTACCCTCACTGGAGAAATCTACTCGATGCAGATTTGCAGCTGTGTGAGTGCATCTCCCTTGTTTCATTGGCAGTTCCCAGTTTGCCAGGTGTCCAGCAGAGGTATTTCAAACTCCCCAGAAAGGAAACCAAATAGCAGTGTGTTCATGGTTTGGAGCAGGTCTTTAACATTAGAGCAAAGTTTGTGGAATCAGAAATGTATTGGCATGGGCATGATGAAAAATGGCGGTTGTTTCCAGTCTCACCAATGGGCAGTGGCTAATTTGCCTTAGTAGCCTCATGGATTGTTTCCTTCAAGCTCTATTGTAAAAACTGGATGTTTTTTCTTGCCCTCTGGGGACCACAAGATTTTTTTTACCTTAGAAAATATTAGATGTCTTTTCTGGAGAACTTTTGCAATTGCAGACGAGTGTCCCCATTTTGGTAGCTTAGGGAGGGGTAACACCTTCCTCATCTGCCTGTCCTTATCCTCTGACCCTTTTTCTCTTTTTAAGAAATGAGAAAATCCTGAAACTTCTCAAAATTGTCCATTTATGTAAAAATAAGAATAGGCCTTTATTTTTTTCATTGGTGGGTTGTTCTAAAGTCCACAGGTTTGTATTCCCATGTGCAAGACCGGTGTGGGGTTTTTTTAAAGTGTTTCGAGTTCTGTAGATTTAACAAAAAATAAAAAAAGGCAAGCAAACAAAACCAAACCAAACAACCCACCCTGGTTTCAATAGCAAATATGGGATTCTTCAGCCATAGAAAGTTGCAGTAGCTTTTCATCTGCAGACTACATAGCTAGACAAGATGAAACGTGGATGGTGAGCAGAGAGTTTCTGCTGGAAGGAACAGCAATGATGGACATACCCAGAGCACTTCCCAGAGCAGGCTGGTATCCAGCCCTCTGCTGCCTGGCATCTAGGTGTTGTCTACAAGCTATTGACATTTAATACCATTTATTCATTTGGTTTTTTTGCAAAGATCCGTCTGTCCTGCTCTGACATACATCAGCAGCACAATTTCCCTGCTTCCTGGCAGTGAGCCGCCTTCTACTTATTGTTGTAGCTGCTTCCATTTTGTGGCGGTGGTGTCCAGCCACAATTAATTTGTTTATGCTGCAAGCCGTGACTTCCAGAGCATGATGGACAGTGCAGACATCCCGAGAAAGGGGCTGTGCAACTGGGAATAGGTTCATTTTAGCTTCCTTTTAGATAGCTGCTTTGGCAGCTTTCATTACTTGTGGGGTCTTGTGTTCTGACTGCAGCCATTTTACAGCCTCCTTTGTACTACACAGAATCACTTTACAGCATATGCTGGAGCTTCTAGTTCTTTTACAAGCCTTTCTATGGAGTTCCATTTGTGGGATTGCATGCTAGCAAGGCTTTTCAGAGCAACTAAAAACTGTGTGTATCTACCAAGACTTTGTGAGGAAGGGAATTTTTGTTCCTTGACTGCTGCCACCTGTGATAAACATATTGCAAACTACATTCAGCTTGTGATGTACCCGGGCAGAACCCTGGACATGAAACAAAGTAGTTTTGTGCAAATCTCATCACTGAGAGAGACCTTAAGTATCTCTGTTGATGCTCCATAGAGAGCAGGAACAGGGTCCTTACCTTGCTTAAGTACATTTTACAGGGTTAGCAAGCATAACTTGAACAATTAAAATAAATAGATTGAAAAGAGGCCATTCATTGCACACACATTTGGTTTATTTAGAAAAGTACATATTTGTGCAGCCTAGATTTCAGAATAAAGCTAATGGCAGAGGTTTCAGGTACGTTGTGGGCTGGATTTTCTGTTCCATTGTTACTGGCTTTTCTCTTTCCCTTCAGAGCTCACTCAGATTTTATAAATGACTGATCACCTGAACCACAGAGAAGTCCTTCCTACTCCTTTGTTTCTTTTATGATAAAGTAGCAATACACTTAACCCAGAAGCTTATTTTGCATATGTACTGAAGAATGGCCTCTAAATCTTTGGTAGTCATAGTTGGGTGCCTGTACTTAGGGATAATCAAAGTTGAGCTGAGCAGGCTGTTCAAACAGATTGAGCTTGCAATAGCCCCATCCCTGCTTTGCAGTGCAAATTTTCAGCCTGTAAGCCTACTGCAGGTAAGATTTGGCATGCCCTATGTTGGCAAAATGCTTTTGAGACATGGCTGAAATGAAATGACCCATTCCTTCATGTGGTGTGTACAACTTGAATCATCTGACATGCCAAAATCAACTGAGCTGACAGTGAAAGAGAGGGAGCTGTGTAGATTCCCTATCAGCTATGTAAGGCTAACAATTGCTTAAGACTTCATGTTCTTGAACACTTAACGCTACCTTGGGGGTTCATCCTTAATGAGCTCCTTTGTATTCAGATAGCCAGTGGCATAATGGCATTCAAAGTATTGGTGAAATAGTTTATATTCTCTGTGAGCACTTATGTTCCGAGTTCGTTCTCTGATTTTGCCACACTCACAAAGCAGTACTACAGAAGTAAATGGTGAGTGGGACAAGGTGGAGTCTTGTGTCATTATGTTCAAGTTAGATTGACTAAACAGGCTATTTAGTTCTGAACAACAGACTTAGTAAACTGGGCTTATTTGCTGCTTGGTACATAGGGTCTCATGTATCACTCTCTGCTTTCGTTGGAGCAGATAAGATATCAACACAATTAAAAGTGAAAAATAATCTGGTGGATGCTCCGAGAACACACACTGATACAATGGATTTCTGAATAATTTATACTCAGCATTTTTTCCTTGCATTCAATAAATGAGGAGGCCTAATGTGACATGGTCAGAGTGATACTCTCTCTGTCATCCATTAAGGTAACCAGAGGGGTGGGTCTGGGAGGAGTGTGGCATGGAGCACGGGAAAGGTGAGGCTAGAAATTCAATATTCGCTGTGCAAAGGATACTGATGAAAGTTGCTCAGAAGGACAGAATTAATTCCATGTTGTTTGTCTTCATTAAAATAAAATAAAACCAAACCACAAGATCCAAGTTCCTACTAAAAGTTGTGGATAAAAGCTGCTGTTCCTGGTAGGCCTTCAGCAGCTCCCTCTGCTTTAAATTCAAGTACTTTGTATGTTCTATCAAAAGCAGTTCTGTATGACAGTAACCATTTTCAATGGTAGGACAGGTTGTCTTCAGGACAAGTGGCCTCCTGAGCTGATAGATGGGGTCAGGGAGCATTATAGCCCCCCTGCTAATCCAGGAGGAAGCAGTTAGAGACCTCCTGAGCCACGTGGATCCCCACAAGTCTATGGGATCCATCCTAGAGTAATGAAAGAGCTGGCAGATGAGCTTGCCAAGCCACTGTCCATTATTTACCACCAGTCCTGGCTCACAGGAGGTACCAGATGGCTGGAAGCTGGCCCACAAGAAAGGCCAGATGGAGGAGCCAGGGAATTCCAGGCCTGTCAGCCTGACCTCAGTGCCAAGCAAGATTATGGAGCAGATCATCTTGAGGGCAGTCACACAGCACCTATAGGATAGCCGAGGGATCAGGCCCAGCCAGCATGGATGTAAGAGGGGCAAGTCATGCCTGAGCAACCTGATCTCCTTCTGTGACCAGGTGACTGCCTGGTGGATATGGGGCAGGCCGTGGATGTAGTCTACCTGGACTTGAGCAAGGCCTTTGACACCGTCCCCCTAGCAAACTCCTGGCCAAGCTGTCAGCCCATGGCTTGGACAGCAGCACTCTGCGTTGGGTTAGGAACTGGCTGGAGGTCTGAGCCCAGAGAGTGGTGGTGAATGGTGCCACCTCCAGCTGGCAGCCAGTCACTAATTGTGTCCCCCAGGGATCAGTGCTGGGCCCCATCCTGTTCAATATCTTTATTGATAATCTAGGCATGGGGATTGAGTCCATCATCAGTAAGTTTGCAGATGACACCAAGCTGGGAGCAGGAGTTGATCTGTTGGAGGGTAGGAGAGCTCTGCAGAGGGACTTTTCCAGGCTGGACAGATGGGCAGGGCGCAAGGACATGAGATTTAACAAGTCTGAGTGCCAGGTTCTGCACACTGGCCACAACAACCCCATGAGGCACTACAGGCTGAGGACAGAGTGTCTGGAGAGCAGCCAGGCAGAAAGGGACCTGGGGTACTGGTGGACAGCAGCTGAACATGAGCCAGCAGTGTGCCCAGGTGGCCAAGAAGGCCAATGGCATCCTGGCCTGAATCAGGAATAGTGTGGCCGGCAGGATCAGGGAGGAGCCTTGTGCTCAGCACTGGTTAGGCCACACCTTGAGTCCTGTGTCCAGCCCTGAGTCCTGGGCCCCTCAGTTTAAGAAAGATGTTAAGAAGCTGGAACATGTCCAGAGAAGGGCAACAAGGCTGGGGAGAGGTCTGGATCACAGCCCTATGAGGAGAGGTTGAAGGAGCTGGAGGTGTTTAGCATGGAGAAGAGGAGGCTCAAGGGAGACCTCATCACTGTCTACAACTACCTGCAGGGAGGTTGTAGCCAGGTGGGGGTTGGTCTCTTCTCCCAGACAACCAGTGACGGAAGGAGAGGACACAGTCTCAAGCTTTGCCAGGGGAGGTTTGCGCTGGATGGTAGGAAGAAATTCTTCACAGAAAGAGAGATTGGCCATTGGAATGTGCTGCCCGGGGAGGCGGTGGAGTCGCTGTCCCTGGAGGTGCTTAAAAAAAGACTGGATGAGGCACTTAGAGCCATGGTTTAGTTGATTAGATGGTGTTGGGTGGTAGCTTGGACTTGATGATCTTGAAGGTCTTTTCCATTCTGTGATCTATGTCTCAGAATATTTTTTTTCACGTTCATAAGACATTTTAAATTTTGAAGCAGGAATACCACTCGTGCTTGGGGCTTATTTTGCACGGCAGTGACTCATTTCCTATCACGGGGTGTTACTTTGGGTGGTAAGCTAAATCATTTGCATAAAAAATTGCTCATGTAAATACTCAGCCAAACAGATGCCTTTCAAGGTGAATGTATTATGTTAAATAGTAAGTTGTTTCCCAAGAGCACATAGTCATTAGAAGTTGATTAATTTATAAGCAGTGGTAGTTTGCTATCTCTGAAGGTTCTGACAACTTCTTAAAGTTAGGTCACATTCAGATTTTCTTGCTTTGTGCAGAAACTGTTGGGGTTGTGAGGTCAAATGGAAGTCATTTGACAAAAAGCTCTTGGAGGAAAACTTAGGCTTGCTTCTAACTTTGCTGGTTTTGGTGAGCAAGACAGTGTGTTATACCTGGGCTATCTGGAACCCAGACATGAAATGGTTTAAATGTGCTTTCTGATTAACTGGGCAGCAAGTGCCCACCCTGCCCATGCTGGTGTCCTGCAGGGTTTTTTTCTTGCTGCAAAACTGCAGATAACCAACGTAGGTGAGGTTCAAACAGGATGCTGTCTGATTTTTCTAGTCCACTGTCAGATTCTGCAGATGTTTCTGGGCATGTCCCTGCTTGCAGTGCCACCCAAAACCTGTGACCGCACAGCACTAATCTTGTGGAGGTGACTGGGGAAACAGAGCTCCAGTGCCCAGCAAATGCTTCTTACCTGCTGGTGCTTACATTTCTGTCACTCTCTGTATGGCAGCTTTGGTTTTGTTTTTTGTATGAAAAGAAACAATTCTATCATATAGTCGTTTCACTTAGTGTCTAACTGGAGGGCTTTTGCTTACTTTTTTGATGGTAGTATTAAATACCTTCTAAATCGGAGAAGCTAACCTCAGGATGAGTCTTGTCTGTGCAAGAGCTGCAGAAAACAACCTGCCAGGGGCTACGTGATTAAGGAGGCATTTCTCAGCTCTGAGTGGATTGCTGGTATTTTCATAACATCAGCATCTGTAGCACGTTGGGTGTTCAAGGAATTTATGACCAGCTCTTACTGGCTGTGCCTGCCCTACCACTCCCTAATCATATGGGCAGAACCTCTCCCAGTTAACTCTGAACAATAGGGGTTTGGCTTTTAAACTACTTGCATATCTCAAGAAGTGCTTCTAAGAGAGCCAGTTTTATAGCTTCCCATGATTATATCTTCAGACAAATGCATTGTGGGCACAAAGCTATCATCTATGACATCAAGTTTACCGTCCTCTGTAGGGTGTAAACATGCGGCTGGTGGAAGAGCTTTAACTTCCCAAACCTTCCAGTAAATATTAAATTGCTAACTGTCCTGCTGTAATGCTATGATCTTGACTGAAATTTGACCCTGGTGCTTGTGCTGAAACGATTGTCAAAATTCGAGGGAGAAGGTTAAACAGTGATGTCAAATTTCCAAATGTCTGTTGCAAAAGTACTTCTGATGAATATCTGTGGGTTGAGCTCTAAAATGCTTAAACTAATCCTCTTTTTTTCCCCTCTTCATTATTATGTGATATTATGTGAAGCATTTTTTAATGCAGATAAAGTAATTAACTTCAGGTTTGCCTTTTTTTCTGTGCCAGCTAACCTCACTGCTTACAGTTGCTTTTCTATCTTTCACTTGCCAAAGAAGATTCCAGTCAAATGGTGTTCCTTAAGTACAAACCAGACCTCTAGTTCTCTTTAATTTCTGCTCAAGATCGTTGTAACTCTTGATTATTTTCACAGCTGTATCTGAATAAGAAAAGCTGTAATTGGCAACTTTTATGAGTTCACAACTCAATAACCTGATGCTGGAACTCTTTTATCTGCAAAAGCCTTATTAATTGCTCTAGGAGTTTCAGCAGCAAAGAGACCTGCATTTCAAATAATTTCTTCTTTTATATGCAGCCTTTCAAATGATAGAATCTCTACTGTAACAAAACTGGATGGGATCTTTAGGCTTAGAGAGGCTGTCAGTTGCTGGATGGATATTTGACCTCCAAGTGGATCTGTTAGGAAGGCTGTTGTTTACCCAACTCATTACTGCATCCATAATAATGATAATTTTTTTGGTAAAATCTAGAAGTTAATTTCCTGAATGCTGTTACTAGTTCTAGTTTTATTTGGTTTGGCTTTAGGTTACATTATTTAGTTAATTTTTATTTAAGAGATGAGCCTTATGTTGCAAGAAACAGTGCTAAATAAGAGTGAGTCTTTAAAGCTGCTGTACTCCAGACATGAATTTGAGTTTATTTTGTTATTTTAAAGCAATGGGAATGCCTGTGTCTAAGGGTTGTGAGAAGTTCCAAAGTTTATTTGATTTTTTTTTTTTCTTGATTTCAGGGCTTTTTCCGCAGAAGTATCCAGAAGAACATGGTTTACACATGTCACAGAGATAAAAACTGTGTTATCAATAAAGTCACAAGAAATCGCTGCCAGTACTGCAGACTACAGAAGTGCTTTGAAGTGGGAATGTCCAAAGAATGTAAGTTGTCTTGAGAAACAGTTTATTGTTTGTCATAGTCTGTGAATATGTGGCAGTCCCAAGGTAGAAAAATATCATGCAGTTATGTGATTGAGGGCAATACCTGCATTCACATGCAGAGAAAGGAGTATGAATTTTGGACACAGCTTCAGACCCATGTCACCTCCTGAGTTCGGTTAACTTTGCAGCTTAAATGCTGTCAGTTAAAAACATGTAGTCTGACAGGCTGTCTGTGTAGCATGTCTGCCCTATGTGGGTATGAGAACACTCAGCTGGGTAATATTGTCAGGTTTTCTAAAAGAACACCCCCCCAGAGACTTCCTTTAAGGGTGCTGCTCTGGAAATGGCTTCCTGGGGCAAGGGTGTAAGTGGAACAGCTGGCTTCTAAAGCATGGTTTCAGGCCTGCCTTTGCCCTGCAGACTGGCTTGTGTCTTTGCTGGGCTTCGTGTCAACTCAGACTGTCATTTCACGAGGGCTTCCTGCTGGCTGTCATGCAGCAGACAGCAGCCACCTTCAGTACAGGTGATTGTGCCAGTGGTCCTTTTTTTATAACCTGAAGGGTGATCAAACTGAAGGTACAGTGGCCTTGAGTCTTCTGTCCTTGCTGACTGGAGCCTCACTGAAAGGTGAAACAAGTTGGGAAACTATTCCTCTTTTAAATCTGCAAAGTCAGTGAACCTGACTATGTAAAAATGCTGCCAAATACACAAAAAAAAAAAAAACCCAAAGGATTTTTCTCTCCCTTTTCTAGAAATCTCTGGTTTGTGCTTTAAATGAACATTTAAAAATTTTTGGGTAGAAATCCGTGATTTCTCTGCCCTTGCTGGGTTTTCTTGTTTTCTCATATCCCTAAATTGCACTTATCTGTACTTATGTATAGATTTACTGGAGTGGAGACCATGATGGGTGCAAAGGAGAAGGTAGGCTAAGTAGGAAGATGCACAAAGATGTGAGATTGAATGAGGAAGATTTTATTGAGTCACAGAATCACAGAACATTAGAGGTTGGAAAGCATTTCCAGAGATCATTAAGTCCAACCCCCCCACCGAAGCAGGATCACCCAGGGTAGTCTGCACAGGAATGCATCCAGGTGGTTTTGAATGTGTCCAGAGAAGGAGACTCCACAACCTCTCTGGGCAGCCTGTTCCAGTGCTGTGTCACCCTCACTGTGAAGAATTTTCTCCTCATGTTGAGGTGGAACCTTCTATGTTCAAGTTTGTGTCCATTGTTCCTTGGCTTACTACTGTGCACCACTGAAAAGAGCTTGGCCCCTTCCACTTGACACCCACCTCTCAAATATTGAGAGACATTGATCAGATCCCTTCTCAGTCTTCTCAAGACTAAACAGCCCCAGGGCTCTCTTTGATAGGTGTATTTGACTGCACATATGTATCCAAGCACAAGAAGATTTTCTCCTTGATAAAAACAGTATGATGTGGTTTGGAAGAGAAGCAAAAACATTTTTCATACCTGAGGGCTCATTGGTCTGGAATTCTTAAGGATTTTATTGCTGACGTGAAGTAATAATCTTATTAAATGCTGTAACGTCACATTAGAGTAGATCCTGGAAATGGTAGCTGCATTTCTAACACCTTAACCAAAGTTGCTTAGGGTAAAGTATAAAGACTTACTGCCTTTTAGGTGATGGCTTGTTTTCTCCCATAGGGTAACTGGAGCTTTTCCAGCAAGAATTATGTTTTCCTTGGGTGAACTGAGTGAAATTGCCCTTTGGCAACTGCCTTTATCTCAAACCACTACAGACACTGAAAGGGGGATAGAACACGGGGAGAAGTGAGGGATGTCCTCTGCATTTCTTTAGAGGGCATTTGTAAAGGAATGGAGAAATTATTTTAAATGTCATCAGTGTGCTGTGTGTCTTGTCTTCTGGGTTTAAGAACTAAGTCTGAAGCTATTCTGTGTTCATAAACAGGAGCTTTTCATCTCTTAAGAGATTTGAAAAACTATTTTCTTATCTGACCTTTTTCAATGTGTGTTGCCAAGTTTCAACTCCATTTCGTTAGAAGCTTATGTAAAAAAAGGCACATTGTCAGTGGACTTTTTTTTACAAGATAGAGGTTTTTCTTTCCCCCCAGTACCTTATTCACATTCTGTTTTTCTGTCTTCTTGCAGTTCTGTTACCTTGTAAATTGAAAGCCATGAACAAAGGACAGGAAAAAGTATCAAAGAAATCTCATAGGGAAACAAACTTAAACTGCTCAGAACAATCCCAAATGGGGAAAGTAATCCTGATGGGCAGCTGCAAGCAGGAGCCCCAAGCTCTGTTCCCAGGAGCTGTAGGGGACTAAATGCAGTATTTTAGGCTATGGAATGATCTGTGTGCTTAAATGCTACAATCTTGTGTTTATTTGTTCTGCCTTCAAAGGGCTTGCAAAAGTACTTGCATGTGCCATTCCTCCTGAGCTTAATGACCGTTACACAGAAATATCAGAGATGAGATGAGAACTGGCTGCCTAGTCAGGATGGTGAGGTTTTCAAAATGGAGGTACTGTGTTTTGGAAAAGGAGTACTGAGCTTTCTTGTATCCTTTTATCTTCTTTTAGAGAATGAAGTGAGATGGTGAAGGAATGAACTATATTTGCATTTCTTTAAGGTTGTTTTGTTTGTGCAGGGGGAAAAAAGCTATCTTCAACCCCACGTTAAACTCCAGATCTGATCAACAGAGGTCAATAAGGAGACTGCCTCTAGCCAGGAGTGGAGCTATTTGCCTTGTGATAATATCTGCAAGATGCACTGAAACCGTATCCCACAACGTAGGGGCTCTTATTGTGCATTCACTGTTGCAAAAAGTTTGTGCTCCAAATAGAAAAGACAAAGGGTGTGAGGGGGAGCGACTTGGTGATGACTGTCTTATCATCCTGCAACAGGACAAAGCACAGCTTGAAATAAAGCCCTGCTGTCTTTCATCTGATCCCCCTCCTTGAGAAACTGCTCAGCTTGTGTCTGTGCAACCTGAGCTGCCACTCTCAGTGTAACAGGCTGAGCCAGATCCTCCACCAGCAGCAAGTCAGGTTTTGGCTTTGTTGTATGGATGTGCCACCTCAGTTCAGGTGCCCAGGGGTGTGTAGCTGAGGCTCTGATCCCCACAACAGACCTTTTCTGTCTCACTTACCCTTCCTGTTAATGTTTTCAATCACCATGTAGAGACAAATGGTGATCGCACAGGATTTCTTTTCTTTTTTTTTTTTTTTAATTGCTGCTGAAGTGGGGAGGCTGCTGAGGCTGACAGTGGCTCATTATGTGATGGAGAGCCTTAGGAAACTGACCTTTGCCCTTCTATTATGTGATCTCTAAACCGATGTTTGAAGCACCATCCTTGGCCTGACCCCAGGTGACAGAAGTAGCACATTGTTGCCTGGGTACAAGGGCCCTCAGCGGGTTTTGGGAGCTGGCCGTGGTCACTCATATAGTGCTGCCTCCCACGGTGAAGGGGGAGTGCAGAGAGCTGGGCCAAACTCTCCAGCAGTAATGGATTCTTTCAAGTAGGATGCTGGAATATGTGCTTTGTGAGGTGAAGCCTGCTGTTAAACTGAAATTTGATTTATTGCAGAGTACTGGAGGGAGTAAGGTAGAACTTTCTTCTGCCATAACTGCTTAGCTTAGCCCAGCAGCTCTTACACTTCCAGCATCTTCTATGAAATTTATGAGCTGCAAAGTCTGTCGCTGTGCTTGACAATCTTCAGGATCCCCTTCAAACGTGCACCCAGCCTACATACCAGAGTGTGATGCAGGGAAGCTCTCCATACGGGCATAAACCTCAACTGCAGTGAGCTCTAATGAAGCAAAATTACGTTTATAAAGGCACAGAATTATTGTTCCAGATTGCTTCAGTGCACTGAAGCAATGTTCAGATTTAGAAATCTGCTTACAATTAACCTCTCTGGAGATAGGGAAGGAGGAAGAGAGGGAGGGAATAAAAGGGAGTGTATTGAAGTGGAGAGAATCCAGGGGATTTGCTCCATCTTTATTTGTTGTTTTGTTTTAAACTTTCACAGAAATGTCCGTTACTCTTTGTTACAGAATTGCAAGTCTGAGAATACCGAAATCTTCATACTTCTTGAACATATGATCATATTCTGCTACCAAACAATTGAGTTCCTTTTGAAATTCTGCTTTAAATTTGGAACCAGGAAACAACAACTTGAACAACTGTCATGTTTGTGGGGTTTGCTTTATATTTCTGTTTTGTTTTGTTTCCGACTCCTTAGTAAAGTGCAGTTCCATTCAATGAGTGGCTGAATGGAGCTGTAGTTGTGTTTAAGAAGTTCAGGGCTGGAGCGCCTATGAAGATGTACTGAGAGAGTTGGAGCTATTCAGTCTGGAGAAGGGAAGGCTCTCAGGAGACTTTGTTGTGGCATTTCAGGATCTGAAGGAGGCTACAAGAAAGCTGGGGAGGGACTTTTTAGGGTGCCAGGAAGTGATAGGACTGGGGGGAATGGAGCAAAACTAGAAATGGGTAGATTCAGATTGGATGTTAGGAAGAAATGCTTCTCCACGAGGGTGGTGAGACACTGGCACAGGTTGCCCAGGGAGGTGGTGCAAGCCTTGTCCCTGGAGGTCCCCAGGCTGGATGTGGCTCTGAGCAACGTAATGTAGTGTGAGGTGTCCCTGCCCATGGCAGGGGGGTTGGAACTGGACGATTCTTGAGGTCCTTTACAACCCTAACAATTCTATGATTTTATGATTCATGCAGATTCCACCAATGTAATTCTAAAGTGACTTAATTAGAATGCATAAAATCTTAGTTTAGAAACTATTACTATGAAATGAACTGGTGTTTTAATCCTTTTTAACAAGCAGAAAGCTTGTTCAAGTGTAGTTGCCTTGCCCACTCACTTGCCTTGGTTTCTTAAGAGGCACAAGCTGAATAACAGAGTGGAAATCCCAACACCATGAATTCTCTTCCGAGACTAACTCCTTTCTCAACACAAATTGATTAGGCTAACTTTCCTGTCTTGAGAGGTGAAAATTATGAGCCTTGTTACAGGCACTAAGAGACTTTGTGTTGTTAAGTGCTTTGAAGATGAAACATGTATGCTGAGAAAATACCAGGGAAATTAAGAATCGGAGTGCACAGATTGTGGGGAAACAGTGCCTAGCCCATACAGATCACAGCTTTTTATTTTGTTCATTAAGGTTGGTTTAGATTTGGTGCCTTTTTTTTCCCAGTTGTTGGTCCCATAGGAATGCCAGTTTTGTGGGCTTTTTCAGGCTGGGAAATTGGGGGCTTCTAGAAGTTAATGCCAAATGTTCATTGATGGGGATATTTTTTAAAATGAGAGCAAAACCAAGGTGAAGAATCCTCCTGTGCTCTAGTGTCAGTCTGTCCTCTGCCAGAGATAATGTATACTTTGTTATGCCTAGTGGTTGAAAATTATTTATATACACTTAAAATGCTCTTGTAGAGAATTATGTTCTACTTGTTGCAGATTGTTTCTCATGGCTAAACAAACATCCCTTGCTTTTCACATCAGTTCAGTGTCTTCAAAGAATCATTTCTGCCTTTGTTGTCTTCTTTTGGGCTCTGCCTCCTTTGTGCTCTAGCCTTTCCCCTGACTTTGCGTAGCTTTCCTTTGCCAGCTTTAACATTTAAAGGAGCAATATAGATTGATTGTTATTATTCATAATTTACTCTATGTTCTGTGAAGTTATGTAATAGCAGTAACTGCATCAACTCACCTAATGAGCTTTCCCTCCAGTGCCATGTACAGCAGATTAATAGCCCATGAATTCATTTGCAGCTCGTTGTGTTTCACAAAACTATTTCAGACAGCAATTAATAAACTACTAAAGAAAATAACGTAGGGTTTTTGTTTGGTTTATTTTGTGGTTTTTTGAGCATGTTAGCTCTCCAGCTGAACAATTTATTGGCACCTTTCATGATGTTGCTAAGTAAATTCTCTCCTAATTCCTCAAGCAGAATGTGATTAGTGAACCCTTCTCAAGACTGTTGGGTAATTAGTCTGATCTTTATGTGCTAAAGTGTTACAGAGAAGTATGCAGAGCATCCTAAGGTCTCTTTTTCTTCTGTTCATTGCCTTTCAGGCATTATGCAAATATCTGTGACTGTAAACCATAACACACTAGTGCTGCAAATTATTTTTTTTTCCCTTTCTGGCATAGAAACCCCTTAATTGTGTAAGCTAAGAATCGGAGAGCCTGGCCAGTAAACAACCCCAGCACTGTCTCTGTGCTGCTTGTCAGCTCCAGCGTCCTGTACCTCCCACGTGGTGGGACTGAGCGCAGTGCGGGGACCCAGAGAGGTCAGGGGCGATGCTGCCCCATGGGAAGATAAACTAGAGGTCGAATGCCACTGGGGAAGGCAGTGCTGGGAGAAAGGAACAGAAGGAGAGGGGAGAGCAGGGCAAGTCCTGCGCTTGGCAATATTAAGAGGGAATGAGGTGATGGAACCTGATAGGAGAAGAGTGGCAATGAAATGCCAGGGCTGCACCCGTCTCCATGGGGGTAGTATCTGTGGGAAGGGAGAGACATGGTTGAACATGGCAAATCTTGCCAGGCTGCCTAGAATTACTCTTTCCATACTTTTAAAAGAATTTAACTCCTTTATCAACTTTTTAATGTTTTGTATTATTTCTTACTTTAAAAAAAACAGACGCCTCTCTACCTTAATCCAAAAGAAGCACTCAGCCTTGCCTTGTCTTTAGCAGTAGTAACATATGTATTTTTTTTAAACCTTTTCCCTCATTTTGGTCTCTTGAGGGCTGAGTAAGCATGACGGGACTTCATTCAATAAGCTCATACTGAGACTGATTACATGTCCTCAGCTGGAAGTTACATTAAGACTCACTCACTAAGGTATAGCTACCACGGTGAACTTTACATCGCTCTCTGCTGTCTCTATGACAACACAGAGCCTGGCAGAAGTTAGTAGGGCTCGTGTGCTCTCTTCAGCCTTTGTCTGCATCCATCAATCCTAGTCCTCAGTGACTGTAAATGTGTGCCTTTCTTAAAATTGTGCTTAATGCGGTGTTTTATTAAAGCTGTGAAGTTCTTACCCTAATAATTTGTGCTGGAGTATCTGACCATGCTCAGAAAGAGATGTGCTTTAACAAATGAAGAAGTGTCAGATACTAGTGGCCTTTCTGAATGCCTGTTGATATTGTCCTGTGGGAGACATTCAGCTGAGTGGCACAGCATGATTGTACAAGTAACTTTTCTTTTGTTATAGTTGAAACATGGAGATAATTAGAGGCAGTGAAAAGTGTAACACACATGCAGTCTAATTTCTACTTAACACCTGCAGCACACTCCAGAGGAGTGTGTGGAGTTCAGTGGCCACAGGCCATTTGGCTCTTCTCTGAGAATAGATAGTGGCACCGACACAGAACCTCACATTTCTCATTCCACACCTTTGGGGATTTTAGAGATCATCACATGCTTTCTTCAGTCACATTCCCAGCAAAGGTGTTTGGGGCAGATACCTCTTCCAAAGCAGCTTCCTAACTTGGATCTTGTTGTTTCCCTGGCCTTTGCCTGTTATTTCTTGTCCACACTTTGGTTTGGGGGTGTCTGTGAGGGATTTATAGCATTACTTCAGATCATACCTATAAAGACACTTGCACTGTGCATTCATGTTACCATCACAGGTAGCCCTTGCCTCTTGCTGAGTTAAGTATCCAAACTGTTTTCAGTGCAGGCAAAAATCTGGCCTATCCTTTTGGAGTTGTGTTGTGCTGGGCAATGCTGTTGTAAAAGCAGATGGGAAATTCAGACGTAAACTGCCCCTGCCTGGTCCATGTGCTCTGAAGCACGGGGCTGAGGCCATGCTTGCTTGGTCATGCAGATATAACTGCTGAGACCCCAATCCCATGACCTCAAAAGCTTTGTTTCAGAGTTTCTATTCTTCCTCTGTGCACTCAGTTCACTGCTTCATATTCCTCTCTCAAACAATTTTCTTGTTTCTTGTGCCATGTGTGTTCTTTTGATACTGGCACCTTGTGGTTTCTGTGCTTTTTTTTTTTCTCTTTTTGAAAGCTTTTTTTTTTTTTTTTTTTTTTTTTTTGGGATGTCGACTCCAAAGGATGGAGAAATGTCAATGAGATAAATATCAGTCTGGGAAAGAGCAAACTGCCAGTGTCCTGAGCCTTGAAGCTAAACATGGCTTATTTGGTTGTCAGGCCAACCTGAAGATGTTGCCTACAGTAGCCAAGGTTCGTGAGAAATGCACTAAATTGTTCCCCAGAGTTCTGGGAAGTCTGAACTGCAGCAACCCAAATGTGCCTGAAGGGCTGGTATTCAGAGGAGCCATGTGCTTGGTCCTTGCCCTTAGAAGAAAGATGTGTTCATCTTCCCAGTGGGTTATAGCTGCAGACTTACTGACTGCTTTGTTGGGGATACTCTTGTACAGAATATAGAAATAGGTGCCTCTGGAGAAGGCAAAGAAACAAGCTCCTGCTGGCCTCTCAGTGGAGGGCAACTCCTGTGCTGACAGTGTGGAAGATAGAAAGCAAGCACTTGGAAACCAGTAAGCTCTCAGACAGTTTTGGAAGATCTCTGCGTAAGTGGATGAGGCCATGTATTTCCCTCTGCTGCTGTCAGGCTCTTAGGGCTTGCTTTCATCCTCTGTATAAATTGTTGTAGCAGAGGGAGCTTTCCATTGCCGTGCCTGCAATAAGGCTGCTGACTTGGTGCAGCTCCTCCTGCTAGGGTGCTGGCCCTAGGACTGTGTTCTGAAAATAGCCTTGATTTGTTTTTAGTTTGACTTAGTATCACATGGTCAATTTAAAATGCACCAGAACAGTTAATCTCCATTACTTCAGCTCTTGCATGAAAGTGTACAGGGTTTTTTAAAAGTTAGATACCATGCAAACAGCACAAAGAACACACTTTCTATCCTAACTTAAATAACACTTTGTTGTTAATACTGACGGAATCATAAGTCACACGTTGTTGGTATTAATTTCCTTTGATCTAAAGTGAAGAGAAGTGCTACAGGCTTGAGGAGCAACACTTCAGGCTTGGGGCAGTGTGGCTAGAAAGCTGCTGGCAGAAAGGGACCTGGGGGTGCTAATGGACAGGCAGCTGAATAGGAGCCAGCAGTGTGCCCAGGTGGCCAAGAAAGCCAAAGGCATCCTGGCTGGGCTGTGTCCAGCAGGAGCAGGGAGTTGATTGTCCTCTTGTATTCAGCTCTGGTGAGGCCACACCTGAAGTATTATGTCCAGTTTGGGGCACCTCAATACAATATTGAGAGATGTGGAGGTGCTGGAGCCAGTGTAGAGGAGGGCAAGGAAGCTGTGAAGGGCCTGAAAAATAAATCTGATAAAGAACAACTGAAGAAGCTGGGGCTGGTTAGTGTGAAAAAGAGAAGACTGAGGGGAGACTTCATGGCTCTCTACAGCTAGATAAAAGGAGGTTGTGGAGAGGTTGGTGCTGGTTTCTTCTCACAGGTAGTGAGTGATAGAACAAGAAGGAACAGCCTCAAGCTGCTACTGGGTAGGTTTAGACTGGACATTAGGAAACATGTTTTCATGGCAAGAGTAGTCAGGGATTGGAATGTGCTGCCCAGGGAGGTTGTAGAGTCACCGACGCTGGGTGTGTTTAAAGGTGGTTTGGATGTGGTGCTTGGGGCTCTGGTTGAGGGGTGACCCTTGTAGAGTAGGGTTCTGGGTTGGACTTGGTGATCCTGAGGGTCTTTTCCAGCCTCAATGTTCTTGTGATTCTGTGATTCCCTGTAATGGTTTTGTCCTATTGCACCTTATTCCAGTACTTGTTCATATGCTTGCATGTTTCTGAAAGCTCTTAAATTTTTTCATGTACACCTTATGAAAAGCCTGTCAGTCAGATGACAGCTCTGAACACTGACTTTAACAAGTTGTAGCTTAAAGCCCTACAGCCGTTGCCTGCAGCCAATGGGCATTTAATCAATCTATGGAATCATTTCTCAGTGCTGTGCATATGTAACCAGTTGCTTATTTTCAATAAAAATGGATTTGGTAAGTTGATGTGAGGAAATTATCTGAGTTTTGGAGATGTTTAACTGAATTTCAGGGTTAAAGTTAAGTGGAATTCTTCCTTTCCCCTGGCAAAAAGTGCAGCAGAAAGCAAACATGCTTTTAGTTGGATTACAGGCATGGTTAGTCATCTGACAGACAGTTTTAATGGAGTCAGAAAGACATGCTGGGGAAACATGCTGACCTACTTTTCTGCTTTTTAAAAAATACTTCTAAGCAAGTGAATTGTTAATTTAAACACTGCCCACAAAGTTAAATTTTGCTAACAGAGCTTGTTTTATTATTTAATTTATTTACAGTTTTCCTTGGGGTATGGAAGGTGGTTTTGCTAGTGGAATTTCTTCAGGTTGTTTTTGTTTCTGTTAGGAAATGGGTTCTATCTGAGAAATCCACTTTCTTCCCCCTTGCCAGGACAAAGCAACTGGCTTCAAGTTAATGAATGGTTTAAGCCCAGTCATCTGAGGAAAGACTTTGCAAACCATTTAAAATGACAGACAAACTAAACACATTACATTTGTATCATTTTCAACACATTTTATTTTTAAACATATTTTGTCTTTAGACTTGTGAGCAAAGGGATTACCATCACATAGTGTCATGCATTTTGCACTTGGGGATGTTTTTTCCCATCTTTAGTAGCTCGATGCTCCAGTACCAATGTTTTCTTGGAGGCAGAACTCTGTGAATTTAAACCTAGGAAGATCTTATCCATAAAACAGGAGACCCTGAAAAAAAAAAAAGGCACTAAATTAGCTAGGAAAACTTAGCAGTAAGGGTGGATTAAAGCACCACAATCAGAAATAGTAAATGGAATGATACTGGAAGATCAGGGAAGGCTTTTTTAAAACTGCTGCAGGCATCACTCCACTTTCTCCTTTAGCAGCAGACACACAAACACTTCATCTAATGGCTCAGGGGTGCCAGGTTGCTGCCTCTGGCACAAAGATGTGCTTTACTGTCTTGTCAGCAACAGATAGTTTTGTTGAAGAGATCAATGTGCAGCTGAAGGAAAGGGGGAGGATCGTTCCTTGGCTCACTGGTCAACCCAGAGATGCTGTTTTCACCAGCTCTGTCTCCTCTTATTTCTGTCATTTCCCCAGTCAGTCAGCCCTGGTGCAATGGATGCTGCTGCAAACCCTTTGCTTCTTCCCCACCTCTCCTGAAAAAAAAGTTTCCATTTCTTTGTTTTTATATAACTCCCAAATGGCTGATTACAGTTTGCATTATGGAAATAGGGACACAATATGAGAGAGCTAGAAAGACTGGAAATTTCCAAGAATTGCAGGAGTTTGTGGGGAGCAGTACTACATTTCAAAGCCTATTCCATGTTGTATGTGCTCTTCTAGCACATATAGCATACTACTTCTACTTGCTTTCCTATGTGGTGTACTTTTCGAGACTGTCCCAGTGGCAACATAAAGATTGAAGGTTTTTAAACTTAAGTATGTTTATTTTAGCTGATGCATGAGAGCTTTTTCAGTGTCTCAAGAAGACTGAAATTGGCACTGCACAAGTTTTAGCTGGTTTGTAACCTGGAGACATGGGTAGGGGAGACATCAGCCCAGGCAGACAAATCAGCAGTAAATGAACAGCATTATGAGATGAGCTGTTGCACCTTGCGTGTTCAGCATCCCTGACTGCATTGAGTTGTGTGAGCTGCTCCTTGCATGGAAAGAATGTCTTCCCCTGTTTTTCTTGTCATAGTGAGTCCTCTAAGTGATCCATGACCGTTTATTTTGATTCTAGTAGAGAGACAACAGGGAAGTGCCACTCAGAATGTCATCACTCGTGAAGTTTCATACAGGTGATGCAGAAGAATCATTGATACTAGAAAATGGAGCAGTAGACTGAGTAAAGCTTGGGTTGCTCTCTGACAGTGCTAGTTTTCTTCTGTTATGCAGAAAGCATTTGAATTTATACGTCTAATGAATGTAGGTGTGGAAGCCCAGAGCTCAGGGTGTCTTTGTTCTTGTAGTCCATGTTGTACAGTACAACATCTGGTTATTCCACTGAGGAGCTCAGGAATCATACTCCTGTGGTCCAGATCTCTGTAACAACTGACATGGAGAACTGTTAGTTCATAAGAGCAGCATTTGGCAGCATTTTTCTGCAAGAAAAATGTTCAGTTTGCCTCATTCTGTAATTTGGAAGAGAGTGTCAATGCTCAACCCCCTTTTCTTTTTTCTTTTCCCTTCCCCTCTTTTCTGAATGCCTCTTCAGGTGAACACTGCTCCTAAATCAGAATATCCAGAAAATGATTTTAAATTGAAAAGGAGTGCAAAAGATAATAATAAAAATAAATGGCAAATGGAAAGAAAAGGATAGGTAGGAATATTTTATTCCTTTAGTCCTGCAGAAGGCTTAAATCCTGCTTCTGCGAAAGACTGAGTTAAAGCCATTTCTTAGCAACTTTCCCTGTTGTTTTCTAACTCAGTGACAGCTATTTCACGTGTTCACTAGGGACATTTTTTTCCTACTAGAATGTAAGCATGACAAGGCATGAACATGTACAGACACATCAAGTGCTTCTCATAGAGTATGCAGTGTTAAGCCCCATGAGTTTTGGGGTTGTCTTTCTTGGCTGGGTGTACAAGGTGGGAAGAAAACCCTATGGTAAGTAGACCTTGCAATAATGGAAGAGGAACATTAAAAAATATTCCCTAGAACCTGGTTTCTGGAGAAAGAGTAAGGCACTTAAGATACCCTATTTTAGCAATTTGCCTTTTTTTTTTTTTTTTGTTTTAGTGAGATTTAATCTCTGGTGCCGATGGTTGGGTTAGAAAAGAGGAGTCGAGCCTCTTTCTTGCATGCCTTTATGTTTCCCCTTCATTGAACATTTTCACTGGGCAGATTGTTTCACTTGAGCTCATTGGTGGTGTTCCAGTACAAAGAGAGCTTTGCTGAAAAGTAACACTGGGTTGAATCCCAAAATGCAGAGTTGTCAGCACAGTGTTGTGTTCAGATTTGGAAAATCTGGAGATGAGTTACAAGGGGGCCCAGGAAGGATCCTTTTCAGTTCCTGTCTTCCACACTGTGCTGCCCAGGCCCTGATGGACTTCCCTGTGCCATGTCTACCATGTGGCCTGGATCCCTGCAGCTAGCTAGGGAGGTGGATTTTCATCGGCTCTTCCAGGAATTAAATAAAGCTCTGCTTTTGGAAATGCAAGTTTTCAGCCAGAGCTTGCCATGGGGGTTGTAGCCCAGAAACAACATCCCGAAGACTTCATAAAACCCTTATGTAAGTGCATCTTGCATCATGTGCTTCCCACAAGCTTGGAGAACACCATTCTAGCTGGAAGGAGGTATCCAGCCTGTGTATGATGAGTTCAGGGTCCAGTCCCACGTTGGTGGAGGACATGGAAGATTTGTCACGGCCATCAATGAGATAAGATGGGGTAGAAACCACTAGAAACTGCTGGTTAATCCTATGCTGGTTGGTAATGTCGGCTGGGGACCACCACTCATCTGGTTAAGGACCAGCTTGTGTATTGGATTCAGACCCCTTATCCAGCCTTTGACTTCCCTTTCAGACGTCATCTGTTGTCCAAGTTGCATCCTTTGTTTTCATAGAGAAGTCAGGGAAATCTAGGTCAGTTTATCCAAGTAGAAATGATTATTTTATTGAGTTAACTCTATAATGACCTGCTGTCTGTTTGCCTTTTCAAAATGAACTCCCTTGTGTGCACCAAGTCTTGTGCTGGAAGTTGCAGAGGCTTTAGCAATCAGTTCAATTTCAAACCAACAACAAAAAGGGCTGGGTTTTTAGTATCTTGTTGTTTCCTGGAAACAAGCGTCTCCTTTGCTCTTTTGCAATACTGCTACATCAGACCGGTCTGGTGTATGGTAACAGCACTTAAGGTAAAAAGGTTATGTGCTGGCATTACAGAGAATAGTTAAAAGATCTTATGCAGAAATCAGGATCTGATGCTGCTTGACCTTGTCAGGCAGATGTCATCTCTTTAAGCCAGTCCTGTAGTTACTTGCACACCTTCTTTTTTTTTTTTAATTTGGTCCACTTACTCCTGCTGTTTCAGAATTTAAGTCCCAGACAAGAAATAATTCCTTTAGTATTTTTTTTAAGCAGAAGACTAGTTGGAACATACTTTAGAGAACTTCATTGGCATGGCATGTAAAGGATAAAATATATCAAGGTAGACAGTCTGATAATTATGTGCAGGTTTGTGGAGTGATTCATGTCATAACATGAGCATTGTAACAGCTGAGGCTGCTGCAGGTGTGTTCAGGGAATTCAACCTCGTAATGCCATGGTGCTTCTGCCACTACATAAAGCAGGAGTTACAGATATCCTGAGAGCTTGCATTCAGAGATGAAGAGCAGTATTTCTGCATGTGAATTATGGATGGAGCAGTGTTTATTAACCGTATTTGCAGTAGCCTCCATCTCCTGGGCACTCCTGTTTGCTTTGAAGAGTCATGTTAAAGCCAGCTGCTCGCTTACATGCAGAGATGCCTGGTGCACGCTGGGGCTTCAACGGCTGCAGGTTAAGCCCTGCTGAGACTCAGCACCAAATTATGCCATTCATGGGCAGAAAGGGATGTCTGCTGCCCAAAGAAATACCTGGGAGGCAGGGGCATTTCAAGTGCCTTAGGTTGCCCACATTTCAGTGTGGGCAGTGAGATGCTAAAGCTGAAAGGGAACAAACTTGTTTACCTGTGTCAGCAGACTGCTGCAGCAGGGCTTTTATGGGAATCTCGTGACATTGCCAGCTTGGAGACTGCTAGCTGGCTCAGCTTGGCCTTTCCAGACTCCTGTAGATGGAAAAAAAAAAAAAAATCCCATGACCTCACTCCTTTCTTTCTTCTTAGGTTACAGTTTATGAAGAGAGGAAGATGTAATCTTAAAAAACAAGCACCAAAAAGTATCCCACCCCAACATCAGATTTGCAGGTTACTTATTCCAGTTGCTCAGCTTTTATGAAGGGAGAGGAAGATGCTTAAATGCAGTGAGATGCAACAGTGTTGTTGAGCATAATATTTTACCCTTTGATAAAACTTTTCTTTTAGTTTTATGGAAAAATCATATTCATGACAGACACCGTTAATTAAAAAGTCTGACCCAGCTGCAGACCAAGGCCACTGGTGGATGCAGATACATGTGCATGTTCACCAGCTGCAGGGGAGCACACATCAATGTGAGATTTAAACAGGGTATTTTTTGTCTCAATTTCTAGTGCTTTTAGGTCCACCTGGTTAATAATACAATTCTTCTCATCTTTTGCTTCCAGACTGCCTCTCCTGGCAAAGCAGGTCATTCAGCAGCAGCTCCAGATGGCCAGGAGGGTTAGCCAAGGTAGGGAATTCTGGCATGGCCATGGAGCTGCATACTCAGTGTCTCCTTTGCCCACCACTTCAGTGGTTAGCACTGGCACCCTGAGACCTATAGATAACCTGTTGACCTTAATATTTTTGGGTTTGTTTTTTAGTGGTAGCAGTATGAAGGAGCCTTTGTCCTTAGGAAAGAATTTATGTAAATTCATAGTGGCATGGCTTACACATTAGCTTCAGAGGAACAGGTAAATAGTAGCTCGGTTGTTTCTTTGCTTGTAGTATCCCTAGCCTAGTGGGAAGCCAGGCTGCAAACTACCAAGGCTGTAAGCTGGCTAATGCTGTGGTTCAAGACTGTAACTGCCTTGCTTAAAACACTCTGACAGGAACCATTCCTCCGCCTTCATGAGCTCAGTTTACAGTTGTAGAAGGCAATGAGTTCTTTGTGCCTGATGCAGTGCACTGCGCACACAAGCCTCTTCACACGTGTTGGCAGTTGGCAGCTCTCTCGCTAGCTGCACCTTTACATTATTTCACAGGGAACCAGGAGGTACAAATGTGAAATTTAGCCTTGGGGGCAAGACAAAGAAATGAAACTCAGGTATGAATTCAGTGTTATCCATCTGCAGGTACAGATATTAGACGTAATCTCCCACTGCGCTGCTGTAGTTTTGCAATAATAGGACTCTGCTTCAGTTGGTGGAATAGCTGCACTGCAAGACAGAGCCAGCAGTGCTGATAAATTTAGGATGTTACTTTCAATTCTGGTAAAGGACATAGGATTGAACCCTGTCTGCAGAAAGCCAAACTACATGAAACCAGCTACAGTATTGCTCCTGAGCTTCTGCTTTTCCTTCTTGGAAGCTATTGCCCTGGGTACAGAGCCACCATGCATGAGCAAAGGGAAGGTTACCTCCAGCTTGCCTTCTTAGTGTTTTTGTAGCCTTTTCATTTGCTGTCTGATAAAACCAGGTTTGTCATACATGGCCTGAACTTGTCCTGTAGCTGAGAGACATTCACTGCATTCTGTGAATGTGCTTATTATGAAAAGCTGTTTTGTTGAAGGAGAATGTTAATGTCATTGGCAGGAAAGAGGCTGCATTTTGTCATAGTAGATAGCTTTCCAGTCAAGTAAAAAACAAGTCATTCTTTTCCTCAGTGTGTGTTATGTTGAGAAACAAAATAGCCACAGCAGGTTGAAGTGTAAGAAGAGCTACAGTAAGGCTAGGCAGCAGGCAGGAATAGAGTGTAGTGTCTGACCTTAGTTTACAGCTGTGCACTTCCCTGGCCATCAGCAGTCCTGGATAATGCCCAGTCTCGAGGCATCATACTCCCATGACTGTCTTCTAAGATAAATGAATGTAATATCTGTACATGAGTAGACTGATTTACCTTTTGGTGACCCTGGAGGAAAAGGTCAGGCTCAGCATATTTTTACCTATAATCAGTTATCCATAAAAGAGTTAGTTTATCAGACTTCAAGACTATAGCTCAAAAGGGCAGTTGGTTTGAGAAGGTAGCTTGAAAGAGCACTTAAATAGCTGTAATTAGATGAGACAGCTTTGGTGGCCTCTTAGTGATTTCTGACCAAAAGTTCAGTTTGAAATTTAGGGATTTTTTTCTTTACCCAGCCTATGGCAAAACAAATACACTATAGCTTAATAGAAATTTAATTGCAAGCTGAGTATTAAGAAGTGGTTTTTAACTGCTATATAGGCACTTGGTCACTTCAACTGTAAGGAAGAGAAAGAATGATGACATCCTGTATGTGGTCTTGTATGTTTTTAGCTAATGTGTTAAGACACTGCAGTTCCAGAAAAAACATCCTCCTGTTCCCCAGAGTATTTCAGTTCTAACCAGATGTATGCAGAGTTTTATCTGGACTGCCACTGAAGTTAGTAGTAATTCCACTGGGATCTGAGCAGTCAAAACAGTAGGTAGGAGACCACAGTACTTAATTTCCCTGAGGATTTTAGTTTCATGGGGATTCTTCCTTAAGTTGGCACTTCACAGTAGGTAACCCACAGAAGCTCTGTTCGTTTGAGAAACCTCCCCAGACCGAGTGATTGATTCCCAAAAGTCCTTCCCACTTCCAATATCCACTGTGTGATATTGCTGATCCACTGCTATTACTCTGCAAACCCATTGCAGATGGCATGGTAGACCTTAATTAAAAGTGCAGGGTTTACATTTAGAGTAAGGAAGTGACAGATTTTGTGCGGAATGCAGAGATATGGGGCAGGACATGAATGAGGGGGGAATGAGAGATGTTTAGATTAATCCAACAGCAGCACCAGAGGAACAGGGAGCTGCCTGTGGAGATGCTCTGTCTCACAGATGAGCATTTCTGGCTGTATTAAGTAACTTGAGATTAGGCCTATAGGAAATAGAGATGGAAGCATCAGTGAGTACATTTTGTATTAGTCAGTGAGTATGGCTAAGGATATTGCCATTGGAGATGTGTTGATGGGCCTTTATGGGAAATATTAGTGATCCATTCTGCCTGTAATTGTTAATGCTAACAGCCTTCAGTAGCTCTTTAAGAATCAGCTACTAAGAGGATGTAGATTCTCCTGTTTTCACACTAGCAATTAGTTGGTAATATTCAAGCACTCTGAAAATGGAAATCACTGGGCAAGTGCTATTTAAGCAGTTTATCACTAAATGTATAATTGTGTCTCGCAACCTACCTTGATTGCAGTGTATAGAGACACAGTAAGGGAGACTGCTTTTGGTTCAGCACCTGGTGTAGGTACTGTGCCATGTACATCTTGGCTCTGACCCAGCTGCTCCCCTTTGCTATGCCTTCTGCCTGCCCACACCTGCACACTGCAAAACTCATTTTTTCTCTAGTTTTGTTCCACTTCTTTGATGTCTTTCTGGGTTTTTTGCAACTTTTAAACTTATTTGTTCTTAGAACCTGTTTTAGGAGGAGTTGGTTTTGTTTGTATTTGTCATGTTCTGCAGAATTTAACAGGCATGATTAACAAAGTGGCTCAGAGGCTGGTGCTACCAACACAATTTTGGGGATTTTATCTTGGGGAACTTTATATGGCACCAGGTCTGCTGGCAACAGATGGAGTACATCTGTCTCAGAGGGGGAAAGGATCCTGGCACATGAGTTGGCAGGGCTTGTTGAAGGGGCTTTAAACTCATCTTGAAAGGGGAGGGGATTAAAAGGAGGTACACTGGAGATGAGCCTTCAGTCTGCCATTTCACTTGAGGTGGGAGAGAGTGACAATATCAAAATTGTCTGTGACAAGTGGCAGGAAGACACTCCAGGGTTGGAAGGATGGGGTGATAATAAGGGCCTCCAACCTGTTGCCCTGAAGCATGCTGTGAACACTGCAGCTAGGGCAAGATCTGACAGAGCTGAGCCAGGGGCCTCTGAGGTAATAGGAGCTAGGGGGATAGCTCCCATGAAGCACCTTGGGGGAGCAAGTGGGGTGCCCCTCTCAGAAGGTGTCATGACCTGCAGCACAGCTGAAGTGTCTCTGCACCAGTGCACATAGCATGGGCAGCAAACAGGAGGAGCTGGAAGCTGTCCTGCTACAGGAAAGCTGCAACATGGTGGCAATTACAGCCCCTGGGTGGGGTGAATCCTGTAACTGGAGTGTGGCCATCAATGGCTACAAGCTGCTCAGAAGGGACAGGAGAGGAAGAAGAGGCAGAGGTCTTGCCCTTAATGTGAAGAAGTGGGTAGAGTGTGAAGAGTTGTAGCTAAAGAATTGCCATAAGCAGGCCAAAAGCCTATGGGTAGGAATTAGGGATCTGGACAACAAGGGAAGCCTTGTGGCAGGAGTCTACTCCAGGCTGCCCGACCAAGCGGAGCCTATGGATGAAGCCTTCTTACTGCAGCTGGAGGAGGCATGGCCAGCACAGGCTGTGGGATTTTAACCACCCCCACAGCTGTTGGAACAGCAGCACAGCTGGCTGCAGGCAGTCCAGGAGGCTCCTGGAGTGCCTGGATGACAACTTCTTAAGCAATGAACAGCTCTGCCCAAGGGGCTGCATTGTTGGACCTGTTGGTCACAAATGCAAGGCAAGCCATGAGGGATGTCAGTGGAAGGCAGCCTAGGCTGCAGTGATCATGCATTGGTGCAGGTCACTGTCTTAAGGGGGATGAAGCCCACAAGAAGCACAGTTATTACTCTAAATTTTAGGAAAGCAAACTTCTGTCTCTTCAAGGAGTTAGTAAATAGGACCCCATGGGAAACTACCCTCAGGGACAAGGGAGCACAACAGATCTGGCAGATCTTTAAGGATGCTCTCTACAGAGCACAAGAGATTCTAACCCCCACATGTAAGAAACTGGGCAAGGAGGGCAAGAGACCAGCATGGCTGAGCTGTGACCTGCTGGTCAAACTAAAGGGCGAGTTGGGGCTACACAGGAAATGGAAGGAGGGACAAGGATCCTGGGAAGGGTATAGGGACGTTGCCTGGCTGTGTAGGGACAAGGTCAGGAAGGCCAAGACGCAGCAGGCAACCCCTCTCTTCACGGCTCTTGTGTTGATGGACCATAAGTTGGAGACCAGGGAGACAAAGTCCCTCCCACTGTAAGAGAAGACAAGGTGCATGACCATCTGAGGAACCTGAACATACACAAGTCCATGGGACCTGATGAGATGCATCCCAGAGTCCTGAGAAATTAGCTGATGCAGTTGCCAAGCCACTCCCCATGGTATCTGAACAGTCCTGGCAGTCAGGTGCAGTCCTTGGGAAGGAAGGAAACATCACATCCAGTGTTAACAAGGGTAGAAAGGAGGACCCTGGGAACTGTCAACCTGTCAGCCTCACCTCTTTGCCTGGGAAGATCATGGAACAGACCCTCCTAGATGCCCTGCTGAGGCACATGGAGGACAGGGAGGTGATTCAGGACAACCAGCATGACTTCACTAAAGGCAGATCCTGCCTGACCAACCCAGTGGCTTTCTGTGACAAAGTGACTATGGCAGTGGATATGAGACCACCTATGGATGTGATCTATCTGGACTGCTGCAAGGCCTCTGACACAGTCCCCAGAGCATCCTGCTCACCGAGATGGAGAGATGTGGATTTGCTGGGTGGACTGTTCAGTGGATAAGGAATTGGCTGGGTGGTCACATCCAGAGGGTGGTGCTCAATGGCTTGAAGTTCAGATGCAGAGCAGTGCCAGTGGTGTCCCTCATGGGTCTGAACTGGGACCTCTACTGTTTAATATTTTTGTCAGTGCTATAGAGAGTGGGATCCAGTCACCATCAGCAGTGTGCAGATGACACCAAGCTGAGTGGAGCTGTTGATACACCAGAGGGACAGGATGGCATCCAGAGGGCCTGGACAGGCTGGAGAGGTGGTGCCCAGGTGAACCTCATGAGGTTCAGCAAGAGCAAGTGCAGGATCCTGCACCTGGGCTGGAACAATCCTCACTGTCAGTACAGATGGGGGAGGAGGTGACAGAAACCAGTCCTGAGGAAAAGGACTTAGGGGTGCTGATGGATGAGAAGTTGGACATGAGCAGGCAGGGTGAGCTTGCAGCCCAGAAGGCAAATCATATCCTGGGCTGCATCCAAAGCAGTGTTGCCAGCAGATCCAGGGAGGTGATTCTGCCACTTTCCTTTGCTCTGGTGAGACCTCAGATGGAGTACTGTGTACAGGTCTGGAGCCCTCAAAATAGGAAGCATATGGACATGATGGAGAGGGTCCAGAGGAGGGCCATGAAAGTGATCAGGGGGTTGGAGCAGTTCTGCTATGAGGACAGGCTGAAGGAGCTGGGGGTGTTCAGCCTGGAGAAGAGGAGGCTCTGGGGAGACCTCACAGCAGCCTGCTAGTACCTGAAGGAGGCTGCAGGAAGGCTGGAGAGAGGCTGTTTGCAAAGGCCTGTAATGACAGAAGAGGAGGCACTGGCTTTAAGCTGAAGAGCAGATTTAGATTGGATGTTAGGAAGAAGTTCTTGACTATGAGGGTGGTGGAACACTGAAACAGGTTGCCCAGGGAGGTGGTTGAGGCACCTTCCCCAGAGATATTCAAGGTGAGGCTTGACAAGGCCCTGGGCAACCTGATCTAGTTGGGGATGTCCCTGCTGACTGCAGAGGGGGTTGGACTGGATAAGCTTTGGAGGTCCCTTCCTACCAAGACCATTCTGTGATTCTGTGACTCTGTAACTTGAACCAGTCCTGAAATACTGTAGTCATTATGGAAGTATGCATTAGCAGTATATTCATACACCTGGACATTGGGGTGTTTTATTCCTACTGAAGTACTTCAAGAATTTGTCTGCAATATTGAAGCCAAACACACCCTTAGAATCTCTTTCTTTCATTCTTTCTTATTTATTTCTCTTTGGCAGTTGTTTCAGGTCTTGGATTGTCAGGTCTAGATAACCAAATTATGATAGCTGTTGGTTTTGCTTCTGGCTGTCTCAAAATAAAAATAAAAAGTAGTAAAATCTCATCTCTTAAATAATTGTAAAGTAAAATACTAAAAATAACAATGTGAAATAAGTAAAAATACCAAAGGCAGACTTTCAGCTATCTTCAAGGGGTATTCTTCTGCTGGCTTTCCAGTTTTGGTCCTACATCTGAGTTCACTTAGTATTATTTGAATTCTAGGGACTAAAGTCTTTTTTAGCTTATTCTATCATTTCAGAGATGTGACATTAGCAGGTGCCAAATTTTCTGTCAAAAATAAAAGTTTCAGGCTGATGGAATCCTTGAAATCACAGCTCAAGTTTCAGGCCAGTTAAATAAAGCTGTGGAGCCTCCATTTGTATCATTCATTCATGTAATGAAACCTGTTCCTAGAACTCAGTTCTTGGTATATTAACCCTGTAGTTATCCTCATACATAAATGGGAGATGTGTTGCTTTCCTTGGTTCTAATAGGGTATAACCCTATAAATCCCCTGTGCATGAATGGAAAAATAGACACCCTCAGGCTAAGGGAATCAAAGGTCTCCCCTATACTTACAATAGCCTAATAGGGTTATTTTGGAGGCATAGGTAATTACTCATGGATTCCCTGTAGCTAGTGATTCACTGTTCACTGCTGAAACATTTCTAAATGAATTATGTTTTAAACAAGCAAGTCCTTGGCCTTTTCTTTTATGGGGGTAAAAAGAGAACTGGAGGGACACAAAATTCCACCATTTTCTGCATGAAGATACACTGCTTGCTAAAGGGTCCCTAGTATTTGAAGCTATTTAAATGTACTATCATGTGTCTCGGTGTTTTCATTCCATGAATTCGTATTTCTGAATTTTGTGATTTTATGGAAATTTTATTGTTGTCATTGCCTTTATATATAGAAAAGGCTGTGGATGCAAGAGCTCAGTGCAATGAATAAATCATTTGGAGTTAACAGTCCTTGGGGATAGAATCAATCACTGTTGTAGAAAAGGGTGACATTTAAAAAAGAAACTCAGAAGAAAATGTCATGCTTAAAAAATTAGATTTAAACACACTAGGTCCTGATGGATGTTTATTGCACTCAGATGGATACACTGATTGATTATCAGCCTGACAAATGTTTAGTACCTTTCTCACTTCTCCAATAATCAGAATAATCTAATTTTCAATGTCATTTAAGTTACCATATTCAAAGTTATAATAGATCATATTTCTAATAAAACATAGCAATTATGTAATGAATAATACAAAGCTGCAAGGCAGAGTTCAGATTCAAAGAAAACTCAACCCTCCCCAGTGTCTGGGAGAGCCAGCGTGCTTGACAGCAGCCAGCAGAACAATGTGCTCTGGATTGGTGGTGGTTTCCCCACACTGAGGATGAACTGAGTTTCCTGGAGCACTGGCTAGAGTGTGTTTGCCATAGATGAACAGTATTTCTCAATAGGAAACCAGAGGCAGGCTGTACTCACTCTGTGCCTGGGGAAAAAAGACATCGTGCCAGGCGCTTACGAAATTTCTTCCATGCTTGTTTCCCCCTGCTTGCTGTTAATTTTGATACATGTCTAGAGAGAGATGCTATCTTAATTAATAAGAGTTGTTTTCTTGTGGCAATTGTACCCAGCAGCTGACATGATTGATTTCTCTGAATCAGCTACAAAATATGCAGGTTTCAGTGTGTTCTGATTTTTGACTCTTACATAACTGTGTATTTGTGATTGGCTTTGGCTCTTAGAAATGAGAGGTTTGTGTTTGAAATGTGCTTTGACTCCAATTGTTCTCCATACGTCAAAGCTCAGTTTTGGCATGGGAATTTGTTTCAAGATAGTTTCCTGTTCTTTTCAAAGACTGAGCAGTTTTGTCTAAAAGAAAATATGATTTCTTCTGGAAATCATGACCTAGGAAAACCAATCTATTTATAACTACCTGGTGTTCTGCATATTTTAATGCTAAGTTTGGCTGTAAAACGTGGAACAGGAGTCTTAGTACTCTGAACTGATGGTACACCAGCTTGCTAAGAGGGATTTTTTTGTTCATTTTCTTACATTGGAGCCAGGAAAGTCAACCTCCTTGAGGTCACTCACCTCTGTGCCTTCTTCCACCCCGCCCCAGGCACGGAAGCTTTGTGTGATGTGCAGCTGGGTGCTGGCTTTGTCCATGGGGTTGGAGAGCCTAGTTCAGCAGCAGCAGCAGGACTGGGAGGGCTAAATTCTCCCTTGGTTCAAGGTTTTCCAAGTTGACTGTTGTGAAAAACATTGTTATGGACTGCCATTCATTGCCACAGGCACAGTTCATTGAAGGATGATGGGGAGAAGGATGGTTATGTGTGGGCATTTATCCTGATGGCAATAGGTAAGCACTTTGCATATTTGACTGAAATTGTCCACAGCTGCTAACTTCTGCCCGAATTAGACATTTTAAGCAGCTGCCACTGGAATTGGAGGTGTTGGAGTGTAAAGGAGCTCCGCAAGACTTGTGGGTGTCCATCCCAGCCAAGCAGCTTGCTGTTTCCGGAAGCCCCATGTGCAGTGCCGAGCCTTGGCCCCACTGCCTACATGTGGCACCGTTTGCCTGTGACATTGGTCAGCCCAGGATGCCTGGCACATGGCCAGGAATAGATGGCTTCCAGATGTGCAGGAGAGCAGGTGGGAGAGTGAGCCTCTGCCCAGAGGGGGCAGTTGACAGGTCTACAGTGGTCCTTCAGCAGCTCACCTACGATTTCTCTTCAGTGTTCGCAAACAAAAGAAGTCTTTTTGCAAGTTTAAGTTGTGCCCAGCACTTGACAATTACTGACTTGCTCTGTGTACTTTATGGTGCTTCTGAGATGTATTAGCTTAGCAAGTAACCTCAAAAATATGTAGGGAGAAGAGAAGTGTGGTTTTACAGGAATGCAAGCTGACTGGAAACAAGAGTAGTTGTCACTACAGGAACAAAACCAGTTCGCTAGTACACACAGCACTTCAAAGGTCACAGGGATCTCAGAGAGACAAAACGCCCTGAGATAGCTTTTTAAGTCACGAATTTATAGCTGGTTAATCATAATCATACATACAAGGTGCTGTCTATCTTCTGGGCACCTGGGGAGGCACAAGTTAAGCCAGTAACTGGAAGAGTTTTGTTATGAGCTGCAGATTATTCTGCCCTGAACACATTTGCACCACCTTTAGCAAAGGGGAGTCTGAACAGTTGCCATTCCATACTTTTACTTGGCTATGCTGCCTGACTCTCTCGGGCTGGATCACAGACTCTTCTTAGGTCAAGCAGCGACTAAGTTTGGTGGACCTGAGGCTTGGGTTTAAAACTAGACAACTCTCCCAGAATTACAACGTGCTTGAAAAGATCCTGCTCAAGCAGGAGAACTGCTGTGTGGTTGCTAAATGAGAGCACTGAGGTCCTGTTTCTGTCTTCCTATTCTCAGCTCCATCTATGTCAGGCCCTGCTTAGAATAGAATAGAATAAACCAGGTTGGAAGAGACCTTCAAGATCATCGCGTCCAACCTATCATCCAACACCACCTAATCAACTAAACCATGCAACCAAGCACTCCATCAAGTCTCCTCCTGAACCTCCTCCACCACCTCCACAGGCAGCCCATTCCAATGGGCAATCACTCTTCCTAACTTCTTCCTAACAACCAGCCTAAACCTGCCCTGGCGCAGCTTGAAACTGTGTCCTCTTGTTCTGGTGCTGGTTGCCTGGGAGAAGAGACCAATCCCCACCTGGCTACAACCTCCCTTCAGGTAGTTGTCGAGAGCAATAAGGTCTCTCCTGAGCCTCCTCTTCTTGAAAAATGGCATCTCTCCTTCCTCAGCTTTTGCAGCCGACCCATTCCTTCAAGCAGAGGAGGGAAAATATGCCTGAGGCTAAGAAAAGCAGTGAGGTGATGAGAACAGACTGGATGGGACAAGAGGTGATGTTCAGTCCTGCTACCCTCAGGTTAAGGGAATGAACATTAGAGAGGAGGGACTGGTCCTTAAACCTTACACAACAGAAAGTCCCTTTGACAGCCTACGAATCCTGGCTGCTGGGAGGTTTCTGGGTGTGGAAATGCCAGTCCTGGCTTGTGTGTTCAGGGGACGGGGAAGCTGTCACAGGAAGATGGATCAGAGCAGGTGTGCTCAGGCATGGACATATCACTCAGCTGTCCAAGTAGTGCTGAGACATGGCTTCTTCACATACCAAGATACAGATTTTCTGACTCTCTTTCCCCACACTACAGCTTTACTTGTTTGGTTTTTTTGCGTTGGGTTTTTTGTTTCTTCGTTTGTTTGTTGTTTGGTTTGGTTTGTGGGTTTTGTGGGGTTTGTTTGTTTTGTAATTCCAGTATCTTAGAGGGCAAGAGAGGCTGCATACTGTTACCTATCAGGAGCATCCATCGAATCAGAATTTAGTGAACGAGTAATGAAATTCATGACCTGGCTTTTCTGTCGTGGCATTAACTGTGACAAAGATTCATCACTGGTGTGTCCTCATTAAAAGTCAGTGGAATTGCATCAGGGATTGATGTGATCATGTGCATGTAAAGATCAAGATACAGAAAGATGTGATTTATGTCACGTAAGCATAAGCTGCAAACCAAAACCCTTCCCAAGTGTGGTATGACAGTTCCTGTTCCTAGAGCAGTGATGACTTCTAAATTTCCTGGGTAAGTGTGTGTGGGTTTATGTTTTTATTTAACTCTCTGAAATATAGTGTTGGCTTAATATTTTTTTCTGTGTTTTTCACCTTGAATTATAGGTGTAGTTGAATCTACACAACAGTTCAATGTCAGTGAAATCCTTTATATTTTTTGACCATGGGTGTTGTGCAGCAGAACTTCATGGTGTTAATCTTACAGGGAATACAGAAAAACTCTGCCAATACCTGGTGCAGACTTAGTGAAGACAAATGTAGGAAATGTAAAAAGTGTCCATAAAGCAAGAAGATAAGTGCTAATCAATTTTTATCATTATAGAAAGGGCGTTGCAGTCTTAGAAAAAAGGTAGAAATGAACAAAAATTTGTTCTAGTTCTCACCAAGCTGGGGGCACCAGCTGGTTGATCTGCTGGAGGGTAGAGGGGTTTGCAGAGGGACCTCGACAGGCTGGACAGATGGGCAGAGTCCAGTGGCATGAGATTGAACACATCCAAGTGCCGGGTTCTGCACATTGGCCACAGCAACCCCATGCAGTGCTACAGGCTGGGGTCAGAGTGGCTGGAGAGCGGCCAGGCAGAGAGGGACCTGGGGGTGCTGGTTGATGGGAGGCTGAACAGGAGCCTGCAGTGTGCCCAGGCAGCCAAGAGGGCCAATGGCATCCTGGCCTGTATCAGGAAGAGTGTGGCCAGCAGGAGCAGGGAGGTCATTCTGCCCCTGTACACTGCACTGGTTAGGCCGCACCTCGAGTGCTGTGTCCAGTTCTGGGCCCCTCCGTTTAGGAAGGATGTTGACTTGCTGGAACATGTCCAGAGAAGGGCAACAAAATTGGTGAGGGGTTTGGAACACAAGCCCTGTTAGGAAAGGCTGAGGGAGCTGGGGTTGCTTAGCCTGGAGAAGAGGAGGCTGAGGGGAGACCTTATTGCTCTCTACAACTACCCGAAGGGAGGTTGTAGACAGGTGGGGGCTGGTCTCTTCTCCCAGGCAACCAGGACCAAAACAAGAGGACACAGTCTCAGGCTGCGCCAGGGGAGGTTTAGGCTGGATGATAGGAAGAAATTCTACACAGAGAGAGTGATTGCCCATTGGAGTGGGCTGCCTGGGGAGGTGGTGGAGTCACCATCATTGGAGGTGTTTAGGAGGAGACTTGATAGGGTGGTTGGTTTCATGGTTTAGTTGATTAGGTGGTGTTGGATGATGGGTTGGATGTGATGATCTTGAAGGTCTATTCTATTCTATTCTATTCTATTCTATTCTATTCTATTCTATTCTATTCTATTCTATTCTATTCTATTCTATTCTATTCTCCTTCCTACCCTTTAGTGATTTGTACCTGAAAAGAAAGAGAACAGAGCCAGGCCAATTTTGTGATGTGGACTGAATGCCAGCAGCTGTCCCTGTGATGGCCTTTGGAGGGGAAGGGACTTCAGACTGAGCAGTTTCTGTCAGAATTGTCCCCTATTCTGGGAGCTCTTGACATCTGCTCTGAAGCCTGGCCAAAGTGATGTTTGTCATCCACAAGGAGTTCAAAGCTATTGAGATAAGTAGTTGCTAAGGCTGCCTGTTTGGCAGGTTTGTCAATCAGCTCATAAGTAAATGAGGCGTTATTACAAAAGCTTATTGCTTTTTGCTGTTGTGTAGGAGTTAACATTTTCTGAGGAGCTCTTTTGTCTCCCAAGTACAACATAAGTTAGGGTTTACTTCTGGAGTGTGGTGGCAGTTGGAGCACTTGAGACACACGTGTTGGTCCTGGATGTTTTTTCAGTGGAAGAGACCATACTTACACTCTGCCCTGAGGTCTCTGCTGCCATTATCCTGTGGCACTCTTTGCTCTCTCTCACAGAGGACACACAGAGGAAAATTAAGCCAATTCTGTGCCATTCATTCCTGCATAGATACTGTTGATAAGGCTGGATTGCACCTCTTCTTCCTCATGAAACATTCACCATTTGGCTGCCCTTTGCCATTATTTGTGGTGCACAGGCATGTAGGAAGCAACCAGAGATAACCTGCAGTGGAGGGACTGAGCAACGCAGAGGGAAAAGAGCTAGGATCTGGGCATCTGCCCTTTTTGCTGTGCTTCCCTCCCTATGGCACAGACAGATGTGCTTCTTGGGGTGGGACAGTGCAAATGAGAAGAGGCAGACCTTTGGCCATCCAGAATCCCAAACCCCCCTCAGGTGAACCTCCAGCCACACCCTTAGTGTTTAGGGCCTTCTTTTCAATCTGGTAAGGTTTTGAGTGTCAGTGAATGTTCCATTTGTCAAAGCTAGTTGAGTCTTTGGGGTGTTTCATATAGGCACAAAGCCTTTGGGGAGAGGACTGGTTCTCTGTGGCTTTGCTGTAAAGCACTGGTTAAACTGCAGACATTAACTAACAAGGCTTGTGAGAAAATTCACAAGTACTGGCAGTGCTGTGCATGTAGGCTTATCTCCTGGGCACTTTTTGTGGAATTAAGATGTTTTAATTAAAAGAACAAAGAGCAGTGTGGTGATAGAACAGCTGTCATATTTTATTGCAAAACACAAATATGTGGGATATCAAGTACAGCATGAGTGGTGCTCAATGCCTATTTCCAGTAATCCCCTGTGGCCACAGGAAGGTAGAAGGCTGATCTGACCATAAGAGCAGATGGCGAGCAACTTCAGATAGCTTCACTGCCATTTTTACACTTTCAAGTGTTTGTACTTCTCCTTTGATCTTCAGATCCCAAGTTTAATGTGTTTCAGCTTATATCTTTTACTGTTTTCACGTTTCATGTTCCTTTTAAATAACTTCTGCTTAGTGAACTTCGTATTAGTATGGTGTTTGTTATCTTCCACACTATGAGATTTAAGAAGACAAACAGTTGCTGTCTTTTTTTAGTGCAGTTCACATCCGATAAAGTTACAACTGCATCACTGCAGAGGACTTTTCCATTCACTATGCACAGCTTTAATGCTCCAAGGGAAAAATGCTTCCTCACAAATTTCTTGGATGGTAGATCACAGAATCATAGAATTGTCAGGGTTGGAAAGCACCTCAAGGACCATCCCCCTGCCATGGGCAGGGACACCTCACACTGCATCACGTTGCTCAGAGACACATCCAGCCTGGCCTTCAAAACCTCCTGGGATGAGGCTTCCACCACCTCCCTGGGCAACCTGTGCCAGTGTCTCACCACTCACGGTGAAGAACTTCTTCATGATGTCTAATCTTAATCTCCCCTCCTCTAGCCTGGATCCATTGGCCCCCAGTCATGACATCCTAAAAAGTCCCTCCCCAGCTTTCCTGTAGGCCCCCTTAATATACTGGAAGGCTACAATAAGGTCTCCTTGGAACCTTCTCTTCTCCAGACTGAACAGCCCCAACTCTCTCAGTCTGTCTCCATAGGAGAGATGCTCCATCCCTCTGATCATCCTCATGGCCTTTCTCTGGACATGTTCCAGCATCTCCATATCCTTCTTGTAACAGGGGTTCCAGAACTGGAACATGAAACGTGAAAACAGTAAAAGATATAAGCTGAAACACATTAAACTTGGGATCTGAAGATCAAAGGAGAAGTAAAAACACTTGAAAGTGTAAAAATGGGTGGGGTCTCAGGAGAGCAGTGTAGAGGGGGAGAATCACCTTTCTTGACCTGCTAGCCACACTTCTCTTGATGCAGCCCAGGATCTGATTGGCCTTCCAGGCTGCAAGTTCACACTGACAGTGCACGTTGAGCTTCTCATCCACCAGTTCCCCCAAGTCCTTTGCCTCAGGGCTGCCCACAAGCCCTTTCTTACAGGTAAATAGTTAAGCTTGCATTAGTATTCTCTGTGCATATACCATTTTAATCTCCACTTAAAGTATTTTATGTTTAAAATAAAATAATTTTACAGTGTTTTTAAGTAGAGCAGCAAAAGCAATGCGAAATGATCTGTCTCTGCTTTTTCTATAGCTGTCAGAAATGACAGGAACAAAAAGAAGAAGGAACCTTCAAAGCAGGAGTCCACAGAAAACTATGAAATGACAGCAGAGTTGGATGATCTCACTGAGAAGATCCGAAAAGCTCACCAGGAAACCTTCCCCTCACTCTGCCAACTGGGAAAATACACCACAGTAAGTCTTCTTTGTGACACATACATGTGCCTGAGTGATGTCAGTTTTGCATTGGAGGCTTCATGTGTTTTAAGTAGATGCGGAAATAGATGCAGCCCTTGCACCTTCTTAGGCATGAAAAAAACACAGATATGCATGCAAATGCATTCTGAAGAAGAGAAACTGCCCTTAATTGAAAGTATTACTTATCAATATTGTAAGGGAGTGTGTGAAGTACTAATGCAGCCAAGAGACAAGCTTTGAGTCCATGAGTCAGTTGCATGCCATCATTCATTAAAAATTTGTTGGCTTCCAAGGACGTGATCTCTGCTGGTGCATCTGTGGATTATGGCTCTGCAGGAGTTCTTCAATGCTGCTGGAGTATTGGTGATACAGTCCCAGAGCTGCCAAGGTCAAGGAAAAACATGAAATGCCTAAACAAGCCTGTTTCCAAAATGTTCATTTGCAGTTCACTCCTCTGCCAAAACACCACAAAGCAGCAAAAACTTCTGCTGCTTGTAGAAATCAAAAATTAACCCCCCATCAAGAAGTTCGGTACTGTAGTAATTTCTCCAAAGGATGAGTCAGGGCAATAATACTTTTCTATACATACATACATGTTGCTAAATACAGGGAAGGGCAGTGATAGTCAATGTTAAGTTTGCAAATGTAGTAATAAAAGAGGTACTAAAAATAGGTGTTAGGTGATGTTGAGAGTCTTGTGAGAAAAGGAATGACTTGCTCTTGCTGTGGGTTGTAGCCTCTCTTACAGGGATGTGCAGGGCTCTTGAAGCAGCTGAGCATGTGATCTCGCTGCCAAGCCCAGGAACTCATGAGTGGCATGGCTGGGGCAACGAGGTAACTGCCTCAGAGGTCTGTGTCCTCTAGCTCAAACTGGAGACCTGGCACAAGCCCCAGAGGTCAGGTGAAATACCTCTCTGGCTTGCTTGCTGTTTTGAGCAAATCCAGGAGTGATCTAGGCAAGCCATGGCAAGGCATCAGCACTCACTGTTTCAGTGACCAGTGTGCGGGTTTATCACATACTCGTCTATTTACAGTGTGCAAGGTCTAGATGTAAGACTTTGTATTTAATGGCAAGAGAAGCAAGTGTATATGGCATGATGTGAGAAAAAGCATAGTTTCCATCTTGCTGAGAGCATTGTCACAAACATTTTCACATTTAATTTTGAGACCCACATAAAATGGTTCATACTGAGTGCTAGCCCTGCTCAGGTGAGTCAGTGTAGCTATGCTTGTAAATACTACACAGACAAGCCTCCAGGGCCTAGTGCAGCACAGCAAGGCTGGAAGCCTGAAAGCAGCTGGTGGGTGACATAACCAAAGATGGAGACAGTGGGATCAGTACTGTGTCTTTTTAAGAAAATTCCTGGGTTAATGTCCTCCACCCCTCTTCTCAGCACACGCAGTGACATCCTGATCTTGGAGTGAATAATATCTTCCAAACCTGCTCTCACACTCCTGAAAAATACAAGAGGGTTCTGAATAAGTGTAAAAAAAATCTTAGTTCAAAGACAGTGAGTTTTTGCCTGTATGTGCAGCTGGGATGTATAGCCAGGCTGGTATGCATGCCAGAGGTCATTGATCACAGGCTACCCTGCCTGGCTACCCCAGAATAATAACAGTACATCAGTACACCTCCCAGGTGGATGTGTTGGCACTACCAGTGTGTTGCCTCTGGCTGAAGAGTGCACTGCATCTGGACAGTGTGGGAGTACTTTGTGCTGGTAATTCACAGAGATCCTGAAAGGCTGAAAGAGAAACCTGGGCACCTTATGTGCTTTCTATTACATATTGGATGCTTAAGTATCAATTAATATTTTAGCTTTTGGAATGATGCAAATGGATGAAATTAGAGAGCGTCTTGTTGCATACCATGCCCACCACTGATGGTTCCTGCTGACCCCCATGGTGAGTTTATGTCCCTGTTGGAATTTCAGAGCCTGGATCTAAGTAATGAACAGATAAATCTGGGCTGTCTATGGGTCCAACTGACCTGACCACACTCTCTCTGAGGATGGATATTGGTCATTAGTATCTCACATCAGATCAGGCAGCTTGGGGAAAGAGATTTCCTGGGTATTTATTGGTCTGTTGGGAGTCCACAGTGGGTAGCTGTACATGGCTATATTCCCTGGCATTTTGTCATTGTTTGCTACTATACAAGTTGAAATAACAAAATCATACTGAAAGAGTTCTTTTGGCTTACTTTGCATCTTTGAGAAACAGAGGTGGATGGTGTGTGTGCTGGTCAAAGGAGCACAGCTTCGGTGCTTGGCCAACAGCACCAGCTGCTGATCAGACTTCAGGGATCAGGCAATAATTTTTCTATTTAAGATGGTTGAGATAGAGGCTGCAAGTCAAAGCAAAGGAGCACACAGACCTTTTCCTAAATGCTGAGTGCAAGGGAAGATAGAAGCCTATGTCACTCTTCTGGATAGTAACAAGTCAGTATGGGTAGAAGATTGCCACCAGTCTTGCAGGCTAGCAGTCATGCATGACATGCTCACACTGTGGAGGATACAGATTGCCTCTGTAATCTTAGAGGTTTTAATTTGATTATTTAAAGGAGAAGTGAGAAGTTAGTGTATTGAACTGATGTGGAGTCACTTGGATTTCATGGAGCATTGCCCTTTCATACTGCTGGAAAAGGTGGAGGGAAGAAACTGTTATGCAAGCACAGCCTCTGTGTGCCTTCAGTGATGTGATTGTTCAGACCATTTGAAACATGATTTTGTTTGTGGACAAAAAGAACAAAGATTTTTAAATAGAAAAGAGTGAAGTAAAAAAGCCATTGCAGAGGTACAGCCATTAAAAAAACATGCTCAGGCATTTGGCTTGTGTATCTGGCTCCTCTCACTCTTGAGCACTGCAGCCTGCATTTCCCAGAGGGAAAGGTTTCATGGTGATTTTTTCTACCATTGTGTGTTTTTTCCTGTACACAAATGCTTTTGGAGAAGCATTTTCAATTTTTGTTTTTCATATCCATCTGTTCTTTAAAATGTAAAAGTGTCCCTATTTGTAATAATTACCATACTTTGCATAGTTCATGAAAGTCTACTTAAAATAATGGGAGAAGAGCACTCTTGTTAAATTCCCTGGGTCATTTGACTTAACAGTTGCATTCAGTGGGCAATGGCAAGTAGTGTTCTGCAGATGATGAGACTCAGCAAGCTGTTTAAAACTAATGGATTTCAAAAGTCCATCATAAATAGATCTGTTTTATTACTGCCATCCAGGTAAGAGAGAGTGCCTTAGTCATTTCTCTGGAGATGTCATACTTTATAGCATAATTGAGTGTAACTATACTGCCTGTCCCTTGAGACTGGTGCTGTTTGTGTGTCTGTAGCTGTGTTACCTCCAGCCTTCTGATAAAGGGAGGGTAAAGCAGAATAGAAGTTTGACTCTGCATACCCTTGCTGAAGGTTCTCCCAGGTTACCTTTGGCTGGCTGGAAGTGAAGTGGTTCTGCATCATGACAGCGTTTTGTAAGTGCTCAGCTTAGAAGTGCCAGGACCATTGTTCTGTGCCTTTGCAGAGGAATATATGGAGAGAGAGACCTCCTAACGCTGAGCCTGAGCAGAGACTTGTTGTGGTTCTCAGTGAACTCACCAGAGATGGAGTGCACTGCTGCTTTTACTAAAGAGGCATAGCAAGTGTTCCTGATTAGGGCAGAGTGCCCCTGTGAGCCTTGTTTCCTATGCAAAGTGGATTTTAAAGACAGTAGGGATTCTGCTACTGTGTATGTTTCTGTGAGTGCTTCATCCCTAACGTTAATGTGGAGATAGAGCAGACTGCAATCAAAACACAAAAATGATGGAAAAAATGGGATCAATTTATGTGGCAAAAATGACTGTTTAATTGGATTTTATAGCAAGGTTGGTCTTTTCCACTGATAAAGATGCCACTAGGGTGTAGTACAGTATTGTTTCACCATATGTGCGCTGCTACATAAGCCTGAAAACCATGCAAGCCTGCTCCTGTAAAAGACACCCCAAAAACCTGCTTCATTAAAATGTTCAGGAAAAGTCATAGCATCTGCACCTTTTTCACAGCACGGTTAGAGGAGATCTCCAGGCAAAGGTAATCAGTTTCTTGTTCTAACATGTATTTTATTAACTCTGTTTCTTATTGTGCAACCTATACACTGAGTCGGTTTTCTTTTTACACATTCAGAAATGCTGCTAAAAGTCTATCTCTTTTTTATGCTTGCAACTAAATTCATTACCAAATAAAATGTTCAAACTCTCCTCCTTTGTGGCATCTCAGAATGAATATATTAACCAGATTAGCTCCAGCACAGAGGAATCTGGCACCCGCTGCAATAAAGCACGCAGTTATTTTGTGTTCCACTTCTCCTCAGTTTGCATAGGAGTGAGTTAGGTTTTCATTTGCTAAGACAGCTGTGCATTACTCTTCATAGCAGACACGTCAGACTTCCCGTTGCCAGTACTGCAGCATGATGGAGTAACCTCATATGATACTGATGAAGATTTTGTTCACACTTGCTGGTTTCATGCAATGTCTTTTTTCCAGATGGATACCCTATTGTAAAATGATTTCCTGCTTTAGGCTCTGCTTTGTGTAGCTCTCTGCTATGCCATCTTTCTATGAACTGGATAAACTGCCTATTAAATTTAATTACAGCCTGAATGACTGCACATCTTGATCTTATTTTTCCTCCAATGTACTGTATTTCACCAAGGTCCTTGAGGATGAAATAAAATAAATCTGAGGGATGCATACTCCTGTAGCCAAAAGAAATGTTTGAAAGGGCATTACAATGACTGTTAATCCATTAGTTTTTGGCCATTTTGAAGGCAATTCTTTAGGCTCAGGATTATAAAAATATTTTCTCCTATATTCTGTCACATTAAAAAAAAAAAAAAAAAAAAAAAAGAATTTCCCAGAATCAAAATTGAAATAGAAATCACTTAAAAAGAGGGAGAGTAGGGAAGAGCTGGTACACACCTTCAAACTGTTCAGCATAGTCAGCATTGTTTTTTTTACAGTAAGGCAGGCTCAGATCTCCACCCTGCTGCAACTGAGAGTCATTGTCTGGCTGGTAGTGCCCTTGGGACCCATCATGACTGCTGGCAGCTGTGGCATCTGTGAAGGCAGCCTGGGAGGGGGTGCTAGAGCATCAGCCAAGCTGAGCTCACCCCACGTCCCCTTCACGACCTTTGCAGGCCCTGTGTCCTTCCCATGACCTGAAGAAAGCTGATTGTTTCAAAGGTTTCCAAGGAGGTGGATGCCCTCACTGTCCCCAGCGGTGGTGGCAGGGTCGCTAGAAATGGCTCCTGCAGGAAAGCTCTATCTGTGCAGGGGGAATGCTTTGCCATGGCTGCTTGTCTCCTATCTCTGTTAGACTGCTGAGTTGAGACTCTTCTCATTTAACTTTCTTTTCAATGTCCATTTGACACTTTAAGCAGCTGTGTCTAAATGAGCTAATCACATCACCTTCCCTTGCAGCTGGGGAGAAAGCTGCCACCTGAGGGGATTTTCTTAGAGATGTGTGTGTCTCTCTTGGTTAATCAACAAGGTCAGATGAAGCATGGAAGAGAGCAGTCTGCCTTTCCCTGGCTGCAAATTCGTTGCCAGTATACTTTCACAGGTGACATTTCTCTTGTAATGAAGAGGAGAGGCTGAAGGCAGATGCCAAGCACACCTAACTTGGTGGCTTATTGCTGGGGGAGAGGGAACCATCACACTGGCTGCACTCAAACAGCACTGGATCAAATATGGCAAAATGAGTATATGCTGCGTGCTGGGGAAGGAGGAGAGGGGCCTCAGGTGTTTTGGAGTTCTTATCAATTTCTCACCAATCCATGAGAATCATGGCTGGGTTGGCAACAACTGCCTAGGTCTCCCCATGACACCATCTTTTGCTGGACTAGCATCGAGCAGATCACAGTAGCTTCTGAGTCAGATGTTTCTCAGCTGACATACAAGTTTTTTCAAGGTGGCCATTCTGAAAGTATGAAAATCTTTAGTCACAGATTTAACGGAGAGTTGCTACATATCCTAGCAAATTATGGACTTTTTGATGAAGGTTCATGAATATATAGAAACAATCTCTGAAAGACATAGCTGGAATGTCCTTGTAACAAACAGCAGGGTGTGTGTTGGATGCACTTCCACATGAGCACATAGCATTCATCAGTGCACAGGAGGGGTTCGAGTGTCCTTTATAGTTCTTGTGAGACTGTAGCTTGAGAAAGATGTAAAACTCTTGCACAGCCACAGAGCAGACAGAGGAAATAGAACTAATTTGCCAGGACCTTAAGTGTGTGAAACTGATTTCCAAATATTGTGCTGATGAGGGCCTGATCTTCTCGTCCCACTATTCCTTTATATTTTCTGGGGTACAGCTAAATTGTCTCTCTCAATGTGCCAGTGTAGCGGCAAGGAAGACTAATGACAGTGGCATTTGGAAATGTTTAAGTTCATTTGTATTGCCTGTACAGATGGCCTCTGCAATTGTAAGTAACAGAAATATCCAAGGAATTCTCAAGTGATTAATCCCAGTTTAAAACAGCAGCATCCCAACAGCAAGCTGCAGAAAATGCCTGGAATGTTAATAGAAAGTTCTTCTGGAAGCAACACTCGGTTGTTGTTTCTTTCTCTGAAAAGGGAGATTGTTGATTTATGGTTGCCTTCTGTCTGTCTTTGCAGAACTCCAGTGCAGACCATCGGGTTCGACTGGACCTTGGGCTCTGGGACAAATTCAGTGAACTTGCAACCAAGTGCATTATTAAAATAGTGGAGTTTGCAAAGCGCCTGCCAGGCTTTACCAGCTTGACCATCGCAGACCAGATCACTCTGCTTAAAGCAGCCTGCCTGGATATCCTGGTAGGTGTTTGGAACATCATTGCTCTGACGCTAATGTGCTTTCTGTTCTTTGTACTGGGGTGGACAGGGAGAGGGATCAAATACTGCCCTGGCCCTATGGCTGCAGGTAGCCTGGTACAGTCAGGAGTGCAATCTGGCACAGCTGCAAATGTCTTACATGGAATGAGTTTACTCTGCAAAAGAAATCTTTTTAGTTTGTGGATGTGCCACAAGGGCACATCTGGATGCTATGGCACTAACTTGAACTGTGTGCTACTTTGGGAACATGTCCTTATTGTTAACATTGAAGAGAGGTCTGATTCTCTTTGCTTCCTCCTACCTGCAAAACATCATGCTCTGTGTGAAAGATACCGAGAGAGACGGTCCTCTGTGTGAGAGGTTAGGAAAAGGCTGTGTCTGTGGTTACCAGGTGATTTCACAGAACGAGGTACCCATCTTCAGAGTGAGACTTGTGCAGGTTGTAGAGGGAAAGTGGTGTGCCTGGAGCCCACAGCCACAAACCTCCAGCACACAGGTCCCCTCCTGTTTTCACCAGTGCTGCTGGGACCTGTAAGGAGGGCATGGTGACAGATTTCAGCTCAGTGTGTTGCAGTTTTAACCAGGCAAGCATACAGCCTGCAGCACCTTGCTTTGCCACTGTGTCAAGGCAAGCTGGCTTCCCTCCCCTGGGCTTTGCTTGTCTATGTCGCGCTGACCTTCCAGGAGCCCTCAGGGATTTCAGTATTTCTTTATCAAGACCTTAGAGGTCTTCAGGCTTTTAGTGACAAAGAAGTGCCTTACTATTGGTTGTATCAATAACTTTCAGTAGAACAGTTGCTTAGCATTTTCAACATGATTTAAACATATTTTAAATATTTTCTTCTGAGCACAAACCTTCAGGTCTTTGTTGAGTCAGGCATGGCAAAGAAGCCAGTTGTAGGGTGACTACTGTTATATTTTTTGGCATCACATTGGACTTTATCTAGGGAATTAGAAGTAATTAATACTGGAACTTTTGAAAGTGGATTGCTTTAAACAGTATCACATTGAGGAAGACATTAACTGATGTGACCCTTTCCTTCTGCTTTGTCAAAAGCTGTTTTGAAGAGTTGCATCTAGAGGACATTGATGGAGGTGGAAGAGGGATAGAGATATTGCTCTTTGGCCTCTGAAAAGAGAATGTTGAGGTTTGCCCTGCCTTGCTCCAGACACCCCATTTTGCTCTTCATCCAGGATCTCCTTGAGGCTTGGCCATCTCATTGTTACTGTGTTCCCCCTGCGGGGCAGGGCCCTTTGTTTCCACTTGCCTGTGGTCCTTGCCAGCTCTGTCCTGATAAGCTACGTTCCCCTTACACCAGAAGGCACACAGCAACTGATATGCTGTGCCATTGCCTTAAGTGTGTTCTGCCAGAGGTAGGGGGTGGAAATTTCTTGGTGCTTTGCTGTTGTACCCAGTAACAAATGGTTAATACAGAAACTACCCTAAGGTGGAGGCAAGGAGTCAGGATATGGCAAGAATCTGTGTGCCCAAACTCTTTGCCCCTAAAACTTCAGCTCTTAAGCTGCCAGCCCCACAGCCCCAGTTCCATGCGCTCCCTGTGACAGCTCTACTCACTGCTTGTGTCACCACCACCATCTGGGCAATGTCAAGTGTTTAGGGATAGTCTTTCTGTTGGCGGTTTTGTCTAAAGTGCTCAGATAAAGGCACTTCAGGACCTCTGATCAGAGTGACTGAACAAAAGCCGAGTTGCCAGATTAGAAAACCAGTAATGAAGCAGGTGGTAAATCTTGACTTTATTTCAACTAATTAATGGCTAGAAAGGTTTGATTCTTTAACACAATTCATCACTCTTGTTTTGTGACCATGTGGCAACGTTCAGGCTATAGTTATGAACTTCACTGGGCCCTGTCACTCCTCATCACCTGCTCATTCTCATTTTGCTTTTCACGAGAGCACAGGCAGTGACACATCTGAGCAAGCAGGGCACAGCAAGTGCTGCAGGGGGAGGTGAGGCTTTTCCACACCCATGACAGGACATGGCTGCTACGCAGAGCCTTAACTTTCCTGCATGACAACTACACAGGCTTTATGTGATTACTTTATGTGCTGCTTAAAAAGAAAAAGGGATAATTACCATGAGCGCAGTCATGTGCAGTGCATGTGCTGTGAATTGCCCATCTCCATTCAATCCAAACCACCTGCACGGCACTGGAATTGTGCTGCGGCTCTGCATCTTCAAGCTGAATTCAGTACTTGGAGGAGTGGTTTAATAGTGCATATTGCCCACCTGCCAGCAAGCTGCTACTTCTAATCATGAGGAGTGCCTCACATGTTTTATTTTGTATGTGGAGACACACAGGGAGTACCATTTCCCTGCCTGCTGCATGAGCTGCTGGTGCCTGCCCATGGTCTGCATGGGCATAAGCCTCACCAGTGTGCACTCCTGATCCCCTGGATGTGTCCCCAGAGCCGTGACACTTGGGAGGAATGGTGTGGGGTTCTCATCCGTTAGGACCCCAGTTCTCCCCACCCACCCACAGCAGCACTGTCTTTGGGCTATGGGCAGTCTTAAGCATTCATAGACCCTGCCAAGGGCTCTGCTTAGTTGGTTCTCGTTGTCATGGATACTTAACTTCCTCCCCCTCTTCCTCCCCCTCCCCCAAACAGGCTGACAAAGTAAATGGTGTCAGGAGCTCAGTAAACTCCACTGAGCATGTGCCAAAGAATTGGTTTAGATACAAACAAGCAAAATCTCTGCAAGGGAAATCACATCAAGCTTAGCAAAGTAGCTGAAGGTGCTGATTGAGGATGGTGGAACTTACTTCTGCTCTCGTGCCAAATGCTTAAGGGATAAATATTTCAAACTTCAGTCGGTAGCCCTTGCCAAAGTGACTGCTGGTACCCTGGCCCAGCAGCGGCTGAGCCTCCACAGCCTGGCTGAGCTCTGGCAGAGTGAATGTACAAAGAGTCCAGAATCCAGAGCATCTTAAATGCAATGGTAAGTCCTTGGGCACTAATATTTAGTAATGGCATTTTTGCTTTCTGTTTTAAACCCCTGCATGTTATTGCTAGGAAGGCATTTGTGTGTGTAGTAGAACCTGTGCCAATGGTGTATGGCAGCACCCTGGCAGTTTGTTCATTAGTTCAGAGTCATCTCCTTGGATTTTGTTTTGATTGGGATTTATCCTCTTGAGAAACTGTTCCAGCCAGCTAAGGAAGCTAGCAGCAAAAAACAGGGTTTCTTAAAAACAAACCAACCAACCCCACCCCCATAGTTTGCCTTAAACAGTATGTTTTAAATGAGTAAGTATTCTGTGGTAGCAATAATTTTGTAAATACATCTTTCTGGATGGTTTTGGGTTTGTATAACCCATAGGAGCTTTGCTTTGCCCTTTGTAACTGCTTTAGGATATAAATAGTCCCTAAAAGAAAAAGGTCCTTTAATCATAGGCAAGGACCTTATTTATGACTGCAAGTGGTGTTTAAGAGCAGAGTGAAAACTAAAATACTTGGCTTGGTTACAAAACCTAAACAACACTGAGGGCATTAGGAGGATGTCTTCTAGATAGAGGTTCAGTTTAAAGTGGAGAAAGATTCCATGATTTCTTATTCTGAAGTTCTGACATCTCCCATGTGTTCTTTCGTGAATATGAGCTTGGAATCAGCTTCACTTCAACACTGGAATCTTGTCCAAGAAGGATTTAGTAGTGCCTCAGCAATATCCATGGCTTTTTGCATCTCTTGATGAAGGACATGTTAAAAAGACTGTGTTTCAAATAGTCTGTCTTGGCATTCAGTAACAGCATGTTGCGGGGTAATGGTGAAGGAATGCAGGAGAAACCTGAGACCCAACTGCTCCAGTCAAGCTAAGTGTATTGCAGAAGACTCTTTGCTGAGCTTCAACTGTGTCAGTGCTCAGCAGAGCCACGGCAGGCTCCTCCAGTTGACAGCTGGTGCAGCATTTAGGAATCTGTCCTACTTGCTGCCTAACTTCCACAGGACTTTTATATTTTAATCCTGATTTTTGCAAAGCCCTTGGAAATCTCCTTCTGTGCCTGCCCTCAGGGGCTGTAGGCTGGGTAACCTAACTTCTGATCCCTATGAGGATCCAGGGTAGAAATCTTCCTCCATGTGAGCCCTGGGGAGGCAATAATCTGGCAGGTCTTGGCTGAGCACCCCATACACGCACCCTCAAATGGAGCAGGGGCATACAAGGGGTGAGCATGGAGAACTTTGCAGCCAGGGAGCCAGCAGGGTGCTGTAAGGCAGGAGACATTCAACCTGTGGGCTGTTTGGGATGACTCTTCCAGGGCGCCTCAGGCCCTCCAGGCTTGGAGTCTCTGGGCAGCATGGCACTGGCAGCTGGTGATCAGACTTGCCCTCAGAGAAAGGATACAGGGGAAGTGTATTTGCAAGCCCTGCTTGGGCAGCTGCCCAGGAGGCTGCAGGCAGCCTTTGGGAAACACCACGGCCAGACTTGGCTCCAAGTCCTGCTCTGCTAATTTGTTGGGCTAAGAAGTCCTGAGGGAGTGGAGGGGGAACTGATGTTGCTAAGACTTACTGATTAAACCAGCATTCAGACAAAAGGACAACCTTATTCCCCAGCCGAGCTAGGGGAAAATCAGCACCACTTCAGCAGTACAGAGCCTGCTTCCTCCTCCTGATATCGCAGGCCACACACCCATACTGGAAGGCAGCTACTCTGTATGCAGGCTTGGGCGGGAAGAGCTGCACTCCAGTTTCTTTTGCATGGCATTGAAGTGGTAAACCAAGTAGCTCTTGGGTTTCTCAATAAATATGCAAAGTTCTCAAGCCTTTCTTGTCTTGAAAACAACAAACTCTGCATGTTTCTTCTTTCTGTACTACTCTTTTGATGATGTAAAACCATTACCAACAGCAGAGTTTAGGGGAGAGAACTACTGGTGGCTGTGGGCAGTGCAGATTATGGTAAGCAGTACTGTCTCTTAGTGACAGCCTGTGCCATGCTTGAGAGTTCATTGCTGATAATCATCCTGCAGTACACTTTGGTTATTACATGAAAGTTTTGGAGTTACCACCAGCCCTTTCAGATCACTTATGTTAGTGGGGAATTAGTGGTCAGGGAAGAATTTGCGTGCCATGTGTTTGTATTTGTGCCTGTAATTGAAGAGCTTACTATAATTGAGGGGTAGAGAAACAATGTGGAACATGCCTGGCCAACCACATAGAATCTCAGTGCTTCAGTGTGAAATAAGAATATTGCTGAGACAGAAAATAGTTGAAGAGACTTCTGCAGAAATCCATCCCATTAAGTCTCCTACCAGGGAATTTCAGAAGATAAATGAAAGCTTCTCTGTAGGTCTCTTATATGCCATGTCCTCCTCATTCTCCTCCTCAGCAATTTGGAGCAGTGTTGCCAGGCAAGTATCAAAGTGGGAGAACCAAGCCCAGACTGGTCAGCTGCCAAGTGCTGGGGCCTCTGACTCAGAGCTTCAGCATCCACAGGAATAATAATTAAAATTCTCCCTGTGCTCACTTACATTCATTTAAATCATCTCTGCTGAATCTTTAAAACCAACTAGGATGGCTGTATGGGAAATAAATACAGTCAAGCTCTGAAAAAGTACAGCTGTATCTTAGCTGAGCTAATCACCAGTTAGCCTTCTGCATGCTTTTTATTTGAGTTTAGGGATAAGCCTTCTTCCACCTCTGATTTATTTTTTTTTTTAAACATTAAGCACTGGTATATGTAACAGAAACATGTCCCATGATGGGCACCTCTTTTATTTGATCTTTACTGCAATGGTCATTAATAGCAGCTGTACAAATAAGCCTGTGATGGACAAAGTCTATCATGAGGCACATCCTGGATTTGCTCTGGGAGGTGACAGCCTGTTCACTCTCTCTGGCCATGCTGCCTCTTCTGCTGTGACCGCACTCTTCACACTGCCCTTACCCTGGGGACATTTACTAACAAAGTGCAGAGTATCCTCAGTGGTTGGTTTGTGTGTTTTGCATTCCTGCATGTCCAGTTAGATGTGTGAATCCCCATCCTCCCCTCGAATGCTTTTATGTGGGGTCACTGCTGGGTGCACATCAGCATTCAAAACAAACTTGCCAAAACCAGCACTGCCTGGGCTTGCACAGGAGTGGAGGACACTGTGGGCGGCAGGACACACTTTGCACCAGGCAGGCAGGATGCATGCCTTTAGCAGCACTCTGGGCAAATGCCAGAGTCTTGTGGAAGGCTGGAGGCCAACAGAGCTGGCGAGGAGGTTGAGTGCTGCAGCACACACAAGTAACAACACCCATGAAAATGCTGGGCCTGCTGCTCAAGCTGCTGTTGGGGCTGTGTGGAAGGTCAGAGTTTGATAATCTGCTCAGGTTGGCAACCAAACAGCATTCCATGGGGACTGTAACTGCAGCTGCTTGGCCGACAGAGGGTTCTGCACTGCTCTCTGGGGAGCCCTCACACAGGGCGGTGGTATTCTGCTTGCTGTGACAGAAGAGAGGAAGGCACCCTGAACAACAGCCCAAAGAACAGGCCACCTTCTGCCTCCAATCAACACAGCTAGCCTGTGCCTCACACAGAGTACTGCAGAGAGGCTTCATCATTACCAAAGACACAGCCCAGAGAAGCACTGTACGTAAAACTGATCCCCGATGGCAGGGAAATACCTGTATGGTGGAAGTGGTAAGGTGGTTTTGCGATCTTGCTGGATAAGATCAGCAGAGCAAGAGCATTTTACAGTTAGGTGCATGGAACACACTAATTAAAGAGCAGTTTATGTGAATATTATGGTAATGATGGTGACCTAAGTGGTGACAGTTGCGTAGTTTTGATTACTCCCTAACTAGGGGGAAATTCCTGTTCTTAAACTTCTACTACAAAAAATACATGCATCACTTCATGCATCATTTGCAATGTCAAGAAAATGCAACAAAGTTCTCCTGGATTGAATCATTCAGATCTCCTTTTTTGTGTCCTGCCACAGATCCTTAGAATTTGCACAAGATATACACCAGAACAAGACACCATGACCTTTTCAGATGGCCTTACCCTAAACCGAACTCAGATGCACAACGCGGGATTTGGCCCTCTGACTGATCTCGTGTTCACCTTTGCCAACCAGCTCCTGCCTTTGGAAATGGATGATACAGAAACAGGTCTCCTTAGTGCCATCTGCTTGATCTGTGGAGGTACCGTACAGCACAGGCTTGGATGCATTTGAAAAGGACAAATAATAACATCTTCTTTTCTGTTTTACTTGGTTTGCTTTCCTGTACTAAAACATACATATGCAATAGGTACATGTAATGTTGTTGTTATTATGTTTTATAAACCACTCAACACTAAAGGTTTGTTTCCCACTGGCAATATTTATTGGGTTTATGATAGAGACATTTGTAAATTAATCAGTTCTGTTATTTGCCTGATGAAGAGTACAGGATACATCCTGCTGCACTTTTCTGTGAGCAGTGCCTGGGGATCTGCATAAATGATTTGCTTATGGCAAGGTGCCTGTTACACACATCTTACTCATGCCTGTGCAATACAGCAACATTCACATGGAAGTCACTGGTCATAACTTTTGTTATGAAAAAATACATTACACTGAGTAGTGGCACTGATGATATGTTTGGGGGTCCTGATTACAACTCGAAAGGGACATTGTCAGGCAAAATCATGGTTTTAAAATCCAAAGTCCCAAGCTCTCCTTTAAATGTCTGTAACTTTAATCCCCTAGTCTCTGTCCTCCTTTGCAAAACAGGGACCAGCAGTAGAAACACATCTTTAGGGGGGCCACTGGCATGGTTTCACCCTGGAGTCAGTCTTTATGGACAGTGGCCCTTTGGTACCAAATCGTTCCAATTCTATGTCTGTATAACCATATCCCATCAAAACCATTGATGGGCTCTGTCATTATTGTGTGCCTGCCGCATCCTGGCCTAGGGGGGTGACATTTGTTGTCACTCGAGCTAGCAGTGCCATCTGCTGATACTTGATGGTAACTGTATATCAGTACCTATGCAAAAAATTACTTCTGTCACCTGAGAGACAGACAGAATTAATTCTGAACGTTGTTTACAGAAAGGTGTTTTCACTTTGCAGCGGGAGGTACAAGAGCAAACTGGTAATTCTGGACCACTCAGATGATAAACCATTCCAGTCACCAAGTGAAAATGAATATCAGAAAGCTGTGGTTTGTCCTATTCCTAGAGAAGAGTGTGGGTCATAATTGGAGACAATGAAATTAATGGAGTTCTAATGGAGAACATGGAGAGGCTTCTGTGATGTGGAATTGGTGGAAAAAAAATGAATAATTTAAAATCACAAGAGTGCTGTGATCCTTTCCTACAGATCGCCAGGACCTTGAGGAACCAATGAAAGTGGATAAGCTTCAGGAACCATTGCTGGAAGCACTGAAAATTTATATCCGAAAGAGACGACCCAACAAGCCTCACATGTTCCCAAAGATCTTAATGAAAATCACAGATCTTCGTAGCATCAGTGCAAAAGGTACAGTGTCTCCCAATAAGTCAGCAGTAGTGCCACTGTTACCTTCCAGAGGAAACTGGCCTAGAGACCTGGGTTGTTATTTTTTTAATATAGCAAAGAAAGGTCCTTGTGACCTTTCTCCTCCCTTCTTCCTTACATAATTCTCATGTTGAAGTTGGTTCTGCTTTAAATATACACAGTGATACATTCTTCATGCAACTTGAAGCACTGGCCCATGAACTCTCTAGAGCACAGGTAGAGCTGAATCCTCGCATTTAACCAGAGGGTCCCTACTTAATGCTTTGTCCTTTGGCATGTACAGCCTGACAGGATGGGCTGCGCAGCTCTTCTGAAAGTAGCCATGGACAGTCAGCAGTGTGTCAACTTGTTGGCAGCTCTGTGCCATGCCTGTTCTGCCCTGTGCTGAGTCATCAAAGGTGACTGCACTCCTCTTTTTTGTGTACTCCTCTGTGTCCCCAAGACCGCTTTTCAGACTCGTCCAGCTGTTTCCTGGAGGCACGTTCACCTCCAGACTTCGGGGAGCTGTGCTAGAGATGTACCAGCCTGAATACACAGGCTGAAGCGCTACAGTTCTTATTTTTTGTACAGTGGTTGATGTGGTTCCACTTTTTTTTACTGTGGTTCCTCAGGTAGAGATGTGCTACCTCTGATAGATAGCAAACATGACCTTGTATGTAGAGGTATCTGTAGTGCTACAGGTTGGGTTGATACTTCTTCTCAAAAGTCAAATGAAATCAGTAATTTTTTCAGAACTCAGGTTAAAAAGCCTAGCTGCTAAAACACTCTCATGCTTGCTTTACAATAAACCCTGACCTGTCCCACTTTAAACACTATGCAAGTTAAAGATTATCTTATGGCTGCTTAGAGAAAGCAGTGAGCAATTTGATTGGCTTGATTGGTACCAAAAGAATAACTTTGAAGGGCAACACCAGAGCTGGAAGCAGACGCATCCTAAAAAGCAACCACTTACCAGGTTATCTAAAGCTTGCTGGTTACCCTCAAGTAAAGCAACCTCCTTCCAACTGAATCTACAAAATAAACTTGCCGCAGTACTGAGCTATGAAAATATCTAGGGGAGCGTTTCCATTCAGCTCTTGCTTGTGACAAATCTATTTCCACTTTCCTGCTTCTTTGCCCTCCAGCTCCTGAAGAACGTGGTTCTGTCTCTTTATGTCCAACATACAAAAAAGGATTCTTCTTTCCATTCTGACCTAAGTGTTTACATTTAATTATATCATTAACATTTTATAGTAGAACTAAATCACAGCAAAGGGTGGGTATGCCCTCTCTGAAAGCAATTACCAAAGCAAGCATGAACCAAAACAACTCTCTCCTTATGCCAGAGTTCCTTACACAACTGCTCATTCTGTGGCATTTGAAGTACTATAACAAAAGAATTAAACATTTGTGGGACTGAAGCAGGAGGCTATCTGAGTTCTTGTAGCCCAATAATAAATTGGAACTTTGCAAGACCTGAAAAATTACTGTGGCTCTGCAGTGGAATAACCACCAGACACTTGGTACTGCAGCTGACCTACACCATAACAGGAGAAAGCAGGCATTTAATGTGGCCAGATTCAGTTCATCAGTACTGTTCTGACTAGATGGTTCTCAAAGAAGCTCTTAGCATAAGTCTGCATTATTTTATTTCTAATTACAGTGCTTGTCTCTTTGGTCCTAAGGTATTTGAGAGTTTTATTTTTTAACCTGCATTCACTTGGAAGGTTGCTTATTGCCTTTGTAGATGATTTTTGAAGCGCCTTGGCTCAAGCATGAAGAAAAGTGCTCCCTTCCATGCTGGAGTTATCAGCATGGTGACAGCATGCTATCTCCAGCATGTACATTGCAGCAGCATGGATAAGCAGAATGTATGCAGTGGTTCTCTCTTCTCGAATCTGCCTTCAACAACCAGACTCTTTTCTTGTTAATTTTGTTGACTCTTCTTGCCTTTCTCCACTTTTTACAAGCATACATTCCTATTCCATTAGACTTAAATTTTAAGATGCTCAGGAATCCTATGCACTGTGTTAGACTTGAATGCTGAGGCTTATGGCTATAGATCACCTGATGATGTTCTGATTAAAAAAAAAAAGAGTCAAGTCTTCTTCCCTTCAGCAGCAAAAATGTCTAAACCACATTCATGTCTCAGTGTGGAACAGAAGCTTTACTGTATATCCTCTTATCTGTGTATTTGTAGTGTAATTCTAAAAGATTCCTGTCTCTTTATGGTCATCACCACTCAGTAGCTGTGTGTTTATTAACTTCCTTTCAGTCCTTCAGCTACTTCTTTCCAGCAGAACCTTGGTCTTGTTCAGGTTGTACCAATTGTTGCGCTGAACATGGTTTGCCTGGTTCTGGAAGCAGCAGCAGTGGCAGTGCTGGTTTACAGAGCAGGGTTTTCCCAAGAAGAGGCTTTCCACTGACAAGCTTTGTCCATCCAGCATTCCTGTTTGTAGTAATCCCTGAGCAGTTCCCCCAGAGTTAACTGCCCTGTGTTAGGCAGGGTCTGGCCCTTTTTCAAGTGCAGGCTTCCACCGATGCAGTCCACCTGCACAGGCACTAAGGGCAGGCCTGCCTTGGAGCACAGAGCTGATGCTGTGCAAGTGGTGTGAGTGAAGTGTGAGGTGTCTGCCTGTCCATGGAGCCTTCCCTGTTCGCCTACCGTGTTCAAGAAGCTTTAACAGGCCTTAGGATCAGGAGGCCCTATTGTGGGGCTTCATTTCTCCCCTAGACTGGTATTGGTGGTTGGCTCACAGGCTGCAGGCAGGATTGCTGTAATTGTTTGGTTGTACACAGGGGCCAGCAAAGCCCTCTCTAGTGCCCACTGTACACAAACACTGAGCAGCTGTTTGGCAGAGGTAAAGAGCAGGAGCTTTTGTGTGTAACTTGGGGGTGCTGGTTGATGGTAGGCTGAACATGAGCCTGCAGTGTGCCCAGGCAGCCAGGAGGGCCAGTGGCATCCTGGCCTGCATCAGGAACAGTGTGGCCAGCAGGAACAGGGAGGTCATTCTGCCCCTGTACACTGCACTGGTTAGGCCACACCTTGAGTCCTGTGTCCAGTTCTGGGGCCCTCAGTTCAGGAAGGATGTTGACTTGCTGGAACGTGTCCAGAGAAGGGCAACAAAGTTGGTGAGGGGCTTGGAACACAAGCCCTATGAGGAGAGACTGAGGGAGCTGGGCTTGCTTAGCCTGGAGGAGACTCAGGGGTGACCTTATTGCTCGCTACAACTACCTGAAGGGAGGTTGTAGACAGGCAGAGGTTGGTCTCTTCTCCCAGGCAACCAGCACCAGAACCAGAGGACACAGTTTCAAGCTGCGCCAGGGGAGGTTTAGACTGGATGTTAGGAAGTTCTGTACAGAGAGAGTGATTGCCCATTGGCATGGGCTGCCTGGGGAGGTGGTGGAGTCACCATCATTGGAGGTGTTCAGAAGGAGACTTGATAGGGTGCTTGGTTTCATGGTTTAGTTGATTAGGTGGTGTTGGATGATAGCTTGGACGTGATGATCTTGAAGGTCTCTTCCAACCTGGTCTGGTCTGGTCTGGTCTGGTCTGGTCTGGTCTGGTCTATTCTATTCTATTCTATTCTATTCTATTCTATTCTATTCTATTCTATTCTATTCTATTCTATTCTATTCTATTCTCTACCTGTGGTTAATTAGCAGAAAAGAAGATGCCTGGAAACTAGAGAAGGCAGCTTTGCAAAACCAGTCTCCCAGTGCCTGAATGTGTTCTTTTATAAAACAATAGTTTCTTACATTCCAATTCTCACTTCATAGTCTTCTATCTGGGAAAGAAATGGTCTGACTCGAGGATTAACTTCACAATCAGCTAAAATGTTTGTCATTCTGAAATCTTTGCAGACTCGGTACAGACTTATCTGTAAAGTAGATTCCAATTCATGAAGACATCTGTGTGATCACAGTTTATTTTTTCAGTGTAATTTAATGCTGTTTTGGTTCCCTTTATGAAAAGCAGCAGGTCATCCAATTTACTTGCAGCAAATCCTGCCTGACCAACCCAGTGGCACTTTCTGTGACAGTGACTACGGCAGTGGATAAGGGATGACCTCTGGATGTCATATAGCTGGACTGCTGCCTTTGACACAGTCCCCACAGCATCCTGCTCACCAAGACGGAGAGATGTGGATTTGCTGGGTGGACTGTTCAGTGGATAAGGAATTGGCTGGAGCACTCATGTAACTCCTGTTTCTTGTAGTGAAGTACATAATTTTCTATGCAAGACCAGATCTATTAAAATCACATACACTGAAATTACTGCTGCTATGCTAAACAAAGAGAAAATTGTGGGAATTGTACTAATGGAAGGGGCTTTGTTTTCTTTTTCAAAGGTGCAGAACGTGTCATTACATTGAAAATGGAAATCCCTGGATCCATGCCACCTCTTATTCAGGAAATGCTGGAGAACTCTGAAGGACATGAGCCACTGACCCCAACCTCAAATGGAAATACTGCTGAGCACAGTCCCAGTATCTCACCTAGTTCAGTGGATAACAGCAGTGTCAGTCAATCACCTATGGTGCAATAAGACATTTTCCCAGCTACTTCAGACATTCCCAACATCTTATGTACAGGGATGAAAAGCAAGAAAAAAACCATTTTTACTGCTGCTTAGTTTCTGGACTTAGATATATATCTATATATGTATATATATATAGATAGATAAAAACTCAACAAGGACCAAGACATTTTCGTATGTATCGATATATACTCCTTGCTGTTTAAACTCTTAAAACTAGAAAATGCAAACTTTTGAAATCAGCCATTTCATGCAAAAAATAGTTAAGCTTCTGTTTTCTCCTCTGAACAGTCAAGACTGCATGGCGACAAGTCAGATCTCAAACTTTAAATTCTGGTTGCATTTCTGATGACTTTGTACATACAAATATATGGCTGTACTTTCTCTACTGGATGTTTGGTGCTTTCCTTTTGTCTCTCATACCTAAACTGATCCAGACACCAACCATATGAAGTGGACTACTGTACACATCCAGAAAAGGAAGTTTAAAGGACCGTCTGATTTAGTTTGATATGACAAATTATCTTTGATGCTCTCAAGTTGCATCGCCTTGCTTGTAAAATGTATACAGAAATTCACTGCACTAGCAGGAATTGGTATCAGCATTAACTGCCAGATCAGTTATTCAGATGTCATTTGTTCCACCGTCAATGTCACTTTAAAATTTAAAGAAGTGGTTTCTTACCTGGCTGGTGACCTAGCTACATTCTACAGCAATGATAGCCTCCAAGGCAGAAACGCTTTCTAGTGTTATCATGTTTTTGTTTACTTGTTCACAAGCCATTAGGGAAACTTCATGGGATGATAACCAGCAGGCTCATTTACAGCTCTTGGATTAGCAAGTCTGGGTTATTTCCCTTAGCACTGACTGCCAGGAAGTGGCTGGGTTATCCCGGCTTCCAGGTGCTAGGGAAGTACAGCTGAGACTTGTAGAAACACAAGGAGAGAATCTGCCTTCTTGGCCTTGTTAAATCACCATGAAGCAGAGTGAAAACTGTGGTAGAACGGTTAACAGATTTAAAGTGTCAGTTTAGGTTTCATTTAAAGCACTAGTAGATTTTTTTTATATATATTCTAGCAAGTCTGTGATGTACTTTCACTGGCTCTGTTTGTACATTGAGATTGTTTAACAATGCTTTCTATGTTCATATACTGTTTACCTTTTTCCATGGAGTCTCCTGGCAAAGAATAAAATATATTTATTTTAAAAAAAAACCTCTGTGTGGCAGTAGTTCCTGGAGTCCAACTGTTACACACACACACATTAGTTTTCCATTTTTTAATGTTTAAACTTCATTTCAAAAAGCAGGTTTGCTGTTTGCAACCTTGACAATTAAAATGTGCTTTAGCACAGCTGTCTAAAACATCTCTACAAGCCAGTCAGACAAATACACAACATTTCAATGAGTAAAAAAGAGCATAAAACTGTAGGTGTAAGAACAAAATGTTAAAATGCCTACACACAATAATAAAAAACATCCATTACATTATCACATAAAGTAAGTCAAATGTACAAAAGTTTGTGACAGAAGGGACAAAAGGACAACACAAGATATTTGTTGGAAAACATTTGTGTGCTCTTTGGGCACTTAATTAAACATATCAAAATCATCATCTTCATCAGAATCTGCAAAATATTTAACTTCTTTTCTAGCCCGGCCTGTCCGTGGCTTTGGGGCGGTCTCAGAGGCAAAGCCTGATTGAAAGATTTCCACATCAGAATCCTGGTCAAAAGCAGCTTTCTTGAATTTCTTTAGGAAAGAAAAGACAAATCAGTTGTGATGCTGTGTATGCTTTCCCTTTTATATTCAGACCTGTAGAAACCTCCTCCAATGTCTCACTTCTAAACACACCTAAATTCCCATTATCCTCTCAGTAACCTACAATAAGGACATGCACCCTCTATGCAGAGCAAGTTCTTGCTACAAGAAGAGAGCACAGATGGCACTGACCTTGCTTGGCGTTGATTTAGGTGTTTTCTTCCCAGGGTTGTATTCACCTTCATTTTCTGAACTGGATGCTTTCCTTTTCTTTGCACCTCTACCTTTTCCTAGGTGAGAGAATAAAATTTATCATCTTTGTTGGGTTTTGGGTATGTTTGTTTGTCTGTTTCTTTGTTTGATTGCTGGGAGTGTGTTTTTGTTTGTTTAGTTGGTCTGGGGGAGGGAGGGGGTGATACTTTGTTTGGGTTTGTTTTGAGGTTTTTAAAATGAAACTCCAGAGTTCAGCAAACTGAACAAAACCTGCTGACATTACTGCAGCATGCCTACATGGTTAAGTTCAAATGTAGCTTAAAACTCAAGCTTCTTCACAGCAGCAGTAAAATGCATTATGTTTTATTTTCTTGCTTTTAAATATTTTGTATTTCTTCCAAAGTTGCCATTCACCCTAGCAATTCAAGCTGTCAGTTCTAGACCAATGACTTCTAGACTTCTGAGGTACTGCAAGCCCTCAGTCACCGTCAGCATTAATTCACCTTTACTATTTAGTTTATTGTTAATCTCAACTATCAACACTGGCACATTCTTTACAGACTCCTCCGATGACACCCCTTGGGGTGCTGTGTTGTGAGGACTCTGACAACTGAGAACCGGGATACCAAAGAATGGGTTGAATAAGCAGAATCACTGCCTGCATCTTACTGTCTGGAAAAAAGCTGAGGTTAAAAAAACCAAACATCCAGAAGAGGGTGACCAGAAAAAGAGGGAGAGCTATTAAGTACATTCCTGGCAGCAAAGGACAGTTCAGATATTGTTTGCCAAGAAAAAACAGTAGCTACACTAATTGTTACAGAAAAGGCTCATGGCTGAGCAATCTACTAGTGATTAATTTACTAATAAATCAATGTGGCTGTAATTTTAGAAACACTAGTTCTGCTTCCTTATAAAAACGATTGTGAACCTGTGCTGCAGAGAACACAGACCTGAGTCTCGAGCGGCACCGCACCATAACCTACCTTTAGATGCTGCAGTCTTCTTTGGAATGCCAAATTCTGAATCTGAGTCAGAGTTTATGGTTTCCACCTTCTTGGCCTTAGGAGCTCTTTTAGGTTTTGGGGGTGCATCTAGCTTTGCTGTTAGAAGTTAGAGATACTAAATATGTTAAATTCACATAGTAGTTCTAAGTATTACATTTTATTAGATACTCTAATTACAGCATAAATGGCGGATACTAAAACAAGATGAGTGGTTTCTGCACCTGGTGAAAATACACTTCAGCTTTTGTGCTAAATAGGTTTCTTTTGTCATACTTTGAGATGTATCAGTACATTGGGCAAGCTCCAGTAGTTTTGATTAAATACTTTTTCATCTTTTTGAGTACAAAAACAGGATACCAGTTAACTACAGCAACAGGAGCTGGGTACTTTAAACACGTTTGGGTACATTACAGTGTTCACAGATGCAGCTTGCTGCTTGTGACGTTTTTGCCTTTGCAGCAGTACAGCTGCAGGACAACCTTCTGCATGAGGAGAGGACTGTAGGAGTCTGAGAGACAATGCCGTGGACTGAGACAGCTTTCTGTCAATCTCAGAATGGGACCTTCAGAAAAACATCAGGAAGAGGACATACCCCTGGATTTCTTACAGAACTTCAATTCATAGAATCAATTCCTGCTGCAACAAGTGCTGCCATCTTTCAAGGACATTGCTATGGTCAAACAGTGGGTGGCAAGGGGTAATTACCATTGGGTAATGTGTTTTATATGGTTACAAAGAGTCAGTCTTTTGCAAAAACCTCAGACCTACTACTGACCTTCACTCCATCAGCCACAAATACCTCAAAGATGATGAGGCACATGTTGAAAACACTCCAGATACCTGGAATGTGGACATTTGTGAGAGCTTTTATTTATGGGATCACTAGGGGAATATGTTCAGACAACAAGAAAGTGTCTCCACAAATTTTTGGCCCTGATGCCTTAAACTCCTACCCACTGGAAAGTCACTGCATGAGGACAGTAATGTGTTTCTGTATTGTGAGTTGTGAGACTACCTAGTCAATAGTCCAAGTATCATGTCCTGATGACACAAAAATTAAAGCTGCTTTTGGCATCACATATGGGGGGTGGAAACAGTGTTGGCTATAACAGCATTTCAGATAAGACTTGGAGGGAGCAACAAGGAAGTTCAACAAGTAAGTAGTCTTTTAGATCCCCTGTAGGGAACACCAGAGGTCAAGAGATTTCATCTCCAATTGATCAAAGTCTGAAAAGAAGCTGAAGCCATACCTGTGCCTTTTATTTCTACTCATTGAGAAAGGCATGTGGCTGCACAGGAAGCAAGCCGTAACAGAAACTCAACCAGCTCTGGAACTTTTGTTTCACCACACAATAGGCACTCCCAGGGCAAGAGTGAGTGGATATTACAATACTGATAACTGTTACATGTGATGGAGCTCTGCTCTCCTAGAGATAGTTCTTGCCTGTTGATGGGAAGTGGTGAATGAATTCCTTGCTCTGTGTGTGGTTTTTGCTTTACCTATTAAACTGTCTGTATCTCAGCCATGACTCTCTCCCTCATCCCACCAGTGGGGGTTTGTGTTGTTGGAAGTGAGCAAGTGGCTGTGTGGTGCTTAGTTGCTAACAGGTGTTAAACCATAACACCTACTTAGGACATTCTTGGGGATTTCTCCTTTGCACTTGCTCTCCTTCCTTTTAAAGTAAGTTAGATCCATTATAGAGGACTATCGTCAACCCCAAGGTCATACTGTTTCACTTTTGCACTCATTCCCTGAGGGTAAAAACCTTCCATTAGTTAAACTAATGAAAGGCTGAACACCAGTGCTGTATGTGGAAAGTATTAAGTTTTGACACTACAGTAGCCAGTCAAAAGAAAGAAATTAATATCTGGAAGAAGTTCGCACCCTATCCTGAGTTTCACCAAGCTCAGATTAAATGAATGCAGTTCCTGCTTTGAAGATGTGAACAGACAAAGCAAAATAAATGGATTGGCTTACAGGACAATCCCATACATACCCTTCTTAGCAGCTACTGTTTTACTTGGTATTTTCTCTGTTTGTTTTGGGGGAAAAGATGAGGAGAAAACAGGAGCAGAATCCTCTTCATCACTGTCCAATTTTGCTGTATCTACAAACACAGATTATGATTCACTGCATATTTTACATCATTAGTATTAATTGCAGTCAAAATTTATCTTAGGAATTCCTTCTGATACTATAGCTGTACTGTGACTTTCTTAGCTTTGCTCCTCCAAGGATCAGAACCTCCTTCCCCTTTCCCCTTTATAAATCTGGACATTGTTCTTCTGTGTGAAGCTTATGTATACCACAAACTCTTCAATATATACTCCACAACAGCTGAAAGCAAGCTCACCATCATCTGTCTTCTGAGAGTAAGATGGAAAAGAGAAGATGTTCCCGAAATCTTGATTTTTCTTGTCCTGAGACATTTTCCTACTTCCAAGGGGAAAAGAAAATGATGAGTTGCATTAACTACATGCTCAAATATGTAGACAATATCCATATGAAATTAAATTTCTGGGTTAGCATGACACAGCTTTTCTAGCATTTCTGTATTTGCTTGCAGCATTCAAACCCCTAAAATTACCATTCAGTCATGAACTTCAGGCACTTAAAATAACCAGAATCGCGTTTTCTTTTCACAGTTCTGTATACTAGAATGGCATGAGATGGAACAGAGAGAATCTTATAAAATGCAGATGAACAGATGATATTATTGACAGTGGTAAGCCATGTTTACCTCTGCACAGGTCAGCTGCACAGCTGAAGTAACAGCCTTAGACACTGTTCTATCTTGTATGCTTTAACTCCTCTCCAGAAGCGTCTACATTTTATTTCACATGGTACATATAAACAGGCTACTGTTTCTCAGTTTGGGTCAGAAACTTATGCATGCAAAAAAACTACCAGTAAAATACTGCTGAGTTACAGTACTTACTCTGGAGATAATTTTGATTTGGCTGGGGAGAAGTCATATTCATCTTTTTCTAAACTGTCCAAGGGAACAAACTCATCTTCTCTGTCATTTGTAACTGGAGAAGCTTTGACTTTGAGCTCATCCAAATCATTATTAGTGTTGGCATCATCATCATCATCTGCATCATCTTCTTCTTCTGAGAAGTCAAATGTATATTTGGGCCTCTCAGCTAAAAAAAGCACCAAACATATATACATTTCAAGATAGCTGTTTATGTTAATACACAAATAAACCAAAGCAGAAGTCACTGAACAATCCCTGCCTCAGAACAGACATGACATAAAGGCTGAAGGAAAAGAAACTTGTTTGAGCCTGGAAGGACAAAGGGACATAAAATGTTACCAACCGTCTAATACCATTGGTGCCTTGCTCATGTACCTTCAGCTAATGGCATTATGGAGACATCACTGCATGACTGCTTTTAAGGAATGCAAATCCTTCACTTCAATTGAAGTTTTCTTGGATCTATCATTAGAACATTCCTCCTAATCAAGTGCTTGAAAAATTGATCAACTATTTTCCAGATAAACCTGCATATTTTCTTAAATAATTAGATATTTGTGTCTTTCCCAAACTTTCAGTCTCTGATATTTTTTCTTTTCATGTTCTATTCAGAATTTGTATGATAACTTTTTACTAGCCATTTGGGCCTTATTTGGCAGTGTAATATGTAATGCTTGTAATGGCATTATCTTGTCTATTTTTTGTATGATTCACTTGTTTTGCAAGTAATTTCTATTCCATAGTTTAGAACAAGGGAAAAAATTTCTGGACCAAGTTAGAAAACCTTTCATTTCAACTCTAAGTTCCTGATCTTGACATTAAGTGTTTGCACGCAATGAAGGAAGCATAATGCAAGCTAACTGTAGAGGAGAAAGTCTTACAGAAAGGTTATAGTCAAAGGAAAATACAGTTCTGGAGTTGAAACGTTCAGTTACAATGCACAATTCACAGAAGCCTGAGTACCTGCAGCTCTCCTAAGCAGAGAATCTCTTGGAATAATCACAGGCTCATTCTCTTCTAAATCACTTTCAGACTTGGATTCATCATCTGACCATGGGTTTCGTTTCTTCACTTTTTTTGCACTGGGTTTTGTAGACGATGGTGCTTTTCTTACCCTAGTACCTGCCAAGGTAAAGCATTTACCATGGTCAGACAGTATTTTCATCTTTTCTAATCATTAATGATGCATAAGTTTAGCATAATTTATCTTTAAAAGTTCCACTTTAAATACTTGGTTTTAAAATTTCTTCTCCTTCCTGGAGAAAAAATTAATGCAATGAAATGATTTCACAAGAACCTGACCTGCTGCCAAGCAAATCTATTTTATGACTGAAAAACATAAGTCTCTAATGTGAAGTTGTAGCTCCTCTGCAATCAAGCCTCCATGTTTTTAAAGGTTGCTGGGGTTTTCCATTAGAAGAACCATCAATTTTCCATTATTCAGGGAAGATGGTCAGGAACGGTTACTGAAAAATCCAATTAACATGGGAAGCACAGGATACCCTACTGAGGGGGAACAATGAAGTCAGTCAGTTGCAGGGCAAGCTTAGGTCAAGCTGGGCTCTGGCTCAGTACTGGCTAGGGTGCACGTTGACAACTCAGAACTGTACTCAGTTAATCTATTTAGGTTGGATAAACCCCATAATAACTAAAACCAGATCGTACCTCAGAAGAACTATTTATGTAACCTTTTGTGTTTTTTTTTAAAGCCCCTTATGCTTAAACCCTCTCTTCTGTCTTTAGCTTTCTTTTTTGTTGCCACCCTCCATTACTATGCATTGTTCAAGCAGCAGCAATAAATTCCTACTAACAGAGGGAAAAAGTGAAGTGAGTGTAGATATCAGTTAGTCTGCCAAGCCATAAGATGTGTAGCTTTTTAGAAGTCATAATGATTATGTCAACATGTCCAGTTATTTAACTAGGTTTTACTTGGACTGAAGCTGAATGTCATGTCCTTCAACATCAGAGAGCACGCCAACTAGAAATTTCAGTTTGCACAGAATTTGTCTGTAAAAATAATCCAGTTTTCTACTCATGAATTCAAAGATTTAACCCCTCTTTGCAAAATGAATGTAGGAAATGTAAAAAACACCATCTCTAGAAAAGCAGCTTGCATAATAAGAATTTCAGCAGAGGATTTTCAAGTGTTTGCACACATCTCTTCAGGGAAGAAAATCAGATCAAATAACTGATTATTGTGGTATATTCCCCAGTCTCTGTTAAAAATTAAAACTAGGCATTAAAAATACAAGTAATGCCCAATTAGTATACACAGTTAAGGTTAACCACATTAACTGTGCAAGGATCATGGAAGGACATGGACATGTTGGAGCAAGTTCATAGGAGGTCCGCAAAGACAGGCTGAGAGAGTTGGAGTTGTTCAGCATGGAGAAGAGAAGGCTCCGGGGACACTTTATAGCAGCTTTCCAGCACCTGAAGGGGCCCTCCAGGAAATCTGTGGAAGGAGTTTTTACAAGGGCTTGTAGTGATAGGACAAAAGGGAATGGATTTAAACTGAACACAGGTAGATTTAGATTAGATATTAAGAAGAAATTTTTTGCTATGAGAGTGAGGAAGCACTGGAACAGGTTGCCCAAAGAAGCTGTGGGTACCCCCCTCCCTGGAAGCATTCAAGACCAGGCTGGATGGGGCTTTGAGCAATTTGGTCTAGCAGAAGATGTCCCTGTGCACAGCTATGGGGTTGGAACTAGATGATCTTTAAGGTCACTTCCAGCTCAAATCATTCTATGATCTTACCAGCCTCCTTCTTCTCTCTCTTAGGTTTAGGAATTTTAGTTGCTGTGGCTGATGTATTGAGAGAGTCATCCCCAGCACCCTCAGCTGTCGCACCACCAAATTCTTCATCAAATTCCATTTTTATTGCTAGAGAATCAGTTTCACCCTGAAAATACAAAAAAGTTGGGCAAAATACAACACATTGCGTCTTTATATTTCAAGATAGGAATGGAAAAGGTTTATAGAGGGTAATAAATTAGACTAGTATATTGACATTTGTTGAACAGTCTTGGAAATATCAATAAAAACACCTGAACAGTAAGAAGCTACAAGAGGATTGCAAACATCAAAGAAAACCAGTACTGACTTCTTCATGCATTAAGTCAGCAAAAATGCAGCATGAATGAGGCCTAGCAGTTTGGATTTATGATACAGGGTAGAAAAATACAGCAGTTAAATAAAAAAAATAGTCTAACCATAGGCTTAGTTTTGATTTACCTTTTTCTTTTTCAGCAATTTCCTACTGGCATCAGCTTTCATGGCAGATGTAATCTGTGGAACTATTCTTCTACCAAATGGTGATGGCATGGTTTCTTCCAACTGAAGTTTCTTCATCTTGGGTTTACCAACTTTGCCTTTGATTGGTTTGCCAACCACACCTGCTAAAACATCTTCCCTCTCCTGTGCTTCTACTTTCTAACAAACAAGGAGGGATGGAGGGAAACACATTCTTTTTAATGAGGACAAAGAGGAACATGGGGATTATTTATGATTCATCTCCTTTTAACGTGGAGCAAAAGAATTCCCTTCATTCTTGCTTGAATGGTAACACACTTCCCAATAATGGCCAAGCAAGCACCTAATGTTGGTAAATTCTTCATTAACCTGTATAGTTACAAACTACACTTTTATTAAAGGTTAAATACAGTTTTGGACATTGTTAGATTGAAAATCTTTTATCTAGTTTCTATTTGTGATGTATGTGTCTGGGTACTGAGGGAACTTTTCAGTACATCAACACGTAATTTAAGCAGCTAGTTTCTTACATAATTTTTAAGGCACATTTTCTCCTCTTTTTTCACAGTATGAACACAGACATCTGAACAGAACAGTTCCAGCTGCAGCTGTACCACGAACTCACAAAGAAATAAAACAAACACCCTATTTGCATTATCCTGTGTCACTGCCTTTTTCAGGCAACACTGAAAGCTGAGGCTCAGCAAGTTATTCACCAATAGGACTTTGCCTTTGTCCAGAGTTAGTGATGAGGTAAAGTAAGAGCCTCTCACATGGTGCTTTTGGTCTACAAACTTTGTTTCTTTATGTACAGCTTTGCATTTGATAATACTTCTAGCCTCACAGCCAATCAGATCATGTAGGAATACTGTAATTGTTTCCAGTTACTACACCCAGGTTTGTGTGTAATCTGAAAACAAGTTTTGTCAATTTTCCTTTTATCATCACTGACTTGGAAAAAACATTCAATTATATAGATTCAAGAGACAATCCCTGAGGAACATGACTAGGAACAGAATTATCCAATATTGGTTTCCCACTTACCACTGTATTTGGAGGTCTATCTGCTTCTAATCCAAAATGTGGTGGTTTTATCCCTTGCATTTTAATATGCTTAATTAATGTTTTAATTAATTTATATTTAATATTTTTAGGAAAATATGTAAAATAAAACATACCTCAAGCTCTTCAACGAAGGCTGCTAAATCTTCTTTCCAGAGATCTGAAGGAGATTTCCGCTTAAGGTCATTTAGTTCTCTCTCCTAAAACAGTGAAGTATTATGTAGAAGGTGAGTTGCAACACTGCAACTGAAGTAAATAATAATGTAATTCAATGTTCACAATTAGACACACCAGTAACTACTGTGTCATTCCAGAAAAGCCTTCCATGGTATACCAACCTTTGAATCTCTCTGCTTGATCATCTCTTCTACTTTCTCTTTTGTGAGTGACCACAGAGACATGTTTAAGATATAGTTGAAGTCAGGTCCAGAAGTTGAGCCAGAAGCAGAGGAAGCATCATCATTCTGGTTCTGTGGGTCCTCCTCTTCTGCTGCCTAAAATGAAACATTCACAAGTATTAGTAACTGTAGCTCTATGCATGAACAGAACTTTGATATTTAAGAAAACAAAACCAAACCCAATGCCAGCCATCTGCTTTGTATGCTATGGGCTACAAATACTGGTACCATCCTAATCTCACAGGGCTAAGATCTTGGCCCTTGGGATATTCATATTTATCTCTCTTTTAGAAATGAGCACTCTTTTGGGTAAAAATTGCTATCAAACCCTTGAATGTACAAACTGTGGTTTCAAAAATTCCTCATAATTTCACATATAATAGTTGTGTAATAAAATGCAATACACTGCATAAAGTTAAGGTACAGTTGTTTAAAAAGAGGCAAAGCAAATCAAATGAGAAATAGCAAAAGCAGTAGCAATGGTACAGGAGTGGCTGACAAAAATTTCAAGCTGCTTTTTGAAGTGGTTTCATCTTCCCATAGCAAAGCATGAAACTAAACTTGTTACATATCTCTTTTGGAACAATGGAAAACACCTATTACATTTTTAAAAATCAGAAATAACAATAGGTCAAGGTCAAATTTACTAAACTTCAAAAGCAACAGCCTTGTAATACTCATGTTTCATAACAATTACTAGTAAGTTACAAATAAATACTTGGTTTTGCAATCATATGATAAATAAATAAGGTGATAATCAGTTGTGTGTGAGGCAAATGATGCAGCATTTTAAGTATTGGCCAGTCAGAAATCACAGAATCACAGAATATATCTGGTTGGAAGAGACCTCCAAGATAATCCAGTCCAAGCTCATCCAGTCCAACTTTCGATCGACCGCCGAAGGGTCAACACTAAGCCATGTCTTAAGCATAATGTCCATGCATTGCTCTAGCACCTCCAATCAAGTTGCCAGTTTTGATTTGAGTACATTATGAAATTCAGTCCTCCACATTCTCATTTTCAGACCTGTATTATCTAGTTTTCTTCTAGGAATTACCAACATATGACACTGATATTATGTAACAACATTTTTGTACAAGTTTAACGCATATTTAAAAATGGAAGGCAATAAAGAGTAATGAATAATCTTTTTTAACTATTATGGCATCTTATAAATTAGACTACTAGAAAACAAACATCTGAATAAATTAATATTATTTATAACATCAACAACATCAAATGTATCCAGACATTTAAGATGATTACCTTTTCCTGCGCTTCTTTCCAGGCTTTCACTGGATCAGATTCATAACCTCGCTGGACCAACATCTGAATCAAATCTCTTTTTGATCTGTTCTCTACAAAACACACAGGTGCCACCAGCGTCATGAAAATAAATGCCTTACACACAAGTACAGTCTCCTGTATTTAAATCATTTCCAGATTTCCCCCACTGTTACCAGTCTGCCTTACACATACTCACCTATGGTAATTTTCCCTTGTATCTTCTCCAGGATGAAACGAGCTTGATTGTTAAGCTTGGTAGATTCTGCACCTAACATTCCCACAAGCCACTCCTTGCGTAAACTGTAATAATGTAGTCGCAAATCAAAGAACTCCTTCAGGATGTCTTGTACAGTTTCATATTTCTTTAAACATCCCATATGATCAAATAGCACCTAAAAAATACATAATATACATCTTGAAAGAGATACTGTAACTGGGACTTCATTAACCTTTGTGTACAAGCGTGTTGCACATATACATGCACCACACACAAAGTGGTATTTTGAAGACTGTTAACTCAACCCTTACTATGGAACTACACAGCATACAGCTAGACAGATTTTTTGAATCACAAGTAATTTAAGACGAGATTTATGGTAATACGCTCAAACAGGAAGACAGCTATATAAAGGAATATGCCTGAATTCAGGTATAGTCAGTTGACTAACCTTATCTAAATATTAAAGCACAAGTTCTCTGGCACTTAATGATTCACAACCATTTAACATAACAGTTGAAAGCATCTTTAATAATCTTTCCATTCAGCTGTGAAATCTGCCAGTTTTCAGCTGTAAAGGCTGCCATCTTTCAAGTTCAATCACAAAGTAATAAATAATTTTTACTTCATAGATGAAATCAATCCTGCCTGAATTCTGACACTTCCAGTTTAGACATTAATAGGTGAACCAGTCTCCCTGGGCACCCTCTACAGTCAAGTGAAAGAAATACAGCTCTCTAGAGGGCAATTCATCTACCTGAGATATATGTTTGAGAGTTGAGTGAACAATAGCTAGCTCAACTTCTTAAGATGCTTACACTAGGGCAGATTAATTCCTACACATACAGAAAGCAGTGCTTACTATTTATTTTAGATGTCAGAAAATGCAGGGTTAAGCTGCAAAAAATTTTGTAATCTGTTAAGCATAAATTTGAAGACAGATCCTCACAGTTGTTCAAACCTGTGAAAAATGCTTTTCAAGCACAATCTACAAAACAGGCTAAGCAAGGAGTTCTTCCCTCTCTTCTATGTCTATGATCTTTAATTTGATTTTAGCCTATTTTCACATAGCTTTCAATTTATACCATTGCTGCTGCTTTTACTGTATTTTTGTTTTGTGATACATGAAAGTAGTATCAACCATGCCAAAAAAGAACTGGGTTTTTGGGCTCTGTAAAGGCAAGTTGTTTGGAAAGATTCTGGCAGAAATCATTTTACAGTTCCAATCCCTCTCATAACACAGAGATCTGTACACTTACTCACATCCTTACTCCCATCTTGCTACAAGAACAATCAACCATGTAAGTAATTTATATCATCATTATGTCTTCAGCAGCTTGAGAACGTTATACCTCCTATGCCTTACAATCTAAAACAGGATTCAACTTGGTGGAAGCACTGGATAATTTAACTCCTATCAGACAAATAACAGTCCTGCATAAAGGGCAATTTTGAAAATATAATTTTAAAACTCAGATCTAATTATAATATGGCAGAAAGTTATTGGTATGATCTACCTTACAGTAACCATTTTTTGATTAGCTGCAGAGAAAATTTTCAGTTACAGTTACCCCAAGCCTGTCTAATTTTGTTTGAAAGATTCAACAGAACTAAAATGGCTTTCAAATACACAATACACTATTCAAGTATCAAAGTTAGAACACTACAACATTGAGTCAACAACAAGCAAGAGTAAGGATTCTGATAGCCAAACATGAAAAAGTTACCATAGAATTACAAGTAAGACTTGTTTGAAGCTTAAAGACTTTGTGCAGTCCAGCAGCTTCTGCCTGTGCAAGTTTTTCTTCTGTCATCTTCACAACAAATTTCACAGTCGTGTCAGTGTGGTATTCCTTATAATCAGAAATTAATGCTGGAGTTTTTTCAGTTCCATTCAACATAGGTTCCAGAACCTGTTCTTTGTACACCTATTAAGAATAAGGCAGCAAAACCCAGAAACACTTCTTAAAATCACTAATTCCTTAAACCAACAAAACAGCTTAGTATTTCAAATTTTTCTGCATTACATCTGATAGCAACTGCAAAACACAGGCCAAGACTAACATAAGAGGCATCTAACTAGGGCAAGAAAATCCTACTCCACAGAAAAAGGAGATTAAACATTACTGCAGCAGAAGACATTCTTTGTAGTAGGGATAGCAGATGGAACAAGTAGAAAACCATCTCCCACATAGGCACACGAAAAATGAAACTCTGTTCTCTTCCATGCATATATAATCATCACAAATTGTATTAAAAGTTCAGCTATATGTAGGATTGAGTAATTTAACAGAAATTTGTGTTGTTTTGGGTTTTTATGTAGATGTATTTCACTATTACTTACCTGGGTCCATGTCCTTACAGGAAGCTCTGTAATTTCTACTGTGTTCCTGTCCACCACAAAGATTTCACCACTCACTACATACTGGTTTTGGCCAAGCTCCTGAATGGTTCCTTTAAAGTTTTTGTAGTTTGGTAGCTGAAATTGCAAAAATCAGCAAAGTGGTAATAATCTCGATAATAAAACATCAGGAAAATATTTGTTTCCCATACACCATGCAGCTATCACCTTTTATTGTACTAATCCATCAACCAGCCTCCCATGCCTGTGAAAATTGTAAGTCATAGGAAAAATACTACAGAATACACACATACAAGTGACAAAAGCAAGTATCTTAAGAAAATAGAGCTGAACCCCAAGAAGTTCTTTCTTTGTGGGGTTTTCATTGGGTTTTGGTTGGTTGGTTGGGTTGGGGGCTTTGTTTGCTTTGGTTTGGGTTTTTTGGTGCTTGGTTTGTACAGAAAACTGCAAGCATAGATATGGCATGACAGTAGAAGCAGATTAATACGCCAATTTGACAGTAACTTTACAGAAGTGGTGCTATTTTCCCTAATCTTTTAGGTTTGCTTTGCTTTGGGTGTTTTGGTGGGTTTTTTAATTTGTTTTGGTTTTTTTTTCACTCCTGTGCTATTTGGCGAAGAGAGTGGAACCCATCTAGTTTGAAAAAGAAGTAACTAACAGGGTGGAGACTTTTTTTTAACTGAATTGATTCCCTTATCCAGCTTACCATGCAGCCACAAACACATACCAGCATACAAAAAGGAGCTAGATGGAGGCAGAAATGCCTCTTTCAACCACAGTGAAGTCTATGAGACTAGACAGAAGGCCTAGGAGTCCGAAAGGAAAGGCAATGGATTGCATTAATTGAAAAAAAAAAAAAAAAAAAGAATTTTAAAATCTATTCATTGTTCCCAAGAATTTACAAAAGTAAATTCATTATGTCATGAAAACTGATACTGCACACTGGGTAAACTGTGATCTTCTCCTATGACTTGATAAACACAACAAAGAAACTATATCCTTAAGTTGTAAAGCAAAGGTCACATTGTATTTCATCTGTACTTCCTTTGTTGGATACAGATATTCTGGGGTCACCTAGGTATTTTTCCTGCCCAAATTTCTGGGAGTGTACACCACTTACAAGGCTTTTAAAATCTTAAAGAAAGAAACAGAAGCTAGATGCAGTTCAGAAGCTGCTGATTTTCTTGAATAGTTACTTCTTCCCCTGTGCTTACAGATGTATAAAAGAGAGCATAATTGAAAAAAGACAGAGGAAATAGTAAGTTTGGCTGAAAGTAAGTAGTAGTAACTTCAAAAAGAAATGAGTGGTACAACTTTTTACTTTAATACCATGTCATAACTACCCTGTAAGACTTGTAACTGTGAAGCCAGCAGACTGAAGAAAAAGGCCTCTGAAATAACTGAAAAAATACCAATTGCAATGTTTTTTGATGCAAGTTGAACTTTTATCCTGGCCTCATCCCAACGGTGAAATAAAGCTCCTACACAAAATTACAGGGACAATCCAACCCCAGTGTTCCAATAATCAAACATTTCTAGACTGATAGGAATTCATTTTGTAAGTATAAAATAAGTTTTGTTTGGCAAACATAAAATATCAGTATATACTACTATTTTTACCATTGGGTGGGGATCTAAGCCATCCAGCATTCGTCTGACATTGTTTACAATCTCTCTGGTATCGTAATTTGGAAGTTTGCAAGCCCATCCAGTACCAATTCCTTCAGCTCCATTTACTAAAACCATAGGAATGATGGGAATATACCATTCAGGCTCTACACGCTGGTTGTCATCATACAGGAATTTAAGTAAGTTGTCATCCACTGATGGAAAAAGCAGCCTTGCTAAAGGGCTTTAAACAAAGAAAAAGAAGAGAACTGTTTAGCTCGTCCAGTAAGTAAAGTATATCATGCTCTAACAGTCCACACCCACGTATGATCTGCTTGTAAGATTTCTCTCCTACCTTCCTTTCTCTTTGACACTCTGAAGCTGAAAATGCAATGTGTATACCTCATGAGAAAAGAAAGTTCTTCCCAGTGGAAGAGTGTTTATAACAGGTGGTGGTGTTCTAAAATTTGCTTTCTTACCAATAACACATGTGCATAATACACTGGTAATCAATGACATTCAACATCTCTAAAAGTACTATTCATTCAAAACACCGCTCGATGCGACAGTAGGTCACCCAGTAAGAGAGCAACACAGCATGCAAACAGTTACAAAGCTTTGTTGCTTAATTATAAGTCTAGCAGTCTGTGAAAACGATACAAAGGTTTTACTGGTGACTCCTTTTGCTCACTAGAACATCATCCTGGGTGAATATGATTTGCAGCACCTTATGCAGAAAGGGAAATGTACAAAACTAGATTACTACAGAAAGAACATACATTACTACTAGTAAAACCTGATACTTGCATACAAAGCTTACAATTATGAAATCAAATTAGGAATTAGGAAATTAGGAAACAAAAGAAGCAACATAACTTATAAAATACCTTGGTTTATGTAATGGAAGACATTCTAAAACTTTGCACACCAAAATTAATTTCAAGGTATTAGCTGTGAAAAATCAGCGTCATTTCACTAGGTCTTCATTATTAATTATGTATGTGTAATTTAGCTTAATATGAAGAAACTCATCCAAAAGGAAAAAAAAACCCAAACATCTAAATTTCCCAGTCTATACTGAGTTAAAATTCCCACAGCACAACTATGCATGGAAAATCCATATTCAAAACCACACTCACAGATGTGACAGTTTTAGGCTATGCCTTTAAGAAAGGGACAGTTACTGAAACACTCTGGCTGAATGTTTGGTGTAAAAAGGAAAACAAAAGATAGTTCTAAACTAATTTCATTGGATAGGTTAGTGGGAATGCAACTTTAAACTTTAGTTTTAGTTCAGTTTGGCTCAGTCTGTCTGTTTCAGTCTGCCTGGATGGCTGTTTCTGTGCTTGGCTGACTTTCAACTAATGAGATAAAAAACTAATTATTTTTTTTCCTTCCCTTAGCCTACACTTTGAGCTAACAGAATTTCCCCCTTAATAATTACTTTTCTCTCTCTAACCCTTTTTGGAAAAAAAGGGAGGAAGGGGGGAAAAGAGGTTTTTGGGGGGACCTTCCTCGCTGGAGGAGGGCAGGTTTTCTGTGTTACAATCTTTGCTGTATATTTTTGTATGTACTGTAAATACTGTATATTGTGTATATATTCATCGCATTTCATCCTGCTTGTAAAATATAGCTCTTATCCATTTTGCTTCTCTGACAGTTAGCCATGGTTTCTGGGGGGGGAGAACTGAACTTCTTTCACCACTACAAGCAGAAATTCTCATCTATTCCTCTACCACAAAAAAAACCCCCAAACCCGTATTGTTGAAAAAGGATTGTTTCATAACAAGGCTTTTCAAAAGCATGCAGTAAGCTTTATATTTGAGTTTACCTTAACATAGTGAAAATATAGCGAGGGCTGGCAGCATCCTTTCCACCATGAAGCCTGGTACCAAACTGACCGATAGGTTGTAGCAGATTAACATTGTTACTTCCAACAAAGTTCTGAGCCAAGTTGACAATAGTCATCATCAGTGCTTGCTGCAAGAAAATACACATTCCTAGTAATAAGAAGAGACTGTCTTTCCCAATCAGCCAATAACATATATTTCTACTGCCCCAAAATTGTGTGACTAACCTGCATTTAAGTTCAAAAAAAGTAGTCCCCCTGAGAAAGGCACACAGCAAACATACTACAAGAACTGCGGGCAAAACACAGTGTGTGACTCATTCACAGCCACACTGCTTTCCTGATTTAAATGCCCTTACATTCTATGGTTATGAAAGCCTCTGAGCTTCTCCATTTCTTACAAATCATTTCTCTGAGGAATGAAAAGGGCACAAACTCGCTGTGTTTATGCCTGCAAAAATGACTAGTCATTTCTTTTAAAGGGAGAAAAGAAGGGATGGAGAAAGACTTACTGGAGCAAGATAGACATTATCTTTGTTCTAACTTTCTATCAGATTTTTCAAGAACAATATTTCTTCTTCTGTTGACAACCAAAAACATCCCAGTAGATAGCACCTGATTTCCCATAATTTCAGAATCTGGAAGCTACCAAGGTCATTAGCTATTATTTTGCCACAACCCACAAACTATCTGGTATACCACTTAGCACAAAGCCTTGGAAAGAATGAACATATGCTGTCTTATTAAGCTAAATAATATTTGGCTCATTTTCTTTGAAGGTAAGTCCCTGTTAGTAGGCTTATAGTCAATAGGTTTGCAATTTCAATACAAAAAATGTTACCTAATATTTTACATAGGCTAAAAATACTCATACTTTCACCACCCTTCATACTCACCTCCCCATGGTGATAAGCTGACATTTCAGCAACAGAACCAGCCAGCTGAGCAACCTTCACTTCACGTCTATCATTTCTCTTAAAGCAAGTGAATAAAACTTTGCGCTGCCCTGGTTTTAAACCTATTAAGAAGAACATCCCATTTTCAACACAAACACAATCACATATTTTTTAAGCAATATAATTTTTTTGCCTCATTATCACTTCTAACCTCTCAAAAAAGTCTAAAGATTAAATGGGAACAAATTCATACTGTAATATTAAACAGAAGCACAAATCAATGTGTCTGTTCTTTTAAAACAGTAAAAAAAATCTTTACTAAATGGGAAGTTATCAGAAAGTGAAGCATAACCCTTTCAGCCAATAGTTACTACACAGCATACAATACAACATTCTACTGAACAGCAACTTTATCTTAAGCATACAGCTTCCACAAGTCAAGGGCTGTTTCTTTCCATTCTACTCAGCAAATTATTTTTCCCTAAGAACATCAACAGAAACTCAGTAGTGACAGCTGTAACTGTAGCTTACAAATATTTAAAACCACTGTGAAATGTTTCACTGAATTGAGCAAAAGGCTGTATTGTCTCCCTTTTAGGTTTTTTAAATTGTTAAGAAAGAAGCTAATCTCTTTGAGCTTCTGATTAATTTTGATGGTTGAGGTACACTTTAAGTGCAACATCTGTATGGAAGGGATTGCATCATTTTTTCTGCATGTTATTTAAGCCTGATAATCAGTTGTAGATAATGATTATTGATCTGTTCAGTGTTTTAATTCATATACATTATCTGAAAGGCATTAAAATATTGCTGCATGTTACCATTAACAAATTGTGTCAACTGTAAGGAGACACTAACTCCAATCTCCATTTCACTCAAATATGTAATGTCCAATTTTCTTTACAGCAGGCCTGCATCATGTTTTCCTACCAAAAATCCACTGAATGTAACAGAGGATTTCCTTTACATAGAGAATCACCAAGCAGTAAAAGTGGTAACTACTAACTGTGAAGAGATAGTCAGAATGTTCTTCCCCTTAATTTTTTTCTGAGATTTGCCACCAGACCAGCTTGTTATATATCACCTGATGATAATGAAGGACAAAAAACGTTGCTAGAGTACTGCTTGCTGAACAGTTCGCATTATCTATGCCCAGAATGCAGAAGTACAGCCAAAGTTGACAGGAACACTGACAGTAATCATGTACATGCAAAATACAGTGTGTAATGCACATACTATATATGCACAATGTACCCCACATCTGTCTAGTGTTATACACATATGCATAATACTGATAGCAATTATCAAATGTGTATCATACTAACTATGCATATACTGTATTACATACAAACACAAGGAAACAAGCATATAAATATGTTCCTTTCTAATTTCTTACACTTTTGAAGACAGTCTTGGAGAACTTCAGTGCAAGTGAATAGATATTGACCGCAAATTCATTTAAGATTCACAAAATCATTCTGCTGTTTCTGAGAAAGCAGTCAAGGTATATTATGTTACAAGGAACCTCTTGAAACATGCAGCTCTATAATGAATCTTCTTCCAGAGCACTCAATTACGAAATGTTCACACAGAAACTAACAGTTAATCCAAGTACTCACCAGGAAGTAAGTCTCAAGAAGATGAGAGCGACTGACAGTTTTGATTCCCTAGAGAATGCATCTGCATATCCAACCTACCCTCATTCTGCAGCAGAGCTGAAGATGTATCCTACTAGGAAGCTATTACCCCTATCCACCTGCAACTTATCTCACTTTCTCCTCTAAAATATAAAAAGCTTCTGCTTCATGAATATTTTGGTATGGGTCTGTAGTGCTAGGAAGGCCAACCACCTCTACTACGAAAAAAAGTGTACTGCAAATTGTAGATAAATGTACTTTTCCCCTCTCTATAGACGCTCAAGGCTTTTTTTCCTGTATCTTTGTGAGCAGATGCATACTAACAATAATACAGGCAGAATTTTCTGCTTATGCTGTCTACAAACAGTTTTACAAGGGAAGGTATAGAGAGTAAGTCACTTCTTCAACCTATAACATATTCATGCTACTGCACATGGAGAGTTAGCGAATGTGATTGACAGAACATTAGCAAGATTACTGGAAGTCAGTAACCACCAAAACACTGTCTGTGGGATAAGACTGAAGGGAGAAAAAATGCACATCTTCATCTGCACTCAGCCATTGTGCTGAATTTTAATAATTATGAGCATTTAAAAAACTTGTTTTCTCTTCTGGTTTGACTAGAACAAAACACTGGCACAGTATAGGTCTGGTCAAATAAGAAGACTGGTAATTTCTCAGCATATAAATAATAACAAAAGAATATTCTCTACTTAATCAATTTTTTATACAAATCACAGGCTTAAAACCATCAATCAATAGGAATGTTCCAACAAATCATAAGGAATTGCCAGCTTACCATCAACAAGAGAAGGAATAGATCTCTCATTGTCTGAATTTGAGAAAAGGATCAACTCCTTGTTAATGAAGTCATTGTAAGTCAAATGTTTTGTTGCGGTACCATATAAAAATTGCTGAAAAAAAAAAAAAAAGGATAATTCATTCAGTACAAAAAATACATTACATTTTAATCTCAGACACCAGATTTATGACTATTATTTAGAACTCACCTCAGGAAGGCCATGCAGCCGACGCTGGCGCCTGTCCTCCATGAAGTTTGTCAACCATTCTTTTCGGTCATCAATCTTCTTCTTACTGAAGGCCTGAAAAGATTCCAAGTACACCAAATTATCAGCATATATATGCTTGTGTAAATATATGTTACTTTAGCCAGAATTTCATGTGTACTGCACTACCTAATCAAGTATTCAATACTGCTTATTTGGACAAGATAATTCATATAACTAATATTTACCCTTAAGCAGCAATAAATGCATGCGACCTTTCCGACATTGCTGTACAAATGACAGATCTCTCACTGATCATAATTTAAATTACTTTCCCAAGATCTGTACAGACTTATTATTGTTCTTAATTCCTCTCTTGACATCAGAATGATCCTTTGATGCATACATTTGAAGATTGTGACAGTTTAGGTTGTGCCTTTAAGAAAGGATAGCTGTAAAATTCTCAAGCTGAATGTTTGGGTGTAAAAAGGAAAACAAAAGGAATATAATTCTAAACTAATTTCATTGGTAGATGAGTGGGACCTAGTTTTACGATATTACATTTTGTTCTCAGTCTGTCTGTCTTCTGTTTCTTGGCCAGAATGCATGCATGCTAACCCTGGACAGAAACTGATAAGATAAGCAGCTACCTTCTTAACTGCTTTGAACTAACAGGAATTCTCCTAACATCCTTTTTCTATTCTTCTCTTTTCTTCTAATTATCTAGAGGGAAAGGGGAGGGAAAGAGAGGTTTGGGGGAACCCGAGGTGGAATCCTCCTCCCAAGGAAGATTTCTGTGTTATTTCTTTGCCTGTAAATTCTTGTATAATATTGTAAATACTGTATATTTTGTATATATTTGTTGCATTTCATTATTGCTTGTAAAACACAGCTTTAATTTGCTTCTATGGCTGAATTCAGCTGTGCTTCTCGTTGGTGCATGTGGGCTAAACCATCACACTGTAACGAAGATGTTGGGGTCTTTCCCCAAATAGTTTAAAGGTTGAGTTCATCATTTTAGTCTAAACTATAGCCAGCTGTAATCAAGAAAATTAACTGAAGATCCTAGAAAACATACTCCACTCTTCTTGTCATCTCTATGCTCTGTTTGCTCTGTCAGCAAGACACAATCCTTTAGTAGGGAAAGCTCAACTAGATGAACTTCAGAGGTCCCTTAACCCCTACCATTCTGTGATTCTATATCACATAAATGCACATTTGTACATTCTTACCAGTGTAATGGCAGCATCATCTTCAGGACCAGCATACCGGAATAAGATCCGATGTCTTTCCATGTCAGCAAAATATTCTTTTGCTTCTTTAGCAGTGCTGGTACCCAAACCTGTGCAATAAAAATGAATCATTCCTTCATATTAAAAATTTAAGTTTTACTATTTTACCCCTTCTAGTGTACTGGGAATACTATAAAATAATTCCCAAAGATACTATCATGAAAACAGCTACAAATAAAAACTCGTAGCACCCATTTATTGTGTATTTTTAGATCCACGAAGTTCACTGATTTGTTTTACACAAACCTTTGTAGTATTTTATCTTCCATGCTTTATGATTCTCCATATGTTTCTTCCACTCATCAAATTCAGGAATACTATAGAATGAAAGTTCTTGCTTATTTTTGCTTGCCTTAAAAAAAAAAAAAAAGTAAAACAAAACAAAACAAAAAAACAAATCAACTTTTCTGTTGCAGTGAGTAATAAACAAGATCTCACTAACAGAACCCAAGAACCCATACCTTTACAATAGGAGTGATGAATTCCTCAAGAAAACCATGTTTCAACAATGATGGCCAATTGTGATGAATAAAGTTGATCAACAAGCCTTTTATGTGAGATCCATCCTGATCCTAAATCAAAACAGGAAAACATGAGTCTAGAATGTCAGATTCTCAAAATAAACCCATAACCTCCACTAACTGGCCTAGATACGTGAAAATAATGTCTCTTGACAGAAAACATAGAAAGAAACAGCTTTCACTCGGATTCCAAACTGGACCTGGGTCTCAAATAGCCACTTCTGAATGGTAGTATCCCTAATAGCACTAATAGCAAACTGTTCCAAGCCAAGTGCCTAGCCGCAGCTCAGACTTTCCTTTGCCTGTGACATGTTTTCTCTAAAAGCTAGGCAGCTCTCCCAGATGCCATGGAGCCATATCTCTGTGGAAGAAAACCAAGTCCGGACAGTAGTTCTCATTGGTGTTACAATGCTTGATAGTTCAACCCCTCTGGGAAAAAAATAATTAAGCTGTGAGGTGGAATGAGAACTGGTTTAAAGGAAGAAGTCAGAGAGTTGTGGTCAATAGGACAGAGTCTAGCTGGACGCCTCTATCCAGTGGAGTCCCTCAGGGGTCAGTACTGGGAGCAGTGCTATTCAATATATTCATCAACAACTTGAATGAAGGCACCAAGCTGGGAGGAGTGGCTTACACAGGAGGGCTGTGCTGCCATTCAGCAGGATTTGGACAGGCTGAGAGTTGGGCAGGGAAAAATTTAATGAAGTTCAACAAGGGCAAGTATAGTGTCTTGCACCTGAGAAAGAACAACCTCATATATCAGCATAGGTTGGAGAGCAGTGAAGGGAAAAAGGACCCTGGAGTCCTGGTGGATAGAAGGTTGATGGTTGACTGTGAGCCAGCAATGTGCTCTTGTGGCCAAGAAGGCTAATGGTATCCTGGGTTGTACTAGGGGTGTGGTTAGTAGGTCAACAGAGGTTCTCCTTCCTCTCTACTCTGCCCTGGTGAGGCCACATCTGGAATACTGTGTCCAGTTCTGGGCCCCTCAGTTCAGGAAGGACCTCAGGGAACTGCTTGAAAGAGTCCAGTGCAGAGCCATGAAAATGGTGAAATGAGTGGAACATCTTCATTATGAGGAGAGCCTGAGGGAGCTGGGGAGCTTTCCAAGCTGTTTAGCTTGGAAAGAAGGAGACTAAGGGTGACCTCATTCATGTTGTTTATAAATATGTGAAGGATGAGTGCCCAGATGATAGAGCCAGGCTCTGTTGGGTGATACCCAATGATATCACAAGGGGCAGTGGTGGATGCTGAGGCACAGAAAGTTCCATGTGAGCATGAGGAAAAATGTTTTCCTTGTGAGGGTGAGAGAACACTGGAACAGGCTGCCCAGGGGGGTTGTGGAGTCTCCCTCTCTGGAGATATTCAGGACCTGCCTGGATGTGTTCCTGTATGATCTGCTCTAGGTGATCCTGCTCTGGCAGGGGGGTTGGACTGGATGATCTCTGGAGGTCCTTTACAGCCCCTAACCTCTGTGATTCACAAATATCCAAGGCATAGGATTCCTACACTTCTACAATCTGAAGAACAGGCACACATTTCATGACATTATAAAATAATAATTGTCTCCATTATTCTCTTTCCCAGACTTTCTAACATTACTACCTCATCTACTATTAAATTTTGTACTACATTTCAACAGATTTTTCTGTTTCTTGTTTTTATTATTACTTTAGTGTCTCTGCTACCATGCACCAAAGTTCAGTTGTTCATCTGGAGTAACCAAACCAACACATAGATAAATTATTTCCATAAAGTAACCTCATACATTAGGGATTACCTCTGAATACATCCATATTGTCATAACACAGAGGCAGATCATAAGGAACAAAAGTAGAGCCTATCAGATTACAGCAAAACACAGCTAAAGAAGTTCTGTAAAGTAAAACTTGTGAATTGCAGACTAACCTGATCTGTCATGATCATAATTTTTCCGTATCTCAAGCTTTTCAAAGATTCTGGATCTTCATAGCTTTTCTTGTACTGTAGTCCAACTATTTTGATGATGTTATTTATTTCTGCATTTTCCATAATCTGTATTTAAAAAGTTATCTTTGCAGTCAGTGTAAAAAGCAGAAATTTGGAAACACCCCAATCCTTTTCAGCTGGGCTTTACAGTTACTTTTCCAAAGCACCCCTACCTTAACTTCAAACTCTTTTTATTCCTAGTCTCCTTGCAAGCTTCACACTTGTATATACTTTTTTCTGAACATGCACATTCCCAAGACTTCCCTTTCTCCTCTACAGTCACTGTGGGTCCAGAAGGCAGGGAGAAAAGTGCACATCATCTAACAAGGCTGCCTTCTCTTTCCACTGTTTCTATGGGCATCAGCAACACGACTTTTAATGGACAAAGCATGGAGTGCAACAGAATTAATGTGCTGAGGTAATGCTGCTGATGCTGCCTCACACTGAAAGTCAAGGAAACCAAATGGTAGTGGAGAGAGTATAAAGTTTGGGGGCTCTTAACTATTCATACAAAATGTTAATATGAGTCACAGCAGAATTTCCGTGCACATGTGAAGAAATATACTTTAGCATTCCAGTACTGTACTACACTTATTATTTCCAGGCTTATCTCACCCTTAAAGTGACTGGTAATTTATGAAATCACAGACACAATATTTTTATTTTTTAAAAAAAATTAAAACATGAAGGTGTAACTGTAGAAATCAGAAATAAATAGGAAAGATCCATTTGCCAGCTAAAAAGAGATGACAGGACTACCTACCTGTTTGTGAGAAGCTTCTCGAACATTGAGAATTTTACCCCTGAGTGGGAACACTCCATACCTGTCTCTACCAATAACACCTAAGCCAGAGACAGCTAAAGATTTGGCAGAGTCTCCCTCCGTTAATATTAACGTGCAGTCCAAGGAATGTTTGCCACCTGCAGTCCAAGAAGAAGCAGAAGTGAGGAAAAAAAAACACCAAATCCCCTTCTCCCCCCAAAAAACCAAAGAAAGCATAACTTTTAAACTCAAATAACAGAAACAATTTAATGCATCATGAATATTCTCTCTACTCTATGTCAAGTGATTTAAATAGGCTGAATTTCTATTCTTAGGGATGGCCCTCCCTGTCACAAAGTATACACCAGGAATAAGTATCCTTGCCCTTAACAATGCACTATGGATTGGTATGGACAAGGAACAAAACACACGGAATGAGATGCAACGGTAGCACATCTTATGTAACGGTCCCCACGTCATACTGCTTCTGTACCTTTACCATTTCATTCTTGTAGCTGCAAATGTCTTACACACATAGATTATGCATGGTTCAGCTACACAGGAGTTATTTCCCATTCTGCATTTCCCCTTTCCTCACAGGATATTCCAGAAGTAATTTATTAAATTACACTTTTGAGGTTTTTTTGGGGTTTTTTTTACTGTCCATGTGTGGTAGTGCAAAGGTTGAATCCTCCCACCACAAAAAGCACAGCTAAACTCAGTCGGAGAAGCGAATGAAAAGCTCTATTTTACAAGCAGAATGAAATGTAATGAATATATACAAAATATACAGTATTTACAAAAATATAAAAGAATGCAACACAGATAAACCCTCCCAAGGAGAATCCCCCTGGGTTCCCCCAAAATCCCTCTCTTCCCCCCTTTCTTGTCCAAGGCTAGTTGGATGGTAATTGGATTAAGAGAAAAATGGATATTAAGGGAAATTTCGTTAGTGCAAAGCTTTGTTAGAGAAGTTTGGTTCTTATCTCATCAGCCCAAGGTCAGTGGCATGCACTCCGGCCAAGAACAGAAGCGAAAAGCAAAACAGACTGAAGACAAACTGTAAGTTCTTAAAGTTACATTCTACTGATGTGCTAATAAGATTTGTTTAGAATTATCTTTGTTTTCCTTTTAACACCTAAACATATAGAATAGGAGTAGAATAGAATAGGAGTAGAATAGCAGTAGAATAGAATAGGAGTAGAATAGAATAAGCCAGGTTGGAAGAGACCTTCAAGATCATCGCATCCAACCTATCATCCAACACCACCTAATCAACTAAACCATGCAACAAAGCACCCTATCAAGTCTCCTCCTAAACACCTCCAATGATTGTGACTCCACCACCTCCCCAGGCAGCCCATTCCAATGGGCAATCACTCTCTCTCTGTAGAAATTCTTCCTAACCTCCAGCCTAAACCTGCCCTGGCACAGCCGGAGACTGTGTCCTCTTGTTCTGGTGCTGGTTGCCTGGGAGAAGCGACCAACCTCCGCCTGTTTACAAACTCCTTTCAGGTAGTTGTAGAGAGCAATAAGGTCACCCCTCAGTCTCTTCTCCAGGCTACACAACCCCAGCTCCCTCAGCCTCTCCTCATAGGGCTTGTGTTCCAAACCCCTCACCAATTTTGTTGCCCTTCTCTGGACATGTTCCAGCAAGTCAACATCCTTCCTGAACTGAGGGGCCCAGAACTGGACACAGGACTCGAGGTGCGGCCTAACCAGTGCAGTGTACAGGGGCAGAATGACCTCCCTGCTCCTGCTGGCCACACTGTTCCTGATACAGGCCAGGATGCCATTGGCCCTCCTGGTTGCCTGGGCACACTGCAGGCTCATGTTCAGCCTACCATCGACCAGTACCCCCAGGTCCCTCTCTGCCTGGCCGCTCTCCAGCCACTCTGACCCCAGCCTGTAGCACTGCATGGGGTTGCTGTGGCCAACGTGCAGAACCCGGCACTTGGATGTGTTCAGTCTCATGCCGTTGGACTCTGCCCATCTGTCCAGCCTGTCGAGGTCCCTCTGCAAAGCCTCTCTACCCTCCAGCAGATCAACCAGCTGGTGCCCCCAGCTTGGTGTCGTCCACAAATTTACTGATGATGGACTCAATGCCCTCATCCAGATCATGACAACAATAAAGATGTTAAAGAGCATGGGGCCCAGCACTGATCCTTGGGGCACACCACTAGTGACTGGCCACCAGCTGGATGTGGCACCATTCACAACCGCTCTCTGGGCTCGGCCCTCCAGCCAGTTCCTAAACCATCGCAGTGTGCTCCTGTCCAAACCATGGGCTGATAGCTTGGCCAGGAGTTTGCTGTGGGGGACAGTGTTAAAGGCCTTGCTGAGGTCCAGGTAGACCACATCCACAGGCCTCCCCACATCCACCAGGCAGGTCACCTGATCATAGAAGGAGATCAGGTTGGTGAGGCAGGACCTGCCCTTCCTGAATCCATGCTGACTGGGCCTGATCCCTTGGCCATCCTGTAAGTGCTGTGTGATTGCCCTCAAGATGAGCTTTTCCATGATCGGTGTTCAAAACCTGGTGCTTAGGGACATGAGTAGGTCTCATCCAACCAGATATATTCTGTGATTCCATGAGTTCTAAATAATAAGCAGGCACAAAAAAGGAACCCTTTCTTTCCCAAGGGTATAGGCGTTTTTTAAGCAGTTTTGCTATTTTATCAAGGCCAAATATCAGGAAAGACTACAAAAAACTTAAAGCAGGTTGAATCTTACCTACTGTTAATATGACAAATTTTAATATATTGGCATTTAATTATTTTGATTTTTCCTAGTAAGAAAAGATTTTTTCTAGTAAGTAAAAACAGCTCTGCACTTCCTATTACACAGAACTTACATTCAAAATCTTTGGTCTTCTGAATCACACACAAGGCTTAATATAATCTAAATTAGGAAGCTACTCACACTGTATCAAATGGTGTCAATAGCCACTAGCAAGGTAGAATCCAAATACCAAGAAAAATACTAGTCTGCTGCTTTAGAATATATGAGAGTCAATTTTTCCCCAAAATGAATTGCACAAAACACATCTGAGTATCTTCCAGGTGTACTTTCCTCTTGAATAGATGTGATCATTAGCAACTAATTTCATGGCAATGCAATTTTCCAAGTGTCTTCCTGAATGCAGCTCTAAAATACCTCAAAGACAAAACTACATGAACTTCATGATGTTATTTATGAATACTAAGCTTGACATCCATAAAAATGCAGCATTTCTCCAAGGACACCATCTTCTAAGCATGAAAAAATACCAGAAACATACATCTGACTAAGGAATACAAATTCCACAAGCAAAACACTTGCTCAAGGAGACATGATTATCAACTTCTGAATGAGTTCTGAATAACTGGAAGTAGTGCAATATTGAAAAAAGTCAATTAAAGAAAATAATTAATAACCTGAGTCCAAGGAATCAAGAGAAAAGGGAGGAAAATTAAACAGACCACATCATCTCTTCAAGTCATCTTTGACTTGAACACTGGAGCTCAAAAAAAAAAAAAAAAAAAAATCCTCTTTATCAGTCTTCCATGCTTTTACCTACCTAATTCATCCATCTACTTCATTGCAATTTCTCTGCATTTGCTAATCTAAGAATGTATTAAAAATCAACTTACGTTAACATAGTTTGCCCCACATCCCAGAGAGAAACCTAATAGCATTTAAAGTCTGATGAAAAATTCTCTTGAACCATTCCCTCTGGTCTGCACACTACTACTTAGATCTACTTCATAGAGCTTGTGACCCTAGAAATACTCCAATCTTTTTATACCAGAAATGTCAAGAGACTGGTCAACTCCAAAACAGAGTATTTGCAACACTACTTAGCTGGAAAACACAAATAGAAACTACGCACATTTAAATATCAAATTACACCGCCACTTGTGTTCAGCATTGTTAGTTCTCTGTTATAGAGAGGACAGCGTTCTTGTAATAAAGAAAGTTTAGAAACCTAGAAACATTTTTATTTAACAGCATACATAAAGATGAGAAATAAAGTCAGGTTTTAAATTATGATATCTGTGGAAAAGAAAAGAAATCTATGAAGCCTTAAAGACATTAAAAATAAGCGCTCTTACCAGCATCATTAGCATCATCCAGTTTCGGAATGCCCTTGATTTTACTGTGTTTCACTGATGAACATTTTTTGTTCAGCTGAGTTTGTGCCTTAAATTTAACCCAATTCAAAATACTCTCTATGATACCACAGTTAGAGGCCTACAAGCAACAGATCAGAATTGTGGATGAGAAAAGTAAAGCTTCACACAGCAGATTGTTGTCTTTCAATTTAAAGTTACTGATACAGTGCTGTTTCTTGAATCCCTCTAAGTTTTAACAACTAGGGCATATCAGAAGTCAAAGAATTAACACATACCTTACTGTCTAGCATTTTATGCACACAAAAAAAGAAACTAAACATTCAAACAGCTTCTTTCTCACAGCTTTATCATTGGTGGAAAGAAGAGGACTAAGACCTACTAAATGGTTGTCTTATGTTATGTGGTTGATGTGCTGAGATATTTTAGGTACTAAGCATCTGCTTCCTGGACTTTGACACCAAAAAGTAACCCTATGGAATACGTACGACCATTTAAAGTTTCTTTGGTAATGACTGAAAACAGCTGAAAGACAGCCAAAAGCATCTAAGACTCTCTATCAGCCACTTTTTCAAGTGGTAACATTTCAAGAGAAACATCTGAAGCAAAAATCATATCTAGCATGTTTTCTAAACTAAAATTGCTTTGAGGTTTGTTTGCATATCAGAAGAAAACATAGATGGAGCTCTGGCTCCTCTTTATCCCCCATAATGCAGCACTCATTAGGTAGAGATTTTGCTGCACATTTAACAGCTATGGAGATGAGTGCTCACATCTCAGAATATCAGAAACACTAGAAATCAAACCTACTGGCCGAAATACAACATATATAGTAACGTCTGAAGAATGAATACAAGATTGTGTTGTGTTGTGTAATTTCCATTTATACCACTGGCACTAAATAGGACTCAGTAAAATGAGTTCTGGCTAACAGGATTCCACTTTTCTTTCTGTGTATAAAAATGTGGTAGAGGAAAAAACTCCTCCATGTATTTCTAGTAACATGCTCAATTAGAGTAGCAATTCTTAGCTCATCTACAGCCAAAATCTCTAAGTTTGTTGCCTGAGAATAATGATCACTCTGAATACCACAGTCTCAATTTTGTGTTTCCTTGATTACTGGAAGAATAATAAAATGTGACATGTTCCTTCCCTCTTTTCACTTTGGTGGAAGAGAGGAAGACTGAAATCAAAGAATAAAGCAGACAATATTCTCAACTTAAGAAAAATATTTTAATACAAGAAATTAGTCAAGACCTATCTTTAGCTTTTCAGAATCAAACACATTTCATTGATAGAAATATCAGAATATCCAAGAAATGAGCTACTCAGGTGAAACTTGCTTTTAAATGCAGGGTAACAGACAAAACAGTCACTACTGCCATTATGAAGGCCAGAGAAAGTTTCTCCATGTGGTTTTCATAGTATGCTAATGTCACCACAGTGCCATAATGCACTAATTAATCAACATATATATACTTGATACAGCATGCCAATCCATGCTTCACAGAAAAAAAAAAAAAGAAATATGCTTTACTTACTGCTTTAAAAAACTTCTCAGATAGCTGGCACTTGGACCCAAAACTTTTAGGCTGTAATGTCATGTTTTCCTTCGTCTGGGAGTCAAATGATGGGTTTTCAATCAAGCAATTAACAAAAACCCATATATGATTCTTCACCTGTTGAAAACATAGAAAATAATTTACTCAACAAAATTACCACACTCAGCTTTTTCAGAATCTTTTAAAAATTAAATTACTTGCCTGAAATGGTTTCACTGAAACTCCAGCTTTATTCTTCTTTTTCACCACTTCTATCAGTTTGCCCACAACCTGATCCACCACATAATCAACATGCCTACCACCCTTAATGAAAGAAAAAAATCATCAAATAAAACAACCCATTTAATTTCCTAATAGCTTTTATCCATATCAACCAAATTCCTGAAGTTGCACACATATTTGGAAATCCATGCACATGAAGCTGCAGCATAACAAGGGAAAATCTGTTTTAAAGTTTCCCTTTCATGTTATTCAGTCTTCATACAAGTGAGGATGATATATTTTACATGGAACTAAAGAAGCAGGAGACCTTTGTACCATTGTAGACTGGCGGACTTCAAATGTAGCTGCTTACAGCTTTTAACAGGATACAAAGCCTCAAGAGTATGGTAGATCCATAAATTGCTCTGTAGCACTGGGTTGGCACCTGCAACACCACCCAGCTGTCAAGAGGTATCTTTCTAATAGGCACATAAATAACCCTGGACTGAAAAATGTCACCAATTTGTTCATCAAACCAAGTTTTCCCCATTTAATTCACAACAAAAAGTCCAAGACCTCACCCTTAGATATACATCATCCATGCCTACTCCTTCACAAAAGTCATCTTTTCTTAGCTGTATTTACACAGCTATCTGAATTAATGCTAAGAGCATTCTTTGGTATTTCAAGTTAAGCCATTACTGCAAGAAAAATTTTGTCAGAGGCAACATATTCATCTCACAGCTACAACGTTCTTAAACTTTGGAAGTAAAATCAAGAAAGTTCCCTTTTTAAAGCCATATATAACTCATGCTTTCCAATACATCAGGATGATGGAAACAGATATTTTCAATATTGAAAAAGTGGGTTTACTATTGATGAAATTCAGTCTAAATTGGAAGCACTAAATATTTGAATATCTTCAGCAGGTGCCCCAAAGCTTCTATCACTTTCTCTAAATACAATTGTCTTTGGACTTTAAATGGGTATGAGGAAATGGGTTAGATAAGAAGTAAGAAACAGCAATCAACAAACCCAAGGAAAAACAGCAGCCAAAAAACACAGCGGAAAAGAAAGAACAACAATTCCACATTTCGAGGAAAAGTATTCATCTAAAAAGACTGAAAAAGATGTGATATGGTTGAACTGATGTGAGATAATAGCCATGCACTCAACTTCATGTAGAAATCAGAGATGACATTTTTTTTAAACATAAAAAAAAGAGGAGGTAAAGAAATAGCTTAAGATAGTAAATATTGTTAGTCATAACCAAGCCAGTACTTGCACTTCAAAGAAACCACTTGTGGTTTTTGTCACCTAATAAACAGCAACACAAACCACTAGTGTGTTCTAGAAGCATCACAGACAAAACTGGTTTTTTTCCACAGCATTTTTCCTTAAAAAATCTAAAACCAAAACAACAAAACACCCAAAGTGCCAAATTCACCACATTTAAAACTCTTTCACATGTGCATGAAAGAGTTTTAGCATAGGGAGAGTTCAAGTTGAAATACTGACATCCTGACACGTTACATTAAAAAAAAAAAAAAATCCATCTCCAAACCTTAAACATTAGCTAATATAGGAAAATATTAAATTACATTTAAAAAACGTTCCACATTTGAATGACAATTTTAAAACTGATGACTTTTACTCATCACATTACTGAAAACATATGATTATGGAAATACCTCAATATATTTTTGTATTTACAACTTTAGCAATTTTAGTATTTTTTCTTACAATCTTTGTACTTCAAATTTTTTCCTGAAACTAACATTTGACATAGTAAAAATAGCTACTTACCAGTAATGTTTGTTCTTATAAGATATTATTTATTATAACAGTTCCCCATTCCTGTGTCCATTCTCAGTGTGTAACTCAGTGTGAGGGATGTTCAGAGCTCAAAGTTGGGAACCTTTCAACCATCTCACCAGTAGGTGGCACATCTACCCACTACAGAAGCATAACAGCCTCTAACTGCCCCGACGGTCAGTACATTGCAATACAAGACACAAAAAGAAAAATACCCTCCAAATTTAGAGGGCTGTCAGTAATTATTATGAGGAAGAGCACTAAAACTGCACAACCTTCTTTTTCCAGAATGTAACTATTAACCCCAGTCTTGCAAATCTCAGGATACAAGGACATCTAGTGAAATGGTAACAACTAAAATCACAAAAATTAAGTTTAAGACTGGCTCTTATATTCATTGCATTCAAATTTCCATCAATAGCCAACAGCCTCAATTAATTCTGAGGTAAGTCATATTTAAATTCTATGGACAGATAAATGGCTCATACAGCAAGCAAACTCAGAAGCTAATAATAAAATGGAAGTTTTCATTTAATTAGCTATACAAACAAAACCCTATTTTCTTTAGCATTTGTTTTCTGTTGTATTTACTTTATTAGAATAAATCTGAATGGTCCTGAATCTCTTGCTGTACACAAGCAAACTTCTACAGATTAAGATGCTCCCACCACCCAAGCCATGTATTATCTGACACTGCATCAGTATTAGCTGACCATTTCTGCTGCAGTGATGAGCAGTGTTACAGTTAGCAGTGTCATCCTATTAAAAATATTTTTAGATTATTATGCTAATAAGTGAAGTTTCTACTACAATTGCTACTACAGCTACTGCTTGAAATTCAGAACTTGAGAAGACTGTGTTTAATCACTTTATATACAAAGTCTTACTAAAGGTTATCTGCATGATCCTAACAGCTACAAACACTCTCTCAAATGCTGCCTCAGAGCCCGAACAAACTAAAGGAACTGTGCCTCAACATACTACCTAGTGTTCTATACACCCCTCTAAAACACCCCAGCCTGTCAACTTTAAAAAAAACTCCAAAGACAAAACCAAAACTAGCTTGGAATTTAAAGCAATTTTTTTAAAAGGTGGAAGTTACGACTGGGTGAAATTTATCCAGGAACAGAAATGAAAAGCTTTCAGCAAACAGTGATAAATAACCAAAAAACAGCTGAAATGAGCTCCTCACCTGTTAGCAGATAAGGGGACAGGCAGTTGACGCAGTTAGTTACTAGCCATTATGTCTCATCAGTGGGTAGTTGCACATCAATTGCTGGTGAGGTGGTTCACCGGCCCCATTCCACATCCAGTCACACACATAAGGCATGGATTGGGAGAGTGGGAAAAACTAGAAATTACAACACTTACCTTTGAAGAATACACAGTACTTTTCTATGAATTTTCTTAAAGAATATATGATAACAATGTATGTGTAACTGCATGATGGGTGAAAACTGATCCAAAAGAGGCAAGTTCAAAATCTTTTGAGCAAATGTATGCAATATATTAAGCTTAGAAGTCAATAGGTATTTAATTTTTTCAAATACATTTTATTAACCTGATAGGAAGCATTACTAAGTTTCTCTACATTGATAGCTTATTCATAAAAGTAGTACATACATCCTTAAGGTCACACTACTTTCTTTATGTTGCATAAAGAGGCCTGAATTCAAACTAAGTTTTAACCTTTCATGTTTGTTATCCCATGTTTTAACAAGCATCAGATAAGCATTTAATTAAAATCCACACTTAGAAAATAAATATTTTACAATGAAATAAACTGTTCCCCTTAACACTGAACGCTGGCTCAGCTACACTGCTGAAAATTACAGTAGAAGTTGTTACATAGTAAAAATTCTATACCACCAAAACACAGGCTACACATCAACTACCAGTGAGATTAACACTGATAATTGACTGTTCTGTTGTTCGATCACTCATATGGAGTAATTTGTGAAGACCATAAATGGCAAAGACTTCTTTCACCACAACAGATCACAGATCCCAAAACCTGGGCCAACTCAATCAGGCATCAGTGAGAGTTATACCTTGGTGATGGACCACTCCAGCAATTTGAGAAGGATTGTACTTTAGTATGCTGAGTATACTGCTGCATTTTCATAACTGAAGAATTGCTGTGACATAATTTCTCTACTACTATAGTTGTTACTAAGAAACACCTAGATCCTCTTACATAGAAACACAAACTAAAAAAAAAAAAAGTAACAAAAATCTCAACACTTCAGGCCAGTTTTATACATCATAAAGCCATAAATGGAAATCCATTTTTCAAGAACACCAAAAGTAATTTTTGTCCTGTAAAATCTCCCACTGCTAGCATTAAAGGAGTTTGTACATTTTTTTACTTTAATTTCAGAATTATTGTATTACAATGTGTTAAAAAAGGAGGAATGGAATAGCTCCATTCTTTTTCTATCTGATCAATACCAAGTATGCTCATACAGGACACCAGCATCACTGACAATTCACAGATGCACAGGTTGCACCAGGTTAGAAGGGACCCTCAAAGGTCCTCAAAGGTCCTCTCGTCCAACCCCAATTAGTTTTTTTTAAACTAGTGCATATTCATAAAAACTGCTATGAATATGTTCTGATTGCATCCAATTGCTCTGTAAGATCCTCTCATGCAAAGTATTCTCTTGCCTGTTAATTTTTAGTAACCTGGATTATTTTTTTTTAATCAAATAACTGACTGCGCATAACCTTAGCACATTTTTATCATTTGCATTTTTTATCATGTAACTACTCACCTTTGTGGTAGCTATACTATTTACAAAGCTGATCTGCTGAAACCCTTTTTCACTTAAAGTGAGGCACACATCCCACCGTTCATTCACAACTTCATGAATAACTTTGAGTGCAACTCCAGTTTCATCCAGCTTGTCTTTTACGTAAAGATCTACGTAACTGCGAAATCCATTAACCTAAGAGCAGCACAGATAGTCATTACTATTCTTCACATCAAATACTCAATACAGTTAAAATATTTTAAGTAAGGCTCTTACAGGTAATTTTTTCCCATTCAACATGACTTTGACTCCTTTGCACGATCCAGCCAAATCATATGCTCTTCTTGTCATGAGGGCTACAATATCCTTATCAAGTTTTTCCATTTTAAATTTAGACAGATCTGGCTGGAATGTAATGCATGTGTAGTCATCACCTTCAAAATGCTTAATCTTAGGTTCAGAGGTCTTCATCATATTGTTCATCCATGTCTTTGGAAACAAAACATTTCAGATGTTAGTTTACAATACACATTATCCTCCTCCTTTGTTCCATTTTCCAGCTATGTTAGAATTCCAATGGCTAAATAAAAAAAAGCTCACCAACTCCTTTTACAAGTTTCCTCTGGTAAAATTCTACACATAAAATCAATTGCTTTACCAACATTTGCACAAGCAGAGGTGACAGCAGACTGGTGTTTTCCATAAATATGCAAGTATCATTACATTGAAGGACATGATTCTAATGCAAATAGTCCACCACAGAACTGACTGAATCAGACACAAGTGAGCTAAACAGTCCTTACTGCCCACCACTTCTATGGAGAGGCATATCAGTCCGCCTGCACAGACTCAGCAGTCTCTGAGACAGCATCTTTGTGGCCATGCAGAATACCAAAGCATGCTTCTTGACCAAGCAACTTGCTTAGAATTGACTCATTAGTGTTGTTGCTGTCCATTGTTTAAGAGCACAGGCACATTTATGGCTAAGAAGAAAATGCCTACTCACAGCATGCATTAAAATTCAGTTGTATTAAGTTTTCACATTTCAAAAATACTGGAAAACATACCTCTTTATCTCAGTTGTAAAGCATTTAATTTGCAGGAATTACGCTCAAACCAGTATCAATTTACTTTTTGGCAGTCAGCAAAAAAATTACATTTTTAAAGAGACAAGTAAAGCCACTGAAATATATAGTTTATGCAGTGGCATGACAGCATAACCAGAAATTATTTGGAAAAAAAGAAAAAAGCCACCAATTCTAGAAGACTCCAAACACAAGGAACTTTGGAATCTAATACTCTATCAAGACTCTTCACACTTTTAGAAAGGTGGCCATCTCAAAGCTGGGAGACTACATTTGATCCTTGCTCTGTGTGCTAAGAATGATAACGACAGGCAATGGGTTCAAAGGGGGAAGTGTCACAGTTATAGGCTAATGCCTAGGAAATTCTGGAGAAAATAGTAGAAACGTAAATAAATTACCATTGGATATAAAAGAAAAATAATGATAAGGTCTAAATAATTCCATTGGCTGGCTAACTGGGATTAAAGTTAGTTGCATAAACTATTCTGTTTATTTGCCTCTAGCTCCAGCTGATACCAGCTGGTGCTTCTGCTTGGTTTTGCTGACCGTAGCCACTTGCTGACCGTTTGCTGACCTTAGATCCTTCTTGTAGCTAAGTACTAGCAGGCTGTGCTAACTCCTTTCTCATTTTCTCTTTTACCCCTTGTATGGGTGGAGGGGCTGTTGGTAGTCCCCTGGCTTTTGTCCAGAGGGGTCTCTTGTGTAACATATTCATGGCATTTCATATTTCTAGATTTTAGTTAGCTTGTAAATATAGCTTCGTTTGCTTCCAAACCTTCTGAACTAGTCTGGTGATTTATTTTGGGGGTAATTCTCCAAATTCATGTTGGGGGGTAATTCCTAAACTGACCACAGGAGGAAGGAGAGGCTTGCACTGAAGTCCAGCTAAACTACTGAAATTCATGGCATAAACACCTAAAAATCATTTTTTTAACACTGAACAAAATTATCTAGATAATTGTTTCCATGTTTGCACAAACTAAGCTGAATTTTTTTTACAAATATTTTAACAGCAATAGCAAAATTTTTCAATTCAATATATTTCTTTTCAAATGTATATGAAAGTACAAAAGAAATTTTTCCTTTTTAGTCACCTAACACTCCCAAGAAAAGAATTACTACATAAACCCCCAAAATTCTAGTACACAGAAGGAACGATTTTACTGAGTTAACTAACCTAGCCTGCAAACTCTACACATTCATCTGAATGTTAAATGATTCATGTAATGAAATATTCATGACATACAGAAAAAAATGTTACATTTTAAATTTATAGTCACAACAAAGGAAAACAGATAATTTCCATACCTGCTTAAAGCTGTGTTTATATTCCTTGCAAGCAGTTTCAACTGTAAACTTTGTACTAAATATGTTACAAAGCTTTGCACCATAGCCATTACGCCCACCTGAAAACACAACATATCAGAAGTTTTTCAGAGCAGAGCCATATTTAGGGTATGCAGACTATGCCAATAAAGTAAAATTTTCCTATATAAGACAAAAGTTGGGCCACATGTCAACAGCTATCAAAGGATGTCAATGGTATTAAATGGTATTTAAAAAGTGTGCTGGGGTTGACACCCATCTTGGAAGGGGAGGGGCTGCAAGAGCCCTGCTCTCCACCAGGATTAAGGAATCCTGATCCAGGTGGACTTGGTTCCTTCCTTCCCCCAAGAGGGGTTCCCCTGGAAACTCTGGGAAACTGAGAAACTGAGTCTAGGAAACTGAGTCTATTCCACTCCCCTTCTAGCAAAACTATAGTTTTCCACTCCTCTATCAAAACTATAAAGGGGAGGGTACGGCAACCGTTTTCCATCTCTTTTGCTCCTGCCTTGCCTGTGCAAGAGGACCAAGAGTTGCTGCTGGCTTCCTGGTTCTGCCATGTGGTCAGTCCTAGTCCTTCTCCCTGTCACATCCACATTTCCCCAAAGGACTGTTGGTTTTGTGTATCTCCCTATCTATCCTTGTTCCTTACCCTTGTGAACCCTTCCTGTTATTGTTACATATACATATATATATATATATATTTTTAAGGAAAAAATTACTTCTCTACTTCCAGACTGACTCCAAATTATTTCTTGGTAGATTTACCTCCTCCCCTCTTTCCTTGCCCCACTTTCTTTCCCTTTTTCCCTTCCCTTATTTTTCCCTATTCTTTCCCCTTCCCTTTTGTATCAGGAAAGAGGAAGGGGGAGTGGGGGAGGAGTTCCCAGTCTCACCACCATCTGAGCTCTTAAATTCCAGTTAAGACTCAAACCACAACAAAAAGAAAAGGTAAGTTTTTTTCTTTAAGTCATTTTACTCAAAGAAAGAGCTATAGTAATGGTGACTAAGTAATCTTGTGTCATGAAATGGAGTAGAAAAAGAAGAGAAAACATACTGAAAAGCAAACAATGGCTTAATTGAATAAAAAAAAAATATATTAAATAGTCTTGCCTGTAACTTTTTTCTCATCATCATCATAGTTGCTGGATGTTAGCAGTTGCCCAAAGATTAAAGCAGGTACATATACTTTCTCTACTTTGTGTTCCACAACTGGTATACCCTTTCCGTTATTCCATATGCTGATAATGTTTGATTCCCTAAAAAATAGTGAATACATTAATCAGTGTCCCTTGAAAACAGACTCTTTCAGGCAATCCACCTGTTATGAAATACAGTACTATATTCTTACCACATTTTGTCACAGCCCTATCAATCACAAAAATACCCCCACACTTATTTTGTGCCTATTAGATGTCTTAGAAGGAAAACTTGCAGAAAAAAATTACTTCTCTGCACATTTATCCCAAAGATCGGGTGTAAAAATTAAATTTCTAAAACCTCTATTATTCAGTTAAATGTCACTGAAATGGTACTACTAAAGGAATCAAATTAACATCTATTTAACTACAGTGCTTTGCATTAGGAAATATCTCTTTAAGTATTGAATTTCATATAACAGTGCTAGCAACATATTTGAAATCTGCAGTTTCAGCCTGATAACATAACCTTAACCTAACGCTAAATGAGTTAACATACAAGTTTAAGAGATGTAAAATTATGTTACAAAACCTCAAGGTTTATGAGATTTATGAGTAACCTGGCTGGATACGGTTATGCACTGCTGTGCTTTCATCTAATCACAAATGTTATGATTTTCTGGGATTAAGTTTTACTTAAACATTAATGAGTGTTTTAAGAAAGCAAATTGTTGTAAATTCAGAATGAGAGTACTTACTGTTAACCACTTCACCTTTTCATGTTAAGATATAAAGCCAAATGGAAATAATTCCAAAAGTATTATTTTGCTTCTGAAAAAATCCTATTTTGTTTAGTAAAATCACTTGTACAAATGTGAAATACAATAGCACTAGCAGGGAAAGTAAACAAAATACAGCTTTTACTTACGGATCAATGGATATTTTAATACAAGTCATATTCTTGTCCCTCTGTTTATTGTCAGCAGCATTTACTGTGAAATAAAATAGGACAAATTAACACTTTGTAGGAGCAATAATTCATTACTTGATCTGTAAAACTGATCATATGCATATTCTACAAGTTACAATAGTATAGCTATTTCTTAATCTGGTGTCTCTTTGTATATTCTGCATCTTATTACTGAAGCCTACAAATATGGTCAAGTATCCGCAAGAAGATACTTTCCAATCTTCTGATATTTACTGACTCTCTCACAATCAGATTATCTTAGAAATACAGACATGTATTTTCTGGGTCTGTTCAACCACACTCCAATGTATATTAACAACAAACAACAGAAATCAGAAACGTCACTTGTGGTGAAGGCACATTCTGCCCAGATACTAGATCTTGTCCCAGCATGTGGACAGGTTTCCCCTCCTTCAGGAGGAAGACAAAAGTCAAGGCATTAGCCAGGCCAGCATGCACTCAGCGCATGCAGTGCTTGTGCAATTACCAAGTATGGGCATAATTCTAGCTTCACGCTTTCTATAGGCTGAAGCCAGTTGCCTATGAGCATGCCCATTGGTCAAACCCAGCCTTGAGGAATCTGTAAGTATCACCCCTGTCAGTAAACAAGTTGCCCCCTCTTTCACTTTGTCTCTGTACTATAGCCTCTGCCATTGAGCTTGTGTTGTTAGTGTCTACCATACATGCGCGTGTACTGAAAGCCTCTGCATCGTGAGAAGCACTCTGATCGTGAGGATCACCCCAGAGGGAGGACCTTCATTGAGCCCAAGAAGCCAGCATCGCCACAGCCAGTCGGACCGACTGGGAGAGCCCACCGTGCTACCGGAGGACTGGACCAACCCCTGAAGGTAAGATCTGCCCAGCTGTCGGGGAGAAGGGACTTGATAGAGACTGAGTCCGCATGTGCCTAGCCCCGCCACAGCGGGAGAGGAGCCACCACGTGTGCCGCTCTGAGCCCTGTAACCTCAGGGAAGACTAAAGCACTGTTCGTGCCTATACTGCACCGAACCCGGGACCATTCCAAGCATCCTGCTTTTCCTTTAAGCCCAGCGACAGAGAAGCCGCAGCTCAGCGCAGCCGCATTCTCTCTCCAGGGCTGTTTACATCAGCCCTGAGACTCATAGCCACAGGGCCAACCCCATAGCTATTGTTTGTCGTCATTGTTTGACCGAGCCTGCCTATTGGCAACTGTCGCCCCGCCCTGATGTGTGAGCCAACTCCAGGGCCAACCCCATGGGCCGAACCTGACCGGGACCTATCCCTATTGTCTGGAGGGAACCGACCGAGTCCTGAAGGGAACCTGCTTCCAAGCTAAGCCCAGGTTCCAGTATTCCCTCTCCACTGCTGCAGAGAGAGGAGAAAATAACCCAACACCACCATCCAACTCAAGTAGGAACCAGTCCAGCAACAGTAGTCGGCCAGACCCCCACCTTGCTACAAACAACAGCTACAGAGTATCTTCCATGTGCTTTCCATCCACTAGCACTCAGTTCAAAGTATCCACGTGTAGCAGAGTAATCGCTGACGTACAGAGATTGCAATATTGCTGTATATAGCCAGAAACCGCCCGCATTCCGCCGACTCGCCATCTAGTGGCCAAGCGGTGGAACTGCACCCTTCATTATATAAAATACAGAAATAGTCTGTAGATAGTTTAATTAAGTTCTAATCATAATACTAAGCCACTTATGGAATGTATTTCACGAACGTGCACTAGAACATGTATATAAGTTGTTGATTCATCGGTTATTAATAATTTGATAATTGATAAAAATATTTTCATACTTCGTATTTCATATTCATAAATGTAATAACCTCTTCACAACATCACTATAGCCACTAACCATGAAAACACATTACAACCATTTTCAGTATTTGTCTCATCACCCATCTTTACTCAGCATCTTTACTGATGACTTGGATGAGGGGATGGAGTCTGCCCTTAGCAAATTGGTGGATGACATCAAGCTGGGTGGGAGTCGATCTGCTGGAAGGTAGGAAAACACTTCAGAGACCTGGGCAGGATGGGCTGATGGGCTGAGGCCAACAGTATGAGGTTTAACAAGGCTGAGTGCAGAGTCCTACACTTTGGCCACAACAACCCCATGCAGTGCTACAGGCTGGGGACAGAGTGGCTAGAGAGCAGCCGGGCAGAGAGGGATCAGGTAGTGCTTGACAACAGCTGAACGTGAGTCAGCAGTGTGCCCAGGTGGCATGAAAAGCCAATGGCATCCTGGCCTGGATCAGTAATACTGTGGCCACCAGGACTAGGGATGTAATTCTGCCCCATACTTGGCACTGGTGAGGCCTCACCTCAAGTACTGTGTGCGGTTATGGCCCGCTCACTGCAAGAGAGATATTATGGTGCTGGAACAGGTTCAGAGGCGAGTGACAAGACTGGGGAAGGGCCTGGAGGGAAAGTCTGATGAGGAGAGACAGAGGGAGCTGGGGGTGTTCAGCCTGGAGAAGAGGAGACTTAAGGGAGACCTTATCACACTCTACAACTACCTGAAGTTGTAGTAAGGTAGGGGTTGGGCTTTTCTCCCAGGCAACTTGTGACAAGACAAGAGGCCATGGCCTGAAGCTGTGCCAGGGGAGGTTTAAGTTGGATGTTAGGAAGCACTTCCTCACAGAAAGGGGAATTAGACACTGGAATGGACTGCCCAGGGAGGTGGTGGAGTCACCGTCCCTGGAGGCATTTAAGGGAAGATTATATGTGGCACTTAGTGACAGAGTCTAGTCAGTGTGGTGGTGTTAGGGCATAGGTTGGACTTGATAATCTCAGAGGTCTATTCCAACCTCAATAATTCTGTGATTCTGGAAAAAAAGACCAAAACAAAACCTCAAAATACCAAAGGACAAGATCCTAAAAGATTATAAGAATCTCAATAAAAGAGCAGACATTTCCAGGTGCTTTTGCTAAAATTCTGAAGTATAGTTTCATTCAAAAGTACACACAGCTATAACGTCCAGTTTTCATAACATTATTATACCAACTCCCAGCTTTCAAACCACATTCTGTGCAGCACTGGTTGATGTCACATAAACAAGCAGTAAGCCACACAGTACTATGCTACTGATACGACAATGATCTTCCTTTTAAATGGAACAAGATGGAAGCAGACTCCCTCCCATGATGGTGTGTACTTTCAGAGGTATGGAGAAGTTCTGAACCCAGGTCATGACAAAATCTCCATTGACCTCAGCAGATCATAATTTAGTTTATGATGCAATTGCATGAATCCTTACAACATAACTTCATAAATACTAATTATCCCAAGATTTCATGTCAATTAACCCAAAATATAAGTTCAGTAGGCAGCACACTATTCAGATGTTGCATATCTCTACTGTTAGTCTTCAGTGTGTGCCTGTCACCATGAGAATATAAAGTAATAGATTACAGTGACTCAGGAACTTAAGGCAGAATTTTCTAAGAATCACGTTCTGCAATTCTGTGATTTGTTTGTGCCTCAGACACCACACTTTTAAATGGCAGTATGATACACATTTTAAAACTGTCTCAAGTCTAGACATTATCCATGTAAGAATCACCATCATCACCACTTTTGTAGAGAAGGAGGTAGTTTTAACGAAATTATGATCTAAAACTTCAGAATAATAATCTTCTTTTGAACGTCAATTAAAACTGCGATCCTAATGAACTTTGCAGATCAAAACCCTTGTAACAATATTGATCATAAAGAATGATCTAGTTTGGACATTAAGTTACAAATATTTACAGTTTTTTACAAGTTCAACCAAACACTTCCCTTTTTAACCTATTCTGCAGTTCTGGGATGCAATAAAACTTGACTGCACTTCAGTTCAGTGGAACTCTAAGTCTATGGTCTAAACTTCAATACAAATAAACGTGCTCTGAGAGTGCTCAAAAAAATGTGTACTCCATAATGCTAAAGCAGTAGTGTTGTTAAAAATACATACCAACGATTTCATCGAAGATCTTGTACAAGCCTGGAACAAAGGTAACTTCTCTGCAAGTCATTCCTACATCTTCATCATAAACCCACATTAGCTACATGTAAACAAAATAAAATAAAAATATTTACTGTCTTTGTAACCAGTTTGTGATTCTCTAAGGCCTATTCACTTCAAACTTTTCCAATTTCATTGCTGCTGTCACGCAAGACAAAAGCAGAAGCAGATGTTTGGCAAAAATTATGTTACCAACAGACTTCCATAACGAAAATCCATTGTTTTCTGCTTGGTGGGGAACTCCAACAATGTGTGAAGTTCAGCATGTGAAGACAGTAAAGCTCAAAGCAATTTGCAATTTAAAAAAACAGCTGGAAAAGTGCCAGCTGTCGGCTTAAATTCTCTGTTCTCTATCTGAACAGGCCAAAGAATTTTTGGACCTAGAGTAAATGCTACACACAAATATGCATGTATATAGGCACGTCTGTAAATACACATAGAACTGTGTTTACACACCTAGGTGTGCACTTACGTTTTGACTGAACTTCAACATTTGTTTAGCATGTTATTTCAGGTGAACCATGCATTGCTTTAAAAAGTTTTCACTGGACCCCTGTTCTATATCCCACACATGTATGTATACGTAAACATGGCCACAATTTTTAGCATGGTAATTCAGAATACTCAGAGAAGTAGAGATATGCCTATTTATTAACCAGAATAATTATTTCCCTGTTAAAACAGCAAAAACTATTAAGACTATAAATTCAGTCACACTTACCTGAGTTAATGGTTCAACTGACCCAATATAGGTATCTGGACGGAGGAGGATGTGCTCAAGCTGAGTCTTTTTCTGATAAACTCTCTCAACAGACATCTTCTTTGAAGTGTCATTTTTATTAACATTTTCCAAGTCTTCCTTTTTTGAAGCATTGATCTGATTATCAAATAATGTCTGAAAAATAAAGACACCAACAGTCAACCTCATTCATTCAATCTGTCACTCTCAGGATACAAAAAAAACCCTGTCAGACACTTAAATTATAATCAAAACATATCAGGTAATTTAAATGTTACATTTTTGTATGTATCAATCTCAAGCTACCCTCTCCACAGGAAAAAAAAAAAAAAAAAGAACAAATTATATGACAGTTCCTTAACACACTGTAACATACTCAAAGAGTGACTTACTAAGCATGATAAATGAAAATAGGAAATAACAGTATATTACAAAAGACACCCACTTCCACAGGTGAAGTACTTACAACATCCATTTGGTACTTCAGCATTTAAATCCAAACCACTGATTACTGTCCTGAATAATAACAGTAAAACTACTCTTCTGCACTTTAGTTCAAACAATTTATTCAGAAGGACTTAAGAAACACTGTAATACCTCTCCTACAGCTTCTCAATTGCTATAATTTACATTCTTTATTTCACTGAAGTAATTAAACCTGATACTATCCCAGTTTAGAATACTTCATCATTAAATAAACCAAGGACTGTAAAAAAAGAGAATCACATATGCTGAAGTTGGAATTTAAACAGAATTCAAGCTTAATGTGGCTGAAGATCATAAAAAATGCCTCAAGTAGAAGAACAAGTAGTGCTACAGAAAACTAATATGCTTTGGAGGGAAAGATGTGTAGATTTGGTTCACCTTTGTGGTGAAGGCACATTCTGCCCAGATACTAGATCTTGTCCCAGCACGTGGACAGGTTTCCCCTCCTTCAGGAGGAAGACAAAAGCCAAGGCATTAGCCAGGCCAGCACGCATTCAGTGCATGCAGTGCTTGTGCAATTACCAAGTATGGGCATAATTCCAGCTTCACGCTTTCTATAGGCTGAAGCCAGTTGTCTATGAGAGTGCCCATTGGTCAAACCCAGCCTTGAGGAATCTATAAGTATCACCCCTGTCAGTAAACAAGCTGCCCCCTCTTTCACTTTGTCTCTGTACTTGCTTGAGAGAGCAGGTCTTGAGCCACAGCCTCTGCCATTCAGCTTGTTGTTGTTAACTTCTATTATACATGCGCGCATACTGAAGCCTCTGCATCCTGAGAAGCACTCTGATCGTGAGGATCACCCCAGAGGGAGGACCTTCACTGAGCCCGAGAAGCCAGCATCGCCACAGCCAGTCGGACCGACCGGGAGAGCCCACCGTGCTACCAGAGGACTGGACCAGCCCCTGAGGGTAAGATCTGCCCAGCTGTCGGGGAGAAGGGACTTGATCGAGACGGAGTCCACATATGCCTAGCCCTGCCATAGCAGGAGAGGAGCCACCACGTGTGCCGCTACGAGCTCTGTAAACCCCAGGGAAGACTAAAGCATTGTTCGTGCCTATACTGCACTGAACCCGGGACCATTCCGAGAGTCCTGCTGTTCCTTTAAGGCCAGTAACTGGCAACCGTCGCCCCACCCTGCCATGAGAGCCGACTCCCAAGGCCGACCGCACGGGCCAAACATGACCGGGACCTATCCCAATTGTCTGGAGGGAACCGACCGAGTCCTGAAAGGAACCTGCTTCCAAGCTAAGCCCAGGTTCCAGCATTCCCTCTCCACTGCTGCAGAGAGAGAGACAGTACCCAACACCACCATCCAACTCAACTAGGAACCGGTCCAGCGGCAGTAGTCGGCCAGACCCCCACCTTGCTACAAACAACAGCTACAGAGTACCTTCCAAGTGCTTTCCATCCACTAGCACTCAGTTCAAAGTATCCGCGTGTAGCAGAGTAATCGCTGACACACAGAAAGATTGTAATATTGCTGAATATAGCCAAAAGCCACCAGCGTTCCGCCGAGTCGCCATCTAGTGGCCAAGCGGTGGAACTGCACCCTTCATTATATAAAATACAGAAATAGTCTGTAGATAGTTTAATTAAGTTCTAATCATAATACTAAGCCACTTATGGAATGTATTTCACGAACATGCACTAGAACATGTATATAAGTTGTTGATTCATTGGTTATTAATAATTTGATAATAAAATATTTTCATATTTCATATTCATAATTGTAATAACCTCTTCACAACAACCTTTCAGCAAACTTCTCCAGGTAAGTACCTCCTTTCTGTCAAACTGAAACACACAAAAGGAAAATTCAAGATTTCTCAGAGCACACAAATGTAGAAACACCCCATTCTGAGACAGCAAGTGCACACCTACCAGGAGACTAACTATGACATTTTGCCTATAAGTTAGAATTATCTTTAAAATACCAACAAACATAGCTTGAATTCACATGATTTACTTACGTGGTTAACAGATATAACAAGGAATAAAATGCCACCACATGCCCAAAATCTTCTCTTACAAGGGGCTTACTAATTTTGCTGCAGGTGTTACATGACCAGTAAAAACCATCAGCATAAATAAAAAGGACGAAACCCACTTGCAACACAGGTAAATATATTTATCCCATTTAGCTGTTCCCAGTAAATCTCTACATAAAGTAAATCCAGGTTAAACACCAACCCTGGATTCACCAGTTACCATGTGTATTTCCCAGCAAGAAGAAAGTATCTTCACTTCTCTCTTACCCTAGGCTTTGTTGCAGCCTCAAATAGCACTACAGCCAAAGAGTCAGAAAGCCTATAAATACACAGGAAGAAGATGCAAAGGATATTGAATTCACCCAAATCACTTCAGCAGAGTTAATAAGGCCAAATACCAACCTACAGCATACAATTAACACTGACAATTCTCCCTGTATTATTCCAATTTATCTTCTCCATATTCTACTTGAGGCTTTTATCTTCCTCCCCCTACCCTGTCACCAGGCAGAGGAGGAATAAAGCATTTCACTTTATTCAGACCAAGGAAAATTACTTTTCTTTTCCAGACTTAGAGATGACATCTTTATTTACAGACTGCAAAAGTCTGTAAATGCTATGAAACACATACTTCAAGAATCTTGGCGACAAGCAGACTGTGTGCACCAGTGATGATAACCACCAATTGTCTGGCAATGAATAAACCTGAACGGGCCAAATAATAATCAAATATTCTCTACTACCCAGTCCTGTAACTGACAGCATCAAAATAAGAGAAAGAACTCACGGACCTCACAAACCTGCACCAAGCTTACATGCAGCAGAGTTGGAATCACAGTAACTCTCATGACTTTTCTTCTGGAGCACATCACCTCTCACACCAAACAGGGAAGCTGCAATCACATTTATGTGTGATTAAAGTGTTTTGGTATCTAAGTTAGTTTAGCCTCTTCACTATCATTTGGGCTTAAACTGCAACACCACCACAATCCTAAATCGATTAGCCATGGACCAGCTAAGCAAGAAGAAAAGAAACAGGACTTTGCAAACACATCCTTTAAACTGATACATGGAACAGGAAGAATGAGAACTATTATTAAAGAAGCATTGCCAAGTGTTACAGAACAGTTTGGGTTGGAAGTGACCTTAAAGATCACCTACTTCCAACCCCACACTGCCATGGGGAGGGACACCTCCCGCTAGACCAGGTTGCTCATGGCCTTGTCCAACCGGGCCTTGAACATCTCTGGGACAGCATTCACAAGCTCCCTGGGCCACCTACTCCACTGTTTCACCAGCCTAACTGTAAAGAATTTCTTTCTAAAATCCAGTCTAAACCTACCCTCCTCAAACTTGAATCAATTCCCTCTTGTCCCTTCCCAGCCTTCTTGTAGGCCCCCTGTAAGGAAGGCTGCTGTAAGGTCTCCCCAGGGCCCTGTTTTCTCCAGGCTGAACAGCTGCAATTCTCACAGCCTGTCCTCACAAGGAAGGTGCTCCAACCCCTCTGATCACCTTCATGGCCATCCTCTGAACCGTCTTCATTGTAGCAGTTCTGAGAACGATGTCTAGGTTTCCAATGAGTTTCACTGTATGGGCATCTAACTTTTTGTATATACATTTGCATGCACACACACACACATCTTTCTGACCTTATTGGCTCTACCTTGTGACCATCTTTGGCATCATACTTCGAAGAAGTCACCCTCAGCTCGCTCATGTGGTCCATAGCTCTATCAGCACTGTTTTACTATGTTCACTTGTTACAAAAGAAGTAGTAATTAGAAGTGTTTGAAAGAAGGGAAGAGAAATGCAACACAAAGAAAGCAAAGGAATTGCAGGCATAAAGACCACCAAAATACTGTTCAAATGGAACTGTTCCATTTGCTTCCAACTCTTAAGCTTCAAGAGGTTTTTACAGTTGAAGTAAATGATAGACAGCTATCCCATACCAGTTTTTCAGTTGTCATATACATCAGTATTTTAGTCTTAGGATTGTTCTGAGACAGCTCCAAAATGCTTCTACTTTTACAGCATCCGAGAAGCAGGGTCTAACCATGCATCACAACTCAGTAATGCATTAAGACCTCAAATCTTAGCCTAATACATTTAGGCTGCAATATTGCTATCTCAAATAATTCTACATGCCCCACAACATGTTTCCAAGAGTCAGCAGACCAGAAAGTCTGTTTTCTTGTGACACATTACCTCTAGATTGTGAAAAAAGACTATGGAATAGAATTATTGGTAAGGGATTCGTACAAGCCCTTGCCTTTAATACAATACAAGGAAATGTATTTCTGTTTTACAGAGAAAAGTTTGATAACTTGGAGGAGCTTACACTCTCCAACACATCAGTAAGAAACGTGTGGAGTATCAGAACTGTATCTGTTGAGAAAGTACTGCCAGACTGTTGTCATGTTGACAGAGGTCACACCTCAACAAGCTTTGCTCCCTAGAGACAACGAGTGCTGCAGAAGCTTGCTTTAACTCAGCAGTAGTAAAGATCTTCTGTCATTCTACTTGTGATAGCTATGCCTATTGTCTTTTATAATATACTAAATTATAACGTGAAAAAGTCTGATTTAAGGGGAAAGGGGGTGGGGTGGGGGCAGGCAGGCAGCAAAGGACACCCACAAGAGTAGCGTAAGATTTTATTATTTTTTTTTCTTCCTGGTGAATGATTATTACAAGAAGTCTTAAGAACTTCAATTCTATAATTTTTTACTACGATAGCATGAACACCTTTTCAGTATGCTCTACCTAAATGTTCGATGATGTTGTCATAGAGCACGACAGATTTTATTTGCACAATTCTCCAAGTATAGCATACCTTCTGTATGCAAAACATACTCATTACAAACATCCAGAATTTATATAACATACCATAAAAACAAGCATAAAATCAGAAGCCACAAAATGTTTATTTACACAAACTAACATTATTACCCAGGTACATGAGCATCAGAACTCTGCAAAACTGCAGTTTCCTAGACCAAGTCTTTTGGGCTGTGCTGTACTCTGAAAGAGAAGACCAGCTCTAAGTCTCTGTATCTGTGTCTTGAATGGACATTCTTAGACTCCAAGGGATGTTTCCAGGTATCATGGCTTGAGTTGAATTTGCTGCTGTTATCCATACCATGCCAGCTTCATGCTGCAGTTGTGCCAGCTTCAAAAATGAAGATACTGGCTGGAGCAAAGTATTATGGGACTCGAAGTTCAGACTGTAACATGGGAGGCTTCCTATTTTGGTTGCTGCTTTGGGTGTTAGCTGCTCCACTGTGATGGCAGTGGGACCAGGAAGGATGGTGGAGTAGTTTTCTGGCTTGGGCTTTTGGCTCGCTGCTGCTTTGCACCATGCTTTTTCTGCAAACTGGCTAAGGTAATTGATCAAGGGCAACAAGGCTGGTGAGGGGTTTGGAACACAAGTCCTATGAAGAGAGGCTGAGGGAGCTGTGGTTGCTTAGCCTGGAGAGGAGGAGACTCAGGGTGACCTTATTGCTCTCTACAACTACCTGAAGGGAGGTTGTAGACAGGCAGGTTGGTCTCTTCTCCCAGGCAGCCAGCACCAGAACAAGAGGACACAGTCTCAAGCTGCATCAGGGGAGGTTTAGACTGGATGTTAGGAAGAAGTTCTATACAGAGAGAGTGATTGCCCATTGGAATGGGCTGCCCAGGGAGGTGGTGGAGTCACCTTCATTGGAGGTGTTCAGGAGGAGACTTGATGGGGTGCTTGTTGCCATGATCTAGTTGTTTGGGTGGGTTGGATTGGTTGATAGGTTGGACGCGATGATCTTGAAGGTCTCTTCCAGCCTGGTTTATTGTATTGTATCAGGATCATGGGAGGTCCTTCTGAGTCTCAGGTATCTTTAAGAAGACCACAAAGACAAAGTTCTCCAAAAGACAAATTTCCCATAAGGGATGGACCTGGTCACCCCAGGATTTTGTAACATGTTATTCTGTTCCAATTTCCACTGCCACTATTTAAAGCAGTGTCTAGCTGATTATTGCTCTCTCCTGTTCTCCTTGAGAAGGGCTCATGCCTCTTATCTGATGGTTTGTGTGGGGAGACGCCTCTGGCTGTCAGGGGAATTTTGAGATGCATCATAAGGCCACATGAAGCCCAGGTAGGCCTAAATCTAATGGAGGGACACTTTTGGCCTGCTCAAGCTGGTAGGGGTGGAGGATCCTGAAGGTTGTGGCCTAGTAGACTCAGCCTAATTTGTCAATGTATTCATTCTACCTGCATGCCTTTTTATATATACTTCTAAACAGAAGTATTCCATTTAAACTTCCAATGAGTGTCAAGCATTTTTATTCTTACTCCCCAAAAAGGCGTAGAGTATCTTTTCTGCCCCTTGGTCCAGAGCAGCTTGTGGCTCAAAACCAGGACAGAGTTATTTACTCAGTAAACTCTTATCCCACACTTTTTGTCTCAACACAGTTTAGCTTTTTGTGTTGGTTCCCCCCCAAACACTTCTGTGTTGGGGGAACAGACAGGTTAACCCACTGGTTCAGGTTAACCTGTTTGCTCTGATTCAAACCATTACAAGAGGTCATCCCAAAAAAATTTTAAAAATATTCATTGCTGAATCAGTGCCATAGATCTGTGGACACAAATATCTTCTACGGTCTTTCCATTATGTTTTCCCTGATAACTTAAAAGAGAAATCTAAAAAAATTGAAATGCTTTCATCTGCTGAGTTTCTACTACCTAACACAAAAAAATAAAGCAAGACAGCAAAATCTTCCCCTCCCCTCCTTTTTTAATTCTTTTTATTATTATTATTTTAACTGAACAAGCACTAAACTGCAGTGTTAAACAATTTTTGCTGTGTATTTTGGAATTGTCTCAAGAATGCCTTTTGTATTCTGTCCTATATGAAAGATCTTCCTAAAGAGAACTAACCAAGTGCCAATGGGCTGAAGTCTTCTGTTCCACAGTAAGTCAGGGTTTTTTTGTTTACAGGTTACCCAATTTTCAGGACCTGCTTCTCAATTTTAATGCTGCCAATTTTAATTTATTTTTAGACACAATGTTTGCCTTTCCCAATATTCTTGTGAATTCAAGACTTTTACAGATTCTTTATTATCTTTCAGAATTTCTAACCCTGCAGAAAAATGATGAATATATACATCCACATATGTGTAAGTCAGCAGCATGACCATTCTTGGGTAGTTTGGAATGCTGTAACTTACTTCGTGCATCCTTCTTTATAAGCACACTGCTACACTTTGTACTGTGACATAGCTAGCATCTTAAGACACAAACAGCTTAGCAGTAACTGCATGAGAAAACATACTGATTCTCTGCTGATAGCAGCTGCGGCATGATTTACTCCATACAGACTGTTGTGTACACTATCATAACCATTTTCTCCAGTATGACTGTGAGGACTGCAGTTTCTCTTCTGGAGCTGTTTTTACTACATCTGTAGTTAGTACTGTGCAAAGACTACAGTCATTCTTTGTTCTAGAGCTCTCAAGAATCAAAACTCAAGTAGCCTTTCACAGGTGACAGTTTGGCAACATAAACTTTACCGTCTTCCTTTGCGTTTTGAAATTGTGTTGAGTCACCATGCTGAGTTTGGTTACCTATGCTGCAAACAGCTGTACTTCAACACACTAAATGCTAATACATTTTTGTCTGGACATGTCAGCAGCCCCAGAGAAAAACTATACCTAGCTAAAGAGACAAGTAAACACTAAACTACAACAAAGAACTTAAGTTTCATCATCAGTTTCAATGTTCCAATAACTGGAGTATACATCTCTGGTTTGACTTCTTTAAGTGGAAGTTTTTCTTTTAAGTAGCAGAATTTCACACTGTTGCAAGAAGTTGAGAATCCTGAAAAACATGAACGTGTCTCCCTGTTTACACAGACTTAATCCTGTATTGGGCACTGTCATTTCTTCCGCACTGTAAGCTATCAAAAAAAAAAAAAAACCCCAACAAAAAACACACACCAAAAAAAAACCCACAACCACAAACAACCACCAACCACCACCACAACAAAACAAACACAACCACCAACCCACACACCAAAAAAAATAAGCAAACACACACAACCAAAATGCCATACACAAAACCCCAAAAATACCCACAACAACACCACCACAAACCACACACAAGAAAAAGCAAACAACCAAAACCCAACCAAGCAAAAAACTGTATCTGCTCTTCTTTAGTCTACCTATATTAGGCAGCAAAAAAAAAAGAGGTTCATTTTCTACACTGGCAATCAAACATAAACAAACAGGGAAGAGGCAGCAGTATGTGAACAAAAGTTACCTTTATTTTGGCTCTTCTGCTTTAGCCTCCTAAAAACACTATATGCAATGACTGTTCTGAAAGGCAAATGTAGCCCTCAGACACAAGAATTGAGAAAAGCATATGCCATGTGTCCTACATTCCCTTAAAGTGCAGAATAAGCACATTGAGTGGGATAAGAGCAAATTTTGAGAGTAATTAAGCTGCTAAACCTAGGGAGGTTAAGTAAGAAATTAAATGTAGGGATGTGGTACATTTTCTACCACTTACAGTTCAAAATAAAACTAGATCTTCTGAAGAAAATAAGCTACACCTCAATAAAGTTTATTGGTACAATATGGTAATTACCAGGTAATTCTATAGATAACATACATTTAACTGTAGTGTGTTGTTATATATTGGATTATAATAACCTCTTCTTGCCTTAAAAAAAAAAAAAAAGACCACAAATACATTATTACCTAAACATTCTGTAATTTTCCCAAAGAAAACTCATTCTGAGAATATCTCCCCACCACAAAAACAAAACTGGAGGGAGTTTTGAACCAAACCACTCTCCTGCTGTGTGTAACAAATGGTTTGGCACTCCTGCCAGGATGAAAACATGCAGAAGATAACAGTTCCCTGTTACCACATCAAATTTCCATAGACCGTTGCATACCATTAGTGGCATGAAATCTCTCTCTTTATCATATTCCCCCAAAACAGACCACGGGAAGGAATTCCCAGTGAACTCTTCTAGAGTTCATCACACTCCAGTGAGACTAACATGTTTGTCTATTTTAAATTCCTAAATTTTTTATCTCCTGATTTGGACAATTTGCTCTGAACTCTGAAAGCATAATATTACATAGCTTTATGATGATGATTCAGCTGTAGAATAGATTGAGGATGGTCAGACTTCCCTGTTACAAAAAAAATAGAGTGGTCAACTACTGCTAAAAGGGAAAAAAATCAATTTTTCTTTCCTCCTTCCCAATTCTCTGCTCCATTCAGTGGAGCCAAACTGACTTCACAACAAGCCAGTTCAAGGAGCAATGGAGCCCTCCCCCATTTTTCCCATCACCCAGGTGCAATCAGCTGTCCACTGGCTTATTTTGCTGAACAAGCTTGCTAGGGAAGCAGACAAGTAATGGTGCAACGAAAAGAGTAGGAACATACAGCTAGGAGGGTCAGGTTGAAAATCCCATGCTTTTCAGCAGATATAATTAGATTGTTTAGTTCCACCATGAAATTACATTCTTAGAATTACATTGCTTCATCTTGCTGTTAAATAGGTAAAGAAAATAAAAGCACCACCTTTTAGGATTATTAATACACAATATAGTACCACACTAGATTTAAGTGAAAATTTAGGGATTTGCTTTTTCCACAAGACATTTGAAAAGTGCAGAATACCACTTTTGTGCAAATATCTACACTCACTGTAATGACTTCTGACCAAAAAATTATATATAAAAATGTAAGTGTAAGTGAATTAATGTAAGTTAGCATAGTAACAGTTCTGCTTTACTTGGCACAGGTTTCGATACAATCAACAGTACATTCAAATCCTGATCCTTACTGTTGTCTTTAAAAGTAAGTGCCCATGCATGATGGCAAATTAATCAAATTTGACTACTTATTTTTTAAGGTCTTTCAGGATACACAGGTGTGTTAGCAGATGTGTGGCATGCTTAAATATTCCATAGCACCTGAGTACAAATATTACTATTATATTTGTTTTCAACAAGGCTGGAAAAGACCTCAGAGATCATCAAGTCCACCCTGTCATCCAACACCTCATGATTAACTAAACCATGGCTTCAAGTGCCACATCCAATCCTTTTTTGAACACCTCTAGGGATGGTAACTCTACCACCTCCCTGGGCAGGATATTCAAATGGCCAACAACTCTTTCTGTGAAGAACTTTCTTCTCACCTTGAGCCTAAACTTCCCCTGGTGCAGCTTGAGACTCTGTCCTCTTGTTCTGGTGCCAGTTGCCTGGGAGAAGAGACCAACCCACTCCTGGCTACAACCTCCCTTCAGGTAGTTGTAGATGGCAATACATCTGAGCCTCCTCTTCTCCAGATTAAACAATCCCAGCTCCCTCAGCCTCTCCTCATAGGGCTTGTGCTTGAGGCCTCTCACCAGCCTCATTGACCTTCTCTGGTCATGTTCAAGTGTCTCAATGTCCTTCTTAAATTAAGGGGCCCAGAACTGGACACAGTACTCAAGGTGTGACCTAACCAGTGCAGAGTACAGGGGCAGAATGACTTCCCTGCTCCTAATGGCCACACTATTTCTCATGCAGGCCAGGATACCATTGGCTTTTTTGGCCACCTGGGCACACTGCTGGCTCATGTTCAGCCAGCTTTCAACTGGTACCCACAGGTCCCTTTCTGCCTGACTGCTCTCCAGCCGTTCCAACCCCAGCTTGTAGCTCTGCATGGAGTTGTTGTGGCAAAAGTGCAGCACCCAGCACTTGGACTTGTTAAATGACATCCTGTTGGACTCTGCCTATCTGTCCAGCCTGTCAAGGTCCCTCTGGAGAGCCCTTCTACCCTTCAACAGATCAACACCTGCTCCCAACTTGGTGTCATCTGCAAACTTACTAATGGTGGGCTCAATCCCCTCATCTAGATCATCAATAAAGATATTGAATAGGTTTGGGCCCAACACTGATCCCTGGGGGACACCACTAGTGACTGGCTGCCAGCTGGATGTGGCACCATTCACCACTACTCTGTCCCCATTAGTTGCATATCCATGGTAAGTCATATTCCTATTACAATTTTTGATACTAATTACCAAGTATCCAAAAATACATGTATGGATTCTTTGGTATCTCATTTATCTCTTAAGAATTTGTTTTTCCAGATAAATTTTAACACAAATTTCTTTTCCACAAGAGTCAGGGGGTTTTCCTTCTTGTTTCTGAATTTTAAGACAAATTAAGACAGTTTTCCTACAGATTCTTAGAACAACTGAATGATTCCTTCTGCACTCTCTCATCAGCCCACTCATACACAAGCCTCCACTAACCAAGAAAACAAAAGAATTAGCGGTACTTGTACCAAAGGACACACATGCAATACCACTGACAAGGAGATAAAAACAATAGGTCCAGCTGCACAAGCTGTTAGCATAGGACATATCTGTCATAATTATGCCATACATCTTAATGATACCTGGTCTCATTTAACTAATAACAACACCCAGTGGGATATAATATGTTCTGAAACTGGTATATGCTCTATGAGACATACTGTATGAGTCACTAGTGATGGCATCTGGACCACTGATCTCTGGTAGGTCAACAACATCTATACACATTGGGACCACTGATTGTTTGTCCTCTTTGGAGGAAACAAACTTTTTGCCCCTGCCTTCTGTTCTCCAGTTGGAAGAATTGAATGTGCCACTACAAGCGATACTGAATATGGAACTACAATACTGACTTGATGTTGCAGATCACAGAACACATCTGGTTGGAAGAGACCTCAGAGACCATCATACTATGCTTTGACCCAGTACTGAAGGGTCAACACTAAACCAGGTCTACATGTTGCCTCGCCTCCTTTCAGTAAAGAAGTATTTCATAGTATATAGCCTAAACATCCCCTGGTACCACTTGTAACCACTTCTTCTACTCCTGTTGCTTGTCACCAAGGAAAAGAGGCTGTCCCACTCCTCACTCCAACCTCCCTCCAGATAGGTGTAGAGTGTGATAAGGTCCCCCCTCACCCTTCTCCTCTCTAGACTTAACAATCCCAGCTCCTTCAGATGTTCTGCATAGGTCATGTGCTCCAGACCCTTCACGAGCCTCACTGCCCTTCTCTGGACATGCTCCAGCACCTCCATATCCTTCCTATTGTGAGGGGCCCAGAACTGAATATAATACTTGAGATGTGGCCTCACCAACACTGAGTACATTGGTTCCTGATAGCCACAGTGTTTCTAATGCAAGTCAGGATGCCACTGGCTTTCTTGGCCACCCAGGCACTCTGCTGAGTCATGTTCAGTCAAATATCAACCAACATCCCCAGGTCCCTCTCCAAGGCACAGCTTTCCAGCTACATATCTCCAAGTCTGTAACTCACCAAGTACAGAACCTGGCACTTGACCTTGTCGAGCTTCACACAATTAGCCTTGGCCCATGGGTCTCACCTCTTGAGATCTCGTTATAAAGTTTCTCTACCCTCTAGCAGATTCACACAGCCACCAGCTTGGCGTCATCTGCAAACTTACTGAGGGTGCACTCAATCCCCTTATCCAGATAATTGATAAAGACATCCAAGAGGACAGGCCCCAGTACTGAACCCTGAGGGATGTCACTAGTGACTGCACACCAGTCAGATTTAACTCCATTCACCACCATTCTTTGATGATCAGATGTCTGATTGCTATTACATATAAATGGACTATGTAGATGTTTGAGTCTAACTAATGATATTTGTTGTGTTCACATACTAAATGTAACTTGAGATCTTAATGAACATCCTACAAAACATGTTGCCAAAGGCAGCAGAGAACTAAGGGACACTATGGAGGTGGGGTGGTTGAATAACCTTTTTCCATAGTTTAGTTTCCCCTTTAACGATTTGATTATAAAGTTTATTCCAATTGGTATTGATAATTGCCCTTGTGACTACTGTGTTTTGTGCTTTATTGTAGTAAGTCTATGCTAGGCCAAATATTGATCCATCAGGTGCACACAATATCTGATTGGACATAAATGGAAAGGCATCTGGGTATTGAGAAAGAGAAGTACAGTATAAGGGATACTCACAATTTGATACTGTACGAGCACCATTCCATATTGAGTGACCATATTCATTGGGTGATTGATGTGGGCTAACTGCCTAGCTTACCATGGGACCAACTTAATTTAATGCACTCCAGAACCAAGGTCACTTACAACCAAGAGATGTTTTTGTTACCTCAGGAAATGGAGATCCACCGAGCTGGCCTGCCAAATGGCTGAAAGAAGGAATTTTGGGATGATAAGATGGCCCAGTTTCAGGTAAAACTTATGAAAGAAGGCTAAAACAACAAAAACATGCAGATTCAAAACAGATTTTGGAGTCTAATATTAAAATTGCAGTTATTAGGTGCTATAAAGTTGACACCCCTTAGTATGATAAGGGAGTATGAGCTAATCAGTCATATGTTTCTCCTCTCTCCACCCAAATCATGTCAAATGTCACCTCCAAGGCAGGAACAGCTAAGGTAAGGGTATGAAGAAAAAAAACAAAACAAAACAACAACCAATCATGAAGGGAAAACCTCCGGCTAAGACTGCATTTAGCAGACAGGGGCAGTCAATGCAATGTGCTCCTTTTGCATCATCCAAGACCAGGATTCCTTCTTGGTAACAATCACACACTCAACATACAGCTCGAGGCTTGCTGCATTTCTACCATATATTAACATTACTGTAAAAATTGCATCTCCAGCTTTGCTGGATGCTTCCTGGGATTTATTAACTTGAGCTCAGTCACTTGCAGTTAGTGCATTTATCACCCAGAATCCTGAATACATTGTATCTGTCCCTTTACTAAATTAAGTCGATTCATTATTTTAACTTTCTGAAGCTGTGTCAGTGCAAGTCCTTATTGGGGCACTGGGGTGGGGGGGGAAAAGGCATTATTTTTTCCAAACAGTTTGGGTAAGAGTGCTGGGGCTCTGTGACAAGCAGATGTCAGGATGTTACCCAAAACATGACAGTGCTGACATAACTTAAGGTTATCAGCATCTGGCAGCATGTCTTTATAACTCAAGTGTTTCCCATATCCTTGCCCTTTTAAATGATTACTGCACCACCAGTTTGAGTGCTACACAAGCATTCTATACTCTCAGCACTTTTACATTTCCCAATTGCAAAGATTACTTTGAAGGGGAATAACACAACCTGATAGATGCTCTGATGGAACAAAAATTTTTTAAACTCATTCAGGTTGTATGACAGGTATTTCGTGCCTAGAGCAGCACTGTGATCCATTTGTCCAGATTCTACAGACAGCTGGGCCCATACTGAAACATAAGGTTATTTCTATTTTGTTGAACTATCTACAGACTAATAAACAAATTGCAGAAAATAACTGTAAAAAAGCTTCGTGCATGAATAAGACAACATTCAAGATATTAATAGAGAGTGTGAGCAAATCAAACAGGCTAGTTTTTCAGCTCCTGTTAACTGGCATAGCAACACGGAGCAGGCGGTAACTTGTGATACACTGGTAATTGTGTCTGAGCCCACACAAAGATTTTACTCTACTTTTCTAGTCAGCTTCTGCATTATTAAGAGGAGAACCCAAATACTACTTGGATGTTACTTAAACAACTGCACACTCTTCATTAGGAAGCAACTCTCCACTGTACAACATAAATTTTTGAACTCTCATGAATGTAACAGCTTTCAGTGTATTATGTTATTTGCGTGTTTACCCTGCATTGAAATACTAAAACACTTTGACTGGGATCCTTGAGGTTTTTGTACTTCTACAAATAAGGTGTCCTAGAAAGGACTACAATATGACAAACAGTACTGATCCCTAGAATCTTCAACAGAAAAGCAACAGTGACATAATTACTTAACATAAGGTACCACAAATGGAAATTAATTTTTTTCCCTTTTATAAACTCTCCCAAACAAGCAAACTAAGAATTTATGAATAATGACCACCTAACTTCCTTTAAAATACTACAGTTTGCTCCACAATAACATATGCATCTGCTATTTTATTATTAGATATGTCTAAACTAACACAGTCACATTTTCTGGTAATCTGTCTTTTCAAAATATACTATTTTCTGACACATTGAAGTAAATACTAATCCAGTCATCTTTTTAAAAAAACAACAACAAAAAAAGTAGCATGAATTTAATTGCTCAACTCCTACTATGCAATGTCACTGCTCCTCTGGAGAGTCAACAAATCCTAAATGCTTTACAAGTCTCAAATATGCTACATATTCTAGTCTCAATCCTGTATTAAAGTCCAAGAAACAGGTTTGGTGTTCAATACATTTACAGCAATTCAGGAGGAAAACAGAGGCAGTAATGAGTCAAAGAAACCTGAGCACTGTTCCAAAACTCTCCCTTACACAGCAATCCATCCTCCATCAACAACATTGCTACAGAAGTTCTGAAAAGACTTACAGGACCGATCACAAAAAATGCTGACAATCTTGAAGACCATCAAAACTCTAATTTGCAATTTAAGAATTGCATCTTGGCAGGAGAATTTGCTCCTCCATAACAGACTCAAGAAATAATGCCAAATACATGTTGGGATTAATTTTTAAATTGTTCAGTGTTTTCATCATCTTTCTGTTACCTGACCTACATGTTTATCACTAAACTGGCAAAGGTGGTCTACATCGCATATTCTGAAAGATTTAATTCGTGTCAGGAAGAGCAGGTTAACATACTACAACTTCAGGTTTGCCTTCTCTCAAGTATCTGGAGTACTTCCCCCCATTTTTCTCCACCACAAAATCCCCTCCCAGTTGATTCCTCATGCACTTACGCATACTTATGACAGAGTAACTGCCTTCTTTTAACTGCTCTATTTTAACTTGCCTCCATTTAAGTCAAAGATTGTGATACAAAATGCCAAAGTTTCCATAATAATAGTATAATACAAAAGTGGTGGAAAAGACTTAAATTAGGACAATTGTGTATAACAAACCCCCCCCAAAAAAAAAAAAAACCAACCCAAAAAAAACCCCACCACACAAAAATAAACACAAGACCTCAGCCAAGGTACAGCTCTGTAGTGATGCATGACAGCACCACACTGAATGACTGCATGCACTAAAACTTTTTCTGTATCAGCTGGTCTAAAATGATACCAGTTTTCTCCAGACGCCTTGCCATTCCTGTATCTTTATATCAGGATACACAACTACCAAGGGAATAAACACAAAACTGAAATGTTCATACACAACTACACTATCTTCCCTGAAGTCAAAATACCCCAGACCTACCTGAGGCTAAACAGCTGCTTTTCAGTAACTCCAGTGAAGCTCATGCCATGCAGTTTCTCACAGATAAAGATACTTTGCTTAAGGAACACCAGAATTGTAACTGCCTTTATAGAAACATTACATATCAAGCTATCTGGTTGCAAGAGGTTTTGTTTGATTTGTGGTTGTTTTTCCCCCCTACTTTATCTCAGCTTCCTTTATTTCGAGAAAATAACTTTTCTGTATTATCTTACAGCTTTGGAGATTTTTGTCATGAGAAAAAAATATTATTCTTTCCCTCTCCTTGAAGATTACTTCACAGATTAAGAAAGTTGGTGTGGTTTTTTTGGCACCTCACCAAGGCAGACATTTGTCGAGTTTTTAATATACCTTCGCACAATGGTTCAATGTCTTTAAGGAGGAACAGGAATCTTCAACCTAACCAGATCCATTTAGTCATATAAAATAAAATAAAAATAAAATAAAATTAAAATAAAAATCAATACCTCTTCAAAAGACAGAGCTTCCATGCAAGGACAACTGCTTAAAAATTTAATTGCTATTTTACCTCACAAATGAGGAAAAAACATACATAGTAGATTAAGCAATTCAATCTTCATTTACACCAAACCCCGCCCTCCCCCTCCCTCTTCCTCCCCCCCTCCCTCTTCCTCCCCCCTTTAAGGTAACATTTAAACTGTATCCAACAAAGGAAAATATAAATCTGATGTTTAGAGATGAACTTTTCAAACATGTGCTAACTCAAGCAGCCTTCACACTAGCTTTCCTAATGCCTTTTTTTCTTGCTGAAAAAAAACCAAAACAACCACCAACCAACCACATATTAGAATTGCTTAGATGTAACAAATACACAGATTTATCATTCTAACAAAGTAATCAAAAGCACTATCTCACTTTCAATGGCAAACTGTATTTACATGTAAAATGAAATTGCATTAAGAGGCAGGTGGCATTTTAGAATAGCTTTATTAAATGAAGCTAGATGAGCTGTTCTCACATCAAAAGTTTAACACCACGCACTTCAAAAAACACTGAAGTTTCAAAACTAGCAGATGTGATCCTCACTTACTGAGGGACAGAATCCTTTCCTGCTTTTCACATCCACCTTCTGAATACTCGTTATTGAACTACCTGAAGAAAATGGCAAAGAAACATTTTTTTTAACAAAAACACCTACACCAGAACAAGCTTTCGCCCCAGCTCAGAATACTTGGGGTGAAGAGGCAAGTTATTAAGTGGCAAGAATGACTCAATTGCAGACACAGAGGTAGCCCAAATCTTGTTCAAGCACCAAATATCTACTTGGTATAATCTTTATTTCTTCTTTGATCCTGAACTACTCAAACCTCTAACACAAAGACTGCACCCAGTAAGAAGACAACAAAGTATTTCACTGGATGGTGGTGTGGAGGAGAAGATGCAACAACTTTCATTTGTCAAGAAAGCCATAACATCTAACAAATCCCTCTTGAGTGCTAGTGTGTCTGACTCACCCAATTTAGCCACAGACATTTCCCTCTAGTGCTAGAATATTCAGGAGTCATCACATCTCTTCACAACACACTGCTTCCTTAAGGGCACCAGAATCAGAAATGCAACAAAAGCTGCTTCCCAGCTGTTGATGTACTACATTGCTCAAAGCCTACAAAACTCATTACAACCCACCGCAGTTCTCCGGTCAATATAATAGCAAAACAAAAGATAGATGGTTACAAAAAGTAAGAAAAAAGCGCTACAAGAAGACTTGGCAATAAGGCAACATTGTCTCTCCCCTTTGCAGACACAACATAGCAAAGACAGTAACTAACACAGTACATGTAACAACTCTGTTGTAGGCCTAGCTTCAGCCAGTGAAGAAAGAGAAGGCGTAACACAATGAAATGGAATGAGGAGAAAACTAATTCTGAGTTCTGAGCTTTAACCCGGGTGCAGACAGGCAACTAAAGCATTCTAAAGGATTTAGAGGTAGGAACTTCAACCACCTACTCCAGATTTTGAAGCTAGTAAAGTGATAATAAACAGTAATAATGAAAATAAAGGAGAATTATTTACACTAGCACATAGATCTGATTTTAATTATTTTTGTTTCAGGTCACATTAACACTCATCATATAGTAACTTTAAGCAAGTATTTCCTAGAACTGAAACCTATCCCTTCCACAAGGGGCAGGAAAATGGAAGGAGTGTTTAAAATCTTAAATTATTATCAGGAGTCTCACCTTTCATTTATTAGTTCATGTAGCTCTTAGGGTTAAGTAGAAAGACTTGGAAACAATGAAAGAAGCAAATGATGCTTGTTTGAAACACTCTTCCACAGCTTTTGTGGGCATTACCATCCTATCAGAACCAACACACTTTGCAGTGTTACTTAATGACTTCATCATCACTATGAAAGGCACAGTGATCACTTTTTTTTTTTTTTTTTTTTTAGAAAAAAAGTACTGTTACTGCACTAGTACAGTATTTTCTGTAGTCCCTAAACACAAAGGCTGAAGATACTAATTAATACTTCCGTCAAAAGTTTTTCTAGTGTTAGAAAATGTTGTTATGTTTCAGCAATGAAAATTCCTCTCCTTAGAGATCCCTATTTTTTACCTCTTAATACAGCTTAATGCTCTTGCAGGTTGTCTTGGTTTAAAGAGAGGACAGAATACTCTTACTTCTGAAGGAAGTAAAATAAAGGGACGCCTGCTGAATTGGAGAGAAATAAAAAAATTGTATTAAAAAATATAGAGGAAAATACAGAATACATGAATCTTTAAAACCTCATACATATACAGGATACATGAAAATCCCCAAAAACCTTCCCCCAGCCAGCCTAACCTCAGTTGCTCCTTTTTTCCTCCCACCTGGGGTTTAACATATGCCCCAAGGCTCTTTCTTCTCTCCCATTGCTAGACTGGATTCAGGCTGGCCAGGCCGAAAACTGCCTTCCCTTGGCTACTGGCATTAAACCTAAACAGGCCAAGATTGCTCAGTAAGAATTAGTTTGGCCTTGAAGGCCACAGACAAGACTGGAACCACCTTCCTCCCCCACCAGATAAGGTAGCTCACTGCATCCAGGGAGAAGAAAAGGAAGAAAGAGAAAGACAATAACTTTGCAGCCATATTTATAGAGATGCAGGATATATGGGAGGAAATACAAATATTACATGGTCTGGTACACCTCCTGGACTCTGTACCTTCTGAAGGACTGCAGCCTTGTGGCTTTTCTAAGGGCAACCAATTCAAACTGGGACACAGGTGTCCCTTGGAAATTATCCACCAAAAGTAATTAAAAACAATCAAAACTCTACCTTCTGCCAACTATTAGAGCAGGGAGACACAGCTGAATTAAAAGTGAAAATCAAAATCAGTAACCAGACAAAAACCAAACAAACTAGCACATTTGATAAATCAGAAGTTATCTTGGTTTATTTTCAGTAATATAACACTAAATGATTTTCCCAATAAATGTTTTCAATATATGTACTTGTGTGTGTTTTCATCACTGGTAGTTATGCCTATTTACCAGCTAAGCATTGCTAGTCACACTTCTTTAATTTCCATAACAGGTAGCAGAAAATACAGATGATGTATTGTTTGTTTCCATTTATTCTTGGTTCATCTTGCTTTTAAAAGTAAAAGTAGGTATCACCTGATGCTTGTATGATGTTCTCATTAAGAGAACACTCTATGGTAAATTCTCTAACACATGAAGCATGTTTTGCACAATTGTAGGCAAATCTCACCTAGTTAGGTGAGCCAATGAACAAGCATGACTTTTAAATAACAATCAAAGCTAAAGTTCTACACTGAACTCTTTACTAAAAGGTGACCATCAGGTTATGTATATTGCATTTCCTAGTTTGGAACAAAGAAAATTAAGTTTTAAGCATTTCTCCATTTTCACAACTAGACTTATGTTACCCTTCAATTGTTTAACACAGTCTTAAGAAACTACTAACAGTATGAAATACATCACTAGCTAGTGATTCCAACACACTAGTAAAAAGCCTTTAAAAAAAAAAAAAATCAAAGCCATTTCAAAGCAATTTACAAGCAAATAGTAAGTACTTGCATATCCAGCAGATCTATGGCAAGCAAATTAAAACCAGATGGCTGAAACTATTAGTGTCCCTAGCACTGTCCCTCTCATCCTCAAGGTCAGTATATGATATCTACTTGTGAACCATCACCTGAACTGCCACTTTTTTCAGCCTGGCACACTAAGCCAATTACTAGCCACTGCTCCATCCATTTTGCTACCACTACAATATTGCTCTTCTGTATGCCAGTGTTCTGCAGCTGACATGGAACAGGCTTTCCTTTAGCAACTGGCTCAGAAGTCCTGTCTTCAGCATTTAAAATGCAATTGAGAGAAAGAAACAACACCCTACTGTTTTATTAAAAAAATGAAAAAATTTTAAGTAAAATCAACTATTTTTCTACATCCACTCCAACTTAGTTTTTACTGCTATAGAGAAAAGTTTGATTGTTTTCAATTGTAGGAAACTGTTGACTCCCTGTAATTTCACCTCCATTACACTGAAGAACATGTTCCATTAAAAATGCCCCTTCAGTGATTTTCACACTTCATTCTGCAGTTTTCTATATGCTCTGTAAAACTTTCAATTACTTGGTCCAACTTATGTGGTAAAAATACTAATTCTGAAGATTTATCCAAAGATCACAATAGAAAAAGTTCATATAATATTGCAGGAAGGAAAGGAAAAGAATTTTAGCTTTTCTACTTAAACTGTTCCCATATCTGAAGTGTTTCATTTCAAGTGGAACATCCAGAAACTTGCTCATTTTTTAATATACCTTTCCATGCTGCCATTTGCTTAAAATGAAAACAAAGGGGGAAAACCCAAACAACAACAAAAAATACCAACATAAAATACAGTAGACCTGCATAAATAGTTCACTATCAGAACACACAGGATTTCTTCACCCCAGTAATGCTATTCCCATTCTTTTTCAATAGCTCAAAGGTGCAAATACAACAGAAAAACGAGTTTGGTATTATGCACTTCAATAAGACTTCTTCGAGGCATATGCTTTATGGAGATAGGAACTTTAATTAAAGATGCAGCTATCTCACCATCTATCAAGACATATTGTCTTCTGCTTAAACATTTAAGACATTATCCTCAACTGAACTTTATACTGAAAGGCAAGTTATTGACTGGCCGAACCAGACCCCTTCAGGTCATCTTTATTCCTCCTTCCTCAGATCTTACCGAAATCAGAGAACATCCACTACTATTACAGACGAAGAGTATCCCTCTGCACTGTAAGTCATGGTTAATGCTCTCAAAGGACTTTAGAAAAGCTCAAAATAATTTACCATTTCCAGAGTCAGTTATGACTTGCACCTTTTCAATTGTTACAACTTTGGACTAACCCACGAAAGCCTTAAAAATCCCTCTTCTTCGCCGTCTTACAGAGTTACAACTTTTAGAAAACAATTCCAAGATACAATAGCAAGCACACAGCTCCAGCCCCCTGAATGTCTCTGAAAGTCTCCTCGCTGCCCATCTCTGAAACTTAGGAACTTCAGGTATTGTTTTGTTCAGACAGTTGGGAAAGAAGCCCCTTTTGGTAGCCTGCAAAGACTATGCCCTAGCATTACAAGGCAGTAACAGCGACGTTTACGGGACGAGAGCCAGACCACATCTTATTTACAGGACAGTAACTACAAAACAGCCCTACTGACCCACCCAAGGCAGAAATTTCCTACCTGTTTGCTCACAGACATACCTTATCCCTGCAGGACCGAGCACCCTGAGGAGCCCTCACACGGCTGCAAGCTCTCCTCCTGTAAGGCCCATCCCAACCGTAAGCCCCATCTGTCTTCTTCTCCCCCAACTCTACACCCCGTGCCCACCGAGCGGCCATACAGCGCTTCCCCTCTCACTGCAGCCGTCAAGTTTCTTTCTGGTTTAAAAGCCAGCCCGCCCTCTTCACACAAGATAAGAAAGAAAGAAAAAACAAACAAACAATAAACAAGCAAAACACAACAGAACATAACCTCAAAACTTACCACCCACGTCAGTCCCCCGCTGCCGCCACCGCCTCCTCCAGACTTTGCCATTTTCTGTCCGTTTCTCCTCCGACGAGGCGAGGGAGCAGGGAGCCACCCGAGCAGGCCGGCACCGACACAGAACCTCGCCGCGCAGCACGGCGCGCCCGCCCTTCGCGCGCCGCCTCGGCCCTTCAGGCGTCGCGCGGGCCCAGGAGCCCCCGCTGCCCCTTGCCCGCCTTTACACAACCACCCCAACAGCCAGATCCCCCTGCTCCTTTCAGCCTGGCTTCTAGTTCATGCTGAGAAGCACAGCTGAAGCGAAGGAAAATAACCCACCAGGATGGGAGAGTTGCGACGACGGTTTCCGTGGCCGCCTGAAGCCCCGCGGAGAAGGGAAATCTTCTTGCCAAGGAGGCTGGAGGAAGGAAGGGCAGCTAGGGGGCTGCGCCGCCCGCACAAAGCGCCCTTCCGCCGCCGCGCTCAAACTCGAGGCCGGGAGGCAGCGGCCGGGCGCGGCTGGGCCTGCGGCTCTCGCTAGTTTAAAGGGACTGCTGGTCCCTCCACCTCACGGCGGCAACAACAGCCGCCACTATCGCCACCGTAGCACTGCCTCCCTTCCTTTTTCTCCTCTCCTCCTCCTTACTCCCAGGCCCACCCCCGCAGCCACAAAGGCCCAGAAAACAGATTAATAATAAAATCTCTTCTACGTTCCCTCCCCCGCCCGCGTCTTCTCGCCCCGCGCGCGTGCACCCGCACGACAGTGCACGCGCAGACCCCGCCCCCGCACTCTCGCGCCTCCTGCCGATAGCCGGAGCCGGCCCAGCCCTTTTTCTTTTCCTCTTTCCACCGCGTGACGGTGCCCGACGCCGGTGTCCGGTGCCGATCCCCCGCCTCCTTCCCACCCCACAAACTGCTATCGTCGGGACGTCGCGCTCAGACAATAAGTGCGCTGCCCCGGTCCGGCATCCGCGTCGCGGCCGCCTCCAAACGCCACCGGCCCGGGCCTCCCAGCCCTCCCCCGCCCTGCCCCCGAGCCAATCACACTCCGGAGACGGGCAGGTTTGCGAGGCACGCCGACGAATCGGAGGAGTGAACGGAGCGACCTCGTCACACGTCACTACGGGTGGCAACGGGGAGGGAGCCGTGCCGCCGCGCGGGGGCGCTGCGGCGCGGAAAAGGGGCGGTGCGAGGTTAGGCTTAATGGTTGCAGCGGGGCGGGCTGATACTGCGTCCTCCGTGAGCCCACCTTCCCCTTCTGGCCCCGCAAGGCAGGGAAGCGAAACCTGGCTTTCCCGCCAGGTCACAGGGAAGTGTTTTGCGGGCACGTCTGTCCGCTTTTCCCGTTCTGCGAGGTAAATGCTGAGATGCGCAGGTGAAGAAGGGGTGATGCAGTAGGTAGGACAGGCGCTTGGTAATACGGTTCTCAGCTACTCCCTTACCACCACCTCTATAACTGATCCCTACTGTCACTGCGACCAGCAACAATTGCAATAGGATTGAAGTCCTGATGCTCCAGGCAGGAGAGTGTTTATGAACCGCTGCCCTCTTCTGGATCGTGGTAATCAGCCTCAGGAGCTCTTCAGCGCAGAAATCTCACACAGCTTCTTCATTCTGCTACTTTTGCTTTGGAACATCGCTGTGCTGAGTCTTCATCTGGTCAGTGATACATTGCCTTATCATAGGGTCACGTAAAAGAGCACTCTTCTGCACACAGTGCGCAGCGCTGTGCTAAAATATTTGCCATTTAAAAGAACATATCCTGTGGTGTAACTTAACACTTACTTTCTAAGCCTAAAATTCAGGTTATTTTAGATACAAGCATGAAAAATATTTACAGTTTCAGATTCTTCCCATCATAAATAAGGCATACAGGACATTCGGTATTATGGTTATAGAATTTTGAGAGGCTTCAAAAATGTTGCGCAACATGCAGCTTCTTGATTATTAATTTTGCTGTGCAAGATGTAGAAGACCTCCCTAGTCCAGTCTTTTCCACTCCTTCCATCACTCCCAATGTAACATCACAAAAGCAGGGATTAGTAAGAGCACTGCATCTGAGTTAGTAGACAAAATGGTACTTGAAGAGAATAATTGCATCTGAGTGGTGATAATGTCTAAAGGGTTTTCCTTGTGCAAAATTGCATTCCTAAAAAGTAAAGGGACTGGAAACAGAGCAGCCACCTTTGAGGATTTAGTTGTAGTGTGCAATTATGCCTCAAGGGAAGGATAAGATGAAATTCTAGTTCAGATAGCTTATTTACTATAATTTTGATCAGCTTCTTAGACAACATCAAAGTAAAGTAGTATCTAAGTGCTGCACAGGGATTACAGAAACTAATGGAATGCACCTAGTTACGTATTCCAACACAGTTTTATTGCAGCTGCAGGTACCTCTGAGCTGCAGGCTATTTTATTCTACTTTGTCAAGATAAGAAAGAGCATTTCATGCAGAACAAGAATAAAGTAGCTTTGCAAGGTTCTGCCTAGTGCTTCAGTTTGGGCCTTACGTATTAGAATAGGATTGTTTTTTCCAGCTCCCAAATCTTTTGTAGTATCTGTTAAAATGAATAACGTACAACAAACTAGTCCTAGAACAACAGTCCTGGTTCATGATAGTGCAAAGTTTTGGCAGTGGTAGAGCACCATCAATGTATGCAGCAGAACTAGAACAAGTCCCAAACATCAGGGCACTATGTTCTCATCAGGTGCAGCTGTTTAGTAGATAGGCTGTAGGAAGTGTGCCTTTTGTAATCATTTATCCCGAGCCAAGCAGCACATAGGGATCTTGCTTGAAGACAATCCACTCAATACTGGAGAAAGATGGAGTTTCTTTCTCTTGGCAGCTGGTGATCTCTGAATGTACATGGTCAGATACGTTCAGGCTATGTGTGATGCTGGGATAAACAGGAAGAAAGGCAGACATTTTCTTTGGTCTTCCTTGAAATTATTCTAAGGTATTTTTCTCTCTTTTTTTTTTTTTTTTAAATTCTTCTTATATACTACTCTACCTGCATGGCAAGTTACTGACACTGTTTATATTGGTTTTATCCTTTATACTTATCTGTGTATATTGAGTGGTTGCATTCCAGGCCGCATAGGGTTGTGTGTACAAAATTCTTACGAAACTACAAGTAGTTGCTTTCGTGGAGCTCAGAGGTGAAGTAGTAAACCAGACTGCTCAGCACATTGCAAGGGATCCCTGCTGACATAAACACAGAATTAGATTTAAGAATTAATAACATTTAAGCACTATAACATTTTGATGGGAGTGGTCTGTCTTGGGTGGATGCCACCTGCCCTAATCATGTACTACCAGTTTATGCCAAATACTTTACACTTATGTTGTGACATTAAATTAATTGCCTGTTTCAGTTCTTTGGAGACGTATTCATTCTTGTGGTTGGATATCATAATACAAAGAGAAATACCCTACAGATTTTCCCAACAATTGTCTACTTAAACTAATTTCATTACTGGTTTTAGTGAGCAAACTATGTATCACAATACGTTGTGTTTAAATATTTTAGCTGTAAGAAGCTGTGTGTGTGATCTTCAATCATTTCTGTACCCAGAATGTACAAACTTCCCATTTATTGTAGGTTTACTCACTGTATAATAAAATCTTTTCTCTCTGGCTTTTCTCAATCAGACTTCAATCAGGAAACTTGCCTGTTTGTGTGTCTATCTACATTTATCTACTCTGACAGCTTACTCAGATACAACGACTTACCTAAATGAGTGAACATAGCTCTCTCTTGCAAACTACACAGGAACAAGTGTGATTTGCAATTTTCATCTAAAATATCATGAAACTAAGTTGATACCAATCACACTATACATTTCACATGGTATATAGTTGTAATAACATAGAAACATTGCATATTTAAGATCAGATATTTACATTTGCAAAAAAAATTACCATATTCTACTGCATTTTAAAATTTCATCACAATTCATTAACATAATTGTGAAATAACTGAAAATATTGCCTGTGGCAGCATATTAGGACAGTTATCACCATAGTTTTACTGCATGGTTGCGAGTGACTTTCAGGCCGTGGTCCCAAGGCATTTAAGAAAAGTGCACCCATTGCTGGATCATCTACAGATGTAGACATAGCCGAGTCAGGCATGGTTACACAAGTGTATTTCAAACAACTTTGCTAAAATACCCAGGCACACCCTGGAAGTTTTATGGGTGCATAGTGCCAGTGAACTGTCTCACACTCCATCAGCTGTGTCCAGGACTTATCCACCTGCCTGATGTATCCTTGGCGTGTTTGGCAGTGCCTGTGCCTGGAGTCAGACTGTTCCACAGCCAATCTCTAGGAAAACACCAGGTCATTTCCATGTTAATCCTCCAAGAACAGTGTGCCACTTTATGACAGTTTGTCACAGGGCTGGGATTGGTTAAATCCTGCTTGCCCTCCAGTTATTCCCCCATAACTAACCTGTTAATTACTGGGCCATCACCAAGGTTTGAAGAACTTTCCAGAATAGTAGGCTGTGAGTGCTGCTGGGGAAGCTGTCCAGCAGAAGCCCCAGGGTTAGTTGTGGGGTCCCATGCCTGAATTGCTGTGCTGACTCACCTGACTTTCTTTTGGAGCACACCATCTCCCCCACTGCAGGAGAGGCAGGTTTTCTTACTGACCATCAAGTTGACTTGCTTGGCCTCTCTTCTGGACTGTGCTTTCACTCCCACAGAACAGGGAAGACATGTCACTTTTTAGCATTGAATGTTTATGCGTTACTAGAAGTGCTTTAGTATCCAAGTCCATCTAAGTTGTTTCATTTGGTCTTAAACTATGGCACAGATCCACGGAGCAGCATAAACAGAGTTGCTGCTAATGCAGGAGTTGGTCATATATTTGTACTGAAATTCCTTGTCTAGGAGAAAGCTTTCTTGTGCAATGACCACATACAGCAAGAGAAGGTGCATGCAGAGATGAAACAAAGGGAGTTGGGTTGGCCCTGATTGGAGAAATTCTCAATATGAATAAATGCTTGGATGGGGCAGGGGCAAAGACAACAGATCTGTGCTGGACATACACAGCATAGAAATGACCATCAGCAGAGTTATACTGATCCAAGAGGCAGAATGCTGCAATCATTTGGATGCTTGGAACCAGGATAATTAGTGTGGAGAGTGCAAACAGTCAGCAAGGTTTTGGACATGACATAGCATTCAGAAAGTCTCTGCCTCCCTTGAGCTCAGGGTGATGAACACAGTGCAGCATACTAGGCTTTCCTCACGTGGTTACTTTTCCTGTGCATTAACCACATATCCTCTTTCTTCCTGTCCCTCCATCACAGGTCATCTGTAAAGGAGCTCTCTCTTTCCACAGGGGAATATCTTTCTGACTTAGATGTTTTGTTCATAGCAGTTCACCCAAGACTGTTCAGGAAAGAAAATGTGAATGGTGATCCATTTTAAACCAAGAAGCCTCTTTTTGCTCATTGAAGGTCCTCATTGCCAGCGTATTTCTCCATCCTTACAGACAAAAGTCTATAATGGATTCAGAGTGAGTACCAATTCCTAACAGCAGAAAGTCATGTCTACTCATTCATGGGGTGACAGGAAGGCAAGAGAGTTGTTACCATACAAGGCACATGTGGACATGTGCTGGCGAGAAGTGATGACTGATGTAGCTAGCAGAGAAGCATCTAAAGAAGCGGCACCTTGCTCTTGGGAGCAAAAATTCAGCCACTTCATTATTTCTGTTAGGGTTAGCTTTAAGGTTAGGATTCTGACTGGAATCTGGATCAGGATCTGCATGTTCATTTCAGTTCTCATAACTGAGTTGTGTGGTTCTTGTAGTAATCCAAGGAGAAGAAAGTTTCAGGGAAGATCTGAGGCAAAGATCAACAAAAAAGAGATGAGTGAATGTTCTGTGAACATCCAGCTGAAAGAGGACAGGGAGCCGACACATGTGGGGGTATCATCTGAGCACAGAAAGTAGGAAAAACAAAAAAACAAAAAGGAACTACACAAAAAGTCTGGGTTATGAAGGGTCCAATCAGACACAGAATAGCAGAATCATCGACAGTCAGAGGGGTTTGAAGTTACCTGTCCAACACATTAATGAACAACCCCCTTGAGCAAATTTGTACTGGCAGCTTCAGTTTATACTTGGTGCTTTGAATCACTAGACCATGAGGTTTTCAACTTGGTAATAGATGCCTTAAAATTTACCATTCTATGTCCCACAGCACAGGAAATGTGCTTACTGTGTGCTTCTCACAATTGCAAAGCAGTTTAGAAGAGGAAGTTTATTCAATAATATTGTTTATGAGTATTCTTGTCTGACTGACTTAAGTTGTTTATCTTCCCAGTAACCTGTTTACCAAAAAGTAAGTTTGCTCAAACCATAGAACAGTTTGGGTTGGAAGTGACCTTGGAGACCATCTAGTCCAAACCCCCTGCTATGCAGAGACACCTTCTATGAGATGAGGTTACTCAAGGCCGCATCCAACCTGGCTTTGAGCACTTCAAGGCATGGTGCCCTCTCAACTCTGGGCAACCTTTTCTAGTCTCACCACACTCGCAGTTTAAAACCCTCTTTCAGTTTAAAACTACGCCTAGTCTTATCACTACACTCCCTGATAAAGTGTCCCGCTCCATATTTCCTAAAGGTCCTATTTTAAGTTCTGAAGTTTGTTTTAAGGTCCTCTTGGATCCTTCTCCAGGCTGAACAACTTCAGCTCTCTCAGCCTATCTTCATAGAAGAGGTGCCCCAGCCTGTGGGTCATCCTCATGGCCTTTCCCCCATAGACTTGCTTGAACAGTTTCATGTCTTTCTTATGCTGAGGGCCCCAGGACTGAACCCAGTGCTATGTCCTAGCATAATTTCCCAGAGGATTTTCTCCATGGTTTTGACAGGCACATAGGAGAAACTGACCTAACCCTGTAGTTCCCCTGGTCATCTTTTTTTCCCTTTTTAAAAAATGGAGACTGTTTCCCCTTTTCAGACTACATTATGCTTTTGAGGTTTATTTTTTTTCAGAAGTCTTTGAGAAAATAATTACAAAAAAACAGATGTATAATTGACCTTTAAAAAAAGGGGGGAACAGAAGGTCATACAGCTGAACAGGTAAACAGTGGTCTTACTGATAAACATTTGTGGTGGTTTGGCCCTGGCTAGGAGCCAGATGCCCAAGAAACCTGTTTTATCACTCCCCTTCTTAGATGGACAGGACAGAAGAGAAAACATAGCAAAAGCCAGCTACAAGATAGGAGCAATTTAATAATGATGATAAGCAAAGCAATTGACTTCATGGGAGCAAAAGCAGGGAGAGATGTTAGCCCCTGCTGCCCATCAGCAGGACGGTGGTTTGTCTCGGACAGATGCCATGGACAACTCCCCGAACACTGCCTTCTTTCTCTTTGTTCTTATATCTGATGTCATAAGGCATGGAATAGCCCTTTGGCCAGTCTGTGTCAGCTGGCCCAGCTCTGTCCCCTCAGCATACTCACTGGAGCAGGGGAATGTTGGAAAATTGCAGCCTGTGTACTTGGCTCAGCAGTAGCCAAACCACTGCTGTGTTATCAACAGCCAGCTCCAGCACTGCAAAGCACAGCCTGACTACCAGGAGCATCTCTTCTTTTCTGAGCACCTCAGAAAGCTGAGTCCTGATCACAGTATTTATTTCTTAGATTTAGGATTCCAGGCTGTCGCCTGTGAGGAATGAAAGTAATCTTTTGAATGATCTTGAATATATGTACTTTATGAATACTTAATGAATGAATTTTAATATCCTAGGAGAAAGTTTTTCATCTACATGATGTGTTACAAGTAGCATGGTTTGATATACATACACCTGGGGGTTTTTAACTTGGAAAAATACAACAGCAATAGTCCTCATTATATTAGACATTTCTTTTTGAAACCTACGGTCTACCTTGTAGTACAGTAAAATCTTCATCAGCACAGTTCTTTCAGCATGTTCCTACATTTCTTGCAAACTATGAAGCAAATAACATTTTTAAAAAAGTACTGTATGCTTTACTTTATTACCAGCCCCAAGCATGAAAAAAACCAGCATCTCTCCGTTTGCAAAAAAAAACCACTGTGATGTAATGATCAGACTCCAGTTTCCTTTAAACTAATGTTGCAAAGCACAACCTAGTGATACACTATCATGGAATTGTCAGGGTTGGAAGGGACCTCAAGGATCATCCAGTTCCTATCCCCCTGCTGTGGGCAGGGATGCCTCACATTCTATCAGGTTGCTCAGAGCCACATCCAGCCTGGCCTTAAAAGCCTCCCCACCAGTCCTATCACTCCCTGACACCCTAAAATGTTCCTCCCCAGCTTTCTTGTAGCCTCCACAGATACTGGAAGGCCACAACAAGGTCTCCTCAGATCCTTCTCCTCTCCAGACTGAACAGTCTGTCTCCATAGCAGAGGAGCTCCAGCCTTGTGGCCGTTCTCTGGACATGTTCCAGCACCTCCAGGTCCTTTTTGTAATAGGGGTTCCAGAACTGGATGCAGTACTCCAGGTGGGGTCTCACCAGAGTGAAGCAGAGGGGGAGAATTGCCTCCCTGGCCCAGCTGGATGTTAGGACTGTACTCTCACAGAACTAGAAAGAATACATTTTCTTGTACTGTGCCTTATAGTAAGCTCATGTCAAAATTTCTACAACAATTCTGTAGCAAGAGAGTAACAACTACCACAAATTCACTGTTTTCAGTTGGTTTGCTTTTACTGCTCTGTGTTATTACACATACCCTCTTTTGGTGGAAGATCTTATACCACAATGCCTTTGGAGAGCAGGAGTAGCTCTTTAAATTTATGGGGAAGTAATGTGTTTGCTTTTTCCTTGATTGTTAGTGCCGCTCATTTTTATTTCCAGCCACTCTTCTGAAACCTGACATTGGTCTGCTGAGTTTATTTCTCTCATGATTTGTGACAGGGAAGCATGTAAGATCCCTTTTTCACTTCACGTCTTACCCTCAGTTTATTGAACAGGTATCTGTGTCAAATAACTGTCTGTGAATTCCTCAGGCCTACATGTTTTTTTTTCAATTGCACAGTATTTTCTATAATTTCTCTCAAAATATTTCCTACTCAGTTCTCTGGGACATGAGCAGTGATGATGAACAAGTACACCAGCATCCGGACTCAGAACACAATGAAATGAACTTGAACTCACAGAAGAGCTGAAGAGATCAATTATCTGTGCATTGTTCTTTGCAATATTTAATTCCCAGAATAAAATGCAAACTTTTCCTCAGCTTTCTAAACTGAACTTCCATTCTCCCAAATAATGATAGCTACTCATTTTGAGTTGCTGTGCTACAAACCTTTCTTCTCTGATAGTTTTGTTACAGTACAGCAAAGCAGGAACTGTGCCAGTTCTCAGATTATCAAAGACAGTTACAGGCCATACAGGCAGGCACATTAATCAGCCCCTGGGCATACAGCACAAGGTACAGCAACCAAACATAATCCAAGACACATGATTAAGTTCTAAGTTGCTTCTCCAGCATGACTGCTTTGAGCCACAAAGCTAAACAGCTCCAAAGCACAGCATAGCATTCCCATGCCAGCCTTCACCCTCTTTTTAATGCTTAAGTGATCCCTGATAATTTATGATCAGTTATCAAATACTGCCTTTCATGAGCAGAATGAGGATTGCGCTCCCTGGCATCCTGCCCTTGATCAGTGCTAATCCCATGCTGTTCCTGAGAGGATATCCCATGATCTATGAGGTTGGTGCTTCCTCCAGAGCTGTTAATTTCACCAGGGACATGGCTTGCTTAACAGGTTCTGTAGCAGAATAGCATGAAGATGCAAATGTTATCATAAATGAAACTATTTTAACATTTCCTCTGAGTGAATTACCATATTAATGGCTTGGCATTTATTGGTTTTTATAATCTGCAATTGGTTTTATAATCTGTAGTATATACATGAAATAAAAAAAATATTATTCTCAATTTGGTGTCCATTTAGGTCATCCTCTGGAGTTAAGTTGGAAGTTTAACAGCACTCACTCCCTTACAATAGGTATCTGCAATATAACATGCAAAGTCAATGTATAATCCCTCATTCAGCTGAGTTCCCAGTTCAGTTTCTTCAGCTGTTGCACTGCAATGCTTCTATGAAGTATACAATACAATACACCAGGTTGGAAGAGACGTTCAAGATCATCGCATCCAACCCATCAACCAATCCAACCCACCCAACAACTAAACCATACAGCCAAGCACCCCATCAAGTCTTCTCCTGAACACCTCCAATGAAGGTGACTCCACCACCTCCACGGGTAGCCGATTCCAATGGGCAATCACTCTCTCTGTATAGAACTTCTTCCTAACATCCAGCCTAAACCTGCCCTGGTGCAGCCTGAGACTGTGTCCTCTTGTTCTGGTGCTGGCTGCCTGGGAGAAGAGGCCAACCTCTGCCTGGCTACAACCTCCCTTCAGGTAGTTGTAGAGAGCAATAAGGTCACCTCTCAGTCTTCTCTTCTCCAGGCTAAGCAACCCCCAGCAATTGTCCCCTGAAGTAAAATCTGATTAATTTGGTCAGGATCCTCACTGTCTTTTTGACCTCTATGCACAAAACATACAGAAAAATTAGTGTTGGTCCTAAGGACTCTCCTAATGTCCTTTCCTTAGAACACCTGCTGCTTCACTTTCCCCTGCTTTGTGGGCCCCTTACAGCACCTCCCTCACCTCTCAGGTGCCTGCATGAGAGTGAATCTCAAAAAGATTCTGTTACCTCTGCCTCGGTTGCCAGGTCTTCATTGTTGCCATTGCTGGCCAGTAGACCTGCTAAGAACAGGAATGATGCTGGGAACACAGAAGGACACCAGTGAGGAATGATTATTGAAAGACACCATACTGAAATAATACAGACTGAGGATTCAGCTGTCCTGTGAATATACCATGGGTGTGAAGGTGAAAGAGGGCAAAAAGCAGGTAGGAACTAAAATGATAAAACAATGAACAAAATGTCCCAAAAGCAAAGGCTGTGGCAGACTCAGAGGACTACATTCACAGAACTCACTCAGCAGACCATGCTGCAGTCATCCTCATGGCCTGCTGCCTCCAACTGGTGAATGGTGCCACATCCAGCTGGCGGCCTGTCACTAGTGGTGTGCCCCAAGGATCAGTGCTGGGCCCCATGCTCTTCAACATCTTTATTGATGATCTGGATGAGGGCATTGAGTCCATCATCAGTAAATTTGCGGATGACACCAAGCTGGGGGCAGGAGTTGATCTGCTGGAGGGCAGAGAGGCTTTGCAGAGGGATCTCGACAGGCTGGACAGATGGGCAGAGTCCAATGGCATGAGATTTAACACATCCAAGTGCCGGGTTCTGCACATTGGCCACAACAACCCCAGGCAGCGCTACAGGCTGGGATCAGAGTGGCTGGAGTGCGGCCAGGTAGAGAGCGACCTGGGGGTGCTGGTTGATGGGAGGCTGAACATGAGCCTGCAGTGTGCCCAGGCAGACAAGAGGGCCAACCGCATCCTGGCCTGCATCAGGAAGAGTGTGGCCAGCAGGAGCAGGGAGGTCATTGTGCCCCTGTACTCTGCTTTGGTTAGGCCGCACCTTGAGTCCTGTGTCCAGTTCTGGGCGCCTCAGTATAAGAAGGACATTGAGACACTTGAACGTGTCCAGAGAAGGGCAACAAGGCTGGTGAGAGGCCTTGAGCACAAGCCCTATGAGGAGAGGCTGAGGGAGCTGGGGCTGTTTAGCCTGGAGGAGGGTCAGGGGTGACCTCATTGCTCTCTACAACTACCTGAAGGGTGGTTGTAGCCAGGAAGGGGTTGGCCTCTTCTCCCTAGCAACCTACACCAGAACAAGGGGACACAGTCTCAAGCTGCACCAGGGGAAGTTTAGGCTCGAGGTGAGGAGAAAGTTCTTCACCGAGAGTGATTCGTCATTGGAATGGGCTGCCCGGGGAGGTGGTTGAGTCTCCGTCCCTGGAGGCGTTCAAGAGGGGACTGGATGTGGCACTTGGTGCCATGGTCTAGTTATGAGGTTATGGTTACAGGTTGGACTCGATGATCTTCAAGGTCTCTTCCAACCTTGGTAATTCTATTCTGTTCTAGTCTAGTCTAGTCTAGTCTAGTCTCTAGTCTAGTCTAGTCTAGTCTAGTCTAGTCTAGTCTAGTCTAACTGTCCAGTAGAGAATAATGGGCAGCTGCCATTGTGAGCTGGGAAATGCATGGGGGCTGTGTGAGGTTGAGGCATCAGCCTGAGACACACAGGGGAAGCAATAAAAAGAATCCAGGAATGGCGTGGAAGCCTGTAGATCTTACCTGTGACTCACTTGAAAGTTGTCTCAATCTCCAGTGCAGAGACTACTTCAAAGGATGCAAATCACTCATTTAGGAGGGAACTTTGGAAGGGCTTTTAACAGTGAAGAGGGAGGATAACTGGTATCACATGGTATTAATCAAGGGAGGCTTCCAATGGATGGCTAAATCAGCCAATTATGCTGCACTACAGAATGGTGCATCTCACTACTAACATAACTAATCCTGTGTTAACAGTGCTGGTATGCTCATGCCAGTATGAAATACAGCCCCACCAATCAGTACTGCTAGTGGTGACTGCTGCTTACCTCACAGGCAACAACAGTGCCTCTCATGTTCTCGATAAAACATTCTCCATTTGGGGATTAAATGTTAAATTCTTAGAGTTGATTTCCAGTGAATTCATTATCACATGCCAGTAAATCTCCTGTCTTTACAAATAAGGTATTTCCTTTTCTTCCCCCCAACATGCAGCCTTTCAGCCACTCTTCTACTAGAGCACATATTGCCTCCATGCTCTGTTCACAGACAGACTTTGTATTTTTCACTGAACCTTCACAAATGGTGGAATTTCCTCACATGATCAGGAACCAGTCCTGTACATGAAGTAAACTCAATAAAAATCTTAAAAAGGGTAAACTTACTCTGGCAAGTGCTTGCTGCTCTTGAATGTCTTTCCTATCACAACTGTTGTTTCTGTGGGCCAGAAACAGGTGTAAGCTTCCTTGTGTCTGCAGAAGGTTTATATATTGGGATTACATGAACAACCATTTCTTCATACTTTTTCATCCATCAGTTCTTTTTCATCAATAATGTAAAAAAATACTAATTTCTGTACTTGTAAGCCTTCAAAACCCGAAACAAACCTGTAAGGGTACAGAATATAGCTACTGACCGCACAGTCAAGCAAGGTTATGCTGTCCATTGCACTGAATGGGAACCCTCTCTTTTTGCCTTAATTTAAAAAAATCAAATGGATTTATATTTAAAAATAATCATTACCTAAGACTGACTTTCAGGTCTTACAAAAGCAGTTCATACATAGTTCTGACACCTATACAAGAACTAAAGGCACTGTTTGCCTTTGTAAGGCTACATGACCATAACACTTCCTTTCAAAAAATCTTTATTAAAAATGAAATAATTAGCTTAGTTTGCAAAATACCCCCCAAACGATGCAAATCTAACATTATTTATCAGCATTAACCTGACCTTACCTTTTTCTGTCCTTGAGTTTTACAGTTACATGACAGTGTCTAACACTTCCCATTTGTGCTTCTAAAACCCATTGTGGAGTTTTAAATTCCAATCTGTTATTTTAATATTTTTTCCTCCTATTTTTTTTTAAACCACCATTGCTAACATCATTGAAATCATTAATTATACTCAGGCAGAAACTCCCACTCAAACAACCCACCAGAAATCAGTTTGGGGCATGCTTCTTACTAAGCCAAACCAGAACAAATGCTAGGATTCTTCACACAGTCCACAAACAGGCACTTCCCCTTAGGCCAATTCAATTTTAACATCATTATGCCAGTGGTGAACTTTGTTTTTAACATACCATGTATTTTCCTGCTGCTTTGGCTACAAGCAAAAAGTGCTGCAGTTTAACTACATTAGTTTGACTTTTGATACAATTCAAGCATGGAGATGTATCTATTACATTACCTTGTATCCTTATCATCACAAAGGTCATGCACAGGGAAACAGAGATACTCTATCACCATAAGAGGCTATGATCCAACTGCTTTACTAAAAGCTTAATTATGCATTGCTCTTGGATGTCTTTGTTTTCTTGAGTCAGTCCGTTTCCTTAGCACTGTTTCACAAGGGAGTCTGTACACCGTTATCTGAAGTATATATCTAAAATAACTCTATTATTTCCTCCTGATTGTGTAGAAGGTAAGCTGCTAGCTGATGATTTTTCAGGGGGATGGGGTGGTGGATACTTTCTCCTGGGATTTCAAGGATGACAGACATACAATGTGTATTGCTTAAGTTCCAAGGACACGAAGGATCATGTAACAAAAGGATCAAATTAACACACACTGGAACAGTATAATCAAAACACATCCTGAAACGATCCTGTAAGATCTCATTTGGAAGACCAGAGGTAGTCAATCCGTACAGTCTCTGTAGGTGCTCACTGCCACAGAGAAATCTCATAATCATTACAATGTGCTTTTAAAACTCTTGGTTACAATATATCACTAAACATGCTTTTTCCACAATCAAAGTCCCACATTGTTCACTCAAAGTGTAGTGGTTTGGGAAAAAAAGCCTTCTTCTCCACTCTCAGAAATCCTGCATTTATGACATTCCACAACTCTAGGGCATTATCATCCTGGACAGGGGGTTCTGGGCTGCTCTCTCACTTTCCAAGTGCATTTTCACTTGGCTTTGGGTTCTGGACTGTACTTTCCCTTTCCCTTTTTTCTTTCATATATATATTGATGTAATCTGATACCTTCTAGTGAAGAAGTAAAATATTCAGTGAGTCAACTAGAAAACTCTCCCCCTTTTTTTTCCCCTCCCTGTCTTATCTCTTGGTAAGAGGGGAGGGAGGAGGCAGGAGGGGAAAAGGGTTAAGGCACTAAAACCATAATACTCCAATTGGTGCCCAACATGGGGCACAAAAAGCAGCAAAAGCAGCTGTATTTAATTAAGAGAGGAGAGTGTATTTAATTTGGCAGGGGAGTGCCTGTTCTTGATTTCAGAATTCTTGCTATAGCTTAGTTAGCTAGTAAAAAGTGTTTAAAATTGAATATTCTTTACATCTTAGATTGCTTTTCAAAAACAGCTATTCAGTATTTTGAGCATTTGTCTTGCACAGAAAATTTTCAATGACCTAAATATAGATAAGCACATACAAAACCACCCCAAGAACAGGGTAGGTCATGGAAGTTACTTTTGCCCGCACTAATTTATGTAGTCCATTAAATTTTATTAAGTCCTGGTATTTTTTTTTGTTTTCTGGGTATCAGCAATTTTAATTACTATTGTGGTGGATTTTTTTTCTTTTGCTGAGTTTGTATACTTTTGATCTCTTTTGTCTCCTCTTACAAAGTAAATTAACAAATTCATCATAGTATATTTTCCAATCCTCCATATAAATGAAAAGTAAATTAAAGTGCATTTTAAATGAGACAGAAACATGTAGAAAAAGCTAAAGCTACAGAAATTGAAGCAGCTTAATCATAAATGAAGCTAACAGCCTAATTATAAAGTTTTCCATAAAAAGAAAAAAAACAAAGACCAAGAGTAAGCATAAAAATCTAAACAAAAAGAGAAGAACCTGTTCTCTTATTCAGACAGGCAGTCACATTTAGTCCCTTACACATTTTGCAATATCTGCACACTAAAATACACATGCTTGAGGCTGCTGATTAACTTGGTCATTCTCAAGTGCCATATTATAGGATGGAAGGGTCTTAAAATTCTGCTCCTGAAACTACTAATTTCTGAGAAGAAGAAATTGCATCAACCTACTAAAGACCTTTTCCCTTTTTTTTTTTTGACACTATCAGATTATCATAAAGCACATAATCTTATCCTAGATATCGGTGCTTTTACTTTTTCATTCTACCCGTGATGAGAACACAATAGATGAGCAGCAATATACAAACTGTATCACTGACTACTGTTTAGAGACCACAGGATACAAAATCTGAAGCACTGCTGGCAACAATAGCACCCCATTAAAAAAAACAACAACCTTAAAGGATGGCCACAGAGTAAGCTGAACTACTGCCAATAAAGCTGAACAAGTTTTAAAACAATCTTCAAAGTATAGATAGGACTTAAGTCTATTCCCTCAACTGTGTATAAGGAAGTCACCTATCTGCAATTTGCTTCCAACCCTCCTTAGATGTGAAGCAATGATACTGAAATTCTGTTGACATTGACACATTTTCTTGAAGTTGTTGATTTGCTCACAGAACACTGGCAAAATCTTATACTTTATCCAAATCCAGAAGTTTGAAGCTATGGTGGAATTCAGAGATTTATTTTAAATAGTATCTTTCTTACAAACACTAAGAAGATACATAAAATTCTTAACTGTTAGTCTAGTTCCATTCCCAGCTTAAGCAACCAAAGGTAGAGATGGGGAGCATAGGCACGGAGGACAGATATTCTGGTGTCCACCTGGAACAATCTGTGCTCCCCTTGGAGCTCCCTTGTTTTGAACTGTAAGAACTCTCCAAATGGCTGTTTCCAGCTTCTGGCAGCCACATGCGCTTCCTACCATCTGTTTTCATTCCACTGTGCTATGGAGACAAGCACAATTTATTTTTAGTATTCTACATTTCCTGATGTTGCACATAACGGGGATTATATCTCACATCTAAGCCACTACATATGAAAAATCCTTCATGAATTGAAGTAAAAAGCAATGAGTAATCATCACATAGGATCAGAAAAGATAATTCTCATTACCTACTCATCAGCACAAGTATATAATTTATACTGAAGTTTGCTAGACCCATGCATACCTGTGCTTTATCTCCACACTGGTAATTTTTTTAATAATGTCAGACTAAACTGAATTCTGGAGAACATTGCTGGTTTTACTTACATTGACATTAGACCATACATTCGCAGGTAACAGGGTTTCCCCTTTCCCCATTTAACCTCCTCTTCCCTAAACTTACAAGAAGCTGAGTAAGCACTGACTTCTAGCTACACATGCCCAGATCAACATTGCGTACAACTCAACTGATACCCTATTATTGCCACCATGACCTAATACCCACACCTTTAGAACACAAAGCAGTACAGATCTTTCCACCATATTTCAAATTCATGTTAATAATTAAGCAACTACCGATGAGAAGTTACCTCAGATTCCAAAAACTGAGTAAAAATTTATTAAAAGTGCACTAAGCAACAGAGAAAATTAGAGCCTTTAAAACAGATTATGTGGGAGAGACAAAAAGTTCACAACTTACAGGGTATTCCAAGAAACATCTAAAGAAGCTTCATTTAAATTTTTCAGATTAGTTTTATTCAATCTGAGTTTTCCACTCATTAATTCCTTCCCAACACAACATCTGATCATTGAAATACAGAAGTATTTCTTGAAAAGACTAAAAACATGGCTTGCCAATCCAATAAATTCAAACATTTTAATAATGGACTTCAACTACTTTATAGTTTGAGTGCATGATTACATTAAGTTATCTGCAGCTACTACTCTTCCCCAAGAAACTGTGACCAAAATTGTGAGAAAATTACTTTTATCTTACTACATTAAAATTTATTCTGCTTTCTATTTTCAAATTATCAATTTGGCAATTCCTCATAGTCCTCTATTTTAAATAGTGCAATGCAAGAAATCATTTGTCTTGAAGTGGTATCTCTTTCAGCTATCAAAATGATGTAGTGGAAACATTTCTTGCTTGGTGTTCCTGAGTATTATTCTTTTGTCTTTTTCCCCTCCAACATAGCACATATCAGTCTAAAATACCTTCCTCTTGTGTTCCCAATCCATCTCAGAACTTGCATTTACGTGAAGCTAAGTACAGGAGGAGTTTTGAATGCAGACTGGCAAATATGCTTTGCATTAGTCAAGTGTCAATGAACACCCTTCCTTTCAGTAGCCTCTCACTATGCTGTTCAGTGTTAAAAGCGTGAGACACACTCTAACCCTCCTCAAAGTACCAATTTACATTCTCAAGCAAAGCAAAAAAGAAATCTATCATACACTGTTCTGTCACTCCTGAGCTGCCACAATCTACTACTTTTTAAGATGTCTAATTTTGATGTCTACTGTCACTGTGCTTACGCAGTTTCCTTATAAAATCTCCAATGTTGTATTTGCTTTTATTTGTTGAGAGGTCAGCAAAGCACTTATTTCAATGCACAGATTTTTACTTAATTTCAAATTAATACGGCAGTGGGAATGGTCAGAAAAAGGAACTGAAAGCTTTAAAACACTGATCTTGAGAACATAATCCTTAATTTTCACTGATTTAAAAATAAACCTGCAGTTTGAGCTTTGTGTGGTAGACCTGTAATAGAAAATTTCTTGTGCAATCCATCCCCATATGGCCTTCCTTAAGTTCCCTGATAAGGACTATCCCATCTGAACAATCTTTATCCACAGTACTGCTCCAGCTGACATTTCCTAGGTGGCAGTTTTTATTATAGTGAAAGAAAAGAAATGTAAACATTGTATTAACAAACAGAAAAGATGTATATACTTTTACATCGAATTTGAGAACAGCATTCAATGGAACTTGATAGCTATTAAAGTGATTTCAACCTAGTTATATTGAATCTTTTAAGAAGTGGGCAAACCTGAATTCATACCATTAAGAAGTATTCATAATGAGTTATCTATTATTATTTTTTGGAGGGGGAAAAAAAAATCAGACGTTTTTACTGAGTTTTAAAGCTCAATTTCATATCATAAGCCATAACAAATTAATGTACATAATGAACACTTATTTCATAATTAGTTTATTTTTCTAGCAGATCATCATATTTCCAAACATTTGTAGAGTTAAATGCAAGTTCAGTACTTAAATATCTAACAAGGTAAGTTTCAGCTCTTCTGGTTATTAGATAAAATCACATTTCTCTTTTAAAATACCTAAGTTTTCTTTAAAAGATTTTAAAACCAGAAGCATCTGTTGTAATTGGAAAACTGAATTAAAACTGTTTTTCCAAGAAGATTGTAAAATAACCTCAGCAAACCAACTCTAAACTCCAAATGAAAAACAATTACAATTGCTCTGTGCACTTAAGATCATGTTTTGCTCTGTCTAATCATAAAGTTGAAGAAAATGGTATTTAATATGGTTCAATACCTTAGTTTTGGGGTTTGTTTTCTAAGGGTAGAGGTTTTAATTGTGATGTTTACCTATTCAATACACGTGCAGTTTCAAGCTGATTAAATGGAAGCAGTGAGACAGAAAATAAGCTGCCAGCAGGATGAACAGAAGCCACCAACCAAATCTTCATGTCCTATCCATGGTATAACATCTTCAAGGGATTCAAAGTACATCTCCTCAATTCAAGTTCTCACAGGTCACTGAGGTTTACAATTATCTCCAAGCAGTTTTCTCCACATCCTGTTAAGCTCTCTCTAAACAACTGTGTGTGTTGCCATGCAACTTCACCATCCCCTCCATTTAGAATTGCTTCCAATGTAACTTCTGTCGCACCAGAAAAATCCGAGTAGGAGCAAAGATTTTTATCTATTGGAGGAAAAAGGTAAGCAGTTCAGTAAATCAGTGCTCTAGACAGCACATAATGCTAGAATGCACGTTAAAAATGCTGTGTTGTAATGAATAAGCATTCTCAGTTGCAGCTACTCAAATTCATCTGTCCCTCAATGGCAGGAGAAAAATCATCTGCAAATTTTTAATTGCTTTTTTTTTTTTAAGCACCTGCTCAGAGGACCTAGTCAAGATTCAGGCCACTACTCAGGGGCATCTATCCTTTCTAGTAAAACACACAAGTATCTTATAGCCACCATGCTCTTGCTAACCATGCTCTGTTGCAGGTAGGGTTGCATATATTCAACTGGGTTCTGTACTAGCTTTGATTAAATGTACACTATTTTCTTCACACTGCTAATATGGAGGCAGAAAAGTAAGAATGCATTTGCACTTCACTTTTAGTATTTGCTCAGGGCTCTCTCCATATAAACCACTGTTGCATGAAATAACTCATTATTTAAATTTCACACTTACCTCCCGTCAGAGCAATTTCTGCTGTTGAAGAGCAAAGTTTCCACTTTATTCTTCCACTCTGAAATGTTTGACTGCTTGTCCTAACTGAAACATTATCTATTTTTAGACCGACTGACTTGCACTCAAACTTCCAGCTGATGGAAGCAGAGGATGACCCTTCTTTTCGGGCTAGATAAACCTAAAGAGAAAGACAGCAGTGTCAGTATGTCGAAAACTGTCATGACAAATGAATTGTTGTAACAAGGACAAAAATCTTACAACAGTACACTTTCTTTCTTATCAAGCTTCTGAACCTTTAGAACTGTGCATAGTACAATATTGTACATATCTCATTTTGAATTGTTAAGACTGTTCCACAGTTAGGTAATCATATATGTTCATAGTCTTTCACTAGGGACCACTGATCTATCACAACATGCTTGGTAAAATTAAAAGTGTCTAACTTCATTATTTAAAAACAAAACAAAAATCAAAAAAACAACTAACCCCCAGATTTCTGGGGTTTTTATACAAGTGCACTGACTCATACACTTTGGTTGGTCATTTTGGTTGTCTGGTATTGAAGAAAATTAATCAGTGTTTCATATTCTTCAGATCTGGCTGCTGGCTGAACATTATTTCTTTCAGCACTTGACATGTCTGGATTAAAGCAAATCATACAGTAACATTACCTGAACTGTTAAGACTTGCATAATTATATGTAGTCCCAATGCTGTTCTAAGCTCCACCTGACAGTCAAGCCCATGTTAACATTCAGTAAAATTACAATGCCTTCCTAGAAGAATTATGTAATAAGCATGTGATGATCATTTCAAGTCTATTATCAGCAAACCACAGTAACAGACATTAAAGAGTCAAAACTGCCGTGATCCTTTCAGAATCCCTAGGTAAGAAAATCTGTCCAAATTCTGTGCATTGATGTCATACTGAAAGGACTTACACAGCTCTTTGGTTTTGAATCTGGTTAAGAACAATGATCAAAGATATAAAACACACTATAAAGCTATTCTCCAAAATAATCAAACCACCTTTTTTTGACAGCAGTACTGATTTTCAATAGAATACTGATTTTCAATAGAATAGTGTTTGAGCACTTGCACAAGAGTGTAAGAAGGATACCATTCTCTAAAATGTGGTACTTCAACATGGATTTTACCTATCTGCTAAAAATGCGATCACTTCCTGAAAGACAAATTAAATTCATTTCTAGTTTCTTAAATCACATGGCAATCTTACCCAAAGATCAAGAGTAATATTTACTAACATCAGTTACATTCTATGCGCGTCAGTGGAGGTTTTGACGCCAAACACTGGCAAGGGTTTTCTATTTTATTGGAGTTACTCTATTTTTAAGTATGATTCTATATGTTTAATACTTGTTATCCTTACTACTTTCCAATCTGTTTCAATCTTCCTCCAGATAGACTCTGCCTTCCAAACACCTGCTTCCCAGCCACTTATTTTTTCATTATTGTTAGAAATCCGAGTATAATTATCTTCTACTATATTGTAGATGAGGTGGAAGTGTTTAGATGTCTTCTCTTTTTCGGAAGGAATAAAAATTACTTCTTTTCTTGTCTGAAAAAGGCAAAAAAACCAAGCACCTTCATTGCCCAATACACTTCACTAAGTTACTTTTAAACAGCATGCTATGGTTTCCCAATTCAGTTTTGCATCTAACTGGAAAAAGTAATTTTCAGGACACGTCATGGACAAAAGCATTTCTGCAAAATGAAAGTTTTAGACCAGTTTCTAACAGCTGACCTGTACTTTTCCCACAGGGAAGCCATAACTTTATTGTTTAACACTTATACAATTACTTTCAGAAGTAAATTATTACCAAAGTAACATAAAATTATCAAATTTAATTAAGATATTAACATGTTAGGAATAGTTTCTATGTTGAATAGATCTTGTACAGCTAACAAGTAATTGGTTATTTTGAATAGCAAATGTAATTCTGTGACAAATCAACTTAAAACACCAAACAAGCAACCAAGGCACAAACTTCATAATTTCACCTTTTTTTTTTTTTTCTTTTTTTTTTAAGATTTGTCATTGTTCTTAGGAGTTTCAACAAAGCATAAATTAGTTTAGACTATGGAGAACTGAAATCTTAAAGTTTCTCAGACTTAAGCAGTCATATGAAGCTCACTCATTTCACTTCACTGGTTCTATTTAGGATTGTCAGTCATTCCAAAGAGAAGTTCACCAGAAAATTCATGTAAAGAGTGATGAGGTAAGTCACCTCTTTGCATGCTATGGTTCTGGGAAACTGTATCTTAGCATAAAGCAAAACAAACTCTTGCTTTCAGAAATAGGGGAAAACACTGACATAAGAATCAACTGAGTTTCAGAGATTATTCCATTTACAATCCTAACTGCTCCCACACTGTTTTATTGACAAAAGCAGCTCCTACCTCCATAGCAACCAATAGTAACACAAAATGTTTTTCAAGTTTTCCAAACTACTTTCAACTGTCTTAATCTTTCTAGTTGTGTCCTACTATAACTAATTAAAAAGAAAAAAAAGGTATTTTTAATTAACTTCTAAGAGCAAGACTAATTTTAGATCAAGAATTCACACACATTTTTAGAATCAACAACTCAACATCAATCCTCAGATTTACTTGTGGACCTCTATTCAACTCCTATCAAACTTGCACTTCATGTTTTTGCAAGTCTCCATGTTTGAAATATGCAGGCTATCTACCATGAAGTGCTATTCCTCCTCTGACCATCATCACAGAATTTCTAGCTAGCTACCTCTAAGGTAGCTACCTCTACCAATGCAAAAGTTAAGTACCTCTGAACCAATTTCACCTCTGGCTACTCGCCAAGCCACTGAACCCGACGTTCTTCCACCATATTCTCCAGGTTTTGGTGTTTTAGGAGAAATGAATTCAACGAGCTCTACAATGGTTCTTTCTAAGAGTTCTCTTTTTCTGTTTTCTGACAAAGATTGTTGTCTCTGAAAATACATTTAAGAAACAAAGTAAAAAGTTCAGAAAAACAGTATTTGTAATTCTGCTCTAGACTGACACCAACAGATTAAAAAACAGTTGAAAAAACCCAGACTAATACTCAAAGTCTAGGCTGCATGAAGTATTAATCTTATTCTACGTGTGCGAATACAGATCAGTCATAACTGCACGACTATTGGACAATGGTGCTTTTTCTTTGAACCTGCATGCATTAACTGTGTTTTTAAGATAATGTTTGTGCTGTGCTTATTATACCTGTGCTTGGATGATCAAATACTTTCATGTTTAATAACCACTCAGAGGTATTTTATACCTTAACTGGTTTTGATATTATCTGGGGAAAGAGACAGCAAGCATAATGTATGGGTGAAACTTTTCTTCTCTAAGAATGATTTTGTTGGACAGTCTTGGTTTTATGATCAATACCCAACAAGGGATTGAATTGGTCTCTGAAAGAGTTATTTCACAGTGAGTGATTCTATCATCAATAAACTATGACATTAACTTTGCAGAAATCTGAGAAAAATGAATTGCTTACAACTCCAGGTGTATGAGTGGAAAAGAGAAACAATTACATAAAATGCTTTCTTTGCTCACATGAATAAAAATATGGACAATTATTTAAAGAATAAAATAAAAATCACTGAGAGGCTGGGGACTTCATCTCCATGATTTTCACATCACACATACAGAGCTGACATGTGAAGATCTGTTTCTTGACTGGATACCACACAGGGTTGGAAAATGAAGCTCAACATTGAGTATACAAACGATTACACATCTGGTTTTGACTTGTACGTTCCCCCTCCCCCCACTTTAGTGATTGCCCAAGGCATGCACACTCAGCACACTAGGGCCTGAAGCACCAGGCCAGTAAGTGCTCCAATTATGTCAAAAGCAGTTCTGACTGCAGAAAGTTTTGCCACTAGGGATCAAAACAGAGGGATTTGAAAGATTTTGGTTGCAGACAACATGGAACTCTAATGGAATGCAGACACAGAAAATTATAAGGAACAGCTCCAAGTGAACAAATTCCAGCTGCCAAATACCAGTTCTAACACAGCAAGGGGGCAATACACCTCTGATTCTGCTGACAGATGACAAGCAGTAAGTCCAGGAGTTCCTCATGAAACACCAGGCCTTCCTGAATGCAACACTGGACTGGACACTTAGAATATCCATATTAAGTACTACAGACGTCACTCCAGCTCAGAGGAGTTTGATATGGCTTACCCTAGTAACAATCTACAATTTTCTGTGAGCCACATTCATGTAAGGAAATCCAGTGTCGGGGTGATCACTGCTGAAATTAGCAATGCCACACCAAAGCAGCTGCCCTTGCCGTGTTGTAAAAGCATGTGAACAAAATCCTGTTAAAGAACACCCCTTCAACTCAAAAAGGGTAGGCCTCTTTCATGGACAATACAAAAACATGAGTAAATTCCTGAACTCTAGAGAGTACAATCACACTAATACTTGTCATCTCCCCCACTCAGTAGACTCTGGCATACAAACGCTAGCAGCACACAAGGCATATATAACACTGAGGCTGCAGAGATCAATAGTGCCTGTGCTGTCCATTTCCTACACTAGAATGGATTCCAAGAATGGATTCCAAGAACTCCATTACCAACTGCTATGGCTCAAACTTCCTGGTTTTGTGTTACCCTCTATACACACACAGGTCTCATAATTCTTTGGCAGACAAAGGGAGTAAGAAGGAAGAGGGACTGCAAACTGTAAGCTTTAAATTAGTCCCGCATCACATGCGAGTTGCACTGTTGATGTTTCCTGAAGGACTCTGTGCTTTCAGGAGATCAGTAACCTGTGATTTAAGTGGACTCACTGCTGGGTAAGCAACAGATGATCTGAGGGTAGAAATTTAATTTTAAACATTTAAACAAGGAATACTGATGCATCTCACAACAATAACCACAAAATGGTTGTAATTCAAACTAGATTAGTAGTTTTCTTTCTCAGAGCTGACCGGGCTGCAGCTATAAACATTCACAGGCATTAGTGAAGCAACATCTGAAGCAAATTAAAAGAAATTGTTTCCCTCTCCAACCACCCAATTTTCAATGACAGCAGCAGAAAGTTCAGGGTCCTTTCCCTGAAATGAGGCACTGCACATAAAAATAACAGGTGAAAAAGCACTTTGTAGTCAGGGTGTGCTACAGTACTATAAAATAATATCATTTAGGAATGCCAGACCCAAATAAAACACAGAGCATTTCTGAGATGTAAAATACTGTATACTGGATAAACTATCCTTGCCTCTTTTCCATCTAACACCAAGTCCCTCCACATCCTTTCAGCTATTGTCTGGTGTGTGATAACTGCCTTGTTTACTATGGGGCAGGAAGGTAAGTTGATTTAGCACCCTTCAGGACTGAGATAATTTACCATCAGCAGGTGCTTGTGTAAAATGAAGATTTACAAAGGTAGCCTGCCAAACAGCTGAGGAAGGGAGTCTTATGGAGACAAGACATCCCTGTTTTAGATAAAGCCTACAAAAACGATACAATAATGAACACCCAACTTCAAAACAGATTCTGAGGGCCAGGGTGCCTGAACAAAGACCTTTGCCTAAACAACTCAATTTTTAATACAGAAGTTGGCACCCCTCAGTATGCTAATGAGAAAAAACTGAGTATATGCTGACCACAGGTGACTATGATACTCAGCTCTCCTCCTAGATCATGCTAAAATGTCACTTAGAATGCAGGAAGAGCTAAGTGTAGGACACAAAATCCACAAAAGGAACATCTCTCAACAGCAGCAGCTGCAGCAAATGTGTGCAAAGGCACCTGTACCAGTGTGGCTGAGGACAGTCAACAGGCTGTGCTCCTTTTCCTCCACCCAAGAAAGGGATGCCCTTCTTGGTAAGAATTGCACCTTCAACATACAGATTTTTTTTTTCTGCATCTCTATTTTTATATTAGAGTGATTGCAAAGGTTTGTGTCTCCAACTTAGTTGGATGTTACTCAAGATTTATCAACATCTTGCAGTCAGTAAATTTGTCACCAGCAATTCCAAGTCTGTTGTAGATTCTTTTAATCTTCTGAACATGTGTCAGAACAAGTCCTATTTGGGGCACTTGAGAGGCAAATGTTAATTTTGCCCAATAGTTCCAGGAAGAATCCTGGACTTTGAGACAGGCAGACATCGGAATCTCATCTGTAGTACAACATCTGGTCACTAAACACAGAGAAATAACAGCTGTGGACATTCCTCTTTAGGCAGGAAAGAATAATCACCATCTCAGGTTCCATTTTCATTTATGCTGATGATAATGTATACTATGTATCATGTTTCTCTTTAGTTGTAACTTAGAAGAATTGAGCTTGAAAGATACAGTGTAGGAGCTCTGCATCAAAAGATACCAAGACTACAACCCCTCCTAGTGTGGAACCAGTCTCTAGGTGACCACGGGAAAAGGAGAAGTTAGTGTGGGCCTCTGCCTATGTCCATTATCTGCTGAATAGACTGCAAAGGAAGCTCATGTCAGTGCTCACATAATGTCATGAGCTGCATTATTCTGTGAAGCAGGTGGACGGAAGGAAGAAACAGGCCAATAGGCAGCATCATTTGTTGGAGACAGCACAGCACTTTTTTACTCTAAGTGAATAAGCATGATCCTGTGGTGCCATCAAGGTGAGAAGCAGGTCAGACAAGCCAGCCTGTGACTCAATTGCATCTTCTTTCCTGATTTCATCAATATTGTCAGAGTAATTTTTCAGCTTACTATTGCCTCTATTTCCAATGTTCCTTCCCAATGGACAACTGCTGGAGAAGAGCCTGATGACTGGCTTCTATCACGAGCAGAACAGAATAAAGGCCCTTCAGATCAATTCTCTAGCCATGAAGCGTTTACTGCTTGGAGAGGGTGCCATTAAATTTCTTCAACTCCACAAACAGGGCATGCATTCCTCAACTTGAATATTTGATCTTTTACCTCCTTTTATTTGGCTGCTCTGGGCACCCTTCTCAGTGCTCCACTTTGTGACCCTAATTTTTCATTACCAACAAAACAATTTCATGCCCAGTTCTTCTCCTCTGAGAATGTGGCTACAGCCCTCAAACCATCAGGCCTCTAAAAAGTCTTATCTGTTTATTAAGCCATCAGCTGGAACTCGCACTGGAACTAGAGTTTCTATACACAGGAATTAGCCCTAGAAGGAAGCGGGTACCAAAAGGAACCACACCGTTTCAGTATACCAAGCCAAGAAAAGTTAATTCTGTCCCAATCAGGGTGTAGTAAAAGCTTAGCAGATAGGTATTGAGTGCACTTGTGTTCTATGACTGAGATATGCAGGTGCAAATGGTTCCATGTGATTTGGGGATGTTAGGCATGAACAGTGCATGTGGCTCTGAGCCTCTGGAAAGTCTTGGAAGCAGCCTGTGAATCATGCCTCTCCTTTCCTAGAGCTTGTAAAGAGTAATGGAAACAAATCAGGCCTACATTTCTTATAACTATAAATGCTATTGTTTTCTAATTACAGTATTATTTCTGTGGAAAAAGCTCAACTAAGGAGTCTATACAGTGACAAAGAAGATGAAGTTCACTCTTAACATCTGCTGATGCACGAGCCTATGCTAAAACCACCAAGAAAAAAAAAAAAAATACACACAGTATGTGTATACACACACTGGCTGGAGAGCAATCAGGCAGAAAGGGACCTAGGGCTACTGGTTGACAGCCAGCTGAACATGAGCCAGTAATGTGACCAAGTGGCCAAGGGCAATGGCATCCTGGCCTGCATCAGAAATAATGTGGTCAGTAAGAGCAAGGAAGTCATTCTACCTCTGCAGAGGCAGCACTGGTTAGGCCACACCTTGAGTCCTGTGTCCAGTTCTGGGCTCCGCAATTTAAGAAGGCCATTGAGATACTTGAACGTGTCCAAAGAAGGGCAATGAGGCTGTGGAGAGGGGTCTGGAGCACAAGCCCTATGAGAAGGGTTTGAGGGAGCTCAGGGTGTTTAGCCTGGAGAAGAGAAGGCTCAGAGGAGACCTTATTGCTGTCTACAACTACCTGAAGGGAGGTTGTAGCCAGGAGGGGGTTGGTCTCTTCTCCCAGGCAACCAGCAACAGAACAAGAGGACAGAGACTCAAGCTATGCCAGGGGAAGTTTAGGCTCGAGGTGAGGAGAAAGTTCTTCACAGAAACAGTAATTTGCCATTGCAATGTGCTACCCAGGGAGGTGGTGGAGTCACCATCCCTGGAGGCATTCAAAAAAAGGATTGGATGTGGCACTTGAAGCCATGGTTTAGTTGTCATGAAGTGTTAGGTATTAGGTAATAGGTTGGACTTGATGATTTCTCAGGTCTTTTCCAACCTGGTTGATTCCATCATTATGCAAGAGATAATATAATAATCCTCTTACATACCGTTATTTCATGTCAGTTCAGCTCTATGACTGATTCTTACACGTTCAGTATAAAATGAGGTCTGTATAGTTAGCAGCATCTTATTTCCATAGTGCATGGACATTCCTATCAGATCACCAAACTCATTCTTTCATTCATATTTTATATACACACACACACCCCTCATTCATTTCATTCACATTATAGTAAGACATAGGTCACTTAAAGAAATCCATTTAGGAAAAGCCACATACCTTTCTGTTTAGTGCATTAATAGTTTCACGTAGTGTAGCCTCACTGAGTGCTTTCCTTCTAGAGAGTACTTCTTCATGCTTACAGCTGTATCTCCAGGTGACATCAACAACCTTAAGCATAAGTTGAAGAAGAAAATAAAGCAACCAACAATTCCCATGTATCTCACTTCATTTAAAGAGGCTAGCTAACCCAATTATGTTTTCCCATAGCAATTCTGGAACTCACACAAAGATGGAATACAGGTTTGCCCCAGGCAAGTATGTTTATTATTAACATCGTTACTCCTACCTCATCTTTGGAGAATGCAATTATGTAGGAGAGCTTCTTTCCCCACCCAGTTTCATAGAGAAGAGGTTTGTCACAGGCATTTTCACAGGGATCACAGTGAAGCCATCTTTTCTGAGATGAAGAATACACTTCAGTCCACAGGTGGTCTATATAACAAAGGCCACAAATAAACAATTAATTAGAAAGGATTACTCCTCTCTTGTAGTATTGTAGAATATTTTAATCTTTCCAGAGTTATTAAATGGAAGAGCAGGTGAAAGAACATGTTTTCTGTTCATCTACACCCAGAAGAGTTATCAGTGCTTTCTCTTTCTATCTTAGGATCACAGTTCCTTAGATTCAACTGAAGATTGTGTCATTCTGAAGTTAATCATCCACCTCACTTGTAGAGCTGTATCTCATCAGGCAAGACAGGAAATTGCATTTATATTGTCTTTGTCAGCTGAACTGCATAACTCTGCATGCTGTCTGATCGCTGACATAATCTGAGACCCATAAAACACATAACCTGATTCTGCATAGGTTTGTACTAACGTTACAATATGCTAGAATACTGGTACCTGTACAGTCCCAGACATATCTAGCTTCAAACCCAACAGCTCTGCAACACAGTGTAAAACAGTTAGCCCACTCCCCACAGCGTCCACGTCTGGTTTCCAAGAGTTTCTCTGGGTTGTTATACCTACAGAAGAAAAAGAAAACACAAAGAGAATAATTCAAAATATATTTTACCTTTCATAATCCATGTCATGACTGTCCTTGGGATGATTTGAACAGATTTCAGTGCTATTCAGTCCAGAGAAAATATTAGAAATTACTGCCTTACTACAAAATAAGTGTATGTAGAATGCTACTTTTACATTGATGCATACAACTCCATCATGTTTATGTCAGCACTGAAACTAATCTGCACTTCTTCAGCTTTCAAAATTGACTTTGACTTCATCTTAAAACATGCTTTTTGTAAGCAGGTCCTTTTGATAGTAAACAAAAATATTAAGAAGTGTGGTACTTGCTCTTTTCCTATAGCCTCAGCAAAGACATGCATTACCCTCTGTGCTTTCCAATAGAAATGAAAGTTTCCCTGAAATAACAAAGCCCTACCTATATCCTGGGGCAATATTAACATATTTTATTCAGAAGTTGTATTTTATCAAATTAACAGTTAAAAAAAAAAAAAAAAGAAAGATCAAGCAAGTATTCAGAACAAGGTCATGTAAAAGAAAGCAGTATGTATTTAAAAAAATCTCTAATCTTATACTGCAATTGTTGGGTCATTGCTGTGTACCAACAATCAATGCTGCAACCATCCTAACATGTTACTTAAAATAGCTTCTCTAATCTTCCGACCAACAGCTTATCACTTGTTTACTAAATACACAAATGCAAAGATGTTTCCTGAAAGACAAGGAGAAAACACATCTTTAACATCTTTCTTGATGATCTGGATGAGGGCATTGAGTCCATCATCAGTAAATTTGCGGACGACACCAAGCTGGGGGCAGGAGTTGATCTGCTGGAGGGCAGAGAGGCTTTGCAGAAGGACCTCGACAGGCTGGACAGATGGGCAAAATCCAATGGCATGAGACTGAACACATCCAAGTGCCGGGTTCTGCACATTGGCCACAGCAACCCCATGCAGTGCTACAGGCTGGGGTCAGAGTGGCTGGAGAGTGGCCAGGCAGAGAGGGACCTGGGGGTACTGGTCAATGGTAGGCTGAACAGGAGCCGGCAGTGCGCCCAGGTGGCCAGGAGGGCCAACGGCATCCTGGCCTGCATCAGGAACAGTGTGGCCAGCAGGAACAGGGAGGTCATTCTGCTCCTGTGTAGTGGGTTGAGGCAGCCCCCTCCCCCACCACAGGCAAAATAACGACTCTGACAAACGGATTGCAAAAGTGATGGAAAAGTTTAAATAGAAAAGGGTGAATGTGCACAAAAGAACCAGAAACAGTGACAGAAGTAACCCCAAAACAGACCCGGACACATCCCATCCCCACCTGAGGGTGGGCCCAAGACCCCCAGGGCTCGTTCTTCCCCCTCCCACTGCTAGGCTAGTCTCAGCTGGCCAGGCCTGAGACCGCCCATCCCCCCAGGAGACGTCTCCCCCAGTTACTGGGTGCTGGTGAGGGAAGAAAGAGAGAGAGGCGGACCCCACGCTAGATTTTATAGCGGTGCAGGGGATTGTGGTAGGAGATACCTGGTTTCCTGTGTCCACCCACTGGGCTGGACTTCTGGACACAGGAAGCACTCCATGCAGCAGGGGCACCGAGCCCAAACCACCACACCCTGTACACTGCACTGGCTAGGCCACACCTTGAGTCCTGTGTCCAGTTCTGGGCCCCTCAGTTTAGGAAGGATGTTGACTTGCTGGAGCATGTCCAGAGAAGGGCAACGAAGTTGGTGAGGGGTTTGGAACACAAGCCCTATGAGGAGAGACTGAGGGAGCTGGGCTTGCTGGGCTTGCTTAGCCTGGAGAAGAGGAGACTGAGGGGTGACCTTATTGCACTCTACAACTACCTGAAGGGAGGTTGTAGACAGGTGGATGTTGGTCTCTTCTCCCAGGCAACCAGCACCAGAACAAGAGGACACAGTCTCAAGCTGTGCCAGGGCAGGTTTAGGCTGGAGGTTAGGAAGAAGTTCTACACAGAGAGAGTGATTGCCTATTGGAATGGGCTGCTCGGGGAGGAGGTGGAGTCACAATCATTGGAGGTGTTCAGGAGACTTGTTAGGGTCCTTGGTTGCATGGTTTAGTTGATTAGGTGGTGTTGGATGATGGGTTGGACACGATGATCTTGAATTTCTCTTCCAACCTGGTTTATTCTATTCCAAAACAAACAAACAAAAAGCAACAAAAGCAAATGACTGTGTGCTCACCTTGGGAATCTATTAGAGAGCTGACACTGGTTACAGTAATGATTTTCTACTCGACTGGCATTCCATCTTAGTTCATCATCAGTAGGCAATAAGTAGTCACTTTTAGGCTCCGTCTGCCCACCACACCTCCTGCAGGGAAGATTATCTACCCATTGAAAAAAGTCATTCTTAAACCACTGTGAGAGCTCCAACAACAAGAAGTCCTCTTCATTTATGTGTGCACCTGTAAAATTTATACAACACACTGTTAGCTCAAATGGAAAAATAAATGTAGATACTAGTAAGTCCAACTAAATAAATCTCCATCTCTGGGCCTTTATTATACTTTAAGTCTCACTATTAAAAAAGCTTCCTACATTACTTAAGAACACACAAAAATGTCCATTCTCAAGACTGAATAAAACCAAAAAATTGCATTCCTAATCCAAATTAGATACACAGTGAAGTCTGGTGAGTTTCCTCATGTCCTGTTCTTCTGGAGCTGTAGAAACAGTGTTCTTTTTCCACTCCCATTTCCAGCAGAGAGGAAACAGTCTAGGAGGTTGCTGGAGTGCACGGAAACTAAATTCCTGGCAAGTAAGCTAACTAGGCAAGGCCACACACTAAACCCATTCACTAACAGAGAAGACATGTAGATGATGTGATGGCTGGCCTCTCTCTTGGGCAAAATGATCACTAAATAGCAGAGATTTCTGTTCTCAGGGAAGAAAAGACAGGGGTCAATGTAACTGCTGCCTGTTTAAGAGACTAGTTGACAGAGTTCCTTGAGAGGCAGTCCTGAAGGGCAGAGGAGTCCAGAAAGGCTGGACATGAAAGAAGGAAACCTGCAAGGTGCAGGGGCAGACTGTCCCAGCATGCTATAATATGAGCCAGTGAGGAAGAAAGTCAGCACAGCTGAAGAGAGAGCTTTGGCTACAATTCAGTAAGAAAAGGAACGTTTATGCCCTATGGAAGAAGGGGTAGGCCACTCAGGAAGACTAGAAAGAGTTTTGAGTTTATGCAGGGAGAATACTCGAAGGGCCAAAGCTCAAGTAGAACTTAATCTGGTTACTGCCATAAAAGGGAATAAAATTGTTTCTATAAATACATAAATGACAAAAGGAAGACCAAGGAGGATCTCCATCCTCTATTGGACACAGGAGGAAGCACAGTTACAAAGGATGAGAAAATGCTGATACACAAAATACTTTCTTTGACTCAGTCTTTAAGAGTAACACCAATTATTCTCCAGGTACCCAGTCCCCTGAGCCAGCAGACAGGGATGAGAAGCAGAATGAATCCCCCAAAATCAAAGGGGAAATGGTTAGTGACATGCTAAACCACTTACACACAAAAATGTACAGGCCCAACTGGGATCTAAGGGTACTGAAGGAGCTGGTAGAACTGCTCACTAAGTCACTTTACATAATTTTCAAGCAGTTCTGTCTAACTGGGGTGGTCCCAATTCACTGGAGGCTAGCAAATATGATGAACATCCACAAAAAAGGCTGGAAGGGGGGGTCTGGGGAATTCTGGGCCTGTCAATCTGACCTCAGTGCCAGGGAAGGTTATGGAGCAGATCATCTTGAGTGCCATCACATGGCACATGAAGGACAAACAGGTGATCAAGCCCAGTCAGCATGGGTTTATGAAAGACAGGGCCTGCTTGGCTATCCTGACCACCTTCTACAACAAGGTGACCAGCTTGGTGGATGAGGGAAAGGCTGTGCAAGTTGTCTACCTGTACTTCAGTACAGCCTTTGACACTGCATCCCAAAGCATTCTCCTGAAGAAACTGGCTACCCATGGCTTGGGTGGGTGGATGCTTCCCGGGTTAAGCAATGGCTGGATGGCTGGCCCCACAGAGTGGTGGTGAAAAGAGTTAAATCCATTTGGTGGCCAGTCACAAGTGGTGTTTCAGTCATTTTGACTACTTCAGCCCAATGGCTTGGAAAGAAGCATCTGGAAACATTACCCTCCTCATTTCCCCCTTTTAATAATGCGCACAGCAGAATTAGAGCAGAGTCTAAGAGCTATGCTTCCCTTTAATTTTCTATTTAAAGGAATTTAAATAGTTTCCATTTGTTACTGCTAAGTCCCTTTCCTCCATTGCATTGTCCTACACTGCTGAATAAGAATGCTTTGTACTTGTTTAGGTGGTGTCCTATTTCCCAGTACAGCTAATAATAAAGAAAGATAAATGACTAAAAGTTCCCTAAAGCCAAGAGCATAATTACATATTAGTGTGTGGTTACAGAAGACATCACAAAGTCATTCATAAAAATTATGAGCTTTCTTTCTGGTTTGGAAATCAACATTCCCATCAAGTCAGCAGAATTGCTTCAGAGTCTCCTATCAAAAAGTCACAATGAAAATGATTTTCTGGTTTAAATGGGGGTTTGGAAGCTTTTCTCTATGTCACTATATTGTTGAAAAAGATCTAAAACTGTCACTTGAAAATGGAAATATGACATTTTTGAAAGTAAAAAGTCTGTCAGTTAAAACTTCTGTATTTACAAAAACATGTATTTTTAACCACCAATGCTATAAACATTCATATTTGTATTTCACTTCTAGCTCCAAGAAGATGGCACATGAACAAGCCTAGTCATTTAAACATTAGCAAGAAAGGGGATTCTTTGTATCAGGCTGTGTCTGGGAAAGATGTCAAGCAAACTGTCACAAATAATACACCTTACGAAGGGAAGAGGCATGTTGAAATTTGATTCTGAATTTGGAATTGTAGTACAGAAGGGAAAAATTACACTCTGACAGCTTCAAAATGCTCTTCAACATCTTTATTGATGATCTGGATGAGGGCATTGAGTCCATCATCAGTAAATTTGCGGATGACACCAAGCTGGGGGCAGGAATTGATCTGCTGGAGGGCAGAGAGGCTTTGCAGAGGGACCTCGACAGGCTGGACAGATGGGCAGAGTCCAATGGCATGAGATTTAACACATCCAAGTGCCGGGTTCTGCACATTGGCCACAGCAACCCCATGCAGTGCTACAGGCTGGGGTCAGAGTGGCTGGAGAGCGGCCAGGCAGAGAGGGACCTGGGGGTGCTGGTTGATGGGAGGCTGAACATGAGCCTGCAGTGTGCCCAGGCAGACAAGAGGGCCAACCGCATCCTGGCCTGCATTAGGAATAGTGTGGCCAGCAGCAGCAGGGAGGTCATTGTGCCCCTGTACTCTGCTTTGATTAGGCCACCCCTTGAGTACTGTGTCCAGTTCTGGGCCCCTCAGTTTAAGAAGGACATTGAGACACTTGAACGTGTCCAGAGAAGGGCAACAAGGCTGGTAAGAGGCCTTGAGCACAAGCCCTATGAGGAGAGGCTGAGGGAGCTGGGGCTGTTTAGCCTGGAGAAGAGGAGGCTCAGGGGCGACCTCATTGCTCTCTACAACTACCCGAAGGGTGGTTGTAGCCAGGAAGGGGTTGGCCTCTTCTCCCTGGCAGCCAGCACCAGAACAAGGGGACACAGTCTCAAGCTGTGCCAGGGGAAGTTTAGGCTGGAGGTGAGGAGAAAGTTCTTCACCAAGAGAGTGATTCGTCATTGGAATGGGCTGCCCAGGGAGGTGGTTGAGTCGCCGTCCCTGGAGGCATTCAAGAGGGGACTGGATGTGGCACTTGGTGCCATGGTCTAGTTGTGAGGTTTGTGGTTACAGGTTGGACTCGATGATCTTCGAGGTCTCTTCCAACCTTGGTAATACTGTAAAACAATGACTATGCAAACAGGAAGCTCCCTTCCTACTCCTGTAGTACCTAGTTTAGATGCAAAGAATGTAATGGTATATTCAGACCATTTGTTTCCCTAGCGTTGCTTATTACTGTTTCAAACAATTACAAGTAAAAAATTTCTATGTCAAAGCTGCAAAGAATGGATGCTAAAAATTAAATTTAAGAAGCCCAGAAGAGAGTAGAGAGATGAGAACATTTGAAAACTAGGAAGAAAGTAATCTTGGAACCTGAAGACATATGAGGAAATCTACACACTAAAGCACATGCACAATCCAGATGTTTGAAAGAATATTTCTAGTTCCATATACATTCTAACTTGGTGTCATTACCTTTGTCCAGTTCCATAGCTCGTGCTAGTTTTTCCTGAGCCTTCCCTCTCAACTGCTGGAGGGGAACTGAAGCTAGTGCTTTTTGCTGAATGGAAGGATTCTCATGCATCAACACGAGGTGCTCAAATCTTGTTTGAAGTGTTTTTAAGATATTTGCAGCCTGCAAAAGGATTTTCAGTCATAAGATGATTTATCAATTTCCGCCTTAAACCAGAAGAACCAAGCCCTCCTACTTCAGTGTATCAGTCACAATTCTATACTTGTAGTTACATTACATATTTCTTTACAGGTGAAATATTTGTAAAGATAGGAATAAAAATTGCAGACACCACCACCTAAACTGTAAAGCCAGCCTTGTAATCTTTAAGCATTCCAAATGGTGTTAAAAATGAAAAAATGACTGATTCAGGGTGAAAAGATGCCTCTTTTTACTTACTTGCTCCCTCACTGCTCTCTATTTCTTTTAGGGACCTTTTACCTGGAAACCATTTCCTGGGCACTACTGCACCACTCTGCAGAACATTCTTATTCTTTTCAGCTTTTCGATTGCTCATTCATGAATACTGCTTGACTATTTCTACTTCCTTCTCTCACAGGTCAACACTGATAAGAGTTTTACAGATAGCCCTGTGACCAGATACTAAACAGTGTCTTTCACCAGACATCGAAACAGAACAACTAGTCTTTTCAGCCACTTTCCCTCAGTGCCACTTAGTGGCAACTACATGTTGCACCCAGTAAGGTACACTGGTATGTACTAAATGGCTAAAGTTCATAATAATAGCAGAGCAAATTGTTTACTCCTATTTAAAGGGGAGAACACAGAAAGTTAAATGAGAGTTTAAAATAGACTCTGACATATTGGGGGGGGGGGGAGGGGGCTGCAGTACTGCTAAATTACCTTCAGTATTTAGCTTTATTAACACTTTGTGTCATCACAAATCCACCACTTTCCTGAAATGCTAGCAACAAATATAATACAGAGGTGCAAGAACTCTTCTGAAAATAACTTCTTTTAAGGGAGCATTTAAATTAGGAGTGATTGTTTTGATATGGACATTACTACAGGACCATTCCCTACTCCTCATAACCGCTGAAGCGGAATAGAACTCATTTCACTCTTCCTGGAGCTCACCAGATGTAATATCCTAAACCAAATTATGTTTGGATCCACTTCACAAATAGGAAGGATTAGCCTTACAACACAAGCATCAGCTTGAAACTTGCAATACCCTTCTCACTGCAAGATCAACGCAACTGTTAAAGCCTCCAGTTATGACCAGTACTGAGAAAGTAAATGCAGACAGTATATTTTCATGGCAGCTACTGGCACGGTAACAATTAAATGGTTCCATATTCAAGTGCCTACAACAGTTTCTTTCCCAGAAGATATTATGGGTCATGATGAGTTACCAAGTCCTCCCTCTCTCTCCCCCAAAAGGCATCACTTCAATCTATGATTTTCCATTTCTTTTCTACTGACCTTGGGCAGGTATTGGAAAAAACAGCATGTTATAGTTCAGCCTCAATAATATGCTGATGATACAATTAAGAGACAAACTCTGTTTAAGGATGAATGACAAGCAGGCTTTTGGAAGGATTCATATTACACCAGCTTTAAGACCTAAGTGACACTAGTTCTAAGGGGAAAAACTTTGAAGCAAGTTCAGCCAGAGTAGCCTTTGAACATTCTATCAGAAGGCATAACTTCATACTTCAAAGGCATAACGTGTTAAGAGCCTTCTGCCATCAGTGCAGGTAGTATCAGATGAAAAGACTACCTCTTTGTCTTGATAGAGAACTTCAACTCAGCCTTTTAGACAAGGGAAACAACCTAAGTAACATGTCTGGCTAAATTCCTGTCTCTCAGTTGCACATGAGAAAAAGAAAGCCCTTACAGGGTACACAGAGGTCACAATGCATGAATGGAAACATCCATCAACAATTACAAATATTACAGTTGTGCTTCTGTTCTTTTGCTGGCTCTCAAATGCCAAACACAGTATACATCCCCAGTCACAACCTCCCCCACCTTGCTGTTGTTCCCTGCCAATACAAATCAGTTCTTTTTTTCCAACACATCCATATCAATAAAACATTTATGGACATCTTCAATGAAATCTCTTGCAAAGTTGCAAGAAGACTGAAGAAAACACTCAAAAATTTCAGAAACCATTGGGAAAAAAAAAATCCTCTAGTCCAATCTCCTGCTCCCACATGGTTAGCTATGAAGTCAGATCAAGTTGATCTGGATTTCACCTAGTTGGGTCTTGAAAATGCCCACTTTTGGAAACAACATCACCTCTCTGAGCAACCTGTCCCAACAGTTAACTCCTCTTCTTTGTATTCAGGATTAGCATACCTACAAAGTTTTCAAGTTATAATTACCATTTCAAGAGACTGCACAGGTGATGTTTCTGGTTGCTGACGGGCAAGGGCAAGAACAGAGTCAGCAGGTCTTGAAGGCTGATGTGCAACTGTCTGAGCACCCGTCACAGTTTGAGAGGATCCTGATACATAGTTTTGATCTGACTCATTCAGTCTGCTGCTCCTCTCTCCAGCAATTAAGTCTCTGATTTTACGTAGCTGTTCAATTGAAGCTTCCTTGGGGAAAACCAGGTGAGTCTCTCCCTGAAATTTAGACAAATTATTTCAGCAATTAATGCAGGTCTAAGCCAGTCAGAGGTTTGAATCTACTGCTAACAGCTATGTCATTGTCTGGAAGTTAGTACACTAAGTCTTGGCAGGATTCAGCTTTCAGATTAGGTCACTTAGAGCAGAAACTATTAGATAGAGAACCTAGAGTCAGCCTAGAGAAAAAGGGCTATAACAGCATGCTTTGCTAGTTACTTATTTTGTAGAGCCATATATGGACATATATTGTGAAAGCAACAACAGCAATGAACAAAAAATGCCCAATTCTCACAGTACAGAAGTGAAACACTAGGAAACACAGGAGGATACCCTATGTTAGGGAAAGAAGCCCCTAGAATGGCATCTGCTGGGAAATTTTCTTCTATACTGTTATCTCTTAGTATTTCCCATCTAAAAAATTCTAAACCCTATTCTTATTTAGACTTGTACCCACCTTAATTTCTGGGTTCCCATATCTGATTGCAACATGCAGTATAACAAAATATTAGTAATTATGACTAAAGAAAAGTATCAGCACACTTAACATGAAGAAATTGTTACCAAAAGCATGATTATCTTGAAACATTCCACAGTTTAAGAGTTCCAGTTTCTGCTGCTGCAGCACTTCTATTTATTAAACTGACAGTGTGTTAATCCAGTTACTTTAGGTCATCTCTCATTGCAGACAGTGCTTCACTTGAACACTTAGAATCACCATAAAACTAAATAGATGTATCAACTCAGAAGTGTCCTCATTTTTTAACTGTAAGAGCTGAAAGAGCTGGTTTGTCAAGTAGAGGCTAAAGAGAGAGAGGACAGAGGTGGGAGAATGAACTTGTAGCATGTTTAAAGTAACTCTTATTACGGAGTCCTTTGCTAGCTACATGGACACCCCCTGTCCAAACCTGGTGTGTCTAAAAGTCATCTCTTGAGCGCCAGCATGAAAATAAATCCATAGACCATTTTTCCCTCTGCAATTACCATTTATTTCAGTAGACTTTTTCTTTTTTTAATTAGGACAACTATACTACTTAACATCACCAGAAGAGAAGGCAGAGGTCTCATGACAACTGGACCTAAATAACATAATGTACATACCCATATGGAAGTGTGCCATCAAACAGAAAAATCCAAGAAGACAGAAATAGCTTTGCACCCTTAAAAGGGGTTTATAATTTGTTTGGGGTTGGTGGGGTTTTGCTGTGGTTTTTGTTTTGCATTTGTTTGGGGTCCTTTTCACCCCAGATTTCCAGTAATTCAAAGGCTGCTTCTAGCTTAACAAGCTTTGCCAGTTTAAGCTCCACCAAGACAGAAGACCATTTCAGGACACCAAGCAATTTCCAAAATACGATTTTTGACTGCAATAGAATCAAGATTCACTCAAGACTATCCTCCCACTATTTCAATAGTCTCTTGCCCCCCACTGTTGTCACAGCATCACTAGTATTCGTGCAGCTGCATTGTGAATTTGCTGAACCCCAACTTCAAAGATGGCAGCTCACAGATTTAGTTAGTTCTAGCTCCATCAGGTATCTGAAGTACTCTCATCTAAATTTTCTGTTGGTTAACTGCAGATACTTACAAACAAGGATAGCAATTGGCTTAAAATCTGGTCTCTTACAACTGGAAAAGCAGGGGAAAAAAGTCCAGTTTTAATTACATAAATTATTAAATTATACTCACCTCTTCAAATCCCATCTCAAATAAACACTCAACTGCTCCTCTGACTGGCAACAGCCTTGTGGAAAATGCTGGATTTCCAATTCGAATAAATCTGTATTTTTCTTCATATGGATTCCTGAGGATATTCAAAGTTTTAGTTCTGTTTGCAAATTAAGTAAAAACTTCCAAGCTGAGGAACCTTAGAGCTTAGTAATTTGTATGAAATTTTTTTCAAGTTTCATTTCATTCACACCATGTAAACAGAATGTGACACCTATCTAAAACTTTGACCTACTTCAAAGAATATATATGGTTGGAAGAGACCTCAAAAATCATCCAGTCAAACCTTTGACCCAGTACTGAAGGGTCAACACTAAGCCATGTCCCTGAGTGCCAGGTTCACACGCTGCTTGAATTCCTCCAGGGATGGGGACTCCACTGCCCTGGGCAGACCATTACAATGTTTGATAATCCTTTCAGTGAAGAACTACCTCCTAACATCCAGCCTGAACCTCTTACACAGCTTGTAACCATTTCCTATAGTCCTGTCATTTGTCACCAGGAGCAGAGACTGGTCCCCCCTGACTCCAACCTCCCTTCAGGTAGCTATAAACACCATTAATGTCTCCCCTCAGCCTCCCCTTCTGTAGGCTGAACAACCCCAGCTCCCCCAAACACTCCTTGTAAGTCAGGTGCTCCAGGCCCCTCATGTGTCCCACTGTCATTCTCTGGACACACTCCAGCACCTCAGTATCACATCCTTCTGCATTTAACTTTCCAAGTTACATACTGGTTCTAAATTTTAGTTCACAATTTAAGTTCAGAAATACATGTTTTGTAGTCCTAGACAGCAGGGCTTAGTCTGCAGTGACACGTAAAGACAAGCACTGACCCCCCTCCAACCAGCAGCATTTCAGTTCACAGCATCATAGTATCAGTCAGGGTTGGAAGGGACCACAAGAATCATCTAGTTCCAACCCCCCTGCCATGGGCAGGGACACCCTACACTAGATCAGGCTGGCCAGAGCCTCATCCACCCCCTGGATAACCCATTCCAGGGCCTCACCACTTCTCCACTTGATACTGGATGGTTTTAGACCCACTACAGAAGCTATGTTGAACTTTCCAGTATGTGGGCAAGGCTACTGTGGTCTCTTCACTTTTGAAGGAGAGCTACACGGATGACGTGGGACTGCAACATCCCTTCTATGAAGAAAGGCTGAGACCTGGGGCTGTTTAGATTTGAGAGAAGGCTGAGACAGGATCTTATTAGAAGGGATCTACTCAGTGTCTATAAATATCTGAGGGGTGAGTGTCAAGGTGAAGGTTCCAGTCTCTTTTTGGTGGTGTCCAGTGATGGGACAAGAAAAAATGGGTACAAGCTGGAACCTAGGAGGTTCCACCTCAATGGAACCTCCTTACAGTGAGGGTGACAGCACTAGCACAGGCTGCCCAAGAGAGGTTGTGGAGTCTCCTTCACTGAAGACTTTCAAAACCTGCCTGGATGCATTCCTGTGCAGCCTGCCCTAGATGATCCTGCTTTGGTAGGGATGTTGGACTCAATCTCTGAAGCCCTACCAATGCCTAACATTTTGTAATGGACTATGTCTGTTCCATTTTTCTTTTAACTCTTTTATGCCTTCTCTCCTTTCTTTCATTAAAAGGAGTCAGTCCAGCCCCCATGTTCTGTCACACAGCACCACTTTTTCAAATGCTCAACAAACCAGATATAGACAGGGAATGGCAGCTTGTACATCTTGAGTTGCTTGAAGATATCAAGGTCAATCATACATCCTGGTGTGTATATAGATCCTACAGAGCCACCTCCCAAAAATGCAACTAAAATTAACTCTTGATAACAATCTTACCAAGTCAGAAAAAGAAAAGGAACAAACAAAAAATCCAGTTACTATTTTAGCATTACTTGTTATGCAGCCACTAATTTTTAAGTGCTTGCAGAACGAGGGTCAATGCAGGCTAACCAGCAATAAATACAAAAATAAAAATCCAACCTACTACACGAAAGTGAAAAGTAACCTCATTTTTAAACGACAACAAAATGAAGAAAGATGTTTCTGAACTTTGATATTACATAACAAGATTGAACCATACACCTCATCTCCGAGATGGTCTGTCTGTAAGCCCAGAAATAAGATGCTTCACTTAAGATAAATTGCTTCCAAAGCTGCATTAGTAACCCAACAAGAATTACTAAATTCACAAGCAGGCTCTGTTCTCAAAGTGCTTGACCTGCTACGCCGCTGCCGCCTGCCCTCCGCCCGCTGTGCCCACAGAACCTCTCGGCACCCCCCACTGGCGAGCTGGCCGTGGGGTGGGACAAGTCAGCTCCTCAGGCTCCCGCCCCACCACCTGGACCACCTTCGGAAGCGAAGAGCCCCGCCAGCTGCGCCTCACTAGAAGAGCCGTCGGAGAGTAGATGCCACTGTGGTGGAAGCTGCAGGCTTCTAACAGCCACAGCAGTGAGGGGACCTGGTGGCCAGACACCCTGCGGCAACGCCCAAGGCCCTGCCGACGGCCCGCGAACCGAGCCCGACGGGGCAGCGACCCAGAGCGCCGACGGCCGGCTCCGCTCACCACAGGATATTGTCTGCGTAGGTGAGAAGCAGCCGCGACGCCTCCAGGAAAATCTCCCGTCCGTTCTGGCAGAGCTCACTGACAGCAGGGGAAACCCCCGAGGAAGAGAAGCCCACAGCAGCCACCATCTTGTCGTCCGTGCCGCGTCACCGCCAGCAGCCGCAGCGGCCGCCGTACGCAGCAGACCGTGTGCGCAGCCGGAGCGCGGCGGTCACCGCCCCCAGGCCACTCCTCCGCCACCGCCTCTTGCCTTAAAGGTCCAGAGGCCGCGGCTTGCAGCAGGCTGCTCCACAGCGCTTGAGGTTGGGGGTGTTGCAGGAGCTGCTAAACTACTTTATCCTGATGGTTCTAACGACATTTTAATCGATACTCTGTCCTAGTTTTGCACTGGGGCCTCCCGTCCCTGGGAGCTCGTGGGTAAACGGCAATGTTACAGAGGGACATAAACCCATTCTTATACTGGCCGTGTTTGCATGCACTAGCCTTTAGTGCCTCTCGTTTGGCCCCAACTCAGACACAAGGATGGGAAAACTACGGTTGCTCCTTGCCCCATCCTTGTTACCTTGTCCAGCCCTACCCAGTCTATCCAAATGCAGAAAATGTCCCTAGGCTCTGCTGCTTCTGGATGTCTGCTTTACACTATTAGTGGAAGAACTGCTGTGAAGAATCTTGGACAAAAATGTCTATGGAGCTTTGCTTTCTTAAGAATGCTGGTTTGTGATTATTAAGGCCAGGCTGGATGTGGCTCTGAGCAATCTGATCTAGTGTGAGGTGTCCCTGCCCATGTTGGGGGTTGGAACTGGATGATCCTTGAGGTCCCTTCCAACCCTAACAATTCTATGATTCTGTGATTATGCTCTGTATGCCTTTAGCAGGTCACTCTGCTCAGTTTCTGTGGTTTTTTTTAAGATGGAACCTGTCCCTTAGGACACCCAATGTTTAACCCAAGGTAATTCACTTTTTTTTTTTGAGATTACAGTTATTATTCCTACAAGCATAGTTTAAAAGTCATTTGTTCAGCCCTCAAAATCCTGGAATTGGTACCAAAGTAGTAAAACTTTGAGATGATGTTGATTTAGAAAAGGACGAGAAACTCAGTAAGTTTCACCCATTATGCTTTTATTACAGTGCTGGACACAGGGGGATCTTTCCCAAAGCCTGTGTACCTACAGAGGTTTCAGTACATGCTTATATACGAAAAGTTATATATCTAAAATGACAGAGGTATGTTGATATTTCACAGAAAGTCCTGGTTGCTGTTTGGTCTTCCTTTCTTCTTTTTCAAACAAGGTCCATCTACCCCTTTCTGCATTCCAGCCAATTCTAAGAAGGGAAGTTATTCATTAATTTTGTCATTTCATTAAATTGGGTATCTGATGAGCAGAAAATTCTCTTAAACTTCTTACCGAGTTTAACAGAGCTGATAAGGAACTCCCCATTGCTAGCTGAAATGCAGGAGGGGGTGGGGAGGATTAGACAGGTAGCATTTGCATAGATAAGAAATACCAGGACTTTCTGTAAGATACTTCTGTTATTCTTAGATAGATAACCTTTGTATAGATAGAAAGCACGTGGACTTTTCTGTGGAATATTAATATACCTCTCTCATTTTAGATAGATAACTTTTTGCGTATAAGCTTGTACTGAACCCTCTGAAGCCACACAGATCTTTTGGGAGGATCCAGCCTGTGTCCAGTGCTGCCATAGAAGCAAAATACATGAAACTTAGTGAGTTTTTGGTCTTTCTCTAAATCAATTTTGGTAAGCCAGCCAGGAGACCTCTGTTTGGCTGTGGGACCTTTTGAGGAATGGGACCTATCAAGGGTGCCCCCGAGATATTCTCGAGGTGAGCTTCCCTACTCATGAGATCACCGCAGGGACAGACAAGACTGCTGGCAAAGGGAAGGTATTGCTTTTATAAAAGGGGTAACTCCATAAGCCATGGCGGGACACCCTATGTGGGAGAGAGGCATTTATTGCACCCCTAGGTAAAAGAGCTCTTGGGCTGGGACCAGTGTGGTTCTGAAGGGTACTATAAGCATTGTTTACATATATTATGAGCATTGTTTGTAGTGTGGGACCAAGGGGGTCCCAAAGGGAATCATAACCATTGTTTATATTTTAAGTCTGTGTGGGGCCAGGGTGGTTCCTAAAGAACTTAAAGTATTAGAAACATTGTTTATCTTTTGAATGTGTGGTTGAGTGTGTGTGCGATTGAGACGTAGAAGCGAAAATTGTGAATAGGAGTGTGGCCAATAATTGTGTATTAAGGACCGGTCATTATTATTGTAATTGTATTTGTTTTGTGTTCTGTGTGTTGTAAAAAGGCAGTACTGTGTTGTATTGTGAAATGGGGGGAGACAAAATTGTGAGATCCCAAGACATACTCCACTTCGTTGCATAACCATGAGGCAATTGCAGGCCCTCCATGAGGGCTTGCTGGTAGCAGGGAGGGGTGAGCGCCTGGAGGAGGGGGAGATTGCTTCAGGGCACAGGAGGGGAAAAAAAAAAAAATCTCATTAAATACCTTTACCATCTAGGACATAAGGCAGAGTGGGGAACACAGGTTCAGAGATTCAAGTATTTGTAGGGGTGCTAACTTATGGTAGCAATGACAGCTGTGTGCCAAGTGTTACAGTTCTTGTGTGGAAGGGGGTATAAACTTTGCAGTTAAGTAGGCAAAGGTATTTGCTCAGGCACTCTAGCCTGAAAGGTTTTGTGACTTTGAAAAGTTGTATGTTCAGTAGTTTTGGCAAAACAGAAAGGACATAAAATGAAGTTCTGCTAAAGCTGATAAATTGGAGAGTCTAAAGAGGTACCAAAATTTAGTTTTGTTTGAAATATAAATTGATGTGGAAAAAGAAAATGTTTCAGTTGTATGAAGAAAGGCATTCTTTTTGTTCTGGGGTTGGAGGCCCCTTTTTGGTTCTGAGAATCTGTCTTTGATATTTTGTATTTTGTTTATTGGAAAATTATTATCATCTGAGCATATTAATTAATGTTAGTTATAACTATATGGAATTGGACAGCACTCAGAATCTAAGACCAGCCCCTCTGATGTCTGAGGGTAAGCTGGAACACAAGGCGGTTTATTTTCTGCCCCATTGGTTAATGGTTCGATTTGGGGGAGGTTAATTTCAAGGAGAAATCTTGGAAAAGTGTTCCTTAGGTTTTATTTTAAAATACTGGGAAAAAATAGGATACAGGCACAACTGGAAGAAGATGATTAGGGAGGACTGGAAGAGACTATAAATACCCTAGCAGACCCTCTGGTTATAATGAAGCTAGGGGAAAAAGAAAATAAACTGGAATTCCTATTTGATACAGGTACAACCTTTTCAGTCTTAACTCAAGCACTGTTACCTTTGGATGAGAGCTATGTTTCTGTGGTAGGGGCTACAGGTCAAACTGAGAAGGTGTATTTTTTTAAACCTCTTAAATATAAATATGGTAAAACCTGGGGCTTACGTAAGTTTTTATACATGCCAAATGCCCCAAAGTCATTGCTCGGAAGGAATTGTTAGAAGCCTTGGGAGCTGAAATTAAATTTAGTAAGGGGAAGATAGAATTTCGAGTAAGGGAGGAGTAGCTAATTTAGGTCTTAAATCTTGCATTAATAAGCCCTCGACAAGAGAAAAACAAAATAAGGGAAAGCATAAAAGATCAAGTATATCCTGGGGTTTGGGACACTGAGCAGCCTGGAAGAGCTAAAAATGCCCTACATGTGATAACAGACATTAAGACCAGAGCTCAACCAGTTAGGTGAAAACAGTATCCCAAGGTAAGAAGATAGGGAAGGAGTTTTGCCCATTGTAGAAAAATTCCTAAAGTATGAGCTGCTAACAAAGTGTGAATCAGCTTATAATACCTCAATTTTACCTGAGGAAAAAACAACAAAACCAAAATAAATAAACAAAAAACAGCTGGGGTTATGCAGGACCTAAGGGCCATAAATAGAATAACAAAGGATATTACAGTATCACAGTATCACCAAGGTTGGAAGAGACCTCAAAGATCATTGAGTCCAACCTGTCACCACAAACCACCATGGCACCAAGTGCCACATCCGATCCCCTCTTGAAAACGTCCAGGGACGGTGACTCCACCACCTCCCTGGGCAGCCCATTCCAATGACGAATGACTCTCTCAGTGAAGAACTTTCTCCTCACCTCCAGCCTAAACCTCCTCTGGCACAGCTTAAGGCCATTTCCTTGTCCTGTTTCTTGTTACTGATGCCCACCTCACTACAACCTCTTTTCAGATAGTTGTAGAGGACAATAAGGGCTCCCATCAGGCTCCTTTTCTCCAGGCTAAACAACCCCAATTACCTCAGCCACTCCACAGACCCTTTCTCTAGACCCCTTACCAGCTTCATTGCCTTTATTTGGACAGGCTGCAGCACCAAAATGTCCTCCTTGTAAGTGAGGGGCCCAAAACTGAACACAGTATTATAAGCCTCACTGGTGCAAAGTATGAAGGTACCATCACTACCTTAGTGGTGCTGGCCACACTATATTTCTCATACATGGCAGGAGGCTTGCAGCCTTCTTGGTGTGAGAAATTGGTTTTAATATTTGGCTTTCGCAAGGGGAATTACTTGGGACCTGGGCCTCGATTGTTGGGCCGATTGGTTGGTTATGGTCTGTATTGTGAGAGAAAGGTGAGGCGCCAACATGTCTAAAGACTGGCCAGGTCAAAAGTGCAGGTTTTGTCTCAGTCCTGATGGAGAGGGGTGGGAGCGTGCTGGGGAATATATGAATATGTACGTTTTAATATATGAATATGTATGTTTGCTATCTATATAAGTTCAACTCGTGCTGTTACGGTGCGCCTCTAGCACATTCGCTATGCGCCCAGCGCTGTGTTGCCTTTATTTTATAATAAACTGGTTATAAATTTCAGCAGTGAGCTCGTTTCTCACATTGGCCACCTGACCACACTGCTTAGCTCAATTCCACCAGCTGGGGACCACCATCTCCTGGTCCATTTCCACCACAAATGCGACAGCAAAGTTGGGAGCTGGTGAACGATTGGGGTCTAACGAGTGCAGTCAGCAGAAGAGGCTGGGGACTTGGACTAGAGCCAGGTAATAAAGCACTCCACTATGGTCGTAGTTATGGTGGAATAAAGTAAGAGTCTTTAATGTCCTGAGGAGCTGAATTATATAGTTATGTACCGCCAGTTTTGAGAGTTACCACCAGATCACCGCTGCTGTGCTGCTGCACGCACGCAGCATTAAGGAAACAGACGTGCAGCAGCAAGGTGTTAACCTTTTGCGTATCCTTCCACTGAGACCGCGGGTTCGTTTTACAGGTTATTCACTCTGCGTATTTTAAATGCCTGCTTTGGGAGAGGAAGTTATTTCCCTGCGTGTTCCAATTCTCAGCACTTCTTCAGGCTTTGCGCTCCCTTTCCGACTGCACGGGCAACTTTGGGACCGGACCGGACAGGACCATACCATCCCACCCCGCACGCCCCATGGCTCCATAGGGCGCTCGCCCCCGCGCGCCACAAACAGGAAGCGCCTCTGGCTCGCGCAGTCCACCGCCGAACTACCGATTCACTCGATCGTCTCCTCACCAATCGTGGCATCGGGAATCGCCTACAAAGCCGTTATCCCACCATGCCTCCTGCCCCTTCTTGCCGGTGGTGCTGCCGCGCACGGACGGGAGAGGGGGAGAGACCCAACCGTCGCGGAACAGGGTGGGTACGCGATAGGCGGAGATACCGCTGAGGACTAGGACGGAGGGAGGCGAGAGTTCGCCGGCCCCTGCTGGGAATGGGAGGGCTGCGGGAGAGGTTGCCTCTAGCGGAGCTGGGCCCTGGCAGCACCGGCGTAACATTAAAAAGTAGTTAATGCCTGTTGTAAATGACTGAGCCAATTAAAGTCAATTGAATATAGTTTTAATTTGAAAAGAGCAATTTTAAAGCAATAAGAGACATGCAAAACAGCGCTGGGTGCTAAAATGCACAATAATAACTTTCTAACTACTCTTTAAATATTCTACCCTTAATACATATGCATATAAAGGTGGGTTTATTTAAATTAGTTTGTTCTTCTGGTGGGCTTTCAATGATGTAATCCTCTAGTCAGCACAGCCGGTGGGTTGTGTGCTAAGTCCTTGTGATTGTGTCTTTTTTCGTTCTGTTGTTACAATCAATATCCTTTCCCAGAAATGGGTCTTCACATAGGTTCTGTTGATTCTCACAATCGTCCTTTGTGTTCATGTTTTCTGTAGCAACTTCTCTTCCTTTCCCATCCTTAAAGAACTTATTATTTCATAATACTTCAATTGTTAGCTGTTAATTCCTAACATTTCACTAGGGCATTAGTAAAACAAATAAAATTAATAAACAACAGGTTATAATAAAACCTACAATCTTTCTCTATATTAAAACAAGTCAAATTAATCATAAACAACTGATTATAATAAGGCCTAAAAGGGATCTCATTCTAGTTACATATGTAAGTTCCCAGTGTCTGACCCCTCGTCTCGTCATTCATGCTTCTGCTTTTGCTTTAATCAAAATCATCTAATTGACACGAATTATCATTCCATTTATCACATGCCTTTTGAATGCACACTGAGACCAGCTGCCAACCTGTTAGTGGCCAAGATGAAGTGAGAGAAAGGGCCTGTGGTGCAGTGCTGCAGCATTATTGCTTGGCATGACCCTTTTGTCCCACTTACACTCAGCAGTGGCCTTCCGCCATCACTTGACATGCCTCACAATATGTGGGGTCTGGTGGTGTTACCTTCAAGGGAGGTGGAGATGTACATCTTGCTCGAATGCACTCAAGGTACTGTCCCCTGTCAGTCTAAATACCCTCTGGCTAATAAAGGGTAGGTAGAGGTAGAAAGATGAGGATTTTTGTCCAAGATAGTGTGGTTACCTTGGTGGCAGAACCAGGAAAAGTTTCTTAGCTCCTGAGTTTTCTAGTCCAATCTACGTGGCATAGAGGTTGAGATGATGACACCCTTCAGGTATCAACATTCATTTGTCTAAAGGAGGAGAAAGTGTATGTTCAACTGAAAGTGTATGGCCTACCACTATGGTAAGGATGTCAATGGCAGAGCCCTGAGGGGAATTTTGCAGCAAAGCCAGAGAGTGCCTCACAGTCCACAGAGGTGGAAAGTCACGCTCATTGGCAGCTCAGGCTAGAAGAGCCCACTGGAGGCATTCACCAAGTCAGTGTATTTCTATAATTTGTATGCCATAACTCATACTATTCCTGATCGCAGACATAGAAATGACATCCCTTTCTGCAGGGCTGAACTAGGCTTTCATGTGGAAAGCAAGTTGCTTATTTATGATACTTGGAACATTTTTCACACTGGCTGCTTTATTGTTGTGTTTATGTCTTTCCGCCCCCTTTTTTTCCTCCCTACAGGAAAGTTCTTGATGTCGATTTCCACCATGTTCTCACAGTGCTTGTGGGATGTATTAAAGACTGCAAATCATCATCTCTGGAGTCTGAATTTAAATCTGTGTTTACGGAACCACAGAAGAGATTTCAGCAAGTCACTACCTGCCTATCGAAGGAAAGTAGTTGTTACAGGTATTGGCTTAGTGTCCCCTCTTGGTGTGGGGACTCAGTTTGTGTGGAAGCGCCTTCTCCAAGGAGACACTGGGATTGTATCACTAGATGAGGAAGAATATGCAGGCATCCCGTGTAAAGTGGCTGCTTGCGTGCCAAGGGGAACCAAGGAGGATCAGTTCAGTGAAGAAAGCTATGTGTCAAAGTCAGAGATCAAATCCATGAGTTCTGCCACTGTGATGGCCATTGGTGCAGCAGAGCTAGCCCTGAAGGACTCTGGATGGTCTCCCCAGTCTGAAGTGGATTGTTTGAATGCCGGTGTGGCTATTGGGATGGGAATGGTTCCACTGGAAGAGATTTCTGATACTGCTACTATATTTAAAACAAAGGGTTATAACAAAGTCAGCCCGTTCTTTGTCCCAAAGATCTTAGTCAATATGGCAGCAGGCCATATCAGCATTAAATACCAACTGAAAGGGCCGAATCATGCTGTGTCAACTGCTTGCACCACAGGTGCACATGCTGTTGGAGACTCCTTTAGATTCATTGCTACTGGAGATGCTGATGTCATGCTGGCGGGAGGAACTGAGGCTTGCATTAGTCCTTTGTCCTTGGCTGGATTTGCAAGAGCTCGGGCTCTCAGCACAAGTTTTAACTCGACCCCCAAAATGGCATGTCGCCCATTTGACTCCAAGAGAGAAGGGTTTGTAATGGGAGAGGGGGCTGCTGTGCTGCTCTTGGAAGAGTATGAACACGCTGTACAGAGAGGGGCTAGGATCTATGCAGAAGTCTTGGGTTATGGACTGTCTGGTGATGCTTGCCATATAACAGCACCTAATCCAGAAGGAGATGGTGCATTCAGGTAAGAACTATATGTAAGAACCATATGATGGCTACTTTTTATGTTAATTATAGTGAGTATATGTGTTTCAATTATTGACTGCATTTTCTAGATAAATGCTATTCAATCTTAAATTCATATTCAAAAAGCCTGAAAATCTGAAAACTTGAAGAGTTTCTGGTATGGTTTTGCCCCAGTTTTCTTTCTTTTAATAACAACGGAAGTCCAGTTCTTGCTAGAGTCATCCTTTTTACATAGACTTGTTACAATAGAACCTTTTCAGGTTCTCTGTCACTCTTCGTCTATAGAGAAGAAAGATCCCACTGCAGAAGCATGTCTTGCCAATTTTGTGGTCTGAAAGGGAAATAGCGTCAAGGGTTAGGGCTGGGCTGGCCACTAGATGAATGACACACTCTGTTAACCCCTCTCCCTTCCCAAAGGGAAGAGAAAGAGAATAAGGGAGAGACAGACTTAGGGATTGGAAAATAAAAGTAAAACAACTTTCATGAGAATAATAACAATAAAATGAAATATATACAAATATGTACAAAACCCATATTGAACACAACCCCCCTGATGGCCATTACAACACTGTAATCACTGATACTGTGGGCAGCCACTGGGGAAGTCCCAGACTGGACTTAAGAGCAGATGGGAAACTGATTCAGGATGTGGATTCTGGAAGTGGATTCAGGAATGCACAGATGAGGACCAAAGAACGGACACAGTCCTCCTTAGACACTAGCCACTGTAGAGGAAGGCTTACCTTTTGTGCTCCCTTAACTTTATACTGAATATTACGTATGAAGTGGAATACTTTGTTGGTCAGTCTAGGGTCACCTGTCCTGTCCACTGCTTACCACGGGTGTAACCTCTTACTGCACCCTCGACATGGTACACAAGATTTAGCAGTCACCTTGGTCTCCATAGAAGCAAGTATAAGCAAGAGTCTTCCTGCTTACCCATTCTTGGTAGTAACTATAAACATCAAGTGTTACCTCTGCTGGAGGCAGACACCATCTGCAAAACGATAGTGTTAGTTACAAAAAGTGCAGCTTAGCAGTAACTCTACTTAGAAGAGACTTAGCTGAAAACTAAAATCACTAAACAGTATTAGTTCTGTTTCAGCTTAACCCAGGATGCTAAAGAAATCCCAAGTGATGAAAACTGTAGAGTGCTTGGAGGATCTAGTTTGCTATAATATTTACTATACACATAATGTGTATTAATAGTGACTATTTGAATTTAGAAAATCACCTCAGCTTTTCATAGGGAAAGTATTTAGGTCATATGCCAGTGCTACAGTTGTGTTTAAACACTGCATTTTCTCTTGCCACTGAAGGCGTTGGTGTAGGGTCATAGCAGAAATACACTTTTGGATTATTTCATGAGATAATAAAACTTAATTGTTGTTAATCTCATAAAACCCATTACACAAATATAGGATATTAATCTAATCTTGATAATTTACTTAATTAAATTGTCACATTGCATGTGTAAGTATACATACTGTTTGTGAGCTTTGTGTAGGCTGAGTACTGTCGCTGACATTAGAATCTTTAGTCAATATTTCATTTGCATTAACCTGAAGCTATCTTAATAGCAAAGTTCAATATGCCACTACACAAATTGGTCAGACTTCTTCATGGTATTGTAAAGATGTGTTTGCATCTTCATTGGACTATCAGAGCTTTTTAGTGTAATACCAGAAGATTTCCCTCTATGCTATTGGACTGCTAGTTAATTGTTCTGCAGACTTCGGTGTGAGTTGAATAAGCAGGAGTGGCTTATCTCAGGTTTTCAGACTTATTTACCCATAAGATGCTATGGCAATATGTTGTAACAGAATCTGTGTCTATTTTGTGATTGCAGTAGCATATAAAATTCACAGTGGGAAGCACTTGAAATTTACTCTGGATATCCAAAATGTTGTGCCTTTCCACCCCAAGATAATCCATTTTAATACAGTCTTCAAATCAGTATTTCATTATTGCAGTGATAATTAAATCTGAAATGTGTATGCTTCCCTTACTTTTCTGTAGGAATTTTATTTTCTACTTAAAAAAAATCGGGGGAATATATTTTTGTCATCTTCTTAACAGCTATGTGAGTTGGAGGCTAAGATACATATTGAAATAAACCTGCAGGAAAGGAGAGGCAAAGCCAGACTCAGAAGTGCATTCTACACAACAACTCTGTTATCTCCTTAAGTAAATCTGTTTCTTAACAGATTTATTTAGTTAAATAATCTGTTTCTCTCATAGTTGATTTGTAATCTTTTCTGCCTCACATGCCATACTGTGTAGTGACTGAGCTTTGGTGGCCTCCAACATAAGCTAAGCTGAATGCTTCTGAGGGTAGAGGGCCATGCTGGGGATATTTGAATGTCTGGTAGCCCATGGTGTCTTTGTTTTGAGCTTCTCTCTTATTTACTTACTGTTCATAAATCTCAAAAGAGTCAGTGGTCTCTTGCATAGAGATACTTTGCTAAGCTGTATGTGCAAGGAGATATGTGTGATTCATTGCCTTCTGTCTTTGGGAAATCCATTTGAATATCACAGTATGGAGCTGTATTGGTCTTTCTGTGGTTTTATAGAGGCCGTCTCATTCCAGGGGTCATCAGGAGTCACAATGTAATATAGGGTGTCAGAGCAGAAGAGTGACTTTCAGTAAATTTCATTTTATGTATCAGAATCTTGCTATGTCCTTGGTGTTGTAGGGGTGGGAGCATCTTCTGGCCTCTGGAAGGCATGTGAAAGAAGCTCACAAGCAGGGTGACTGTAAAGTTTTTCTTCCATTCTTTCATTTTCCAACATTTTTGTTTGGCAGAGCAATTTTTGTGCCTAATTCCCTAATCTAAATATGAGAGGAAATAAAATGTCAAAGGAGGGAATCTTCTTTTTACTTAAAACGGGAGGGGGATTTCATTTACTATTGTACTGAACATTCTATTAATGTGTTGCTACATGAGAGAGACAGAAGGAAGCTAAATCTTTGTAATAATTTCAGGAAGTTATTTTCTTTCAGAGGCATTCAAATTATGTATTGAAAAGAGTCTTGTAGTCATGTAGTCTGTAGAGAGTGTTATACCTCTTTTTTTTTTTCTCTTTGTATTTTTCCCAGCAGTGGAATTTTTAGCAACAAGTTTGATTTTATTGTGGGCCTCACCACTATTATGTTTCTCCAGTAGCTAAATGTAGATACTTGTGTGACTAGTTAGAGGAATCCGTCTCTTGTCATTACGTCCCTGATAAAGTAATGTCACACAGATTTTCACATTTGATCACCATTTTAAGGCACCCCATATTTTTCCTGTTGGTTGGTACATGTGTGTCAGTGCCAGAACTGCAAAAGGAATTTCAATGTTCTTTTTTTTTTTCCTTAGGTGTATGTCTGCAGCAATAAAAGATTCTGGGATCAAACCTGAAGACATAACATATGTCAATGCCCATGCAACTTCTACGCCTCTAGGAGATGCTGCTGAGAATCAAGCAATCAAGAGACTTTTTAAAGATCACTCATACAACATTGCAGTTTCCTCAACAAAAGGAGCAACAGGACATCTCTTGGGGGCTGCAGGAGCTATTGAAGCAGCTTTTACTGCACTGTCTTGTTACCATGGAATTTTGCCACCTACTCTAAACTTAGAGAAAACAGAGGCAGAGTTTGATCTCAATTATGTTCCACTAACAGCTCAGGAGTGGAAAACTGGAACCCGGCGTGTAGCACTCACAAACTCATTTGGCTTTGGAGGAACTAATGCAACATTGTGCTTTGCAAGTGTTTAACTAATGCTGTGCCTGTTGTGCAAAACGGCACTGACAAGGATTTTTTTGCTGCCGCTCTTGATGGGTGGCTCTCTGCAGTGAGAATTGCTTGTTTGATATGTAAGAACTTTATTCACCCTGACTTCTACATCAATAATTATTTTAGGAAGAAGGTATCTAATTTACTCATTTTAATAAAAATAAATAAAAGTCTTCTTATTTGTGCAGCTAAGAAGTTTTTGCTCATGAGTAGAAGTGACGATGATTGTATGGTTTTGCTTCATTACAATAGTTTTTTCATATGTGTGTGGCAGAGAAATTGCTTAGGAAAGGGAATCTGGCTGTAGTGGGTTGAAATTTCCCCCAACATTAAGTTTGCCAGACCAGCTCAGTTGGAAGCAAATGAAAGCTGTATGTACAGGCAAAACTACAATGGAATGCAATGAATATGTACAAAATATACAGTATTTACAATATTTACAGGTACTTACAATTGAAAAACAGCATAAGAGCCCCCTGGTCAGAGACTAGGAGCAGCTACCAGCTTCTCCTTCCCTGCCTACCCAGACCCCCTGGACAAAGAAGGGAGAAAGGAGCAGAGGAAGTTGCTGTTAGACTTAACTAAACCAGTGCAGCCAAGGTCAAGCACAAGCAAGTTAGTATCTCTCCAGAGCAACGAGGTGAGAAGAGATGAGAAGGAATTGTTTTCGTATAACCAGTCTTATGGTAGCTACCTCTCCAATGGAATTGTTTAGAATTATTTCTACTTTCCTTTTCCCACCCAATAGTGATTTATTTACATTTTACTACTTTTCTGCAAAAGATTTGTGAAAAACTTTAAAGGCATAGCCTAAAGCTACCACACTGGCTAACACTGCACAGTTGTGATTTGAAGCCTTACCGTGTTAATGATCCAAGGTTTATCCTTCAGGTCCCCTTTGTTACCCACTCTATTTATGATTCTGCCTTTTTCTTCATTGTCAGTTGTTGCAGATATATTAGGTTTATGCACATTCTTCCACACAGATGACATTCAGGAGGCAATGGTATAGAGTTTATAAGATTTCTGAGAGTGATTTATTTTCTTTTCACCTTTATTCTTTTCTCTATATTATGTAACTTCATTAGCCATGGCATGGAGTGGTACCAGTGAGCTATGCATACAGCATGTCCCAAACATATTCCATGTGGCACAGGGAAAGAATTAGAATGGATTAAACTTCTTTGTTCGAGATATCCAAGTGTGGTATTGAGGATTTTTAAAAGAATTACACAGAAAGGAAGAAGATGCTTGAAACCTGTGGTTATGCTGCCAAAATGGAAAACCAGAACTAGCCACATTTCCACCCCCCACCCCCAACAACAACAAAGGGCAAAGCATATGAAAGAAAGAAATCCAGGTCTTGTGCTAAAAGAGAGAGAACAGGAAAATAAAATTATACCTGAGGCTGACATACTGATAGTGACTTAGGTTTTCTCTTTCAATGAACAAGTAAAGGACTGGCTATTCCTTTGGGCAGCAGTTGGCATCTTAGCCAAGTAGTGCCTCCGCTGATAGATGTCTCACTTCACTGACATCTGCGCTGTATTGGTAGGTTTAGAATTTCTTTGACCAGTGTAAGTGGAGGCAAAGGAACTGACTGGATTTAAAATACAGACATACAAAGTAGCTATACTGTAAGTGAATTACATTCTGGAAAGATCTTTCTGCTCGCTTCAGCTCATTGCAATTTAATCATCTGCTGCAAGTAAAATTTAAACCATGAAAGCTTTGTGACAATAGTTTAGGTGGTTTAAAAGGCCTAAATGCAGTAGCAAATAGTGTGCCTCATAGGGAATTAGAACCAAAGATTAACTCCTGTCTGTTAGAGTTTTGGCTTTTTTTAGTTTTCATTGTTATGTATTTATTTGGAGTAATCTCTTTTTATCACATAACCATTGAGCTGACTAGGGGCTATAGAATATATCAAGATTTTATGGGCTCTTCAGCTTAATCAGTGTAGATTGGCTCATCTGAGCTGAATAATAATTCACATTTTAACAACCTACCTATTTTTTTCTCCCTGAGAAGGTGCTGTCGTTTGATTTCTAAAGCTAGCATCAGTGACAAAAAAAAAAAAAAAAAAAAAAAAAAAAGAAAGGATGAAGGCAGTTATATAACCTAAGCAAAATGTGTAATGGCTTTTGCTTGGGCAGTATGTGCTATTCCAACTTTTGTAACAAGGATGACTAATTTTAACTTGATATAAACCCAATTTTCTACCCAGAGTTATTGAACTGTAAAGAACTGTGGCAGTAATCGATTCCTTGTAGTCAGTACCTCTGTGTAGGAGGCGTGATACCATTAGTGTGACAGTTAATACACAGGAATACCAAAGGGGTTGTATAAAGGTCTACTGCAGCTCAAGGTGTCTGGCAGGGTAAGCTGACAGGAGTGAAGTGAAAGATGGGAAACAGACCTTTGTTCATAAAGACTGAGTAATGCAAAAGAGGAACTATAGTTGAAAAAGAGAATATTTTTAAATGTGGATCTTGTAGTTCTAGAGTGATGTAAAGCAGATCACATGGTAAGTAGCTGGACACACATATGCTAGTACTGCTTTGTAGTTTCTGTCTCAGGAGTTTGGTGTTAAATTAAGCTTTTGCTACAAGCAGTGATCAATTGTTGTTTCATGCCTAATAGACAAACTCCTGGAGTTCAGAATGCCATCAAGCATGCTCTGGGCAGAAACAGGACATCAAAGATGGGGAGGGGCAGGGGAAGCTCTGCCATTGTGTAAAGCTTGCAGGCAGCACTACACCACAAATACCTTCTGGAGCTAGGCTTGTACCAATGCTGCCCTTTGGCATCTCTTGCTTACATATAAAAAAAAGTCCTAGACATCTCATTGCTTCCTTCCCACAATCCCATAGTAACATTATTTTCTCCATTGTGCAGAGAAACGATTTAGGAATCAGAAACTGAAAGATCTGTCTAAGCTGGAAATATAATTCTTGGAAGTATTGCTTTCTAGCTTACATGAAGCCTGTTCAATCTTGCTGTCTGTCCTGTGGGCTTTGCTGAGAAAAAGTTCATTACCCCTGAAACTGGTTTATAAGGATATTGTGGTGAAGGCACCATATGCCCAGAATTATGCCTCAAATACTGAAACTTGTCCCAGCATGTTTGGCCACATCCTCCCTTCCACCCTCCTTTCCAGAGCAAGTACTCAGCCATAGCTGAGAGGGACAAAGGCCCACTGTGCCAGCCAGGCGGCACAAACAACCTTACCTGCCTTCTAAGGCATAAGCAGCAACATGTACCCATCGCATGGGGTGCTTGTGCTCCTGCCAAGTAAGGGCATAATTCGAACTTCATGCTTCCTATAGACTAAAGGTGGTTGTTTATGAGAGTGCCCAACTTGCAAGTAAGTCACCCTCTTTCTTTGCCCAAGCTTTGTAAGCCCTCTCTTTCTCTTTGCCTGAGCTACCAAGCCCTCTCCTTTTGCCCAAGCCTTGTGAGCTCTGCCTACGTTTTATAGCTTTACTGTTTAAGCTTATTGCTAGTATGTCTTCTCACTCCTACATGCAAGCAAACTATCAGCTTCTGCAAGATGAGGAGAAGCCAGTATCCAGGCAGGCCCGTTGAGCCTCAGTCAGAGTCCTCAAAGGAGGGTCTCTTGCTGAAAGCCCAGAAGCTACAGCATCGTATTGCCAGCCCCATCGGTCAGAAGGAAAACCCGCCATGTCTTCAAGAGGACCGGACCCCCTACGATAAGACTGCCCAGTTGATGGGGAAGGGACTAGCCGAGTTCGGCAGTCCAAGCGTCTGCTATATCCTTCAGCAGCAGACTGACGAGCCACGACCACGTGTACCGGCCCACATAAAGCAGGAACAGTGCCCAGCCGCCACTGCATGACTCTGCCGTTCACGGGAGAGGGAGAAGCCGCTACTTCCGCCGCTCCGTGACCTGCAAATCCCAGGGCAACTGAAAGTCGGGACCACTCCGAGCGTCCCGCCCGCTCCTTCGAGGCAAGCAGAGGAAGCCGTCGCTCTGCGCAGGCGCACTTCTTCCCCGGTTCCACTTCCGTCGGGCCCAAAGCCTGCCTGCCGCCGCGCAAGATTAGAGTCATCCAAGCCCGCCTTCCGGGAATCATCCCCCCACCCCGCCCCGCTGGGCGGGCCACCTTCGCGACGGCTGACCCCGTCCAGGGACCAGCCCCACCGGCCCTACCGGGCCGACCCCTCAGGACCCTTCCTCGCCGATCACTGGGAGCCAGTGCCTGAGCCCTGCTAAGGGAATCTGCCCACCGACAGAAAACCTGCGTTGTGCACCCTCCCCGCCGCTGCGGGAGGAAGAAGGAAAGCCGCCGCCTGCGTGGGTGTCCCCCAGAGCGGACCAGCCCAGGAGCCAGCCAGCTAATTTTGCTACAAACAAAGACACTGTGTATCTTTCACATGCTTTCACTCGCTAACATTGTTTAAAGCACCGGCGCCTAGCCGCATGTAGATAGTTAAGCCGTCAGCCTCTTGTCGAGTCACCATCTGGTGGACAAGCGGCGGAATTGCACCCTTTGTCCCTTTAATTGAAATTAATTCTGTAAATATTCTAATTGGGTTAAAATTGTAAATACTAAACCACTTACTTCACAACCGTGCACTAGCATCTGTATATAAAAGAGTGATTAATCAGTTATTAATATTTTTAATAATTAACAAAAACATTTCACATTTAATAATAACCTCTTCAATCACAGATATGCAGTAAGTTACTTAATTTGGATTAAACTGTGTCTGATCTACACTCCATAAGCCAACCTTTGAGTTTTAAAGAATTTTTATGTTAAGCATATCTTAAATTTGAGTCCTAGGTGGGGGACATTACCAATTTTCACTCTTTGTGTCAAAGGTCTCTGTCCCTCTGTTTGGAGAACATCCAAATGAAAACCTTTGCCATAGTTGCAAATCAGACTTTTTTTCAGTTACTCTTCCATATTAGTGTAGGTAAGTTACTCATACCATTTCCCATTCTTAGAGTATGTGGGGTGGAGTTTACAGATATAGCTTTAATTTAATTTCTTTCAGTAACAGAAAATAAATTACCTTTACTTGAAGGATTAGGATAAACCTAGAAGTTGTTTGTGGTGGGTTGAAAATTTCCCCCAACATTAAATTGCCAGACCAGCCTAGTTGAAAGCAAATGAAGCTGTATTTACAAGCAAAACTGCAATCTAGAAAGAAATGCAATGAATATGCACAAAATACACAACATTTACAATATTTACAGGTATTTATTTACAATGTATAAGCAGCACAAGAAACCCCCTGGCCAAAAACTGGGGGAACTGCGAATGCTAATGGCTTCCCACTCCCTGCCTCCCTCCTTACCCTCCTGGACACAAAGGGACAAGAAGAAAGAGCAGAGGGATATTTTGTTAGGATACTCAGCCAAAACAACATAGCCACGGTCACGCAGAAGCAAGTTAGTGTCTCCCAGGGTGAAGAAGCCAAAAGAGAGAAAGATAGCTTACATTACCAGCCCTGTTTGTTATCTCTCCAATGGGATTGTTTAGAACTTACCATTATTTTCCTTTTTACACCCAATAGTACTTTATTTGTATTCTACCACTTTCTGTTCAAGATTCATGGAAATTTTTAAAGGTACAGCCTTAAGCTACCACAAAGTTAAAAAAAAAACAAACCATTTTAAAGACAGACTTGCCAAGAAAAACAGATTCCCAAAACTGTTAGTAAATTGTACAGGTCTAACACTGCAATAAAGTCAAGGAGTATTTTTTTATTCACATCTAAGTTTAGAGACATTCTCTTTGTGTTTCAACAATATAAGGAGGAATGTGAGGAGAGGACATCTTCGCTCTGTGTTAGGCAGCTTGAAAGTGTGTTGAGGGAGCATCCAGAATGACAGTTACTGAAGTGCCTGAAAACAACAGAACACACTCCCCCAGAAGAGATTGTAACACCCAACAAACTAGGTGGATTTACCACCAGATGCATTTGGGATTCTCCCAGTGTCATTCCTCTAATAGGAGCACATCTTTTGGCCTTTATTCAATTAGTTGGTCTTTCTCCTTCCTCTGACAGGAAACAAGGGTGCTGGCTGATGTGGTTTGTTTTGAATGTGTCTGTTGGGAAACAAAGCAACAAAAAAGGTCGTACTCCCATATGTTACCTTGCCTGAAGTGATCATGCTTACTGAAGACCTTAGCTACTATTATTTATTTATTCATTTATTTATTTATTATTTTTACTGTTTTGATCTACAAATTTTACAGGGCCCCTAGGAAAAAGTTTGCCTGGTGTCTCGATCCGGAGAGGGAAAGAGATTCAGGTTTTTAATGAATATTCCCATGTTGTGAAATTAGAGGCACAAACGAGGCCAAAATATCAACAGCTAGACTATTTCTTATGTAAATAAAGTGGAGGGATCAGAAGGGGAGAGAGAGAGAATAGGGAGAGAAAGAAGAGAGGGAGAAGAGGGAAAGAATTATATTACCACACCCCTCACCCCCCAAGACAGTTTGAGTCTGTGGAGGATAGGTGCTGCAGAAGATGTTGGGTCTGTAGAGAAACGGTGCTGCAGGAGATGTTGGGTCTGTAGAGGAAGGGTGCTGAGGCTTTGGCTGTAGAAGGGATGAGGTCCTCTGAGCAGCTTCTTCAGCTCCATGAGTTGCAGCAGGCGGAACTTAGGGCACGGAGAGTCCAAGATCCATTGTGTTGTCCCCGGGATGTTTCCAGCGTGTGGTGCCGTCTTCTTTCTTCATTTTGCTTCTCCAATTTTCTCCTACTAGCCCGTAGTTGCTCCAGTCTTTTATACAGTTTTTTAGCCTTTAGGCAAGTGTCCAGGTGTTGTTCCCCAGGATATCATTCTGGGAAATCACCTTAGGTCCAGGTATCCTTCCCCAGGAAATCTTTCTGTGTACTCAGGTGAGTTTGGGCAGCTGTCTGGATGGAGGGGGAAGGCCTCTGCCTCCTCCTTCTCCATCTACCTACCCACACACTCTTTACACATCAGGAACAATTGTCCTTTCCTGGGGTATCTGATGGCTGGAAATGATCTTGTCCTGAAGGTGTGAATGCTGGGCCCTTGGGCCATTGTTGTAGGAAAGCTGCAGTCCCGTGAGCAATGTTATCTTTGCACCTTCCAAGAGTCCTTCCAGTGGCTCTGCCCAACGCACATCAGCTATTGTCTGGGCAAGCAGCAAGTGATTTTATCTTTGTTGAGTCACACCAGGAGAGACAAGCTTTAGTCTCTCACACCTGGTCACCATGTCACTGGGACATTCCCATTTCTGCACTAAGATTTGTTTTTGGTCTGCTGGCACTCTTCAATAACACTGTCTTCTATTGAAACAGATAAAAGAAGAAAGCAGTGTGGTTTTAATGATATTTGTGAGCTCAAAATTTACTGTATGACAGCCAGGTTCATTTGCCATCACACTTATTGTACGTGAGTGTTACGCATTCTGGTCCTGCACTGGGCTCAATCAGTCTGCACTTCATGGGGGATGCCAGAGGATGCATTAGGATTTCTGGAAAGAAGGTTAATGTCGCTCCCATTTAACTCTGGTAGGTCTCCAGTTGAAAGCTTAAACACCCTCTGCTTAAAGAGTGCCTGTTTGTTTTTCTGGCCACACAGTGTAACAAACTCCAGAGACATTTTTCAGCAGTCCTGGCTCACTGGAGAGGTCCCAGAAGACTGGAAGCTGGCCAACATGGTGCCCATCCACAAGAAGGGCTGATTGGATGAGCCAGGGAATTATAGGCCTGTCAGCCTGACCTCAGTGCCAGGCAAGATTATGGAACAGGTCATCTTGAGGGCAATCACACAGCACTTACAGGATGGCCAAGGGATCAGGCCCAGCCAGCATGGATTTAGGAAGGGCAGGTCCTGCCTCACCAACCTGATCTCCTTCTATGATCAGGTGACCCGCCTGGGGGATGTTGGGAGGCCTGTGGATGTGGTCTACCTGGACTTCAGCAAGGCCTTTGACACTGTCCCCCACAGCAAACTCCTGGCGAAGCTATCAGCCCATGGCTTGGACAGGAGCACACTACGATGGGTTAGGAACTGGCTGGAGGCTGAGCCCAGAGAGTGGTTGTGAATGGTGCCACATCTAGCTGGCGGCCAGTCACTAGAGGTGTGCCCCAAGGATCAGTGCTGGGCCCCATGCTCTTCAACATCTTTATTGATGATCTGGATGAGGGCATTGAGTCCATCATCGGTAAATTTGCGGATGACACCAAGCTGGGGGCAGGAGTTGATCTGCTGGAGGGTAGAGAAGCTTTGCAGAGGGACCTCGACAGGCTGGACAGATGGGCAGAGTCCAACGGCATGAGATTGAACACATCCAAGTGCCGGGTTCTGCACATTGGCCACAGCGACCCCATGCAGTGCTACAGGCTGGGGTCAGAGTGGCTGGAGAGCGGCCAGGCAGAGAGGGACCTGGGGGTACTGGCTGATGGTAGGCTGAACATGAGCCTGCAGTGTGCCCAGGCAGCCAAGAGGGCCAATGGCATCCTGGCCTGCATCAGGAACAGTGTGGCCAGCAGGAGCAGGGAGGTCATTCTGCCCCTGTACACTGCACTGGTTAGGCCACACCTTGAGTCCTGTGTCCAGTTCTGGGCCCCTCAGTTTAGGAAGGATGTTGACTTGCTGGAACATATCCAGAGAAGGGCAACGAAGTTGGTGAGGGGCTTGGAACACAAGCCCTATGAGGAAAGGCTGAGGGAGCTGGGGTTGCTTAGCCTGGAGAAGAGGAGACTGAGGGGTGACCTTATTGCTCTCTACAACTACCTGAAGGGAGGTTGTAGACAGGCCTCTAGTTCTGGTTCTGGTTGCCTAGGAGAAGAGACCAACCTCTGTTGGTCTCTTCTCCTAGGCAACCAGAACCAGAACTAGAGGACACGGTCTCAGGCTGCACCAGGGGAGGTTTAGGCTGGAGGTTAGGAGGAAGTTCTATACAGAGAGAGTGATTACTCATTGGAATGGGCTGCCCGTGGAGGTGGTGGAGTTGCTGTCACTGGAGGTGTTCAGGAGGAGACTTGATGGGGTGCTTGGTGCCATGGTTTAGTTGATTAGGTGGTGTTGGATGATAGGTTGCACATGATGATCTTGAAGCTCTCTTCCAACCTGGTCTATTCTATTCTATTCTATTCTATTCTATTCTATTCTATTCTATTCTATTCTATTCTATTCTATTCTATTCTATTCTATTCATTCCTATTCCTATTCCTATTCCTATTCCTATTCCTATTCCTATTCCTATTCCTATTCCTATTCTATTCTATTTCCCCTGCTAGTATAGGCTCTTGAAGAGGTGGACACACCAGGGTGTTTGTCTGTGACACTTAGTGACTAAAGGACTGTCAGAACAGCTTCAGACCACCTAAAGCTTAGTTTCAGACCACCTAAATCTTGTTCCCTATGTCATGTGGTACCTGGAGAGATACTCCTACACTGCCACTATTTTAAAACATTTCAGCAATTTTGGTTATGAATAGCATTAAACATCTAAACTCAAAATCAACTAGCAATATTATGGGAGGAAATAGAAAAGATATGCTTAAAGCTGCTGCTTTGCAAAGTAGCTCTTTCTGCCCTGAGCACTGCTGTTTTGCCATCTCTAGTGGATTTCACTGAGGGACCAGTGCAGAGCCAGCAGAAACCACAGAAGAGCATATTCTGAAACCAGGTAAAAGCTGGTGAACCTCTAGTGACAGAGAGCAGCCATCCCTGCTCTCCAAATGTAGGTGTGACCGATTTGCTTTAGTGCAAAGATTAGGGTTTGACCAAGAGTGCATCCATGTGACTAGTTCTGCACGAAGACCTCTTTTCTCCATCTCGGAAGAGGGATATTTTCCCTGGTGTCCCACCATGGCTCCTCCCAAGCAAATTGCAGGTGAAATCAGGATGACCACAGGGTGTCAGCAAAATCTCAGTTATCTGAGCACCCACAGTCAGCTAAGTGATTTCCTTTGCCTTTCCAACCACCACCCAGCCCTTGCTTACAGAAGAACAGAGCAAGAAAAGGAAGAAAGACTTCAAATACACTTCATCCAGCCTTTGTGGTTTACTTCATAAAGTTCATATGAGTTCTTCTGTGTGAATAAAGTTTGGCCTGATGCTGAAGTACACAGACTTTGGAGGAGTCAGCAACTCTAAACATAGCATGTTGCAGCACCAGGCAGAAGCATGGGCAGAGCAGTGACCAGGGGAAGTTGTACTGTTTCCTAAACAGTATATCCCTACACAGTTGCTGAAAGGAAGGAATCAGGATGTTGAAGCAAAAGAAATTGGTTTAAGATGCTTTTGTGCCTGGATATCTTTGCTAAGACAGAGAGGGCAGGAGAAATCTCTACTGGCTCTAGCCCTGAAGGGATAATAAAGTTTGGAAACAGAAGTATGTTTGGAACAGCTCAATATTTGTTAAGCTATCCAGCTTTCTTGTTCTGGACCTTCACAAGTGTCTTCAGGCTGTAAATGACAAATTTGAAAACTACAAATTACTGTAAATTATAAATTACAGCTTAAGAATCTCTCTAACCAGATATTGAGTGTGATGTAGCTCTCCCTTCTGCTCTTGTTTCTTTCCTCCTCTGGCTCCATGTCCTTGAACCTCTGTTCTGTGTGGAGTGGCCTACAAGGTTGAAAGAAAGAAGACTCATGGGAACTGTTGCAAAAGAAATTCCTAAGTTACATTCAAAGGCAAATGATAGCATTTATTATATAACATTTGTGTAGAGGAAATAGCCAAGAGAAGCAGTCACTGCTACTGCTTCATGCTTGTTTTTAAAAAGCCAGGTAAAATATACCTAAAAAAAATCAGGAATTTATCCACAAAGATCCTTTAGGTGTTAGAGATTGAATCCCAGAACTGCTCTGAAGGGCAGAGGATGGTACTTTGTCCCATGGTTTCTTTAACACAAATGTGAAGCCCTAAGAGCATCTCCTTCCTGGCTTCAGGGCCTCAGGACTGGCTCAGAGCTTGTGTAGTGGGGACTACCCTATCCCTCTGAGGCGAGAGGCTCCAGGACTGACCGCTGCCCACAGAAGCTGCTTTTGATTGAAGCTATGTTGCAGACAGGCTTGGGCCTGGCCATGGCCTCTGTGGTGTGGAACCGGGTTTTGACTGGGCTACCTGAACCAAGGACACCACCTCCAGGAGTGCTGCAGCACTCCAAGGGAGGTCCTTCTCCAAAAGAGGCCACAGGCTCTGGTAGTGCCTGTTCACAAAGTTTGTGTGACATGGGAGCATACTCAGAGGGGTGACTATCCCCAGGCTGACTCACAGTTGCTTACAATGGCACTGTTTGAACAGCCAATGCCACTCCACACCAGCACACTAGGAATCTTGGAGAGATGAACCTAGGAAGGTTTTCAGGTCCTTTCCTGACTTCCTTGGCTGTAATTTGCCTTCCCTGAAGTGCAAAGCTGCCATTGACTTCGGTGGGAGTGAGGCTGTGAGTCTGCTCCAGTGCTCCCACAAAGCTGCCTGTTGCTCCAGGGAAGTGCTTGCAGCAGGACTTGTGTTTCTCAGAGACATCAGCTGAGAGAACAAAGTATTTTTTTCTCTCAGATTTCTGGAGTACCAAACCCAACCCACTCCACTCTGTGTTAATAGAAGAAACAATACACCCAGGACACAAGGATGGCTTTTGATCAGTCCTAAGGTCTAACTAACCCTTTGCACATGCTTATGTGTGTGTCAGGGCCCTGTGGGCACCTGCAGGCTGTGATTGCCCTTTCTCCCCACAGCCTTACCTACTACCCACTTCTCAGGAGCCTATTTAAGACCTGACTCAGCACCCACACCCATCTTGAACTTTGTTGATGTGAGTACATGCGTGTGTCTCCATTCCAGTCCCCACTGTTTCCTGAGGTGCTGTTGGTCCATGCTGCATTGGTGGTAGACTCCAGCTTGTTTCCTGGCCTTATGCTTGTGGTCACCTGACAGCTGATGGGTTGTGTTGCTGCTCATAAAAAAATGCCATGTATAATCAGGGAGACAAGAAAATTCTTGCCCAGAATTGACTGGCTTCACCCTACAGGCAGATATGGTAAATTACAATAATGCAATAGTTTCATAATGTTTACAATTTCAACACATCCTAGTAACTAGGAGAAGAGCTGGTCTTAAACCAAACCTGTATTGAGGTATTCCCTTCCCTGCTTTGGCAGGGGGTTGGACCCAAATGATCTCTGGAGGTCCATTCCAACCCCTAATGTTCTGTGATCTTTGATAGGTAGACCACACCTAATGAAAGTATTAGCAGTTGTATCAGTTTCTGCATTTTATTAGGAATGTAATTTATTTGGGGATAGTGCCAAAGGACCCAGGATGAGGTCAGAACTGCTATGCTAGGTGCTGAGCAGGTATGCTTTTTCCCAAGATCCAATCGGTTGGTACTGATTAAGAAGATATTCAGAAGATGAGATAGCAATGACCCTAACTAGGCTACTGACTCTTTTCTGACCTTCCTACCCTGTAAAGAAAATGTCAGCAGGACTTTAAAAATTTCAGACACTTAAATACTGGACGCTCTTCACCAAGATCAAGTTGGCTAGTGCTTAGGCTCTAAAGTTACCATGTTTCCAACCTGGAAATATACATTGTACTGAGACTCTGGGATTAGTTACTGAACTGTAGGTTTCTCAATAATTATGAAATGCACAGGGTTTCAGTTAACAAGCAAAAAGAAAAGTAGATTGTTCATTCCCGGTGTTTGTTTAAACAGAAACACACTGATTATAACTAAGGGAGGGTTCTAAGATTATTTTAGTGATAGGTTCTTTTCTTTTGCATATTAGCGAGCAGTTAACAGTGAGCTAGATACAAAAGTCATGAGCACTTCCCAAAGTAACTTGTCTATTGACAGGCTCACAGGATGTTAGGGGTTGGGAGGGACCTCCAGAGATCATTGAGTACAACCCCCCTGACAGAGCAGGACCATAGAATCCAGCACAAGTCACACGGGAACACATCCAGATGGGTCTTGAAAGGCTCCAGAGAAGGAGACTCCACAATCTCTTTGGGGAGCCTGTTCCAGTGCTCTGTGAACCCCATGTTGAGGTAGAACCTCCTGTGCTGTAGTTTATATCCATTGCCCCTTCAAGAATTCTTTCTTGAAGTTTTTAAGGGCTGTTTCCCAAGATACCTTCTGAGTTAGTTCCTTGAGTAACCGGAAGTCCAGAGCAGAGGTTTTGCTGCTGCCCCTCTTAGCTTGACTGCATATTGAAAACTCAATTATTTCATGGTTTCTGGACCCCAGGCAGCCTCCAACCACCACATCTCCCACCAGCCCTTCTCCGTTTGTAAAAAGAAGGTCAAGCAAAGCCTTACCCCTGCTAGGCTTACACAGCAGCTGTGATATGAAGCTATCCTCCATACACTTCTAGACTGCCTCCTCTCTGCTGTGTTAAGTTCCCAGCAGATATCAGGCAGGTTAAAATCGCCCATAAGAACAAGGTCTGGAGATCTGGAGACAGCCTCTAGCTGCCTATAGAATACTTCGTCAACTTCTTCATCCTGGTTGGGTGGTCTATAACAGACTCCAGCCAGGATTGCGGCCTTGTTGGTCTTCCCTCTAATTTTCACCACAGGCACTCAACCTGATCATTCTTAATCTTTCGTTCCATGGCGTCTAGCGTCTCCCTGATGTATAGAGCCACCCCTCCACCCCTTCTCCCTTGCCTGTCTCTCCTGAAGAGCCTGCATCCATCAATTATAGTGCTCCAGTCTTGTGAGTCGTCCCACCACATTTCTGTGATGGCAACTACATCATAACTTTCCTGCTGTAACAAGGCTTCTAGCTCCTCTTGTTTGTTATCCATGCTGTCTGCATTAGTGTACATGAGCTTCAGCTGGGCTGCTGATTTCACCCCTGACTCCAGCTTACCATCCCCAGACTCCTGTCTGGGGGGACTGGTTTCAGCCCCTTCCCCCTTCAAATCTAGTTTAAAGCCCTGTCAATGAGACCTGCCAACCCCCTTCCTAAGCCATTCTCATGCTCTAAGACCTTTCTCCCGCCCTGGGACAGATGTACTCCATCTGTTGCTTGCTGACCTGGTGCCATAGAAAGTTTCCCTAGATTGAAAAACCCAAAATTCTTTTGGTTGCACCAGCCTCTGAGCTACTTGTTAATTACACCTGCTGACCTGTTCCTTTCGGTATTCCTTCTTGCAACTAAAGGTATTGATGAAAAAATTACCTGTGCCCCTGACCCCTTAACCAGTTCTCCCAGAGCCTTGGAGTCCTTTTTGATTGCTTTGGGACCTCTGGTTTCAGCATCATCACTCCCTAACTGCATAACTATCAAGAGATAGTAATCAGAGGGCTGTACCAGACTCGGCAGCCTTCTGGTAACATCTCTGACCCCAGGGAGGCAGCAGACTTTCCTGTGGGAAGGATCCTGATGACATATGGGGCCCTCTGTTCTCCTCAGGAGGGAATCACCAATAACAATTACCCTCCTCTTTTTTTTGAGGGAACAAGTCCTGATGTGGGGGGCAGGCTGTTTTGCCTTAGGCAACTTTGAATCCTTGTGGTATGTTAGTGAAATGCATGTTCGCTGAGGTGACTGCAAGATGTACAGTGTTACTAGAGGGAGTCATCAATGGCTTTTTATTCCATGTGATTAAAGTCCAGAATACCTCTAAACCCTCCTTTTTACTCTGCATGCTTATTGACTTCCCTTGAAATTTAGGTATTTTTAGCCACATTACAAGAATGACAACTAATCTGCATATTATGCAACAGGTTTAAATTTAGCATGGCATGTTGGGAGGCAGAAATTTTCCACAGACCCATGCAGCTCTGTACCTGCCAGACTGACACTAATAGCTGCCAATTAGTGTATGAAGAGATGTTACTTGATTAAAAAATAATATATTGTTGTAAAAAGTTAGGGTGAGATCCCAGACCCACTGATACTGGTGGGAGTTTTGCTGCTGAGATTTTCAAAATCTGATGCTACCCTTCTATCAGTTTTGAACAGATAATTAAATAGAGACGATATTTATCTACCAAGATTTAATGTCAAATGCTTGGAGTTGTAATCTTTCTGTGTGCAGTAGATTAAGTATTTTCTACTTTTAACTGGCTTACCTGAAGAAATATAGCAAAATCTGTTTTATATTAAATGTGTTCACTTTTCATAACTTAGAAAGGAGAGAACAAAGAGAGAAAAATCAATATAAGGCCACAGAAGCTCAAAAGCTTATAAAAGTGACACTGCCTCAGATGAATTGTTACCCTTATCTCCAAAAGTGTCTTTGCCCATCTTATTTTTTAAATAGATTTTATTTATATTTTTCGTACTGTGGATAAAATCATAGAATGGTTTGGGTTGGAAGGGACCTCCAAATGTCATCTAGTCCAACCCCCTCACCCCCTCCTCCCCTCCACCTCCCCACCCCTGCAGTCAGCATGGACATCCTTCACTAGATCAGGTTTCTCAGAGCCTTGTCAAGCCTCACCTTGAGTATCTCCAGGGATGGGACCTCAACTACCTCCCTGGGCAACCTGTTTCAGTGCTCAACCACCCTCATGGTAAAGACCTTGTTCCTAACATCTAATCTAAATCAGCTCTGCTCTAGTTTGAAGCCAATGCCCCTCATCCTGTCACTGCAGCCCTTTGCAAACAGTCTCTCTCCATCCTAGCCCATTCAGGTACTGGAAGGCTGCTGTTAGGTCTCCCTGGAGCATCCTCTTCTCCAACCTGAACAACCCCAGCTCCCTCAGCCTGGCTTCACAGCAGAAGTGTTCCAACCACCTGATCATCTTTGTGGCCCTCCTCTGAACCTGCTCCATCAGGTCCATGTCCTTCCTGTGTTGAGGGCTCCAGAGCTGGATGCAGTACTTGAGGTGAAGTCTCACCAGACTAAAATTGCAGAATCACCTCTCTGGATCTAATGGCAACGCATCTTTTGATGCAGCCCAGAGGGCAAATCACATCCTGGGCTGCAAGCTCACACTGCCTGCTCATGTGCAACACCTCCAAGTCCTTGTCTGCAGGGTTTCTCTCAACTTCATCATCACCCAGCTTGTATTGATATCTAGGATGTGGTGGGTTAACGCCCATTCTGGAAACAAACAAAAAAGCAGCGTGGAGGGCTTGTGGGTACTTTACCCTCCCTGCAGGGCGTTTCTCCCCTGGGAAGCTGAGTCTGTTCCACTCCCCTCTCCCTGCCCAGCTAGGGTATAAAAAGCAGGACATCGTAGCTGTTGGCTCTCCTTTTGGCTCCTGCCTCTGCTGGATGCGAGCTACTGCAGCTGCCCTCCTGCTCCTCTGCCACGTGGTCAGACCTGATCCTTCTTCCTGCTGCCTCTGTGCCTCTTCAGAGAGAGACTGGTTTTGTATTATTCTTCCCCCCCCCACCCTCCTCCCATCCATCCTTGTTCCTTGCCCTTGTGAACCTTTCCTGTTATTGTTATATATATATTGTTTAAAGAAAAACTCTTTACCTCTCTACTTCCAAGCTGACTCAAAATTATTGTTTGGTGGACTTGCTCCTTCCTTTTTTCCCTCTCTGTTGGGAGGGAGGAGGGGAGTGGGGGAGAGATTCTCAGCCTTGCCCCCATCTGAGCTCTTAACTCCTAGTTAAGGCTCAAACCACCACATAGGATTACCCTGCTCTAGGTGTGGGATCTTACAGTTTGTTGTATTGAACCTCATGAGGTTCACCTGGGCCACCTCTCCAGCTCCAGGTCCTTCTAGATGACATCCCTTCCCTCTAACACATCAGCTGCACCACTCAGCTTAGTGTCATCTGCAAACTTGCTGAGCATGCACTCAACCTTGCTCTCAATATCATTGATGGTCCCAGTACCAGCCCCTGACGGACACCATCTGGATGCCACTGACTGCTACCCTTTGGATGCCATTATCTGACCAGTTCCTTATCCACTCTACAGTCTATCCATCAAATCTGTGCTTTTCAAATGTATGAATAGATGGCAGCTGTTGGTCTTCCCTTGTCCACTGATACAGTTGCAACATCGTAGAAAGCCACTAGGTTGGTCAGTGTACTGGAGTTAATTCTCCCCAGAGCATCCTCTGTAGTGCTGTGTTTTGCAGTGTTGTAGCTGAGTGTTGATAACAGAGCAGTGTTTTGGCTTCTGCTGATCCAAGCACTAAGGCTGTGCTTTTCCATCATCTCTCCCCCAACAGTAGGCTGAGGGATGTGCAAGATGTTGGGAGGGAATAAAGCTGGGCCATCTGACCCAAACTGACCAAGGGGGATTCCATGCCATATGACATCAGCTCAGATATAAAAGCTAAGTGAAAGGAGGAATTATGGGGACATTCGCTGATGGCATCTGTCTTCTGGAGCAACCACTATGTGTACTGGAGCCCTGCTTCCTGGGAGTGACTGAACACCCTCTGCTGCTGGGAAGTAGAAAATAACATCTTCCTTTGCTCTTGCTTCCTTGCACAGCTGTTTCTTTGGGTTTTCAGCCTATTAAATTGTATCTATCTTGACTTGTGGACCCTTGGTTATCTTTTCCTTCTCCCCTGTCCATCTAAGAAGGGGAGTGATACTCTAGCTTTGGTGGGCATCTGGCCCCCAGCCAGGCCCCACAACCAGGCAGGGCATGCCCTTGGTGAAGCCATGCTCGCTGTCTCAAATCATCCCCTTGTCCTCCATGTGTTCCAGTATAGCTTCCAGGAAGAGGAACTGTTCCATGGTCTTGCCAGGCAGAGGTGAGGTTGACAGGTTGGCAGTTCCCAGGGTCCTCTTTTCTACCCTTGTTAACACTGGCTGTGATGTTTCCTTTCTTCCAGTCCCCAGAGACTTCACTTGACTGCCAGGACTGTTCAGATATCACAGAGATTGGTCATGCAATTACATCAGCCTATTCCGTCACAGCTCTGGGATGCATCTCATTGGGTCATTGTATTGAGGTTGCTCAGATGGTCCTGAATATGATCATGCTGGTAAAACTGATACAATTCTCAGTGCATTCCAACATGCTGGCATTATCATACCATTATTTGTAATATTGCACTTGCTGTATTATGCACTAACTGGAACCACTGGCTTAATTAAACCCAGTAAGTATATATTGATATAGGTGAAAGACTACAAATGTGAGTGTCTGGCATTTGGTTTCTACAAAATTAAAATATTCTTGAATAGGAAAATGTTGATAGGCTGAAACAGATTTTTTTTCACTGTCAGTCTGCCTGAAGGGCAGCAGTAGTACACTCTGTAAAGGCGTGTACCTCCTCTTTTCTCTAACCTGGCCTCTCTCTTGGTACAAAAACAAGGCAGCACTTTAGTGGGGGAGAGCCCCCCAACCCTCCTTTGCTTACCCCTTCGCCTTACAGGTTTGATGGGGAAAAGCAGAATAGCACGAAAGGAGCCAAAAGGTTGGGGGCTGGGGGCTCCACACATAGCTTACCCCTATGCCATGGGATTTCCCGCACTGTGAATCCTGCACTGGGATCTTCCATGTTGATTCCCGCTCAGTATTTATGCCAATGGATGCATTTGCCTAGAAGTAATAAATCGGAGCGATGAGAGAGTGGGAGCGCACTGCTCCACAATTGCTGCTACCTGGACCCTGTCTCCTCTGTGCCAGACGAATGGCCACAGTGCCAGCTATGATCAACCTACTGCTGTTGGCTGGGAGTGGAGCTGTGCTGCAAACCTGCAGTGCCCTTGGGGTCAGAGGGCTGAGGAGCTGGCAGAAAGCCATTTCCCTTGTTTTAGTGCCACGGCACTTGGCAGATTATTTTGCAGTTTCTGGAAGCTGTTTCCCAGACCACAAAACCCATGAGAACTCTCCCGTCACAGCACTGGTTTCATGAGTAGATTCATCTCTTCTGCCTTCACTTCCTAAACTCTCTGGGATCCAGCCAGCCATTTGTAACTGGGGAAAAGCTGCCATGTGGATTCATGCTTTCCAACTTTTCTGAACTTTCTAAGTTGTTTGAAATGATTAATAATCCCTTATTGTGATAGTATCTCCCTACTGGATACCTAAACCAGTAAAGAATCCTCTACTTTTGCATATATTTTAGGGCAGGATTTTCCTGGGACAATTAAAAAAAACCAAACTCCTGCCTCATATTCATAATTAATAACTACACCAACTTTGTCCTGCATTCAGGTACTGCGTATATCAAGGAGTGTGGTGACCACAGTAGCCACCCCTTTCCATTGGAAGGTCCAGGCTGTGAAAGATGCCAGCTCCATCTCCCCAGAGGCTTTATGTGCAATAGAAACATTTTAAGCCGCACATCTGAAATGTTTTGATAGCCCTGGGTTTGGAGGAGGGCAGCAACCTCACATTTAATGAAAATTGGAAGTACCTCAACATCTGATTCTGCCTTGAGATGGTGTCATGGTAGGGCCAAACAAGCCCCAGCACAAACCAAGACAAACCTTGGTGTATCTAGACATGGTCCCCATCTCCCCCAACTCCTTCCTGCAGAAATCGGGGTAACACAGGAAGAGGAACAAAGAGAGGCCCCAACATGTCTGGGTAATATGTATCCTTTTGAGGTAAGGGCACATGTACTGGCCACTGCTCCTGCCTGACCAGGCCTATGTTTCTGCCTTTTGTGGCCACAGCCTGGCAGAACCCCTCCTGATTGGGTAACTACGTGCTGGCTTCCATTGCCCTATTGGCCCATTTGAATCTTGAGCAAGATATATATATGGGCTGATTGCTAGTTGCCTTGTCTTGCCGTACTTGAACCTGCTTTGCCTCGCTCTCTGCCTTGCCTTGCTCTATGCCTCGCCTCACCTCGCCTTGCTGAGTGCCTGGTCCAGAGCCTGGGATAAAGCCACGAGCCTACTCACTACAAGCTAGAGAAGTCACAAGCCTTGGAGCTGGAGCCAAGCCTTGCTTCCCCTTGTGACCAGAATTTTGCTGTTCCTCAGCTTTCCTAGGAAAGCCAAGAGCCCTTTGCAATGTCATTGTAAAACCTCTCACCATCCCTGCTGATGCCAGACCAGCCCTGAGACCTCATGGCCTTCCAGCTGGCAACCAGCTGTGCCTGGTGCAACAGAGTGTCCCAAAACCCTCAACAGCTATACACAGCAGCAGCACTCTCTGCTTGGGTGGAACCAGCTGTGAGTAATTAATTCATTGCCTCTTTGACTTAACAGTTCCCCCCCGCCCCCCGTGTGTGGTTGAGTACCATTTCGCTCCTGGGGATTCTCTCTTTCCCTGTTATTCCTACTGGTTTGCAGATAATAGTTAAAATTGTTATATTTGCCTAGATACTGTACATTCCCATTGTAAATACATATTCTAACAGTACATCAAACCTATTTGATGCACTTTGGCAGTTTTTTCATATTAATTTTAATTAATTAATTTCCCATATTAATAAGAAGTTATTAATATTTTTATTAATCTCCACGTGCCATATCTTAACTAAATAAATGATCACAGATCAGAATTTCTGAATGGAAGAGAAATGAGAGTTGCTGACCCAGTTAGTATTTTTTAATGTTCTCAAGCAAAACCATTTTATTCTGAAAATAAAACTAAGGCATAATATCTGCCCAATAACATACCCCATATTAATGAATCAATAGCAATTGCTATTTTAATTTTTTTTTAGAAAATTATTCTTTATTCAAAATCAATTCCCCCCCCCCCCCGTTAGATTTTATGTGAGCCAAATTAGTGTAAAATTAGCTTTGCTTTTGGGGCTATGCACTGTTCAAAAATTCCAGAAAATTAATCCTGTTCGTTCTTTCTGATTGCTTTTCCTTATAAACAAGCTGTATTGGTGACCTGGGTTAACACAGTGCCCTCTTACAAACTCCCCTCCTCACACACAGATGGGAGGGAAAGTAACCCAAAACCTCGCTCTGGGTTGAGAGAAAGAATATAATGAGATAATACAATGCACAATTATCTTAGCATATTTGCAGAGAAGCACAGCAAAATGCAGCACAGCAGCAGAAGCCAGTTACTCCCTCACCCTTTAAACCTGCAGGCTGCCCAAAGCAGCAGCCCAACGCCCCAAACCTGGAAACCAAAAGCAGCAACCAGAACAGGAAGCCTCTCATATTACAATCTGAACTTCAAGCCCCATAATACTTTGCTCCAGCCAGCACTTTCATTTTAAAGCTGGCATCAGCTTAAATTCAATCCACGACAACCTGCAGCTGACCTTACATCTCTCTTCTACAGATACTACTTTGACCTTGTTGCATTACTGCCACCCCACTTCGTCTTCTCTTGCCTAGAAATTTCCCATCCATTTTTCTCAAAACTTCTTAGCAACAATCTGCCCTTTTATAATATTCCTTCTACTTCACAAATAAACATGAAAAAACATAATCAATCAGATTTGTCATAGTTTTGGGGTGCCTGGATGCTTGCAGGTGCTCTTATGTGTCTACCCTTGCTGGCATTTTCAGCTTTTTGAGCTATGACTCTTACAGTCACATTGCAAGTTGTTTATCCTAGTTCTTCTGGCTTCTGTTACGTTAGGGTGAAACAAGCAGCCTCCCTGCATATGTTGAAAGAAAATAATATTTCAGTTCAGCTTCACTACTGGCACATTCATACTTTTTTATTTAACCAGAACAACTCTGGGAGAGGGTGGGGCTGGTAGATTTTACAGGCATTTTATAAACCTGTTTGGAGTTTTTAAGGATTTGTGTGAAGAATACACTGTGGACATTTTCCTGAAGTTGCTATAACTTTAGCAATATATTTTTGGGTGGAGCAAATGGTAATTTATTTTCCATTTTTCTAGCAGGTATGGCACCCAGGGTCTTGATTTTGATTGAAGCAGAACAGAAAGAGATCTCCAAATCTTGAAAGGTGTTGCAAGGGAACTGGCTGTACCTCTTTTTTTTTTTTTCCTCTTTCCTCTCCCCTCCCATCCGCGCCAAGGGAGCGGCTCTCGGAGTTGGGGTTCGGGTGCTGAGCCGCCCCCGGCCTCTCCTGCACTCACACCCCGGCCGGGATTGTTTGCACTACCCCTGCACACTCACCCGGGGACAAGAGCACTCAAGGTGAAGGATAAAATAATCAACTAGAATCAGCACTTTGAATGAAATTCTGTTTCCCTGTGGCATCCTGAACACTTTCTTCGGATTTTGGAACAGACTTTTAACCTTGTGACATAGCAGCTATGCAGCTTGAAATCCAAGTAGCACTCAATTGTATTATTTCATATTTGTACAATAAGCTTCCCAGACGACGTGTCAACATTTTTGGTGAAGAGCTTGAAAGACTTCTGAAGAAGAAGTATGAAGGGCACTGGTATCCAGAAAAGCCATACAAAGGATCAGGGTTTAGATGTATACACATAGGGGAGAAAGTGGACCCAGTCATAGAACAAGCATCCAAAGAGAGTGGTTTGGACATTGATGATGTTCGTGGCAACTTGCCTCAGGATCTCAGTGTTTGGATCGACCCGTTTGAGGTGTCCTACCAAATCGGTGAGAAGGGACCAGTGAAAGTACTTTATGTGGATGATAATGAAAATGGATGTGAGTTGGATAAGGAGATCAAGAACAGCTTTAACCCAGAGGCCCAGGTGTTCATGCCAATTAGTGACCCAGCATCTTCAGTGTCTAGCTCTCCTTCGCCTTTAACCTTCACCACTGCCACGTTTGCTGCCACCAAGTTTGGCTCAACCAAAATGAAGAACAGCGGCCGCAGCAACAAGGTCGCCCGCACCTCTCCCACCAACCTTGGCTTGAATGTCAATGACCTGTTGAAGCAGAAGGCCCTTTCCTCCTCCATGCACTCTCTCTATGGGCTTGGCCTAGGCAGTCAGCAGCAGCAACAGCAGCAGCAGACTTCTGCCCTTCCTCCTAACGCGAAGGAGTTCATCTTCCCCAGCATGCAGGGTCAAGGTAGTACTGGTAGCATCTTTCCTGGGGACGGCCCCTTAACCTGAGCCCTCTCCAGTACAGCAATGCCTTTGATATGTTTGCAGCCTATGGAGGTCTCAATGAGAAGTCTTTTGTGGATGGCTTGAATTTTAGTTTAAACAACATGCAGTATTCTAACCAGCAATTCCAGCCGGTCATGGCTAACTGAAGGCAGAAGTTGAGCACCAGTAGATGCTGTCATACCAGTTCCAATGCATGTACCCAAGGGTGTATCTTTTTTCCCACCTCTTGAGATTTATTGGGGCTTTTTTTAAGGCTTGTAGTATGAATACATTTGGGCTTGGTTAGATAAATAAGACATGTCTCATTTCTTTTTCTTTTTTTTTTTTTTTTTTTTTTTTTTTCATTTGCCAACCAAGCACAAGATTATTTTATACTGACTGTACATTACAAATATACTCTCCAGATATGGCCTCTTACAGTATTTAAGATCCAGCGAGGACACGGCCGGTTCCCTGCAGGGTGTGTGCGCGGCGCATGTCCAGCAAGCTGGCACCAATAGGTGGGGTTATTGGTCTTTTCCAATTGTATAATTTAATTTAGTACAAAGTTTGTAAAATATCAGAGTATATATATTGTTTCTACAGCATGGTGTTGTATTTATATCTTTTTACTACAGTGATCTGTGACAGCTGCAGCAAATGGAATGAAGCTGGAGGTGGGGAGGTTCAGGCTGGAGGTGAGGAGGAAGTTCTTCCCCATGAGAGTGGTGAAGCCCTGGAATGGGTTGTGCAGGGAGGTGGTTGAGGCCCTGTCCCTGGAGGTGTTTAAGCCCAGGCTGGATGAGGCTCTGGCCAGCCTGATGTAGTGTGGGGCGTCCCTGCCCATGGCAGGGGTTGGAACTAGATGATCCTTGTGGTCCCTTCCAACCCTGACTGATACTATGATACTATGCTCCTGTTTTCAAGCAAAATGTAAAGATGTATTACTAGCCTTCAACAGTGTTATATCTAATGTAAGCAAATTCAGCATGTAGGTCTGAAGTGTGTTTGGTAGTGGTTTTACTAATATGGAATGAAATCCATTGGTTGGTATCTGATGGGTAAATTTTGCTGTGCATTTGTTGTTTTCAGGCAAAAGTTAGTTAATCTCTGGAGTATACCCTCAAAATGCAGTGCATGTCAGTGTGAATCTTAAATAACCAGCTGTTATGGGTTGAATTAGATCCCCCCAACCATTTGTCTTTTAGTAAATCTGCCCCCGAGGGCAAATCCACCACACCCAGAATTTGGAAGTACAAATGGAATTGTATTTACAAAGGAAACTATATCTAACAGTATAAAATGCAATAAACATGTACAAAATGTGTTTGTGTGTATATATACATACACACACACATTTTAACAGCTCACATAAGTTCCCCTTGCCCCCCCCCCCCCCTTTGGGACAAAGGGCCCCAAGAAAAGCTCAGCCTCCCCCTTCCCCCTGTACCTCTTACAGAAACCAAATAGCAAAGGCCCAAGGTCAGAAGGGAGAGAGCACAGCCTGAATTCCACCAGCAAAGCAGCAAGATCCATCAATCAAGAGCCAAGAGAGCAAAACAACTGTGCTGCAAGATCTAAGGTTTTCAATACACCAATGAAATTAATTTAACCTATCTAATGTTATTATTATTTTTCAGACCAATTGCATTAGATGGACTTGGCATTATTATAATGTAAACTCTGGGGTGTCCACTTCTTTTGAGCTTTCCAAAATCCTCAGGAAAATTCTGTTTACAACTACATTTTAGTTTCAAACTGGAACACCAGCAAATGAAAATTTTTGGCTTGTGAGCAGTGATCAGAAAATGTACTGTCTCTGTCCATTTGTTTCTGTTTTGGGAAAGCTGTGAAATATCAGTCTTGCACATCACATTAGCTTTATCAACTTCACACAGTACTGTGCAGTTTTACTTTCAAAAAGAATGTGGCAATATCTTGCAGACCACTGGAGTTGGAGATTAAGGATCTGGTTGTAAGGTGGTGGTGGGGTTTGCCTGCATTTTAATGCTTCTTTCACTTGAAGTCAACAACTGTTTTCACAAGTGTGGCAATTTTCAGCTAGAAACAAATTTTCAGATTACCTAGGAGCTGAATAATCTCAGAATGCCATGCTCACAGACTGTGGTGAAGGCACGTTGTGCCCAAATATTGTATCTTGTCCCAGCATGTGGACAAGTTCCCTCTCCTTCAGGAAGAAGACAAAAGCCAAAGCATTAGCCAGGCCATCACGCACCCAGCGCATGCAGTGCTCGTGCAAATACCAAGTATGGTCTTAATTTTAGCTTCACACTTTCTGTAGGCTGAAGCTAGTTGTTTACAAGAGTGCCCATTGGTCAAACCCACCCTTGAGGATTCTATAAGTATCACCCCAGTTGGTAAACAAGTTGCCCCCTCTTTCACTTTGTCTCTCTACTTGCTCGAGAAAGCAACTCTTGAGCCATAGCCTCTGCCATTGAGCTCGTTGTCAGCTTCTATCATACATGCAAGCATACTGAAAGCCTCTGCATCGTGAGAAGCAGACCTGACAATCATCTCCAGAGGGAGGACCTTTGCTGAGCCTGAAAAGCCCAGTGTTGTCACAGCCAGTTGTACCAACCGGGAGAGCTCACCATGCCACTGGAACAACCCCCAAGGGTAAAATCGCCTAGTTGTGGGGGAGAAGGGACTTGACCGAGATTGAGCCCACATATCTACCTGGGGAAATGGAAATCTTTCTGGGAGCCATACCTGGGAGCTTGTGCAGCCTGGGCAGCAACTTGAAAATGGAGTAGAGTTTTCCTGAAACCAACCTCACGCAGCCTAACTGACTCTTCCTCCCAGAAATAGGAATTTCAACTTCCTCTCAATGTTTCTTCTGCTTTCCATCCCTTGGGAAGGGAAGAAAGCAAAGAAAGCAAATGGTTTTGGGATGCTCTGCCCTCTTTTTCACCAGAGGAAAGCATGAAGGTCTGCCAAGACAGAGGATCTGAAACACTTCCCCATTGTTACCAAATGGAAAGCTTCTTAGTGGTGCCAGCTGGTAACTCCACCATTTGGTTGTTAAAGGGAGTTTGTTCTGAAGAAAAGGACAGCAGTAGGATGGCTTTACAGTCACATTTCAAGCTCCATGTCAAGGGTGATGGCAGTATGGCTAGGCTCCCCCTCCCCGGCTTTTGGCACTGATGGGTAAACAGCAGCACCACAACTGAAGGCTAAGACTTCATGTAAAGGACAAATTATAACAATGAAGGACACAGAAATGGGATGTTACAGACAAGCTTCTTTTCTCCTGAGGTATACTCATTGCTTCTGATGGGTGAGTAGGAGCTGTATGTGAAATGCTGGTAGCGGTGTATGAGTCTGCTCCTTGTAGCTCTACCACTCACAGTCCCTGTGATTCATTTGCTGCTGAAACTGATTTATTTCACTGCACTACAAAGCAGTCACACTTTCTCAGAAGGGAGAAAGAAATGTTTCCCCTTCAGAGATTTGCCTCTATGTCTCTGCAGTTAAGAGCAGACACTGTATAACATAATCCTACCTGCAGTCTCGTTTTCCTAGCCAAACTAACTCAAAATCTACTTTTGCTTGGATATAGGACAGGATTTTTTTATTTTTTATTTTTCTTTGGCAAACTGAAATATCTGAGGGTGGATGAATCATCTTATTTGCCTGAGAAGAAATATATTTTCTTGTAGGACACTAACATCTCCTTTCTTAAGGAAAATACAGAGGTTCAAGGAGCTAAAGACAATGAGGTAATTTTGCTTTCCTCTTTCTCCTAGTGGTTAGAGCTGGTAGAACAGAGTTTTCAGTAGGCTTGAATCTATCCTCTCCTGCTTTATAACTTTGTGAGGAGATATTCTCATCTCATCTAGCAGTGGCTGTTCTAGTTTGTATTAATCAAATGAACATCCTTTGGGCAAAAGCAAGAGTGACTTCAGTTTTGCTTCTGTGAATGTGAAATAACAAGCAAAATAGAATTTTGCCACTAGAATGTGAAAATCTCTTAGTGTAGCATGCAAGAAGGTGGAAGGAAAATGAAATATGCATGAAATAAGATTCTTTCCTGTCATACAGAAAGTGTGAGGAAATTTGAGTTGGCAAAACATGCCATGTATGGAAGTGGTATTTGAAAGTATTTTTTGAAGCTTTCTTCTTAACAGAGAGCTTTGCAAATAAATCAAAGATGATGAGCATGATTTTTGGTAAGGTTTTATTTTTTACATCTTCTATCAGACTCCTGAGCTGAAATCTTTATGGATTTGTAGGACATAGCTCACAGGGACTTGTCTTGACCAGAGGATTTAGAGTTTTAAGGTCTGGGTTATTTTAAATTAGCTTGTAAATTCATTTTGGCACGGTATTAGAAGAACCATAGTGGGGTCTGCAAAATCAGTCTTGAAAATTTGGACAATCTCTAGACTAAAACTATGCATTAGAAGTGTCCTGTGCACATACATCATAAAATAATCTTAAATTACAAGGACACATACTGTTGTCTTTGGCACAGTGGCTTGCCTTTTTTTTTTTTTTTTTTTTAAACCCTTTAGGATATAGGACAGGTGATGCTTATATAGGATAGGTTGATTTCACCTCAGTTTAGCTGCCTACCAATTAGGCATATAGGTTAAGCCAGACATCTAATTATCCTCTAAAGTCAAAGGATAAATAGAAGAGGCTAAGTATGGTTATTCTTCCTGCTCTTCTTGGAAGACCATTTTGGGATTGGGCGCAGCTCTCCAGTGAGAAGAGACATGATTACATTAGAGTTGGCCTTTTACACAGCTAAATTTAGGTGAGATACATCCTGCCTTTAGTGGGCAGCTCTTCAATGTTATTTTGCTGCCTCAGTGTTCAGTATGCAGTGCTGGTCTTTATTGCGCATTGGGTAACATCCTATTCAAACCCAGCTCTGAAGACAGAATTATTAATTTCCTCTGACCTTTCCTACAGAAACCGTCAGTATTTAATCTGGGTGCTTCACAAACATGAGTTATTTTTATAGCCATCTGGAGAGATAAGGAGATACTATTATCCCCGTCTTAGAGGTAACCTTTATTTTTGGCATTTCCTTGGATTTTGAATATATGACTTTGCAACTTCAATAATGTACCTTCAATGTCTTTCTGTTGTGTGTTTTTCTTAAGTCAAACCAAGCAAGAAGTCAGCCATGATAATCTGGTAGGATTTCTGCTTGGCAGGGAACTGCTTGGCCCCTTACTGCTGCTAGCAGCACTGAAATAGATCATTACATTTCAGAAATTAAGACATTCTTTTCTTGCTTCTATGATACGAGTTTGGAATGCCCCAAATTGTGCTTGAGGGAAGGAGTGGTTACTGAAATAGCTCAGAACTCTTCTTATTTTCATTTGTTTCCATTTTCCATTTTTCATGCGTGATTTTAATTGGTCTGTTAATAATCTGTACCTACGTCTTACAGAATGTACTGGTTTTGAAGAAAATATCTGGTGTGATGTTCCCACACCTTCTGATGCTTAGAAGATTCTTTTAAGTTTCCTTTAACATTATGAACTATGATAATTTGTGGTTCTGTGCAAAAAAAGTCTGAAAAGATGCCTGCATTTTAATGTAAATATCACTAATATGTTTTATCTTATTTGATGAGGTTGCAAGGATTATTTCTAAAAGTCAAACTATGTGGTTATTAATCTGTACAAACTTTGACAGTCAGAAAATGGATCAAGTGTTTTCCAGCTTCATTAGAAGCCTGCATTGCTGATGGCCTGGTGATCTTGAAATCCAGTCAGGGTTTGATCTTTTTCCTGCATCTTTTTTTATAATGAGAGGACTCCTTGGCAAGAGCTATGAAGCTTTGTATTGTAAGATTGTATAAACCTGTCTGTGGATTCTTTCACGGAGGACAACAAAAGGAATCAGTTTTGCACTTCTCTCGAACTTAAACTTATGATAGGGAGTGGTGAAGCAGCTTGCTTTCTTATACATTCCCCCTTTCTGCAATAATCCACATAACTTATCCTTTGTGGATAAAAGATGCTCTGAGTGAGGTCGGAGTGACATAATGCTCCCACTTCCATCAGGATGCTGTGTGACATGTCCCTGCCTCTGGAAGATGTAGTGAGGTATACAGTTTATAAAATGGGATGGTAAATTTAACCAGACAGAACATGGTTACAACGTACCAGAATGCAAAGGCCAAGATCAGTAATCTTTCAGAAAGTGCCATATATTAAAAGATGGGAGGTCAGGACCTTAATTTTACACTTTCAGCAGGTCTGGACAGAGTCTGTATGTAATTGCATATATTTTTGGAGACAGTCTGATCACTTTCACTACCCAAGTTAACTCCAGATAGTCATACTTCCAACTGGCATAATCACAGCTGATTTGTGCTGTCATAGCTGATCCGTGTTGTCATTTGTCTGCAGCCTGGTACAGGAGTAGTTACCATAGGAAATGGACTGAAATAGCATTGCTGTCTGTTTATGTAAAGTGACAGAGTTTTGTCATATGTAATTATTTTCTTTACCACCATCTACCACACTCCCATTTTATGCATTAAATATATATCAATTCTGATGATGTAGTTTCATGTTATTTTATGTACTTTTTGCATAGTATTTGAAAATATCTTCTACCAAATTACAATATAAATTTACTTTTGAGTAAGGAACGTAAGCATTATGTCGGTCTGGAGCTGCTAAATAGAACAGAAATAAGCTATATTATAAGTAACTGCTCTTCAATATGTTGGTAGTCTCTCAAGTGGTCAGTATGAGTTGTATTGGAGTAGTTAAGCCACCAAGGCTGTACTTTACTCAAGGATCCTCGAAGGCCACTGCTATCTTCTACGTTTAGAACAAAGGGAACCTTTGTATTGCTTTCTTTGGAAAAACACTTTCCTCCTTCATTAACAGCTTAACTCTTTACAAAAGGAGCCTAACTGGGTACATAGTAAATTTGGTGATGCAGATGACAGAAGAGGAATATATCACATTAAGTCCTCGGATTCTGGCTTATTCCAAACTTTTCAAAGGCATATTTAAATGGGGAGCAGTGGAGAGAACGGCTCCCCTACCCCTGTAAATTCTGTTCCTTTTGAAACAGTTGTATAGAAAATGCAAGCAAATAATCCAGACACGATTTTAGTCTTAAGAACATTGTGTATGTTTCCTTGGAGAATCCTCTTATTCCTAAAGTTTTCCCATGGGATATTGTCCTTCCTTCTTTAAGCTCCCTATAGGCATGCTCTGCCTTTACACCACTATAGGCAAACTCAGCTGCCCCTGATTTTTCTTGCATTTCTTTTCCGTATGTCCTTCCTTATCACAGAATTGTCAGGGTTGGAAGGGACCTCAAGGATCACTGAGTTACACCCTTGCTGTCATGGGCAGGGACACCTTCCACTAGAACAGGTTGCTCAGAACCCCATCCAGCCTGGCCTCAAACACCTCCAGGGACTCCACTTGTCACTGGCCTCCACTTGGGTGTGGACCCATTTGGCACAGCTCTCAAGCCAGTTCTTTATCCACCCAGTGGTCTATCCATCAATCCCATACTTTACCAAATTGGAGACCAGGATGTTTTGTGGGCAGTGTCAAAGGCTCTGCTCAGGTAAATGATGTCAGTTGCTCTCCCCTTGTCTATTGATGTTGTGACCTTGTCATAGAAGGCCACCAGGTTCGTCAGGCAGGATCTCCACTCGGTGCAGCAGTGTTGGTTGTACCCAATCACCTCTTTGTTATTCTTCTGCCTCATTTTGAAATGGTGGTCACCAATCAACATTGACTGTTTTAAATGCTTAAATGTTTTGGGCTTCAGAGCACAGTCTGTTTTGCTCTTGTGACTAGTGTTACTATCTCTATATTTCTATCTAATACTCCCCCCTGTCAAGCTCTGCCCCTGTAATAGAGAGTTTGGGCATTTCAGTCAGAGACTAGGCTGAGTTCTATCCCAAAGATCATTCAATGCTGTGGTTTAATCTTGTATGGATTCTCAGATTTCTGAATGAAGAAAAATCCTGAAAATGTTTCCTAAACCTTCACTGCTTAAGCTTTCCTTTTAAAACCATGAAACATTTTTGGCTGGATTTCTGTCTTTACATAGATTACCACCATAATTAGAGTTGAGCAAAAGGCATATTTTTTACTTCATTTTTGAAAGCTCTTTCAAAGCCATTGGATCTACTATTATTTTGTATTTCAATATTTAATTTCCTATATACGTTCTGTAAAAAACCTGTCGGTATCATCTTACTCAAATGCAGTCACCTTTCCTTCATAAGGTTTAATTCAGACAACATATTGTATTTCAGTATGCAGATTGCTTCAGCATTACTGCTTCTCCATTTAGGGGATTAGCACTTATGCAGTGTCTCAGTCCAGAGAAGGAAAGAGACTTTGAATATTCCCATGTCATGAAATTAGTGGCACAAATGAGGCCAAAATATCAACAAGGCTATTTATTAACAGAATAAAGTAGACAGAACAGAAGAAGGGAGAGAGAAAAGGAAAAAAACAGAGAGAGGGGGAGAGAGAAGAGGAATGGAATTATATTACCACTCCCCTCCCCCGAGAAGATGGTTTGGGTCTGTGGAGGAAGGGTGCTGCCACATTGGCGTGTGGAGGAGATGTCATCCTTGTTGGCTGTGCTGTCCTCTGTCGGTGACGGAGAATGGAGTCAATACAGATGACCAGTGCGATCCAGTATTGTTTTAGTATTGTTCATTTATTAAGGGAACTTCCACAACTTCTATAGACTCGGAGAGCATCATTGGCATAGCTTCACTGGTTTCCCACGAGTGACCACACATTGTACTGTTATAGATTATTGGTCAAACTACTACTAACATGAGAGGTTGTTGATGCAGGTGCGTGTCCTGTTATTCCCAGATAACTCTATGTGTTTATAGCTACCAGTGCCCTGCTTTAGTTACATGCTGCAGGCACAGCACTGTTTTGCTACACTGCTAGCTACTTCTGCACCTATGCTGAGCATGGCCTACCACCATGTCAGGCTCTAAGCTTATACAGCCAGATTGCTCACATGACTCACTGCTACCATTGCCACAGTCCTTCACTGGAGGAGGGGAGGGAGAGATCCCAAAGTCCAAGTCCTTTTCTGAGCAGTCTCTTCAGCTCCATGAGCTGCAGCAGGCAGAACTTAGGACATGGAGCTGCTTCCAGGCTACATGGTGATGTCTTTTCTCCTGTGCCTGTCCTTTTTTCTCCTTGTCAGAGTAGGCATTGCTCAGGTCTTTTCTACATTTTTTTTAGGTATGTGTCTAGGTGGTGAAACCATTGTCCTTTTCACCATCCTCCTTTCAGGGGTAGCTGATGGATAGAGATGATCTTGTTTATGCACATTCCAGAGAGTCATTATCCAGTGGCCCAATACACATCAGCTATTGTCTGGGCAAGGAGCAAAGGTGATTTTATCTTTGTTGATTCACATCTAGAGAGACAAGATTTAGCCTCTTACATGCAGTCACAAAGTTATAGAATGCCAGATTGGAAGGGTCATCATGGACCATCTGGTCCAAACTTTCTAGGTAATAGGACAGTTTAAATGAGATGGCCCAGAACACTGTCAAGCCAACTCTTAAATCCCCTACTTCCCCTGGGAGATTGCTCCAATGTTTTATTGTTGTCACGGCGAAAAATTTTCTTTTGGAGTCCAGTGGGAATCTCCCCAGGAGTAACTTGTATCCACTACCCCTTGTGGTACATGGTAATAAGGTGTTGCAGTTTGGGCTGGGTGCCCTCTGCTCCATGAGGTGCTTCCTGTGTCCAGAGGTCCAGCCCAGTGGGTGGACACAGGAAACTGGGTATTCCTTCCATAATTCTCTGCACCACTATAAGATCCAGTGCGAGGCCTAAGCACCTCCTCTTTCTGCCTCGCCATCACCCGGTAATGGGGGAGATGTTGTCTCCCGGCCATGGGCCTGGCTAGGCCCAAGGCCACGGGGGATGGGCAGTCTCAGATCTGGCCAGCTGAGACTAGCCTAGCAGTGGGGAGTGGGGAAGAAGGAGCCCTGGGGGTCTTGGATGTACCCCCAGGTGGGGATGGGATCTTCCTGGGGCTGTTTTGGGATTTGTTTTGTCACTCTGCTTCTGGCTTTCTCTAAACATTCACTGCTTTTCATTTAAACTTTCCATCACTTTTGCAATCCGTTTGTCTGAGTTGTTATTTTGCCCGTGGTGGGGAGGGGTCTGCCTCAACCCATCACATAAGGTCTCCCATAAGCCTTCTCTTCTGGAGGCTGAACAAACCCAGATCTCTCAGCCTTCCCTTATATGGCAGGTCTTTCATTCTGATCACTCTTGTGGGCCTTCTTTGGACGCTTTCCAGAGAATCCAGATCTTTTTTTGTATAGCAGGGATCAAAGCTGAATGCAGTATTCCAGGGGTGGCCTGACAAGTGCCGAATAGAGTGACTATCTCTGCTGTGGATGCCCTTGCTGATATAATACAGCAATGTCACAGAGCTATGGCATTCTGTCTACTAAAGTTACAGAGAAGTGTTATATAAGACAGAGTACTCTCCTTGATCTACAAATTGGCTCAGCTGTGGCTATCACTACCCTCCCACTCACTGCTTGTACACATAATCAGTAATGGCGCCACTATTTACTGAAGAGTTTATGAATGTTCTTTAGATCTCAGATCATGGCTGTAATTCCAAAAGGATCCAAACAAGTGCTCTTTAGTATGGGACACCATTTTGTTAAGTAATATGGTCCATATATTTGTTCAGGACTTGGGCCAGAATCCTCAATGTCTAGTAGTTTGGGGTGCTTCTGTTTCTGATGCCCAGCTTTGGTGATTATTCATCCTGATTTGCTCATTTGTGCTCAGATGGTGTGCCAAGAGGTTGCATGGCATCTTGGTTGGTCCTGCCTGTGGTCACTTTGAGTACTGTCACAGAAAGTGAGTGTCTGCTGCCTACATACCCACAGAAGCAAGTAAGACAAGAACGACTGCATGTATCAACGAATTTTTATAAGGCTACTTGGAAACAGCTCTGTCGGTTATAGCTCTCCTCCTTCCTTTCACTCTTGTCCCTCCCTCCCTCTCTCCTTCCCTTCCTCCTTGTCTTTACTCAGGGACATATAATTCAAATGCCAGTGCATGGCAGCAAAGGAGAGAGTGCTGTATTTCCAAAGCTAAATAGATTACTGCTATTCCATAGCAACTTTCTTAAGTCAGGTGTGGTATCGACTACTTTTCTGAAGGGGTAAAGGAATCTGATAACAGAGCAAGCATTTAGTTTTTGTAAACACTGCCTTAAGAGCTGTATTATCTAAAAGATACATTAGACGGATGCAGAGATCAATATTTTTGTCAATAGCTCAGAGAACTGAGAGTGTCCTGAAATTGTTTGCTAAAACATAATTGTTTTTTGTTTCTGTGTAAAAAAGAGCATGCTAGGTAAACTTAAAAATAAACACTTTCTGCTTCATTTTCCATAGCTACAGGTTCCTTAACAACCTACCTTTCAAAAATAGTCTGCTCTCACTAACATTTGCAGAAGTCTCCTGTGGAAATTCATGTAAAGTCAGGACTCCTGATTTAGTAATCACACTTTACATCTCTGCTTAAGGCTAAGAATATTTCCAAATGGGCTATTGGATGTGTTCAGGAAAAACTGATGTGGGGTATATGTAACATCTGATTTGAAAATATGCCAGCTGTCCAGGCATTTTGGGTGCCAGGTGTATTGATGAAGTAAAAATCCTTGTTTTATAAATGCCATGCTGAGTACTGAATCCTCTCTGAGCAGCTTCCTAGGCTCTTCAGCAGCCTGCAGGTAGGGATTTGAGGCTGACTTGCAAAACCTGTTTAGGCAACTAGCCTGTAGGGCCACCATTGTTCAACCTATCCCTGCCACAGGAGCAGTGTGGCCTCCTTAGATCAAGAAATGCTCCCAGGGCACACTCCAGGTTCAATCTCTCAGCCTGGGTTACTTGTGTCTCATCTATGAATGCATTATGGGGATAAAATAGGGAGAGGAGTATCCTTAATAAGGTAATTCATTCTCGAGTAAACATTCATAAACAGTCTTGAAGCACTGACACCAATCTGGAATGAAAACAATCTTGTCTTGAGTTTTGTGCTTTCTCATAGTTGTGGAGCCTAAAGCAAGGTTTATTTGAGCTCTTTCACCAATAGTTCTCTGGGATGATTTTTGAGTACTGAACTGTTGACTCATTTGCATCTCTGAGGTACTTTTTCAGAGAGAGAAAAAAAAAATAAAAATTACCCAGTACATAATATGGCCCCTGTCTGACTTGGTGGTTCTGGTACCATCATGATTCATGGCTAATTCATACAAATGAAATTGGGTTATATATTACTATTAGGAGACTAACATTTCATGAATTTAATAACACTTACATGACTACTTTGAAATCTAATACTCTAGCCTAAAATGTCACCAATGTCTGCTTGTTTTAGGTAAACCAATTTGTTCCAGTTTGGTAGTGCTGGAGGAATATGTTGGCTGAGATTCATTTTGAGTGGAGTCACTGCCCTTTTCTTTCACCCTCTGTCCCCTCCTTTCCACAAATCTGAAATGCTGTAATGGTCAGAATGATGCAGGAAAAAAGCCTGTCACCTGACCTCATGCAGGAGAGCCTGACAGCAGTTTGCATCATCAGGGATGGAAATGTCAATGAGATATACATGAGAAGTTAAAGTATTATGTATAGCTATTGGTCATATCCTAATAACTTAAGCATATGATCACTGTGCTGCTCTCCATGTCATAGCATGATTTTCCTACAGGCCCTCAGCAGTCTTCACTGCAGAGTTAGAATGGCTTAGAGTTAGAGGCTTTATTCAATGGTGTTAAACAGAAATATATAATATTATTTTTCTCTCTGATTCCAAGGTGCTCATTTTACAGATAAGACAATGATGTCTTCCTGTATTTGAGTATAAAGCTGGTTCTTCTTGTTTTTAATCCACCCCCCCCCACCATCAACATCAAAAGGATTCTGCAACCTGTGCTCAATCTGAATTAAGATCCACTCTGTGCCCTGACTCCACAGCCTAAAAAAAATTAGTAGTCATGGTAAAAGCAACCCTGTGGACCATTTTCATCTTCCTCTGTCTCTGGAACAGTTAATTTATTTATTATTTCCCTTTCTCCCCAGTCCCTCCATTCTTCCCAGACTCCCAGCAGAAAGGAGCAGTAGGAATAAGGAGGAGGGAGAGGGCTGATTCTCAAAGGCCTGTACTTTGGTGCCTGGAGCACTCATGGAGGGTCTAGGAGATTGAATCTTGTTCATACCATGGAGATGGATGAGTCTTGGCTGAAACTGAACTTAGATCAGGAATTTAGTTTAACTGTTACTTAAAAGAAAACTAGAGTAAATAATGGAATTTTTAATTAAAAAAATAAAAAGGAAAAAAAAAAAAAGGGAAATCCTTATTCATTGAAATACCAAATGTCAGGAAAGACCAGCTGAGCTCAGAAAGAAATTCAAAGCCCTGAGGAAAATCTGCTGCATTTAAACTGCTCAGAATGGTCAAACCTAAAAGCCTGGTCAAGTGTTGGCCTTGTAAAAATGCTTTAGAACTGTTAGCTCTGGGTGATGGAGCCAAGTCACAGTCCAGCTCTTTCACTTTTCCATGCATCTCAGACCATCTCACCATTCACCAGCTCCAGTACCAGAAGCTGTCCCTTTGTGTTTTGCTCCTCTAGTTCCTACTTCCCCAGCAGTATAAGAGAGCTGGGAGAAGAAGCAATATTGGTCCCTAGAACAGCCTGACCCTGACCAGGAGATCATAAATCTGCAAACATTGCATTTACAAAGATGACCTTCTTCAGTTATTACAAAAAGAGGGAGCACTTTCTTTTTTTTTGGGGGGGGGGGAGGAGCATTCTCTGACAATTCCTTCCACAAGCTTTTCAGGCTTTAGGGTGGTGCACAATTCTGTTGCCTCCGTTTTTCCATGGCAGTTATATTGTACTTCATGTAGTCATGGTAGTTACATTGTATTCTATTGCAGTTATATTGTATTTCAGAAGTGGATTCTGCCTCTAAACGATCTTCAAACTACTACTTTATCCATTCTCTGAACCATCTCTGTTACAGTGCCTGAAAATATAAACAATGTATTGTTAATTGGTAGTTGAGGATCCTGCCTTTATTGATTTACTTTTAAATTCCTACAAAGATATGAGGAACAATAAATGTGAGCATGTAACTCACTTCTATAATGGTCAGTTATTGCTGTTATCCACATGTCTGTGGTTTGCCTGAAGTCTTGGTTTTGTTTTGAAACAGGCAATTGTCTGAAGAGAAGAGTGTTCTCCTATGTCAATCAACAGCAAATCCATTTGTCCTCTGATACTTCTTGGGGCACAGGAAATAATCTACAGAAAATATTTCATATTCTTACTGAAGTTTAGTTTACAATATTTTGGACTGAACTACCAAGATGAAACTTCAGGTGCAAAGTGTTTTTGTTCCACAATTATGTTCAAAATAAAAACTTGTGTTCTAAACTGGGAATGCTCCTGATAAACTATCAGAAGTTTTTATGTTTACTTTTAGCATTTTTCATGGGCTGCAGATTTGTTTATTAATTACTTGTTGCTGAGAATGTCTTTAAAAAGTAGTAATTATATTTCCCATATATTAGTCAAAGAAAGTGATCTGAAAACCCTTATTCATGTAACTACCAATCCTGAATTATATCCAAAGGTAATACAGAAAAATTCTAAAGCTGTAAGTCTTCAGTCTTTGTGTCTGGTAGCATTACCTGAATTTAAAAGATGCTTACATATATGTATATATATGTGTGTGTATGTATGTATGTATGTATTTCCCTCCCATGACTGAACTGAAGGCATAATCTGAATAGGACTTGACCATGATGCATGCCTGTGAGAACCTGTTTGTCTGAAGACTTTAATGGAAAGTTTTGCAAGGCAAAGTGGTAGGCACATTTTCATATTCATCTGTATCCTTACTAATATTTTTACTACGATTGTATTTTGTTATTATTTTGCTTTTGGTGGGACAGATGGGATCCAACGAGTGGCTTCTGTTCCAAAAATAGTATGGAGGTGCCACTGAGTAGGCAAATGGAGAAGAGTTCCTTTTTATTGCTGTTTTCAGTAGAGGGACTAAATAAACATTTTTCCTGACAATTTTTCCCCAACTTTCGCTATGGAGAACAAAAGCTGTGAACAACCATTTGGGAAAGGGCTTCATTTCATGTTTGCATGTTGGAGAGGCCTTTCCTCACAAGGTGGTAGATGCAAAGCGCTTGGTCCAGCTTTCCTTACACATCTCTTGGTTTTTAATAAGAGTAAGGGTAAAAACAGCATGGAAAATCCCCAGGCTCTTTGTTTGTTTGGGGTATTTTACTGGTGTTGTGTTGATGTGTGTTTCTTCTGGGTTGGTTTGTTTGTTTGTTTTGGGTTTTTTAATCAAGGCAATAATAATATCAGAAAAAGAAACACCGTGAAGTGGTTGAAGCTGCTTAGCATTGTAAGCTAATAGAGAAGACAAGGCCTGTGACTGTGATCTTGCAGTGATTATTCTTCCTCCATCACTAGCAGTGAGTTTTTTCATTGCTTTCTTGGTCTGCCACTCTACTCCATTGGCAGGATGTCAAGACTCTAACTCCAAAGGGAGAAAGAGCTTGCAATCCCACTGTTTATAACACAAAAAAGATTTAGTCTGTTCCAGGAGAGATGATCACAGAATCAACCAGGTTGGGAAAGACCTCATAGATCATCAAGTCCAACCTATTACCTAACACCTCATGACAACTGAACCATGTCTCCAAGTGCCACATCCAATCCTTTTTGAACACCTCCAGGCATGGTGACTCCACCACCTCCCTGGGCAGCACCTTCCAATGGCAAATCACTCTTTCTATGAAGAACTTTCTCCTCACCACAAGCCTAAACTTCCCCTGGCACAGCTTGAGACTGTGTCCTCTTGTTCTGGTGCTGGTTGCCTGGGAGAAGAGACCAAGCCCCACCTGGCTACAACCTCCTTTCAAGCAGTCATAGAAAGAAATAAGGTCTCCCCTGAGCCTCCTTTTCTCCAGGCTAAACAACACTCCCTCAGCCTCTCCTTGTAGGGCTTGTGCTCCAGACCTCTCCTCAGCCTCACTGCCCTTCTCTGGACATATTCAAGTATCTCAATGTCCTTAAATTGAGGAGCCCAGAACTGGATGCAGCACTCAAGGTATGGCCTAACCAGTCCTGAGCACAAGGCAGAATGACTTTCCTGCTCCTGCTGACAACACTATTCCAGATTCAGGCCAGGATGCCATTGGCCTTCTTGGCCACCTGGGCACACTGCTGGCTCATGTTCAGCCGCTGTCAACCAACACCCCCAGGTCCCTCACTGCCTGATTGCTCTCCAGCCACTCTGTCCCCAGCCTGTAGCACTGCATAGGATTGTTGTGGCCAGTGTGTAGAACCTGGCACTCAGACTTGTTAAATCTCATGTCCTTGTGCTCTGCCCATCTGTCCAGCCTGTCAAGGTCCTTCTGCAGAGCCCTTCTACTCTCTAACAGTTCAAGTCCTGCTCCCAGCTTGGTGTCATCTGCAAATTTACTGATGATGGACTCTTTCTTCTCATCCAGACCATCAATAAAGATATTAAAGAGGATGGAGCCCAGCACTGATCCCTGGGGGACACCACTAGTGACTGGCTGCCAGCCGGATGTGGCACCATTCACCACCACTCTCTGGACATTGCCCTCCAGCCAGTTCCTAACCCAGCACAGAGTACTGCTGTCCAAGCCATGGGCTGACAGCTTGGCCAGCAGTTTGTTGTGGGGGACAGTGTCAAAGGCCTTGCTGAAGTCCAGGTAGACCACATCCACAGCCTTCCCCACATCCACCAGCAGATCACCTGATCATAGAAGGAGATCAGGTTGGTCAGGCAGGACCTGCCCCTCCTTAATCCACACTGGCTGGGCCTGATCCCTTGGCCATCCTGTAAGTGCTGTGTGACTGCCCTCAAGATGATCTGCTTCATAATCTTGCCTGGCACTGAAGTCAGGCTGACAGGCCTGGAATTCCCTGGCTCCTCCTTCAGGCCTTTCTTGTGGATGAGCATCACATTGGCCAGCTTCCAGTCTTCTGGGACCTCTCCAGTGAGCCAGGACTGGTAGCAAATGATGGACAGTGGCTTGGCAAGCTCCTCTGCCAGCTCTCTCAGCACCCTAGGATGGATCCCATCTGGTCCCATGACTTGTGAGTTTCCAATGGCTCAACAGGTCTGTAACTGCTTCCTTCTGGATTTCAGGGGGACTATACTGCTCCCTGACCCCATCAACCAGTTCAGGAGGCCAGTTGTCCTGAAGTCCTCCTGCCTTACTGTTGAAAGTGGAGGCAAAGAAGGTATTTAGTACCTCTGCCTTTTCCTCATCTTTAGTTACAATGTTCCCCTCCAGGTCCAATAAAGAGTGGAGTTTCTTCTTGCCCCTCTTTTTAGCTTTAATCTATTTATAAAAATGCTTTTTATTATCTTTCACAGAAGTGGCCAGCCTGAGTTCTAACTGGGCTTTTGCCCTTCTAATTTTGATTCTACATGATCTAAAAACATCCTTAAACATCCTTTCCTAAAGGGGATATTCCTTCTTTTTCCCCTTAATTCCTTCAAGAGCTGCTTGCCCATCCAGGCCAGTCACCTTCCCCACTAGCTCATCTTTCGGAACATGGGCACAGCTTGCTTCTTTGCCTTCAAGAGCTCCTGTTTGAAGTAGGTCCAACCATCCTGGACCCATTTGTCCTTAAGGGCTGCTTCCCAGGGTACTCCTAGTTAGGTGCTTAAACAAGCTGAAGTCTGCCGTCTGGAAGTCCAAGGTAAGGGTTTTGTTGTTGCTCCTCCTTATTTCCCTTCATATTGAAAACTCCACTATCTCACGATCACTGCAACCTAGGCAGCCTCTTACGACCACATCTCCCACCAGCCCGTCTCTGTTTGAGAACAGCAGGTCAAGCAGGGCCTGACCCCTGGTAGGCTCACTTAACAGCTGCATCAAGAAGCTGTTTTCCATACACTCTAGGAACCTTCTGGATTGCCTCATCTCTGCTGTGCTAAGTTCCCAGCAGATATCTGGCAGGTTAAAATCACCCACAAGAACAAGGGCTGGAGATCTTGAGACAACCTCCAGCTGCTTGTAGAATACTTCATCTACTTCTTCATCCTGGTTGGCGGATCTATGACAGTCTCTAACCAGGATGTCAGCTTTGTTAGCCTTCTCTCTGATTCTAACCCACAGGCACTCAATCCTTTCACCCTTAACCTCAAGACCTGTGGCATTAAGAGATTCCCTAATATACAGAGCTGCCCCTGCCCCTCTTCTCTCTCACCTGTCTTGCCTACGGAGCTTATAACTGTCCCATGCAGTGCTCCAGTCATGTGAATCATCTCACCACATTTCTGTAATGGTGACTACATCATAGTTTTTCTGGTGTACCAAAGCTTCCAGTTCCTCTTGTTTGTTGCCCACACTCCATGCATTGGTGTACCTGCACTTCAGCTGGGCTGCTGAGCCTGGTTTCATCACCCTCCCCCTCCGAACCCAGTTTAAAGCCCTCTCAATGAGCCCTGCCAACTCTTGTACCAGAGTTCTTTTGCACTTTCTAGATAGATTCAGCCCATGTAGGTCCAGCAGTTCAGGTGCAGTGAGAGTTGCCCCTTGCTCGCAGAACCCAAAATTCCACTACTGGCACCAGCCCTTGAGCTGTTTGTCACTAACATGGTTCTCCTGTTCCTTTCAGTGTATTCCCCTGCCACTGGGAGAACTGAACAGATCACCACTTGAGCTCCTGCCTCATCAATCAATTGACCCAGAGCCTTGAATTCCTGAATGATGCCTGACTTCTAGAAAATACTCACATTTTCTTTGTAATCCATTCCTAGTTCTTGCTTGAATGATGTTAGATACTGCTGTGTTTTTTGGAAAGAATATCCACTCTTCTAAAGCAGGCTTGAATGTTATTGAATATTTAAAGGTATATTTAATCTTTCAGCTGGCAAGGGATTTTGTTCTATTGACCAAAAATCTTGAAATCTGCAGAAAGTCTGCTGCAAAAACTGGGAAGCAGAAATCAAACCCAACTTAAAAACCCCTGTTAATTGTTTTTCTGCAGTATATTTCAGCATATAGCTTGTTCTGTCTCAGAGATTCAACAGCATGGGAAGCCTTTTCATTAAGCAGCCCCAGGAGACTCTGAATTTTTTCCAAAACTCAGAACCATGGAAGAAACATTTGTCCATATCCTTGACTGATCTGCAGTGCTGTTCAGTTATTATATGCCTCTGCTAAATGTGCACAGTTCAAGGCAGGGTTACTCCCTGCTAAGAAAGAAATTCAGACTCTCTGTGGGTATATGAATATTCATGTCTGCAGTTTCTTTACACATGCTGTTTAAGATTGACTGCGGTGCAAAAAACCCATGACTTCCTCAATATCTGGGTTTTGCTAGGGGACATATTTATAAATGTGCTAATTTCTAACTCCTCAGCATGTTCTAGCCTTTGCCACTGCCCTTTGGCAGCTTCTTACTCTTCTTTCTTAAAAACACAGCTCTGTGAATGTTTTATTGTCTGTTTTCTGTACTGAAAGCAACACTGGCAACATTACCCATTCTAGCATCTTTCAGTTGGCTGCTGTTTCTGAGTGACTGCAAGTCCCTTAACTTCTTTCCTTATGTTGTGAAGAGGTTATTAAATTTATTAATATGAAATATGAATTATGAAAATATTAATTTTTATTAATTAGAAAATTATTAATAATCAATGAATCAACAACTTATCTACATGTTCTAGTGCACGTTCATGAAATACATTCCATAAATGGCTTGGTATTATGATTAGAACTTAAACTATCTACAGACTATCTCTGTTTTATATAATGAAGGGTGCAGTTCCGGTGCTTGGCCACTAGATGGCGACTCGGCGGAACGCGGGCGGCTTCTAACTACATACAGCAATATTACAATCATTCTGTGCGTCAGCGATTATTCTGCTACACGTGGATACTTTGAACTGAGTGCTAGTGGGTGGAAAGCACGTGGAAGATACTCTGTAGCTGTTGTTTGTAGGAAGGTGGGGGTCCGGCTGACTACTGCCGCTGGACTGGTTCTTGGTCACGTTCGGCCCGTGGGGTCGGCCTTGGGAGTCGGCTCGCACAGCAGGGCGGGGCGACGGTTGCTGGTAGGCGGGCTCAGAGGTTCCCGGTCAGACGATAGCTATGGGGTTGGCCCCGTGGCAAACAGCCTTAGAGAGAGAATGCGGCTTCTCCATCCCTGGGCTTAAAGGAACAGTGGGATGCTCGAGATAGTCCTGGGGCTAGGTATATGTGGACTCAGTCTCTATCAAGTCCCTTCTTCCCGACAACTGGGCAGATCTTACCCTCGGGGGCTGGTCCAGTCCTCTGATACCACGATGGGCTCTCCTGGAGATATGACTGGCTGTGGCGACGCTGGCTGCTCGGGCTCAGCGAAGGTCCTCCCTCTGGAATGCTTCTCACGATGCCGGGGCTTCAGTATGCATGCATGTATAATAGAAGCTAACAACAACAAGCTCGATGGCAGAGGCTGTAGCTCGAGAGCTGCTCTCTCGAGCAAGTACAGAGACAAAGTAAGAGAGGGGGCAAATTGTTTAACAACAGGGGTAATATTTATAGGTTCCTCGAGGCGGGGTTTGACCAATGGGCACTCTCATAGACAACTGGCTTCCAGTTGCGGGATCATCCTTACTGTGCCTTGCTCAGGTTTGGGTACTCAGCAGGGACTCCAGCCTGGGTGATGTGCTGGGTCAGAGATGTGAGGTGCTGGACCTGAGACCAAGGGCCTCACCAGACAGGAGCCCAGATACCCCAAATCCAGCACCATGACTCTTCTTTATAAGCACTGGATCAGGACCTTAGACACTATCTCCTTAGACTTCTCTCAGCAATTATCATCCCTAATGTGTCCATCATAATGTGTCAAATTAGTTAATTAACTTACCCACTGAGCATGAACTCAGAGTTCTGCATTAGACATTCTTTACATGCAATGCAGGTTTAAATGCTGTCTCTGATTATGGCTATTAGATTACTGTCTATCTGCTCATCAGTCATATTCTCAAACTCTCCATTACTGCTGTGGCACAGCAAGTAGAATTAAATGCAACATTTTTTTCAGGTCTGCAGCACATTAACTACATGGCTAAGAAAAAAGGCTTAATCTTCAAGACATCCCCCCACCCCGAATTTCTCTTATAAGAGTCCTTGAATAGTCATTGACTCAGTTAATTTACTAAATTCAATATTTAATTTATTTTCAGTAAAGATGCAATATTATGAGCATTTTTTTTAGAACTGAGAACATTTTATGTCTGTGGAACAACTCCAAAGAAATATGTACAATTGACTTTTCTGCTATGGTGAGAGGAAAAGCCTGGGAGAAAAGTAGTTTAGTTGCTCTTATACATAAAGTTGTACCAAAAAACCCTAACCAAACCCAACCATACCCAAAGCATCCAATTTAAAAGAGAAAGCTAAACAGAAACATGAGATTTTGAGTTCTCTTCTAAATCATGTACATATATCTATAAATACATGCCTTGGCTATATATATACACATATGTCACAGAATTACAGAAACATTCAGGTTGGAAAAGACTGTCAGGATCACCAAGCCCAACCCAGAACCCTACTCTACATGGGTCACCCTTAAACTATATCACCTAGCACCACATCCAAACTACCTTTAAACTCATTCAGGGGGCTCAACCACCTCTCTGGACACATCATTCCACTGCCTGACCACTCTTCCTGTGAAAAATGTTTCCTACTGTCCAGTCTAAACCTACCCAGTCACAGCTTGAGGCCACTCCCTCTTGTTCTATCACTAATGACCTGTAAGAGGAGACCAGCACCAGCCTCTCCACAATGTTCTTTCAGGGAGTTCTATAGAGCAATAAGGTCTTCCCTCAGTCTCCTCTTTCAAACTAGCCACCTGCAGTTCCTTCAGTTGCTCTTCATAAGATTTATTTTCCAGGTCCTTCCCCAGCTTCATTGCCCTCCTCTGCACTGGCTCCAGCACCTTTCTTGTATTGAGATGCCCAAAACTGGACACAATACTCAAGGTGTGGCCTCACGTGAGCTTCCAATACAGTCAGTTCTTGAGATCTTCCCCTACTCGAATTTGAATCTGATACCCATGTACTAGGACCAGAGAACCTGGTAGACCAGTGCAGCTCTCCTGCTGGAAGAACTCTCTCTTCTCTACTTTTCTTTGTAACTCATGCACTTGTGCCTGTAGATCAAAGGGTTTCCATCTTGTACTCATAGTCTCCATATTCACACAGGAGAGACCACAGGGTTCATTGTGGCGTGGACTTTTCCTGTTCAGCTATAGGAGAGTTCAGCTCTGCTAGCTAAACCCATTGGCTCATCTTCATCCCAGGAGGGTCCTGGCTTCACACAGCCTGCTCTCAGAAGCAAGACTCCTCCCCCAGCTACAGATGGACAGGAAAACAACCCCCCAGAAAACCCTCCAGGTTGAGATCAAGAGTTTACTGAGATGATAGCTATACAATTACCTTAGCAGAAAGTGTGTTTTTTTTTTTTTTTTTTGTTTTTTTTTTTGTGTATTTATTGATCTTGATATTGGCCTATGAAAATTCGATCTGGGTTTGACAATAAATTATGTAATATCCAAGAGGAGTGGAATATCCTGAAAGTAGCCATATTAAGCATCTAGCAATCACTAAAAGTCAATAAGTCATATTTGAATATTATTTTAATATCCATTCTTTCTCAATCACACTGATTTCACAGTCTGCCCCTTTTCTACCCCACCTGCCCCATTTTCCCCCTTTTGCCCCTCAAATCCCAGAGCACCTGTGTGGGGGACTGTGACACCCCTCGCCCCCCCCTCCCCCTGGACTGAATGATTGAACATAAGAAACTGCAAGGGTAGATGAAATGGGAGCCACCTGTTGATGGCTTAACAAGTAACTCCAATAGATGACTTAAGAGTCAGCTGCGCTACCCTAATAAGTATCGCCAGCCAGTAAGAAGAGGAGGTCGATTAACCCATCCCCTGTAGCCACACCAAGGGGAGAGCAACGTATGTGAGCTGTGATGAGGGCAGTCGTGAGTCTCATGGGCTTGCTGGTGCAGGCAGGAGCTCTTGACCTGGGCACTTCCTACCCCCCTGCTTGAATTCCTCCCTCGTTGCTGTGTGTGCTGCCCTGCACCCCACTGCAACACACCTGGGCTCTGTTTGAGTCTCCTTCCACCCCAGATGTGACCAGGAATAGCAGGAGTTCCAAGCTGAGCCCATCTGGGCTGAGGGATTCTCCTCCCATCACTGGTGAGTCCCCATGGTGCACACTGGGTGATGATGGTGGTGAGAACAAAGCCCGGGGAGCCCGGTGGCCTCCTGGTTAGGTAGGGCTATGATTGATGACTACTCCAATATCATCCACGGGTGCTGGCTGGGCCTCCTTACTGGGGCTGAGCTTCTCTGTGTGGTATCTTGGCTGGTTGAGGGTCTTGTCCCCGGCTCTGGGATGGGTCATATTCACTGATTTCATGGTGAGCTTGACTAGGGAAACCCAACCACCCAGGGATTCTGGAAGAGACTAGTCCAGAAGGCAGATATTTTGGAGCATTTCTTGAGGAAGGGGCTCATGCTCAGGAGGCACCACCATACAATGAGTTAGCTGAAGATTAAGGGCATTACACTTCATTTGCTGATGGATCCTGTTGTATGGTAGGAAACCATGGGAAGTAGGAAGCTACTGTGTTTGAGAGACAGGACGTAGCTTGATGCAAGCAAAGTGTCACTTTATTGTACAAAGTCTTTTCTTTATCACAGTATCACCAAGGTTGGAAGAGACTTCAAAGATCATCAAGTCCAACCTGTCACCACAGACCTCATGACTAGACCATGGCACCAAGTGCCACATCCAATCCCCTCTTGAACCCCTCCAGGGATGGCGACTCCATCACCTCCTCGGGCAGCCCATTCCAGTGGTGAACAACTCTCTCAGTGAAGAACTTTCTCCTCACCTCCAGCCTAAACTTCCCCTGGTGCAGCTTGAGACTGTGTCCTCTTGTTCTGGTGCTGGTTGCCTGAGAGAAGGGACCAACTGCCTCCTGGCTACAATCCCCCTTCAGGTAGTTACAGAGAGCAATAAGGTGTCCCCTGAGCCTCCTCTTCTCCAGGATAAACAATCCCAGCTCCCTCAGCCTCTCCTCATAGGGCTTGTGCTCAAGGCCTCTCACCAGCCTTGTTGCCCTTCTCTGGACATGTTCAAGTGTCTCAATGTCCTTCTTAAACTGAGGGGCCCAGAACTGGACACAGGACTCAAGGTGTGGCCTAACCAGTGCAGAGTACAGGGGCACAATGACCTCCCTGCTCCTGCTGGTCACACCATTCTTGATGCAGGCCAGGATGCCATTGGCCCTCCTGGCCACCTGGGCATACTGCTGGCTCATGTTTAGGTGGCTGCATATCAGCACCCCCAGGTCCCTCTCAGTTTGGGAGCTCTCCAGCCACTCCGACCCCAGCCTGTAGCTCTGCATGGGGTTGTTGTGGCCAAAGTGCAGCACCCGGCACTTGGATTTGTTGAATGCCATCCTGTTGGACTCTGCCCATCTGTCCAGTCAGTGGAGGTCCCTCTGGAAAGCCCTTCTACCTTCTAACAGATCAACATCCACTCCCAACTTGCTGTCATTTGCAAATTTGCTGATGACTGTCTCAATGTCCTCATCCAGATCATCAATGAAGATATTGAAGAGGATGGGGCCCAACACTGATCCCTGGGGGACACCACTGGTGACTGGCTGACAGCTGGATGTGATGCCATTCACCACCACTCTCTGGGCCCGGCCCTCCAGCCCGTTCCCAACCCAGCACAGAGTGCTGCTGTCCAAGCCATGAGCTGACAGCTAGGGCTACAGTTTGCAGCCCAAGGTCTTGCTGAAGTCCAGGTAGACTACATCCACAGGCCTCCCCACACCCACCAGGCAGGTCACCTGATCATAGAAGGAGTTCAGGTTGGAGAGGCTGGACCTGCCCTTCCAAAATCCATGTTGGCTGGACCTGAGCCCTTGGCCATCCTTCAGGTGCACAGTTATTGCCACCAAGATAATCTGCTCCATCATTTTCCCTGGCACTGAGGTCAGGCTGACTGGCCTGTAGTTTCCGGGTTTCTCTTAGCATCCAGCAGCAAGTTAATGTCTCCCAGGGCAAGGAAGTGAAAAGAGAGAAAAGTTAGTGTACACATCCAACTCTGTCTGATGGGCCCATGAAACATCAGGGCATCGAGGCAGAGATGTCCTGAGTATGGAAGCCATTGCACAAGTCACACATGACTGTGAAACCTGTGCTGCAATCAAGCAAGCCACCAGAGTTAATCCTCCCTGGAACACAGAAATAAAATGAGTTTATAGGGCTCTTAGTGCACATTTTATCTCGTGCTTTTATTCTGTTATAGCTCTGAGGCTTCAGGTTTTGCAGCAACAGAGGTTGGAAGTTTTGTTGGGTGGGAAACTCAAACCAGCTAGGTGGGTGGGAACCTGACCCCCAAGTGGTATCTGCAGTTTCTGCATTGTCCAGGCTTGTGCTGGCCCAGGGGTCTGCCTCTGACATGTGACTTGGGGGAGTGGCCCAGGTGCCAGCTGACATAGCCTTGAAAGGGGGAGCTCCCTTCCTCCTTACCCTTCTTCCCACATTTTCTGATCTTCACCTCCATCCTGACTCTATGTGGGGGAGGGGTTATGGATACATTGGTACAATCAGGTTACATAATTTCCCATGCATATGTTCCATATTAACTCTCTGTGGTTGAAAGACTTGTCTTTGGTCTGAAAGCCCACACATTTTGCAGCATTTGAGCTCCGTAAGGGAGAAGAAAGGAGAGGAGTGATGGAGTGTGTGGATGGGTGAAATGGTAGTTATCTGCTCGCTCTGACATTGCCATTTTGGAATGAAATGGTAATTTGGATTGGCTGTTTCTTTTGTCCTCACCCTTGCCCTCTCTCTCTCTCTCCAGTGTGGCCAGCAGGAGCAGGGAGGTCATTCTGCCCCTGTACACTGCACTAGTTAGGCCACACCTTGAGTCCAGTTCTGGGCTCCGCAGTTGAGGAAGGTTGTTGACTTGCTGGAATGTGTCCAGAGAAGGGCAACAAAGTTGATGAGAGGTTTGGAACACAAGCCCTATGAGGAGAGACTGAGGGAGCTGGGCTTGCTTAGCCTGGAGAAGAGGAGGCTCAGGGGAGACCTTATTGCTCTCTACAACTACCTGAGGGGAGGTTGTAGCCAGGTGGGGGTTGGTCTCTTCTCCCAGGCACCCAGCACCAGAACAAGAGGACACAGTCTCAAGCTGTGCCAGGGGAGGTTTAGGCTGGATGTTAGGAAGAAATTCTTCACAGAGAGAGTGATTGCCCATTGGAATGGGCTGCCCGGGGAGGTGGTGGAGTCACCTTCATTGGAGGTGTTCAGGAGGAGACTTGATGGGGTGCTTGGTGGCATGGTTTAGTTGTTTAGGTGGGTTGGATTGGTTGATAGGTTGGGCACGATGATCTTGAAGGTCTCTTCCAACCTGTTCTGTTCTATTCTGTTCTCTCCCCACCCTTCTCTGCCCCCTTTTCTCCCTCTCTTCCCTGTTCTTTTGCTCCTCCCCTTTCTTTCCTTCCTCCTTTTTCCTCTCTAGGTTCAGCTTTTTTTTGTGTGTGAGTGTACCCTCCTTTGAAAAACAGATTAAAGCTTAACTGTTGTTAAGGGTAAACTGGTTATCCATGTGATCTGGCTAAGAGATTCAGAGAAAATTGGCATAGATTTTCACAGTATCACAGTACATTAAAGGTTGGAAGGGACCTCAAGAGATCATCAGGTCCAATGCACCTGCCAAAGCAGGATCACCCAGGGTAGTCTGCACAGGAATGCATCCAGGTGGGGTTTCAAAGTCTCCAGAGAAGGAGACTGCACAACCTCCCTAGGAAGCCTGTCCAGGGCTCTTTCACCCTTACTGTAAAACAATTTCTTCTCCTATTCAGGTGAAACCTTCTCTGTTCAACTTTGAACCCATCATTCCTTGGCTTATTACTGTGCACCGCCTAAAAGAGCTCAGTCCCCTTCCCCTGACACCCACCCCTCAGATATTGATAGACATGGATCAGGTGCCCTCTTAGTCTTCTCCAGACTAAACAGCCCCAGGGATCTCAGTCTCTCTTCACAGGGGAGATGCTCAAGTCCCCAAATCATCCTCGTGGCTCTTTGTTGGATTCTCCCCAGCAGTTCTCTGTCTCTCTTGAACTGAGGGGCCCCAAACTGGACATAGTACTCCAGGTGTGGTCTCACTAGGGCAGAGTAGAGAGGTAGAAGAACCTCCCTGGCCTTGCTGGCTGCACTTTTCTTGATACACCCCAGGATCCCATTTGGTCTCTTGACCACAAGGGCACATTGCTGTCCCATGCAGAACTTGCTGTCCACCAGTACTTCAAGGTCTTTCTCCATGGAGCTGCTTTCTATACTGGTGTCTGTTGTTATTCCTCCTCAGATGTAGGACCCTGTACTTGTCCTCATTGAGCTTCATGAGGTTTGCCTGCACCCAGCTCTCAGCCTGTCCAGGTCTTGTTTGATGGCTGCGCAGACTGACAGGGTGTCAGCCAACCTCCAGTTTTGTATCATCTGCAAACTTGCTGAGGATTGTCTCAATTTCCTCACCCAGGAAATTGATGAAGACATTGAACAAAACTGGTCCTGGTACTGATCCCTGGAGAACACCACTGGCCACAGGCCTCCAGCTTGATTCTGTGCCACTGATCACAACCCTCTAAACTCTGTTGTCAGACAGTTTTCAACCCACCACATTTCCTGAGCTTTTATATGAGGATGTTATGGGAGACAGTATCAAAAGCTTTACTGAAGTCAGGATATATGACATTTTGGAGGCCTCCTTTCAAAATCTGAAAGAAAGAGCAGAAAGCTCTGCTGTCCTTTGCAGAGCCATCCAAGCAGTAGATCAGCTTGTGCAACTGAAAAAACCCAAAACTGAAACCACAACAAACTAGAGGGTTTGTGTTTACATGGCAGTAAGACAAAATAAGAGCACCTTTCTTTCCTGTTTGCACTTTATGACAAAGAAATAATAAAATTTATGAAGAAATGTGCTTTGAAGCCACAAGTCAGATATTCGTTTACAGAGTCCCAGCACATTGGGTTAGGAATCAGAGGAACTAAGGTTGTCAAGATCTTTCCTGTAAATTTCCTCAGGGTGCCTCACTGTGTTTTACTGTCTCCAGCAGATTTCCCAAAGGGGCAGAAACATTTTGACAAATGCTTTTGAATCTCAAAGACCTCATTTGGGTCCTCATAAAACATCCTTACTGAAACCACATTGGTGCATTTCCACCTTGAAAAATGCAACCTGCTTCTGTCAAATTTTGACAGAGCAACATGACTGGGCTTTTACCCCAAGCAGGACGAGCAGCAAAGATGGGCCAAACCAAAATTCTGATACCTGCACTGCCTTCCCAGGTTTGCTAGGTTTTTGGGAGGACATGCTGTCAACCATTCAAGCAGAACATAAACAGACACAATTAGCACAGAACTGACAAGGGCTCATATTTCTTTTCAGCATGAGCTCTGTTTATGAGCAGCCACCTGAGGACTCTTCAAATTCCATTTATCCATAAGAAATCTTGAGTAAAAGTTAATTTCTGGAAGCTGGCCTTTTATTATAAGGTTATTATTAGCCTATGCTTCCAGGGCACACTGCTCAATGTAGAAATGCCAGATCAGAATTCTTCTGGTTTTGCTCTTGCCTTCCCTCCCTCCTGAAGACAGATATTCCTAAGCTGCCAGTCTTGGGCAGCTACAATAGGTTGTTACATAAGCCTGTACATTTTCAAGTTATGTCTTAAAACTTGTGCTACCCTGCTCTTAAATGTACATCTGCTTAGTGGCCAATACCTGACCATTTGTGATTTGGTGTCTCCTGTAGTTTCAGTATCTGTCATCTGGTAGTCTCTGCAGTTTCTGGTGCCCTTCCTTAGCAACCTTTAAGATGTCACTTCTGCATAACACACTTAGGACAGCCTAGCGTCCCTACAAACATACTGGTCCACTAGGAGATGGAGATATATGGCAGTATCATCACCATGCTAAAAAATATGTATTGCAACAGCCACATTAGTCTGTCACAGGTTACTGCTACTGCCAAGAATAAGAAAAGTTAAGATATCAGATGTCTGCATAAAGATCAAGACTATCTACAGCCTTCAGTAATAAACCACTGTAACATTGTAAGGTCAAGAGATAGAGGATGATAAATAACTTCAGTGGTTAAGCCAACATCTTCTAGAGGTTGGGAAATGACCTAATGTTACAATGGGCAGATTATCCCATGCTCTTTGAATCACATAAAAGCAGTCCCTGAAAGAGGCCTAGTACCACTTTCTGGATGTAACTCCAGTCTGGCTCCTTGGGGCAGGTGCTGCTGTGTTTCAGTGGTGACTGCCAGAGCAAGCTATGTTGGGACCTCTGTGTTGCTCTGAGGTAGGAGAGGAAATAGGAGCCAACCTGGTGAGGACACCTGAGCTTACAAGGAGGCTTAACCCATCTGTAAGCAGCTATATGGGACATGGAGGTCCAGCAGACTGAGTTATATATGTAAATAAATAAGTAAATCCATCAGCTGGGCGGTGATGTTAGATCAAGTTCAAAAAAGACAGAACACTCTAAAACCAGCAACAATCTGTCATTGGGCAGTTTGTGAAAAGGTAGGTTTTCCATCTCTGCATAGATTGGATGCTTTTTCCTCAAAAATATATTTTGCTTCACTCATCCATGAACTAAGGATCTTGATTTATGTAGTTTAGACCAAGAAATCTCATTGATCCCTGGGACCTCCACCTGCTGCTTGGACTCTCTAACTTCTCAGCAAAACTTAGGCAGGCAGAACCTGACTTCACCATTTCTCCTCTCCAGAGAGCAGGTTTCACTGACCGGTGGTCCTGGCCAAACATGGCAGATTTTAAACTTGGGAAGCGAAAAGTCTGTGATTGAGCTTTCCTTTCTGCCCTTGCAGGGTCAGGCTCTCTGCATTTGCCATTTTACTTATCATCTGTAAAGAGAGAACAGATATACAAAGCCTTAAGCCTGTGGCTAGTTCTGCTATCCACCATGGGAAAGCAAAGATGTAGCTCCACATGTTGTAGAAACTGCTCCATACAGAAAGTCCAGTGGAATTTCTGCTCGTGTAAGGGAATAAGTCTTGCCTTGGGTAAAGGATTCGCACAACTGCTGCTGTCCATTCGCACAGAAGGGAATTTACATGGCCTATGTGATGCTGCGGTGAAAGGATTTTTTGTGCATTTGCTGCTAACTTCTGCTGCTTGATCCGTCTATGCTGCAGGAGGAAAGAGGCAGCATGTAGCACCTGAAAAAAATCCCTCCAAATCTACACAGAGAAAGGTGGGGTTGTAAGGGAACCATTTCTTTTGGTGGCAGAGGTCTGTGAAAGAAAGCTGGATTTAGAATATAAATGGCACTTCCAGTGCTCAGTCAAGAAGCTTTGTTACTGTTTTCAGGGTTAGCAGTGTTGTCAGACCACAGGGTGGCAATGTTTAGACTCTGCGCTGCCTTACCTTAAATTACCTTTAAGATCCCAGATCAAAATGTAAATTCCTCTTTCATGTCAACCTTTGATTTTAGTAACCTAATGTCCATTGCTTAACTTAGTTGATGCAGAAAGAATAAGGGTGCAAGTAGGTGTCTAGTTTTGCTGTCTGCCCTGCATACACAGCCCTATAACCTGGATGAAGAGAGGTTACCAATAGCAGTAAGTACCCTGACAGCTTTATTTCCGTCCTGAAACATGTGAATCTTTGCCTGTGCTACGTACCTGAGGGAAGAACTTAGTGTTGCTTAATAAAGGCCAAAGTTTTATTATCTATTCAGGCTTCAAACAGTCTTTCAAGGAGAACAAAATAAATGTTCTACTGAGCTAAATGGTAGAGAAGCTATTGTGGATGGTGACAGAGTTGAACTGTTGTGTGAAAATAAGCAGTATGTAAACAGAGGCTCAGTCACTGAATTTGAAACATGATCTGTTTCCTAAAGCTGAGAGAGCTGGTGAGCTGGCTGAGTTTCACTGGAAATCCCATGCCTAATTGTGACTGGCATTGTGTGGTTGTTAATTTTTCTTTTGTCACCTGTGAGTTTCTATAAAAGGCCTGCTGAGAAGCAGTGTGTGTCATGAACTAATAAAAGGCTTTGATATTCATGTAGAATAGGCTACTTCCTTGAAGAATGCTGTTGTAAACCTGGATGAATTGGCCCAGTGGGGCATAAACGTGCCTTGACATGAATATGGACTGGTCAGGAATTACTTGGGATCTCTTGTCTTCAATTTGAAATGGCGAGCACAGTATTTCTTCAGCAGCCATTATACTGACAAGGACTAGTATGTTGAGTTTAGACTAGAATTTATCATGTGGATTTACAGAAGCACAGTCCTTGCCCTTTCCGTATGACCTGACTTAAAACTTTACATTGCTGCAGTTTTGCTGGTTTGCTATTGAACTAACAGAGCAAGAATTTAATAAAATAGGCTTTCAGGCTGAACTCTAAAGGTACATTGAAAACTGAATTAAGCCTTGCAATGAGGACAATCATTAACTAGGTTACAAAAGCGTTCAGCAGGTAATATCGACTTAATTGGATATAATATGAAACTCTCTCAAGGTCCCTGTTATCTAGACATTTATGGAAAACTTCTGGCCAGTATCTCTTACTGCTCTGAGAATATATTCTGCGTGTCCAGACAGAGGCACCAGTGCTGGAAGGATGACTCCTGCTTATGGGGGCACTCCTCCAGTGGCAGAAGGAAAGTGTAGAAAATACAAATGGTACTATGTCAGAGCTCTTGCTCTTAGTGCTAGGAATATCTTCATTTTTTATCGTTACAGGCTGAGTTGTAGCTCAAACACAAAACGTTAGTTTTTTCCTATACGGAAACAACAACCATGATAAGCTGAATCTGAAATGGGACTTCTGATTTAACTTCTTCTTGAAAGTGGCCAGTTCATGCTTGTCAAAGCTAGATAACAAAGCCACATGCACTAAGTAGGCAGTAGGAAGGGACCAATCAGGAATTTGCTGATCAGAAACAAATACTAATGCATATGCAGCCTGTGATGGAGAGCCCTGCATATGGTAACTGTGGTTTTTAGTCTGGAGAAGAGAAGGCTGAGAGGGGATTTAATAAATGTTTATAAATATCTGAGGGCTCAGGGTCAAGAGGGAGGGGACAGGCTCTGTTCAGTTGCACCCTCTGATAGGACAAAGGGCAATGGATATAAACTACAGCACAGGAGGTTCCACATCAACATGAGGAGGAACTTCTTCACTGTGAGGGTCACAGAGCACTGGAACAGGCTCCCAGAGAGGTTGTGGAGTCTTCTCCTCTGGAGATTTTCAAGACCCATCTGGATGCATTCCTGTGTGACCTGCACTAGATTCTATGGTCCTGCTCTGGCAGGGGGATTCTACTTGATCCTGTGATGTAGCAGTGCAGAGATCAAGTGGCTGCATCCAGAGAGAGATGCAAAATTGATCATGTTAACATGACAGATCCATCTGAGCTTGCCACCCTCAAACGTTTTGGTCTGGGAACCTGTGACAGTGGCTGATTAAAGAGATCCAGACTTCTTCAGACATATGCAATCATTATTCACTCAGAGGCACTTGCTCTGCAGAGATAGGAGGATGTAGATATTAAAGAGGACCAAAGCATCTATATACCTGTTGTAGGCTGGGCTTGGAGGCATCTCTGCAGGTCCTTTAATGCTAGTCTTTCCTTGTTCTTCTTGGTACATGCCTCTCAGCTGAGTCATTGCTTCTCTTCCATACTTACTGATTATTTTTATCCTTTTATAGTGACAATTCGATCCCTTGCAGTGCAACTTCTAGCATGCAGAAGTTCCCCATCACACAGCCCAGCCTTTTAAAAACGTGTCTCCAGAAGTCAATTACCTCAGATGTCTTATTTTTGTTATTGTTTTGTTTCCTGTCTACAAACAGAGAAAACTTCAGCACCTAGCCTTCATAAAAGCAAATGGTACAGCCAGTTTCATTTGCTCCCTGTGCTGCTGAAATCTTCCTTCATACTCATTTCCAGCTGCTGTTCTTTTCCTGGGAGGCAGTGCCTGAACAGGGCAGGGCAGCCTGCTCCAGTTTGTGTCCACAGCCTTGCCATGCTTTCTTTCCAGTACAGGAAGAATACTTAAGTGAACGTCTAGAAAATATTGTACTCTCTTTGTAACTTCCCCCAAGACCTGCTGGGTGTAGCTGTCAGAGGATTGAAAAGTGTGCTTTGTGGTACTGGTATAAAGAGGAAATCTGTGTTTCTCTGTTGCTGGATCTTTCTTTTGGATACTGCTTAGCAGGGTATTCAGTTTCTATTTCCAGCTTTTATGTTGCCTGATTGGATTTAAGGATTCCAAAGTAATTTGTGTTTAAAGAGCACCCTGGTTTTATTTACAAAAATAACTGCAAACTCCTCATATAAGTGAGAAATGTGGTAGATAGATTTGAATAAACTCAGATCTCTGGGGAATTTCTCTTGATCTGCTACTTTATTCTTGTTTTTAGTCTCATTTTCCATCATTTGCAAAGAAAAGTGTGAAGTCACAGCAGAATACAATACAATACAATACAATACAATAAACCAGGTTGGAAGAGACCTTCAAGATCATTGCGTCGAACCCATCAAACAACTAGATCATGTCACCAAGCACCCCATCAAGTCTCCTCCTGAACACCTCCAATGACGGTGACTCCACCACCTCCCCAGGCAGCCCATTCCAATGGGCAATCACTCTCTCTGTGTAGAACTTCCTCCTAATGTCCAGTCTAAACCTGCCCTGGCACAGCCAGAGACTGTGTCCTCTTGTTCTGGTGCTGGCTGCCTGGGAGAAGAAACCAACCTCTGCCTGGCTACAGCCTCCCTTCAGGTAGTTGTAGAGAGCAATAAGGTCACCCCTGAGTCTCCTCTTCTCCAAGCTAAGCAAGCCCAGCTCCCTCAGCCTCTCCTCATAGGGCTTGTGTTCCAAACCCCTCACCAGTCTTGTTGCCCTTCTCTGGATATGTTCCAGCAAGTCAACATCCTTCCTGAACTGAGGGGCCCAGAACTGGACTCAGTACTTGAAGTGTGGCCTAACCAGTGCAGTGTACAGGGGCAGAATGACCTCCCTACTCCTGCTGGCCACACTGTTCCTGATGCAGGCCAGGATGCCATTGGCCCTTTTGGCTGCCTGGGCACACTGCAGGCTCATGTTCAGCCTCCCATCAACCAGCACCCCCAGGTGCCTCTTTGCCTGGCCACTCTCCAGCCACTCTGACCCCAGCCTGTAGCACTGCATGGGGTTGTTGTGGCCAATGTGCAGAACCCAGCACTTGGATGTGTTCAATCTCATGCCGTTGGACTCTGCCCATCTGTCCAGCCTGTCGAGGTCCCTCTGCAAAGCCTCTCTACCTTCCAGCAGATCAACAGCTGCCCCCAGCTTGGTGTCGTCCACAAATTTACTGATGATGGACTCAATGTCCTCATCCAGATCATCAATAAAGATGTTAAGGTGCATGGGGCCCAGCACTGATCCTTAGGGCACACCACTAGTGACTGGCCACCAGCTGGATGTGGCACCATTCACCACCACTCTCTGGGCTCGGCCCTCCAGCCAGTTCCTAACCCAACGCAGTGTGCTCCTGTCCAAGCCATGGGCTGATAGCTTGGCCAGGAGTTTGCTGTGGGGGACAGTGTCAAAGGCCTTGCTGAAGTCCAGGTAGACCACATCCACAGGCCTCCCAACATCCCCCAGGCGGGTCACCTGATCATAGAAGGAGATCATGTTGGTGAGGCAGGACCTGCCCCTTCCTAAAGCCCTGATCCCTTGGCCATCCTGTAAGTGCTGTGTGATTGCCCTCAAGATGACCTGTTCCATAATCTTGCCTGGCACTGAGGTCAGGCTGACAGGCCTATAATTCCCTGGCTCATCCAACTGGCCCTTCTTGTGGATGGGCATCACGTTGGCCAGCTTCCAGTCATCTGGGACCTCTCCACTGAGCCAGGACTGTTGAAAAATGATGGAGAGTGGCTTGGACAGCTCATGTGCCAGCTCTCTCAGCACCCTAGGATGGATCCCATCCAGTCCCATGGACTAGTGGGGATCCAAGTGGCTGAGGAGCTCTCTACCTACCTCCTCCTGGAACAGAGAGGTACTGTGCTGCTCCCTGGCTCCATCTGCCAGCTCTGGAGGCCAGCTGTCTGGAAGACATTCTGTCCTGCTAGTAAAAATTGAGGCAAAGAAGGTGTTAAGTACCTCTGTCTTTTCCTCATCTTTTGTTACTACATTTCCCTGTGTGTCCACCAAGGACTGGAGCTTGACCTTGCCCCTTCTCTTGGTATTAATATATTTATCTAAGGATTTTTTGTCATCTTTCACAGCAGAGACCAGTCTAAGCTCTAAATGTGCTTTTGCCTCCCTAATTTTCTTCCTACATGATCTAGCAACATCCTTAAGCATTCCATGGGTTGCCTCACATTTCTTCCAAAGATGATACACCCTCTTTTTTCCCCTTAGTTCTTTTAGATGTTCATTGCCCATCCAGGCTGGCCGTCTGCCCCGGCGGCTCATCTTCCGGCACATTGGTACAGCCTGTTCCTTCGCCTTCAGCAGTTCTTTCTTGAAGTACATCCAGCAGTTGCAAGTAGGTCTCATAGTGGCAAACAGCATGTACCGACCATGGTGGAGGCAAGTACAGGGTGGCTGGAAACCTACCCTGTACCTCATGCCACTTCTTGCAACACCATTCTGGGCCTGGAGAGACAAGTCCTGTGGAGACACAGCACGCCCAGGAGGATTGAAATGGACAATGGAACCCAGTTCAAGAACCATCTCATAAGGAACTGGGCAAAGGAATAATATGCAAAATCATAATCTAGTTTTCCAAAGTCTTATAAAATATAAATATAAATACAAGTAAATATAGATGGCAGGGATGCTGAAGATGAGTATCTCAAAGGTTCCTTCCAACCTAAGATGTTCTATGATTCTATCAATAAAAGATCAAATTTAAAATAAAATATCAAATACAATGAATATTGTCTTTAGCATTCACCTATTCCACTGACGTGTCTCATGTAACATAAACGAATTTTGGTTTTATTTCCACTAGAACTGAGATGTTTCAAGTACCTGCTGAATGACTTAAAGATATTATGGAGTCTTTGAGTGGTTAAACTGCAGTGACTCATAGATAAAAACAACCCTCACTAATGAAAGTAGCAAATTATGGCTGGAGGCCATGAGTAAATTTTAGCTCTAGGGTCTGTGCCTGCTTCACTTTCTGACTGTACTCATCAGTCTGAGAATAGAGGGGAGGAGGGGGAAAGGCAGTTTCCTACTCTCCATTTGGACTCAGTGTGGATCTGTAGGTATCTGCCTGGGATGGCACCCAGACTTTTCCAGCCCTGGGAACTGATTCCCTCTTACTGGAAATGTGAATGGCTCTTCTAACTTTCACTGGATTCTTCTGCCTCCCATGTCTCTAAATTCTGTTTCTCATGGTAAGGATCCTACCAGCCTTTCTCTTCATATTTAGGCATGCCCCTAATCGCTGAAAGCAACCAAGCACCCTAGTTACTTGTGACAGGTTAGGCTGTGCCTTTAAGAAAGATAGCTGCAGAGTTCTCCAGCTGAATGTTTTGGTGTAAAAAGGAAAACAAATGGAAGATAAGTCTAAATGAATTTCATTGGTCAGATGTGAGACTACCATAGCAATATATCCCTCACATTCCTTTCTCTCAATTAGTTCTTTCATTCTTGGCCAGCCTGCATGCAACTGACCTTGGACTGAAAATAATGAGATAAGCAAACTAATTTTCTTAACAACTGCTTTGAACTAACCATTTCCCCTTAATATCCATTTATCTTTTTTTCTCCTTTTTTTGTCTAATTAGCTTTGGACAAGAAAGGGGGTGGCGGGAGGGAGGAGTTTTGGGGGGAACCCGAGGTGAAACTCCCTTGGGAGGGTTTTTCTGTGTTACATTTTTTCCAGTATATTTTTGTAAATACTGTATATTTTGTATATATTCATTGCATTTCATTCTGCTTGTAAAATAGAGCTTTTCATTAGCTTCTCCAACTGAGTTATCTGTGCTTTATGTGGTGGGAGGATTAAACCTTCACACTACCACATTACTCCATTTTACTCAGAAGCCATTTTAAACACATAAACTAACTTTTCTGTATAATGTAAATGGTCACAGACTAAGATGTGCTTGAATGTTAACATATCCATTCCCAGAAATACCATCAAGGGATACTTATCTATTTCTCCTGTGCCACTGCCATTTGTGGCTCTCTAAAGTGTAAGTGAATTTACTCTCCCTTTCCACAGAGTCAGCTACTCAGTGATAATTTTAGGAGACAGGAGCTGAGGAATATCTATCAGGATTCTGATCTAGTAAACGGATGAAGAGATCTGAACTGCTGTTTAGTCACACATGCAGATCTAAATCCAGGTCACAAAAGAGTATAGCTCACTTGGACTCCAGGGTAGTTTCTCCCTCCTGTATTTATCAGATTTGCTATACTTAAAGCGTATAGCAGCCATATTTAGGTTTTTTTTTCCCTGTTTTGATGGCCACAGACCTTAATACTCAGGCCAGTGAAACAGCCAGGCTGTTTCCAGGAAGGAATTTTCCTGGAGTTGTCTCTCGGAGGATCTCATGTGGCATGATGCTGCTTGAGGAGAACATTTCTTTCCATGAGGCCCTTGGCTGCTCATGCACTTCATGTCACACAGCAGACATTAGGAAAAATGATTATTCTCTGCTATGATCAAGCTCAATTCATTTATAGTCTTTCAGAAGACTTTCTATACTGCATGGGAACCTAGGCTGTGTTCTTCATGGGTAACATTTACCATTTCTCCCCACCCACTCTTTTTCAGAAAATGCCTGTTCTAATGGACTTTGCTGCTGGGCAAGTATCACTAATTGCTACAAGTCATAGTATCAGTCAGGGTTGGAAGGGACCACAAGGATCATCTAGTTCCAACCCCTCTGCCATGGGCAGGGACACCCTACACTAGATCAGGCTGGCCAGAGCCTCATCCAGCCTGGTCTTAAACACCTCCAGGGATGGGGCCTCAACCACCCCCTGGATAACCCATTCCAGGGCTTCACCACTCATGGTGAGGAACTTCCTCCTCACGTCCAGCTTGAATCTTCCCACCTCCAGCTTCATTCCATTCCCCCTAGCCCTATCACTACCTGATAGCCTGAGAAGTCCCTCCCCAGCCTTCTTGTAGGCCCCCTTCAGATACCGGAAGGCCACAATGAGGTCACCTCAGAGCCTTCTTTTCTCCAGACTGAACAGCCCCAACTCTTTCAGTCTGTCTTCATAGGAGAGGTGCTCCAGCCCTCTGATCATCCTCGTGGCAAGTCACAATGCTTACAAAAGATCAATACAAAAAGAAACAGCAACTGAAATGGTAATGGAGTAGTCTTGAAAACAAAGTCCCTTCTTAGCTAAAATCAATTGAAAAAAGAATTGCTTCTGGAATCTTTTATTTAGTTTTTATTTTTATTTATTCTTTACTCACAGTAGTCAGAATGGGGTTTTGATTTCTGTTTTGGACAAGAAGTGATATTTACATGAGATGTGATTTGGAAAACACAACAGAACCAGAATATACACAGCCTTACAACTATCAATTGTCTGCAGATCAAGTGGAGAATCAGAGAAAAGGAGATTTGTGTACCACAAAATAGGAAAAAAAGGCCACCCTCCATCTTTACATTTTGGTCAGCAGCAATGACAAAAGTCCAGGAAAAAAGGTCTGCATGTAACTTGTGGGTCAGCATCTAAATATTTGCATTGGAAATGTTTGGCTGAGATTGTTTCTGGCACCAACAGATGTTGCCAAATATTAGCCACGACCCACTTCTCAGCACAACCCTTCAGTGTAGTAGAAGAGAGAAGCCCTTCCCAGCTATCTTTATATTCCTCCTTCCCATTAAAGGAAATGGATACTCTTGGTCTTTTATTTCTCCTCCATGAGTCCGATCCCACTCACAGTAACAAGAGGTGAACAAAGCCTGGTGAGCTTTGACTGTTTGGTAAATCCTCCTTGATGCTTTTGGCAGCAGTGGTCCCAGGAGAAACTTAATGGAAGGGTCAGGGGAAGGCAGATCACTAAAAGTGAAATGCTTTAGGCTGATGCACACCTACCTCAGGCACAGTAAGGCTCTTCTGCACTGGCAACACTGATGTTTGTCCACAAGAAATCTTTGCCTGTTTCCTACTGTGCTCTTCATTTCAACAGACAGAAGCCTCTCAAAATAGCAAGAGCCAGAAACTTCACTGCCATGTTTGTGTTGTTATCATCTTGTTAAGAAAACTGCTGAAGGACCTTGATTTATTTTGCAGTTAGGTTGTTATGAATTTATGACATTAACAATATGGCAAATATGGATATTAATACAAATATTAATAACTTTTTATTAATATGAAAACTTGCCAAAACCCTATTAATTAGGTTTGATGTATGGTTGGAATATATATTTACAGTGGGAATGTACAATTTTTAGGCAAATACAACAAATTGTAACAATTTTAAGCAAAGTGAGGAATAACAGGGAAAGAGAATTCCCCAGCTCAAAATCGTGCTCGACCACAGGGGGGAGACTTGACGAGAACCTTAAATACAGGAGGCAAGTGAATTAATTACTCATGAAAGGTTCTACCCCAAGTAGGGGAGTGCTGCTGCTGTATAGCTGTTGAGGCTTTTGGGGCGCTCTCTTGCACTGGGCACGTCTGGCTGCTGGCAGGAATGCCATGCAGTCTCAGGGCTGGTCTGGTTTCAGCAGGACGGTGGTGATACGGCACATTCCATGAAGGGCTCTTTGCATCTTCCTGGGTAAACTGAGGCACGGCACGAATTCTAGCTGCAAGAAGAAGCAAGGCTTGGATTCTAAGGCTCGTGGCTTCTCTAGGTTGCAGTGCATAGGGTTCATGGCTTCTATTCCAGATTTTGGACCAGGCAACTTGAAGCAGGGCAATTCCAGGCAAGGCAAATTAAAGAAAGGCAGGTCCAAGCAGGCAAGACAGGGTGACTAGAAATTGGCCTGTATATATATCTTGCCTGAGATTCAATTGGGCCAACAGGGCAACCGAAGCCAGCAAATAGCTACCCAATGGAAAGGGACTCTGCCAGGCTGTGGCCATAAAAGGCAGAAACAGATCTAGTCTGGGAGAAGCAGCAGCCAGTACACGTGCTCTTACCCCAGGAGGAGGCTTGTTTACCCAAACATGTTGGGGCCTTTCTTTTGCCCCTTTTCCAGCGTTACCCTGACTCCTGAGGAGGGAGTGGGGAGAGGGGGACTATGTCTAGACACATCAGGGCCTGTCTGGGTTTGTGCTGGACCCATTTGGCCCTACCGTGACTTAGATCAGCTCTGTGAAGACAAAACTGAACTGAGAAGTAAGTATCTGGTGAACACTCTTTATGTTTACAAGTTTTCTGCAACAGATTACAAACCTGACACTTACTCTGCCCAAAATTAATTTCCCAGTATTTTTTGTGCACAATACTAGGTTTATACTGTGTGTATTTGTATAGGTCTATATATTCCCAGCTTACAGAGCTCAGATATGCTGTCTGGGTCTGTTCATCAGACAGAACTCTTCCGTTTCCTAGTTGGATAAAAGTTAGGCTTTTGGGGAGGATTTATGTGAATCATAGACCTTTCAGCAGAAGATAGTGATCATTACTGTCAGTACCTTAGCTTGCTAGAATATTTATGGAACATTTGATTACATAAGTATTATGGGCTTATTTTAAGTAAGCCTTAAATAAAACAAAACAGCATTCAGTTTGGATATTTTCCCAGGTTCTGTATTAGAGACCTTGTACAGGAAACAAAATGTAAATAAATAATTTTTACATTTTGCATTACTGTAAATTTCAAGGAACACGAATTGTGTCCTCCTTAGCCACAGAAGTGGCTTCAGAAAACAAATAATTTCACAATGTATTTTTCACTTGCCTCAGCACCTAGTTGGGGTGTTTTTGCTTCTTTTTGGGCTCAAAATGATGCAAGAGAACTAGGAGTTAAAGAAGGGGCAGCTGAGTGGACAATATATCCTTAACATTTATTGCTTGCAAAAAACAGGATGAAAGGGTGTAAGATGTAAGATCTCATTGGGATGTAAGATCTCATTGCTTAACTACTTGTGAAAATGATAAGAAGATACAAGGCTATTGTGATAAGGAAGGGACAAGATGCAAGGCTGCTGGGATGAGGGAGAAACTGCTTGCAAAACCAGCATGTGCGGAAGAAGAGTGAAAAGTTCATCACTGAGGAAGACTATTTACTTCATGTAGTAGACTACCAAAAAGACCACCCACCAGAGAACGCTGTGCAAGTCCCAAAGGACTTCAAGCTCATTATAATATGAAGCAAGGCTAGGCGGGCCCAGGAAATGAATATGTATAGGCATATTGTGAAACTCAATGTATATGTAACATTTCAGGGAATAAATAGAGTAATATTGGTGTTACTGAAGTCACACATGCTTTGAAGGAATGATCCCCATGCGTCTCAGTGCTGAATTAAATGCATACCTACTTGTAGACGACGGAGAGGAGAATCAATATGGATGATCAATATGATCTAGTATTGTTCCTTTATTGTTCCAGCGTTGTACGAATGTAGTGCAAGCATAGTACAGTTCTAAATAGTGCAAACAGAAGGGCTAACAAAAAGTGCGTGGAAGAAGTGTAGAAGAAGTGAAAAAGAAGTGCATATTAAGGGAACCTTACAACTTATATAAACTCAGAGAGCATCGTTGGCACAGCTTCATTGGTTCCTCAGGAGTGACCACACACCATGCTACTATTGATTATTGGTTAAACTAGTAATAACAAGCAAGGTTGTTGATGTACATGTGCGTCCTGTTACTCCAAGATAGTTCTCTATGTTTATAGCTACCAGTGTCCTGCTTTAGTTACATGGTGCAGGCATAGCACTATTCTGCCACACTGTCAGCTATTTCTGCACCCATGCTGGACATGGCCTACCACCATGTCAGGCTCTAGGCCTACACTGCCAGATTGCTCACACTGCTTGTTGCCAGCATTACCACACCTACTTTACAACTTCTGAATTGTGAAGTTTTTCTGCAAATCAATAAGGGCCAGAGGTGTGTGATAAATCGTGAGATTTCCACGTGATCAGATGATTTAAGAAGTGCTGATTAAAAAGACCACATAACTGGAAATAAAATCACAAGAATTGACAGCACCAGCCTGGTGCAAGTGTTCAGGTCCCTGGGCAATGAGCATGGCATAGTATCATAGTATCATAGTAGTATCATAGTAGTATCATAGTATCAAGGACCTTATTGCTCTCTACAACACCTGAAAGGAGGTTTTAGATAAGTGAGGGCTAGTCTCTTCTCCCAGGCAACCAGCACCAGAACAAGAGGACACAGTCTCAAGCTGTGTCAGGGGAGTCTTAGGCTTGAGGTAAGGAGAAAGTTCTTCCCAGAAAGAGTAATTCGCCACTGGAATGTGCTGCCCAGAGAGGTGGTGGAGTCACCATCCCTGGAGGTAAAAATTACAGTATTACCAAGGTTGGAAGAGACCTCAAAGATCATCGAGTCCAACCTGTAACCACAAACCTCACAACTAGACCATGGCACCAAGTGTCACATCCAGTCCCCTCTTGAACGCCTCCAGGGATGGAGACTCAACCAGTCCAGTACTACATTATTTGATCATTGTTAGAAGATGTTTTGAGTCTGGTTCCCAAATATACCTGTGTGCTACGGAGAGGAATGCAAACACAAAATTCTGCCAATATGTTTTTATTAGGTGAAGTGTCAAGGAGTAAGTCAGAATTAATGGTACTTTTTCTGGTTATGGAATTAAATCCTATTTTAATCTAAGAGTTAAGGAGAAAAAGTAATGTTCTTTGTTCTGAAATATGGTACTGTTCTATACATAGCTGGGGGGCAGACCGGAAGTGTCATCTTTCTGAAAAATAGTTTGCTTACTACATTTTAGCAATATTAATTTCATTTGCAGAATAGTTGTAGTCCCAGAACAGTATAATATCCAAAATAATAGCTTTTGTCTCTCCTCTTGCCAATCTCCACCCCAGCTTATGCTGGTGCATTACAATGTTGTGGTGCAAAGCTGCCTCCTTGCTATACTGGTGAGGAACATTTCACCTATAACTCACAATGGGACAACCTGTGCTTCCTAATGTCCTCTTTGACCTGGGTGTTGCTCTAACCTTGAGAGGTTATGATTTGCTGTCTGACACACAGGTGTCAAAGAGGTCTGTGTGATACCTCTAGGCTTAACAAACCCACAATTGTTTGAGTGGGTCTGTCTCATGGATTGGGACCTTGATATCACTATCTGTATCCTCCAGACAAAGCTGTATGGCAGGGTTAGACACCAAGGCAGCTCCTGCAATGTCAGTTCCTGTGTCAGATAATGACAGGGTTACTGCCTTTTTAATTACTGTCATGAGAGTGAAGCAAGGTATGTGACCAGCATCCTGGAAACCTTGCTTGCTTGTGAGTTACGGTACAGTACTTTGAAATTCTGACATGGGTTCGAGACAAAGCATCTCCTGACAAGTGCTTCTTCATCCACACAGGCAGGCTGCCGTCTCCCTCTGCTCATGGACCATTCACCTCTTCTTCTCCTTCAATTCCTGTCAAAGTCCTGTTCTGCTGAGCTCAGGCCAACAAAACCTTTCCTAAGTGGGTTGCTTTTCTTTCTAGACCCTAACACTCCTTTGTGATTTCTGGAAATTGTTTACCTTACCTTCATTTTTCTTTCACATTAAAGCCCACATTTATCTGTTATTTGTAGTGGCCTTTTGTTTTGTGTGTTGTTTTCTGTTTGTTTGTTTTAGTTTGTTGCTTTGGGTTTTAAAAAACATCCTATCCTCCCAGAACCGCAGCTTCTCTATCTTCTTCCTGAGTTAGTTTTCCACTCCTTTTCCATCCACATCTTTTTCAGATATATTTCATTCACAAAGTCTTCTTCTGTGGAGTGTCTCAAATACCTCTTTAGATTCATGCATTTATTATTTCTGACATGTTGAATTTATTTACTTTGATATCCATATTCTGCAGTCAGTTACACTGATGTAAACCTGGAAGGGTTCTGTTGTTTCTTATCTGTAGGTATGCAGCTGAAAGAGGGGTAACTTAAAGCAGAAAAGCTTCATGTCACTATGTAGTAAGATTAAAAATGTGTTGCTCTGCATCTACCATGCCGATTAGGAGATGAACAATTTTCTTCTCCAGTGTACCACTGCTCACTCAGATGACAATGACACATGATGTCTTTGCATCTGTTTCCATGTCTTGATGGTCTGGTCTAGCTTGATATGAACTCACAGGTTTAAAACATAATTCAGGCACACTTTTGCTGTTATTTTCACTGATATAGGTTAAACTAATTACCATTTAATAGTTAACAGAGTTTGCCAAATCCTAGTGATACACCTGACTGAATTGAGTTTAGTATTAATAGCAGTGCACCTTTACAGATGCTCTTTCAATGAAACAGTGCCAATTTTATTTCTTATTTTCTGAACAGTGTAAGAAAAGAAATTATGCTTTGAAGCTAAATCACTTGGCTGGCACATACACTGTCAGGATGAATACTAATTCAGTAAGTCTGAAATAGAAACGGGCTGTAAACTGAGCCCAGATATAGGTAGTCTTTGCAAAGCTTTCACCTTGAATCCTTGGTTCTCCTGATCCTTACTCTATTAACTGAGGTCACTTCCATTCTTGACTATCACATGTTTCAGTCATCAGGGTTTGGCACAAGAAAACACATACCTGTCCACTGGTTTTGAGCAGTTAGATCCCTGCACAGAACAGTCCGTAATGAGCCTTTCCACAATCTTCATGTGCCACAAGTGCTGAAGCATTTCTGAGTCCTAGTGTTATGTATTGCTTGTGCTTTTCCTTTTAAAAGCCCTTGCCCAGTCTCCTTTTTGCTGGTATCTGTGCCAAGTACTTCTTATAATGGTTCTACTAGCTTTTTGCTGCACCTCTTACAATTGAAGTTTATCCTTGCTAATGAGGCTTCCACTGCTACGGGAGAGATGAAGTGAAAAATAATATTGCTGCTGGTAGGTATACGTATGTGCAGCTTTCTTTGTCCTTGTCTACCTTGCAATGTTAAGAATGGCTTGAGAACAAACTTTAGCAAGCCAAGCTCTGTTTCTGCTGCTTGTTTTTAATCTTAGCTCTGCAGTTGCTTAGATTGAGAACAGCCCTGCTGCACACAGGCTTGTGATGTCTGGAGTTAGGCCAAGCGCTATACAAATATGAATTTTAGCATCTCAAGAGCCAGAGTCAGAGGCCTCCTGGGCCACTGTTCTCCAAGTTCCTTGCTGTGATTTCAGTCCCTGTCTACCTGCCCTTGCCTGCTGTGATGGTGGGTGATCTCTTCTCCTTGCCCAAGCAAGGGTGATGCTGGGGCCTTCTGCCTGGGATGGGAGCTGGTGGTGGGTTTTATGGGTGGGTTGACAATGACAGGATAGTGTGGCAATGCCAGCAACAAGCAGTGTGAGCAATCTGGCAGTGTAGACTTAGAGCCTGACATGGTAGTAGGCCATGCTCAGCATAAGTGCAAAAGTGGCTAGCAGTGTAGCAAAACAGTGCTGTGCCTACAGCACGTAACTAAAGCAGGGCACTGGTAGCTATAAACACAGAAAGTTATCTGGGAATAACAGGACACGCACCTGCATCAACAACCTTGCGTATTAATAGTAGGTTGACCAATAATCTATAATAGCGCGATGTGTGGTCACTCGTGGGGAACCAATGAAGCTATGCCAACAATGCTCCCTGAGTTTATATAAATTGTAGAAGTTCCCTTAATATGCACTTCACTTCTTTTTCTTCTTCACTTCACTTTACTTTGCTGTGCTATACTCAATATGCTTGCATTATAGCTGTACAATACTGGAACAATAAAGGAACAATATTAGATCATATTGGTCGTCTGTATCGACCTCAGCCTCTGTCGCCGATAGGCTAGATTTTTAGAGAAGTTCCTTTGGAGAGCTTTAACAAACACCAAGGTCATAGATGGAAATCATGAAACTTGGAGACTCCTGTGTCACATAATTCCATCTCTAATTGTTTATAAAGTGTTAGGGTTGAAAAATAACCTGGGTAGGATGTAAAGATGGGTTCTTACAAATTCACCGTAATCTCTGAGGACTGCAATGATAGCCAAGTAGAAGAAAACAAGCTAAAATATGATGGTAAGTATTAAGAAGAGTTTGTTGGACTCTTTCAGAAGTGCTGTAGAATTTAATTCAGATAGCATAAGCATTAATTCAAAACATTTTTTTCACACAGTACTATGGCTACCTGATCTGCTTGCCTTTGCTGATATATGTGTTGCAGCTACAGATTTATTTCTACAGATACAAGGTTTAGTATTTTGTTAATAAATTCTTTTTAATAGAGTGACTCCTCAGAACCAAGACCTTCTGATCTTATTGATTTAAAAGCCTGTGAGAGACTGTGCTTTTTCTGTCTGGCAAAACCGATGATGTAAATTTGACCTTGGAGCCAAATAAATTGGAGAATTGTGCTAAATTGTACTAAAGAGGGAAATGGATCACAAAACAAGCCACTCTAAAAAATAATGCATACTCGGGGTGTAAAATATAAAAATACTTCAATCTTTATGAACATAGGAATCTTGGGAGGGAGTTTTCATCTGCTTGTTGGTAGGAAGGCTCTACAGAGGGACCTGGAAAGGCTGGATTGATGGGCTAAGACCAGTGGTATGAGATTCAAGGCCAAGTGCCAGGTCCTGCACTTTGGTCACAACAACCCCATGCAATGCTACAGGCTTGGGCAAGAATGTCTGGAAAGCTACCCAGTCATGAAAGACCTGGAGGTGTTGATCAACAACTGACTAAATATGGGCCAGTGGTGTGTCCAGGCAGCCAAGGATGATAGCATCCTGGCCTCTGTCAGGAGCAATGTGACAAGCAAAAGCAGAGAAGTGATTGTCCCCCTGTACTCTGCACTGGTGATGCCACACCTTGAGTACTGAGTTCAGTTTTTGGCCCTTAACTCCAAGAAAGACATTGAGGTGCTGGAGCAAGCCCAGTGAAGGGCCACAAGGGTGGAGAAGGGTCTGGAGAGCAGCTTTTCTGAGGAGCAGCTGAGGGAACTGAAGAGTTTTCTTTAGAGCTGCACAGCACTCAGGCCCTTCCTTGGCAGTGATTGCCATCCAAATGGAGAACCTTGTAGGACATCCTATTGGAACAGCTGAAAACTGAGTGCATTGCACTGAGCTGGTTGCTGTTTCACCCAGAGATATGGCTCCTTAGCAGGTTGCATGTGCAGGGGGTTAGATCCCTTTCTGCGGCTGTTAATTTTCTGTTAATTAAGTGTCATAACCAGATGTGAGATGAAATGTGAAACAATCTGTCAATAAAAAAGAGAATGTGAACTTGCTCAAATGCAACTTTTTATTCTCTTGAAATGTTGACTGAAAAGAAAGTTAAGATACTGTATCCAGTAAATCTGGTTTAAAAAGTAAGAAATCCAATGAAATATATTTCTAGTACTTGTCTTTCAGTCTACTTTTCACTTTGTTTTTTTCAGTGCTGATAAAGCACCAGAAGTAGTCTACAGTTTCTGTTTTTGGTGTTTTCTTATTGCTGGATAATGCTTGCATCTTCTATAAAGAAACAAATGATCACAGTCCCTAGAGTCTAAGTTAAAAGCCACTAAGGAAGATATAAAGAAGGGTTTTACATCATGTGTGAACAATAGACAGTAGGATCTGTATTGCTCCAGAGAGGATTTTTCCATCACAGGAGAGGAGCTAAGCTGTTTAGTTCGTGGATGTGCTGAGACACATTTGCATCTTTTAACCACAAATGACTGTTGGTTCTTTGCAGGTGCAGCAATCTGCCCTGTTGGTTACCTGCAGCACTTTGCTCTGCAGGAGAAGTTTAGGAGAGACCAACAGGAGTGGTGGTTTTCTTGGAAAAAGAACAAGGACCAAGCAGAGGGCAAGAAACAGAACTGGCCTTGCAGCATCTCCTTGACGTTGCCTAATGAAGATCAAAGCATTAAATGTCTTTTGATTGTCCTTTTCTTTTATCCTACTGTCTGGATTTCATCATGAAGGGACCTACCCAGACATGTTCCTCAGGAGTCTCTCAGCCCCTGTAGCCATAGAAACCAGCTACTTTTAGCCTGTTTTCATGATGCCAGTAAATGACTGTTCCTGTGCTTTGGGGAAACAGAAGGTCCAGGTCAGCCCTCGTGAGCTGGTGGATGGTAAATCAGCATCTCCAGGCCAGGTGGGCATCCCCTCCCCCAGCAGCACTGTCCCTTGGAGAAGGGTTCTGGCATATGCACACCTCTCTATGCACAGAACGGAAGACTTTCTGCTGCATTTCCTATGCTAGAGGGGGAAAAAAATTTATAAGCATTTATTTTGAAGTATGGATTTTATAGCCTTCTGGAGATCAGGGCTTATGATATAGAATAAGCTTCCTCCTTGCCTAGGCTGGTTCAAAAGACCCTGCAGTAGGAGGTAAACAGTGTTTGGAAATGTGATCAATGTGGGTATGGACAGAGTGGTGCTTAGAGCATGAAGCAGCCCCACTACAAGGCCTTTTGCTCTTGGGGTATGGGTAAGACTTGCAGCCAAAGGCTTTAGAAGTCACATGGGAAATGATATTTTTCTGAGGAATTATTGGGTCACATGCTAATGAGCACCACTGGCAGGACCTTGTTCCTGGTCCTTGGTTCTTTGCAGGTGCAGCAATCTGCCCTGTTGGTTACCTGCAGCACTTTGCTTAGCAGGAGCAGAAGTATAGGGGAGACCAACAGGAGTGGTGCTTTTCTTGGAAAAGAGTTAGGAAGCTTAGGAAAGTGTTCTTTTCTTGTCCCTCTATACTGCTACACAGGAGGATTGCAGTAATGTCATGGTATAGCCCTGGTTGTACAGTTTGGGGTCTTCTACTAAATGTGATTATTATTCGAGACACCTGAACTCTTTAAGAACATCAGTCTCTGTGCTGGTTAGTCTGCTTGGTTAATGGCAAATATCTAGCCAAGGGAAGAAAGGGATTGTGTGGGACGATGGGGGTTTTAAAGATAAGGCAGTATTTAGAGAAGATGAGGAGTGTAAAGCCATGGAGCTAGATGAATACCTTCAAAAGGCAGTTTGCTATGGAGTTCAAGCCTCCATGTTCTTCTGGCTTGCCCAGGTGCTCTGGAGCATCTCAGCTTCTACTGTCAGCTACAATTTTATCTGTAGGGAGGAGCTAGACACAGAAACCTAAGATACCTGCTCTGTTTTGAGGATGACATTTTGATTTTTACATTTATTGCTGAGAGAGTTTGACTGGGAAAGGAAAGAAGATGCTGGGCTTGCTAGAGACCCACAGGGATGACAGTTTGAGAGTTGCTAGTTGTTTTGGCAACTGTTATTAGACATAGGCCAAAATTACTTCTGTAGCTACAGAAGAGTGTAATTTGCTTTTAATTACTGTATTAGGAAATACCTCAGTAAGGAAACCAACAGAATAAAACACTGCTGAATTTCTTTCAGTCCTCTTTGTGACTCCAGGAAGGCAAAAATAATTGGACATAAAGAAATTATGCTCTAATGAGGCCTAAATAGATGCACTCTGAGAGTTGGGAAAATAGTTGGTAGCTAAGACTTCTAAGATAACAGAGAGCTGACAATGTCCTCCCTCCTCAAGAGGGGACTGGACATAATCCTACAAAGTCAAAAGAATAACCTAGATAACAGAGAGCTTTCCATTGTAAAAGAATTTTTCCATTGTAAAAAACTGTTACTAAGTGCTATTCCTCTGATGTTTTGTGAAAGATTCTAGCAATGCAGACTGCTCTGCTCCAATTGTGAGTCAGTGGGTTAAAATCAGAGGGCAGACTAACAAATCTGACGTCCTGGTTGGAATCAGTTATAAACCACCCAACCAGGATGAGGAGGTGGACGAACTCTCTCAAGATCATCAGATCTTGTCCTTGTGGGTGACTTTAACCTGCCAGGTATCTGCTGGGAACTTAACTCAGCAGAGAGATGGCAGTCCAGAAGATTCCTGGAACACATGGAGGACAACTTCCTGATGCAGCTGTTAAGTGAGCCTACCAGGGGTCAAGCTCTGCTTGACCTGCTGTTCTCCAATAGAGAAGGGCTGGTGGGAGACGTGACCGTGGGAGGCTGCCTGGGGTGCAGCGACCATGAGATGGTGAAGTTTTCAATATACAGGGAGACAGGGAGGAGCACCAACAGAACCTTCACCTTGGACTGCCGGAGGGCGAACTTCAGCCTGTTTAAGAAAATTATTTGCAGAGTTCCCTGGGTATCAGCCCTCAAGAACTGAGGGTTCCAGGATGGTTGGACCTATTTCAAACAGGAGCTCTTGAAGGCTCAGGAACTGGCAGTTCCCATGTGCCGAAAGATGAGCCAGCGGGGAAAGCAACCAGCCTGGATGAGCAAGCAGCTCCTGGAGGAACTAAGGGGAAAAAAGAGGCTGTATCACCTTTGGAAGGAGGGGAAGGCTTCTCGAGGTATGTTTAAGGAAGTTGTTAGATTATGTAGGAAAAAAATTAGAGAGGCAAAGGCCCAGTTGGAACTGAGGCTGAACACCTCTGTGAAGGACAATAAAAAGCATTTTTACAAATATGTTAATGCTAAAAAGAAGGGCAAAAAGAACCTGCACTCCTTATTGGACCTGGAGGGGAACACAGTGACTGAAGATGAGGAAAAGGCTGAGGTCCTGAACACCTTCTTTGCCTCACTTATTAACAGCAAGGTTGGAGGAGTTCAGGACAAGTGGCCGCCTGAGCTGGGTGATGGGGTCAGGGAGCAGTGCATTGCCCTGGAAATCCATGAGGAATTAGTTCAGGACATGCTGAGCCACTTGGACACTCACAAGTCCATGGGACCGGATGGGATCCATCCTAGGGTGCTGAGAGAACTGGCATATGAGCTGGCCAAGCCACTCTCCATCATTTTCCTCCAGTCCTGGCTCACGGGTGAGGTCCCAGACGACTGGAAACTGGCCAATGTGATCCCCATCCACAAGAAGGGTCGGATGGAGGAACCCAGAAACTATAGGCCAGTCAGCCTGACCTCAGTGCCAGGGAAAATGATGGAGCAGATTATCCTGGGGGCAATAACTGCGCACCTGAAGGATGGCCAAGGGCTCAGGTCCAGCCAACATGGATTTTGGAAGGGCAGGTCCAGCCTCTCCAACCTGATCTCCTTCTATGATCAGGTGACCCACCTGGTGGATGTGGGGAGGCCTGTGGATGTGGTCTACCTGGACTTCAGCAAGGCCCTTGATACCGTCCCCCACAGCAAACTGCTGGCTAAGCTGTCAGCTCGTGGCTTGGACAGCAACACTCTGCGCTGGGTTAGGAACTGGCTGGAGGGCCAGGCCCAGAGAGTGGTGGTGAATGGTGCCACCTCCAGCTGTAGGCCAGTCACCAGTGCCGTCCCCCAGGGATCAGTGCTGGGCCCCATCCTCTTTAACATCTTCATTGATGATCTGGATAAGGGCATTGAGACAGTCATCAGCAAATTTGCAGATGACACCAAGTTGGGAGCAGATGTTGGTCAGTTAGAGGACAGAAGGGCTCTACAGAGGGACCTCGACTGACTGGACAGATGGGCGGAGTCCAATGGGATGACATTCAACAAATCCAAGTGCCGGGTGCTGCACTTTGGCCATGGCAACCCCATGCAGAGCTACAGGCTGGGGTCGGAGTGGCTGGAGAGCTGCCAAACAGAGAGGAACCTGGGGGTGCTGATCGACAGCCACCTGAAAATGAGCCAGCAGTGTGCCCAGGTGGCCAAGAAGGCCAACGGCATCCTGGCCTGCATTAGGAATAGTGTGGCCAGAAGGACCAGGAGCAGGGAGGTCATTGTGCCCCTGTACTCTGCATTGGTTAGGCCACACCTTGAGTCCTGTGTCCAGTTCTGGGCCCCTCAGTTTAAGAAGGACATCGAGACACTTGAACGTGTCCAGAGAAGGGCAACAAGGCTGAGGAGAGGCCTTGAGCACAAGCCCTATGAGGAGAGGCTGAGGGAGCTGGGGTTGTTTAGCCTGGAGAAGAGGAGGCTCAGGGGTGACCTCATTGCTCTCTACAACTACCTGAAGGGAGGTTGTTGCCAGGAAGGGGTTGGCCTCTTCTCCCTAGCAACCAGCACCAGAACAAGGGGTGTGGTGGTTTGGCTCTGGCCGGTGGGGCCAGATGCCCACCAAAGCCACTCTATCACTCCCCCTCTTTAAGCAAACAGGGGAATAAGGGAAGGAAAATATAACAGAAGCCAGAGAGTAAAATAGGAACAGTTTAATAACACTAATAAGCAAATGGCAATAGACCGCGTGGAAGCAGAGAAAAACAGAGCGAGAGATGTTAGTCTCTACTTCCCATCAGCAGGATGGTGGTCGGTCTCGGGAAGCAGGGCTCTCTAAGCTTGGTGGTTCCTTGGGAGGATGAACGCCATGGGCGAATCCCCCACTTCCTTCTTTCACTTCATTCTTATACCTGAGCTGATGTCATATGGTATGGAATACCTCTTTGGCCAGTCTGAGTCAGATGGCTCAGCTGTGTCCCCTCCCAAGATTTTGCCTGCCCCTCGATCCACTCTTGGGGCAGGCAAATGTTGAAAGGACACAGCCTGGATACTAGATTCAGCCGTAGCCAAAACACTGCTGTGTTATCAACTACTGCTGCAAAAAACCACAGCACTAGAAAGATGCTGTGAGGAGAATTAACTCCATCTCAATTCAACCCAATACAAGGGGACACAGTCTCAATCTACGCCAGGGGAAGTTTAGGCTCGAGGTGAGGAGAAAGTTCTTCACTGAGACTCATTTACCATTGGAATGGGCTGCCCAGGGAGGTGGTGGAGTCACCGTCCCTGGAGTTGTTCAAGAGGGGATTGGATGTGGCACTTGGTGCCATGGTCTAGTCATGGGGTCTGTGGTGACGGGTTGGACTCGATGATTTTCAAGGTCTCTTCCAACCTTAGCGATACTGTGATACTGTGATAATAGAGCAATTTTCGAGCTGTAGCAGCATTGCACCTTTGTTTTGGTTTTCTCTGAGACATACTGTGAGGCTGCATTATCAAGATTGACCCTTGCGGTCCAATATTTTATTTTTAAATCATCTTTTAAAAAAAATTTGTGAGTCCTGAAGGCAACATCTTATCTCCCATCAAGGGCAAGTCTCCTCAAGAATCTGTACAACAAAATGCTGCACACATTTTCTTGCCTTGAGGTTCAGAGAAAAAAAAAATTCCCAAGCTGTTAAACTTCTCAATGAGAGACTGCTCTAAACACTAATGAACATTAAATCACTACTGCTCTGTTGTCAGCAGTCCTTCCAGAATCAGTAACAGCAGGCAATCTACTGCAGTTTCTCTGGTGTTTATTTTCAAAGATAATACTAGCAATGCTTGAAAAAATTGAAACATTTCATTTTGAAGATGGCAGAGCTGTAAAAGCTCTTCAGGATGCTTTTACAGCATGTGAAAGGGACAACTATTTGGATTTCATTTTTGCCTCCCTGCTGCATAATCAGTTGCTAAGCCATGGAAGGATCATGACTCTTGGCAGGCCAGGGGTGATGCTCCCTGCTGGCTACCCCCATTACTGAAGCACAGGAGACTGTGAAAGTACAGCTTCCCCACAGGAATCACCAAAAGAGGAAATAGGGCAGCTAAAATGAGGGCAGGCAGTACACCATGATAAAATCCCCATACTTTGTTTTAAAGTGAAACCTTCACACAGCCTTCTACTGCAGTAGAAAAAATGTTTTGGTTGTGCATGCATCTCTAGCCATAGCATCCAGGTAAAAGGGAGCATTATGGCAGCTCAAAAGGCTTTTCCAAACAGGTTTGCTGTGTGGCTGACTTAAGGCTGGGCTGGTCTATTCTATTCTATTCTATTCTATTCTATTCTATTCTATTCTATTCTATTCTATTCTATTCTATTCTATTCTAAACTCCCTTTCACATTCCCTTATAGTCCTGAGCCTAGATACTTCATCCTAGACTGTCTTGTCTATCAGTAGTGACTTTGCCTGACTAACCATTCCAGATGAAGTCTCTTCCACATCCCTCAGGGTACTGGGGTACTGATATTTTTTTTTTTTTTTTTTTCCTGTCTGGCAAATTTCAGCCAAAATGGCTTTGTCTGATTCCAAGAGGAAGTTTGAGGGAAGACATGCCATTCTGTAATGTTAAAACAAAAATTATCATAAGGAAATGTAGTGTTTCACTGAAGTTTAAATTGAAAGCTACTGAGAGCAGTGTGGGAAGAGGGAAGTGGAAGGCAGTCACAGAGGTGCAATGCCATAGCTAGAATGAGAGATGTAGAAAGTTTGGTGGAGAGGAAAGCCAGTTAAGAGAGGTACTTGCCTATGTCAAGTAGCTGTACCTCTTCATTTTTTCCACAGTGAACATGCCTGTATTTCTATGTTGCTTACCTCTTTACTCAAACTACGCAGGTAAAGAGAAGCAGTGTTTGTGGAAAAATGAAACTATGGAGGCCAATGGACCTGTGGGCACTGGGTAGGCTCATAAAGCAGGTACCTTAATCTTGATGCTTAAATTTTCCTCCTGTAAGTGCAATGCTATCATTTTTGTTCAGAAGGGTGCCATGAAGATACAGGTATTTAAATTTTGTCATTTTGTCATTTCAAGGGACATGATGTTATTATTCAGTATAGAGTTTGGATGTGAGGTTTAAATAAGGCCTGCAGGCCATAGGCTGAATGCTGTGGATCAAAAAAGTCTTCACTGAACAGGGCGGACACCGTTGGGAAGAAACACAAGAGCTTGTAATTGAATGTATACACAAAATGGTCTGAATCAAGACCTCTTGTATTTTGATAATCCTGGCATGTCCTAACTGTGCAGCACTTGATTTTGAACCAAAGTGTTCATTTAAAACTGCTTTTCTGTATATGAACTATAAGGAAGGCACATGCAAGAACATGAAGGGGGCAGAAAAAGTCAAATACATTCACTTCCATCATGTACAAGGATGGCACAGGTCTTCATTTGTCCTTAAATCACTGGGCAACATAGAATCATAGACTCAAGGAATCAATAAGGTTGGAAAATACCTCAAAGATCTTGAAGTCCAGCCTGTCACCCAGCACCTCATGACTACTAAACCATGGCTTCAAGTGCCACATCCAATCCCTTTTTGAACACCTCCAGGGATGGTGACTCCACCACCTCCCTGGGCAGCCCGTTCAAATGGCTAACAACTCTCTCTGTGAAGAACTTCTTCCTTACCTAGAGCCTAAACTTCCCCTGGTGCAGTTTGATACTGTGTCCTCTTGTTCTGGTGCTGGTTGCCTGGGAGAAGAGACCAACCCCCACCTGTCTACACGAAGCAGAACAGAAAAGCCTTTGGACAAAACAACCAGTTTTTAACTTCCTCAAAATGTTCATTTTTACAGATGGTAATGAAATATTAAATAACTGCAGAGAGGGCTTGGAGATAAAACTCTTGTCTCGTTTACTGCTGGCAAAACAGAAACAATACTGTGCCTCAACAACAGAAGATTTCAACTATCTTTTGGATCTTTGACCTTGCAGCTGGGTAGGCTGGTGAAAAACCAAAGAATATGCTGACTTAAAAGGGTTCAGGATCATATTCACAAAATATCCATCACCACAGACACTGATGGCCATAGATAAGCATCTGGCAGAGAAATGACAAATAATTCACTCAGGGTGGTGCTTTGAGGAGGGAATATTGGAAGAGATGCGAGGTCCTGGCCAAAGTATTTCTGTTTTATGGATAGTTACAGCACTTAGCAAGATGTTACAGAAAGAATAAGAGCAAAAATGAAGTCTGAGGAACATACCTTTGGTGTTTGAAAAGACCTAGTGATTGAAAACAGATTTGGTATTCAACAGCTGCAAGAGAAAATGTTTAACCTGTCTGCTTCTGCAGCCATTTTCAAGGAAAGGATCATTAAGCATAAAAAAAGTCAGTTTAAAGCTCCCCCACCTCTCTCAAAAGCCTGTAGTGATGGTCATTCCTTTTCAGGTTCTGTCATGGGTCAATGAGTGGACGGATCACCCTATTGCTCCAGAAGGGGCAAAAGAATAAGGCTCACACAATTGGGTTGGATAGCAATGGAAAGTTTAAATGGAAAGACTGTTCACAAACTACAATGCTACAGTTACATAGTGGTGAGCATAGTAAAGCATATAAAACAAAAAAAGAAATCTATAGCGAGCCAAAACTTCACATGCAGCTCCCTTTACTCCAGGGCAGCCAACCCAGGCTTTTATGTCCCCTCCCTACCAAGACCTCTCTGCCCTGCACACCACAAAGCTATTCATGATGCAGCACAAGTTCCGCTTGGCACCTCCAGGCCCCAATCAAGTCACGCCATGCTTAACTGGCAGGCCAAAGCTCACCAGGCCTTAGCTTCCCTCCAGGGAGGTAAGAACCTGTCTGTCCTTCCTGGGAGGAGAGAGATAAGGGAAAAGGGAAGAGACTGATTTTTCAGCCAGCTCTGTAGCGATCCAGGATTTATAGGAAGAAATACAAAAATTACACCTTCCAGTACACCTCCTGGACACTCTAGTTCATAGAATCATAGAATCATAGAATCAGTCAGGGTTGGAAGGGACCACAAGGATCATCTAGTTCCAACCCCCTGCCATGGGCAGGGACACCCTACACTAGATCACGCTGGCCAGAGCCTCGTCCAGCCTGGTCTTAAACACCTCCAGGGACTGGGCCTCAACCACCTCCCTGGACAACCCATTCCAGGGCTTCACCACTCTCATGGTGAAGAACTTCTTCCTCACATCTAGCCTGAATCTCCCCATTTCCAGCTTCATTCCATTCCCCTAGTCCTATCACTACCTGAGATCCTGAGAAGTCCCTCCCCAGCCTTCCTGTAGGCCCCCTTCAGATACTGGAAAGCCACAATGAGGTCACCTCGGAGCCTTCTCTTCTCCAGACTGAACAGCCCCAACTCCTTCAGTCTGTCCTCATAGGAGAGGTGCTCCAGCCCTCGGATCATCCTCGTGGCCCTTCTCTGGACACGCTCCAGCACGTCCACATCCCTCCTGTAATAGGGGCTCCAGAACTGGACACAGTACTCCAGGTGGGGTCTCACCAGAGCTGAGTAGAGGGGGAGAAGCACCTCCCTTGACCTGCTGGCCACACTTCTCCTGATGCAGCCCAGGATCTGATTGGCTTTCCGGGCTGCAAGCGCACATTGAGAGCTCATGTCGAGCTTCTCGTCCACCAGCACCCCCAAGTCTCTCTCCTCAGGGCTGCTCTCCAGCCAGTCACTGCCCAGCCTGGATTTGTGCCTGGGATTGCCTCGACCCAGATGCAGGACCCTGCACTTGGTCTTGTTGAAGCTCATGAGGTTGGCTTGTGCCCACCTCTCCGTCTCAACTCTGTCGCTCTCTTAAAGGCACTTAGGCTCAAACAGCCAAAGGTACACAACTGTATAAGGACTTCAAGGTATCTCACATAAAAGACTGCTGCTCTACGTATTTTTTTTTATTTAGAAATATGAATCCAAATGCTGGTTTCCTGTTATGCTTTCCTTGCAGCACTTTAGCAAATAGCAGGACTGTACGCTGATCCTGAGGGCAAGCTATTGAACTGAGTCGTTCCTGCAGTGTGCTGTTTTCCACTTCTGTGAATGCCTGCTCACCTCGTATTAGTATATATCTATTCATAACAAAGGGCCTTTTGTCCTTAAAAAAAAGAGATTAATCTTAAATACCATCACAGGTAACTGATATACCCAGATGGACCTACTTGTTCTGATGGATATTTTAATCATTAATTTTATAAATCTGTTTTATTTGTCCCTTTGATTGGCATGGTGAATAGATGAGATACTCATTCCTATTGTAGTTTTGATTGACTTATTTAAAATTAAGTACAGCAGTATCCCAACACTGCTTTATATTCAGGTCTTCCATGGCTGTAGTTGCATTCTCTGTCATTACAGTGACTTATCTAGATTAAGAATATGAAGAGATCAAGGTTCTCTAGCATATATTTCTGAATGGTTTGAATATCTGAGGCTCATTTTGCTTTTCATCACTCAGAAAGCATAAAGCTATTTATTTATCATTATTTGCATCATAAACATAAAAAATGCCATAGTCTTTCTGTCTGATTTACATGGTTTGATTTGATCAGGAAAACTCTGTGCTGCCCAGACCTATAATGACCTTGCAATTGCACCTAATAGAATATAAGACCACTTTAAAAAATTGCCAGTTAATGGAATTTCTTTGAAAAGTGATAACAGAAATTAAATGTTGTCCTCACCACCCATTAGTAGCATCATGTTTTGCTTGGAAAATCTTATGCTAATTTTTGTTCTTACACTCTTTGAACTTAGATCTGGCTGATTAAAAAAAAAAAAATCTCTACTTTTGTGCATCTGAATTTCTGTTGTTCAACTTCAGGTGCTATGTTTTTGAGTATGACAGGATCACACATCTAAATTGCAGGAGGTGGTGGTCAGTGTCTGTAAATTAAGTTCTTGAAAAGGGCATGAAAATTTTTCTTCCACAATAGTCCCTCCCCTATCCTGTAACTGACTTAAAAGTCTCAATGTCCTTGGCTCCATCCAGCTTTTTACAGACCAAATGGTAGTTTGTGCATTCACCTGAGACATTCGAGACCCTTTTTCCAAGGAAATATGAACTTCTTCTAAGGAAGTTGTGAACCTCAAGCATCAGAGCCAGAGGCTTGGCTAACCACATAATGATGGCAGAGGGAGATGCAGAAGGGATTAGAGCAATTGCTTATATTAAACTCGTTAAGTGGCTACTATGTATTTTTAGAATAATTTCAAATGTTTCCTTCACAAAGAGCAAAATCTTGTCTCTTTTTATTAAGTTTTGCATTTTGCAGTCTAAATGTGAAATGAAAGATAAATACGAAATAGGAATGATTTTGCAAATGTGTGTGGCAGTACATCCAGCTGGCAGCCAGACACTAGTGGTGTCCCCCAGGGATCAGTGCTGGGCCCCATGCTCTTTAATATCTTTATTGATCACCTTGATGAGGGTATTGAGTCCATCATCAATAAGTTTGCAGATGACATCAAGCTGGGGGCAGGTGTTGATCTGTTAGAGGGTAAGAGAGATATGCAGAGGGATCTTGACAGGCTGGACAGATGGGCAGAGTCCAATGGCATGAGATTTAACACATCTAACTGCCAGGTTCTACACACTGGCCACCACAACGCCATGCAGTGCTACAGGCTGGGGTCAGAGTGGCTGGAGAGCAGCCAGGCAGAAAGGTACCTGGGGGTGCTGGTTCATAGTAGGTTGATCATGAGCCTGCAGTGTGCCCAGGTGGCCAAGAAGGTCAATGGCATCCTGGCCTGCATCAAGAATTGTGTGGCCAGCAGGAGAAAGGAGGTCATTCTGCCCCTGTACACTGCACTGGTTAGGCCACACCTTGAGTCCTGTGTCCAGTTCTGGGCCCCTTTGTTTAGGAAAGATGCTGACTTGCTGGAATGTGCCCAGAGAAAGTTAATAAAGCTGGTGAGGAAGAGAGCTATGAGGAGAGGCTGAGAGAGCTGGGGTTGCTTATCCTGGAGAAGAGGAGACTCAGGGGAGGCCATATTGGTCTCTACAACTACCTGAAGGAGGTTGTAGCCAGGCAGGGGTTGGTCTTCTTCTCTCTCTCTCACCAGAACAAGAGGACACAGTCTCAAGCTGCACCAGGGGAGGTTTAAGCTGGAGGTGAGGAAGAAGTTCTTCATAGAAAGGGAGACTGGCCATTGGAATGGGCTGCCCAGGGAGGTGTTGGAGTCACCATCACTGGAGATGTTTAGGAAGAGACTCGATGGGGCACTTGGTGCCATGGTTTATTTGATTATATAGTATTGGATGATAGTTAGGACTCAATGATCTCAAAGGTCTCTTCCAACCTGGTCTATTCTATTCTATTCTATTCTATTCTATTCTATTCTATTCTATTCTATTCTATTCTATTCTATTCTATTCTATTCTATTCTATTCTATTCTATTCTAAATTCAATGCCCCTTTCTACCCCCAAAGCCAGGCTAGGGGGAAGCAGCAAAGCTGAAACAGATGAAGCCAGGGGGTGAGTCACCTCTCCCTACCCAGGGCTGTGGGTCAGTAGACTCACATGATCTCTTTTCCCAAGCCAGGTGTCTGGCCAGGCATGGTAAGAAACAGTCCCCATGCTGGAAACAAGTGGGTAGGGAGCTGATGATGGTTGTCTATCCTGCTGCCCACTGGTGTTGTCTGTCTGGGCTTGGAAATGCTTTCCTTTTGTGATGTGTGACAAACTTAGACTCAGCTTTCCTAAAATGGGACAGTTGCAAAAGAAGAGCCTCAGGTTTCCCTTCTCACTTGTGAATATAGTAGCTGTAGCAGTTTAGGACAATTCTCCACTAAACAGGGACCTTTACCGTTTGCTGGTTTCCACAATCAGTGAACAGCTTTTGTGAGTACTTGGTACATTCCTAAGTCCCCAGGGAGTTCATTCCTTGTAAAAGAGGGATATTTGCTAATTTTTGGTTTATCTTTTCCAAATACTGTTCTCTAACCATTTGTAGTCATTACTATTGTGAAGATAACAACTGAACATCCAAACCTTTACAGATTTAGTACTACATTATGAAGGAGGAAAAGCTAGTTTATAAATAATAAAAATAATATATATATTTATAAATATCTCAGTTTAATATCCTCTTATTTGTAACAATAACATGTTAATTGCAGACAGTTCCATTTGCCCTTTTCGGCACAGTATTCGTATCCAATTTGTACCCTGCTATATCAACTCACTTACAGTCTATACAAATAGACTACCGTTTTAGCTATAAACACAGAAAAGCAGAAGAAAATGGGCCGTGCTTTTAAACTGACTGACTTTTATTTTGTGATTTATTTCTCAGCCTTAATTTCACATATATGATTTTTGTTGTGGGCTTTTTCTTCCATGAAATGCCTTTTAAAATTCAGAGGCTGATTAAAAATACTATTCAGTAGTGATACGTGCCTTTTATTCTGTCTTTAATAAACCTTTTAAAAGTCAATGTTGTAGTTGAATTGCAAACTCAGATCTTGCCTACATTCACAGAATAATCATGGTGCTAGACACAGAACAATCAAATTTTCATCAAAGTGATTTAACACCAACCCTGTCAGCTTGTCTCCCAAATAATAAGGTAGGGCAATCTCAGTGATAAATTAGGCAATCAGACTGAATGAAGATGAAAGTCTTTGGAGAATTCTATAATGTTAAATGTTGTTAAACCCAAACACGATGGTCTCTTCCAAACTTTCTTGTATGCATCTGTGGTGGTGAGAGAAAGTTCAGTTCTCCCCCACACACAAAGAAACCATGGCTAACTCAGTCGGAGAAGCAAAAATGGATAAGCTATATTTACAAGCAGGATGAAGTGCAGATGAATATATGCACAATATACAGTATTTACGATATATACAGAAATATACAGCAAAGAACATAACACAGAAAACCTTCCCTCCTCCAGTGAGGAGGGTCCCCCCCAAAAAAAACCCTTCTCTCCCTTCCTCCCTTTTTTTCCCAAAAAGGGCTAGAGAGAGAGAAAAGGTAATTATTAAGGAGGAAATTCTGTTAGCTCAAAGCATATGCAAGAATTAGTTTCTTATCTGGTTAGTTGAAAGGTCAGCACCCGCCAGAACAGACAGAAGACAGCTGTTCAGAGAGACTGAAAAAGACAGACTGAACTGAGATTCAAACTGAACTAAAGCTAAAATTTAAAGTTGCATTCTACTAATCTACCAATGAAATTAGTTTAGAATATCTTTGTTTTCATTCTTACACCAAAACATTCAGCCAGAGTGTTCCAGTAACTGTCCCTTTCTTAAAGGCATAGCCTAAAACAGCCACAGCATCTAGTTCTGTGAGAAATCTTTGCTCCTCTGCAAGACAGTCATAAACACCTGGGTCAAACCTTCAAGTTCCCTGTTCACACAAATGATCAATATTGTTGATACTGGTTCATGTCTGCCAATAGATTGTGAATCGATCTTTGTTTTAAATAAGTACATGAGAAGAGATGTTTGTGAATATCTCAATAATAGTGCAAAACTCCTGGTCATTGTGTAACATCTCTAGGAATTAGAACAGAATATTGCACTTTTCAGCTGGTAAGAATCTTTTCCCCTTTTTTCCCTAAGAATTACAATCCATAAATAACAGAACTGTAAGACTTTTTAAAAGAGTCTAACAATCTGGAGATGTTGCATAATATCAACTTCTTTTACATGGCCTCTGTGGTGGGAAGGGAACCATGCCTGTGCAGTGTTTATGCTCTCAGCTGGGGAGTGGGGAGAAGTGGGCAGGGAGGCTAAGAAGAGGCAGAATCACAGGAACAAATTCCCTTTTTGCACTCTGCACAGGCTTTCTTAGTAAGGCCCATTTTGATAGATCAAGGTGTAATGATTTTAAAGCAAAAGAGGGTTGCTCTGGGGGTTCAACAAGGCCAAGTGCCAGTTCATGAACGAGGGCCACATCAACTCTATGCAATGCTACAGGCTTGGGCAAGAATGGTTGGAAATCTGCCAGGTGGAAAAGTACCTGGGGCTGCTGGTTGACAGGTGGTTAAACATGAGCCAGCAGAGTGTCCAGGTGACCAAGAAGGCTAACAGCATACTGGCCTGTGTCAGAAATAATGCCGCCAGCAGGAGTATGGAAATGATGGTCCTTGGCACTAGTGATGCCACATCTTGAATACTGTTTGGGCTACTACAAAAAAAAAAAGACATTGAGGTGCTGGAGAGTATCCAAGAGAAGGTAATGAGGGTTGTGATGGTTTAACCCACTAACATCAACAAAAGCTCATCTGAGCCCAGTCAGGGAAGCGAATGGAGCTGTATTTTACAAACAATAATGAAATGCAACGAATATATACAAAATATACAGTATTTACAATATTATACAAGTATTTACAAAAACCAAACAGTACAGAGAATCCTCCTTGGGCAGGAGGATTCTGCCTCACCTTCCCCAAACTCTCCTGTCCCTTTTCCCCCTGTTAATTAGAAGAAAAGAGAAAAGGAGAAAAATGTTAGGGGAATATCAGTTAGCTCAAAGCATTGTTAGTAAGTCACTAGTGCTTATCTCAGAGTTGTAGATAACTCCCTTGTGAAGCAGACATGCCACAAGAAAGAGACAGAGTGAGAACAGAATGTAAGATCATAAAACTACATCCCACTCATCTACCAATGAAATTGATTTAGAATTATCACTCTAATGTTTTCTTTTTTACACCCACTGTAGCTTCCAGCATAAAGGCACAGCCTAAACTGTCAAAAGGGTCTAGAAGAAAAGTCCTCTGAGAAGCATCTGAAGGAACTTGTGTTGTATAGTTTGGAAAAAAGGAGTCTGAGGTCAGACCCTACTGCTGTCTACAGCTACTAGAAAGGAGGTTGTAGAGAGGTGAGTGTCAGTCTATTCTCCCAAGTTAAAAGTGGTAGGATAAAAGGAAACATCCTCAAATTGCACCAGGGAGGTTTGGATTGCACATTAGGAGGTGGTGGAGTCACCTTCATTGGAGGTGTTCAGGAGAAGACTTGATGGGGTGCTTGGCTGTATGGTCTAGTTGTTGGGTGGGTTGGATTGCTTGATGGGTTGGACGCGATGATCTTGAAGGTCTCTTCCAACCTGGTGTATTGTATTATTGTATTATTGAAAGATATTGCTTAGCTCATAGGAAGCTAATGGGGAAATTAAAGGGTAGCCAAGCACCTAAATAAATCTAATCACAGAAAATACTTCCCCTCCATCGTTTCACTTGTATTAATCCTTGTTAAAGTGCACTGTCATCAGCAGAGTTAGGCAAGTGTATCTTGCTTCTTGCCAGTAGCAGGGTGGAAATCACATACCAGTTAACAAGATATCTTTTCCATAGTGCATTTTTCATGTGTACTTTACCTTCTTCACTACAAGACACTAACACTGATGAGCCCTGAGGGTTCTAAAGGTTCAAACGCAGTGGCACAATATGAAGATTAAGCTCCCCCAAAATCCCTGAATTTCACTTCCTCCAGCACTTTGTATAAAAGAAACTCTTTCTTGCAGTATTATCCATTAAAAATTACTTTCTGTTGAAAATTTGGTTTCTGTTTACAAAAGCATTTTCACAAGAGGATTTTTTCTTCCAGGAAAGGAACATGCTTTTCCATTAAAACTCCCAATTCCTGGGTTTGAAATACCGTGTGAAAACTCAGTGTTTCATTTTCTCTAGCTTTTAGTGCAAAATTACCAGTTTTGGCAGGAATTCCCTTCTCCATTATTTTTTATGCAGTCTGCATGTCAGGGCCCATAAGGCACCTGTAGACTGATTAAGGTGAGCAGTATCAGCTGAGACTCCCCCAGTACAGAAGTGATGAAAAAGTAGTACACAGAAACTTGGATTTGAGATAAAAAGTTTACTGAATAAATGAGATAATATAAATGCACTATTACCTTAGCTAATAATCTAATTAATCTAATAAAACAATGCATGACTACCTTAGCTTAGCCTATTTGCAGAAGCATGTAGAAAAAACAGGAGGGAAAAAAAAAACAGCATAAAAGAAACCCAACAGCTATTCCACTCCCACTCATCTCCTACCATCCCTGTGGGAAAGAGTCAGCACCCCAAAAACAGGGACCCTGAAGCAGCAACCCAAACAGACATCCTCCCATGTTGCAGTCTGAACTTCAAACCCCATCATACTTTGCTCCAGCCAGCACTTTGATTTTGAAGCTGGCAGGACTGCAGCCTGGTGTGAATAACAGCATCAGCTTCAACTCAGCCCAGGACAGTACCCACGCAATCCTGCCCAAACCCTAGGATGCCATTTAAGCTCAGACCTAGCAAACAGTCAGACTTAATTTGAGCTGCATGAGAAAATGTGTTTGTGCTTATTCACATCTACTCATGTCCTGGTTTATGAATTATTTTTTACTGGATAATTTCCAAAGTCATGTTGATTCTGAGCTTTGTCTCCTCTCCTGGTGCAGTGGGTTGGGAGACCAATTCTCCCACCACAGGCAAAACAAAGACTCAGACAAAACAGATTGCAAAAAATGGTGGAAAGTTTAAATGGAAAAACAATGAAAGTTTTACAGAAAACCACAAGCACCATGACAAAGAGAGAGAGAGAGATATCCCAAAACATACCCAAGAACGTCCCATCCCCACCTGGGGGTACACCCAACCCCGCCCAGGGCTCTTTCTTCCCCCCCAACCCAGCCTTGGGCGTGGGCAGGCCCAAAGGAGGCAGCTCACGCCATTTTACCTAGGTACTGGTGAGGGAGGAAAGAGAGTGAGGGGACCCCACGCTTATGTTTTACATGGGAGCAGGGCATTATGGAAAATTAAATACCTGGTTTCCTGTGACCACCCACTGGGATGGGCCCCCTTTTGGGACCTCCCAGGTGTGGCCTGTGCAGTGGCATCTGGGCCAGCACCTAGCCTAAACCACTACACCTGGACATGCCTCTAGGGTGGACTTTGGATCTATGTTTGAGCCCTGCCTTTTCCTATCTTGACTGGGCCTTGGATATCATTAACCACCATTTGTCTGTGGGTGTCAGTGGGACCTGTCGGTATCCTGAGGCTGTCCAGACCCTGTCGGAAGGCATTCTGATGGTAAGGTGCCCACTGTGATGGACTCCTTCTTGCCTCCCAGATTTTTCCTCTCCATCATTTTTCAGCAGTCCTGGCTCACTGGAGAGGTCCCAGAAGACTGGAAGCTGGCCAATGTGGTGCCCATCCACAAGAAGGGCCGGTTGGACAAGCCAGGGAATTATAGGCCTGTCAGCCTGACCTCAGTGCCAGGCAAGATTATGGAACAGGTCATCTTGAGGGCAATCACACAGCACTTACAGGATGGCCAAGGGATCAGGCCCAGCCAGCATGGATTAAGGAGGGGCAGGTCCTGCCTGACCAACCTGATCTCCTTCTATGATCAGGGGACCTGCCTGGGGGATGTGGGGAGGCCTGTGGATGTGGTCTACCTGGACCTCAGCAAGGCCTTTGACACTGTCCCCCACAGCAAACTGCTGGCCAAGCTATCAGCCCATGGCTTGGACAGGAGCACACTGCGTTGGGTTAGGAACTGGCTGGAGGGCCAAGCCCAGAGAGTGGTGGTGAATGGTGCCACATCCAGCTGGCGGCCAGTCACTAGTGGTGTGCCCCAAGGATCAGTGCTGGGCCCCATGCTCTTCAACATCTTTATTGATGATCTGGATGAGGACATTGAGTCGATCATCAGTAAATTTGTGGATGACACCAAGCTGGGGGCAGGAGTTGATCTGCTGGAGGGTAGAGAAGCTTTGCAGAGAGACCTCGACAGGCTGGACAGATGGGCAGAGTCCAACGGCATGAGACTGAACACATCCAAGTGCCGGGTTCTGCACATTGACCACAACAACCCCAGGCAGTGCTACAGGCTGGGGTCAGAGTGGCTGGAGAGTGGCCAGGCAAAGAGGGACCTGGGGGTACTGGTTGATTGTCGGCTGAACATGAGCCTGCAGTGTGCCCAGGCAGCCACGAAGGCCAATGGCATCCTGGCCTGCATCAGGAACGGTGTGGCCAGCAGGAGTAGGGAGGTCATTCTGCCCCTGTACACTGCACTGGTTAGGCGGCACCTTGAGTCCTGTGTCCAGTTCTGGGCCCCTCAGTTCAGGAAGGATGTTGACTTGCTGGAACGTGTCCAGAGAAGGGCAACGAAGTTGGTGAGGGGTTTGGAACACAAGCCCTATGAGGAGAGGCTGAGGGAGCTGGGGTTGCTTAGCCTGGAGAAGAGGAGACTGAGGGGTGACCTTATTGCTCTCTACAACTACCTGAAGGGAGGTTGTGGACAGGCAGAGGTTGGCCTCTTCTCCCAGGCAGCCAGCACCAGAACAAGAGGACACAGTCTCAGGCTGCGCCAGGGCAGGTTTAGACTGGACATTAGGAAGAAGTTCTATACAGAGAGAGTGACTGCCCATTGGAATCGGCTGCCTGTGGAGGTGGTGGAGTCACCTTCATTGGAGGTGTTCAGGAGGAGACTTGATGGGGTGCTTGGTGCCATGGGTTAGTTGTTTAGGTGGGTTGGATTGGTTGATGGGTTGGACGCGATGATCTTGAAGGTCTTTTTCAACCTGGTGTATCGTATTATTGTATTATTGTATTATCACTGTTCTTGAAGGAGCTCTGACCCTTCTGGCCCTTCCTTGCAGTGGTGGAGAGATGTATCTTGATATTTGGACACCAACCTTGGAAATCAACCTTCTGTTGATTTATATTACATAGTTTTTGTGTAACAGATATCTTAAAATAAGAGTTTTAGGAGCTAGATGCAAGTTATACTATTAAGACTGAGCCAATCTTGAACAGCTGTGAAGGGAAAAGAGCACTACCTGAGTTTCTAGTGATCCTCCTCTGCTAGGGCTATGATGTATACAAGCTGTTCACACATCTATTTGAGCCCCCTCAAACCTTTTAGGGCAACTATTCTTGACAGTGACCAGCCTGTGAACAGTACAGAATGAAACAGATGAGTTCAGCTGTTGGCCTTCAAGAACAATATAAAAGTCAGCAACCCATAGGTGCCATATTTGCTGTATCATTATGCTTCCTGTGGTCTTTCCAGTGCTTTGAAGCTCTGTTTGATCAATATATCCTTGGATCTTCTACATGTTTATTTTCTACATGTAGGTTCACGCACTGAAGTTCTTCATCCATTTTGTTTATGTTAATATGAGGCAGCTGCAGGAGCAGTCCAAATTATCACATTCTCTACACGATGCACTACTATTGGAAAAAGTATTCTGTGATGAGAATGAAAATAGTCAGTGAGAAGTCAAGATAAAAAGAACATAGGTTTAATTAATTTGTTTAACAGACAAGCTGGAGACTCCTGGTTGCTGAGTAATTAATTTATAATTAGCAATTAAAAAGAAAGGATAAAGGTTTGATATTATGAGATCACACTAGTAAATAGTCAGTAATTTATCTTCAGTTATTGTTAGTGGACCAGTAAATCACTGCCCTCTTCTGACACTGTCTGGGCAACCAGCAACAGTGCACAGTAAGTTCTTTTGATTTAAAGAAACACCTTTTTTAGCTATTTCCTCTGTCGGGAAGCAATCCTACCTTCTTGCTCCATTCTTTTTTATGGCAAGGGTACTATCAAGCTTCAAATTACCTTTTAATTTTTTAACCTATTTTACAAGGGAAATTAAACTTGACAAGCAGGACTGTGGGGTAAGAGTTCAAACTTCTACCTGGATTTCTGTTACAAAAATGTGTATTAACATATATTTTTTTCTTAAAACTTTCATTCCGTCTGTAGAAGAAAAGACTTCTACTGCAAAAGTGCCAAAGGCAAAAACCAGATAGTGGTGTTTTGTTTCATTATAGCATGGTAACCAACATCTTGTCTTTCAGTTTACCCACATGCCTGTCTTCAAAGTGCAGTGTCCTGAGCTTGTACCTTAAATTAAGTATTCTTTGGGCCTCTGGCTTAGGCATTTTATATAGGACCTCCTTTATATCAACTGTCTTTCAGTTATTCTTTTGTGGATCTGTGACCTAACTTTCTTTGCCTACCAAAATGACTACCAATGCCCATAGACTTATGATTACCAAGGTGAAGAACTTCCCAGCTCTCCAAACTCTTTGGTCTGTATTCCTTTTTTCTCCTAGCATCTATACTGAACACTTCTGGGCTTTGCACGAAGTTCTAAACCAATGATACTCAGCTGGTGCACACAGGCACAACCACAAGTCCATTACTCTACAACTAATAGGTATCTCAGCCATGCCCTTGAAATTAAATAAGGAGCAGAGGAACCAAGATGCAATGAGTTTTGTGTCTAACACTCTCCACACTTCCCTTTATTCTCAGTTTAATATGAGCTAAAACTGGTGAAACAAATCAGTACAGACCTTCCCTGGTGCACATATGCTACCCAGAGTAAGCAAGAAACAGAGTAAGCTGTTTTGATGTACAATCCATAGGGCCCAGTGAAGACTCTTAAGCATTTAGCAATGAAGGGACAGCAGTGTGTGACAAATGTGTAGTATGTTTGTACTGAGCCTGCTAGTGAAATCTTTACTCCTGAAACTGTTTGTGGGGTTTGGAGCAGAACAGCTTTCCACTCTGTTGCTAAACTCAACACCTGAATAAGGGAAAAGCAGTTTAATCTAATGCTGCCACCTAGCCACTCTTTCTTATTAAATAAAGTCCTTCAAAGAAAGAGTTTAGTTATGGCTCAGAGACCACATGATTGAAATAAGCTTCTTTGTATGTGGCTGGCTAAGGAATGAACAAGTAGAAGTGATGGTGAATTTTCTGGTACAAATCACTGAGTTTATTTCAGCAATATAATTGGGATAGGAAAAGAAAAATCATGCATTCCAGTGTGACAGTTATTCTGGCCATTTAGGAGATAAGGCAAGAATTATGCTTCCGCTCTGAGGCAGTTTCATAAACAAAGTGATACTTAACCACTTCATTTGCCCTTTATTACCATTTAGTGCTGCTTCCTCCATGCACCATTTATATTCTTGCAATTGAATTCAAACATCATTATTTTCATGCCAAAATTTGGCACAGAAACCCACCCCAAAATGCTGCCTGATATAAGTAGTACTTACTGCAGCAGAGGATTTAGACATACTCAATACTTACCTAAAAAATATGAAATAACACAGTCTTTTTATAAAGGTATTTCCCTAAAAGATGAGATACCAAGTCTTTGGGAAGCACTGAATGATCAAAAACAAGGGTAAAAATTAAATGCAATAGAACACTTCTAAAAAGCAGCAGAAGATTGCAGACATCATTAAGTAGAATTTAAAAGAATGTAACTTATTTATTCTATTATTCTGCATATTGTCTTACTCTGACAATTTTATTGTCTTTCAGTGCATTTATATAGTATTTCAAATATCATTAAGTTTTTCATGGTAAATTAACTTCAAATTGTATTTGGTCCATCCAAAGCAATAGAAGTTAGCAAACACACTACACATGCTTAAAGAGTACTCATTGTATACTCTGTTGTTGTGTTTGTAATATGAATAGCCAATGTCCTGTTAGCTCAGTTCTCAATAATAAGTAGCAGGAATTCATCTTCTTCTAATGTTAGTGTCCTGATAGTGATTTGTCAAGTGCGTTGAGGGTAATAATCATAAGCTATTAACATTCTATTAGTCATTCATCTCCCAGCAAAAGAGAACTTGAGAATCCTTTGTAATTCTGTCATGGGAATAAACAGTGGAAAAAGCAGGGCACTGCTGGTATTTCACTCTCCTGCTCTTCCTTTAGAAACCTAAGTCATCCCAACCAATGAAGTGTGTTTTCTCAGCTGCACGAGATCTGAAAATGCTTTCCCAGAGAGAAAACCTGGGAATTAGCCCCCTCTTTAAACCAGCAGCTGGGATATGCTCCAGTGTATAGCTGTGGAGACTGCACTGTATGTGGGGCTTGCTGCAATTGCTTTCTGTATTCCCAGGGTACATCCATACCTCTTGAGCAGTAAATTAGGTTCCAAAATGAAGGCAAATATTTCCTGGCAGGTTGCTGCACCAAAGTTCATTTTTGTCTTCCAAAATGTTTAAAAATTTTTCTTTTATTTATGAAAAGAACCAAACTTGGTCTTTATTCCAAAAGGATTAATGAGGATTTATTTAAACCAGCTGAGCCCTTCCCAGGGTTATGTCCCTGCTGAGATACGTACATTTTGTCCCAACTCCTGGCTATGAATCTTCCAAGAAGAATCTATTAAGTTGAACAAATAAGAGATGCAGAGGAGGGACCAAACAAAGGTTTAGGTACTTGCATTATGCAGGCTGCATTTTCAAAGACTATTCAGTGTTCTTGTAACTTCAGTCCAGTTTTGCCTGTCCAGTGTTTGAAATTCAAATCTTGTTCCCCTGCTTGCCTACATAGGCATGCATGTGCATAACCATGTATATGTGCTTTTAGTGCGCAGATGCTCAACAAGCAGTTTCATATAGGTATATAGACAGTTGAGCATTGGCTTGACATACAGCTGGGGATTGTATTTATGATACCATATGTGGTAGTGAGAAAAGTTCAATTCTCCCCCCATACGCAAACCACAGCTAACTCAGTTGGAGAAGCAAAATTGGAAAGAACTGTATTTACAAGCAGAATGAAATTCAATGAAAGTGAATTCTTCATTTGAGTTTTGGTACACTTAGTTCAAAAGAGTTACAAAACTGACTTTATTAAAAAAAGAAAGACAGATTAGGAATCTTGATTAGGAAGGCTTTCACAAATTACAGTGAGTTGAACAGATATATGCAAAATCAGAGGGGTCTATCTAAAATTCAGTACTGCAATAAGAAGGAGCCATTTTGGCTGGAGACCTGAATCAGGGCTGGCACCAGGACCGGTGTGCTTGAGCTGAGACCTTTCTCTTTTCGTTTCTTTTTGGGGCTTTTCGGGGTGGGGGGACCTCTGGCAGAGAGAAAACTGGCAGGGTCATCTTCTTGCATGTCTGTTCAAGATCATGATGCAGGAATTTTAAAACCCATCGGGGCTGAGCGCACGCCGCCATTTTGGCTGGAGTGCTAGTACTCTTGCCTGATTGCCATTTTGGTTTGAGAGCCGACCGGAACTGGCAATCAGGACCGCTCTGCTTGCATCATGAGCTTTCTGCTTGGCTTTTGCTTTCCTTTCAGGGCTTTGCGGGTTGGGAGGACTCCTGGTTGGAGGGAGGTCCGCAGGATCGTGCTCTCACGAGCCTGCTCAGGAACGGGAGCGTGACGTCAGCCGCGGGAGGTTTAAATCCCACCTGGGCTGTGCACGCACTGCCATTTTGGTTTGAGAGCCTTCCTGCTGCCCGCAAAAAAAACCCCAAAACCCAAAAAAAAAAAAAAACAAAAAATTTTTTTTTCAGTCAAACATTTCACCATGGTTGTCACTCGGACAAAGGGTAGAAAAACAGCATCTACACAGACAGACTTGCTGCAGCAGCATGCAGGAGTCCAGGCTGCTGGCTGCAGAGAGTGCTTGAGCCTGGCACTTGGAATAGAGGGGGAAGGAGAGAACTCCTGTGTCAGGTGTAACCAGGTGAACTTTCTCCTTAGTCTGGTGGCCGAGCTGAAGGACGAAGTGGCTGAGCTGAAGGAGGAGGTTTCTAGGCTCAGGTCAATAAGGGAAAGTGAAAAGGAGTTAGATATGTGGGAGAAGGCTCTGCAGATCTCCCCTGCTGAGGGAAGGGTCCCTGGAAACGGGGAGGGTTGGATACAGGTCCCTGTCAGGGGTGGCAAGGGAAATCCATCCTGGCCCTCTCCTCCTCCTCCACTGCCCTTGCATAACAAGTATGAGGCCCTGCAGGACAAGGGCAGTGGGGATGAGAGGGCTGAGGAGCAGCCATCTGGGGGAGCCTAAGGCCAAGCGGTCCCTACCAACTATAACAACCAGCTCCACAAAGAAAAAGAGAAGGGTTATAGTTGTTGGGGACTCTCTCCTGGGGGGTACTGAGGGACCCATATGTCGTCCTGACCCATCCCACAGGGAGGTCTGCTCCCTACCTGGGACGTGGGTTAGGGACATCGCAAGGAGACTCCCAAAGTTAATCCACCCCTCTGACTATTACCCTCTGCTGGTAATACAAGCTGGGAGTGACAAAATTGACAAGCAATGGAGAGGGAATAATGGAACCTGGGCTTAGCTCAGAAGCAGGTTCCCTTCAGGACTCAGCTGATTCCCTCCAGACAATAGGGATTGGTCCTGGTCAGGGTTGGCCCATAGGGTTAGCTCTCGGAGTTGGTGGGGTGACAGTTGCCGATAGGCGGGCTCGGATATTTCTGATTTGACAGGACAGCAGGCAGGGCTGTGGCTATGACGCTTCTCGGGGCTGATGTAAACAGCCTCGGGGAGAGAATGCGGCTGCATTGAGCGGCAGCTTCTCATTTACTTGGCTTAAAGGTACAGCGGGACTCTCAGAGTGGTCCCAGGTTGGGTGAAGTATAGGCATGAATGGTGCTATAGTCTTTCCTGAGGTTTACAGGGCTCAGAGCAGCACAGGTGGCAGCTCCTCTCCTGCAATAGTGGGGACTAGGCATATGTGGACTTGGTCTTGATTAAGTCTCTTCTCCCCGGCAACTGGGCAGATCTTACCCTTGGGGGTTGATCCAGTCCTCCAGTGGCATGGTGAGCTCTCCTGGTCAGTGTGACTGTGACGACACTGGGCTTCTCAGGCTCAGCGAAGGTCCTGCCTTTGGAGATGATTGTCAGGTCTGCTTCTCATGATGCAGAGGCTTTCAGTATGCTTGCATGTATGATAGAAGCTGACAACGAGCTCAATGGCAGTGGCTATGGCTCGAGAGCTGCTTTCTCAAGCAAGTACAGAGACAAAGTGAAAGAGGGGGCAACTTGTTTACCAACTGGGGTGATACTTATAGAGTCCTCAAGGGTGGGTTTGACCAATGGGCACTCTCGTAAACAGCTAGCTTCAGACTATAGAAAGTGTGAAGATGGAATTATGCCATACTTGATATTTGCACAAGCAATACAATACAATACAATACAATACAATACAATACAATACAATACAATACACCAGGTTGGAAGAGACCTTCAAGATCATCGCGTCCAACCCATCAACCAATCCAACCCACCCAACAACTAGACCATACAGCCAAGCACCCCATCAAGTCTTCTCCTGAACTGCAGCACTGCATGCGCTGGGTGCGTGCTGGCCTGGCCAATGCCTTGGCTTTTGTCTTCCTCCTGAAGGAGGGGGAACTTGTCCACATGCTGGGACAAGATACAATATTTGGGCATAATGTGCCTTCACCACAGCTGGTTGCCTGGGAGAAGAGGCCAGCCCCTGCCTGTCTACAACCTCCCTTCAGGTAGTTGTAGAGAGCAATAAGGTCTCCCCTGAGCCTCCTCTTCTCCAGGCTAATTAACCCCAGCTCCCTCAGCCTCTCCTCATAGGGCTTGTGTTCCAAACCCCCCACCAACTTTGTTGCCCTTCTCTGGACACCTTCCAGCAAGTCAACATCTTTCCTAAACTGAGGGACCCAGAACTGGACACAGTACTCAAGGTGTGGCCTAACCAGTGCAGTGTACAGGGGTAGAACGACCCCCCTGCTCCTGCTGGCCACACTGTTCCTGATACAGGCCAGGATGCCATTGGAACAGGGGGACCCATATGTCATCCTGACCCATCCCATAGGGAAGTCTGCTGCCTATCTGGGGCCTGGGTAAGGGACATCACCAGGAGACTACCCAAGCTAATCCAGCCCTATAACCCCTTGCTGGTAATCCAAGCTGGAAGTGATGAGATTGACAAGAAGGGCACCAGGATGATCAAGAAGGAATTCAAGGCCCTCGGACAATTGATTGATGGGGCGGGAGATCAAGTGGTGTTCTGCTCAGTTCCCTCAGTGGGAGGGGTTACACTGAGAGGAACAGGAGAACCCACGCCATCAACAAGTGGCTCAAGGGATGGTGCCAGCAGCGGAATTTTGGATTCTTCGATCATGGGGCAACTTTTACTGCACCCAACCTGCTGCGTCCTCATGGGGTGAATTTATCTAGAAAGGGCAAGAGGGTACTAGCACTGGAGTTGGCAGGGCTCATTTGGAGGGCTTTAAATTCTTTGGTCTGTGTTGACTCCTACTCTATGCCCAGTAACTGCTTAGACTACTTTGGCTGGGGCAAGAATCAGGCCCCAAATCCTTCTCCAAGTATGGACCAGTGAGTTCTGGACCCTGGAATAATTCCTTGGCATTGTTCAGTTTACTGAGAAGGATGTAAATTTGTGCCACTTTAGGCTGGCTCTATGAAGTTTGAAAGATGTGAAGCATGTGCTTTCTGTGCAAGAACTGCCCAACAGGCACTCTGAGTTTTCATGATTCCCCTTTCCCATCTTCTTAAGTTGACTAAGTGGTTGTACAAAGGGGACATCAGCTGGCTCATCATTCACATATGACTCATAACTCAAGTTGGGCAGATTTAACCAAAGTGGACATAAATCACAAAAACCTAAAAAATTATCATAGGTTAAGAAAGTGGAAAGGACAGAATATGCTCATTTAATGACAAACTCAGAAACTCTGAATCTGTGACAGTCACTAATGCTTTTTCATCATTATTTGTAAACAGTTTCTCTGGGCTGCAGTCTTGTTCTTGCTCAAAACCTCATAACAAATTAGTATAGATGAAGTGTTTTGATGAGAAACACTCACAACAATGGAAACTAACACTGACCATATTCTTCACTAACCAATTACCATTAGCAATGGAATGTTTACAGGTTTTGGTGTTCTACAGTTCCTATTCTTAAAACATTTTCAAATAGTGGAATCTAGTAGATATGTAAATAGTCATAATTCTTTTAATTGATCTGTGTATCTTTCTAGCTATCCATGCTGTGTTTTGTGGATTGCCCCTCACCTGCTCCACATTAGTAGGCAAGGAACATTCTTTTGTGCTGCTGTAAAGGTAGTGTACTCTCTTTTTAGAGAAGGATCCTGACAAGTACAAAACAATACAAAAGTAACTTCAAATCTGCTGTCATCACCCCCATCATCACAAAAAGCATAAACAAGTTGTGGGGGGAAGAAAATTATATGGTGGTGAGAGAAAGTTCAGTTCTCCCCCACACAAAGAAGCCACAGCTAACTCAGTCGGAGGAGCAAAAGAGCTATATTTACAAGCAGGATGAAATGCAGATGAATATATACACAATATACAGTATTTACAATATATATAAAAATATACAGGGCAGAACGTAACACAGAAGACCTTCCCTCCTCCAAGGAGAAGGGACCCCCACAATCTCCCTTCTCTCCCCCCCTTTTTTTCCAAAAAGGGTTAGAGAGAGAGAAAAGGTAATTATTAAGGAGGAAATTCTGTTAGCTCAAAGCGTACGCAAGAATTAGTTTCTTATCTGGTTAGTTGAAGGTCAGCACCTGCCAGCACAGACAGAAGACAGCTGTTCAAAGAGACTGAAACAGACAGACTGAAGTGACTGAGATTCAAACTGAACTAAAGCTAAAAATGTAAAGTTGCATTCTACTAATCTACCAATGAAATTAGTTTAGAATATCTTTGTTTTCATTTTACACCAAAACATTCTGATAGAGTGTTCAAGTAACTGTCCCTTTCTTAAAGGCACAGCCTAAAACAGTCGCACAAGTCAAAGGTCATCCTTAGAAATATAAGAATTAGAAAACTAAGATAACCTCACACAGGAAATTGCAGTGATTATTAGTGCCTTAGTGCCAGTATTGTATACAGTTTCCCCAAGAAAACATTAGAAGGAATTGATCCTGTTAATAATTGCTGGTATGCTTACTTGTCTCCACTGTGAAATTAATTTTAAAGGGCTTGAATCCTCAAGATTCATACATATCTATGAACTCCTAGCTTAAGAGATGTGAGGCTATAAGCTTGTGATGACCAAGATAAGTAGAGGCAGAAAAAAAATTAAATTGAGCCCCCGTGGGGGGATGTAACATGCATCATGTAACAGTGTGATGAGTACCACTTGCCTCCTACAGTAGGTATCTCTGATCTAAAGTTAGTCATCTGTCTGGCACCTAGACTAGTTGCCTAGCCTGAAATAATCTTAGAGGACCTGTATATTGTCAAATCTCTCTGTATTTATATATGAGGAATATGTGCTTTCAGAGGATAATTATTTTTGCTTGCCTTAGTCTCCTACTTACATTTTAGAAGTGTTGAGACAGAGGCTAGACAGTTTGCTCAGATTAGATGTCCAACTTTTAGCTGACTAGATTTAACTGAAATTACTTTACTCCTAGTGTTTTTCTGCAAGTTTTTCCTTTCCTAGCTGTCCAGAAGGGATAGATAAAAGCTCCTGATAAAGTATCTGATTCTGGCTATTCCACATCAATGATGTCTGCTATAGGTGGGTGAAATAATATATTTAGGTGAGATTTCTGTTCCTGAGGTTGTATATCATTGTCAGATTTCATTTGTAATGCTTGACACTTGAATTAATCCACCCCTCCATGTGGAAATCCTCACAAGTGTGATTAAATTTTAATTTTAAAATGTCTATTATATTCCTATTTTATATAATTCCCATCACTGTATTTCCAATATTGGGACTTAATGATATGCAGTAGACGTTCCCTGGGGTCCAAGTACTGTAGAGTATCTACTTAGAAGTAAAGTATGAGTGAGATATATATAGACCAGATCAGAGAAAACGGCAACATCTTGGCTTCAAAGAAAGTTCAGAGAAAGTAAAAGAGAATAGTAGGAAGTATTAAACCATTACTGCCACTAAGAAAATAAGCCATCCCCTATACTGGAGTTATGAATCAACCCTAGATTCCAGTGGGCCTTGAACACGTAACAATAATCCAAACTTTCAACATAATCATAATATTGTGGACATAAAAGAGTTAGTTCAGCTGTTGCTGTGTAGGCAATTCCCAAGCAACACATTACTAAGGCTAAAAAAACCCCAACAAAAGCAACAACAGAATTTTTGTTGAGAAATGCAAAATTGAAATTCCCACCCTAACAGTCCAGACATTACCTCTGTTGACTAGACTTACTGTCTCTCTTATGTGAGAATTTATTTTCGTCTTCTTAATAATTATTTAATGTATTTCTGTGAGACCAATTGTCTGCCATAAATCACGCATGCATACATAATAGTGCTGTTAGCAATCTTACTTGTTCCTTTTCCAGGCTTTTCCTCTAAGAAGTGGAATCTTGCCTCATGGAATTTTGTGGTTTTGTAAATTGAAGTAGAGGAGACAGAAGCAGTCAGAAATAAAGAGAACTGGAAATAATTTTGTGGTTTAGGAAATCCAGACAAGACTTTGGAAATTCAATAAACACCCTCTCTCCTCAGGATATGGGCTGGTTTCCATGTCAAAAGAAGCATTCCCTGATGTCTAGGCATTTGTGGCCACTGTCTGTCAAGCATACACTGTTACTGAAGTAGAAATTGACTAGCATCAGGAGTTAAATACTGTGTGGGTTACTTTCTGCTCCTGCCAATTCCTACATCTCAAGTAGCCCTACAACCTCCAGTATACCACACAAGCCAGGGGCATTGACAGAGGTTGGATCCCATGTAGAGATCATCCTTCACCCCTGTAACAGGAGATGCTTTCTTGTTTAGTAGGTATCAGAATCAGAGAAAAAACTCTTTAGACACTCTCCCCCACAACATTTGTGAGAAGGTATTATATACAGTGTGCAAGATACATCCTGCAAGGTACAAATGGGAACATCTGCTAGTAAATAATTAACCTATGAATAAATGTAATTTCACATCAATCAGGCATAGAAATTCCACAGACATGTTCCAGCTGTCTTTGTAGGGGATAACACCTATGTAGAGTTCTGTGATATCAATTATATTTAACATATGTGAGTATGGTATTAGGCACAAACCCAGTCAATATAAAAGAGAAAAAGATGAAATGTCAGGCAAGTAGGGAAAAAGCACATTTGTTCTTAGACTGAAGAGTTTTTTCCTGCTTTCAAGCAATGGCTTGTGAATGTTTGACAGAAACAAGCTCTTGCAGCTTGTTTGGGGTTTGTGTTTTTTTCTGGGTGACACTTAATGAAGAAAGACACCCTTGGAACTCCAGAATACACAAGCTCTGATCCCTTTACTTCCCAGTAAAATGGTGGCTAGAGACAGGTGGCACCTTTGTAAGCCAGTCAATATTGTAATAGAAAAGGCCAAAAAGATGGCACACGTAAGCTCCCTCTGAAGTAATCCTGAGCCCTGAAAGTGATTGTTGGAGATTGCTGCAGCAATCTCCAGTGCACTTTAAAGTACTGCCTGGCATCCCAGAGCCTTGATGTGCCAGACAGCAAAATAGCCTTGCTCAGCTTGCACACCTCCAGATAGATAGAAAAATAATTCCTCTTAAATGCCAGCTAGGGGTGACAGAATATCTACACAGAAAACTGAATCTGAGATGGTTTCAAATGGCAGATTTCTTTTTACCTGACTAAATTCTTACTGCTCTTGTATCATTCAAAAGCACTAGAGGGAAATAGTTTTGCAACTGGCCCATCAACAAGGACAAAAATATTTCCCTTTGGTTATTATTTTGTAAAGCAAATATCAGTAGAGTTAATGGAATCAAACTCATGTAAAGACTCATGTGGTAGACATTACTACTCCCCTGACAAAGTAATCTTTTGCACTGAAATTACCTAAATGGGATAATTGTTATCCTACTGGTGGGAATGCTGTCTGGCTGTTCTGAATTTTGTTCTTTTTTATGATGAAGTCTATAGATTTATGAATGATAACCTCAATACGTCCATGTTTCTGTCACCCAGCAGAGAAGACCAGGCCGCAAATGCTACCCCTTGCTGCAGTTCTTTTCTCCTGTGGCTCAGCTTCACTGTGTGAACCTTAGTCCTAACTGTTGCTAGTGAAAGTAAACAATACTCAAGCCAACACTGTCATCTGTGCAAGCCCCCTAACTCTTCCATGAATGTTTAATTAAACAGCTGAGTTTCCCACTTAAATCAAGGACTGAGTTAAGCAAGTCTGTAATTTTTTTTTCCAAGCAGTGCAACCTAAGCTAGCTGCACTGTGGAATGGATGAATTTCTTCATCTGTCACTGGGAGAGAAGGTTGGTTCAGAAATCTAATGATGTTAATTTTTGTGCCAAATAATTCCAGTGATGAAGTTTTAAAAGATGATGTAATATGCATAATTTCACAGATCTAAATACCATACAAGTTGCACTTGTCCTCAGACTCATTCTCAAAATTACCTCTCTCTCTGATAAAATTCCATAGCGCAATGTGAAATTTCACATTATTTCAGAAACATTCAAAGTGTACTGGCAGTACAACAAAATAAAGATAAATACCAAATTAAATAACACAGTGAATGCTGCAGTGATTTTGTTACTTATGTTTATTTTATTCAATAACTCTCTTCACTTTAAAATTTACTTTGCCTTTGAATTCTTACCATTGAAAATCACAAAGAGAATTTAGGTCAAACTTGACACTACCAAACAAAGAGCCTCAGCCATAATGGACTTACAAAGTAGCTTTTTTTCACCTGAAAGGCAGTTTTGATCTTCCTTGTGGATATTTTTCATATTGGTGTTCTGAATGAAACAAGTATCAAAAAATTTGTTCTTCTGGCCTAGTAGGAGAAGTATAGGAGTGAGCACCAGGAAGTAGCTTATTCTGCATCCTTTGAGAGCATAGGTGTGATGAACCTAGTCCTGAAATATTCACATCAATATCCTCATTGATAGAGGAAATTTAGGAAACACATGCATCCTGTGACTCTACAACAAACAAGCATTTGAATTTTTTTTTTTCTCAAATATTGGCTCAAAGTAGGCTTTCCTCTTCTATTTTAACTAGGCCTTAGGCTTTGGATAGAGTGCTAAGACAGTATGGTGTCAAAACATGTGGCATTGTTGTTCAGCAGCAGCTGCGCTTGTATGGCACACTGCCCTGGGTGACAAGCCCCTATGCCCACCAAAAAAAAAAAAAAAGGCAAAATTGCTGCCAGAAGGCTACTGGAGGGAAAAGATACAGATTAATTTCATAACAGTATAAATCAGTTGCATATAGAAATAACATCCCTGTCACTCCAGGTGCAATAGACCTTTATTTCCAGATACATTCAGGATAACAGTAAATGCCCAATTAGGACTCTGTTGATGTAATTCAGCATATAAACTAAACTTGTCATTCACAAGGTGTTGGATGTGGAAATACCTTCTGGGGAGACAACATCAGAGTTTACCTGTTTCAGGGTTTCTCCTATATATATACTGGTTAAAGTGTGTGTGTGTATATATATATGTGTATATATATATATATATATATATTTTATGTAGCAATGACAGGCAAGGTTCACAAGGATAAGGAACAAGGATGGATGGGAAGAAGAAAAGAAATATGAGATACAGAACCAGTCCCTTGCAAAGTGTGGAAGCAGCAGGGAGGGGCATGTGGCAGGGAAGCAGCAAACCAACTTCAACTCTTTCAGCCCTGCAAAGCAAAAGGAAGAGAGAGAAATGGCTGTGATGGATTTTATACCCCTGCTGGACAAGGTGGCGTGGTGGGGGAAGTGGAACAGACCAAGTACAAGAGTGGATATTGGAAGCCTATCGTTCAAAAACTATTTCAGGAGTAATTCAGTAACCTGGGGTGCTAACTGGAAATTAGTTACCTTGTTCATTTGTGGTTCATGTCTGCTATCTTAGAGCCCAATTTGCCAGGGAAAGCCATGGGATATCTGTAGATGGGGAGGTTTGTACAAACGTAACATTGATGCAAAAGAAATGGCACTGCAGACCAATGCACTTTTAAAATTCTTATTTCTAATAGAGTAATTTAAATAAAAGTAATGGCAATTACTAATATCAGGTTATCCTAACCCATATATAAATGTATCAGTTTGGAGGTTCCAGTCAGGCTTGCAGTCTAACTAATGGTTTTCTACCAGGGAAAACTCAATTCAGTTTTTGCTTCTCTTTTTTTTTTTTCTTGAAAATTTTTCAAACATCTTATTTATCCTATCTAAAGCCTTGTAAAACCAAGTTTTACATTGGTTTTGTTAAACACATGCTTCAATTGATTTAAACTACTTGTAGTGTTACTTTATACTATATACTATTTTCCTTTATGCTTTTTAATGTGTTAAAGACTACTGCACTATGTTATGGTCACTGTGCTATGTAGAGACAAGGTTGATCCTGTGTTTATGGAGTGAACAAAGTTTTCTACCATTACAGACACTGGTGTGTCCCAGTGTGCTCCATCCTCTCTTCCTATGTTCTTCAGTGTGTTGACAGAAGATTGACTCAATCATTTAGGGCATTCCCTTCTCAGTGGTGGTCCTGCTTGTCATTGTAGGTGGGTGACAGAGAAATCAACAAGGGAACCACAGGAGCTGTAATGGGCTTCATCCTGGAAGGGCATAGAGACAACTACAGAAACCTTTTCTGCTTACAGTTCATTGGCTTTTTGTTATAGATGACCCTTAATCTTAGTGCACTCTGAATTTTATACTTTTAACACAAATCACTAGTATATTTATCACAGCTTTTATTGTGACTTGGACATTATTGCAGCCTTGACAAAATTTCTTATATTTGATCTGTTAATAAGCTGCTGGATCATAATTTTGCCATTTTAAACTCTCGTGCTCATAAGCATTCATAGATCTGAGTAGGTCGTACTTTCATAAGGCTTTTTCTATGTATTTCAGAGTGAAATAGCCACAATCCTCTTCTTTCATTGTTACCAGTTTCTCCACGTTCTTGAATGTTATTTGGTACTGGGTCAAGACCTTGTTCCTGTTGGTGGAGACACATCTTGCTCATTCCTTCATGCACTTCTTCCCAAATAATCAATTTCTCCTCCTTGTGTTGAGGCCCTCTTTCCATGCCTACCTTTGAGTTAACAAGGAAAAGTTTGTATGTCTGTCTTCCCAAAGTATCTTTTCAGTTGAGTTCACGATTTAATTCTGATCAAGTTAGTCTCTGTAGATGATCAGCATCCCCACAATGTAGCACACCGCTCTCTTATCACTAGCCTTGATAGAATCATAGAATCATAGAATCATAGAATCATAGAATCATAGAATCATAGAATCATAGAATCAGTCAGGGTTGGAAGGGACCACAAGGATCATCTAGTTCCAACCCCCCTGCCATGGGCAGGGACACCCTACACTAGATCACGCTGGCCAGAGCCTCGTCCAGCCTGGTCTTAAACACCTCCAGGGACTGGGCCTCAACCACCTCCCTGGACAACCCATTCCAGGGCTTCACCACTCTCATGGTGAAGAACTTCTTCCTCACATCTAGCCTGAATCTCCCCATTTCCAGCTTCATTCCATTCCCCCTAGTCCTATCACTACCTGAGATCCTGAGAAGTCCCTCCCCAGCCTTCCTGTAGGCCCCCTTCAGATACTGGAAAGCCACAATGAGGTCACCTCGGAGCCTTCTCTTCTCCAGACTGAACAGCCCCAACTCCTTCAGTCTGTCCTCATAGGAGAGGTGCTCCAGCCCTCTGATCATCCTCGTGGCCCTTCTCTGGACACGCTCCAGCACGTCCACATCTCTCCTGTAATATGGGCTCCAGAACTGGACGCAGTACTCCAGGTGGGGTCTCACCAGAGCTGAGGGGGAGAAGCACCTCCCTTGACCTGCTGGTCACACTTCTCCTGATGCAGCCCAGGATCTGATTGGCTTTCCGGGCTGCAAGTGCACATTGAGAGCTCATGTCGAGCTTCTCGTCCACCAGCACCCCCAAGTCTCTCTCCTCAGGGCTGCTCTCCAGCCAGTCACTGCCCAGCCTGGATTTGTGCCTGGGATTGCCTCGACCCAGATGCAGGACCCTGCACTTGGTCTTGTTGAAGCTCATGAGCTTGGCTTGTGCCCACCTCTCCAACCTGTCAAGGTCCCTCTGGATGGCATCCCTTCCCTCCAGCGTGTCCACTGCACCACACAGCTTGGTGTCATCAGCAAACTTGCTGAGGGTGCACTCGATGCCACTGTCCATGTCACCCACAAAGATGTTGAACAAGACAGGTCCCAGGACTGATCCCTGAGGGACTCCGCTTGTCACTGGCCTCCACTGGGACATGGACCCGTTGACAGCCACTCTTTGGGTGCGGCCATCAAGCCAATTCTTTATCCATCTAGTGGTCCATCCATCAAACCCATGTGTCGCCAGCTTGGAGACCAGGAGGTGGTGTGGGACAGTGTCGAAGGCTTTGCTCAAGTCCAGGGAAACGACATCAGTTGCTCGCCCCTCATCTATTAATGCTGTCACCTGCTCATAGAAGGCCACCAGGTTTGTCAGGCAGGATTTGCCCTTGGCAAAGCCATGCTGACTATTCCCAATCACCTCTTCACTATTCTTCTGAGTCATTAGTGCCTCCAGGAGGATCTGCTCCATGATCTTTCCGGGCACAGAGGTGAGACTGACTGGCCTGTAGTTCCCCGGTTCCTCCTTCTTGCCCTTTTTGAAAATGGGAGTAATGTTTCCCCTTTTCCAGTCTGTGGGGACTTCCCCACTCTGCCATGACTTCGGGAATATAATAGAGAGGGGCTTGGCAACCTCATCTGCCAGTTCTCTCAGCACCCGTGGGTGTATCCCGTCGGGTCCCATGGACTTGAACACTTTCAGGTTCTTCAGGTGATCACGAACCTGAGCTTCACTTATGATGGGCAGTTCTTCCTCCCCGTCCCTGGCATCATCTTCCATGACACCAGGAGTGTGGCTGGAGGCCCTTGCAGTGAAGACTGAGGTAAAGAAGTGATTGAGTACCTCAGCCTTTTCCACATCACTAGTGACTAATTCACCACTTTCCTTTCTGAGGGGGCCCACACCTTCCCTAGTCTTCTTCTTGCCATTAATATACCTGTAGAAATTCTTAGTGTTCCCTTTAACCCCCCTGGCTAGATTCAGTTCAAACTCTGCTTTGGCTTTCCTAACCAGGCCTCTTGCTGCTCGGGCAGCTTCCTTATATACCCCCTGTTCTATCTGTCCTTCCTTCCACTTCCTGTAGAGTTTCTTTTTAAGTGATAGTGTGTCCAGCAGCTCCTTGTTCATCCAGGCAGGCCTCCTAGCATTCCTTCCTGCTTTTCTCCTTATAGGTATACATAGCTCCTGGACACAGAGGAGGTGGTCCTTGAATACTGACCAGCTGTCCTGGGTCCCTCTTCCCTCCAGGGCTTCATCCCACGACACTTTGGCTAGCAGATCCCTGCAGCGATCGAAGTCTGCACGCCTAAAGTCTAGGGTCCTAAGCTTAGAATATGTCCTCCTGATTGCCCTGAGGATATTAAATTCAACTGCTTCATGGTCACTGCAGCCAAGGCCGTCTCTGAGCCTCACATTGGTTACCAGCCCTTCCCTGTTGGTGAGAACAAGGTCCAGCGTAGCACCTTTTCTTGTTGGTTCCTCTACCATTTGGAGGAGGAAGTTGTCTTCTATGCAGTCCAGGAACATCCTGGATTGCTGATGCCTTGCTGTGTTGTCCCTCCAACAGATGTCAGGGTGGTTGAAATCCCCCATGAGGACCAGGGCTTGTGACCTGGAAGCCGCTTCTATTTGCCTGTGCAGAGCCTCATCTGCTTGGTTCTGCTGGTTAGGTGGCCTGTAGGAGACCCCCACAGTAATATCTCCTTCCCCTGTCTTGCCTTTAATTCTAACCCATAAACTTTCAACCGACTCATCATGCCTCCCCAGGTGGAGTTCTGCTGATTCCAGCTGGTTGTTGACATAGAGGGCAACACCTCCTCCTCTCCTTCCCTGCCTATCCTTCCTAAAAAGCTTATACCCGTCTATCCCTACGTTCCAGTCGTGGGAGTCGTCCCACCAAGTTTCGGTGATGCCCACTATGTCATGGCGTCCCAGCATCACGGTGGCCCTTAACTCATCCTGTTTGTTGCCCAAGCTGCGTGCATTTGCATAGAAGCACTTCAGCTGGGCTGGCCCTGTCGTCCTCCTGTGCCAACTCCCCTTGGTTTCCACAGGGTGTCCTGGTGTGTCATTTGTGTCTTGCCTCAGGGCAGCAAGCTGAGAGCCCCTACTGGCTCTCCATCCCTCCACCTCAGGTGAGCTGCCCCCCTGCTTGTCACAGGCCAGCAGGAGACCGCCAACCCCTCCCCCCTTCAAATCTAGTTTAAAGCCCTGTCTATGAGCCCTGCCAATTCCTGCCCCAGGATCCTTTTCCCCCTCTGGGACAAGTGTGTCCCATAAGTTGTTTTTAGCTCTGCTGCCTTGATGCTCCCATTGAGAACCTGATCTTCATTCTGAAAGATGATCACTGGAGTTCTACATTTTAGCGAGTCCTGTGCTATGCAAAAGTGTTTTTCACATCTTCTTCCATGGAGCACAAGTTCTACACAAGATGAAATTACAGCAGAGAATATAACCTGCTTCAAATTCAAAGTGAAGAACACAGTTTTATACAAACACCCTGAAAGACCACACTGGCTCAAATTGATAAGCTCAAGCAAATTTTCCAAAGTCTTACAGATTTTTTTTTTTTTTTTTAAAAGAGAATTCATTTTAGTATTCTGACCTTAGGTTTCATTGGCTGCATAATCAAGAACCAATTTAAAAAAAAAAGAAGAAGAAAAAAGAGTTGTGTAGCAATGTGTACTCACACATACTCATTTCACTTGCTGATTGTTACTGGTACTTTTTGTTCCAGAAATTTGTATTTTCTTCCTAGATTCTCTCTAACAATGAGTTTGTTTTCATTTATGCTATATGTCCTTTCTTTAGAATTTTCTTAACTGTACTTTTAGCAAAATACACATCTCAAACTGCAGAAAAATGTCATTAAATAATGCAATATCATTAGAGATCTCTTGCTTATGTTCATTATTGCTGATATTTTTCATCTTTCTTACATTGTGCTAAGTGGTAAATGCTTCCTTTGTGCTTCTGACCTTTAATGCATTCATTAAATTTAATGAGTTTAAAGTGTAAAAGAAAAAGAATCCTGCCAAGCTCAGTCACCAGGGCTGTTATTTAATAGGGAAAAAAGGAACAGATTCACAAACATTAGCAGGTCTATTAAAAAGTATGTTGCACTCTTTCTACCTGCTGTGGTCCTGTTTTGATACATTACACTCAGTTTGATACAAGCACCAGGGAAAATTTCAGCAGACACTTGAATACTGCTCTACCTACATAATGTGTGAGAATTTTCTATTTCTCACAATCTAGCAAGGCACTATTTAGGTCCACGAGTGTTCATATGGTGTATTAAAAAATGGAAAAAATGCATTGTCACTGTGGTGAAGGCACATTATGCCCAGAATTATGCCCAGATATCGAAACTTGTCCCAGCACGTGGACAAGTTCCCCCTCCTTTCATGAGGGGAACAAAGGCCAGAGCGGTACAGACGACTGCAAGCACCCATCGCATGGGATACTTGTGCTAATACCAAGCATGGGCATATTCTAGCTTCACGACTCCCATAGGCTGAAGCGTTTTTTTATGAGAGTGCCCATTGGCCAAATCTAGCCTCAAGAAACCTGTAAGTATTACCCCAGCTTGTATAATACGTTGGCCTCTTTCACTTTGTCCTCTCTCCTTGCTTGAGCAAGGAGAGCTTGTTGCCTACAGCCACACCACCCTGAGAGTATCTCCAGAGAAGGGACCTCCGCTGAGCCTGAGAAGCTACAGCATTGCATTGCCAGTCTCACTGGTCGGAAGAGTCCACCAGTCTTCAAGAGTACTGGACCCCCGAGGGTAAGGTCTGCCCAGTTGCCAGGGAAGGGCCTTAGCTGAGTCCAGCAGTCCAAACGTCTGCATCAGCCTTAAGCAGCAGACTGACAAGCCACCAAGCATGCTTCACTTGCACAGAGCAGCAACAGTGTCCACTGCATGCCACTGTAACCCCGCCATTGCAGGAGAAGAGTCGCTACTTCTGCCACTCCATGTCCTGTGAACCTCAGGGCAACCTAGAGCACTGTCCATGCCTGTGCTTCAAAACTGGGACCACTCTGAGAGGGTCTCACCGCTCCTTTGAGCCAAGCAAAGGGGAAGCCGCCACTCCACGCAGCTGCACCTCTTCCCCGGGGCCATCCACATCAGCCCTGAAGCCCATTGCCACAGGGACAACCCCGCTGGGTTCAGCCCCGTCTGCTACTGCGCCAGATTAGAAACCTCTGAGCCCGCCTACTGGGAACCTTCACCCCTCCCCTCTGTGCGGGGTGACTGTGTGAGGGCTGACCCCATTCCGGGACCAGCCCTCCTGGGCCGATCCCACAGGACCTCTCCCTGCCGTTCGGAGGGAGCCGCCTGAGTCCTGCGGAGGGAACCTGCCTACCAGCTAGCCTAAGGTCCATTCCCTCTCCACTGCCATGGAAGGGAGAAGGTCCCACTGTCACCGTCCGGACCAGCTGGGAACCAGCCCAGTGACAGCAGTCTGCCAGAACCTGATCTTGCTAAAAAGGACATAGTGTATCTTCCATGTGCTTTCCACTCATTAACATTCGGTTCAAAGCACCTGTGTCTAGCAGAGTAACCTCTGACGCATTGTAATACCTCTGTACATAGTTAGCGGCTGCGAGCATCCCGTCAAGTCACCACCTGGTGGATAAGTGGCGGAATTGCACCCTTCATTACTATTAGATAGTAATTCTGTGAATATTCTTATTGGGTCCAAATTATAAATGCTAAGCCACTTATGGGATGTAGTTCACAATCGTGCGCTAGAATATGTATATAAAATAGTGATTCATCTATTATTAATACTTTTAATAATTAATGAAATAAATATTTTTATAATTCATATTTCATATTCATAAATTGATAAACTCCTCATCACAGTCACAAGAGTCAAAACTTACTTTCCATTTGGTCCTGGTTTTGTAAGATAAGCTTAGGCTCTGCTACTTTAGTTGTGATTGTAAGTTGTTCTTTCAAAATGCACCAGTGTAATAGGGTGGGGGCAACAGATGTGAACTGGAACACAGGAAGTTCCACCTCAACATGATGAACAACTTCGTTTCTGTAAAGGTGATGTAGCACTGCAACAGGCTGCCCAGAAAGGTTGTGGAGTCTCCTTGTCTGGAGACTTTCAAAAACTGACTGGATATGTTCCTGTGTGGCATGCCCTGGGTAATTGTTTGGCTGGGGTGTTTGGACTCAATGATCTCCAGAGGTTCCTTTCAACCCTTACCATTCATTGATTCTATGAATATACTACAACAAATCTACTTTGTCTGTCATCTGTTCCCTGTGCATCAGGCTAGCATTGTGCATCAACCTATTTGGGAGTGGAGCATGCTCCCTGTACTCTGTTACAGTAAGAGAAACTACTTCTATGGTGTTGCCACAAAGAAAACCTCCTCTCCAGAGTCAGACTCTGCTATCTACCATCCCCCATTTTGTCACACACATTTTGCACTCTTCAATGCAAAAGCCCTCCTATACACATTCAGATATTTTGTTGGTGGAGACAAAAGTGGGTTCTTGCCTGGTATTTTTGACAGTTCTTCATGGGTTGTTTTGGTGGGTTTGTGAAGAGCTGGATAAATTCAGACTGCAGAGCCCAGAGCGTCTGCTATTATTTCAGCAGTCGGAATGTGTGTTTTTTTAATGCGCACAAACCACAAGAAGAAGTGAATGAGATGTGGCACCAATGACAATACCAATATTGGTTGGCTTTTTCCTGGACCATTTACCCCCAACATTACATCCCTTGTGCCCATGTGCTATTTGTCCTTTTCCTGGACAAGGCACCCCTGATACAGTCCTGCTAATACATACAAACAAAGAAAGAAAAATAGCATACAGTCAAATTATATTTACCACTATTGGATTCTTCATTCTGTGTGTAAAATGCATTTTTATCTGCTTTCCTTTGCCTTAGCCGTTTAGATTTAAGCTCTCTTGGGACAAGGACTGGCTTGAAGAAAGAAGAATCATGCTCAGGTAACTGCATGGGTGCTACAGTAGTCGAGATAAGAATGAATTATAATCAGCAGGTTTGACTAGGAGGGAGTGATTCTACTGCTTATTTCACCAAGATTTACATGTCATGTTGATAACAACAGACAGATTTGAGCATAGATAATGCATTATAATGAACTACCTTCTATTTATTAAATAGGGAGGACCACCCCTATTGTTTAAATATTAATTTTGTGTAGACCTTCAGGTGATAAAGAGAACTAAGATGCAATATTTTAATCAATGGTTAAATTAGGTTTATAAAGGTATTTACAGGTCTAAAGGTGAAAATGTCATCCTTTTGGAGCTTTCATAAGAAAGTGAAACAGTTCTGTCAGAGTAATGTTTTGTGTGATTTAGTTGATATAGACAAATTTGAGGCAGAGCATATAACTTGTGCAAACCCACTACAAACACACAAGTCTGACCAGAAGATAAAGATAGCTGTGTTTACCTTCTCCTGGGACTTATGCAGATGATACATGGTTGTTTGAAACTGGGAATATCATAAGACGCCTGAACAACATTTTCTCTTGCAAGTAACTTGTATAAAAGGATGGAAACATTTTTTCATTTAACATCTTACAAGTCCACTGTCCAGACAAATCTGCATGCCTGGCACATCAACTTTAGGGTCTTACTAGAGAAAAGGGTATTTTGTTTCTCTTCCATTTTTTCCATTCTTCAATCTGACACTCTACCATGACTGAATACTTCAAAATTTGGATTGAGTTTCATGCTTGTAACTGTGCTTTCTCTCCTATTTCTTATATTCTAAACCTCTGATTTCTTCTTCTGTTTTCAAACTCATGTTTGGGCAAAAGACACTCTGTCTTACTCTTATTAGAGATTTATGAAACGGGCTTCTATATTCAGTAAGAGTTTTGTGAATTGGTTTGATAAAGCTAAGATGCCTTTACAATAGCTATTGTCATAAACTACAGCATTATACTGGAATTAGCCAACCTGCCAGATTACTTCAATGTAGTGTTGAATGCATTGACTGACATGTCTTTTTGACCCTAAAATAATCAATGTTGGAAAGAGTCTTCAACTTCAAATATCAAAGAATTGCTCAATTCACTTCATTAATCCTCAGCCTTTCAAACACAATTGCAGAATACATTAGAGATTTTTAATATATACTAGAACATAATCTAATTGAAAATATTTAGTTTGGGACTATTCAGCATATTAATTATTTATTATTGTCTTTACTTATTAATAAATTCAAAGCTAAGGACAAAACCTGTATTACATGGAAAATTAATCAGAGCAACCAGATTTCAGATCAACTCATACCTCTTTCCATTGCTCTCAGTCTGAAAATGGATAGCATGAAATGCTGTCTATTTATATACTTTATTAATCAGATTTTATTGAATGAAGTAGTAGCAAGGAGACCTTATGATAATCTGTCCTGATTTTAATTAGGAGTGCTCACTTTGCAGGACCTAATGAATTGTTCCTGCTCTAGTCTGTCATTGCTCTTCTCCTGGGAATGGTATACAAACAGGACATTCCCCCTTCTTCTCTTGGAGCTGCCCCATGGTATTGTACCTTCATGTGGAGTGCTGTAACTTGTTATCTACATAATGCTTTTCTAAGGAGTCTCAACACTTTCATTATCTACTTAAATATCAACATGCTTCTGGCCCTGCGTAACCCCTTCACCTTCCCTTTCTCTTCTCCTGAATCTATGTGTTTAGTGTTAGATTCTTATTGCTGAACCACTTTGTATCAAGAAAATGTTCGCATGGAACCTCCTATGTCTCAGCTTCCACCCATTGCCCCTTCTCCTGTCATTAGGCTTCACTGAGCAGAGCCTGGCTGCATCCTTTTGGCATTCATTCTTACATCTTTACTTATCCTTTACATTTTTATAAACATGAATGAGGCCACCCAACAGGCTCCTCCACTCCAAGCTAAAGAGCCCCAGCTCCCTCAGTCTCTCCTCATAAGGAAAATGTTCCACTCCCTTAATCATCTCTCTCTAGTAGCTCCTTGTCCCTCTTGAACTGAGGGGCCCAGAACTGGACACAATATTCCAGATGTGGTCTCACCAGGGTAGAGTAGAGAGGGATGAGAACCTCTCTTGACCTACTAATACACTCCACTCTCTTGTCCTTTCTAATACACTCCAGAACAGGATTGGCCTTTTTTACCACAAGAGCACATTGCTGGCTCATAGTCAACCTTCCATGGTCCACCAGGACCCCCAGGACCCCTTCACTGCTCTCCAGAAGGTCAGTCCCCAACCTATACTGGTCCATGAGGTTGTTCTTTCACAGGTGCAAGACTCTACCCTTGCCCTTGTTGCATTTCATTCATTCTCCAGCCTGTCCAGGTCTGGCTGAATGGTAGCACAGCCCTCCTGGGTCAGCCACTTCCCCCAGTTTGGTACCATCAGCAAACTTGCTGACAGTGCTCTCGGTGCCCTCATCCAGGTCACTGATCACAACTCTCTGACTTCTTTCCTTCAACCAGCTCACAATCCACAATCATCCAGACCACACTGCCTCTGTTTAGCTGTGAGGATGCTCTAGGAGACAGGGTCAAATGCTTTACTGAAATCAAGATGAACCACATCCACTGCTCTACCATCATTCATCCACATCGTTATGTACTCATCAAAGGCTATCAGGTTGGTCAAACATGACCAACCAAGCACCCTATCAAGTCTCCTCCTGAACACCTCCAATGATGGTGACTGCACCACCTCCGCGGGCAGCCCATTCCAATGGGATATCACTCTCTCTGTATAGAACTTCTTCCTAACAGCCAGCCTAGACCTGCCCTGGTGCAGCCTGAGACTGTGTCCTCTTGTTCTGGTACTGGCTGAATGGGAGAAGACACCAAGCCCTTCCTGGCTACAACCACCTTTCAAGTAGTTGTAGAGAGCAATGAAGTCGCCCCTGAGCCTCCTCTTCTCCAGGCTAAACACCCTCAGCCTCTCCTCATAGGGCTTGTATTCCAAGCCCCTCACCAACCTTGTTGCCCTTCTCTGGACACGTTCCAACAAGTCAACATCCTTCCTGAACTGAGGGGCCCAGAACTGGACACAGGACTCAAGGTGTGGCCTAACCAGTGCAGTGTACAGGGGCAGAATGACCTCCCTGCTCCTGCTGGCCACACTGTTCCTGATGCAGGCCAGGATGCCATTGGCCTTCGTGGCTGCCTGGGCACACTGCAGGCTCATGTTCAGCCGACAATCAACCAGTACCCCCAGGTCCCTCTTTGCCTGGCCACTCTCCAGCCACTCTGACCCCAGCCTGTAGCACTGCATGGGGTTGTTGTGGTCAATGTGCAGAACCCGGCACTTGGATGTGTTCAGTCTCATGCCGTTGGATTCTGCCCATCTGTCCAGCCTGTCGAGGTCTCTCTGCAAAGCTTCTCTACCCTCCAGCAGATCAACTCCTGCCCCCAGCTTGGTGTCATCCACAAATTTACTGATGATCGACTCAATGTCCTCATCCAGATCATCAATAAAGATGTTGAAGAGCATGGGGCCCAGCACTGATCCTTGGGGCACACCACTAGTGACTGGCCACCAGCTGGATGTGGCACCATTCACCACCACTCTCTGGGCTCGGCCCTCCAGCCAGTTCCTAACCCAACGCAGTGTGCTCTTGTCCAAGCCATGGGCTGATAGCTTGGCCAGGAGTTTGCTGTGGGGGACAGTGTTAAAGGCCTTGCTGAGGTCCAGGTAGACCACATCCACAGGCCTCCCCACATCCACCAGGCAGGTCCCCTGATCATAGAAGGAGATCAGGTTGGTCAGGCAGGACCTGCCCCTCCTTAATCCACGCTGGCTGGGCCTGATCCCTTGGCCATCCTGTAGGTGCTGTGTGATTGCCCTCAAGATGACCTGTTCCATAATCTTGCCTGGCACTGAGGTCAGGCTGACAGGCCTGTAATTCCCTGGCTCATCCAACCGGCCCTTCTTGTGGATGGGCACCACATTGGCCAGCTTCCAGTCTTCTGGGACCTCTCCAGTGAGCCAGGACTGTTGAAAAAAATGATGGAGAGTGGCTTGGCCAGCTCATCTGCCAGCTCCCTCAGCACCTTAGGGTGGATCCCATCCAGTCCCATGGACTTGTGGGGATCCAAGCAGTTGAGGAGATCTCTAACTGCCCCCTTCCTCCTGGAACAGCGGGAAACTATGCAGCTCCCTGGTTCCTTCTGCCAGCTCTGCAGGCCAGCTGTCTGGAACACATTCTGTCCTGCTAGTAAAAATTGAGGCAAAGAAGGTGTTAAGTACCTCTGCCTTTTCTTCATCCTTTGTTACAACGTTCCCCTCTGTGTCAACCATGGAGTGGAGGTTGTCCTTGCCCTTCCTCTTGCTATTAATGTATTTATAGTAGGACTTTTTTTTTGTCCTTCACAGCAGAGGCCAGTCTGAGCTCCAAATGTGCTTTTGCCTCCCTAATTTTTTCCTACAAGACCTAGCAACATCCTTAAACATTCCCTGGGTTGCCTCACCTTTCTTCCAAAGATGATACACCCTCTTTTTTTCCCTTAGTTCCTTTAGAAGTTCATTACCCATCCAGGCTGGCCGTCTGCCCCGGCGGCTCATCTTCTGGCACACTGGCACAGCCTGTTCCTGCGCCTTCAACAGTTCTTCCTTGAAGTAGGTCCAGCTCTCCTGGACCTCTTTAATTTTAAGGGCTGTATCCCTCAAGGAACCCTCTGAATTAGTTCCTTGAGTAGCCTGAAGTCCGCCCTCCAGAAGTCCAGAGTGGAGGTCTTCTTGCTCCCCCTCTTAGCTTGACTGAATACAGAAAATTTAATTATCTCATGGTCCCTGGCGCCTAAACACCCTCCGACCACCACATCACCCACCAGCCCTTCCCTTCTGGTGAAGAGGAGGTCAAGCATAGCCTCACCCCTGGTAGGCTCACGCAGCACCTGGTATAAGAAGCTGTCTTCCATGCACTCTAAGAACCTCTTAGATTGCCTCCTCTCTGCTGTGTTGAGATCCCAGCAGATATCAGGCAGGTTGAAATCGCCCATGAGAACAAAGTCAGGCGACCTTGAGACAGCCTTAAGCTGCCTATAGAATGCCTCATCAACATCTTCCTCCTGGTTGGGTGGTCTATAACAGATTCCAACCAGGATGTCCGCCCTGCTGGTCTTCCCTCTAATTCTCACCCACAAGCACTCAACCCGATCGTCCCTGATCTCTAGCTCAATGGCATCTAGTGCCTCCCTGATGACTCCCCCTGGTAAAACCATGTTGACTGCTCCTAATCACCCTCTTGTCCTTGTTATGCCTAAGGACAGTGCTGAGACTAAGCTGTTCCATTACCTTCTCATGGATGGAGGTGAGGCTGACTGGTCTAGAATTACCTGGGTCCTCCTTCTTACTCTCTTTGAAGACTGGAGTGATGTTTGCCTTCCTCCAGTCCCCAGGCATGATTTATGTCTGCCAGGAGGGGCAATTGTGGAGTCTCCCTTTCTGGATATATTCATGACCCATCTGGGTGCAGTCCTGTGTGATCTGCTCTTGGTGGTGCCGCATTGGTATAAAATTTTGACATTTTTGCTTACATTCATGCTGCTCACTAATGGCAGTAGTTACTCCTGGCTTATGTTAGACTAAAAGGAAGTATCACTTAGAGTGCTCTTTTTGATGAAAAAATACTTTAAAATCTTAACTTTCTAATTTCTTATTTAATCTTCTCTGCCTATTTAATTATTTTGTAATGTTTATTCACCTACCTCACTTATCTACACAATTCTATTAGTCTGATCAGGGCATTTTCAGTTTTCTTTTTCCCCACTTCTATTTACTATTCCTCCGATTTATTTATGTCACTCCTGGCTTCCTGTTAGTTTAGTTCTAATTTCAGTCTCCTTTCTTTACATCAACCAGAAGTAATGAGCAATACCAAATTTCAAGATGCTGTAGCAATCAAATCAGACCCTGTAGCACTGGGTCCAGTCACATTTATCCACACCATAAAATTTAACAACTAGTTTTCACCGCTCCAGACTGAAACATCCTGATGATCTTTCTCACAATTAAGTGAGCCAATGACAGAGTAGCCATGGATGTGCAAGGATGTGGTTCTCATTTAGAGTTTGTGGTGACACTCTGGAAGTAACTCAAATTCCCATAAACTCACATTGCTCTTCTTTTTCTCTCTCTGAATATTGATTCTGCAAGAGAAAAACACAAAAATTACTCCCATCATTGCCAGCTCTGTTGTCACTAATATATCGCACTGGGCAGGTGGAAATTATAAATGCAGGTTTGGTTAGGAAATTCTAAGTTATGTTTGCCCCAGGTATCACTGTGCCCAAAAGGCAGAACTTTCCCATCATCTATTGACATATACCCAGGCAACTATCTCTGTGGTACACTGAACTGTTAAAATATCCCATTTGCACTTGAGTTATAGAATAACCTGGCAGGCACTTGTGCTCCAGTTTTCTGTACAGCAGTGACAAGATTATAACAATATGCTATGGGTTTTATTTAACCACTGATGTAATTTCCTTTAACAAAATGGAATATATTTTATTTGGAATACTCTGAACAGTAGAAAACTATATTTTCCTTAGCAAGATGATTGTTAGTGACAAACTGGAAGGAATAGGGCTGTATTCTGTAACTTAGTACTGCTCTGACAAAATTAATGGAACAATGCTGTTTTTTACTAGCTGAAGACTGCCTCAATGTCAAGCACTACTGCAATGGCTTATCACCTCTCCAGCTGGGTCCCCTAGAGTTAATCTGGTGATGTGTTGCTGAACCTCTCAGAGGCAAGTGAACCCCTCTGCAGGCAACCTTGAGCTTGGAGGAAGGCTTGAGAGCTTGCTCACTGTGTCAAGTTGGCTTGAACTGGCTCAGCTTTCCTAGGGTACTACAGGCATCCTTGAAGCAGATGACATTCTCCCTTATCCTGAGCTACTGTTTCAATCTCCCCACACCATGATTTTGGCAGGCTGCTACATAATCCTGCAGGTTGCTTGCTCATTTCATGAAAATGCCTTCATACAAAGCTTTCTGTCTTGTGTTGCTGCAGCTGTCACTATCCCACACCAGGCACAGGAACAAAATGAAGCAGCAGTTGAGGTCACAATACTGCAAAATCCAGAGAGCTTTGTGTATTTTTCCCTCCATCTTCTAAGTGTGCATCAAACTAAATGTACTCAGAAGTTGACATACTTGTCCTAGATCAACAGCCATGAAATGGAACTGTATGTTTTCAAATGTATGTGATAGCATTGATTTGCAGCACCTCATAAAAAGAATTTTTAACTTTCTGTAGTATGTGTCTGTCATCTACAAAAGTATAAATATCCTATTGGGCTTATTCTCCCTTCTTTGAGTTGTATCTGCTATCAAATTAGGAAGCAAGCAACCACATCAAAAGAAACAACAAATGATTCAAACTTCTCCAAAGCTGTAGGATTACATTACAACATGACTTCAGCAGTTTTTGGAATAGCATTCACTGGCAACCTATAAAATTAGGGTCTGTTCACTGATGATAGTAGTTTCAGCTTGGTGTAATCTCCCACAAGAAAATCTCCTATTTAAGAGCTTTCAGGCTCATCAGTGGAAAGAGAAAAAGCTAAGGCTAAGAAGCACAAAAGCTACAATGTGCAAGGAAAGAAGCTTCCACAGGCTTTGTCAATTAACATATAGCAGACACTGCAGGTAAAACAAGTCTTCAAGTAAGAACTGGAAATGATAAGGGGGAGCCTATTTGCTTTTGAAACCAGATAAGAAAGCCTGCCAGGAGGTCTGTGTGGGATAAAGGAATAGGGATGGAAAAGAGCAAAATTAACACAGCATTGATACTGATTTGGGACTTGGGTTTTGTTTGTCAGTCCTTTTTTTTTTTTTTTTTTTTTTAGGATATAAATAATCAGTTATGAAATGTAAAATAAGTGATTTCAGCATAATAGTCTCCTAGAGCTTGCTCCAAACACCCCTTCTTAGTCACTAAAAGTGTATGAAAAATGCAAATCACTGAATTAAAAAAAATTATAGCCTCTGTAACTGAGGTAAGAGTGTTTTGTTTATAAAAGCAGCATAGCACTCTACAGCATAAACCTTCAATTAACCTACGATAACAGACTGCTTGACATTATCAGATGCTGTTTTAGCTGTACCATAAACACTCTAAGTTAGAAGTGCTTCAGGCAGCTAAAATTACTTGTTTGAAATGTTGCATTTTTTAAAATTCTCCATTCAATTGTGCTAACTGGGAAAAAAGGTGAGAGGGAGAGATCAGAGAAAACACACACATATTTTAAAAAAAGATGTATTTTATTTATCTATTTTACTATATTTGTTCCACTGTGTACACATTTAATCCCTCCAATCCCTACCTCTTCGTGTGGGTGTTGGTACAGATTCTTACCTAAGGTGAGTGAAAGGAGTGTCATTGGAAGTGCTGTGGTGCTAATCTTTCGCGCTTCTCCTCCTCGGGCTGCGGTGGCGGCCGGGTTCGCCACGCTTCCTGAACACACAGCGGCACTCGGGCGGCCCTGTCTTCACGTGCTTGCGGCTCGTGAGGCCAGCGCCTTCGGCGGCGGAATTTGAACGCGCGGCGGAATTTGAACAGCGGACAGCGGTTCGGCGCGGCTCCGCTGGGCAGCAGCCCACAGCTCTGGTACTGTCTCTGCTTGCGGCTCTTCGCGGCGGAATTTGAACAGCGGGCAGCGGTTCGCACTTTTGCTCTAAATTTTTGTCCAGTGGGTGGTGTGTCCAGGGGCAGCCACGGCCGTGGCCAGGGGCAGCATGGTTATAACGCGCAGCAAAATCTCCTTTAAAAAATCAGTGTCGACCCAGACTGAGGTAGAACACAAGCAGGTAGCTGTTCAGGTATCTGGCTGTAGTGAGTGCTGGGGCCTGGCTCTTGAGATGCAGGGTAGTGGGGGCAACTCTTGCATTAGGTGTGAGCAGATTGGCTATCTGCTCGACCTTGTGGCCAGACTAAAGGATGAGGTTGCTAGTCTTAGAGATGTATGGGCTTGTAGAAAAGTGATGAGCCACAGGAGGAAAGAGATGAACCCGAGTAAGCAGGCTCCACAGGCTCCCCCAGCAGAGACTGGTTGTTCGAAAAGCAGAGGGGAATGGATACAGGTTCCTCTCAAAGGACACAAATTAAAACCTCCTTGCCTCCCCCCACCTCCCTCACTGCCCTTGGAAAACAGGTATGGGGCGCTGGAGATCGAGGGTGAGGTGATACTGATGCCGGAGGACACACCATCTGGGGTCTTCCCTGAGGCTAAACAGCCTAAGGTTAAACAGCCTAAGGTTAAACAGCCTAAGGTAAAGCAGCCTAAAAAGCAGCCTAAGGCAACGCAGCCTAAGGTTAAACAGCCTTCCCCTGGCATCAGGACTTGCTCCCTCAAAAGAAAGAGGAGGGTAATTGTTATTGGTGATTCCCTCCTGAGGGGAACAGAAGGTCCTAGGCCAGACCCATCTCAAAGTTATTAGCCTAGCCTGGGAGATCAGGACTTGCTCTGGGTCTGAAAAAGAAAAGGCTGGGCAGGGGCTAATTGTTATTGGTGATTCCCTGCTGGTGGGGAACTCAAGGTCCCATATGTGCGCTGGGCCGGACCCATCTCATCAGGGAAGTTAGCAGCCAAGCAGGTGTCTCCCCTGTTACCAGAAGGCTGCCCAGTCTGGTACAGACCCTCCATGGAGTACCTTGAGCGTCCAGTTCTGGAGCCCCTCATTTTAGGAGAGATGTGGACGTGCTGGAACGTGTCCAGAGAAGGGCAACAAAGATGATCAGAGGGCTGGAGCACCTCTCCTATGAGGACAGACTGAAGGAGTTGGGGCTGTTCAGTCTGGAGAAGAGAAGGCTGAGGGTGACCTCATTGTGGCCTTCCAGTATCTGAAGGGGGCCTACAGGAAGGCTGGGGAGGGACTTCTCAGGATCTCAGGTAGTGATAGGACTAGGGGGAATGGAATGAAGCTGGAAATGGGGAGATTCAGGCTGGATGTGAGGAAGAAGTTCTTTACCATGAGAGTGGTGAAGCCCTGGAATGGGTTGTCCAGGGAGGTGGTTGAGGCCCAGTCACTGGAGGTGTTTAAGACCAGGCTGGATGGGGCTCTGGCCATGGTCTAGTTGTTGGGTGTCCCTGCCCATGGCAGATGGGTTGGAACTAGATGATCTTGTGGTCCCTTCCAACCCTGACTGATTCTATGTATTCTATGATTCTATGTTATTATTATCCCTTATTGGTCATGCAGTTAGGGAATGATGATGCTGGTACCAGGCCTCCCAGGGCTATCAAAAATGACCTCAGGGCCCTGGGAGATCTGGTTGAGGGGTCAGGTGCACAAATAATTTTTACATCGATACCGTTAGTTGCAGGAGGGAACACAATAAGGAACAGGTCAGCCGCTGTAGTCAACAAGTGGCTTAGGGGCTGGTGCAGACGAATGAATTTTGGGTTTTTCGATCTTGGGGAACTTTCTACTGCACCAGGTCAGCTGGTAACAGATGGAGTACATCTGTCCCAGAGGAGGGGAAAGGTCACAATACATGAGAATGGCCTGTCCCCCAAAGGTAAAAAGATTCTGGGAAGGGAATTAGCAAGTCTCATTGACAGGGCTTTAAACTAGCTTCGAAGGGGAGGGTCGGAAACCAGTGCCCTCAGGCAGGAGTCTGGAGGTGATAAGCTAGACCTAGAGGTGAAACCAGCAGCCCAGCTGCAGTGCATGTACACTAATGCACGAAGCATGGGTAACAAACAAGAGGAGCTGGAAGCCTTGTTGCAGCAAGAAAGTTATGATGTAGTTGCCATCACAGAGACGTGGTGGGACGACTCGCATGACTGGAGCGCTGCAATTGACGGCTACAGGCTCTTCAGGAGAGACAGGCAAGGAAGAAGGGGTGGAGGGGTGGCCCTGTACGTCAGGGAGGCACTGGATGCTGTTGAGATGGAGATCAGGGATGATAGGGTTGAGTGCTTGTGGGTGAGAATTAGAGGGAAGACCAACAGGGCAGACATCCTGGTTGGCGTCTGTTATAGACCACCCAACCAGGAGGAGGATGTCGATGAGGCATTCTATAGGCAGCTTAAGGCTGTCTCAAGATCACCTGACCTCATTCTCATGGGTGACTTCAACCTGCCTGATATCTGTTGGGATCTCAACACAGCAGAGAGGAGGCAGTCTAGGAGGTTCTTAGAGTGCATGGAGGACAGCTTCTTATCCCAGGTGCTGCGTGAGCCTACCAGGGGTAAGGCTATGCTTGACCTCCTCTTCACCAACAGGGAAGGGCTGGTGGGTGATGTGGTGGTCGGAGGGTGTTTAGGCACCAGTGACCACGACATAATAGAGTTTTCAGTATGCAGCCAAGCCAAGAGGGGGAGCAAGAAGACCTCCACTCTGGACTTCAGGAGGGCAGACTTCAGGCTACTCAAGGAACTAATTCAGAAGGTTCCTTGGGAATCAGCCCTCAAAAACAAAGGGGTCCAGGAGAGCTGGGCCTACTTCAAGGAAGAACTATTGAAGGTGCAAGAACAGGCTGTGCCGGTGTGCCGGAAGATGAGCCGCCGGGGCAGACGGCCAGCCTGGATGGGCAATGAACTTTTAATAGAACTTAGGGAAAAAAAAGAGGGTGTATCATCTTTGGAAGAAAGGGGAGGCAACCTACAGAATGTTTAGGGATGTTGCTAGGTTGTGTAGGAAGAAAATTAGGGAGGCAAAAGCCCATTTAGAACTTAGACTGGCCTCTGCTGTGAAGGACAACAAAAAGTCCTTCTATAAATACATCAATAGCAAGAAGAAGGGCAAGGACAACCTCCACTCCTTGGTTGACATGGAGGGGAACGTTGTAACAAAGAATGAGGAAAAGGCAGAGGTACTTAACACCTTCTTTGCCTCAGTCTTCACTAGCAGGGCAGAACGTCTTCCAGACAGCTGGCCTGCAGAGCTGGCAGAAGGAGCCAGAGAGCTGCATAGTTTCCCACTGCTCCAAGAGGAAGTTAGAGATCTACTGAGCCGCTTGGACCCCCACAAGGCCATGGGACCAGATGGGATCCATCCTAGGGTGCTGAGATTGCTGACAGATGAGCTGTCCAAGCCACTTTCCATCATTTTTCAGCAGTCCTGGCTCACTGGAGAGGTCCCAGAAGACTGGAAGCTGGCTAACGTGGTGCCCATCCACAAGAAGGGCCGGTTGGATGAGCCAGGGAATTACAGGCCTGTCAGCCTGACCTCAGTGCCAGGCAAGATTATGGAACGGGTCATCTCGAGTGCGATCACACAGCACTTACAGGATGACCAGGGGCTCAGGCCTAGCCAGCATGGATTAAGGAGGGGCAGGTCCTGCCTGACCAACCTGATCTCCTTCTATGATCAGGTGACCCGCCTGGTGGATGTGGGGAGGCCTGTGGATGTGGTCTACCTGGACCTCAGCAAGGCCTTTGACACCGTCCCCAGAGCAAACTCCTGGCCAAGCTGGCAGCCCATGGCTTGGACAGGAGCACACTGCGTTGGGTTAGGAACTGGCTGGAGGGCCGAGCCCAGAGAGTAATGGTGAATGGTGCCACATCCAGCTGGCGGCCTGTCACTGGTGGTGTGCCCCAGGGATCAGTACTGGGCCCCATGCTCTTTAACATCTTTATTGATGATCTGGATGAGGGCATTGAGTCCATCATCAGTAAATTTGCAGATGACACCAAACTGGGGGCAGCAGTTGATTTGCTGGAGGGCAGAGAGGCTTTGCAGAGGGACCTCGACAGGCTGGACAGATGGGCAGAGTCCAATGGCATGAGATTGAACACATCCAAGTGCCGGATTCTGCACATTGGCCACAACAACCCCATGCAGTGCTACAGGCTGGGGTCAGAGTGGCTGGAGAGTGGCCAGGCAGAGAGGGACCTGGGGGTACTGGTTGATTGTAGGCTGAACATGAGCCTGCAGTGTGCCCAGGCAGCCAAGAAGGCCAATGGCATCCTGGCTTGCATCAGGAACAGTGTGGCCAGCAGGAGCAGGGAGGTCATTCTGCCCCTGTACACTGCACTGGTTAGGCCGCACCTTGAGTACTGTGTCCAGTTCTGGGCCCCTCAGTTTAGGAAGGATGTTGACTTGCTGGAACGTGTCCAGAGGAGGGCAACAAAGCTGGTGAGGGGTTTGGAACACAAGCCCTATGAGGAAAGGCTGAGGGAGCTGGGGTTGCTTAGCCTGGAGAAGAGGAGACTGAGGGGTGACCTTATTGCTCTCTACAACTACCTGAAGGGAGGTTGTAGCCAGGCAGAGGTTGGCCTCTTCTCCCAGGCAGCCAGCACCAGAACAAGAGGACACAGTCTCAGGCTGCGCCAGGGCAGGTTTAGGCTGGATGTTAGGAAGAAGTTCTACACGGAGAGAGTGATTGCCCATTGGAATCGGCTGCCCATGGAGGTGGTGGAGTCACCTTCACTGGAGGTGTTCAGGAGAAGACTTGATGGGGTGCTTGGCTGTATGGTCTAGTTGTTGGGTGGGTTGGATTGTTTGATGGGTTGGACGCGATGATCTTGAAGGTCTCTTCCAACCTGGTGTATTGTATTATTGTATTATTGTATAGATACATACCAGACATAAAGGCCTGGGTTTGGGTGCCTAAATTTTGGTACTTAGCCTAGATCCAGCTTAGGTGTGTAGGATATGTCTGTGGGTCACAACAAATTGGGCTGTGTCCTTGTTTGCTCAGGCAAGACCTGGCTGCGCACAACCTTCTTTTCGTTTGATGCATAGGTGGGAAAACAAGCCATCAAACAGGTCTTCTTTTCTGGATATTGAAGATAACCAGGCATGCCATACACTGCCCAATATTTCCATTTGCCTTTTAGATGCAACCAAACCTCTCTTAGGTTTCCTTGAGGATTCCCATAAGTGTCTGCAGAGTTCAGTTGTACTCTGGGCTTTCCTTTGACTGTGAAGAAAGATAGGACCAAATATATTTCCAACACAGACTATTCAGGTAAATGTCTGAAGTTAGATGGGAAGAAATTACTGAAAAGATCTGTCTTTTGAAAAAGAGTATGCATACAGAAAATGACTGAAAACATATCTTTCTTTATTCCTAGCAAGCAGCTTAAGGCTGAGCCCTGTTAACACCGAATGGGATTTTGCACTAAAAATGCACCTACTGCATCTCAAACACAATATGGTTATACCTTTGTCCATTTTTACTAGTCTGACAAGAAACAAAAGTGTATTTCTTCAGTTTATTTGGATGTCCTGTATCTTCTCAGACAGGCTTTATGTTCCCACCATTCTCAAGAGATTGTATTGCTTTTTATTATCATCTACCTTCAGAGCCTTCCTACTGTTATTCAGAGGCATGTAGGCATTTTCTGTATTCTGTGATCAGCACCCACTCCTACTGTACACTAGCAGGTGTGTTTGCACACAAGCGGACAAGTGCTCTCCAAACTTTATCTTATTCCGAAAAAAAATCCTAAAGGTCCTGGAGAGTATTTTCTAGATGGCTTTTATTTGACCACTTTAAACCAGAGCTTTTAATGAAATATCCTGTAGAGATGACTTTAGATATATAAATATCTCTCTAAAGAGAGAGATTGTGTTTCAATAAAACTGTGTCAGCACTTTGAATTATTATTGCATTACATTATGGAAGATGACAAGAGAAAGAGAGTGGTTATGGGCTTTTTGACCAATATTGTTGGAGGCTAGTGGTCATGATTTCTGCAATGTGGGCTTCCTTCAAGCTGTTCTGTGAATGATAATAAATTGGAGGAAGTTCTGGCATTGCCCTAGAGAAAACAAAGAGAGAGAGATGCTTCCTTGGAATGTTATTTCTGGCAATAGATGCTCTTTTCTCCAACAGCTCTCACATTCCTGAAGATCCAGCAGGCATCAAAGTGTTGAGGCATTATGTTTTCAGGCACCTGTGAAGATTAATTTGTTGTAAACTTTGTTTTTGAAGGTAAATGCCCCCAGATCAGGAGACAAAAAATTCGTCCTCTGGTTTGTTAAATGTTTTCTCTGTAGCTAAGACAGATAGCACCAGATAGAAGAGTATGTATACTTACCACCTGCAGTCAGGACTGCAACTAAATGTGTACCCCTCCTGCTTCTCTCTCTATAAATAGCAAGTCTTTTCTCCCATCCTTTATCTTATCTTCCTGGATTATTAACACTGTAAGGCAACAATATTTCTTTGCTTTGTGTTTTTGCTGCACCTAGCATAATAGGATGCTGTTCTGTCTCTGTTCTGGTTAAAATTGAACCTCAATAAGATATGTGATTGCAAGGAAAGGATATGATTCTGGCTAAACTATAGCAAAACTATCAGATAGACATTTTTTTGTCCATACAAGGAATGGGAAGAAAAGACTCATGTTTCAAAAGGCTTTATCATTCTTCTATATTACTTTCTTTGCTATTATGAGTTGTTGAAGTGCCTGAAGCAGATTCTAGATTTCTAATGTAATGACCACATTGCTAACAATCCTTTTCTAAGTCCCTGGCTATGTTACTATCCTCTTACTTCCTTTTGGTTTTTTTTTTTTTTTTTTTTTTTTTTTTCCATCCATCAAACCCATTGTCGCCAGCTTGGCTTTGTTTTGTTTTGTTTGTTTTTCTGTTCCTTTCCCCAGTATGAGCAGCACTGATGGAGCCCTGATGGGAAATTCCTGCACCTAATAACCTAATCATGTGATAACCACCAGGGACCTCATAAGATTGCTAGCTATGAAGGCTCTTTGTGCCATTTGTGTTTGGTGCTGCAGATTGTTCTAGTTTTTTCAAAAATCTCCTTGTTCTCTGAAAAAAATATTGTCCAATAACAGGCATAGCTGTCCTGAAGTGACAAAGTCTCAAATATGCCCTGCACCAGACAATGGAGCAGGAGCCAGGAGCTCTGTTTTTTTTCAGAACGTTGCCCACATTGCCCAGGCTTGTCTGAACATGCCCCGGGGTCCAAGTGGGCCAGGTGTGTGCCTTTGGCCATGTTTGGAGAAAACCTGATTCTATGAGAGGTCCCAGATGACTGGAAACTGGCCAATGTGGTCCCCATCCACAAGAAGGGACGGATGGAGGAACCCGGAAACTACAGGCCAGTCAGCCTGACCTCAGTGCCAGGGAAAGTGATGGAACAGATTATCCTGGCGGCAATAATTGCACACCTGCAGGATGGCCAAGGGCTCAGGTCCAGCCAACATGGATTTAGGAAGGGCAGGTCCTGCCTCTCCAACCTGATCTCCTTCTATGATCAGGTGACCCGTCTGGTGGACGTGGGGAGGCCTGTGGATGTGGTCTACCTGGACTTCACCAAGGCCTTTGACACCGTCCCCCACAGCAAACTGCTGGCTAAGTTGTCAGCTCATGGTTTGGACAGTAACACTCTGCGCTGGGTTAGGAACTGGCTGGAGGGCCGAGCCCAGAGAGTGGTGGTGAATGGTGCCACATCCAGCTGGCGGCCAGTCACCAGTGGTGTCCCCAGGGATCAGTGTTGGGCCCCATCCTCTTTAACATCTTCATTGATGATATGGATGAGGGAATTGAGTCAGTCATCAGCAAGTTTGCAGATGACACCAAGTTGGGAATAGATGTTAGTCAGTTAGAGGGTAGAAAGGCTCTGCAGAGGGACCTCGACCGACTGGACAGATGGGCGGAGTCCAATGGGATGACATTCAACAAGTCCAAGTGCCGGGTGCTGCACTTTGGCCACAGCAACCCCATGCAGAGCTACAGGCTGGGGTCAGAGTGGCTGGAGAGCTGCCAAACAGAGAGGGATCTGGGGGTGCTGATCGACACCCGCCTAAACATGAGCCAGCAGTGTGCCCAGGTGGCCAAGAGGGCCAATGGCATCCTGGCCTGTATTAAGAATAGTGTGGCCAGCAGGAGCAGGGAGGTCATTGTGCCCCTGTACTCTGCATTGGTTAGGCCACACCTTGAGTACTGTGTCCAGTTCTGGGCCCCTCAGTTTAAGAAGGACATCGAGACACTTGAACGTGTCCAGAGGAGGGCAACAAGGCTGGTGAGAGGCCTGGAGCACAAGCCCTATGAGGAGAGACTGAGGGAGCTGGGGTTGTTTAGCCTGGAGAAGAGAAGGACCAGGGGTGACCTCATTGCCCTCTACAACTACCTGAAGGGTGGTTGTGGACAGGAGGGGGTTGGTCTCTTCTCCCAGGCAACCAGTACCAGAACAAGGGGACACAGTCTCAAGCTGTGCCAGGGGAGGTTTAGACTTGAGGTGAGGAGGAAGTTCTTCACTGAGCGAGTCATTCGTCATTGGAATGGGCTGCCTGGGGAGGTGGTGGAGTCGCTGTCCCTGGAGGTGTTCAAGAGGAGACTGGACATGGCACTTGGTGCCATGGTCTAGTTGTGAGGTCTGTTGGGACGGGTTGGACTTGATGATCCTTGGGGTCTCTTCCAACCTTGGTTATACTGTGATACTGTGATACTGTGATATGGGTTAAAGTATCAGATTTCTATAACTTACCTTTGTTGCCACCGACCATCACTGTTGTGGGAAATCTGTAAATGCTAGTCAAAGGGTGAGCAATTGGCCTTGTTTTACTGGAAGAAGCAACCAGAGCCACTGCAGAAGTTGCAGCTAAAGAATCTGTCCATAGCAGCCACGTTTCTGGGTTTCACTAATATTGTTTAAATTGTTCATGTTCCTTCTTGTGATGAGATACCTTTCCACAATCAAACATTTCAATTAGTAAATAGGTTTTATTAATTGGCATTAATAAAGTTATTAATATTTTTATGAGTGGTTCTTCCAATTATTAAATAGTAATAACCATAACAATACCCTTTTTGGGTTTCTCCTACGAGGATTTTGTACATAAGCTTATATGAGAGACTACATCTTATCTCTCCTGATGTGACTCAACAAAGATAAAATCACCCTTGCTCCTTGCCCAGACAATAGCTGATGTGTATTGGGCAGAGCCACTGGAAGGTGCAAGGATAAAAGATCGCTCACTGGACTACAGCTGGCCTGACAACAAAGGACCCAGACCACAGCCATTCATACAAGATCATCTCCACCCATCAGGACCATTCCTGGATGCAAATCACCTTGTGATTGTATCATGAACTGAGATGTGCCCCAACAAGGGATAATGATTACCCACTGGACTGCAGCTGTCCTGGAAATGGGCAGAGGCCAATCGACCCAAAAACTGCATAAAAAGACCTGAGCAAGTACTGGTTCAGCAGAAGAAAAACACAGATGAAGAAAAACACAGCAGAAGGACAATGCCGCCGAGAAGGAAAACACGAGAGAAGGACAGGGCAATGCTGCTCTGAAGAAAAATGGAGAGAATACCAGGAGAGAAAAATGGCAGAGACATCACCATGGAGCCTGGAAGAAGCAGACCAAGAGGAACCCTCTCTCCGTGTCCTAAGTTCTGCCTGCTGCAGCTCATGGAGCTGAAGAGGCTGCCCAGAGGACAACATCTCTTCTACAGCCAAAGTTGCAGCACCTTTCCTCTACAGATGCAACATCTCCTGCAGCACCTTTCCTCCAGAGACTCAAACTGTCTTGCGGGGTGAGAGGTGTGGTAATATAATTCCTTTCCTCTTCTCTCTCTCTCTTCTCTCTCTCTCTATTTTCTCTCTCCCCTTCTGATCCATCCACTTCTTTTGTGTAATAAATAGTCTAGCTGTTGATATTTTGGCCTTGTTTGTGCCTCTAATTTCATAACATGGGAATATTCAAAAGAACTGAGTCTCCCTCTCCGGACTGAGACAGCTTACTGTTATCAGGCAGAAAGGACTAACAAGTGGTAGTCTAATATATCCCTATATCTTACTCCTTGACAAGCTGGAAAGAATCCACTCTTCTACTGTTTGATATTCTCTTTCTCACCCTGAATACGAGAAAGATAGAAAATGTCAATGAGATTTTTTTCCCCTCATTGTCTGATTGTTTAGAGGGAGAAGGGGAGCTGGCACCTGGGGTAGTGCATCTCTTGCTGTACACTCCTTGGTGTTACCCTGGCTATGTGGCAGGTGGACCACAGTCAGATAGTGGGAGAGCTGAAGTGGTTTGGAATCCTCTCCCTCATATGTACATTCATGTTTTCCTATGATCAGTGGATACTCCTATGGATGAATTCTATTTACCTTACCTTTAAATTATTGACACATCACTGTCAGCAGTAGAGCACTGCTGAATGGGTGTTATCAATACCATAGCTGAACACAGACTTAAAAGTTTCAGGTGAAGATGCTCTATTACAAAAGAAAAAACGTGTTCTTTTGCTGCTACTCAGCAGCAGCAGTGTGCCCAGGTGGCCAAGAAGGCCAACCGCATCCTGGCCTGCATTAGGAATGGTGTGGCCAGCAGGAGCAAGGAGGTCATTGTGCCCCTGTACTCTGCTTTGGTTAGGCCGCACCTTGAGTCCTGTGTCCAGTTCTGGGCGCCTCAGTTTAAGAAGGACATCGAGACACTTGAACGTGTCCAGAGAAGGGCAACAAGGCTGGGGAGAGGCCTTGAGCACAAGCCCTATGAGGAGAGGCTGAGGGATCTGAGGGTGTTTAGCCTGGAGAAGAGGAGGCTCAGGGGCGACTTCATTGCTCTCTACAACTACCTCAAAGGTGGTTGTAGCCAGGAAGGGGTTGGCCTCTTCTCACAGGCAACCAGCACCAGAACAAGGGGACACAGTCTCAAGCTGCAACAGGGGAAGTTTAGGCTCGAGATGAGGAGAAAGTTCTTCACCGAGAGAGTAATTCACCATTGGAATGGGCTGTCTGGGGAGGTGGTTGAGTCGCCGTCCCTGGAGGTGTTCAAGAGGGGACTGGATGTGGCACTTGGTGCCATGGTCTAGCCGTGGGGTCTGTGGTGACAGGTTGGACTCGATGATCTTCAAGGTCTCTTCCAACCTTAGTGATTCTGTAATATAGATGAAAGCCTCAGGAGAAGCATCAGTGAAGATAGCATCTAATGATGTTAACTTCCTTTGAAAAGAGCTGAGGTGTGGAGTTTCACAGGTCTTTGAATATTACAGGAAATGCTTGCTGTGATGTCATGTGTTGGCCACAGACTTCAATATCATTGTTTATATGTTTTTCAACTTGTCCAATCAGCATAAGCAGTTTTGTGGGGTTTTTATTTTGATATGAATATTTGCATTTTTGACTTGGAATCACGCAATATGTGATTAAGTAAAGCAGTAATGGGTACTGTTGCATACATTCTCTTCCTCTTGCTGTGAGGAAAAGAGTAAACATTATATTTAAGAATATCCAGAGGTCTTGAATGTCACTTTTTGGGGAATCGTTGAATGCTGCAATTGAAGTCTTTGATCTCTGAGAGGCTCCTTCAACTAAGCTTTAACAAATGTGTTACCTAACTGTCCTTCAGGAAAGGCCATGATTATTACTTTTTTATGTAATATTTCACAACATGAATTACAAGATTATTCACCAGAAATGTTTGTTCTATGATGCTTCTGGCTTTGATTTGTAATGCAGTAGCATCTTGTGTGTTGCAGGAACAGAAGTTAGCTTGCTAAGTGTTGTTTCAGGCTGATCAGCATACACAGATAGTAGGTGCGGTAGATCTGCCTGCAGATCCAAAAACGTGGCTGCTCATCAGCTGACCTGACTGAATCCCTGATCTCCAGTAAATGCTGAAATGAAAAACCTGTGTTTTTGGAAATGTTCAAACATGAACTGTTCAACAGCTTTCCCCGGTAATTTCTCGGTGGAATGAGACGCGTATCAGCGGGTAATTTCTGGTGTTCAGTTTTGGCAGAAGCACAGGAGATGTGAAATTCTCCTAAAGCATTGCTTCCAGCCAGGTTTTCAGGGCTTGCAGATATGGCAGCTCCGGAGGTATGCAGAGTTGCCACAAAACCTGGAGAAATCCATGAAATGCACAGTCCCTGGGGCTCCTATGCTAAGGTTTGGACACCACTCAAGTGAGCTAATGGGGAGTAATAAAACTTACTCACTGTTATCAAAATCCATTAACAATGAGCAGTTGTTGAGAAACGTCCTGGTTTGGGGAAATAGCTTATGAAAAACAAACAAAAAAGCTTTATGAGGCAATCTCTGCTCAGCTCTACCTGTAACCATAGGCATTGATCCATGACACTGGACACTGCCTTTCTAGAGAAAGAAATTGCCGTAGGAACTCTTCCCTGTCCTTTAGCTTAACTTCTGGCTGATGCTCAGCAGGTGTCTGACAATAAAGATTTTCTCATATGCATACCACTAACCTTAACAAGAGTTTTTAAATTATAATTTCTACAATTAAATATATATATATATATATACACACACACATATACATAAAAGTTTGGTGGGTTTTATTTTGGTTTCACAGAATCACAGAATGATAGGGACTGGAAGGAACCTCTAGAGATCATCTAGTCCAATCCCCCTGCCAGAGCAGATTCCCTGAGAATGGGTTGCACAGGATGGTGTCCAGGTGAGCTTTGAATGATTCCAGAGACGGAAGCTCCACCAGCTCTCCAGGCAGCCTGCTCCGGTGCTGCACCACCTGTGGCAGGGTGAGTGAGTTCTCCCCCCACACACAAAGAAACCGCAGCTAACTCAGTCGGAGAGGCAAATGAAATAAGCTGTATTTACAAGCAGGGATGGAATGCAGATGATTATGTACACATTATACAATATTTACAATATATACAGAAATATACAGCAATGAATGTAATACAGAAGACCTACAGCCAGAGGAGGGTGTGCGCCCCAGCCCCTGGACCCCCTGTCCCTCCCTACCTCCCCTTTTTTTCCCAAAAAGGGTTAGAGAGAGAGAGAAAGGCAATTAAGGAGAAAATTCTGTTAGCTCAAAGCATGTGCAAGAATTAGTTTTCTTATCTGGTTAGCTTTGTTAATTCAAGGTCGCCTCTGTCCAGCAGCTGTTGCTTCAGAGAGAGAAAAAGCCGACAAGCCCACAGGAACAGAGAAGAACAGACTGAACACAGACTGAACTGACTGAACAAAAAACTTAAAAGTTGCATTCTACCAATCTACCAATGAAATTAGTTTAGAACATCTTGTTTTCATTATTATCCCCAAAACATTCAGCCAGATTGTTCCAGCAACTGTCCCTTTCTTAAAGTCACAGCCTAAAATGGTCACAGCACCCTCAATGCAAAGAAGTTCCTCCTCATGTTTAGATGAAACTTCCTATGTTCAAGTTTGTGTCCATTATCTCTTGTCCTGTCACTGGGTGCCACTGAAAAAAAGACTGGCCCCATCCTCCTGACACCAACCCTTTAAGTATTTATAAGTATTGATAAAATTCCCACTCAGCCTTCTCCAGGCTAAAATGCCCCAAGTCCCCCAGCCTTTCATCACAAGGCAGGTGTTCTAGTCCCCTAATCATCTTTGTAGCCCTTTGTTGTGTCCTTTCAAACAGTTCCCTGTCCAGCTTAAACTGGGGAGCCCAGAAATGAGGTCTCACCAGGGCAGAGTAGAGGGGGAGAGAAGTTACAAATTTATTTAGTTATTAATTTATTTCCCAGTGGTTTTTAGTGTTGTAATATAGATGTCATATTTAGTGTTTTCCAAAATGCTTTAAAATACATTTTAACTTCAGAGCAAACCAGGAAATGCAGTAACTAGGCTCCTTATGAGATTTACACTTCAGTTTGCTGACAGCATGTCACCAGGATTGGTGACATGCAGGTAAGAGACAATGGAGGAGAAGCAATGAATCGCAGGCGCAGCCCCCATGAGACAAGCTCCAAAAGCTCACATGAATAGTTTTTGTAACAGCCATCTATTCAGGGCCTCAGCCTGCAGCACCCACTCTGCATAGCTTACTTCATCTTACTTGCTCATGAGAAGCAATGCACTTGGCTTAGCAAATTTGCCAGCAGTGCTGCACTGCTCACAGGTAACCTCCACTTTCTTCCAGATAGGAATTAATTCGAAAAGAGTGCAACAAAATGTTCTCATACATTATATTGCAGATGATGGCCCAAAGTCAGACTATGACATTTACTCACCAGAAGTGATGTGTGTACATGTGCAAGTTGTAAAATGTGCAGTAGGTTGGATCTTTTGACTTGCAGAATTTGTACAGGAAGGGAACAACAGCCTGAAGACTCAGAACAAGGACAGTTAGATCTATGAAACTTGCAGCATCAATTGTGAAGGTGGTGCAGGAGTCACATTAGCATTTGCACCTGGAATAGTGAGTGTTGTGTTAGCTGAAAGGCCGTTGTAGGTAGAGGAGCATGTGTAGTTGCATTGGTGACATTAGCTATAGTAGTAAGGGCTGTGGCTGTGGTAATATTGGAAGGTAATGTGGTACTTTGGGAATGTGGTGTTGTAGTATTGGAAGGCAGAAACGTGGGAAAGAGGAGCATTGTAGGAGAACACTGTTCTGCAGCTCTACAGTTATGCTCTTCTGTTTCATTTACACACATCTCATTAATCTCATTTTTACACCTATGGCCTGCTACATTTGTGTCATTTCCAATATATAAATTGCAATCAAAAAGTTCCCATGGGTGGCAGCAGTCACAATGTCATTACTCCCCACGGCTGGTTCTGAGTGTAAAATAGTCTGCAGTGATAATCTAGCCCAGGAGCTGAGGGTATGTGGTCACACTGAAGGCTGCACTGTGGCACACAGCTAGCACAAGTTCAAATCTTCACAGCAGCTTTCAGTGTCCTGCAACTGCCCAGCAACAAAAGTCTTGGATTTGCTGTTTGTCATATCCTTAAATCATGGCTAGTAGCATCTTCAGAACATCTCTGAAGGGAAATCTTATGCATGTACTCTTTCCCACTGCTAGCCAGTGTCCTCTGACTGACTGCTCTGGAGACGCCCACTCTGAATTATGCATTGGGGCAGTTTTGCTGACTACATAAGCTTGTGTACACTTGTCTTTAATTCTAGGGGTCAACACAGGATGACTTCAGGAAGTGCTTTCTGACTGCCCTTCTTCCAAAGGGATAATTCTATTCTACTTCATGCAAACTTATTATCAGCACTCTGATAATGTAATCTTGTAGATCCTCTTGAAATTTTAATATGCAGATAAACAGATACTTAAGTTGTTAGGGTGAGCCTGAATCAGGTAAATATTTAGCAGGTTTTTGATGGTGGAATGAGAATAGAATACTAAATATTTGGAAAGGGTTCCTGGAAATAAAAATCATGGTGGTTCTCAGCAGGAGTGAGTGCAGTGTACTTATGCCTCAACAGGTACAGTCAACCGAGCAAATGAGTTGTGGTGGTTTAGGCTGCATGCTGGCCCAGATGCCACTGCACAGACCACACTTGGGAGGTCCCAAGGGGTGGGCCCAGCCCAGGGGTGGTCACAGGAAACCAGGTATTCCATTCCCATAATGCCCTGCTCCCCTATAAAACATCCACGCGGGGTCTTCACTTCCTCTTTCGTCCCCTGCTGCTGCCTAGGTAAAATGGCATGAGCCACCTCCCTTGGGCCTGCCCAGGCCCAGGGCTGGGTTGGCGGGGGAGAAAGAGCCCTGGGGGGGTTTGGGTGTACCCCCAGGTGGGGATGGGACGGTCTTGGGTATGTTTTGGGATCTCTCTCTGTCACGGTGCTTGTGGTTTTCTGTAAAGCTTTCATTGCTGCTTTATTTGTTTTTCTATTTAAACTTTCCACCACCTTTTTGCAATCTGTTTGTCTGAGTCGTTATTTTTGCCCATGGTGAGAATTCATTAGGAGAATTCATCTCCTAAACCACAACAATAATGGTGTAGCCAGGCCAGGAGTTGGTTGCTGTGGCGAACTGCAGATCGGATTGCAAAAGATGGAGAGTTGAAAGTCAGATGTGGGGCATTGCTGGTTTGGAAGTTAGGGCTCAAGTTTTCTTGTTGGAGCGACTGTGTGAACTCCTGTGGACTCCAGAAGGACACCTTGTGCATGGATGATGGCATGGAAGTCCCTCCTGTTGCTTGGGAACAGCGAGGGGTGGCTCTTTCTGTGGCTTTCTGCTCAGGGTAGCTTAAGAATGCTTGAGTAGCCCAAGAAGGTGAGACCTGCCTTCTCCTCCTTGTTCTCTGTGGAGCGACGAGTGGCAGAGAATGGCGTGGAGGAGCAGCAGCAGCAAGCAGAGCTAGGTCGGTCAGCTGTTGCTGCGGGAGAGGGCCACCCACGGCGAGCAGACAAGTCATGGCTTCCCAAACCCAAAAAGGCAAGTGAGGATTTCAGCTGGAAAGGCATTCTCAAAGGCTCTGAGAACGTGCTAATGGCTTTGGCTGAAATAACCATTTGGATGCCCAAAGGGGTGGAGATGACTTTCACTCTGCATCGCGGTGACAGAGATGGTGGGGGCTGGGCCAGGCTGCATTCAAGCAGCGGCAGCAGTGGCACTGCCCATGCTGGTGCTGTTTTCAGGTGGCAGCGGCAGATGTAAATCTTTCCCTGGTGTTTTCGGACATGTTCCGAAAATGGCACCTAGCACCTGGCTCCGCCTCCTCTCTTCTCAGTGAGTTGTGCTGCAGCTGCTCCCTCTACCGGGGAGGGCTGTGAACCGGATGCGGTGATGCCTCAGTACACGAACACCCAGTGTGGGGGCGATGTGCCTGCAATGTGCATTTGTGTAGCTTCGGACCGCAGCTGGAAGCGGTCAGCTGCAGCTCCCTGGAGGAATGGAAAAAAGTGGTCGTGGAGTTTGCTCCGACTGGCATGGCAAATTTCTTATATTCATATTGTCCAGCTTTGCAAGAAGAGTTTAGTGGATTATCTATTTTCACAGAATGTGTCCCATTTAATTTCATTACAAATAATTGAAGAGCAGGTACCTGAAGTCCTGGGGCCAAAGAATGGGAGTTTAAATTTGTTCATCTGGCTATGATGAACACTGAGCAGTTCTATTTTCACATTGCAGTAGCAACACTTCAGTCAGCACTAAAACCAGGAGAGCTGAGTGGCAGGCATTTAAAATTAAGGATTATCTTGTGGTTGAGACAGAGGAGTAGGACTCTGGAGACCTGATTTCTGTTCTTTGATCAGTCATACAAACCCTGCATGACACTCGGCAAGCCAAATAATAGCTGTCTCTGTTCTTCAGCAAAAAATGAGGGGGGTGTTGTTTCACTTTTTCCATGTCCAACTCTGCTAATTGTTTCATATTGATTGGTACAGTGCTCCTCAGTGTTTCCAAAGTACAAAAGAAAAAAATGCTTTTACACTTTCAGGATCTGTTTTTACAGGAATACTGGCCAAGTTATCTTCTATTTAAATTTGACATAGGGATTTCATCACTGGTTTTCATTATTAGAATTTGCTGATACTTACCTGGTAGTGGTTGTAAGCCTCAGAAAACAGCTGAGAAACCAGCAGTGCTCAGTCTGTGAGTTCTGAAACACCTACCCTGTCCTACCCTTTTCTTGCTCTGCAAAAGTGTTAGCATCTGTGCTGAAATACCAGTGAGTGGGCAGAAACCAGCCTCTTTCAAACACTGCATCTGTGCGCATAACATTAATATATGAATGGCTATTATAGTGGTCAGAAGAAGAGTTTGTTCTCATCTCCCATGCCAACACCACAGCTGACAGCTCAGTACTTGAGTTAGAGTGATGGACTGTGACTGCACCACGGTTTCCTTTCAACCTTGCTTGCAGCAGCTGTGGATTATTTGGGCAGCTCGGAATCAGAGAGGAATAATCAGGGAGGTAAGGAGTTTTCTTTAAACAATATATATATAACAATAACAGGAAAGGTTCACAAGGGCAAGGAACAAGGATGGATGGGAGTAGGACCAAAAAAAGAGAATAATACAAAACCAGTCTTTGAGGAGGCGCGGAGGCAGCAGGGAGAAGGATCAGGTCCAACCATGTGGCAGAGGAGCAGGAGGGCAGCTGCAGTAGCTCTCATCCAGCAGAGGCAGGAGCCAAAAGGGGCTAACAGCTACAACGTCCTGCTTTTATACCCTAGCTGGGCAGGGAGGGGGAGTGTAACAGACTCAGCTTCCCAGGGGAGAAACGCCCTGCGGGGCGCGCAAAGTACCTGCAAGCCCTTCCCCCTGCTTTTTTTTTTTTTTTTTTTTTTTTTTTTTTCAGAATGGGCATTAACCCACCACATTCAGAATTCTGGTTCCCTATTGAACAAGTGCCTCAAATACTATGACTGAAGGGGGCTAACTTGAGCACACTGCAAGAAATAAAATAATAAAGCTTGAACAGTAACCTGTACTCCTCCAATCTGCTCGAGTTCTCATTCCAAATGCATTTGCAAACATCTCATATCTATAAGGCAATTTTATTGAACATTTTCAATAATGAAATTCTTAAATATTTTTAGGAAAGCAGCAGATCTAGAGAATATTGAAATCTTCCAGTTTTCCAGTAACCTGGATATTGTCTTGAAATTTAGAAAATTACATTAGATTAAAGGTGGCTAAAGATCTGCAAAGTGGGCATGAAGATAGAGCTTTGTCCTTCAAGAACTGTGTTACATGACAAAGGTAAGTTAGTATCGAAACGTGCACCATAAAAACATTCAGGTGTGAATTGTGGAAGCATTTTGAGTGTCTTAACTATGCTTATTGCAGCAAGTAATAATGCTGCCAAGCTTGGGGCAAAATTTCAGCAATTGTTGCTGGCACCTGTGGTTCTGGGCCTTGCCTACACTACTGCTATGGCCTATTATTGATTTTGTGGGTTTTGGGTTCTCTATGGAAGGTCTTAAGTTTATTGTACAGTACTGGAGGGTGTTTTGTGGCACTATAGGGTATGTGTTTATTACATGGTCATTAGTGAAGGAAGAAACCGGAGCTGCTGACACAGCATATATTGCCAGCCCTGTTTCTAGATACCCTAGGCAATGACAATATTTGTAAACCCTTCCCACGGACATTATGAACAGAAGAAAACTCACTTAAATCCCTTTTACTGACCATCAGGTACTTTCAGAGTTAGTGTTGCCAGTACAACAAACATTTGTTATGTATAATAGAGTTCGGACATACAAATGCTCTCGTACAAGAAAAGAAATATCAAGAAAAATTCATGAACATAGACTGTTACATGTGGTAATCTCAACCTCTCAGGTTAGCTGCATCTTAAATGGCTTAACATTTTTTTTGTGTGTGTGTACATGGGGTTTCTAGTTAAATAGCACAACACCATTATGTGTTTGTCAGCTATGATTTCTTAATTTCTATTTGATTTCAAGTATTACAGCAGTCACAAGACAGACAAAATAAGAAGGTATTTCTGTAACTGATCAATGCCCTATACTGCATCTACTCCATTACCTTATGTGATAAGGAAAGGCACAAGAAATCCTGATTACTGAACAACTAAAGTTCTCTCAGTTTCAAGACAAGACAATAAAAGCATTTCTAGGCTGAACTGACTATCAGGTGCAAGCAAGTGACAAACGCAGAAATCAAAACAGGTCAAGATGAAGAGCTAAAAAAAGGCAAAAAAGACATGAGTTCAAAGGGGGAAATGGGTGAAAGTAACATCGAGAGTCATCAAAACAGGAATCAGAACAACAGGGTAGGAAATGAGTGGATAGAGCAAAAGCATAATACTGGGAGTAAAGACTCTGGAAGCACTGCCACTTAATTGGTGACTAACAGTGAGATCCACACCAGCACAGGGTGTGTCTTCCCAGGGAAGATTTTTTTGGGGTACAGTGCTTTATGGTGCGACCTCCCAGAGAAGCCCAGTGACCTATTGAAAGAGAAAAAGAAGCTTTTGTAAGGTGCATCCTCCTGGGGAAGACTTTTGGGGTACAAGCAGTGATTTTTATAGTGTGACCTCCCCATGATGCCCTGTACCATACTGAAAAAGGAACAAAGGTTGGTAACTAAGATGCTTTTGGAAACAAAGAAAATTCTCTGAGCAGCAACTTTGCAAAACTCTGGTCTCTCTCTGTACCATCTGCTTGCCAGTACTGTGCATTTCTGGGGTTGTGATTCTTGCTTAAACTCTACTGCTGAAGATTCTGGTCACCAAGGCCAAGGTTCCTTGATGAGTTGTCAGAAGGCGATTTATCTTATAACAATATAAAAGACCCCCAAGTTTCAAAGGCTGACATTCCTTGGAAGAAATTTCCTTACAGCATTATCAGATCCATGAAATCACAAGATACATTTCAAGGACTGCCCTCCCTTTGTATCATTGAGCTCAGTAGAAATCAGATCCATCAGATCCACAAGGAAGCTTTTCCTAAGTTTCAATGAACTCACTTCAGTTCTAACTGAAGGATTTGGTGGACAGACCTAGGAGGGTTGGGACATGGACTTGGTCTGCTGGCTTCCAGGAATACCATGGGTGAAATGAATTTTGTTCTATTTGTTATGTGGTTTGGCATTGGTACTCTTTTTGCCTTGTATAATTCCCTGTTTTCTAGAGTTGATTCAACATGCAGCGTCTAATATGCACTTTGTATCCACTGCTTTACCTGATGGTGTAAAGCAGATTCATGCCATTACATGACTATTGTAAAAATTGCATAAAACTTCTTTATCTTTCTGGAAATCTTTTTCCTTTTTACCTCTCTTTCTCGCTCTCTTTTGCTTGTTAAAACCATGGTGTGAGAATAGTCTCCTGAACATGAAAATCACCTTGTGAATGTAATGATTGTTTAGCCTGGAGAAGAGGAGGCTCAGGGGCGACCTCATTGCTCTCTACAACTACCTGAAGGGTGGTTGTAGCCAGGGAGGGGTTGGACTCTTCTCTCTAGCAACCAGTACCAGAACAAGGGGACACAGTCTGAAGCTGCGCCAGGGGAAGTTTAGGCTGGAGGTGAGGAGAAAGTTCTTCACCAAGAGAGTCGTTTGCCATTGGAATGTGCTGCCCAGGGAGGTGGTGGAGTCACTGTCCCTGAAGGTGTTCAAGAGGGATTGGATGTGGCACTTGGTGCCATGGTCTAGCCATGGGGTCTGTGGTGACAGGTTGGACTCGATGATCAAATGTGATCAAATGTGATCAAATGTGAGGCTCAGAGACGGCCTTGGCTGCAGTGACCATGAAGCAGTTGAATTTAATATCCTCAGGGCAATCAGGAGGACATATTCTAAGCTTAGGACCCTAGACTTTAGGCGTGCAGACTTCGATCGCTGCAGGGATCTGCTAGCCAAAGTGTCGTGGGATGAAGCCCTGGAGGGAAGAGGGACCCAGGACAGCTGGTCAGTATTCAAGGACCACCTCCTCTGTGTCCAGGAGCTATGTATACCTATAAGAAGAAAAGCAGGAAGGAATGCTAGGAGGCCTGCCTGGATGAACAAGGAGCTGCTGGGCACACTATCACTTAAAAAGAAACTCTACAGGAAGTGGAAGGAAGGACAGATAGAACAAGGGGTATATAAGGAAGCTGCCCGAGCAGCAAGAGGCCTGGTTAGGAAAGCCAAAGCAGAGTTTGAACTGAATCTAGCCAGGGGGGGTTAAAGGGAACACTAAGAATTTCTACAGGTATATTAATGGCAAGAAGAAGACTAGGGAAGGTGTGGGCCCCCTCAGAAAGGAAAGTGGTGAATTAGTCACTAGTGATGTGGAAAAGGCTGAGGTACTCAATCACTTCTTTACCTCAGTCTTCACTGCAAGGGCCTCCAGCCACACTCCTGGTGTCATGGCAGACGATACCAGGGACGGGGAGGAAGAACTGCCCATCATAAGTGAAGCTCAGGTTCGTGATCACCTGAAGAACCTGAAAGTGTTCAAGTCCATGGGACCCGACGGGATACACCCACGGGTGCTGAGAGAACTGGCAGATGAGGTTGCCAAACCCCTCTCTATTATATTCCAGAAGTCATGGCAGAGTGGGGAAGTCCCCACAGGCTGGAAAAGGGGAAACATTACTCCCATTTTCAAAAAGGGCAAGAAGGAGGAACCGGGGAACTACAGGCCAGTCAGTCTTACCTCTGTGCCCGGAAAGATCATGGAGCAGATCCTCCTGGAGGCACTAATGACTCAGAAGAATAGTGAAGAGGTGATTGGGAATAGTCAGCATGGCTTTGCCAAGGGCAAATCCTGCCTGACAAACCTGGTGGCCTTCTATGAGCAGGTGACAGCATTAATAGATGAGGGGCGAGCAACTGATGTCATTTACCTGGACTTGAGCAAAGCCTTTGACACTGTCCCGCACCACCTCCTGGTCTCCAAGCTGGTGACACATGGGTTTGATGGATGGACCACTAGATGGATAAAGAATTGGCTTGATGGCCGCACCCAAAGAGTGGCTGTCAACGGGTCCATGTCCCAGTGGAGGCCAGTGACAAGCGGAGTCCCTCAGGGATCAGTCCTGGGACCTGTCTTGTTCAACATCTTTGTGGGTGACATGGACAGTGGCATCGAGTGCACCCTCAGCAAGTTTGCTGATGACACCAAGCTGTGTGGTGCAGTGGACACGCTGGAGGGAAGGGATGCCATCCAGAGGGACCTTGACAGGTTGGAGAGGTGGGCACAAGCCAAGCTCATGAGCTTCAACAAGACCAAGTGCAGGGTCCTGCATCTGGGTTGAGGCAATCCCAGGCACAAATCCAGGCTGGGCAGTGACTGGCTGGAGAGCAGCCCTGAGGAGAGAGACTTGGGGGTGCTGGTGGACGAGAAGCTCAACATGAGCTCTCAATGTGCACTTGCAGCCCGGAAAGCCAATCAGATCCTGGGCTGCATCAGGAGAAGTGTGACCAGCAGGTCAAGGGAGGTGCTTCTCCCCCTCTACTCAGCTCTGGTGAGACCCCACCTGGAGTACTGTGTCCAGTTCTGGAGCCCCTATTACAGGAGGGATGTGGACGTGCTGGAGCGTGTCCAGAGAAGGGCCACGAGGATGATCAGAGGGCTGGAGCACCTCTCCTATGAGGACAGACTGAAGGAGTTGGGGCTGTTCAGTCTGGAGAAGAGAAGGCTCCGAGGTGACCTCATTGTGGCCTTCCAGTATCTGAAGGGGGCCTACAGGAAGGCTGGGGAGGGACTTCTCAGGATCTCAGGTAGTGATAGGACTAGGGGGAATGGAATGAAGCTGGAAATGGGGAGATTCAGGCTAGATGTGAGGAAGAAGTTCTTCACCATGAGAGTGGTGAAGGCCTGGAATGGGTTATCCAGGGAGGTGGTTGAGGCCCCATCCCTGGAGGTGTTTAAGACCAGGCTGGACGAGGCTCTGGCCAGCCTGATGTAGTGTAGGGTGTCCCTGCCCATGACAGGGGGGTTGGAACTAGATGATCCTTGTGGTCCCTTCCAACCCTGACTGATTCTATGATTCTATGAATCTTTGAGGTCTCTTCCAACCTTAGTGATACTGTGATACTGTGATACTGTAATTATATTAAGAACATGATAAATGTCTAATGTGATAAGTGTCTCCACAAAGATAAGATTGTGGTGAACAACCTGCCTGATGTGCCAGCTCTGCCCACAGAGATACCAGTTGTCCATGGGGTGTGATGGATGGCTGAGAGGTAGAGGTCACTCAGCACTGACCACTGTAAGCCCAGTGGGAGGCTCCTGGAAATCACATTTGCATTGTAATGTGACAACGGCATGGGCCAGGTGGAGCTATGAGGAATGAACCAGGAACAGTATAAAAACTCTTTGTTATGCCAGCTTAGGGGAAGAATATTTTAGTCTGCAGGCAATAGCCCAGGAACATCTTCCCCTTTGCCACTGAAGGACCTTGAGGTAGGAACTATCTCTTCTGCTCTCCCTCCCTCTCTCCCTCCCTCTTCCTCCCCCTCTTCCCCCCTTCTCCCTCTCCTTTTCCTTCTTTTGCTGTAAATAATAAATAGTCTAATTTTGATATATGACCTCGTTTGTGTCTTCATTTAACTCATGAGAATGTTCCAAAGAACTGCATCTCCTTCCTGACTTCTGAAATGAGACACTGAGACATCCTCATCAGGCAACATTTTGCTTTACAGTATCCCTGGAGAAATTTCACTGAGTCTAGTGGCATTATTAATTTTCTTCAGAAGACTTCTCCATTCTTTATACACAAGAGTCCTGTCAGAGCCGTATTTGGCAGTGACATAGATGCTACAGGAGGGTCACATGCTGTACCATCCTGTTTCCATCACAGGACATAGATCATAAAGTGATTATGTTAACTGTAGCACTCTTCCCCCATTTTCCTTGCCTTTTTGCCATCTTTCTGCACCTTCTTCCTGGTTTTATACACCCTGATCTTCATTATGATTTTTTTTTTCTACAGTAAATCTTGTTCCAGATGATGCCTGTCAAGGAAAATAGACTGAATACTGAGAAGCTGCAAACATTTCTGGGTAAGCTCACAGACTTGTCTCCCCTTCCTCCCACTTGTTCAGTGGGATGTTTAGATTACTGTTATTTATTTCAATTAAGGTTATCTTACTAAAGACTAGAATATTTGAGTCTGCTGAAAAGGTGTCATAGGTAAGCACAGGTAGAGCTCTACAGAAAATATCCAGAAGCTTTTCTTAAACATCCCACAGCTTTGTCCTTCCCTGTCATGGCCCACTGTGGAAAACAGCTGTGTTTATGAGCCATTCACCCAAATATTTTTCCTTTCTGCATTCATGGCAGAGAGGATTGTGGGGACAGTGAATGTTCCCGCAGCTACTGTGCAAATAGCAGCTGTAATAAATAAAGGGATGAATTATTTGTTAACCATATAAATTATCAATGATGGAGTTGTAATCAAGTCAGACAATGCCACTCAATGATAAGAACATGTAACATCCTGTTTTGAACAGTATGTACTTAGTTTTAAGCTTGCTAGGCAGAAATCTACAGAAGTTGGGCAGCTGGGTCGACACCCACTGAGCCTGCCAGAAGCGAGGTCAAGATAAGGAAGGCTATCAACATCCTCACAAGAAACTCCAGACCAGGATGCCGATCCTTATCAGGAACCCACACTTGCGCAGCCAGAAGGGTGCATCCTATGCATGAGGAATTGGCTGTTGCGGTTGCGACATACCTCCACCTTAAAAGAAGAGAGTGGATTCTTACTCGGTGCGTGCTGTTGTGGACCAGGAGACTCCCAGCCGCCCAGTGCGCTGCTTTGGCTTATTTTACCCGCAATAAAATGTCTTATACTTAAAACTTTCGATTGGCGTGGAGAGTGTTTTTAACACAGCTAATATACAAGTCTTCCAGGATTGGGGTATATTGAAGCTTTGAAGTTTCTTGATGGGTTAGTTTGTATATTTACATTTTTAGATGCACATTTATTGCCTAGAAGCCTGCATAGACACTTTACTGGAAAATAAATAATCTCAGCATGTCCTTGTGGCAACTCTTATATGAGATGAGTTCAGAGTTTGTAGATTAATTGTTTCTCTGATGAAACACCAGATGTGGCAGGCAGGACTTTGACCCAGGTAAGAGGCTCTCCTCTTTATGGATGTCATAGTCATGACCTAGGTAACGCTAAGAAGGTAGCAGCTGTTCAAGGATGGTTTGATTTCCAGCCTGAAGCTGTTCTGATTTTCACTCTGATCCAGCAACTCCTCTGAACTTACAGCAGCAGAGGGCTGACAAGACTCCTGGCCTGGTTTATCTCCTATGGAGAGTCTGTGGCCATAAGCACTATGTATGACTCCTTAAGACCCTGCTTTCACTAGTATTTCTGGAGATTATTTTGAACTAACACCTGCAATGAAGTAGAATGGCTGGAGAGTGGAGGGATGTGCTGCTTCCTATTACTGGTGATGACTGTACTTTCAGGAGTTGAATTAATGAAATTACTAAAATCCCTTATTAATGAAGGAACATTCCTTTTTTGTGACCAAAATCTTCTGCCAATGGATCAGAACTGATGACCCATAATGACTGTTGAATACAGAGATTTCTTGCCAGCATTGTACAAGTGGATGTCTTGTGTTACATGACCTAGCTTTAAAAAGGATAGCAAGAAAGCACAGGGTGCCAAAGGAAATTATTCATTACAACTGTATCCTCTGTAGTCTCCTGTTCTCCTTGCCGTTGACTCAGCTGCAGCCAGCAGCAGTACCTGTGGTGAAGCATTTTGAAACACAAAAGTGTGGACATCTCATGCTGTGTTTCTGCAAGTCTTAAAGAAATTGTCTTTATTCTCAGGAGATGAACACAGGATACCAGTACTGAATAGTTGAAATGGGGAACACATGCAAGATGGATTTCATTGTTAGGGTTGTTTGATCTGATTTGAACTGGCATTTCTGTCGAAGAAGTTTCTTAAAGCACTCTTTACACTGTTGGAGTCTTCTTGTCAGATACTTAAAAAAAAACAGGTTAGAAATACATAAATAACAGGAAGACCAAGGAATACTTTAACACACATAAGAAACCTGGTCCAGTGAAATGGAATTCACATGAAAACATCACAATAGCCTACAAGAATCAAAGGACAACTGCAACACCTGAGAGATAAGATGACATTCTCAGAGCACAACAGATGCCGTCTGACTCTTGTTCTAGCTGCAGACTTGGCACTTTGAAACTCATAACCTTTTTCTTCTTTCCTGGAGCTGTCCTTTTATGCTGAAAGCTTATTACAGTTGCTGTGAATGAGGTCTTTCATTACACTTACATACCTGCTTATAGGGAACAGCTGTACCATATCCTGGGGTTTTGAGCTAATCAGAGCAGTTAAGTAGACCTTTACATCAAGATAAGATGTCTTGGGGAAATCACTGCTACCTATGTATCTTGGCAGCAATGAAGCTGTGGGTCTGAGGAGCATGGCAAAGTCAATGTTCTGGGAATTGCTATCCAGCATGGTTGTGTGCAGAGAAAACCAGAACAGATAAGGAAAACAAAACAGTGGGAATCCCTGTCAGAGAAAATGAAAGCAGTGGCAGTGATATTTAGCATAAACCCCTTTGGGAAGGCAGACTTGGGGATCTCTGAACACAGTGATTGATTCTCTTTTGCTTCTGCTGCTTTCATGGAAGTAGCACTCCCCATGCAGTCTTTTAATTTAAGAAGACAGCACCAAAGAAATCATCGGGTCTAACTCCCCTGCCAAAGCAGGATCACCCAGAATAGTCTGCACAGGAATGCATCCAGGTGGGTTTTGAAAATCTCCAGAGGAGACTCCACAACCTCAGACTGTTCTAGTGCTCTGACACAGCAAAGAAGTTTCTCCTTATGTTGAGGTGAAACATCTTCTATGTTCAAGTTTGAACCTCTTGTTCCTTGTCTTATTACTGTGCACCACCAAAAAGAGCTTGGCACCTGTCTTTCTTTTAGATGATGTAACTAGAACAGGCACCTCCATAGAATGCATTCAATGCTCCCACGAAGTGAAGAAGGAAATGTATGGTCAGCCAAAGAGAAACAGCAAGACTGGTGTATATGTTAATGGGCTTCAGATTATATACATCCATGCTATATACATCCACACTATTACTTAAAAAGAAACTCTACAGGAAGTGGAGGGAAGGACAGAGAGAACAAGGGGTATATAAGGAAGCTGCCCGAGCAGCAAGAGGCCTGGTTAGGAAAGCCAAAGCAGAGTTTGAATTGAATCTAGCCAGGGAGGTTAAAGGGAGCACTAAGAATTTCTATAGGCATGTAAATGGCAAGAAGAAGACTAGGGAAGGTGTGGGCCCCCTCAGAAAGGAAAGTGGTGAATTAGTCACTAGTGATGTGGAAAAGGCTGAGGTACTCAATCACTTCTTTACCTCAGTCTTCACTGCAAGGGCCTCCAGCCACATTCCTGGTGTCATGGCAGACGATGCCAGGGACGGGGAGGAAGAACTGCCCATCATAAGTGAAGCTCAGGTTCGTGATCACCTGAAGAACCTGAAAGTGTTCAAGTCCATGGGACCCGACGGGATACACCCACGGGTGCTGAGAGAACTGGCAGATGAGGTTGCCAAACCCCTCTCTATTATATTCCAAAAGTCATGGCAGAGTGGGGCAGTCCCCACAGACTGGAAAAGGGGAAACATTACTCCCATTTTCAAAAAGGGCAAGAAGGAGGAACCGGGGAACTACAGGCCAGTCAGTCTTACCTCTGTGCCCGGAAAGATCATGGAACAGATCCTCCTGGAGGCACTAATGACTCAGAAGAATAGTGAAGAGGTGATTGGGAATAGTCAGCATGGCTTTGCCAAGGGCAAATCCTGCCTGACAAACCTGGTGGCCTTCTATGAGCAGGTGACAACATTAATAGATGAGGGGTGAGCAACTGATGTCGTTTACCTGGACTTGAGCAAAGCCTTTGACACTGTCCCGCACCACCTCCTGGTCTCCAAGCTGGTGACACATGGGTTTGATGGATGGACCACTAGATGGATAAAGAACTGGCTTGATGGCCGCACCCAAAGAGTGGCTGTCAACGGGTCCATGTCCCAGTGGAGGCCAGTGACAAGCGGAGTCCCTCAGGGATCAGTCCTGGGACCTGTCTTGTTCAACATCTTTGTGGGTGACATGGACAGTGGCATCGAGTGCACCCTCAGCAAGTTTGCTGATGACACCAAGCTGTGTGGTGCAGTGGACACGCTGGAGGGAAGGGATGCCATCCAGAGGGACCTTGACAGGTTGGAGAGGTGGGCACAAGCCAAGCTCATGAGCTTCAACAAGACCAAGTGCAGGGTCCTGCATCTGGGTTGAGGCAATCCCAGGCACAAATCCAGGCTGGGCAGTGACTGGCTGGAGAGCAGCCCTGAGGAGAGAGACTTGGGGATGCTGGTGGACGAGAAGCTCAACATGAGCTCTCAATGTGCACTTGCAGCCCGGAAAGCCAATCAGAACCTGGGCTGCATCAGGAGAAGTGTGACCAGCAGGTCAAGGGAGGTGCTTCTTCCCCTCTACTCAGCTCTGGTGAGACCCCACCTGGAGTACTGCGTCCAGTTCTGGAGCCCCTATTACAGGAGGGATGTGGACGTGCTGGAGCGTGTCCAGAGAAGGGCCACGAGGATGATCAGAGGGCTGGAGCACCTCTCCTATGAGGACAGACTGAAGGAGTTGGGGCTGTTCAGTCTGGAGAAGAGAAGGCTCCGAGGTGACCTCATTGTGGCCTTCCAGTATCTGAAGGGGGCCTACAAGAAGGCTGGGGAAGGACTTCTCAAGATATCAGGTAGTGATAGGACTAGGGGGAATGGAATGAAGCTGGAGGTGGGGAGATTCAGGCTAGATGTGAGGAAGAAGTTCTTCACCATGAGAGTGGTGAAGCCCTGGAATGGGTTATCCAGGGAGGCGGTTGAGGCCCAGTCCCTGGAGGTGTTTAAGACCAGGCTGGACGAGGCTCTGGCCAGCGTGATCTAGTGTAGGGTGTCCCTGCCCATGGCAGGGGGTTGGAACTAGATGATCCTTGTGGTCCCTTCCAACCCTGACTGATTCTATGATTCTATGATTCTATGCTTTCAGTACTGGATCTGTACCAGAGAACCATCTAATGGAAGGGGAAGAGACAGCCTGCAGGGTGCCCCTGGGAAGTGTGTTTCCACCATTTTTTCCAGCTGTATTTCCCACCAGGTTGCATCTTAAGCTGAAATGGAGGCCACCATGAAGGAAGGCAAGATCAAGCAATGTGATAGGTCCTGCAGCAGTGCACTTCGCAAACAGCACTGCAGTCCCGAGGCATCACAATGGAGACTTGGTACTTGGTTGTTTTCAGCTGTTCCTCATCCTGAGCAATGCAATTTTTCAGCAGTTTAATAAGGACATTGCCAGAGCCTGTCTCTCATCCATGCTCTCTTGCTCATTCACAAATTCTGTGCAGAAATGTGGAGGAGAGCAATTGGATTACTTTATAGCATTACAGTAACCATGGTTGGGATGAAAAATCAAGCAAAACTGCTGCATAACAAAGTTATTGAAGCTAAGAAAGCTGTAGGCTACTTGTGTTGATGTGAAAATCACTCTGGTCCTGACCTCATGATCCTGCAATTAGGTATGGATAATGAGTCAGAGTTGAATGCTTCCCATAGACTTACATTTTCCATAGGTCAGCTGGGATCGTTTAACTAGGTGAGCACGCAGAGGCACACACCAGTGAACCCGCACTCTTGGAGGAATAGGGAGGGCATTTCATGTATTTGAGAGTCTGTTTCATTAATATTTGCTTAGCAAAATACATTCATAAATAACACTTGGATTTTTTTCATTCAGATATTGCTTCCTATTTTTACCTTTAGGATCCTGCTGGTCCTCGTACTACTCATGCAATCAGATGTGGTGTTCACACTACGCTGATCATACAAAATGAGTTACTACCCTCAGTCCATCCTGTAATAGACTGGAATAATGTTGAATTAGGGAACAGGCAACCCTACTACCACCAGTGTTTGATGATACCTCAAAACCCTGGCAGTTCAGCTGCAGAAAAAAACCTGTCAATGTGACCTGCTCTCCCCCACTCTTCCATGGCCTTTCATTCCTCCTGTAGCAAGAGACTCAGAGAAGGGTTTGTACTTCTCATCCATGCTGCAGTCCCTAATGGGTCCACGCCAGCAACAAGAGAAGTATCTCAGGCCCTTAGGGTTGTTAACTATTTATAGAGAACTGGTCCTAGATCTTCTCTCTTTTAATAACCCAAACAATGACCGTTAATATCTTGTTTTCCTTTTTACACCCAACTGTGGATTTTGTTTGTACTTCCCTCACTCTCCTGCTTGAAAATTTGCAGCTCGCTTTAAAGGCACAGACTAAAACTGTCACAGCAGTAAAGATGACTTCCTTGTACAAGAGTTACGAAGTTCTCCAGATGATATAAATGAGCTTTACTGGAAAAGACATGTTATTACTGTAGGATTTCTATGTTTAGTTGGATGTGTTAAAAAAAACCAAAACCACACATTGTCTGAGCTGCTTGGAAAACTGTAGCTGGGATTTCCAGCAGACAGAAGGGGGAAATAGCTGAATTGATGGCATGAAGGAAATTGGAGAATGAAAGATGCTGTGCCACGTCAACAGTAGCAAAAATATCTTAAGAGGATGATTGCTGTTAATTTCCTTGAGCCCCTTGTGTGTACCTGGTGTCCCTTCCCACCGTTCCAACAAAATCTTCCTATTTTGGATTGTGTTCTGTGGGGAGAAATTAGTGTCTTTATGTTATTTGGAAAGCATCATACCTAGGACTGGGCAACCAATAACAAGCAAATAGCTCATATGTTTTGAGAGCCTGTAACAGTAGTTGCATTGAAAACGGAAGAGTGTTTGGCTTGCACTGCTGTGCATGTGCACTGACAGAGCTTCTGTACACAGCACATGGCTCCTGGTTAATGTGAGCATTGGTAACTGTGCAGATAGTGCTGAGTGAACTGCACAAAATCAGAAGTGAACTGCTGAGAAACAAGAGATTCACACAAAGCAGATCTGAGAGAACTTTATCCCCCTTGTAGCCACCAAAGACTCTACTCCCATCTCCTAAATCTTGTCTGCTGTGCTTCTCTGTCCCCATTTTCAGTACTTGCTACAACAGTACATCCTCCTGATACCAGGCCTTCAGGTATCACTGCTCCTTTCTGAGTCAGCATCAGCTGCTTTCCTCCATAGCAAGAGTTATAAACATGCGTTTTCTTCATCCTTTCACCACATCTGGACAGTGGTGTCTCAGTCTTCTGCTAGGGTCACCCTTTGTGCCCCTCTTCTTCCTCCCATTCAGGAAACTACCTTGACTCAGAGGTCCCAGAAGACTGGAAGCTGGCCAATGTGGTGCCCATCCACAAGAAGGGCCAGTTGGACAAGCCAGGGAATTATAGGCCTGTCAGACTGACCTCAGTGCCAGGCAAGATTATGGAACAGGTCATCTTGAGGGCAATCACACAGCACTTACAGGATGGCCAAGGGATCAGGCCCAGCCAGCATGGATTTAGGAAGGGCAGGTCCTGCCTCACCAACATGATCTCCTTCTATGATCAGGGGACCTGCCTGGTGGATGTGGGGAGGCCTGTGGATGTGGTCTACCTGGACCTCAGCAAGGCCTTTGACACTGTCCCCCACAGCAAACTCCTGGCGAAGCTATCAGCCCATGGCTTGGACAGGAGCACACTGCATTGGGTTAGGAACTGGCTGGAGGGCCGAGCCCAGAGAGTGGTTGTGAATGGTGCCACATCCAGCTGGCGGCCTGTCACTAGTGGTGTGCCCCAGGGATCAGTGCTGGGCCCCATGCTCTTCAACATCTTTATTGACAATCTGGATGAGGGATTAGTCCATCATCAGTAAATTTGTATATGACACCAAGCTGGGGGCAGCTGTTGATCTGCTGGAGGGCAGAGAGGCTTTGAAGAGGGACCTCGACAGGCTGGACAGATGGGCAGAATCCAACGGCATGAGACTGAACACATCCAAGTGCCGGGTTCTGCACATTGGCAACAACAACCCCATGCAGTGCTACAGGCTGGGGTCAGAGTGGCTGGAGAGTGGCCAGGCAGAGAGGGACCTGGGGGTACTGGTTGATGGTAGGCTGAACATGAGCCTGCAGTGTGCCCAGGCAGCCAAGAGGGCCAATGGCATCCTGGCCTGCATCAGGAACAGTGTGGCCAGCAGGAGCAGGGAGGTCATTCTGCCCCTGTACACTGCACTGGTTAGGCCGCACCTTGAGTACCGTGTCCAGTTCTGGGCCCCTCAGTTCAGGAAGGATGTTGACTTGCTGGAACGTGTCCAGAGAAGGGCAACGAAGTTGGTGAGGGGTTTGGAACACAAGTCCTATGAGGAAAGGCTGAGGGAGCTGGGGTTGCTTAGCCTGGAGAAGAGGAGGAGACTGAGGGGTGACAACTACCTGAAGGGAGGTTGCTCTCTACAACTACCTGAAGGGAGGTTGTAGGCAGACCATACAGCAGCACCCCATCAAGGAACACCTCCAGTGGTTTTCTTCTCCCATTCAGCCAGTACCAGAACAAGAGGACACAGTCTCAGGCTGCACCAGGGCAGGTCTAGGCTGGCTGTTAGGAAGAAGTTCTATACAGAGAGAGTGATATCCCATTGGAATGGGCTGCCCGCGGAGGTGGTGGAGTCACCATCATTGGAGGTGTTCAGGAGGAGACTTGATGGGATGCTTGGTGCCATGGTTTAGTTGTTTAGGTGGGTTGGATTGGTTGATGGGTTGGACGTGATGATCTTGAAGATCTCTTCCAACCTGGTCTATTCTATTCTATTCTATTCTATTCTATTCTATTCTATTCTATTCTATTCTATTCTATTCTATTGACTTACCACCCACACAGCCTGAGGTAGGCCATCCAGATGAATGTAATATCTCATCAGCTGAGCCCAAAGTCTCTTGACATAATTTATTTAACAGAATGGGCTGTCAAAGTAATAATTTCTTTACTTTCAGCAACATGAGGATGTTAAAGCTAAACATAACTGGGGACTAGAGCATCTCTCTTACAAGGAGAGGCTGAGAGAGCGAGGGTTTTTGTCCTGGAGAAGAGAAGGCTGAGAGGGGATCTCATAAATGCATAAAGATATCTAAAGGGTGGAGGTCATGACAACAGGTCTGGGTGTTTTTCAGTGGTGGCCAGTGTCAGGACAAGTGGCAATGGACACAAACTAGAATGGAAAAAGCTCTACCTAAACATGAGGAAAAACATCTTTACCTTGAGTATGATGGAGATCCAGAACCAACTGCTCAGAGAGGTTGTGGAGTCTCTTTTTCTAAAGACCTTCAAAACCCACCAGGATGTGTTTTCTGTGCAACCTGATCTAGGCATACCTGTGTTAGTAGTGGGGGTGGACTAGATGATCTTCAGGTGACCGTTCCAACCCTTACCAGTCTATGATTATTGCAGCTTTTTATGACACAAAGCTATTTGGAAAACACAGCAATAAGCCATTTCACACACTCTGCAGAAACAAAAGTTTGTGGAAACTGTTGTGAGTTGATTCAGAATGAAGGTTGAGTATAAATTTCACATTTTTGCATTAGTTTCCTTTCAAGTACAATCTGAGATAAAATAGCTAAAACCAGTGACTGTTCTTCCTGTCTTCACCATTCAGAGAAATGGCTGCTGCATACAGCTAGTTACCTCCTACTCTGACATGGTTTTAAATGTAAATCACTGTCAACAGCAGCAATGAAACACTGCATGCACAACAGAAAAATACAGGCAGAGTAGGTAACATTTTAGGAAAGGCCAGTGTTTTGCTAAAAGCTTCTTGTGGCTGCCCAGGGAGGTGGTGGAGTTACCATCATTGGAGGTGTTTAGGAGGAGACTTGATAGGGTGCTTGGTTGCATGGTTTAGTTGATTAGGTGGTGTTGGATGATGGGTTGGACGCAATGATCTTGAAGGTCTCTTCCAACCTGGTCTGGTCTGGTCTGGTCTATTCTATTCTATTCTATTCTATTCTATTCTATTCTATTCTATTCTATTCTATTCTATTCTATTCTATTCTATTCTATTCTATTCTAAGCTACATGTGATGACTTACAGGTTGGCAAATTTACCACCCCTGGAATCCCAAGGTGGTCCAGAGCAGCTGTTGGTAATATTCGACTATTTTTGTAATTGATTATTATTTTTTTTGGCTAAAGTTTACTTAGCACTGGTCTTTTGTACAAAAGTAGTTGAGCTTCTTTTGTAACTGTACTGACTTTTCTTTAAAAAGTAGTGCTGTTTTATGGTAATGCTATGCATTTGGATCCATTGCAAAAAGGCATGCATAAGATTAATCTGCAATTGGACTGAAAGGAACATTTGCAAATAAATTCAGTAGTTCAAAATGCAAATTATTGCATTACTTTTCCTTCTTTTTTCCCTCCCTATATTAGATATGTTAATACATATTTTTTCCTACTTTAGATATGCTAGTACATTGAGTATCGTAGTATCAGTCAGGGTTGGAAGGGACCACAAGGATCATCTAGTTCCAACCCCCTGCCATGGGCAGGGACACCCCACACTAGATCAGGATGGCCAGAGCTTCATCCAGCCTGGTCTTAAACACCTCCAGGGACAGGGCCTCAACCACCTCCCTGGACAACCCATTCCAGGCCTTCACCACTCTCATGGTGAAGAACTTCTTCCTCACATCTAGCCTGAATCTCCCCACCTCCAGCTTCATTCCATTCCCCCTAGTCCTATCACTACCTGATATCTTGAGAAGTCCTTCCCCAGCCTTCTTGTAGGCCCCCTTCAGATACTGGAAGGCCACAATGAGGTCACCTCGGAGCCTTCTCTTCTCCAGACTGAACAGCCCCAACTCCTTCAGTCTGTCCTCACAGGAGAGGTGCTCCAGCCCTCTGATCATCCTCGTGGCCCTTCTCTGGACACGTTCCAGCACGTCCATATCCCTCCTGTAATAGGGGCTCCAGAACTGGATGCAGTACTCCAGGTGGGGTCTCACCAGAGCTGAGTAGAGGGGAAGAAGCACCTCCCTTGACCTGCTGGTCACACTTCTCCTGATGCAGCCCAGGTTCTGATTGGCTTTCCAGGCTGCAAGTGCACACTGAGAGCTCATGTTGAGTTTCTCATCCACCAGCATCCCCAAGTCTCTCTCCTCAGGGCTGCTCTCCAGCCAGTCACTGCCCAGCCTGGATTTGTGCCTGGGATTGCCTCAACCCAGATGCAGGACCCTGCACTTGGTCTTGTTGAAGCTCATGAGCTTGGCTTGTGCCCACCTCTCCAACCTGTCAAGGTCCCTCTGGATGGCATCCCTTCCCTCCAGCGTGTCCACTGCACCACACAGCTTGGTGTCATCAGCAAACTTGCTGAGGGTGCACTCGATGCCACTGTCCATGTCACCCACAAAGATGTTGAACAAGCCTGGTATGACCGGTTTGGGCTGTGCCTTTAAGAAATGGACACTTTCTGAACGCTGGCTGAATGTTTTGGGATAATAACAAAACCAAAGATATGCTAAACCAATTTCATTGGTAGAATGCAACTTTGAGTTTTGGGTTCAGTCTGTTTGGAGTTAGTCTGTTCTTCTCTGTCCTGTTGGCTGGCCTGTTTCTCTCTCTGAAGCAACAGCTTGCTGGGCAGGAACAACCTTGCTAACCAGATAAGAAAACTAACTCTTGCATTCACTTAGAACTAACAGAATTTATTTTCTCCTTAATTACCTTTCTCTCTCTGTCTAACCCTTTTGGGAAAAAAGGGGAGGTAGGGAGGGAGAAGGGGATCACGGCCAGGGAGGGGCACCCCTTCGTCCGGCTGTGGGTCTTCTGTATTACATACATTGCTGTATATTCCTGTATATATTGTAAATATTGTAGATTTTTGTATATATTCATTGCATTCCATTTCTGCTTGTAAATATAGCTTTCATCTGCTTCTCTGGCTGAGTTAGCTGTGGAATTCTTTTGTGTGTGTGTGGGGGAACTTTCTCTCCCTACGACACCTGGTCCCAGGACTGATCCCTGAGGGACTCCGCTTGTCACTTAGATTCCTTCCAGTAATGAATATCCCACTAACTGGTAATTGATTATACATTCTGGAATTGCTCCTGAAGTGCCCATGGGCACTTGATGTTTCCCTACCTTCTTCATTCTCATCTTTGCATATAATGCTTCCAGGTATGGGCTCCCACACATGATTTGCAAAGACTTGTCAGTATTCAGTGAGGGAGGGGAAGCGTGATCAGCACAAAGGTCACGTAACAGAATGGAGTTGCAGCACAAACTATGTCTTTGTGTCTTGATGACATTTAGAAGTAGGAGTTTAGAGGTTGCATACCAAGGCTAAGCAAGTAATGCTTTAGAACAGGCTGTAGCCCAGTCTAGAGATTAGGTGCAGATGAGAGAATATTCTTAGTGCTGGCAAACTTGCCTTATGAGTAAAGAATATTGATGTCATCCTCCGCTACAGAGAATCTGCTCCAATGTGTTAGTCTCAGCCTTAATTAAAATTAAGTATTTTTGTGTTTGAGTTGACCTCTCAATTTGATTTTGAGCCAGAGAGAAACTTTGTATATCCCACCACTTCCTCTACAATACTCCAGTGTCCCAAGAAATGGAGTCCAAGTGGAAAGCTTGATGGAGCTGGCATCTACCCTTATCTTCCTAATGAGGCTAGGGGTGCATTCAGCAGGCCAGCAAGAGAATTTTGCAGGGTTCTCTGACAGGAATAACACAGGTCATAGCAGTCACCAAGCATTTTCAGTACAGAGCCAGAAAGAACCTGTGTTGTGCACTGGAATCCCAACTACACTTCAAGCTGTGGAAATACAAACCAAAAAAGGTTAAGGCTGAATTCAACTGAAAGCAACTGGTTGATTAAAAGCAGGAATGAAAGAGCAATGAGGACATCTGTTACGGCAAGGAATTAATGAAGCTTGACTGCTTTGATTGTGAGCAGCTATTTTATAGTAAAGAAACTTTTAGTATGATCAGAAAAAGCAAGAAGAAGAGGTTCCCATGTACCTGAATTTTATTTAGATTGTTGCAGTTTGGGCTGGGTGCCCCCCTGCTTCCTGTGTACAGAGGTCCAGCCCAGTGGGTGGACACAGGAAATTGGGTATTTCTACCAGAATTCTCTGCAACACTATAAGATCCAGTGTGAGGCCTAAGCACTTTCTCTTTCTTCCTTGCCGTCACCCGGTAATGGGGGAGATGTTGTCTCCCAGCCATGGGCCTGGCTAGGCCCAAGGCCACGGGGGATGGGCAGTCTCAGATCTGGCCATCTGAGACTAGCCTAGCAGTGGGGAGTGGGGAAGAAGGAGCCCTGGGGGTCTTGGATGTACCCCCAGGTGGGGATGGGATCTTCCTGGGACTGTTTTGGGATTTCTTTTGTCACTCTGCTTTTGGCTTTCTCTAAACATTCACTGCTTTTCCTTTAAACTTTCCATCACTTTTGCAATCCGTTTGTCTGAGTTGTTTTATTTTGCCCGTGGTGGGGAGGGGGCTGCCTCAACCCATTACACATGTGATTTTCCTTTGGAGCTGCTCTCATAATCTTGCAAAGTGCTGTTAGTGCTAAGAGGAAGAAGCCCTGGCACATCCAGGGGGAGTTTAGGCTGGAGGTGAGGAGAAAGTTCTTCACTGAGAGAGTTGTTCGCCATTGGAATGGTCTGCCCAGGGAGGTGGTGGAGTCACCGTCCCTGGAGGTGTTCAAGAGGGGACTGGACGTGGCACTTGGTGCCATGGTTTAGTCATGAGGTCTGTGGTGACAGGTTGGACTTGATGATCTTTGAGGTCTCTTCCAACCTTGGTGATTCTGTGATCTGTGATTCTGTTATCATGATTCTATGGCATATAAACTGGGTCACTTTGTTACCATCACCTTCAAAAATTCAAAGATATGGGAAGGCAGGGCTGCTTTGTTGTGCTGTGCTGTAAAATGAGTTTTCCCTCAGGTAGAATCCTGCCTTCACACTGGAAAGGTTTTTCTTTTTTCTGTATTTTAAATTTAAAAGTAATGCATGAGTACAGCATGAGTATTAAAAAGTTTTATAGAGGGCTGGAAGGGAAAGGCTAAGCATGTCATTGGTCAGTGTGCTTAAAATAAGGCTAACTGCCCAGTACCAAACACTGGGAAGGATGGGTGAAGAGTATCATCAGAGGGAATCAGAATGCTGTGACCAGTTTAGGCTGTGCCTTTAAGAAAGGGACACTTTCTGAACACTCTGGCCGAATGTTTTGGTATATGAATGAAAAACAACGATATGCTAATCCAATTTCATTGGTGGAACCCGGCTGTAGGTTCTTGTTTAGTCTTTCAGTCGGGGGGGGGCAGTTAGTCGTCTTCTTCTTCCCCCTGTACTGTGAGCTGGCTCGTTTCTCTCTACGATTCTTGCTAACCAGATAAGAGAAAACTAACTTTTGCATCCGCTTTGAGCTTTAACAAGTTTTCACCCTTTTAATTGCCTTCCTTTCTCTTTCTCTCTAACCCTTTTTGAGAAAAAGGGGAGGTAGGGAGGGAGAAGGGAGGGAAAGGCCGAACCCCCTGGCCGCAGGGGGTTGGGGAAAGGTTTCCTGTATTACATACATTGCTGTATATTTCTGTATATATTGTAAATATTGTATATTTTTGTACATATCCGTTGCATTCCATATCTGCTTGTAAAATACAGCTTTCATCTGCTTCTCCGGCTGAGTTAGCTGTGGAATTCTTTTGTGTGTGTGTGTGAACCTTCCTACTCCACCACAAATGCTTAATCTGTTGGTTCTTTTACATCTCCTTCTTCTTGAAATCTGTAAGGTAAATTAATGTATTATGTGCTTTTCTTGGGATATATTTTGCTTCTAGCACATTGCCCACTATTGCCCTAATCCTGAAGCCCTTAAATCTCAGAGAAGGCTTCTTATTTCAGATGGTGATGAGTCCACTTGCACAAAAAGCACAATACTACTGACAGCTTTGTAGCTGTGTTCTGTCCATACATGAGTTTAGATTTTTTTCCCCCTCCAGTCTCCTACACAAGTACTCTCTGCTGGCCATTTGCTGCTGGCATTTGTATTAACACCACAATTACTGTATACTTTGCCAGAGCTCAGCTTTGCTAGATTCCCAGTCAAAGCAACTCATCTGGTCCTTTTATCCTTGGTTCTCTGCTTTTCTCACATCCTCTGTGAATGTCCTTCCTTCACCGAAGAGATCTGAAAATAAGATCAGTGCTCTTCCAGCCACTGTGGATATCCAATCACATTTTGGCATATTAATATCCGTACTTAGAAGAGTCTTGCTGAAGTTTTAGAAAATCTTCTTGATGCTTCTTGATGCTTTATCTGAACTCACACAGCTAAAGCAGAGTTTGACTATGGCACGATCTTAAAATTGAAACTTGCTGTTATGTATTATTTTGTTTTATTAAATGCAAGAAGGAAAAAACAGAATTCTTGCCGTTCCCATGTAGGTCATCAATGCTAAAGAACAAACTAGGAAGAATTTGCAGGAGACTTCACTTCAACAGAAGGTATTTCTCATGTGGCACAACCATTCACTTTCTGAAAAAATAAATCACAACTAATGAACTGGGAAAGGCAGGGCACTGACACATGTGCAAATACTGAACAACCAAAATAGCTCATGGCATATTATTATTATTATTATTATTATTATTATTATTATTATTATACAAAAGATTTGTTCCTCTCATTGCACAGGGGCATAGCAAGATTCACCTGTCAGGACTTTATGCTCAGGGCTGTTTCCTGTGCATGGTCATGGCATGCTAACAGTTTTTCACTAGCATTGCATGTAGATACTTATTTAGGGACACACTGTTGTCCTCAGGCAAATGACACACAATAAACTCACCAGCCATTGACAGGACAGATTACATACCTTGAGGGGGAGTCTGAAAAAAAAAGTATCTTCCCATTAGTAGCTGACTCAGAGACTTAGAGGTGTATATTGGAGTTTCTGGAGAAGTCTTGCAATGCAAGTTTTAAAGCTTTACTTGATCTGGGTGACAATGGTTAGCAGTTTAAAACATGGCTCAAAGCAGCAATTTTATTTCTCTGGACTTCAAGGGAAAATTTAATAGTTCATGGCTTGCAGTGAAAAAGGAGCTTGTGCGGTAAATATATTTCAAATGCCAAGATAAATCAGATGTGCTCTTATAAACAGTCTTACAAAGGTAGGTAGTTTATTCTCAGTTATATATTACACTTTCTTGGCCCCATAACTCAGGAGATATGGTTAGTAGTTTAAAATGTGAACATCCAGAACTGACATAGCAGATATTTACAGGTTGCACACTGAAGGGTTAAATCTTGGAGAGCCGAGCTCCAAGCACTGCTGGCTTGATAAGAGGAGATAGTGTTGGCCTTGATGGCTTGTGAATTACGGTCCAGCAGTGTGGTTGGAGGAGGGCATACACTTGATGACAAATGGTTGTTATGACTGGAGTGTGCAAGACTTGAGACATACCAGATTGATATAACAGAGTTCCTATGCCAGTACTAGGCTGCTTTCGTATTGTATAAGCTTTTATAAAGAAGGATTTTGTGTAATAAAGTGGACACCTGGCCTGCATCAGGCTGAGTCCCGTCTCTTAATCGCGGCAGCACACCCATTATTTTTTAAATTATTTTGCACTTTCATTTATTTTCTTCTGTTAATATAAAATTACAACTTGCTCACTCTTCTTAAGAGCTAGATTTTTAAGACCAGACAGAAAGCCAACAGCTAAAACTCTGAAGACCATTAGGTGCCTAAGGTTGCATGGAAGTGCCAAATTGAGATTTGCAAACTACTGTATCTATTTGATATCTATCTATGATATGTCTAATACCCATTACTTCTCAAAGGGAATTAGCCCCAGATCCTGCATTGGCTTTTTTTGGTAAATGCTATTCAATGCCTGTTTGCATCCTTAACTATCCAAATGCCTTTGCAAATCTGGATTCAAACTCTTAAATTCTATCTCAGAACTTAGTAAAAATATTAAGGAGAGTCTTCAGCCATGGAAATAATCAGACATGAACTGGGAAAGGTTAGGTACTAGATAAACATTACAAAAATTAGTGTCTAAACATGCTCTAACACAAAAGGGCAAGGATCTACTAAGCATATTTCCAACATCTCAGTTGTTTCCTCTTTAAATAAAGGGCAACGGATCAACGTAAGGCTAAGCTAGCCAAAAATCTAATGTCAAAATTTGTTTAATTGGCCTGAAGTTTCTGGCAAGATCTCCATGTAAACATACTTACAAGAGAAACACTTTTGTGACTTCTTGCTGATTTTTACAGAAATAAATCAAGCCCAGAATTTTCTTTAGATTTGTCAGGTATGGAAGAAGTGTCAGACAGGTAGCCTGTATATAATATTAACAAGCTTAATGACAGAGATATCTAAAATTAGCCATCATGTCCAATTAAATTTCCCTTCAGAACTTCCCATGCTTTCATCCTGTGTCACATATTCTACTGTGTAGTCTAGCCTGCTATTAAATCACAGCAGCCCGTGAACAGAAACCGATCTAATCATTGTGGTAGTGGTGATAATCTCGAAGTAAAACAGATTAATAATCCCATTTTACCAACTCACAAGAGACCAGGAACAAAATTAAGTATAATGCAAGAAGGCAGGCCCCTAGCTGTACCCAGTTGAGTTTGCATTGTTACAGTGAGCAACAGGTAGCTGTGTGAATTACTTTTTCATAGCAAACTAAACTGGATTTAACTTTTTACTATTGCTCTAGCTAAAGAATATTTTGATAGCACACTTAAGAGTTTTGAGTCTGTGCAACTAAAATGTCATGTAACTAGCTGGTTGCATTAATTAAGTTCACTTATAGACCAACTCTTCTTACAGATTTAAATCTATGCATTTTATCTCAAGCCCAAATACCATTGACAGTCACTCAAGACCAAATAACCATACATGCCTACAAATTGGCTCCTTGCATGAAGGTCTCTCCCCAGTGCACTCTGGGAAGAACAGACCTTTCATAAGAGAATACAAAGCATCACCACAAAATGGCATTTGATAGGAAATAAAAAATTCAGCAGCTTAAATAAAAAAACTTTTACTGGCCAAAAGCCAGATCAATTTACAGTGTATAGGATTAAATCAGAGAAGTCTGGATGCTAGTCTCTGAGAAACTTGAGGAAGAAATTAAAAATCCAAGTTGATCAGCAGCTGCCTGCTGTAACAAGAACAGAATTTTGACCATTGTGGCATGAATTGAATCAAAACTAGAGAAGTACTTATAGAAATTATAAAATGTATAGTATAGTATTAGTATAGTATAGTAGTATAGTATTACCAAGGTTGGAAGAGACCTTGAAGATCATCAAGTCCAACCTGTAACCACAAACCTCACAACTAGACAAAAGTGAAAGTGTCTGTTTCTTAACTAGTAGTCTACTAGACCCATGAAGGATAGTTTCCCTCCCCCCATGCCCAATGCAACCCCCCCACCTGTTGTAGGCACACAACCTATTTGGTTTGTTTTCTCTTTTCCTCTTCAGACTCTCATAAGACCTCATGTTCAATATTTAAATATAAAAATCTTGTTTGTTTCAGTCAGCGCTAACAATCTCATTTTTTATCCTGTCTAGATAGAACTTCTAGAACTTCTAGCACATGCCACAACAGAGATAATCTTTCTTCTTTGTGAAATGAGCAACATTAATTTGATCATTTTCTGAATTAGCAAAGGTATTCACCGGGGCATGATTTTCACGTGCTATTACCAGAATTACTCAGGAGAGCTTAGCTTAAATTAGTGATGTTTCAATTAATTAAAGAGAATGGTCTGTGAATTTTCCTGTCTGAGTTAAGATTCAAGATCTTATTTGCAGAGATTGTTTGTTTCCAGCAACAGCAAATTTGAAGAAAATCTGATTTCAGTGTTGTCTGCTGCATAGGAAATTACATTAACATTTCAATTAAAAATTACATGCAGACAATTGCTCATTTATCCTGAGGTGCCATATACCTTAGTTTTGGGTAACTCAACACAGATTAGCTGCAATCAGTGACATTGCAATAACTTGTATGGGCAAGATCCTAGCCCTGATATATTTGGTAGTGAGGAAAAGGCCATGGCAAGCTAGGAAAAGTGCCTTCTTTTTTGGGTACTGCCCTCAATGTGCTGTGCATCTGTGGAATAGAGCAGTAGGAGATGCACATCATGGAACAAATGCATGAGTGATGAGTCATTTGAAAGTGCATGAGCTAATTTAGCTTCCACTGACTTCAGCTGGATGGATTAAATGTAAGAATGTAAAGTACTGCATCTATTTCAAACCATTAATTCATTTATCTAAACTTGTCTGCTGTGTCTGGGTACAACAGAGATCACCATTGTTTCATTCTCTGGCTGGTGAAGGACTTCTAGCATGGTAGTGGGCAAAAGCTTAGAGTCCTCACTGCAGTGTTGTTGCTGGGTAACAAAGACTTCCTCCTGTTCTTTTTGCTATGTTAAGAGAAAATTCTGATTCCAACAAGAATAGCTATGTAGTCTCCACAGAGCCCAGGATTTGAGAGCAGGCATAATCCTACTGAGCCCTGTTACTCCTGTTCAGCAGGATGGGCACCAAGGCACACATAGGCTCTTCTCCAAAGAGCTTTGGAGTTTGGGCTGAGCTATGTCAGCAGGAGTTTAAGCTGTGAATGCTGCACAAGGGGAGTTTGCAGCTCAGACAGAGACTCCTTGTCCAAATCCCTGCCTAGAGACCATGGCAGACCACTGCTAAACTGCTAGAAAAACAAAGCATAAAACATACCTCAGATAAATTGTCTCATCAAGAGTTTAGAATAAGACCCATGCCTCACCCTTTCATAGTAGCATTTACATTGCTGGACAGGCACAAGATCAAATGGACTTTCAGTCAGGAGCAGTGTATTGGGTTTGGCTGAGCTGGAGTTAATTAACCCCCGAGCATCTTCCGTAGTGCTGTGTTTTGCAGTGCTGTAGCTGAGTCTTGATAACTCAGCAGTGTTTTGGCTGTTGCTGAGCCAAGCACCAAGGCTGTACTTTTCCAACATTACCCTGCCCCAAGAGTACAGTGAGGTGTTAGCTAGATTTGGGGGGAGAGGGGACAGCCAAGCCAAGTGACCCAAACTGACCAAGGGGTATTCCATGCCATATGACATCAGCTCAGATATAAAAGCTAAGTGAAAGAAGGAAGTGTGGGTACATTCACTGATGGCATCTGTCCCCTGGAGCAACCACTACGTGTATTGGAGCCCTGCTTCCTGGGAGTGAACCAACACTGTCTGCTTGATGGGAAAGAATAACATCTTCCTTTGCTTTTGCTTCAGCACACAGCCTTTGCTTTGGTTTTGCATTTTAATAAATGTCTTCTATCTTGACTCCTGTGCTTTTATTATATTTTCCCTCTCTCCAGTCCGTCTAAGAAGGGGAGTGATATAGTAGCTTTGGTGGGCATCTGGCATCTAGCCAGGGTTAAACCACCACACACAGCTAAAGAGGGACATGACAACAGGTGAACTATGAGTTGTGAGGGATAGCATGAAAATTTTTGAGGAAGTATTTCCAGATGTGAGCTCATGAATTTAGGTTCTGAAATTTGCAAAGTGTCCTTCTGAGAAGAATCATGTCTGTGGTATAAGCCAAGTCATCTGGAATTGACATTTATTTAAATATCATGAGCAGCTCTATATTTTCTCTCTCTTTTTCTTAATAATCAAACCCATTGAAAAGCAACAGAGGGATTAAAAATGTAATTAGGGAAACTTGAATTGACAGAGCCTACACACTAAAACTAATTTAATAGAGATCCCCAAAGCTTTTCTGACTGAAAATAATGACAAGCTCTTCCTGAGGAAAGGTGTGGGACTCCTGTCATGGATGTACAGGTACTAACCAGTCACCAGTGGCGTCCCCCAGGGATCAGTGCTGGGCCCCATCTTCTTCACTGTCTTCATTGACGATCTGGACGAGGGCATTGAGACAGTCATCAGCAAATTTGCAGATGACACCAAGTTAGGAGCAGATGTTGGTCAGTTAGAGGGTGGAAGGGCTCTGCAGAGGGACCTCGATCGGATCGACAGATGGGCGGACTCCAATGGGATGGAATTCAACAAGTCCAAGTGCTGGGTGCTGCACTTTGGCCACAACAACCCCATGCAGAGCTACAGGCTGGGGTCGGAGTGGCTGGAGAGCGGCCGGACAGAGAGGGACCTGGGGGTGCTGATCGACAGCCGCCTGAACATGAGCCAGCAGTGTGCCCAGATGGCCAAGAAGGCCAACAGCATCCTGGCCTGCATTAAGAATGGTGTGGCCAGCAGGAGCAGGGAGGTCATTGTGCCCCTGTGCTCTGCTTTGGTTAGGCCGCACCTTGAGTGCTGTGTCCATGTCTGGGCCCCTCAATTTAAGAAGGACATCGAGACACTTGAACATGTCCAGAGAAGGGCAACAAGGCTGGGGAGAGGCCTTGAGCACAAGCTCTATGAGGAGAGGCTGAGGGAGCTGGGGTTGTTTAGCCTGGAGAAGAGGAGGCTCAGGGAGACGTTCTTGCTCTCTACAACTACCTGAAAGGTGGTTGAAGCCAGGAATGGGTTGGTCTCTTCTCCCTAGCAACCAGCACCAGAACAAGGGGACACAGTCTCAAGCTGCAACAGGGGAAGTTTAGGCTCGAGGTGAGGACAAAGTTCTTCACCGAGAGAGTGATTCGTCATTGGAATGGGCTGCTCGGGGAGGTGATTGAGTCGCCGTCCCTGGAGGTGTTCAAGAGGGGACTGGATGTGGCACTTGGTGCCATGGTCTAGTCATGAGGTCTGTGGTTACAGGTTGGACTCGATGATCTTCAAGGTCTCTTCCAACCTTGGTAATACTGTGATACTGAAACATTTCCATTCATAAGAAACCATTCCTCTTGAAGACATTGGGGTTTTTTTTGCTTTCTGACTGTGACATAATGATCTTTATTAATATAGGTGGTGCAAACACCTAGAAACTAATAGAGGAATGTTGAAAATGTTTGGATAGGATGATAAACTAGAAATGAAGTGATTCTGTTCTATGCAATCCCACTGATACTTTGCATGGCAATTAGATTTCTGACTGCAACTGTTTTAATAGAAAGATGCTGTCAGTTTTCAACTTCAGGATTTTGTGTCCTCTTATATAAGAAAACCAGAATGATGAGGGCATACTATCTGTAGAAGTCAAAAAACCCCACCCTCCAACCATTATAGATAGGCTTATTCATTTGACATTTCTTTCAGTGGCTTGGCACCTATGACGAATAAGAAAGGCAAATTAAACATCTCTCTCCACCTTTAACTCTTCAGTGCATCCAATTTAGCATTGTCAGAATCTGGAGGAATGTGCATGCAAGATGAGAGCATTTGTTTCTTGACAGCTCAGGTGTGGTGGCAGCAACATAAGGCTCAGAAAAAAGGAGAAGGCACTATAGTTCCTCCTCACTGATCTATAGCCTGCAAACAGACATCATTTCAGACATAACTACTCCAAGCAGCATGGTTTCCTGGGAGGCTGTTGCAAGAGTGAAGCATACTGATGCCTTCTCTGAAGGTTTGTGCTTCATGTCCCCATTTTGATTGCTGTTTGTTTCTAACAGTCACTCTCAGCAAAGATTCTCACTCAGAGAACCTATTTATATTATGAATGGGAGGTTTGGGGTGGGATTAAAACCTAAATTTATCTCCTTATTCTTACAGTTTGATGCCTGAACTGCTACTGAGTTATTACATTTTACATGTAACAAGCAAGATAAACCCCATTTGATATGCACTTTTTTTCCCCTTTCAGGTTATTAAGATATTTTGCTTCACCTCTGTAAGTTTTTTTACTATATCTGAAAATATACCAAATGTTTTACAAAATTAGCACAGGCTTAGCATCAGCACATGAATTCTGACAGTTCTGACAGGATGACTTTTGGGGGCTTTTCCTTGTCAGTTATTATTTCTAAGAGAGATGTAAGGAAAAAGTACCTGATAGCCCTGAAAAAAACAAGTCCTCACAGTCCTGCACAAGTAAGATAGAACACTGAATTTTAATTCTGTGCTTTAAGTACATATTACAAAATATATTCTATATTTGAGAGTATATTACAAAATATGCTGTCTATATTGTTTAAACAATTACTCATCCTCATCATGCCTCTTTTAAAAGAAAATGCTTTGTGCAGTAATTTACTGAACATACAGAATGAAGCTGACAGCCACCAATGTTAGGGATGAATATACCTCCTAAAATGCTAACAGGCAACTTGCCTTATATTGGTGTTTAAAAATTCACAATAATCATAGAATCACAGAATCAGTCAGGGTTGGAAGGGACCACAAGGATCATCTAGTTCCAACCCCCTGCCATGGGCAGGGACACCCTACACTAGATCACGCTGGCCAGAGCCTCGTCCAGCCTGGTCTTAAACACCTCCAGGGACTGGGCCTCAACCACCTCCCTGGATAACCCATTCCAGGCCTTCACCACTCTCATGGTGAAGAACTTCTTCCTCCTCACATCCAGCCTGAATCTCCCCATTTCCAGCTTCATTCCATTCCCCCTAGTCCTATCACTACCTGATAGCCTGAGAAGTCCCTCCCCAGCCTTCCTGTAGGCCCCCTTCAGATACTGGAAGGCCACAATGAGGTCACCTCGGAGCCTTCTCTTCTCCAGACTGAACAGCCCCAACTCCTTCAGTCTGTCCTCATAGGAGAGGTGCTCCAGCCCTCTGATCATCTTCGTGGCCCTTCTCTGGACACGCTCCAGCACGTCCACATCCCTCCTGTAATAGGGGCTCCAGAACTGGACGCAGTACTCCAGGTGGGGTCTCACCAGAGCTGAGTAGAGGGGGAGAAGCACCTCCCTTGACCTGCTGGCCACACTTCTCCTGATGCAGCCCAGGTTCTGATTGGCTTTCCGGGCTGCAAGTGCACATTGAGAGCTCATGTTGAGCTTCTCGTCCACCAGCACCCCCAAGTCTCTCTCCTCAGGGCTGCTCTCCAGCCAGTCCCTGCCCAGCCTGGATTTGTGCCTGGGATTGCCTCAACCCAGATGCAGGACCCTGCACTTGGTCTTGTAATGTCACCAGTAGGAAATAGTGATCTTGAAAGCTCAATATTAGAAGCCCCAAAATGTCTTCCTTCACCCCCTCCTCTCCCCACCCCCTTTTTGTTGTGTTAGAAATGCAAGGTCAGTATTGCAAATACACAAACTGTAATGTGTTTATGCTTTTTAATGTCACTGTTTATAACAGTATGCACAGAGACATCCATTCTCAGCTGTCCTTTCAGCAGCATTTCCAAGGAAGGCTACATTATTCCATGATCAGTCTTCAAGAAAGAGAGATCTCATTATTCAGTGACAAACCCTAAAATGTTTGTTCATAACTGCTCCTAATGTGGCTGGTATCCCAGTATTTGTTCCACTTATGGTGTTATAAATTTATAAGTACCAATAGTGTCTTGCAGAACCATACTCACATAAACCTATTAAGGAGAAAAGAGTGAGAGAAGATGCAGAGATGATCCCAGGACACCTGCACCTGACTAGTTGAGCTAGAACATGTCTCTGCCTGTGAAGAGACATATCAAATAGGACACTGATGCAGCAAAAAGTGGAAAGTTGTCTTTGTCATGAGTGCGTGGTCTAATGGACTAGGGTTGTTGCTAGACCACAGGCTTCTATTGATTTGGTTTTGGGGAATGAATCTGTTTCTTCAACTCCTGGGCCAAGGCTAGCTCATGGATGCAGTTAGTAGGCAGGAGACAGCAATTGCTGGATACCAGGCACCTTGCCATACAGCTGCCTACGTGCTAGCACATCTCTCCACACCATAGGTTTCCTGCCAGATGATTCAGTTTGAACCACTGCAGATAGAGACAAAGAGTCTACTAAATAGCAGCTGGGTTTCTTTTCCCCTTATGCAGTCCTCATTCTTCCTCCTAATCATGTAGGGTTATTATTTGGATTCAGAGTTTCAAAACTCATTCCTACATGTTCAGATCCAGAAACAGGTCAAAACACCTATCCCAACATCAGTAATAAAAAGCAGGGTAAGCATAGAAGAAAGCCATGCATATATGGACATCCTGCACCCTGCCTTGCCTTAACCACAAGGGGTAAAGAGGGCACAGAGCAGCACACTTCAAACATTAACAAAGCTCACGGTTGAGAACAAGATATAAACCCACTACAGAGGATTTCAGCCTGCACCCCCTTTATGAAGAGTACACTGAGTCTCTGCTGGTCTTCCCAGGGCTACTAGGACATGGAAGTGACGGGTAATTCTCAAATCCCAGACTGTTTAGGGCATACTATGATAAAGCTGAACCCATGAAACTCATCAGGAAGCTACTGGAAACCAACACTGATTCTGGAGCATTGATATAATGTATTTTCAATTTCTGCTTCATGTAAGAAAAGAGCTAAGCGTTGCTTCTGCTACACTGGTTATCTCTGAACTTGGAGTTGAAGGGTGGCACTGGTGACTAATGGCTATTCTGTTTGCTATGAGATTAAGCAAAAGAATCTTTTTGAGCAACAATTCTATACCCTCGTCTGCTTCTTAATACCAATGATAATAGTAATATTATCACTGGAAAATTATTAGCTACTATTCCCAGGCATTATATTTAACATGCATTTACTCCTAGACTGGTTTAACATAATCATAATAAAACCAGATTTATTAGTTTGTTTCTCCTTCTAGACCTTTAAGTAAAAATCAGTATTTTATAGGATATTGAGGACACTGAAGCAGATGCCGAACAATAATGGCTAATCTCTGTTCATTGTGGTATATCCCAGAACAGCTGCAAATAATGACCAAGCTGTTATTGTCCTGGAGAGCATGAAAATTAAGGATTTCTTCCAAGTACCTCCTCTGCATTACAGACCTATCTTGATTTCCTAGTTAGTTCTCTTCTCTCATATGAACAAAATGACATGAATTTTCACAGATGCAGGACAGCTATTCCTCACCCTATGCTCAACTAAGAGGGAAAGACTCTGAACTATTCCAGCATATCTTTTATCAGGGCCAAAACAGACTAAGGTTGCCACAGGTAACTTTGAGTTCCTTCATTTGTGCTGATACTGAAATGTAGGTTTTGAAGATATGATACATACAAAACCAATATTAATGATCAGCCTACAAGTACTTTTGGGGATATCTATGAAACCACGTTCATAATTATGAAGAAGTCTGTGGTGATTTGAGCCTTAACTGGGAGTAAAGAGCTCAGATGGGAGCAAGGCTGAGAATCTCTCCCCGCTCCCCCCCTCCTCTCTCCCAACAGAGAGGGGGAAAAAAAGGAAAGGGAAGGAGCAAATCCACCAAGCGATAATTTGGAGTCGGCCTGGGAGTAGAGAGGTAAAGAGTTTTCTTTAAACAATATATATATAACAATTACAGGTAAGGTTCACAAGGGCAAGGAACAAGGATGGATGGGAGGGGGAAAAGAAAAGAAAAAACCCACAAATACAAAACCAGTCTCTCTCTGAAGAGGCATGGAGGCAGCAGGGAAGAAGGATCAGTCCCAACCACGTGGCAGAAGAGCAGGAAAACAGCTGCAGTAGCTCCTGTCCAGGAGAGGCAGAAGCCAAAATGCCAGGCCTAATGACTGCAATGTCCTGCTTTTTATACCCTAGCTGGGCAGGGAGGGGGAAGTGGAACAGATTCAGTTTCCCAGTTTCCCACCACAAACTCCACAGAAAGCACAAGACATTGTGTGCCCATTAAGGGGAGTCTCCACCCCTATAAGAGAAATAGCCAAATGTGGTGCCATGTCACACTCCTTCAGCAGGCCTTTTGGGCTTCATGTCATATAAGACATTACAGCACTAGGTATTGCTTCCCAGGTCATACACTTGTGCAGAGAAGTGTACCACAGAGCACACATTTCTCAAATTTTCCACCTTCTGCCTTGTGAGTGTCTTCTTGTTCTACCATTCCCAAGAAACTGCTTAGTCTGGAAAAGAGGAGGCTCAGAGGAGACCTTATTACTCTCTACAACTACCTGAATGGAGGTTGTAGATAGGTGGGGGTTGGTCTCTTCTCCCAGGCAACCAGCACCAGAACAAGAGGACACAGTCTCAAGCTGCGCCAGGGGAGGTTTAGGCTGGATGTTAGGAAGATGTTCTTCACAGAAAGAGAGACTAGCCATTGGAATGGACTGCCCAGGAGGTGGTGGAGTCACCATCACTGGAGGCATTTAGGAAGAGACTGGATGGGGCACTTGGTGCCATGGTTTAGTTGATTAGATAGTGTTGGGTGATAGTTTGGACTCAGTGATCTCAAAGGTATTTTCCAACCTGGTTAATTCTATTCTATTCTATTCTATTCTATTCTATTCTATTCTATTCTATTCTATTCTATTCTATTCTATTCTATTCTATTCTAGACAAGATAAAAAGAACGTAATGAAAATTACTCCTTGACTTTAAGGTGAAGAAAAGATCAAGATTTCTCTTCAGTTCTGTCTTGAAGGCATAATTGAATAAAATCACACAGGCCTATGCCAACCCTCTGTACCAGAGTGGGTGCAGTTTCAAAAAAGCAGTTTTGCATGCCTGACAGGGAACAGTGGTACTCTGCTTTAAAAAGCTGCTTCTCTGTAGGTTAGATACAGATACGTGTCTGGCCTCAGTGATGACTAATCAAACATTAATTAGGGTTTTTTTCTTTCTTTTTTATTATACAGTTCCAGATGAATCAAAGAATTTGTTTCCACTCTGTTTTTTACTGAATCATGATCTTCTGAACTCATATATACACAAAGATCTTACCATCCATGCTTTCAACCACTCATCTCCCTCAAATTCACTTATTCACTTATTTTCATAATGCTTCTCTTAATCTAGAGAATGTTTGCCCTAAAATGGAAAACTGAAATATAGCTGACTCTTGTTCTCCTAGACTTTTTGAAACTGATCTGTCCTTGGTTTTAGACAGAGCTATTTTAGTAACATCTTACTAATATAAACAATGATGTAGTTGATGTTTTTCTCCTGACATATAGATCTGTTGGTAATGTGATCATGCTGCAAAGCTGTAAGCACAAACAATGCATCATCAATGCAAAATAATTTCACCAGTTCAAGGCTGTGACTTTGCCCTCTGAGGGCTGTGTGTAAGCAGTTCTGTTGAATTAGAAGGATTTGCAATGAACATCTTTTCAATTATCATGCATAACTCTAGGGAGCTTTTCAAAATGGTCCCTCTTGGAGTAATTTTAAGAAGTTTCTAAAAGATTAAGGTGATATAGGAGAAGAGGCAGAATAGTATGTATGGCTATTTTCAGTGGTAGTGTAAAATTCCAGCTGCACAGCTTTGTCTGTATTCATATTTTATTAATCAGTCTATTTTAATGTTCTCACTCTTCTCTCACTGTCTTTCTCTTCCTCTAAGTCCCTGCCCAGCTGCTTCCCAGAAAATACTTTAAAATTAATTATAATTATTTTAGGCAGTTTTAATATGACTGTCAGCACAAGATTGTTCATTTAGTGAACCATTAGCTGGCAGAGGTGTTATTTGGGGACCTCTTCTCATTGTTTCCCCCAAGCTGACAAGTGAGGCCAAATCCTTAGTCTAATCTTGTTTACTTATTTACAATTTATATCGATTTAAATGAATATACCACAGGATAATAGCAAAATAACAATGGTCTAAGCTCCAGCTGGTTTTCAGAAAGGGAGACAATGCAGACAAGTCCTGTGCCAGGCTCAATGCCTGCAAGCAGAAAAACTCTGCACCTATGATGAATTTTCTCTGGCATGTTTGGCGTCTGAGACAACTACTCTCATTCAGTTCATAATTGGTTTTGACTAACAGTTTCAGGTACTCCACTAAGCCTGAAAGAATTCTTAACAGACCACCGATTTTAAGTGGAGTCTAATGTTTATTCTGGTTAAACACCACACAGATGGCAGCATTTTGTGTCTTTCAGCACTATAGTTAAAAAGAACTCTATTTGGAATTTTTGCATTTAACTAATTAAACAAGTGCAAAAAACAGCTGATTTTAGTCAGAAGAAAGGGGCAAATTATTTTTCAGATATTTCTACTGACTTGATTTTCTTAGTTTCTTTTGTTTTTCAGTTGGTCTTGTGGATCACTGTATAACTCTCAAGTGTCAGTAACTTCAACTTTGGCAATTTGCCCAAGATCAGTGGCTTGTAACAAAAAATCCTTTAGTGAGCTTCTTTGGAGAAAGTCATACTTGTCCCACTTCCTAAAAACCAGAGACAGTGTTCATGCTTCCCATTTTCCCAGGACTTCTGGCTCTTTTATTGTGCATCTCCATCCAGGTGGTACTTTGGAGGGTCACACTGAACTGTCTTCTACGGAATTCTTCTGAGAAGGGGAATGTTGAAGAGGAATTATGAGAATCACAGACTACGTTAAATCTTTGCCAGTTTTCCTACAGAGTTTAATTCATGGGGTTGGGGGGTGGGGAGAATGCATATCTTTTTAGGGTTTCACTCTTGGTTCACCCTTATGTCCAGGTTCAAACAGTAAGAACAAGGACATCTATCTGATACATGTGAAGAGAAGGAAATTTTCACACATACAAGACATCTATCTTACTACAGATCACATAATTTCCCCTGTAATACCTGTCTTGCAAGATAATTTCATGCAAGATAAAGGTACATATTTTTCAACAAATCAGCTGCAGGGAAAAAAAAAAAGAGAGCAATCTTATAATAGTAACAGCTTTTATACAGCAAGATACAGCAAGGGCAACAAGGCTGGTGAGAGGCCTTGAGCACAGGCCCTGTGAGGAGAGGCTGAGGGAGCTGGGATTGTTTGGCCTGGTGAGGAGGAGGCTCAGGGGTGGCCTCATTGCTCTCTGCGGCTGCCTGGGGGTGGTTGTGGCCAGGGGGGGGTTGGTCTTTTCTCTCTAGCAACCAGCACCAGAGTGGGGGGACACGGTCTTGAGCTGCGCCGGGGGAAGTTTATGCTCAAGGTGAGGAGAAAGTTCTTCACTGAGTGTGGTGGAGTAGGAAGGTTCCCCCACACACACACGAAAGAATCCACAGCTAACTCAGCCGGAGAAGCAGATGAAAGCTGTATTTTACAAGCAGATATGGAATGCAATGAATGTGTACAAAAACATACAATATTTACAATATATACAGAAGTATACAGCAATGTATGTAATACAGGAAACCTTTCCCCAACCCCCCTGCGGCCAGGGGGTTCGGCCTTTTCCCTCCCTTCTCCCTCCCTACCTCCCCTTTTTCCCAAAAGGGTTAGAGAGAAAGAGAAAGGAAGGTAATTAAAAGGGTGAAAACTTGTTAAAGCTCAAAGCGGATGCAAAAGTTAGTTTTCTCTTATCTGGTTAGCAAGAATCGTAGAGAGAAACGAGCCAGCTCACAGTACAGGGGGAAGAAGAAGACGACTGACTGCCCCCCCCCGACTGAGAGACCAAGCTAGAACCTACAGCCGGATTCCACCAATGAAATTGGATTAGCATATCTTTGTTTTAATTCAAATACCAAAACATTCAGCCAGAGTGTTCAGAAAGTGTCCCTTTTCTTAAAGGCACAGCCTAAACCGGTCACACCGAGTCATTCATCATTGGAGTGTGCTGCCCAGGGAGGTGGTGGAGTCACCATCCCTGGGGGGGTTTGCCTTTTCATTATTTTCTGCATAAGGGGTTAAAAACAAGATACCACTAGTTATGTGAGTCTACACAAACTAATTTATGTTTATTTAGTAACGGTTTTCTGGATGGAGCCACGTGTACCTCCCAACAACACCATGGTGACTTTGTGAATGTCTTGCCAGAGAGGGTGTTAAGCATCCCAGTTCTCATGCAGGGATGCTGAGCATCCTCACCTGTCAGGAAGAGAAAACATCTCATAGCTAAGGGCTGGAAGTCCTCAGGACATGCTTTGAAAAGAGCTTCTTGGTGACCAAGCTGTCTGGCGGTCTTGCAGCCCTGTCCTGTGAGTATAGGGAGAAATGTACTACAGATAGTAGAAGCTGTGAGGCCAGGTCTCTCCACCTAAAGATGGGTACATCTGTGAAGTCCCTCCCACATATGCAAGGCAAAGACCTGCAAGCATATGGCAGCATTTTGTGTTGGTGTCTCTTTTAATTTTGGTGGGAATTGCTTTGTTTCTGAATTCTGCATGGGTTTGTCTCTTCTGACCAGTGACTCATAGTGTACTTCTGTATTCCTGGGAGACCTGAAAAAGTAGAGGGTGTTATTATATTACATACAAATTTATATTTCCTCACAATTTAAGGCCATGAGAGATAATCAGATGGTCTAGTCTGGTATTCTGTGTATCAGAGGCTATCAAACGTTGTATATGTATCTCAAGGTTGAGACAATTACTTTCACCCCACAGTCTTGAGAAACCAAACTGTTATGTGTCTAGAGCACTACCTGAGATTCCCACAGTACTTGAGAACTGACTAGGTGTGACAAGTCCAGACAACCACAAAAACAATTCACACACACACACAAATCCACCATCCTTGTCAATATGAGCTAGAAAAACCTCTACTGCTCCTGGACTTGGCTTAATTCAGAAGCAGCATCAGATGACTAAGCTAATTTTCTGCATCGGTCTACTCTCTTCCTGCCTACAGCAAAATAAATAATGTGTGAATAGAATAGAATAGAATAGAATAGAATAGAATAGAATAGAATAGAATAGAATAGAATAGAATAGAATAGAATAGAATAGAATAGAATAGAATTACCAAGGTTGGAAGAGACCTCGAAGATCATCGAGTCCAACCTGTAACCATAACCTCACAACTAGACCATGGCACCAAGTGCCACATCCAGTCCCCTCCTGAACGCCTCCAGGGACGGAGACTCAACCACCTCCCCGGGCAGCCCATTCCAATGACGAATCACTCTCGGTGAAGAACTTTCTCCTCACCTCCAGCCTAAACTTCCCCTGGTGCAGCTTGAGACTGTGTCCCCTTGTTCTGGTGCTGGTTGCCTGGGAGAAGAGGCCAACCCCTTCCTGGCTACAACCACCCTTCAGGTAGTTGTAGAGAGCAATGAAGTCGCCCCTGAGCCTCCTCTTCTCCAGGCTAAACAGCCCCAGCTCCCTCAGCCTCTCCTCATAGGGCTTGTGCTCAAGGCCTCTCCCCAGCCTTGTTGCCCTTCTCTGGACACGTTCAAGTGTCTCAATGTCCTTCTTAAACTGAGGGGCCCAGAACTGGACACAGTACTCAAGGTGCGGCCTAACCAAAGCAGAGTACAGGGGCACAATGACCTCCCTGCTCCTGCTGGCCATACTATTCCTAATGCAGGCCAGGATGCTGTTGGCCCTCTTGGCTGCCTGGGCACACTGCTGGCTCATGTTCAGCTTCCCATCAACCAGCACCCCCAGGTCCCTCTCTGCCTGGCCGCTCTCCAGCCACTCTGACCCCAGCCTGTAGCGCTGCCTGGGGTTGTTATGGCCAATGTGCAGAACCCGGCACTTGGATGTGTTAAATCTCATGCCATTGGACTCTGCCCATCTGTCCAGCCTGTCGAGGTCTCTCTGCAAAGCCTCTCTGCCCTCCAGCAGATCAACTCCTGCCCCCAGCTTGGTGTCATCTGCAAATTTACTGATGATGGACTCAATGCCCTCATCCAGATCATCAATAAAGATGTTGAAAAGCATGGGGCCCAGCACTGATCCTTGAAGCACTGTGTGCTTCAAGGGAAGGTAAAAGCTTCTACTGCAGAATATATAAGGCCAAATATCCTTGGGGAGGAGTGGGATTCTTCTCACTGATGTAGGTAGCCAACTAGAGCTCTCAAGTACAGGATTTGATTATACTCATTACCTTAATGCCAATTTGTAAATGTCTGAGTGGACGGGGTGTAATTCAAGCTGTCTTGTTGCACAGATGAATCATTCTAACAGATGTAGGGCTAGAGGGAGCATGAGAGTATCTAGCCTGAACATCATTCAAGGCTGTCGTGTTGATTAGAGCTTCTCCTAAAAACTAAAGTAAAGCACATATTTAAGAGAGACAGACAGTTTTTAGGACAAGACCGTGAGTGTACCACCTCCCTTCGTAAACTCTTACAGAGTTTAGTTAACTTTACTGCTAGGAAGTTGCGTCTGATGTCAAGGTTGATTACATCTAACCTTAAACTTCCAGTCACTGGATTTAGTTGTGCTTTTGTTTGCAAAAGTGAAAAAGCTCACCACTCTCTGTTTCTGCCTTTCCCCTGTGTACTCTCAGCATTTTCCTGAGTAAGTGGAATATGTCCAGCTCTTTAAGCTTCCCATCTTGACTTGTGCTTGACTTACAAAATACCTGGATCTTCTCCAATATTTTCTCATCTTTAATGTGCAGGCACCAGAACTGTGCTTGATACATTGGAAATAAGCAAGACTTTGCTGAGTGCTTTCCACAGCACTGCCCTGATGTTAGGGTTGATTATTTAGGGTGACCGTTTTTTATCATTCCTAAGTCTCTGCTTTCTGAGACAGTATCCATTCCTACAAGCTTGTGGTTTCCTGAGGTATTCATTTGCATTTGACTGTACTAAAATGAATTTAGCATGCTGCTTGTTGGATCATTTAGCCAAATCAAATCACTGCAGAAGTAATATATCTTCTTTATGTATTGTGCTGAAATACATTGTGTTGTATGGACCCCTGTAAAGAAATGGTTATATCTCATGGTATTAGGTGAAGTCTGTTTCTGATTCTGCTGGGAAAGCTCCCCACATTGAATGAAACTTCCTGACTGTCTCAGTCTGGAAGTTGTGAAAGAGACTCTGTGTGTGAAATTAAGGCACAAACGAGGTCAAACATCAAAGTGAGGCTATTTATTAAAGGATAAATGAAACAGAGGAAGGGAAAAAAAGGAGAGAGAGAGAGAAAAGGGAAAATGGAGAAAGAGAGAGCAGGAGGGAAATTATATTACCACCCCAAGGTGCTCTTCTGTCTATGGCCAGAGGAGGGGAGGGAGAGAGGGAGACATCCCAGGGTCCATGTCCTTTTTGACTTGTGCTGTCTTCGGCTAGAAGAGAGGAGGAGAGGTACAAGTGAGTTCCCTGGTGTTTTTCCCTCCTCTAAGCGGGCTCCAGCATTTTCAGTGGAGCAGGCATAGCCTGAGGCTTTTATAGAGTTTATCGCAGCTCCCCTGGCCCCTCACCCTAGTCACATTATAATGCATATGTGACTTTTGGGTGTTACCTCCAAGGGGCTTTTCTGGGTGCTTGCAGGTGTTGGAGCCAGAGAGGACTCTGTCCCTCTTTGCCTCCCACCTGTTCACCCAGACACCCCCCCCCCCCCCCCCCCCGGGCTTATCAGGCCAGTATGCACTTATCTTTGTTGCTCATTCCAGGGGGTCTTTCCAAACCCACCCCCAGGCAGCTGCTGTCTCAAGGGAGAAGGGAGAAGCAGGGGAGGGAGCAGAGATGCCACATCTTATCTTTGTTGAGACATTCTTAGTTCTTGATGTAATCACCACCACCACAAGGTGATTTACATTCAGGAGACAATTCCTACACCCACTAAAAGACTACATTTTGAAATGTCAGTGAGACAGTTCTTAATCCTTGTAATGGGTGACCTGTTAATTCCATGTAATGCAAAACTTGAAACCAAAATGCCATGTGATATTAAGCTAACTGCCTTGCATAAATCCAAGCACCTTTACAGCTCCTTTTCTCAAGCAGACCTGTAACCTTATAAATAAATCTTCTATGTAGACAAATATTCCACAGTGTAAATGGCCACTAACCTGTTTTGACAAGCACTAAATACATTTATTTTCCAGTTATTTTTTCTAACATTCATGTATTCCAGAAATGCATGCTATTTTGTAAGCAGCCCCAAACACCAATTTCATGTAATGGATGGCACATAGTAGAAAAATATACCTCCCTAGTTATGTTTTTCTCTGAATCAGAGCTAGGTGGAGTACAAGCTGAACTAGCTGAGCTTTTTTACAACAGGTGTTTGCCTTTCAGAGCTAATGAATTATTGAGAATCTAAGGACTTTCTGTTATTTAAAACTGAATCTCTCCTCTACAATACAGTGCAACACTTTGCATGCAAAACCAATAAGATCTTTTGAAATGACAGAACATGCCAAATACAGGAAAACAGCAGCTACGGTTATTTCTTTAAAGAGAGTATTTCAGGCCTGGTCCTCAAACCCTTGTGAGAGTAGCAGTACTTAGAAATCAAGATGCACACTGATGACACAGGAATTAAGCAACACAAAGGAGTTGTACTGGCCCTCAGCAAAGATGGCTTTTCTCCATTATTAGTCTTCTTGAAGCAAAACGGAACACTGGAACAGGCTCCCCAGAGAAGCTGTGGAGTCTCCTTCTCTGGAGACTTTCAAGACCCATCTGGATGGATCTTGCATGTGTAACCTGCAATGGCAGGGGGTTGGACTCGATGATCTCTGGAGGTCCCTTCTAACCCCTAACATCCTGTGAGCCTGTGATCCTATGAAAACCTCATCAACTCTACATGCAGAGGCAGTATCTACGTGCTGAGAGAAACATGACTGTTGGCAGCATCAAGCCTAGAGAGACTTCAGAAGCACATATACAAGTTAGGAATATGGCTATAAACACTGCGGTTTGTTTTGCTTTTGGTATTCACAGGGTGCAAAATTACATGTTTTTTGCTGCTCTTGTGGCTCAAGACTCCTAAGAGCATGCCACTAGAGAATAAATCATTGTGAGATTCAGTTCTTTAACATACCAACATCTAGAATACAAATTTAATAACATTGTTGGCTATGAAAACCTCTAGTAAAAGGAGTATGAGTTAATGGATAAGAAGGTCACTCAACTTATATCAGCACTATAAGAAGTGGTATTCTTTGCTGATTTTTGTACAAAGTTAATAATACTTGGAAAGAGCGAGAATGGTCTAACAAGGCACATGGGATGTCAGGGAGGTGATTCAGGACAGCCAGCATGGCTTCACTAAAGGCAAATCCTGCCTGACCAACCCAGTGGCTTTCTATGACAGTGACTACATCAGTGGACAAGGGATGACCTCTAGATGTGATCTATCTGGACTTCTGCAAGGCCTCTGACACAGTCCTGTTACAGTTTAGGCTGTGCCTTTAAGAAAAGGATAGCTGCAGAATTCTCTAGCTGAATTTCATTGGTCAGATGTGAGATGTACCACAGCAAATATCTGTCACATTCTTTTCTTTCACTCACTCCAGCTTCAGTCTGTCTTTTGATTCTTGGCCAGAATGCATGCTGCTGACCCTGGATTGAAACTGGTAAGATAAGCAGCTAACTTTTCTTAACGACTGCTTTGAGCTAATGAATTTCCCTTAATATCCTTTTCTCTCTCTTTCTCTTTTTTCTTCTAATTAACTGGACAGAAAGGGAAGGAGGAGAGAGGTTGAGGGGAACCCAAGGTGAAATCCTCCTCGGGAGGGTTTGCTGTATTGTGTTCTTTCCTGTAAATTCTTGTATGATATTGTAAATACTGTATATTTTGTATATATTCATTGCATTTCATTATTGCTTGTAAAATACAGCTTTTCATTCACTTCTCTGGCTGAGTTTAGCTGTGCTTTATGTTGGTGGGTGGATTAAACCATCTAACCACTACAAGTCCCCACAACATCCAGCTCATCAAAATGGAGAGATGTGGATTTGCTCGATGGATAAGGAATTGGCTGGGTGGTCACATCCAGAGGGTGGTGCTCAATGGCTTAAAATCCAAATGGAGAGCAGTGACAGTGGTGTCCCTCAGGGGTCTGAACTGGGACCTCTACTGTTTAATATTTTTATTAATGACGTAGTGAGATTGAGGCACTATCAGCAGTGTGCAGATGACACAAAGATGAGTGGTGCTGTCAATACCCCAGAGAGACAGGATGGCATCCAGAGGGACCCAGACAAGCTGAAGAGGTGGCCCAGGTGAGCCTCGTGAGGTTCAACAAGTCCAAATGTAGGGTCCTGCACCTGGGTCAGAACAATCCTCACTACCAATACAGACTGGGGTAGGAAGTGATAGAAAGCAGCCCTGAGGAAAAGGACTTCGGGGTGCTGGTGAACAAGAAGCTGGACATGAACAGACCATGTGAGCTTGCAGCCCAGAAGGCAAATCACATCCTGGGCTGAATCCAAAGCAGCATTGCCAACAGATACAGAGAGGTGATTCTGCCACTGTGCTCTGCTCTGGTGAGACCTCACCTGGAGTACTGTGTACAAGTCTGGAGCCCTCAATGTAGGAAGGATATGGACCTGATGGAGAGAGTCTAGAGAAGTGCCACAAAAATAATCAGGGAGTTGGAGCAGCTCTGCTACTAGGACAGTCTGAGGGAACTGGGGGTGTTTAGCCTGGAGAAGAGAAAGCTCTGAGGAGAACTAAGAGCAACCTTCCAGTACCTGAAGGGGACCTGCAAGAAGGCTGGAGAGGGACTCTTTTTTTAGAAATTAGATAAGAGTGGATTTAGATTGGATGTTAGGAACAAGTTCTTTACAATGATGGTGGTTGAGCACTGGAACAGGTTGCCCAGAGAGATGCTTATGACCCCATGCCTGGAGATATTCACGGTGAGGCTGGACAAGACTCTGGGCAACCTGATCTACTGGAGGATGTCCCTGCTGACTGCATGGAGGTTGGACTGGATGACCTTTAGAGGTCCCTTCCAACTTAGGTGATTCTATGACATCTGCTAGTGGGGTTGTTCATGGAACTAAGAAGGTTCTTCCACCTATAATAATATTACATACTTTCTACTGCACAGGCAGCCAGCTGAGGGGGACATGACATCAGCCATATTTCAGCTGTTAAAAATCTGTTACAATTTTAACAGGAAGTAGCTGTGCATCCCTTCACAGTAATTTTCCCCAGAAAAAAAAAAACCTTTCTTCTCCTTTTCAAATATATACTAAACCCCATTCGACTGAGGATACAGATGTTTAGCTTGCTCAGGTGCAAGTCTTTGAATACAAACCTGCAAACCAGTTACTCATGTGCAGCTAGTAAAAAAACATTTAATAATTTCCAATTTCAATAAAACCCCAAGTACTTCTATGTTTTCTGAAGTTCTTTTTTCCTTAACACAAGCAATCACACTTAAATCAATAGGATGATAACATCATAGATAATGCAGTTTAAATTATGCAAGCTGAGATCAGTCTTCCCTTATATTTTAACTATGAAAATTGTTCATTCCACAAAGTACAGAGTTCAGTTTTAAAGGGAAACTACTACATGGAAGACATCTAATCAAACTATTTATTTTATCACTGTTGAGACAAATGAAAAGCAGATCTGCTAATGTTTTTCATTAATGAGTATTTAATGGAAATAAGTCACTTCAAGGAGATTTGCATTGCCTCAGGAGCATTAGCATTGCTGGTATGACCAACCAAGCATGTCCATCCCAGGTCTACATACCTAGTTGTCAGATGCCTATAAACTGAACAGCGAACATATAAACACAAGCTGAATTTGAAGAAATGGCACATCAGATTTTAGGCTCTTAGCAATTATTAATATTCATCCATTGCCTTAAAATGAATATGAGTAATTTTGAGTTAAAGGAATGAGGCTCACATAAGCTGAAAATAATACGTCTGGCAGTCCTATCACAGCTTCTTCTGGTCAGTGACTTGACACAGTCCAACACATTTGTAAACAGGAATGCATGCTCATGTACTAAGTTGCTGGGATGAATATGAGGAATGTGTAGGGAACAGATAACACTGATTTTCATTGTTTTTTTCTTATTTTGTATTTCTTCTTATAAGTATGTAAAACAATAGGCCTACCTTGGAGTATTCATGAGCCAATTTCCAAATATTTTTAGGAGCAAACCAGCAGGTTTTCCTCTAATACAACAGCCTCACCCTACATTATCTTGCTAATATGATTCAGACAGATTACATGGGGAAGTAAGTACATACTTGGGTATAGACAGGTTTAATGATGGAAAATGAGATCTAGCCCTGTATTAGTTGCATGTTTTTCCTTCATTCCCCCTGGAAAAGACCACTTCTCTGTGTTCATACTAGCAGTCCTGACTCAGCAGTTTCTTTTATCTATATGGAGATAAAACAGTTTTGTGCAGTTAAGAGGCAAAAACAGCACAGAGGAAACCCAAGCAAATTAATTTTCTGTTCCATGTAGCATCTTAGGCAGCTTTCAATTTAAAGCAAACCAGCTACCAGATGAATCTCCCTAACAGCCTTTTACCCAGGTGATCTCAACTGAGACACACAACAGAGTCCTTTGTTTTAGTGCATGAGGTCAACAGAAAGTTTACTTTGTAGAACCAGAGTAGGAAAGTCCACAACAGAAAATGCATGCTTGAGGGAAAGAGGAAACCAACTGGTGGTGGTCTTTCATGCCTGTTTTTGACAGTCCATGTAACTGCTGCACACTTGTCACAGAAGTACGTCACCCTGGCAAGAACCACGATAAACCCAAGACAGGGTCCAAATAACTAGTTCTACAGATGGCTAGTTCAAAGGGCCAGTTAGGTCGGGTGCACAGCATCGTAGCAAAAACTGTCCAGCAGCAAATTTGCAAAAGCAAGTGTGCTGCTCTGACAATAACAGCCTTTCATTTAGATGGGTAAAACGATTAACCTTATTCATGTTTTGCTGGAGAACCAGCAAGGAAACGGGGGCAGCAGAATCACTCGACGCCGTGGCGCTGCCTGCCCACCACGGCTCCAACGAGACCCCGTCGCGGCGGCTACGCACCCCGCGATAGAGCCGCTCCCCGCGCACTAGTCCCCGACTCAGCCCCTAGAACCCGGGAGCGAGAACCAATCAGCCCCAGCGGGGCAGCTCGCCGTTTGGCTTTGCGACCGAGAGGGGAGTCTCCTCCTTCCGTCCCTTCCTCCCCGCTCTCCTCTTCCTGTGTGCCTGCCTGCCTGCCTGCCTGCCTGCTTCCAGCCGCAGCGCAAGGGGTAGGAGGTAACGGCGGAGCGGCAAACACAGCCGCCCGGTAAGCGTCCAGCGGAGGCGGCGGGCGGCCAGACGGGTGGCGGCCGCCGCCGGGCCTGGCCGCGCCGCCGGCAGGCTCCGCCCGTCTCTTCCATGGCGCGGCGGCTGCGCGCCAGGTGAGTCTGCGTTGCCTGTTGCGCCGCTGGTGCGCTAGCCGAGCCGAGCCGAGGTGCTGAGGGCAGCACGCCGCGAAGTTTGCGGGAAGGCGGCGCTCTGTGATGTGAGTTGAGGGGCCTCGGGGTTGCGCTCGGGGGAGAAGGGAGTGGAACAGTAGAGGCGGGAGGAAACTCAACGGGGAGAGAGGGAGGTGGGCAGCGCTGCTGCTTCCCAGGGGCTACTGCTGCGCCGTGCCGCCTTGCTCTGAACAGATCGGTGAGGGCCCGCGGAGATACTCCTTCCCACGGCCCGTGCTGGAAAGACCTCGGCTCCAGTGAGTGCGGGGGTGGGGGGCGACGGGGTCGAGGCTCTGCCGAGGCAGTAATAGGGTGGGAAGGGAATCAAGAGGCGTAGGCTGCAGGGAGGGGGCTGTCATCCTCTGCTTGGGAGAAAGTGAAGGATTTGAGAATCGCGGCCCCCAATCCTGTACCAGAGAAACAGCAGAAAAGGAGGAGCGGGGGAAAAAAAAGGAAAAAAAAAAAAAAGGCAAAAAAAAAGGCACACCTGGCCGCTGTACTCCCCGGCTGTATGCGGGGCGGGCTGTCGGAGGTCGTTCTGATCAGCATGTAAGCAGCGGCCGGGGCGCGGGGCTGGAGGGTAAGGGGGAGGCGGGGAGTGGTGGGAAGACGCCATGTGTGTTGCCGTGGGATTTTTCCACTTTGAAACCTACCACGAGCGGTTGCTACGGAGCTGGCAGTGCTGGCAGTGATGAGAGGGCAGCTCCCTCTGAACGCGAGCAACAAATGGCAGTGAGCGGCAGCCGGACTGCAGGAGCAGTGGCGGTGCCGGTGCCTGCTGCCACCAGGTGAGCTGCACCGTCTCAGGCCGCCCCCGTTGCCCGATAAGGCACCGGGCGGGACCGTAGCGGGGGCGCTGGGTGGCAGGTGTAGCCTTCCAGAGGCGAGCTGGTGGGGCGCAGCCGTGGCAGGGGTTCCGCAGCGACGCCGAGACCTTAGAGCCCGCGCAGTAATGTCACGATCGCTTGCAGTGAGCGTGTACTGTGTACTCTTCTGTGTGTGTGATTTTTGAGCTCTGGAAACTGCAGGCTCTTCTCTCGCCGTTCTGGCGATATACGCGTCCAGAATTTCCAAAAATGTGGAAAATGTCTGGGATATGCCAGTGGGAATTTTTCTTTCTTTCTTGGCTCGTGCCTTTAATGATTAGATGATTTTAGAGTATTGATTAGAACACTGTGAAATGCTTCAGGCTGCAACTTACCACTCAGTCTTTCTGAATGTCTCTAGACAGAAGTGATGTGATGACAGAATGAAACTAGCCAAGTAACTTGAAAGGCCTGAATAAACCAATTACTTAAAGAGAATGACAACAAAGCAAACAATATTTAGCGCTCCTTTCAAAGAAGTAAGTCAGAGATATTTGCATATATATGAAAATGGAAAAATCAGCTAATACTTTTGTAATGGTTCTTAACTATTAAAAAACCCCAACACAGTAACTGTGAGAGAATGTTACAGGTTTTGCATGGAAAGGTAAAGGAATACTCTCTGAGCTGAAAACTCTGACTGGGATAGCCTTTTGTGAATGTTGAAAAATAACTGGCAACAATTTATTTTTGCAGCAATTTAACTTGTACATTTACATTGCAAGGTATGTCACGCTCTGCTGAAGGCGGTGGCTTGAGGGCTCTGATACAGAGCATTACACTGTTTATATGGCTTACCTCCTGGTGTTGTTCTTAGTAATTTAATTTAAAAGGACAGGTATACAATGGGCTTCTATTTTGATTTAGAAGAAAAGTATTTAAGACTGAATTAATTTGCAAAAGCTTTGCCCTGCTCTGAAACTTTCTAGTTTAGTTTCTGCAGAGTTGCATGTGTTCCTATGGGATTGCTCCCACTCAAGATAGCAGGATTGGGCCCGTTGTCCGATGTTTCCAGCATAGAGCACTATGTGGGGATATGTCCATAGGTGCATTTATTTAGCTATTGCTGGTTGGGTCACTGAGGCCTGACCTTGCTTTTTCTGAGGTCTGTCGTGAAATCTATGCCAACTTCAGCCCAACTAAGATAAGCTCCTATGGGTAGTTGCAGTTTTCCATGGCCTTAGGGTAAGATACTGAAGCTGCTCAGTATCTTGGAGATCAGGGCCTGAGTGAATGGAGAGGGAGGACTGTATCTGCAACTGTCAAGAATCAATGTGTTTTGCCTCAAATGAGAGAGTAATCAAAAAAGAAGTATCATTTAGTAAGCGTATAAATTCATGCTCTGGATCCAGTCCTGTGCTAATGAAGTCCATGAGAGTTTTGCCAAAGTTTAACAGAACATCAAGATTTCATTTAAGGATACCTTTCTGATTTGTGTCTTCAGTATGCATTACAGTGTCCTTATTTCAAATCATTTGGAAGACAGAAAACTCTTACTGCTCATGCTGAAGCTAAGAGTGACTTCAGAGCAAATGCATGATACATCAGCTTGAGAAATAACCTCAAGCAGTAGAACTGAAATTTATAAAATTCAGCTTACTCAAAAGTGCTGCCTTGGCCATTCTCAGGTACAGAGAAAATTAATTTCTTTATTACAAAATCACCTCTAGATGTTCAGTGAAGTAGTGAGGTACTTCTGAATCTTGATTCTTAGTCCTTATTTCCTGTCACTTCATTGGAATATAGACGAAAGTAACACAAGGGTTATGTGGCTCACTGTCAGGAAGACTTTTAAGCTTTTAAATGAAATTAATAATTTAAGCAAGCAGGAGTGTGTGTAAAAATACTTGTTGTTATCATTTCAGTTAATCAGAAGATAGATTAAGGAAGGTGCTTTTCCTTAAAGTAGAATATTGCTTTTGCAAAGACTTAGAAGATTTGCATGTAACTACTGTCCTTGTCGTCATTTGTATGCATGGTCTTTGAATCAGCCCTTACTTGAGAATGCAGATTAAATTAGTGTTCTGTGGCTAGTAAAAATAGTTTCTTTATAATTTTGCTTCATCCCATAAAATTTGTTTGCAAATTTAGAAAACATTCTGGTGGAGCTATGAAATTAAAAAGCAATGCTAAATGGAACCTTACTTTATTGTGATATTTTGAGCCAAGAATAAATTATTCAAGTTCATAGAATATGTAGCATTTACCTTGGCTTGTTAGGACAAGCATTTTTAAAAGTTACTTTATTTACTGTAAATCTAATTTCAACATGTCAGCAGAAACTGCAAGCAGTAAGGATACAGGAATTTCTCAGCATGTTCAATAAGTATTTTTTAATTTAGGATTACAGTCTGTAAGTGAACAATGTGTGCCTTCTACTCTTAAATCTGATGTGTCGTGGGTGACATAGTATCAAATGCAGAGGTTTTTCTTTCGTGATGAATTTAAGTCTCTAATAGTTTTAATCCAGCTCTTCTCATAAAATGATTTCTGTGCTGCTTCATCCACATGCATTCTGTTAGTCTCAGTGCACAATGGACATGTGGGTGCAGTAAGGTGTGGTGTTGTTTTTTCTTGCTTCACCTGAGCTGGTGGTTTAGATAAAAATTGCCAAACCCACTGCAGAGCGGGATCTTGTTATTCACAACGATTAAAGATGTATGCTCCTGCTTCATAAAGCTTTCCGTGGGTAATTGGTGTCTGTGTCCATACTTGCCATTGATGACTTGCATTGTTTACCCTTGTAGATTAAGCAGCATTTGTAGCTGATCTGGCTATGTGGTGACTGAAGAATAAACACAATACTTAAACTGCTACTAAACAAGAAAGTAACTTTTATTCCTCTTCCCCTGGATATTTAAATGCTTTATTGAGTACCTACAGCAAGCAGAGGTTTGTTTTTAAATTTTTTTTAAAAAACTAGCTTCTTTCTGCACTGACTTCCAACACTGGACATAGGAAAAGGCTTTTACTGTAAGGATCAGCAGAGCTTCTCAGTTCTGCTTTCCATCAGCAAGGAAAATCTAGTAGTGGCTGAATTAAAATGAGGTTTCTTTCTCTGGAAGGAATGAATTTTTAGAAGGATGCTTAAAAAAAAGGTAAATGGAAACAAAAAAGAAGACCAGATGCCCTCAAATAGGGCAAAGGTAAACGAAAGTAAGTAGTGACTAAACTGGGTACTTTGCCTTTGTGAAGGATGGGGAAGGCAGTGGGTTTGCACCAAGATATTTTGGTTGATTTCACTGGAACTAGAAGCCTTGCAGTGGGATTGAACTTGGCTTTTCATGTCTCAGCTTCACAGACAGAAAGAAGAAAAAATGCCTCTCATGTAAATGAGGGTGGTAAAAGGCTTTTCAGAGAGAGCTTGAGCTGAATAATTGCAATTTTTACTTAGAGATGAAAATTAGTAGTGCAGATTGTTTAAGATTTGCTTCTGATTTTCAAGGTCAGTTCAACTAGTGTGTGTGTCTTAATTTTGTCGTCCATAAATAACAGTTTCATAGAGCTGCTAACAGGCTTCGAGAAGAAGAAAAAGGTTGATCTGTGCCTGCCAAATAGTACTATAAAGGTATGATAACATAAAAATGTGAAAGGGGATAGAAACAAGTGATACCACATTAAAGGATGCTACCCTGGCTTGGAAGCAGGAAAGCAAATGGAGACAATGTAATTATTTAAGGAACAATAAATTAAAAGTGTGATTATAAAATGACATTAAAAGGAGAGATGGAATGAAAAAAAAAAGAAAGTTGGAAAGGGGAAACAATGCATAACGGAAATAGAAGGTAGACAGGGGGAGATTAAAGGGGCAAGTAATGGATTTTAAATTTCCATGAAGTTTTCAATTGGAAAGCATTATCTGTATTAAATCCATATATTGCACTGCTTACATAATAACCTGTATTTTACTCAAATCATGAAAGTCTGATACGGAGTGTTCCCCTGGGGGTCACTTCATGTTCCTGTTTCATCCTTTGGATGTTAAGCCTCAGTTAATAGGGCATGTGTTTTTAAATGTGGCATGCCTTAGTGACAGACTTTCTTAAGAGGTGTATTTTGAGAATGTTGTTAGATTTAGTGGCATTACAATGCTCTTCTCTGTCAAAGTTGCAGTAAAAATTACTTCTTCCTCCAACAAATAATAGCATTGATTTTAAAGAGAGTGGGTTTTTTTTCAGTTTGCCAAAACTCTGTTAAATTATTTTGCAGCTGTGCTAACTAAATGTATTTTGTATGTAAAGATCATGGGTATTCAGCATTTTGTTAGAGTGGCTGAGCATCTGAGTATTTAATATACTTGTACTGGCAGTTACTGGGACATGTGAAAAGTATGTAGATTACAGATGTGTATCACTCTGGCCGAATTTGCCTCAAGCAGATTATTTTTGTACTTTTGGTTTTTATGTATGTTTTTATGTGCATGTGAATAATTTGCAGCAAAAGGATAAAGTCTTCTGACATTTAGACAAATGTATATTGTTTGCAATTGTAAAAGTGTTAAAAACCAAAAGTGTTGGGTGTACAGTGTTCAGTTCATGCAAGTACTCCTTTAACAGCAGAGGTAAGTACTTCTTTCTCTTAGAACTGCACAGAAATTTTAGATGAAATTGCTTGCTAGTTCATATGTGGTTAATCAAGCAGTGGTGGTTATATATCTCATTTAAGGAAACTTCAGCTTATGAGCATTCAAAGCAAAATAAGTTTAAGCTATCAGTGTTTTAATTTTGAGTTTTTAACCCATTTTTATTTTGTTGTGGGTAATGATAATTTCCACAGTCTATTTAGATGTCCATTTCAAACTATCACTCACATTCTTTTCAAGCACTTCTGAAAACAGATTCTGTGATGCTTTTTTAAAGTCTGAAGTTTTATTTTGAAATGGCGGTGTTCTGTTATACTTTTCTTCGTCTCAGCAAAAATATTTTTACCAAGAACAAAAGTCCTGAATCAATATGTGCAAATGTAGGAGCTTCAGAAGAGGGAAAATACTCAAAGACAGCAGACGGTTCACAAGATTGAGAGTCGTACATCCAGTATGTACATCAGTCTTTATAGCAAGCTTGGCTAGGACTCGGTGGGTTCTTCTCCTAGGTATATTGCAAATGGTCTCTTAAGATTTATCTTTATTCTTCTGTATTATTAAATGTAATTTGTTGCTATTAATTTTGAAAATGAGAATGTGCCTTAGTTTTTTTCTCCTGAAATGAAGTTAACAGAGTACAACTGCCATCACAACCTTCAAATAGTGTTTCCTTTTCACCTTTGTTTTCAACTTTGTTGATACCAAGTCATTTAAATGAGAATTGGCAGTTTTTGAACAATCTTTTTTTAACAAAGTTTGTAACAGAGTATTGCTTTTCATACATGCATGCTAGTCCTGGTCTGCACAAGTGCTAGAAGGGAAGGCATGATCAGGAGAGTTGTTTTAGGTACTCATCATATTCAGATATTGCCGGATTTGAATATATGTGGTCCTGTTTTGTAGATCAATCTTCACTCTGCTGCTGCAAGGTTATCTCCTCTTTTTTAAAGCTTAGAGATTCCAAACTGTTTCAATGAAAATGGTTTACATCACATTACAAAATGGGATATGAATGGGAAATTGTTATTTTCTGGCATCTTCCAAAAATATCAGATCACAGTATTTTTCAGAGCCTCAGTTGTCAATTGTCACACACTGCAAATAACTGAAACATGCCATAGAATAAGAACATCTCAGCCTTGACCTAAAAGCAGCACATGGATGATAGCATGCAGTAAATAGGCAATCCTTTCCCTTTAAGTATATATTAAGGCTGCAAAGCTGTGATGCTATGTCCCTATCGATTAGAATTCTGATCCCATTGTTGGTTTTAAGTAGGTGTTATCATGTAAGAGTTACTAATTTCTGTTAAGAAAATGTTTTGGTCATTCTCTGTCTCCAGAATTGTTCATAGTTTTCACCCTTAGACAGAAGATGTATATGTATTCTTCTCATTTTCATCAGCTACATGGTATGCTTATTGGCAGTTCTCGTGTAAATACGTTTTTTGCTAGAGTACGAGATGACAGGATGTGTAAGAAACTGAAGTCTTTGGCTCAGAAAAAAATCTTCATGGATACAAATGTATCTCAATAACTTTTGATCCAAAAACTTTTCTTGCAAAGCGACATGGCTGTTGTTCTTGCCAGTCACAGCAGGTGCTCCATCTGTATAAATACTGCCTCATTTGAACCAGTCAAGCTTGAAGTTTTGGGATTTTTTTCCCCCATACTATGTGCCACATTTTCAACAAATTTTCTCAGTTCTTTCAACAAGTGTGAGGCAGCAGTGTGGAACAAAATGGACAGAGGCCAAGCAATCTTTTAATTATAGCAGATTTTTTTTAACACGTTGAACAACAACAGTCAGCTGCAGTGTCAGTAGTATTACAACTTCCCTTGGTTGTGAGCAAAGAAAACAGATTTGCATGAATCTGTTAAAAATGGAGTGCATGCTTTTTTGTTGTCTAATATCATCTCAGCCCTTCTCATTGTCATGCTGTGTGAACAACTATGAACGTATCAGCTGTGTGCTGTTCCTTTGATCTGGTTTGTGCAGCAATAATTGATGTATCCTCTTGTATTCAGTCTTTGTTGTCTGAGAACAGGTCCTTCTCACAAGCTTGACATAGGGGTATTTGCTGTTACACCATTGCCACTGATTTTGGCTCACAAATTCTATATTTTACATACAAAAAGCTGTTGTGCTGGGAATCTTTCTTGAGATAAAATAAAACTGCAGGTAAGATCCAATAAAATAAAATTTGCATTAATTTCAGAATTAGTTTCTATAACAGTATGATTCCAGTTTGGATTTCTTGTGTGGCTGTATCACCACATCACAAACATACTTCTACAGACTGTCGTTTCTCCCAAGCAAAAGCCTGAGAGAAACTCTCCCTGTTGTGTCAGCTCTGTGCCCTGTCATCTTAGTATTTTTTTCACTGTGGCATGCATGACTAGGCAAACAATGCTTTCATGATAAGTAAATTGCTTTAAAAAGTTTATGGATGTTTGAATTAGCTGAGAAATCATCTCCATCATGTTTTTCTAATCAAGACACTAGAGATTGTACAGGTCCTTTATTTTCCTCTTGCTGTGGAGTTGCAGAGCACATAATCTCTGGCTTTCTGAGGGCTCACCAAAATAAGTGGAATTACTGATTCTTGTTTGCTGTCTTACTGAAGGTATTTTAATCATGTGAGCTAAAATTGCTAGTTTTAAATTCTAGTTCCAGGAACTGGAATGCCATTTTGAATCCTGAGTAATCACTTGGGCTTCAGGCTTGCAGAGTAGTGCTTCATTAAAGCAAAGTGGTGGGAATGCAGGGACTGATTCTGTGCCCACATGCGTTCTTCTGTTCACTTGGTTGCTCCAAGTAGGCTTTTCAATTTCCTAGTCATCCACAGTTTCCTCAAATTATTTTTGTTTTAAAAGAACATTATTACTACTTTTCTTTAAAAAATATTTAAGAAGCTAAAAAGTTAAAAAGTCTGTTGAATTTAATAAATACCTGTGTTGTTGCAGAAGGACATTTTTGTGACTGCAGATGTGTGTGTATGCAGGAGGTAATAGAGCTTTGAAAGCATTACCAAATGCTCAGCCCCTCTGATTTTTTTTTTCATTTTTGATCAGTCAGTTGCAGGTAAAGGACACTGACAAGGTAACCTTTTCATAACTTAAATACCACAGCTGACAGAGAAACATCTGATTTCTAAGGATCAGCTGTCAGAAAAGTACATTTCACTATTGCAGTCTAAGGGGAAAAAAAAGGCATGTTTGTTTTTAATTTCATTTACTGAGCTTCGTTTAGTTGGTTGGTCTGAGTAGAGGTAGGCTGGCTGTAGAGATGGAAAGGTTGTGGTAGTGAAAATTTGAGATTTATGAGAGATGGACTTGCTGTTTTCACCTGTGTATCTTGATGGTTCTTGGAGTTACCTAGCAGCATCCCGGATAGAAGGGTTGGTCCTGGAAACAATGCCTTTTGCTTTGAGAACTTAACTATAAAGTTCTCCAATACAACTAGACAATTTAATTTGATAATTTAAAAATTGTACCTAAGCTGCCCCTGAAAATATTTTGCATTTGAATTTTATTAGTCTTGAATACATTACTTCTTCAAAAGAAGTTTTATAGTTCTTACTGTGTCAGGCACTCTGTGGGACATTGTGAAGTTCACCTTGCACCAAGCCTTTGATTTTTCGCTAAGAGTTTGACCCTGGGTATATTTGAAAAGGAACCTTGTTTTCCTTGCCCTTCCAGAAAAAAAAATCACCACTACCACCACCAAAACCCCAAACAAACCAAACAAAAGTAGCTGGCCTCTGTCAGCAATAGTTCTTTAGATGGGATGGGCTGTTTTGGCTTGCATATGTTAAGTTTGGAACAGCATGAGAGGGAAGTGCTCTCTATAAAGAGTTGACAGGGATGTACCAGATAAAGTACCTGCATCAGAAGACTCATCTGAAGAGATGAAAAGCAGAAAGATCAGGACTTGCTGAAATATTTTGTGTAAGATTTGTGTCTTTGGTGAGAGGTAAAATACAAAACATTCCTCTAATGCTAAAGCATATCCTCAGGAACCCCATAATTATTTCCTGATGTGCAAATGCAGGAGCTTCAGCCCTGATGGAGGTGTTTTCATGGGCCCATGGAAACAGGCATTTTGAGTGTGAAAAGGGCATGGGGATTTGTAAGGGCTGAGACACAAACTCTGGTACAGAGTGCAAGTCATGGAACTCCTAATCCAACCAGGGAAGCATCTCAGACAGGAGCTCTGTCTGTGGGCAACTGTGTGAAGGGCTAACAGCTATCAGCAGTAATGAGGTTTGTTCAGAAATTGTCATCTTAAAGGTCTGTTCAAGGACTGAGCTTTTCTGCAAAATGTTGGTGGGTTTTGTTTTTTTTTTTAAATAGGAAGAGTGGCTGGTCCAGGGTGTAAGAAGAATAATAAGTTTTCAGTACCTACTTCTGCCAAACTTATTGATGTTCGCTGTGCTCTAAAATTTGAGTTTTTAACATGAATATTGTCAGTGTGAGACACAGATGTTTTTAATTGCCAAGGTTTACATAAGGCCTTTAAGGTTGTAATTCAGGATTTCAGGAGGTCTTCTCCAGAACCTTACTGAGAAGAAGTGCTCAATTCTATTCCCTTAGTCAGTGGCATGGTTTAGGCGGGTGGAGGCATGGTTGAGTGGCGTAGGTAAGTGAGATTTCAGTTCTCAGAAGTGGAAGAGACCTATGTGACATTTTGCAATGTGAATTTGAAGTCTCTAACTTGTCAAACAACCATTTCCTCTTTTTTTTTTTTTAATTTCCTTTCTTCAGAACATTTAAAATGTTCTATTTTTTCTATGAGCCAAAGTGATGTTTAAAAAATAAAGTACAGTAGAAATGTTGGCACAACAAAGGAAAAGAGTTTAGAAGATGAAAGTTAGCTGAGGAGGTCTAAAATGGCAGGTGGATAGGACTTTCATTTCTTAGGATAAAATGGTCATTCTGAACAAGAGGGTGAGGTATTCACAAGAGCATGAAATTCTTCAAATTGCTTAAACGAGTACAGCATGTCTGCATTTCGCAGCCAAGAATGGGGAAATGTTTTATTCTAGCCTAGCAGTTTAGCAAGCTAATAAAAAGTAAATGTTGTTTAATTTTCCTTACAAATATTTGGGTACTAATGAGAATGTTTACAGTCCCTACATTTTTTTTGCTGTTTACTTTCTACCTTTCTGTCTCTATTTACTTTTCATTTGACAGTGGTTTTCCCCTCTCTTAGAGCTGTTAGCTGCAGAGGACTCTTTCCATGTACTGATAGTATTCAGTGGGTTAACACTGAGCAAGGTAGCAAAAGACTTCAAAATGCGACTGCCTGGAGCTGGTCCTCCTGTACTCCAGGAGCTGCTGGGTGGATCAGCTGGGGATTGATCTGGGCTCTTTCAAGAAGAGGGTGCCAACAGAATGTGTGTATGTACATATCTAAGACCAGGGTTGTACAGGCATGTTTCCATTGGTGATTAGGTTCCTATCTGTCTTGGAAACATCAGTATTATGGGGTGTTTTTTTCTTTGAAAATCACTCACATTTAAAGTCTTGAGGTAAACATGCATAAATCTAAGCTTGCTGAAGTTGCTTTGATTAAGGTGGATGTAAGCCAGACTGGATTTACATCCATAATGCACATCCTGTCTCCATTTGTTATAGACCTGTGCAGAACCATAATTCATACTGAATTATACAGAACCATTATTAATACTGATTTGAACACAGCATATGTCCAAATGGGAAGTGGGAAATTAGATTTGATTTAAAAAATACTTGAGATGACTATTTATGGGACTTCAATATTATCTATTGAATTAATATCTACCCTTATCTGACAGACTACTAAAACAGGATTCTACTCAAATTGATAGAAGTGACAGTCATACAATGCATTTCATTTTTCATTCCTGCTGAGCCCTGTTATATAGTTAGGGAGATTGCAATCTTGCTTCAGTCATTCAAGGAAAGGAAAGGATTTGCAGAATTTATGCCCATAAATCACCTGCAAGTATGGTACAATTTCTTTTGCCATCCTACCAATCTGTGTTGGAGAAGCAGCATTTCTGACTTACTGCTTGTTTCCTCTTTTTCAAACTCCAGTGATTGCATTGTGTTTGCTACAAATTCCCTCCTCTACTGCTGCAGACTATGCTTTCCTTCCCTCTGCCTCTGTGCCCTGTCAGTATTTGAGCCCTCACAACTGGCCATGAATAGAAGAAACCATGTATGTAGAGACTCAAACTCTGCCCTTAGCTATGCTTGTGAAAACCTGTGGCATCATACGATTAGCTTGGAAAGACTTAAGAAATCCCATGGGATCTGCTCCACTGAAAATTGCTCTGCAAATGTTAGACAGGGCTGTTGTTTTTGTGCTAGTACATTTTATTTTAAAGACGTACCTGGACTGCAGTGGGTGATACTGTTCCATAACGTTGACATAGAAGGACAGATTTGAAATATGAGAGGTGCTGTCATGCCAGTGGAGTTTGCTACTAAAACTCTTTTAGCTGGGCACTCAGCAGTGTCTGTGCTGCAAGTCAGACATCCCGAGTGGGCTTTGGTTTCTGACAGTGTTCAAACCACTGGTCACAATGTGACTGTCCTCCATGGCCTGATACCTTTTGGGAAGGAACCAGGCCCATCTGCTGGCAGGGCTGGGCAGCAGAGGTGCCCAGAGTCCTGGGCCCACCTTGGTGGACTCTGGCCTTACAATACAATACAATACACCAGGTTGGAAGAGACCTTCAAGATCATCGCGTCCAACCCATCAACCAATCCAACCCACCTAAACAACTAAACCATGCAACCAAGCACCCCATCAAGTCTCCTCCTGAACACCTCCAATGAAGGTGACTCCACCACCTCCAACGGGCAGCCAATTCCAATGGGCAATCACTCTCTCTGTATAGAACTTCTTCCTACCATCCAGCCTAAACCTGCCCTGGCACAGCCTGAGACTGTGTCCTCTTGTTCTGGTGCTGGCTGCCTGGGAGAAGAGACCAACCTCTGCCTTGCAGCACAGCGAGTCCCAGGCAGCAGATGTTGTCCTTCCCAGGCCAAGAACACTGGGTTTAGGTCTGACATACTCCAGGCACCATCCAGTATGAAGTAGAGAGCTGAAGAACATAAAGGGAAAGTGCTTGCACCCCCTTGGTCTCCAGGCAGTATAGTGAAACTAGGGACTGGGCCATGGTGGTGTTGCTGACTGCCCAGCCATTTGTGACATAGCGTATGTGGAGATGTATGTTGCTGCACGGAAAGGCCCATGTCACCTTTTTGTTTCATGTTTAATGCAGAATCACAGGAAATAATGTTCAGAATATAGACAGATAAAGTATTGATGACTCATACTGATCTCTGCAAGCATGGTGGATGCTTCAAACAGCAAGGCCACAAATAACTGAAGAGCTTGAATAGCATTATAATTCCTCTTTAAAAGAGTATTGCAGTGATAGACCTGAATTAATTGAAATTACAGTCAAAAAGCCCTGCCCTAAGCCATTTACTTTTCTTGTTTTCTATGTGTTGTGATCTTAACTGTGACAAGAAAGCAAATTATGACAAGTGAGGAAATGATTCAGAAGATCACAGAATCACAGAAAACATCCAACTGGAAGAGACTCAAAGATCATCCAGTCCAACCCTCAACCCAGTACTGAAGGGTGAACACTAAACCATGTCCCTGAGTGCCAGGTTCTCACACTGCTTACACACCTCCAGGGATGGTGACTCCACTGACCTCAGCAGACCATTCTAATGTTTGATAACCTTCTCTGTGAAGAAATATTTCCTAACACCCAGGCTGAATCTCCCCTAGCACAGTTTGTGATCATTTTGTCTATTCCTGTCACTTGCCACCAAGGAGAAGGCTCTCCCCTCCTTGCTCCAACCTCCCTCAAGCAGCTGTAGAGACCCATGAGGTCTCCCCTCAGCTTCTGAATCTCCACATGAAACAACCCCAGCTCCTTCAGGTGCTCTTTGTAGCTCATGTGCTGCAGATACAATGGGATGTATTATACACATCTCCAGTACTGCTTTTAGACATTTTTACATGCTTCTATTTTTAAGAAAATTTTCCAAAAGCTGAGTTTTGTGTAATTTAGTTTTTTTCCCAAACCAAATGGAAATTTTGTGATTGCTTAATGTAGAAATGGTGTTGGAAATATTAAAGTCACGTGTGAATTACTTACATCTCCGGTGTGCTGTTGTGGTGGAGAAGCAGGGTTTTTAAAAGCCCTTAATAACTATGAATTTTATTGTACTGACTGTGCTTGTAGCTTCAGGCTTTGTAGTCTCTGGAGGTAACCTGGTGCTGTGCACTTTGGGAAGGGAGGTGGAAATGTCTTCATCTAGATGTTTAATCCTGTTACTGGAGAGTAGTGATGTTTTCCCTTCAAAGCCTAAAGATGAACAGATGTTTCTTCAGGTACATCCAGAAAAGTAAAGAGAATAGAACAGAAGTCGCTATGCTGTAGTACAGCCATCTCTGCATTTCCTATATTCAAGAGATTTCCTATTAAGAAAAGAAACATCTGCAATAACAACTCCTATTTATGTTAATCTTTTGCAATCAGCATGCAGTCTGAAATAATTACAATGAATGCACTCTCTGCTCCAAACACTCGCAACTTGGATTTATTTCAGACTTCTTTTCCTTAGAAGTCTGGAAAAATAATCCCTCATTCTGCTCTGCCTCATCTCCTTTGCATGAATTCATTCAACAGTTCTTTTGTGAGCTTCATTAGCAATGGTCATAAATTACATAAAGAGAGAAGTTTTTTAATTAAAGAAGTTAACAAAAAACACCAGAACATAATAAATGTAATTAGGTAACACTTTCCTGTAATAAATTTGCGTATATGGTGTGTAATGAAGTTGGCTGGTATAAAATCCATGATCTGAAGGTTTTTTAGCCTTCATAGTTTTACTAATTCCATCTGCAAAAAAAAATTTTTCTTTTTTAATGGTGCCAAACATACCTCGTTGTACAAGGAATTATGTGCAAGGTCAGAAAAACAGTAGCTGTTGACTTAAACTATGTTTGGCTCAATGAAGACAGGTCTTCCAGGCTTTCCTTCTGTTTCTTTCAGAGCTGCTTGCCCAAGTCAGGATCATTTTTTGAAGGATGGCAGTGGCTCTTCAACTCCATTAATTTCTGCTGGACAGAACTGGACATTTGTGGTCAAATTGACCAATGGATAAAGAGCACATTCAGAGCTGTGTCTCCATGATGGTGCTGTGCACATTTATCTGGGCTGATTGCTCTCACAAAAAGAAAAGGAAGGTCAGTCTTGGCTCACATGTGAATTACCATAGAGTGACTCCTTGGGTGTCCTCTGCATTTGCCAGCAACTGCCATTGCTTTCTTTGTCCTGAACTTGTGTCCAGGCACACTAAGATTGCTGTGCAACCCTGCCTCCTAACCTCTTCCATGTCACAGCCAGACTGCTTTCAATTTGGCAATGTTCCCATCCAAGGGATTTGTTCTGAAAAGGAGAGCTTTGATTTTCCTTTATGTACGGGATATGCAGCTTCATGACATTGAATGTTGCTCTGATTTTTGATGGTAACACTATGAAGAAATTAAACAGAAATGATAGAAGAGGATATAGAAAGGGAATCTCTACAGTTCTGCACATTGGTTTGTGTTTTTCCCAGACGTCTCTGTGGAGTCGGAGCAGTGCAAAGGGAGTATGCATGTACATGGTGCATCACCAAAGCAAAACTGATGTAGAGTCAGGATAATGTTTTGTAATTCCCTTTCACAGATGCACATGGCTGTGTATTGAATGCTATGAAAAATAATAACCAGTATTTATTATCTCTGTGAAGCATATTTTCCTTTTGCTGCTTTAGCTTACGGTTGATTTAGAGAGGCAGGAATGTTTTCAGCAGCATCAGTTTATGACTTGGGGTGGGGTTCTGGTTTGGTTGGTTTTTTGGTTGGGGTGTTGTGTTGTTTGGGTTTTTTGTTTGTTTGGGGGTTTTTGTTAGTGCCTCTCCCCATTATTCTACATGCCATCAAACCTTGACACTAGGGAATAGGAATTTTGGACATTCTGTGAAAAAAATGTAGCACCAGCTCATTTGATTTGAGTGTGCAAAAAATGTGGGTTGAGGGCTGAGAAAAAGGGATGTAATGAGAGAAATAAGGGAAAGGCAGAGATGTGGGTCAGATTGTTGTGTCATTGACAGTGCTGTCAGCTGCCCTCTCATCTTAGATCACTGCAGTGCTAGCTCAATCTTACGGGAAGCAGAAAGAAGAGGATCTGTTGCATTTCGATAATGGCTCTGCCAATAATTTTTCTTTCTGCAAGATCTATGCAGTAGGGATGTGGACGTGCTGGAGCGTGTCCAGAGAAGGGCCACGAGGATGATCAGAGGGCTGGAGCACCTCTCCTATGAGGACAGACTGAAGGAGTTGGGGCTATTCAGTCTGGAGAAGAGAAGGCTCCGAGGTGACCTCATTGTGGCCTTCCAGTATCTGAAGGGGGCCTACAGGAAGGCTGGGGAGGGACTTCTCAGGATCTCAGATAGTGATAGGACTAGGGGGAACGGAATGAAGCTGGAAATAGGGAGATTCAGGCTAGATGTGAGGAAGAAGTTCTTCACCATGAGAGTGGTGAAGCCATGGAATGGGTAGTCCAGGGAGCTGGTTGAGGCCCCATCCCTGGAGGTGTTTAAGACCAGGCTGGACGAGGCTCTGGCCAGCCTGATCTAGTGTGGGGTGTCCCTGCCCATGGCAGGGGGGTTGGAACTAGATGATCCTTGTGGTCCCTTCCAACCCTGACTGATTCTATGATTCTATGATTCAATCAGGTGAGGTAAGTTCTGAGGATGAAATGATAGCTTATCTGAGAGCTTCAAAAATTCACCAGAAAGGTCACAAACCTGTGAGCAGGTGAATCACTTGCAGTTCTCTGACACACAGACTACAGTTAATTGTCCACCAGAAGACATTAAGAAGCACTTCAGTATACCCAGATATATACGTTCAATATACCTGTACACCTCGCTCTCTCACTGCCTTTTTACATCCTAAGACAAGCAACTAATTCTAGAGAAGGCAGGTAGGCATAAAGTTGAAGCAGCTGTAATTGTAGAAAAGATAGGAGGGCATAAAGTTTATATAGCAGAAACATATACATTTTATAGAAAATGTCCCACTTAAGTTTTAGGATTCTGACTGAACAATTGCCATACAGTACTCCCAGAGACTTGTTGCACAGATATCATTGCTGTAGTCCTTTGCAAAATTTGAGATAACTTGTAGATCCAGCAAGTATGTTCAAGAGGAGAGTCAAGTGGACCTTACCGAGTACGTTTGGAAATCCCATGTGAAGTACCTTAGGGTAAATTGGAAGACATTTGCTCTTATAGTGATACAAGTTAGATGTCTAAGGCAGAGGATTTTTTTTTAATTGTAACTGGAAAAGAAGATACAAGAAATTAGGGTTTTGACACATTATTTTTGGAATTGCACAATGTGTCATCAATCAGTTTTGTTCCAGGGAAACACATCATCTCTCTTGGAAGTGAGGTTTCCAAAGGGCTGAAAAGCAAGGAAAATGTGAAGCCAAACCAGAAGTTGTCAAATGGAGAGGGAAGTCACTGATTGTGCTGTTTAATCTTTAATGGTGGTGTATCCTATGTCTTCCAATAGTGTTGTGTGTTTAGGCTGCTAAGTCTGTTTTCCATTTTCAGTCTGTTTCAGGGCAATAGATTTTACTCAACCTGTAATGCCAGTCATATTCTTTTACAAAGCAGTGACTTCCCAGGGAGCAAAACTGTAAATCTTTGCTGTTGCCATGAGGTACATGGTGTGCCTTACAGATCAGTTTTTTAACTCACGAAAATGTGTTCTAGAGGATGTTGCTGGGCTCTGAAAATATTTGAGCTGCAACTTTAAATATTGGATTCTTCTGCTTCTAGAATTTTAATAGTTTAGAAAGAAAATGCAGAGTTAGCATCGGCAGTCTGAAACTTCCTTTTCAGAAAAATTCTGGTTTTGACATTCCTGTATGGAAGAGGAGCTGTCCTTTCCAAGACATCCAGTATGAGCATGAAAGTATTCAAAGAGCTGACAATGAACAGTTACTATTCACTGCTGCTGCTTTGCTTCTAGTGCAGTGAACATATTCAATGTCTTCAATGTCTTCATTGATGATCTGGATGAGGAGATTGAGACAGTCATCAGCAAATTTGCAGATGACACCAAGTTGGGACCTCGACTGGCTGGACAGATGTGTGGAGTCCAATGGGATGGCATTCAACAAGTCCAAGTGCCGGGTGCTGCACTTTGGCCACAACAACCCCATGCAGAGCTACAGGCTGGGGTCGGAGTGGCTGGAGAGCTGCCAAACAAAGAGGAACCTGGGGGTACTGATCGACAGCCACCTGAACATGAGCCAGCAGTGTGCCCAGATGGCCAAGAAGGCCAACAGCATCCTGGCCTGCATTACGAATGGTGTGGCCAGCAGGAGCAGGGAGGTCATTGTGCCCCTGTACTCTGCATTGGTTAGGCCACACCTTGAGTCTTGTGTCCAGTTTTGGGCACCTCAGTTTAAGAAGGACATTGAGACACTTGAACGTGTCCAGAGAAGGGCCACAAGGCTGGTGAGAGGCCTTGAGCACAAGCCCTATGAGGAGAGGCTGAGGGAGCTGGGGTTGTGTAGCCTGGAGAAGGGGAGGCTCAGGGGCGACCTCATTGCTCTCTACAACTACCTGAAAGGTGGTTGTAGCCAGGAAGGGGTTGGCCTCTTCTCCCTAGCAACCAGCACCAGAACAAGGGGACACAGTCTGAAGCTGCGCCAGGGGAAGTTTAGGCTCGAGGTGAGGAGAAAGTTCTTCACTGAGTGAGTCATTCGTCATTGGAATGGGCTGCCCGGGGAGGTGGTGGAGTCGCCGTCCCTGGAGCTGTTCAAGAGGGGACTGGATGTGGCACTTGGTGCCATGGTCTAGTCATGAGGTCTGTGGTGACAGGTTGGACTCGATGATCTTTGAGGTTTCTTCCAACCTTAGCGATACTGTGATACTGTGATATTTTTTGAGTGGAATTAAATCCAAGTCTCTCCAGGGGCTACTGGTATTTTGCTGATGCTAAATTAAAGTGTGCCATGTGCAGTGCACTAGGGGTGGTCAGTAGTGGTTTGACAGAGTTTAGTTGTGTATGTGGTAGGGGTGCTCTGGGTCACTGTGTGGTACGTATGATACAGCCACAATCTATTGGGAAAGCAGTCTTTCACAGACCTTTGTGTTTTCGTAAAGCGAAGGAGACAATTGCAAGCTGCTTTCCGTCCTGCCCATAGGCATTCTTCAAGTGGCCTCTTTTTTTTTTTTCAATGCTAGGTAGGTATGTTTATGAGTTGTCATTCTAGACTGCTTTCTCCAGAGGTGTAGTTTAGAGACTAGTATTTTGTTCATTACTGTGCTTACCTTGGATGAGCCTATTGTTCAGTTTGCAGGCTGATGACTCATTCCCTTTGCTTCACTGGGTAGCTGCACATATCTTATCCTGTTCTTAGATGAGCTTTGGGAGCAAGCTAACAAATGTTTACAGCATTCAGGGTAAATCACAATTCGACAGAGAAATTCATTAAAATAAGAAAAAAAAGGTTATTGTAACTAAACCATTTATTTATTCATTTAAATCACTTAACTGTTTTACTATGCCTCTGTTGGGCCTCACAGTATATGCAAAGAAACTAAGACAGTCTCTGTCCCTTTCTAGAGTGCATGAGGTATGCAGAAGCAGAGTGATGGTTCCACTCAGGAACAGGGTGTAGCAAAACCACCAGAAGCATCCATCTCACATACTGCAGAAATCCATGTACATAAAGAAATCCTAGTGGGATGTGCATGGTATTTGCAGGAGTTTTCTATGTAGGAACAGTGTCCTGCATGCCATGTCCCCACATGACTTGCCAGCATCTTGTAGGTGTGAATGCCTGATTGAAAAGTAGGATATGCAGAAGATGAAAAGATGGGTGGTGGTGGGAGACATGATGACTAACCCTTGACTCCTGGAAATACACCCACAGCATGGAGGACAGCATTAAATATGTCCCAGATAGGCTCCTCACACTGTGTCACTACTGGGGATTAAACCATTTTCCTCATGGATGCTATACTTGGCAGAAGGCTCTGCAGTAAGGAGTCATGTGCATTCAGATTAAAACATACATAGAGATCAGCACTTGCATAATAGGGTAATTCCACCCATTTCTTCTATTCTGTGAGATGGGTTTCAAATAGTGCACAAGATGGTTTTTCTCCTCATGCCTTGTGATCTTAATTTGTAGCAGTTTGGGATGGGTGCCCTCCACTGTGTTTATACAAGGGGTGCTTCGTGTGTCCAGAAGTCCAGCCCAGTGGGTGGACACAGGAAACCAGGTATTTCCTACCATAATTCTCTGCACCACTATAAGATCCACCATGGGGTCTGGCACTTTCTATTTCTTCTCTCGCCGTCACCCGGTAACGGGGGAGATGTCTCCCAGCCTTGGGCCTGGGTAGGCCCAAGGCCACAGGGGATGGGCAGTCTCAGATCTGGCCAGCTGAGACTAGTCTAGCAGTGAGGGGAAGGAAGAAGGAGCCCTGGGGGTCTTGGGTGTACCTTCAGGTGGGGATGGGATCTTTCTGGGTCTGCTTTGGGATTTCCTGTGTCACTGCCTTCTGGCTCTCTGTAAATATTCACCACTTTCCATTTAAACTTTCCATCACTTTTGCAATCCGTTTGTCTGAGTTATTTTTGCCCGCAGTGGGGAGGGGGTCTGCCTCAACCCATTACATAACTACATGGTGAAGGAAGGACATTCAGATGAATTATTTTATCTTCCAGACTTTGGCAGTTTTCCAATAAAAACTTCCTCCCCTTTTCCCCCCACTGCCCATTTATTTTCTGATATTTTTATTTAATTTAAGAAGAAATAAGAGATTGAGTTTAGTTTGTTACTTTGAAACTGGTTATTCCTGTTCACTACTGAAAGATGAAAGATTAATGAATTGCAACTAAAAGAATGACCAGGATATAGTTTCACGGGTGTTTGTTTGTTGTTGTTGTTGTTTTCATATTTGGGGAGGGGGTAGGAATTTGCTTGTATTAGTTTTTCTGTTTTGCAAGGTCTGAAGACCACAAGGTTTAATTTATCTAGGTAATTCTAACTCGCTTGTTTTCCAAGTTTTTATCTGCTGGCTCTGAGTGGTAAGGGGGAATTTGAAGTGAAGACTTGTACTGTGCAGAGTGCAATAAACAAGTGATACTAAGCGATATTTTTGTCATTATCTGCTTGTGAGTGATGTCCTTATGATACAGGCAATATAAAAGGTTTGCAGTGGGCATGATCAACCTGTCTTTCAAATGCCTTTCTTGCTAGCCACCTGGGACCTGCCATTGCCTAGTAGACACTTCCTGTGGCCATTTGGAGAGTCTGCAAACCACAGTTTGCAAAACTTGGCTTCAGCCATGCTGCCAAGCTGTCTTTGCACAATTTAGAAACTGGGTGGTGTGGGTCAGAACTGAGGTTTCTCTAAGGTCGGTTTATTAGGTTCCTTCAGAGCACAAGAAAAACAGCCTCCCATACAATTGTATGGCCAAGTATCGCTTAAAAATACTTGCCTTCTCAGTATGACTGCTTTAAGATTTTGCAGCTGTGAAGTCAGTTGGATTCTTGCGTGCCAGGTTCTGTGGAAAAAAATTTGGCCAATGGTGACTAAGCAGCACAGGCTAATTCTTCTTAACAGCTTGTGCAAAGTATATGTAGGAGTGTAAGGAAGAAACTGTCACTATTGAATCTCAGAAGAGCTAAGTGTATGAAAAATGTTTAGAATTTAGGGAGGAAGGAGAAAATGGGTTGCATGGATTGAATGTGAAGCATCAAATCCCTGTTCAAAAATGAAAGCTATCAAGATGCTGGATTTGGAAATTTCGGTAGTTTCTGAGAGCATATTCTGTTGTATCTTGCTACTGATAAACGAGTGACGTTTTGGTATCTCTCAGTAGTTTTACAACGAGCCCTTGCAACTTGCTTACTAGGGTAGTTTCTACAGAAGATGAGTATCTTCTCAAGATAAGAGAAGAAGAAGAGAAGAAGATGAGTATCTTCTTCTACAGAAGATGAGTATCCTCATAGAATATTAGCTTCAACAAGACCAAGTGCAGGGTCCTGCATCTGGGTCGAGGCAATCCCAGGCACAAATACAGGCTGGGCAGTGACTGGCTGGAGAGCAGCCCTGAGGAGAGAGACTTGGGGGTGCTGGTGGACGAGAAGCTCGACATGAGCTCTCAATGTGCGCTTGCAGCCCGGAAAGCCAATCAGATCCTGGGCTGCATCAGGAGAAGTGTGACCAGCAGGTCAAGGGAGGTGCTTCTCCCCCTCTACTCAGCTCTGGTGAGACCCCACCTGGAGTACTGCGTCCAGTTCTGGAGCCCATATTACAGGAGAGATGTGGACGTGCTGGAGCGTGTCCAGAGAAGGGCCACGAGGATGATCAGAGGGCTGGAGCACCTCTCCTATGAGGACAGACTGAAGGAGTTGGGGCTGTTCAGTCTGGAGAAGAGAAGGCTCCGAGGTGACCTCATTGTGGCTTTCCAGTATCTGAAGGGGGCCTACAGGAAGGCTGGGGAGGGACTTCTCAGGATCTCAGGTAGTGATAGGACTAGGGGGAATGGAATGAAGCTGGAAATGGGGAGATTCAGGCTAGATGTGAGGAAGAAGTTCTTTACCATGAGAGTGGTGAAGCCCTGGAATGGGTTGTCCAGGGAGGTGGTTGAGGCCCAGTCCCTGGAGGTGTTTAAGACCAGGCTGGACGAGGCTCTGGCCAGCGTGATCTAGTGTAGGGTGTCCCTGCCCATGGCAGGGGGGTTGGAACTAGATGATCCTTGTGGTCCCTTCCAACCCTGACTGATTCTATGATTCTATGATTCTAATATGCACAAAGAGGTTGGTTGATTCTATCCCTCACCTGTTGAGAGCTAAAACATTTATTACAAACTACTTTTTGGAAGCATTTAATTGATTTTGTGTTCACATAACAATCTTTGTGTTATTTTATGTGAAGCAGATAAAAAAAAGCACAGGAGTTTACAAACAATAGCTAAAACAAGGCTTTGAAAAAAGTACAGTGTTGGCTTCTATCATTGTAGCAAAATATTAAATGAGTGACTTTGATGACGGAAAATATTTTTATGCTTCATTTCTTCTCGTTGCCATAATGTTGAATCTTGCTTTTTGTAATACACTGTATTTTTATGAGTTATCTGGACATTTGAATTTCTTATGCATTAAAAAATGCTGCTTGAAAAAATAGTTTCAGATAAGACTCAAAGATAAAAGTAACTTGTCTCCTTCACATACTCTGTATTTTTGCCTTAACATTCACACATAAATTCCCTCTGTTTTGTGGCTTGCTGATATTATTTCCTCTGGCGATCTTATCAATGTTATTTTTTTTCTGTGTACTATTTCACTGCAAGATAACAGTTAACATGTAGAAACAGAAAAATTATCTAGGAAAGAAGTTTTTTAATTTTGATGCCAAAAGCATGTAAAGCTTTATTTGTTCCTTTTTCTTCTTCTTTTTTTTTTTTTTTTTTAAGAACAGTGTTCTTAAAACAACTTGTATGAAAGTAGGCATCCACATTAGTGTTTGATGCATTGAAATCAGTTAATCACTTGAGTGGTTCATTAGGTACTTAGGAATTTAAATAACATGACCAAAGTTTCAGTAAATAAAAATTTCCTTTTAAGAGTTTCCAAATGAGTTTATGCATATTTATTGGCAGTGTTGTCATGCTGTCAGTTCAGTAATTCAACTAATTGGCTTCAGTTCAGTTACATAAATCAGTAAGTATTTGCAGTTTTGTTCCGGTATGATGTTGATATGAGTTAATAAAAGCACTATTTTAATTTAGAGTATAATGTTTCAGAGCAATACAGTAATTGTGTCTCTTCAAAGATTATTTGCTAATATAGCCATTTCTCAGGAAACACTGTTGTTGTGGAAACCAGCATAAATTTAAATAATGTTTTAGACCATGTACCTTACAATTAACATTTTAAAAATGGAGCATCTCTAATTGAACTTGCTTACCTACCCTAGTCGTAGTGGAAACTGTACTCAGTGCTAAATATACTCATAAACTTAAGTGACAGAAAACATCTACAGCCAAATTCTGGGTTTGGCTTATGTGTTTATAACTCCATGTTGCAAATGAAGCACCCTATGAAGTTCACCTCTCCTTTACAGACAACAAATATTTTACAACCATGGGTAAGATAAACAGGAAATAAAAGTGTGTTTCAGTAGCACTTAATGGTAGGCCTTGCAAGACAACACTTATTTGTCTTGAAGTTGTTTTTTTTTTTTTTTGTTTTTTTTTTTTTTTTGAATTGTAGTTCTTTCAGGTGTTTTCTTTAACTTGCTTGGAAATAATCACAGAATAGCTGAGGCTGGAAGGCACCTCTGAAGATTGCTTGTCCCAACCCTCCGGTCAAATCAGGGTCACCTGGAGCAGGTTGACAGGGCCTTGTCAAAGAGGCTTTTGAGTATCTTCAAAGACAGAAACACCACAGCATATCTAGGTAACCTGTTGCAGGTTTGACCACCCTTACAATAGAGGAAAATATTATTTTCTTACTTTCAGATGGAATTTCCTGTGTTTAAATTTGTGCCCATTTCCTCTTGTCCTTCTGCTGAGTGCTACCAAGAAGAATCTGGCTCTGTCTTCATTGTCTCTTCCTATCTCTTACTGGTACACATTGATGAGACCCCACTGAATCTTTTACAGGCTAAACAGTCCTATTTCTCAGCCTCTTCTCACATATCAGATTCTCCAGTTCCTTAATCACCTTTGTGGCCCTTTGCTGGACTTAACGTCCAGCAGGAAGATCAGAAGGAAGATCAGAACTAGACTCAACTCTGTAGATGTATCTCACAAATGCTGAGGGAGGAGGAAGATCACCTCCCTTACCCTGCTGCAGATGCTTTTTCTAATGCAGCCCATGACACTGTTACCTCCCCTTGTTGCAAGGCTACATTTCAGGCTTATATTGAACTTGGTGTCTACCAGGACCCTGTTTTCCAGTCAGTCCCCAGCATGTACTGCTGCATGGAGTTGCCCCTCCCCAGGTGTGGGACTCAGACCCCTTTGTTGAACTTCATGCGTTCTCATCAGCCCATATTTTCATCCTGTCCAGGTCTGTCCAGAAGGCAGAACTACTGGTGTATCAACTTCACTCAGTTTTGCATCATCAGTCAATTTGCTGAGACCCCTGTACCATCATCAAGGTCATTATTGAAAATGGTAAATGAATTTGGCCCCACTACCAATACATGGGGTACTCAACATGAGCTCTCAATGTGCGCTTGCAGCCCGGAAAGCCAATCAGATCCTGGGCTGCATCAGGAGAAGTGTGACCAGCAGGTCAAGGGAGGTGCTTCTCCCCCTCTACTCAGCTCTGGTGAGACCCCACCTGGAGTACTGTGTCCAGTTCTGGAGCCCCTATTACAGGAGGGATGTGGACGTGCTGGAGCGTGTCCAGAGAAGGGCCACGAGGATGATCAGAGGGCTGGAGCACCTCTCCTATGAGGACAGACTGAAGGAGTTGGGGCTGTTCAGTCTGGAGAAGAGAAGGCTCTGAGGTGACCTCATTGTGGCTTTCCAGTATCTGAAGGGGGCCTACAGGAAGGCTGGGGAGGGACTTCTCAGGATCTCAGGTAGTGATAGGACTAGGGGGAACGGAATGAAGCTGGAAATGGGGAGATTCAGGCTAGATGTGAGGAAGAAGTTCTTCACCATGAGAGTGGTGAAGCCCTGGAATGGGTTATCCAGGGAGGTGGTTGAGGCCCAGTCCCTGGAGGTGTTTAAGCCCAGGCTGGACGAGGCTCTGGCCAGCGTGATCTAGTGTAGGGTGTCCCTGCCCATGGCAGGGGGTTGGAACTAGATGATCCTTGTGGTCCCTTCCAACCCTGACTGATTCTATGATTCTATACTCCATTAGTTACTGGCCTTCAGCTGGACTTTGTACTGCTCTCCACAACAATTTGAGCTGAGCAGTTCAGCCAGTTTTCTGTCCACTTCAACATTTACTTTAGTCCATACTTCATCAGTCTGTCAGTAAGAATGTTGTAGGAGACAGCAACAAAAGCTTTGCTGAAGTCAAGGTAAGTCACATCCACTTCTATTTCAATTAGATGAGCCAAGCATCTCACTGCAGAAAGCTATCAGGTTGATTAGATGTGAGAGATACTGAGGTGCTGGAGTGAGTGCAGGAGAGCAACAAAGCTGGTAAAGGGCCTGTAGAATAAATCTTACGACGAGTGACTGAAGGAGCTGGGGATGGTTAGTGTGAAGAAGAGGAGGCTTAGGGGAGACCTCATCACTCTGCACCTACCTGAAAGGATGTTGTAGAGAGGTTGGTGCTGGTCTCTTCTCACAGGTAATTAGTGATAGAACAAGAAGAAACTGCCTCTAGCTGCAACAAGCTGCAGACTGGACATTAGGAAAAAAATTTCACAGAAAAAGTAATCAGACATTGAAATAGGCTGCCCAAGGAAGTGGTTGAGTCACCATCCCTAGATGTATTTAAAGGTAATTTAGATGTGGTGCTTGGGGATATGGTTTAGGGGTGAACTTTGTAGAATAGTGTGACAGTTTTAGGCTGTGCCTTTAAGAAAAGACAGTTACTGAACACTCTAGATGAATGTTTTGGTGTAAAATGGAAAACAAAGGTAATTCTAAACGAATTTCATTGGTAGATCAGTGGGAATGTAACTTTAAGGTTTTACTCTGAGTTCTGTCTGTTTCAGTCTCAGTCTGGACAGCTGCTGTCTTCTGTTCCTGGCAGTTCTGACCGTGGACTAATGAGATAAGAAACTAATTCTTTTATTCCCTTAATAATGGCTTTGAACTAACAAAATTTCCCTTAATATCTATTTTCTCTCTAACCCTTTTTGGGAAAAAAGGAGGAAGGGAGAAAAGGGGCTTTTGGGGGGAACCCTCCTCCTAAAGGAGGGAGTTTTCTGTGTTACGTTCTTTCCTGTATATTTTTGTATATACTGTAAATACTGTATGTTTTGTATATATTCATTACATCTCATTCTGCTTGTAAAAATATAGCCTTTTCAATGTGCTTCTCTGACTGAGTTAGCTGTGGTTTGTGTGGGGGGAGAATTGAACTTTTCTCACCACCACAAGTAGGGTCAATGGTTGCACTGTGTCTTGATCCAAAGGTTGAGAATGAGATGTGGTTCCTTTTTGAACATTCCTGGGAGTGAAATTAAGACACACATGAGGTCATATATCAAGACAAGACTATTTATTAAAGAGAGACAGAGAGTGGAGCAAACAAAACAGAGAAAGAAAGAATGAAAAGGGAGAGAGAGAATGGAAAAAGAGAGAGCAGGAGATGTGGCGAGAGAGAGAATTGCCACTCCAGGCTTCTTTTCTGTATTCGGGTGGCGAGGAGGGGAGAGAGGTCTGAGGAGGGTGCTGCTGATGTCTCTTTAGCTTGCAGTGTCCTGGGTGGCGTCACTCCAGCTTGTAGTGTTTCCAGTGATGTTTCTCTCTCTCCTCAAGTAGGCATAACTTGGGGTGTTTATACTGTTCATGTATAAAGCTCCACCTGGCTCATGTCAACGATGCATAGTTGGATTTCCAGAGGTGTGGCAATGCCAGTGATGAGCAGTGTGAGCAATCTGGCAGTGTAGGCTTAGAGCCTGACATGGTGGTAGGCCATGCTCAGCATAAGTGCAAAAGTGGCTAGCAGTGTAGCAAAACAGTGCTGTGCCTGCAACATGTAACTAAAGCAGGGCACTGGTAGCTATAAACACAGAAAGTTATCTGGGAATAACAGGACACGCACCTGCATCAACAACCTCGCGTGTTATTAGTAGTTTGACCAATAATCTATAATAGTGCGATGTGTGGTCACTCGTGGGGAACCAATGAAGCTATGCCAACAATGCTCCCTGTGTTTATATAAGTTGTAGAAGTTCCCTTAATACACACTTCACTTCATTCATTTCCATTCACTTCACTTTGCTGTGCTATACTCACTATGCTTGCACTACAGCTGTACAATACTGGAACAATAAAGGAACAATACTAGATCATATTGGTTGTCCACATAGACTTCAGTCTCCGTCGCTGATACCTGGCGCCCGAACTCGTGATGGGATCCTTGGACTACGATGCTGCTCGACTCAGCATGAGAGGTATGTTCCGAGCGATACGGAAAGCCGGTCAAACCAGCACTGCCCCGGTGCTGACAAAATAAGCAGCGCGCTCAGCAAAGGAAGCGAATCTCACCAGGGCCAGGTGAGCGGCCGGGGAGCGGCACGGGGAAGCACTCCGCGAAACAGAAGAGGCTGTGCTAAACACCCTCCAAACTATCCTCTCCATGAGAGGTATTACTTACGATTCTGGGATTTTAAAAGGGCTATTAGCCTGGGCCCGGAATCATGATTCTATCCCCACAGCAACTGAAGCTTTCACTTCCGAAGCATGGGACAAAACTGGAGCCCAGCTGTGGGATGAGGTGCTTAAATACTTAAAAAGCAGCTTTTCGCTATAGCACCGTGTGGTGAACTGTCACATACACAGCGATCTATAAAAGCAGAGCAGTCTACTCTTGATTCAGCTGCGGCGGCGTTGATTTTAACCGAGACAAAAAAGGGAGATTCCGAGGGCTCCGCGCCCCCCCCCCCCCATCATCTGCTGCTCCATCAGCATTCTCGTCACAATTTCAATTGCCCGCTATTCCTCCTTCTACATGAATCGCGGCTCCCTTACTACCATCCTTTTCCACGAAAAAATCTGCTGCTGCTACGTCAGTGGCGGCAGAAGCGAATCCTGATCGAACTGAAAAGACGGCAAAATCAAAATGGAGGTCGGAAAGCATGAACACTCACTGCACGAAGATGCCACGCCCGCCATCTTGGAGACCACACCGCGTTCGCCAGATGCCAGCACTGCCGTTCACACCCAGCAGGGAAAAAGCGATAAAAAGGCAGCGAAACCTGTGGTTCAGCGTGTTCGATCCCATTCATGAACATCTTCCTCTAATACCGCCAGCAACGGCTTGGATGCGGAAGACGAAAACCCCGACGCTAAAGAAATCAAACAGCGCCAACTTCATTTCACAGCCCCTCTTAGAAAAAATGGAGCACTTGGAGGCTCGCGGTTACGGCATTTTTAGGACCGCATCCCTCCCGCGAGCCCCGATGGCCCGCGCGAGCCCTGGCGGCACCAACCGAGGCAGCATCGACGGCTCTGACCGAGGTGGCACTGACCGACGCACCACCGACACCGGTGGCACCGACCGTAGCGGTGGCCCCAGCGGCCCCAACGGTGGCCCCCACAGAAGCAGTCACGGCAGCGGCCCGGCGGTGGCCCAGCAGCAGCCCCAGCAGCGGCCCCCCCAGCCCGCAGCAGCGGTCACCCCCTGCCCCCCAGCGGCTTCAGCTGCGCTACCCCCCCTCCCGCCTCCTACATCCCAGACATTGTCAGCAGAAAATACCACTGCGACGGAGGCTACAATCGAATTCCGATGGGACGATAGTGTAAGGGATTGGGAGGTGGGAGGGACGGGGAACTGTCCCGCTGCGCCGGTGGAAAGGTATTGTGAGAAAGGCAGTAATAGATGGAGAATCTGTAGATTTTCCTGTACATGCATCTCCTATGGTATTAAAAGGTCAACAACTAATATGGGAATCTCCGGACTGAAAAACGTTAAAAGAAGCTAGACAAGCCATAGCTACCTATGGGTTAAAGTCAGGTTACACAACTGCTATAATCAATCAGTTGTTTTCAACACACTTGTTAGCCCCTTTTGACACACGTATGGTGGCAAATGGCATTTACTGCATGATCTGAGAGCAATCAACTCGATCATGGAGGAGATGGGTGCCTTACAACCTGGCCTCCCAACTCCCAGTCCCCCCAAATTGGGACCTGGTTATTATTGATTTGAAGGATTGTTTCTTTACAATTTACTTACATCCAGAGAATTCAAAAAAGTCTGCATCTACTGAGCCATCAATTAATGCAGACCCCACACAACCATATCAATGGGTAGCCTTAAAGCATACAGTATTCTCCCACCCTTGCCAAATATATGTGGCTTAGTCTTTGTTCCCATTTAGACAGACTTATCATGACTGCCTCATCTATAATTCTATGGATGATATTCTAATTGCAAAGAAGTTAGATCCTAAGACAATACTGTCTGAGTTTCAATCCATGTTAGCGAGCAGAGGGTTGGAAATAACATCACATCAGACCTTGCAACTTCTCGATAAGTGGCAATTTGCTTGTAATGCCGCAGAAGCCATGCCCCGGCAGACTCTTTACAAGGTGTCACTGCTAACCGCCTCGTTGGGGCAAGACTTTTGCTAGATCACATCAGCAAATGCAACTTCCTGATAAGGCTTTACAATTAAGTTAGGATTTAGCAATCAAAGAGTGGTTGAGAATCCAGGACACTAAATCTGATCCTGTGCTTCTCACTACTCATCAGGGTCTAACAGGGCCATTTGGTTCCTTTCTTGGTACCTTACATATAGCATTAAATACTAATCCAGATTAGACTCATGATTTGAAGGTAAAAATGCTGGATGTTCTGGCATTTGACAATGCTAATGAAAAAACTAAACAGGTTCTCAGCATTTTACCAACAGGTGCCACTGTCCCATGACTGCTGGACGCGGCAGAATGAATGAAGCACCGACAAACAGCAACGTATCTAGCCACAGCCATAGAAGCAGTCGTGAAACCACCAGTACAACCACTGCAAAAGGGAAACAACCTGGGTGGAAAACATCGTACTTCTGGAAAACCTAGGTACCTTAAATCAAATTGCCTGACTGCTGGACAGACTTGACAGTGCTGTGCTCACTGTCACAGACCTAATCATTTTACTCCAGGTTGTCGTAGGCAGGGAAACTGCTCCCGCAGCACGAATACACCCTGCGCGAAGACACCAAACCAGGGTGCTTGGACCGCCCCGTTCGCAGCCACCTCTGGCAGTGCATAGTGGACCTGGCAACAGTAGTGGATGTCACTCTTGAGTCCACAAAATGTTGTTGCGGAGTCCCATCAGCACGGTCCTCTGGGTCACAAACCCTGTGCTCTGTTAATTGGCAGATCATCTACCTCTAGACAGGGCATCCTCATAATTCCTGGTTCAATAGCTTCTGATTATGACTGGGCTATGAAAATTATGCTCTATAGCATTACTCCTCCTGTTAGCACTCCTGTTGGGACAAAACTAGCTCAGCTAATACCATTTGAGTCCTGAGTGCCTAAAACTTCTAACAGGATTCGAGGACAAGAAGGCTTTGGTTCCACCGATATGCCTAATACCTCATTTGCCCTAGAAATCCAAAAGGGAAAACTAGAACAGATTGTAACTATCAGACACACTTGTGGCCAAACTATACAATTTTCAATGATTGTGGATACTGGAGACGATGTCACTATTATACCTCGCCATAAATGGAATGGTCACTAGCCATTGCTCATGGCAAACTCTGGAGTCATGGGTTTAAAATGTATCCAAACAGCCTGGGTCAGCAAAGAGCCAGTGCAATTAGCTTTTACGACAGCAGATCAGTCACTGTAAGACCGTATGTGTTAACCCTTCCAGTTGCTCTACTGGGCTGAGATGCCTTAAGTTAGCTAGGAGCAAAACTCGTTACTGTTCCTTTTCTGTAGTGGCTACTGGTCAGCAACCAACCCTCAAATTAAAATGGAAAACAGCTAATCCAGTATGGGTGGAACAGTGGTTGCTCAGACATGATAGGCTGCAAGTTGGTAAGACCCAACTGCAGAACAATTGCTACTAGGGCTCACCTTGCTAGCCACCCCCCTCCCCTGCCCCCCTAAATAACAGAGTTCTGTTATTTAGAGTTTTACTAAGTCTTCCTAGTAAGCATAATGAATAGTAAGCATTTGGTATTTACAGGTACTTAGTACATAGTAATTGTAGTAAGGTATAAGTACTTAGTAATGAGTTCAAATTGTAAGATTTTCTTTTGATTCAAACCTTCTTAGTTGTGTGCCTAGGCATTTCAAAGGAGCTCCGTGTAATATAGTTAAGGTTTGTAGTAAATAGGTATTAATTCTTAAAAGTATTCCTTAGCTAATGTAAAATCTTTTTATTTCCTTCTTAGACATTGACTAGAAAACATACAAATAATAAAAAAAAAAAGTAAAAAAGAAAACACATACAAAAGAAAATTTTAAAAATACAAATATATATAACAGAACAGAAACAAAAACTTAGATACAAAAAGTACAATAAAAATAACAAAATAATAACAAAAAATTATAGAGAACAAATTAAAAACAAACAAAATTTTAAAATAAAAACAAATTAACAGAATAATAATAAGAAGAGCAGCAATAAAAACAAAACAATAAAAACAAAATATAACAAACTAAAAACTCATAAGGATTACTAACAAAAAAATAGCTATTAACAAAAGGCATAAGGATTATTAGCAAAAAATAAGGATTATCAAGACTACTAGATTAAAACAAAAACCTATTAAAAAAATTAAAGAAAATTAAAATAGAAAATAGATTAAATAAGACAAACATGCAAAAAATAAAAATTGATAAAAAAATTAATTAGAATACAAAATTTAAAAATTACAATAAAATAAAAATAATTGTTAAAAAGTTTTTAAAAATTATTTTAAAATTACAAAAAAGTAAATTGAAAATAATAAAAATATTAAAATAAAATAAAAAATAACAAAAAAATTAGAAAAAAATTAGATTAAAATTAAAAAATTATTAAAAAGTATAGATAAAGAAACATGCGAAAAAGATACATTAAAACGGTGTAAAAAAGAAATCAAAAAATGAATTAAAAATTAAAATAAAATAAAAGTAGATTAAAAATAAAAAAAATATTGAAAATATATATATACAAAAATAATTAATAAATTCAAAGTAAAATAAAAAATAAAACAACCAAAATTAGAATAAAAAGAAAAATTAAATTAATAAAAAATAAAACTTAAAATATGAAAAAATGAAAAAATATATTGCAAAAAATAAAATTACAAAAAAGAGAAAAAATAAATTAGAAAAAATACAAAAGAAATTAAAATTTAAAAAAATAAAAAAAGTGTAAAAATAATGAAAAATATTAAAATTTAAAAAATCAAAACAAAACAAATTTATTAACAATAGATTGAAAAATTTTGATTTAAGAATAGATTAAAAAAAATAAATTATAAATTTAAAAATAGATTACATTAAAAGCAACAACAACAACAAAATCAAAATTAATTTAAAAATATCTGAATTCATAGACAATAGTATCAGTCAGGGTTGGAAGGGATCACAAGGATCATGTAGTTCCAACCCCAATGCCATGGGCAGGGACACCTCACACTAGATCAGGCCAGCCAGAGCCTCATTGAGCCTGGCCTTAAACACCTCCAGGGATGGGGCCTCAGCCACCTCCCTGGACAACCCATTCCAGGGTTTCACCACTCTCACGGTGAAGAACTTCTTTCTCATGTCCAGCCTGAATTTCCCCAACCCCAGCTTCATTCCATTCTCCCTAGTCCTGTCACTTCCTGACACCCTAGGAAGTCCCTCCCCAGCATTCTTGTAGGCTCTCATTAGATACTGGATGGCCACAATAAGGTCACCTCGAGCCTTCTTTTCTGTCAACTGCAATCATTGCAATAAACAATGGCCGAAGAATCAAGACTATGAAGAAACAGCATTTCCCATGAAGTCAAACACCCATCACAATAACTGTTATGATAATCTGAGCGATCAGAAGAATGTACCACAGCACCATGTGAATTAGGACTGAATATTATGGTTGTTTGATGTGTGATTAGAGAAGATGTTCATATGGACTTAAATGTTATCTCACCAGTTTGCTATAATTTTACACACTTAGAGGGAAAATCAGAATTCATTATAACACAACATGCATTTTCATTTTAGGTTGGAGACAACAACAAACACATGAATACAAAAAAAAATGGGGAAAAGAGAGACTACCCCATAGGAAAAAAAAAGTTTTTTAATGGTACCAGCAAGAGATAGTTAGCTCATGTCAACACCTAGAAACATCAACTTTGCAAAGTGCTGCAACCCTCTCACCAAAAGACACACGAACACGGCTCAACTGTCATGAAAACGACAGTCAGCAAACCTGCCTAGCACTGACCTCAACGACTGTCACAATAATCCAAGATGTCAACAGAAAGCATCCAATTTATAACTGAGTGTCATGACTGCTTAACTGTTGAGTGAACATTAAGAGATCAATGTTACTAGGATGAGCAAACCCACATTTTTATGAGTAATTTTATATTGGACAAAGCAATGAAGCTTCTTTGCTCTTGCTGTTTGCCTGCAAGTTTTCTGTCTGTGAAGCTAGACCCTGGCCAGATCTACCTTTACAGATTAAAGAAATCTTGCTACCATTAAACAATTAATGATTTTTGACCATCCTAGAGACAAAGATGCAACATACCCCTCAAGCCGATTGTAAAAGACAGTGCTAAGGATTGCATTTGTGTCTTAATCTGTGTGTGCATTGTGTTCAGGCATAATCAAGTCTTCTCTGTCAATAAGAAGAGTGAAATGTAAAGATTGGAACTATTAAGATCTAAGTTCTTCTTTACAATGTTTGTTATCTTTGACCATGTATTATGCCAACTCTGTTAGAACATTCTAACTAGCTCAACTTAAGCATTGTGCCTTGTATGGGTTACGTCAGTCTGTTAGACATGCTGCGCTACAGAACTTTTGCTTTTGCTATGCAGCTTAGCTTTAACTTGCTTGCTTCTGTGTATGCAAAGAGTATCTTGTATGGGATGAGAACAACTCCCATGACCAGATTGCTCACAAAAACAAAAAGCGGGATTTGTGGCAATGCCAGCGATGAGCAGTGTGAGCAGTCTAGCAGTGTAGGCTTAGAGCCTGACATGGTGGTAGGCCATGCTCAGCTAAGTGCAAAAGTGGCTAGCAGTGTAGCAAAACAGTGCTGTGCCTGCAACATGTAACTAAAGCAGGGCACTGGTAGCTGTAGGAACAGAGAGTTATCTGGGAATAACAGGACACGCACCTGCATCAACAACCTCGCGTGTTATTAGTAGTTTGACCAATAATCTATAATGGTGCGATGTGTGGTCACTCGTGGGGAACCAATGAAGCTATGCCAACAATGCTCCCTGAGTTTATATAAGTTGTAGAAGTTCTCCTAATACGCACTCCCCTTCCCTTCCCTTCCCTTCCCTTCCCTTCCCTTCCCTTCCCTTCCCTTCCCTTCCCTTCCCTTCCTTCCCTTCCCTTCCCTTCCCTTCCCTTCCCTTCCCTTCCCTTCCCTTCCCTTCCTTCCCTTCCCTTCCCTTCCCTTCCCTTCCCTTCCCTTCCTTCCCTTCCCTTCCCTTCCCTTCCCTTCCCTTCCCTTCCCTTCCCTTCCCTTCCCTTCCCTTCCCTTCCCTTCCCTTCCCTTCCCTTCCCTTCCCTTCCCTTCCTTCCCTTCCCTTCCCTTCCCTTCCCTTCCCTTCCCTTCCCTTCCCTTCCCTTCCCTTTCCCTCCCCTCTCCCACCATGTCCAGTCCCCTCTTGAACAGCTCCAGGGATGGCGACTCCACCACCTCCCCGGGCAGCACATTCCAATGGCAAATCACTCTCTTGGTGAAGAACTTTCTCCTCACCTCCAGCCTAAACTTCCCCTGGCGCAGCTTGAGACTGTGTCCCCTTGTTCTGGTGCTGCTTGCTAGGGAGAAGAGGCCAACCCCAGCTCCTTCAGCCTCTCCTCATAGGGCTTGTGCTCAAGGCCTCTCCCCAGCCTTGTGGCCCTTCTCTGGACATGTTCAAGAGTCTCGATGTCCTTCTTAAACTGAGGGGCCCAGAACTGGACACAGGACTCAAGGTGTGGCCTAACCAAAGCAGAGTACAGGGGCACAATGACCTTCCTGCTCCTGCTGGCCACACCATTCCTAATGCAGGCCAGGATGCCGTTGGCCTTGGCCACCTGAGCACACTGCTGGCTCATGTTCAGGCGGCTGTCGATCAGCACCCCCAGGTCCCTCTCTGTTTGGCAGCTCTCCAGCCACTCCGACCCCAGCCTGTAGCTCTGCATGGGGTTGTTGTGGCCAAAGTGCAGCACCCGGCACTTGGACTTGTTGAATGCCATCCCATTGGACTCCGCCCATCTGTTTTCTGCTAGGACTGTTACATGAAAAAGGTTGTGTATTTTTCCCAGCATATGTGCTGTTATTAACACATCATGTTAAATCAGGGTGGCAATGTGTGTTTTGTGCATAACGTACCCTGTATTAGGGATGTCATCTTACAGATACATCATATAATCTCACCACAACCATCTGAGCTTCTGCTTCAAGTTGCTACTGAGATCTTGTGTGCAAGCCTAGCCAAGCAGCATCCAACAGCACAGCTTTGTTCATCTTTTCATAAGAAGCTGTAGCGCACTAAAGAGACAACTTCTCCTCATTTAGAAGAGGATTGACTGAAAGTGCCAGGTAGAAGAACCACTAAAGAAAAAAATACAATCTTTTTTAGTAAGACAGAAAAATCCCCATGTTATTTAAATTTTGTATTTTGGTTGAAACTTTTAATAATGTGTAATGTTTTATACAAATTGTTTCTTTCTCAGGGATTTTAAAAGCTTTTATTCTGCAGAGGTTTTTTTAAAAGCAGTATTTTATGAAAATTACTTCCATAAAATTCAATATAAGGCATGGATACTCTAATAACATTTTAAAAATGCGTTAATGTGTCAATAACACCTTCAATAGAGACTATGAAAAATGCAGCAGAAATAAGTTAGTTAACTGAAAGAATACAACTGTAAAGGGAAAGATGTCAAATGTTTTGTTTTTATCTTCATCTCCCATCAAGTTTTGAGCCATGTGCACATTTTAATGAATAAAGGAAGAATGTAGAATTTTGCCTGAAGAATATTTAATAACTGAAAATAATTTTTATCAGGTTATAAGCTATTTTTGCTTCACACTACTAACACTGATTCTTAGAGAAGCCTAATATTTCTTTGTTATAAATAAATGATCAGAATATTAAGACATCTATTGAAATCACTAATAGAGTACTGATCACTGCAACCATAAAAGGAACTTCATAGACCTCATCGCTTTTTACAACTACATGAAAGGACATTGTGCTGAGGTTGGTGCTGGTCTCTTCTCACAGGTAAATCGTGATACAACAAGAGAACAGCCTCAGGCTGCAGCAGAGTAGGTTTAGAGTCGACATTATGAAGAATTTTTTCACAGAAAGAGTGGCCAAGCATTGGAATGTGCTGCCCAGGGTGGTGGTGGAGCTGCCAACCCTGGGTGTGTTTAAAGGTCATTTTAGATGTGGTGCTTGGGAATATGGTTTAGGGGTGAACCTTGTAGAGTAGGGTTATTGGTTGGACTTGGTGGTCCAACCAATGGTGGACCATTTGGTGGTCTTTTACTACCTGAATGATTCTGTGATAGTATGAAGTGATGATCTAGTAGGTAAATGTTGGTGATGAAGTTGTAGTAACTACCCAGTGGCAGCTGATTGACTTTCCAGCTTCTCCCTGTTTTCAGAGATGTTTGCATTTACCTAAGTACATTTGAGTGTTGCAGCTTCCAAGAGTTGTTAGAATGGTCGTTTGCAAGGTGGTGGGGTTTTTGATGGAAAGAGAACAGAGAAGTTTTATATCCCAACAAACAGAAAGCAGGTGAAGTGACCTATCACAATAACTTTTTAGGATTTGTTGAGACTATGCCCTGAGTAACCACATGCTTGTCAGCATGCAATCTCCTGGTGCCACAGTGCAGCTGTGCCGTGGCCACTAGCACACATTCTCTGCATCCTCTGTGGTGACTGAAAGTCAGATTACCTGTGCATGCTCATGAGGCTGAGGTCTGTTGCAGCTCTGTTGAATAGAATAGAATAGAATAGAATAGAATAGAATAGAATAGAATAGAATAGAATAGAATAGAATAGAATAGAATTGAATTGAATAGAATAGAATAGAACAACACAGGTTGGAAGAAACCTTTGAGATCATCGCATCCAGCCCATCATCCAACACCATCTAATCAACTAAACCATGGCACCAAGCACACCATCAGGTCTCCTCCTAAACACCTCCAGTGATGGCAACTCCACCACCTCCCTGGGCAGCCCATTCCAATGGGCAATCACTCTGTATAGAACTTCTTCCTAACCTCCAGCCTAAACCTCCCCTGGCACAGCCAGAGACTGTGTCCTCTTGTTCTGGTGCTGGCTGCCTGGGAGAAGAGACCAACATCTGCCTGTCTACTGCCTCCCTTCAGGTAGTTGTAGAGAGCAATAATGTCTCCCCTGAGCCTCTTCTCCAGACTAAGCAACCCCAGCTCCCTCAGCCCCTCCTCATAGGGCTTGTGCTCCACTGCTGAGTACAGGGGCAGAATGACCTCCCTGCTCCTGCTGGCCACACTGTTCCTGATACAGGCCAGGATGCTATTGGCCTTCTTGGCCACCTGGGCACACTGCTGGCTCATGTTCAGCCTACTATTGACCAGTACACCCAGGTCCCTTTCTGCCTGGCTGCCTTCCAGCCACCCTGACCCCAGCCTGTAGCGCTGCATGGGATTGTTGTGGCCAATGTGTAGAACCCGGCACTTGGATGTGTTAAATCTCATGCCATTGGACTCTGCCCATCTGCCCAGCCTGTCGAGGTCCCTCTGCAGGGCTCTCCTACCCTCTAACAGATCAACACCTGCCCCCAGCTTGGTGTCATCTGCAATTTTGCTGATGATGGACTCAGTGTCCTCATCCAGATCATCAATAAAGATATTAAAGAACATGGGGCCCAGCACTGATCCCTGGGGGACACCACTAGTGACTGGCTGCCAGCTGGATGTGGCACCATTCACCATCACTCTCTGGACTTGGCCCTCCAGCCAGTTCCTAACCCAGCACAGAGTGCTCCTGTCCAAGCCATGGGCTGACAGCTTGGCCAGGAGTTAGCTGTGGGGGACAGTATCAAAGGCCTTGCTGAAGTCCATGTAGACTACATCCACAGCCTTCCCCACATCCACCAGGCAGTTACCTGATCGTAGAGGGAGATCAGGTTGGTGATGCAGGACCTGCCCTTCCTAAATCCTTGCTGGCTAGGCCTGATCCCTTGGCCATCCTGTAAGTGCTGAGTGATTGCACTCAAGATGACCTGCTCCATAATCTTGCCTGGCACTGAGGTCAGGCTGACAGGCCTGGAATTCCCTGGCTAATCCAACCAGCCCTTCTTGTGGATGGCCATCATGTTGGCCATCTTCCAGTCATCTGAGACCTCTCCAGTGAGCCAGGATTGTTGAAAAATGTTGGAGAGCAGCTTGGCCAGCTCACCTGCCAGCTCTCTCAGCACCCTAGGATGGATCCCATGTAGTTCCATGGACTTGTGGGGATCCAAGTGGCTAAGGAGGTCTCTAACCACTTGCTCCTGGATCACAGGTGAACTATACTGCTCCCTGCCTCCATCGTCCAGCTCAGGAGGCCAGTTGTCTGGTAGACAACCTGTCTTGCTATTAAAATTTGAGGCAAAGAAGGTTTTAAGTGCGTCTGCCTTTTCCTCATCTTTTGTTACCATGTTTCCATCTGTGTCCACCAAGGAGTGGAGGTCATCCTTGCTATTAATATATTTATAGAAGGATTTTTTGTTGTCCTTCACAGCAGAGGCTAGTCTAAGTTCTAAATGGGCTTTTGCCTCTCTGATTTTTTCCTACATGACCTAGCAACATCCTTAAACATTCTATGGGTTACCTTACCTTTCTTCCAAAGATGATACACTCTCTTTTTTTGCCTTAATTCCTATAGAAGCTCATTGCCCATCCAGACTGTTCCTCAGGCTGGCAAGGTTGAAATGCAGGTGTGCAATGGTGGGCACTTATTGGAAGGTCTGACATTTCCAGGAAACATCTTTTTGAGATGCAGGCACATTTTAGGTAAAATTTGCCATGACTGATCCATGATAGGTGACCCCTGTCAATGATATCTGCCAACTCCCTAGAATCTTTTTCCCTTTGGGGGATAGGCCATTCTCATGCACTAAGATCTTTCTCCTCCTCTTGGACAGATGTACTCCATCTGTTGCTAGCTAACCTGGTGCCATAGAAACTTCCCCAACATCAAAAAAGGCAAAATTCTTTTGGTAGCGCCAGCCTCTGAACCACTTGTTAATTACAGTTGAGGTCACAGTGGTGACAATATAGGGGAACAGTCAATGCCATGGCTGAGAGTGCTTCCCTTCTGTGATCTGCTGGAGGGTAGAGAGGCTTTGCAGTGGGACCTTGACAGGCTGGACAGATGGGCAGAATCCAATGGCATGAGATTTAACGCATCCAAGTGCTGGGTTCTGCACATTGGCCACAGCGACCCCATGCAGTGCTACAGGCTGAGGTCATAGTGGCTGGACAGCGGCCAGGCAGAGAGGGACGTAGGGGTACTGGTAGATGGTAGGCTGAACATGAGCTTGCAGTGTGCCCAAGCAGCCAAGAGGGCCAATGGCATCCTGGCCTGCATCAGGAAGAATGTGGCCAGCAGGAGCAGGGAGGTCATTCTGCCCCTGTACACTGCACTGGTTAGGCTGCACCTTGAGTACTGTGTCCAGTTCTGGGCCCCTCAGTTCAGGAAGGATGTTGACTTGTTGGAGTGTGTCCAGAGAAGGGCAACAAAGTTGGTGAGGGGTTTGGAACACAATCCCTATGAAGAGAGGCTGAGGGAGCTGGGGTTGCTTAGCCTGGAGAAGAGGAGACTCAGGGGTGACTTTATTGCTCTCTACAAATACCTGAAGGGAGGTTATAGACAGGCAGAGGTTGGTCTGTTCTCCCAGGCAGCCAGCACCAGAACAAGAGGACACAGTCTCTGGCTGTGCCAGGGCAGGTTTAGGCTGGAGGTTAGGAAGAAGTTCTATACAGAGAGAGTGATTACCCATTGGAATGGGCTGCCCGTGGAAGTGGTGGAGTAGCCACCTGGAAGGTCTCTTTTAACCTGGTCTGGTCTATTCTATTCTATTCTATTCTATTCTATTCTATTCTATTCTATTCTATTCTAGGAGATGGAAAGTCTGACATTTCTAAGAAACATCTTTTTGAGATGCAGGCAAATTTTACCTGAACCAGAGCATGAGTGCCCCTGAAAATACATATGGCCCCTCTGTACTGTGGCCTTCTGTTTTAGTTTAGTCCATATTATTGTGCATAAGCTGGTCTGTTAACTTCACTGTCTAGTAAGGAAGGGTGGGGGGAACTGGAAGGTACCTTAGGCTGATGGAAAGTGAAGGGGATTAGTCAGGAGAGCAGGCGATACTCAAATGTGAACCATCTTAGAGAGATTAGACTAGTATTGCTGCAGCATTGTGGCACTGCATCTGAGTCAACTAAGGGAAGGAGAATGAACTCTGTAATGTTTTCTGTGATGGGAAGTGTGAAGGAAATGAGATTTGAAAATGCTACTCTCAAGCAATATGTTTGCCTTACTATTAGTTTGCTTTAGACTTCTTAATGGTGTTGCCTAGCCCATTTGGACATTTTTGGGTATCTTGAACTGTTGACTTGTGTGGTATTTGAATGTGTAAAAGAGGTAAAGATACCTTTGAAATTAATTGCCTCTTAAAAACAGGGAGAGAAGGGTGCTTTTCATTACTCTTAGTGAAAATGTGTAATAGACAAAGGGTCAAACTGTACCCCTTTATGGGTTGTTTACTGTATCAGTGCATCTTTCTGACATACTAATCAGTGGTGCTGCTGGTGGTGGGCTGATTCATGGCCTGTTATGGTTTTCTGGAAAGACTGTTTCTTATAAAACTTGATAATGGTTGGCCCTTTCACTAGCCTTCACTAGGCTTCACTAGGTTGTGAAGGGTTCACCCACTGGCTTGTGGGCCAGTGTAGCCTTTCATGTGAAATTTCCATGTCTGGTTTCCTCCCTCTGCAGTGAGAGCACAGAGATGAGAGCAGTTTCTGGTTCTCATTCTTTCCTCTTCCTGCTTCCACAGGCTTTCCTTGAACATTCCTGTAGGTATCAATACTCTTCTACCCTCTGTCTTTTTGTCCTTGAATTAGTAATCCTGCCAGTGAGATGAAGACTTTCTTTGTAGCTGGTTCATCCTTACAAAGAGCCCCTAAAATATAATTTTTTGTTTCTGACAGAGTTTAAAAAAGCAGGGGGTGGCTTTGAAGTAATCGCTTTTATCTGGGGGGACAGGGGAGAGGGGAACAAATAAAAGGCTGAGCAAGTGAAAAAAAAAAAAAGCCAGTGCATAAAAATAAATCTTATTTTCACAAGAAAAATACTGGTCTTGTTTACCACTGAGACCATTTTGGGGCAGCATATGGCCACAAGTGACAAGTACTGGCAGACAAAGCCACCACCATCGTTGTGCTCAGCACACCACACTGAGAGCAGCTGCTGTTTCAGAAACCACAGGAGAAGGTGGGTGTATGTGTGCCACATATTAGGGACAGATTGTCTTTGCTCTGATGTGACTTAGATACATCATGTCAGAAATGAGTGGGTTAGTGTCTGGGCAGGGATCACAGGTGGCATGGCTGGTGGGGCCTGGCATGCCAAAGAAAGGCCTTATGGGCTCTTGTACTGAGTAAGAAAATGCAGGTTTATGGCTCTCCATGAACCAGACCAAAATGATACTGGTAGTAAACAACTTCTGTGCTAATAGCAGGCTGCCATAACATGCAAGTGGTTTGGAATAGAAGCAAGTGCTTTTAAGCATAGTTTTATGGTGATTTGCATTTCAGACTGAAAAATGGCCACAAGCTTTATTACTTTAATATTAACACCTTTTCATTACTCTCTTGTCTCCTGGAAACTGCTGCATTCATCCATTCTTATTTTCCCTCCTTGCCATTTTTCAGACAATGAGGAGGGAGGCAAATGGGTGGCAGGAGGGACAGTTGAGGACATAATGGCACTACCTCTGTTGCCAAATGAAGCTTACACCCAGGTGGCTGCCAGATAACCTGTTGAGGTAAGTTGCAAAACCCTCAATGATAAAAGCCTCCCTCCTGCCATGGCTGCCACTTTCTAGTCACCTGCAAGGGGACTGTACGTCATATGAGGGCTTGTTCCTCTAGGGTTTTCTATCCTCCCTCCTTCTTGATGATGGAGGCTTTGTAGCCCAGTATTTACCCCATCCCATCACTGGTAAACAGGAATTTCCACTGCATTTGCTGCTGAGGGCTGTGTGTCAGGATGTTTTGAAACTGGGAAGCACGAATTAGTGATTTACAGGACCCAGTTTTCATTGCTGCTCTTTCCTATTCTAAATATGTCACATGAAGTTTGTTTTGGTCTCAGTACTAACTGTGACGAGGTAAATTAAGCCTTCTTGTATCTTTTGTCTTCATATGTCATTATCCTGCCCTAGCTGTATTTATTATAAATTAGTTCTACCTGAGCTTCTTTGGCTGTGAACTTGCAGCCTTGAGTCTCTTGGTCATTGGATCATTGCCCAGCTAATCAAGACATTTTTTTCCTTCACAGCTCCTGCTTTTTCTATTATCTGACTCCACCAAAGTCAGTTTGGCTATATAACCTCCATGGGGACACACAGAGAGCTGGTGTATACTTGCTTTTAAAATAAAGGGTTTATTGAACTGAGTTTTGGTCTCTTCCTATTGTGTTCTGGTGCTCCTAACAAAGACCTCTTTTCCCTTAGAATAAATGTAACCTCAACAATTTGTTCTCATCTTGGAGACAGCCATTGCAGCACTTTCTCTTGGCACTTACTTGGTTTCTTTTCTGCTTGGGAAAAATGACTGCCTGGCTGAAAAATCTCAGCTCCCTCTGTATGGAACAGCTGTGTCTTGGGGGTGTTGGTTTGTTTTGGGCTTCGCTTTTTTCATTAGTTTGGTTTTGTTTGTTTGCTTTGTTTTTTTTTTATTTTAATCACAGCTAGATTTCATGTCTGATAAAGACTGGTGTTTATTTCCACTAAGAAGTTATGATCCTTTTTTCCTTTGGAGCTGCTCCTATTATTTAGCAATTGTTGATAAAAAACTTCTGTTTCACCCCCTGAACTTTGAAAGCTCGCCTCTCTCCGAGCTGCTGAGTTGCAACTAGGTTAAGGATCAGAGAACCCTTAAAGGATTTTGGCCTTCTACATCAAGTTGTAATAACAACTTGCTATGATCATATGTCCTCAGAATAAAAACTTATGCAGTGGGGTTTTTATGACTTTGGAAAAACACTGCCTGATTTAAAAAAAAAAACAAACACCCCCCCTGCCAAACCCGTGTGTATTTTAAAAAGGATTTTACCTGACTTCCTGGGATGCCTTGGGAATGCTCCAGAGCAGTAATTTCAAAATGGTGATTGTTGCTTAGGTGGAACACACGTAATTTACAGAGTCCTTTAATGGCATCTGAGGGCCTGATGTAACCCATCAACATATTAAAAAATGTGTAGTTTTTCTCTTATTTGGAGACGTGATAACGTGTAACTGTTTCTGAGCAGTCTAACATGATCTTTTAATCTAGCCTTTCTTTTGAAAAAAGATATTTTTGCTTGGTGTCTAAATTCTGGTGGTGCAGGTATCTGCTAGAGTAGTTCACCTGTTATGGTGGATGTTGACAGAATTGAGTTTTCTGAGTGCGTTCAGCCTCCACTGAAGGTATGTAGGATGATGCAAAAACTCCAGGCATGAAAGGTACTGCTTTGGCACACAGCGGTGTTCCCAGTTCTGACATCCTTCAGTCTGTCCTAAGTTTCTGGGTTCAGTATGAGGTTTACTGGTAAAATGACATGTCATGCAGTAGGCAGGGGATCAGATTAGATGATCTAATGGGTCCATCAGGTTTAAACTCTTAATTAGGGAAATACTGTCAGTGCAGAATAGCATTGAAGTTTGCTGCTGCTGAGATTTCACCTGGGAGAGCCAGCAAGGTATCTTTGGAGTCCTCTGGGTAAACTGAAACACAGCTCAGATTCCAAGCGAGGCTTGAGATTTCTCCCAGAGCTTGGACAATTGCAAGGCAAGGCTCTGGTTCTTTGGGCTGGTACTTACAGATTTCCCAAGACAATAATGGCCAGTGACAACAAAGACTGAGAGATAAAAACCTGACCTGTTCTCTCCAAACATGGCCAAAGGCACGCACACCTGGTCCACTTGGACTCCAGGACATGTTCAGACAAGCCTGGGCAATGTGGACATTTTCCTGAAAAACCAGATCTGCTGGCTCCTGCCCCATTTTCTGGTTCAGAGCATTTTGAGGCTTTTGGTCCCATCAGGACATTCCCACTGTAAGAGAAGACAAGGTGCATTACCATCCAAGGAACCTGAACATACACAAGTCTGTGAGACCTGATGAGATGCATCCCAGAGTCCTGAGGAAATTAGCTGATGCAGTTGCCAAGCCACTCCCCATGGTATCTGAACCAGGGGGAGTGACTCCCTGGCAGTCAGGTGAGGTCCCTGGGGACTGGAAGAAAGGAAACATCACAGTGAGTGTTAACAAGGGTATCATAGTATCAGTCAGGGTTGGAAGGGACCACAAGGATCATCTAGTTCCAACCCTCCTGCCATGGGTAGGGACACCCCACACTAGATCAGGCTGGCCAGAGCCTCATCCAGCCTGGTCTTAAACACCTTCAGGGATTGGGCCTCAACCATCTCCCTAGACGATCGAAAATCAATCCCAGGAAGTACTTGTAGACCAGTACCGAACAAACTGAAAAGACCAAACGCTCTAAAATCCAAAACACTTTCATGTTTGCAACTCCGACTCGAGCAGGCAATAAATCAAGCAACCTTTTAGCCCTGCTTCTGGACAGCAATTATCCACAAGCCGCACGTTGGACCGCCAATTAAAAAATATGTGGTGGAGTAGGAAGGTTCCCCACACACACACAAAAGAATCCACAGCTAACTCAGCCAGAGAAGCAGAGGAAAGCTATATTTTACAAGCAGATATGGAATGCAATGAATATGTACAAAAACATACAATATTTACAATATATACAGAAATATACAGGAATGTATGTAATACAGGAGACCTTTTCCCAAAAGGGTTAGAGAGAAAGAGAAAGGAAGGAAATTAGAAGGGTAAAACTTTGTTAAGCTCAAAAAGCGAATGCAAAAGTTAGTTTTCTTATCTGGTTAGCAAAAATTGTCCCTGCGTAGCAAGCTGTCGCTTCAGAGAGAGAAAAAGCAGGCCAGCCCACAGTGCAGGGGAAGAAGAAGACTGACTGCCCCCCCGACTGAAAGACTAAGCTAGAACTGACAGCCGGGTTCTACCAATGAAATTGGTTTAGCATATCTTTGTTTTCATTCTAATATCAAAACATTCAGCCAGAGTGTTCAGAAAGTGTCCTTTTTTTAAAGGCACAGCCTAAACCGGTCACAACAACCCATTCCATTCCCCCTAGTCTTATCACTACCTGATATCCTGAGAAGTCCCTCCCCAGCCTTCTTGTAGGCCCATACTCTCTCCTAGCAGGGAAGGGACAGGACACTTTTGTAGTCTGAGTCATATGAAGATGTGGAAGATAACTAAGAAAAGTAAGCAGCAATGAATATCCTCCAAAAAGCAAGTGATTTTATCTTAGTTTAGGCTTGAATAAAAAAGGTCTGACTGCATCCCTGACAGCTGTTTCTTCCGTTTCCATTAACCATATTAACTTTGATTTCAAGAAGTGTATTGCCTTCCAAGAGCAAAATATCATAGGAAAGATGGGAGATAATTGGAAATATGTTTTTGTCATTGATCTGTTAGTATAGCTGCTAAGCTTCACACGATTATTTATCAGCTGTTATAAAATAATTTCCGACTTGACATGAAAAGGGAGAAAAGTCAAATACATTTTATAATGTGAACCCAACCCATCAGTCTCAAAGTGATGATTCATTTGCCCACACAGTATAATTAAGCAGCTGATCTGAAATAAGAAGTGATATGTTCAGTGATATCACAATCAGAAAGTAGCTTAAAGTGTTCATGTGGCTCTCAACAATTTTATTACTCAGTGACTGTTAAGAGAGAGTATTTGCAGCTTAGGATCTGTAAACTTCTGTACACTGTTTCATCCGCAATTGGAAGTGGTTTCCTATGAGGAGTTGTTAGAAAGATGTCTTGTAGTGGGTTGAGGAAGCCCCCTCCCCACCACGGGCAGAAATAACAACTCTGACAAACGGATTGCAAAAGTGATGGAAAAGTTTAAATAGAAAAGGGTGAATGTGCACAAAGAACCAGAAGCAGTGACAGAAGAAACCCCAAAACAGACCCGGAAGCATCCCATCCCCACCTGAGGGTGGGCCCAAGACCCCAGGGCTCGTTCTTCCCCCCGCCCACCACTGCTAGGCTAGTCTCAACTGGCCAGGCTTGAGACCGCACATCCCCCTGGCCTTGGGCCTAGCCAGGCCCAAGGCCGGGAGATACCTACCCCAGTTACCGGGTACCGGCGAGGGAAGAAAGAGGAAGTGCCAGACCCTGCGCTAGATTTTATAGCGGTGCAGGGGATTGTGGTAGGAGATACCTGGTTTCCTGTGTCCACCCACTGGGCTGGACTTCTGGACACAGGAAGCACACCGCATAGCAGAGGGCACCCTGCCCAAACCACCACATGTCTGCACTGGAAGGTTTTTGGAAACAAAATGTCAACTGTCATTCTCAGTCCTATCTTAAAGGAGAATATTATAGTTTGAGTACATGTAGTGTTTCATTAGGCAGTGAATGTAATTGGAATTCAGGCTCACAGTGATGAATTATGACATTTCAGTTATTCATTGATTCGGTGATCTTTTGTACCCACCTCATTTGCTTTTGGCTTCTATCAGTTTCTCTTCTTCCTGCTTCAGAATTTCATCTTGTTGTGTTATGAGATCCTGAAAATCTTCCACTTTCATCAGGGAATTTAAATCACCTGGCACCTTAAAAGCATCTCTTGGCATCTCTCTGGTTTGGTGCCTCATAGCATTTTAACTGCCTCCCTTCAAGGTAGCTGTGCTGTAAAGCAGCCAGGCAGCCATGTGTTTGAGGAATGCCATGGAGAGATGCATGAAAGAAAGAGATTGTGCTGAAACTCGAGAGCAGCTTCTTGTTTCATCTGCTAAACTTAATTTCCTGATGGTGTCCCAGAGCCACAGAGAAGGCTGAGCTGCTCAGCTTGGAGTCTGCCTGTGCAACTGGTGAGACTGCCCTTAGCTTTGGCATGCTATGGTACCTTTCCCTCCAGGCAGCATTCTTCTCAAGGATTGTGTTTCTGTGGAAAAATTTACTTGGTGCCCATGAAATTTGTTGTTCTTTAGCTCACAGCACAGATCAGAAGTAGCTGCCGTGTTCTTTGAGTCCTGCTGCTCCCACTCAGCTCCAGCTTGCAGGTATCTCCATTTTACAGCTCATCACCCACTTGGTCAGTCATGCTGTCGTAGTGTAGTTTTATCATAGGTCCACAGGGAAGTGTACATAAATATTTCTATTTTCCCTCTTTTTTTGTTTTGTTCTGTTCATAATTAGTGTTATTTTGATACTATCACTTCTCAGCCATCATCTAAATGCCATAACAGATTTAGAGTATGATGAAGAGGGAGACACGGCATTTTTACATCAATCTTCATGTGTTTTTGCATGGCTGTGGTCAGGTGTTGCCTGCAGGAGGAGCCCTCCCTTTCATGAAGGCTTTTACCCCAATGTGCTCCAGAGGCTTGCCTCTCTCAAACACAGTACATAGATGCACAGGCAACCCAATCTATTGCATACTGGAAGGTCTGTGCTAATTGCTAGTATAAGATTAATTAAGGATAGGATGTGTAGAAATAGTTCTTCCCATGATTGTATTCTGTGTTTTGATTCTTCATAAATATGCCATCTGTAGTTGTTTGGGAGTAGTGGTGGCAAATCTCTTTCTTTGGTGTAGGTAACATTGTACTGTCTTCAGTCATTTGGCAAACTGGACTTACCACATGGACTAACCACCTGTGAATTTTAGCCTTTAATCTCCATCTTATTGGTGTCTTGTCAATACTAATTACAAGGTACTATATTTAGAAATAAACTAGTAAATGTCATTTTATGACAGTTGGGTGGGGGGAGGGAAAAACAGCACAAAGACATAAACTACAGCTCTTTATGGACCTGGAGAGCAAAACAGATCTCTGTGTGTGCTGTAACAGACTGGCATGTCAGGGAGAAGAGTTCAAGGGAAGCAGTTCATTAATAAGCAAAATATTTTCTGTTTCAGTGAGTAATTTGCTAAGCTTGATTCAAAACAAAAGTATTCAATACAGCAAAATTAAGTCTAATTTAATAAAAAGTAGGAGGCTAGATGTATCAGTGTCTTTTTCTGTAACACCAACACAGTCAATGCCTTCAAGAGGGGTGCAAAAAAATTATAATAATGTCAGGTCTTCAACAAATTATAAAGCATATCAGTAATTGTCTGGAAGTCAGATAGAATAATCATATTTTTTACAGTATTCACTTTTAATGGATTTTTTAAATACTACATTTTAATATTTATTCAAAGTGCAAGTTTACTCTAGATGAATTCTGTAAGAGATCCCCATAGGAGTCCTTATTGCTTGGGCTTTTTCTAACTCTGTATCAAGCTTTTGATGTTGGTATGCAAGAAGGCTGTTACTCTAAAAGGTAGGAGTTTACTTAGGACTGGGCTTGAAAAGTTGATCTGCATTTTTAAGGATCTGTTGAAAGCCTATTGGGAGCTTGAGAGTTTCATCTGAAGGCAGCAGAGCTGCACACACGAATACGGAATATGGAGGGCCAGCAATTGCTCACAGGTACACCTTTGATATTTGCTGAAAAAACAATGATGTTTGTGGTGGACTTCTTAATTCCAAGGAGTATGGAGTCCTGCATTGCCATTTGGGATATATTTTTAAATGAAGGCTTCTCAAGGTATAGAATAGAATTAACCAGGCTGGAAAAGACCTTTGAGATCATCAAGTCCAACATATCACCCAACACCATCTAATCAACTAAGCCATGGCACCAAGCGCCCCATCCAGTCTCTGTACTGTTCTTGAAATTAATAGTAAAGTAAATGAAATTTTTGAGCTGTACATCATTGGAAGCGTGGTATGGCTGGCCGTGTGCATTATGCACCAAATCCTACGGGCATCATGCTTGGGAAGTTGGGTTGTACATAATTTTTTTTTTTCTCTTTTTCCTGGAGGTTGAAAAGTGACAGACCAGACAGATTGAATGTAGTCATGATGCAGCTAACAGGCCACTTTCTGTGGCTGATCTGTTGGCTTCTTCCTTTTTCCTCTTCCTGTTCTTCCTTGCTTCTTTGAGCACATATGCTGCAGTAAAAAGAAACTCCTTTCTAATCATGCAGTTGCCCTTAGCATCTTTTGTTTTGGGGGACAGTTCTGCATTCACTCTTCATCTGCTGGGCACCTTGCATACTTCTGCCATTTGGCTTTTTGCAACTCATTTTGTGCCATGGCTTTGTAGTCCCATGGAATCTCTGAACCTAGCCAGGGGGACAAAAACTTCTCATGAAGGTGAGACTGCTCTGCCCATTGGTAGTGCTGCACTCTTCAGTTCATGTGGTTAGGCTCCAACAGGGCAGATACTACCGACTAACCTGATCAGCTAGATACTGACTACATCCAATAGGCGTGATCAGCCCAGAGTGGGAAGAGGGGAAAGACAGGGAGCACTGTGTATCAGGGACATAATGGGAAGAAGCAGGCCCAGATGGACACAGATGATTAATCCAGTGCTCAAAAGGAGATACACTTCAGCTGCAGCTTGATACCACAGCACCTTCAGTCTATTTTTGTCAGCATCCCATGACATCACATCTCAAAGAAAGAATATCTTCCAAAATACCTGCAATCCAATTCTTTCTGCTAGAAGAGTGCATTCTACACAGTGTCTGTGCTGGTGAAGTTGGGGAAAAAGAGTGGCTTTTAGGATCATATCTTTCTCCATTTTTTTGTTGTTTGCAAATGACAACAACCACAGAAATTTAAAATCCTCCCCTGTCTCTCATCACTGAAGAGTCCTAACAACCTCTGATCCAGTGAAGGTCACTATGGTACTGACAGCAGAAAGCAGCTGCTGATTCTTCCTATCAGTATTTGACCACAAGCAAGGCAGGTGATGCTTGTGTGCATCTTACACTGGCATGGACTTGTGTGATCCTATTCTACAGACTTAATTTTTGTGCTTTAGGATAGGAATCATCTTATAAAGACATTTATGTTAAATACATTGGGTCATTTTTTTGTCTTTGTCATGTGAGATCTTGCTTGATGAATAACCATTAGGAAGAAGGGGACATTCTCATTCGCTCATCAACAGAAATATTTGGGAATTCACCTGAAAATGTCTGAGAATTCAGGTGAAATTCCAAGCAAAAGCAGTGTGATATTGGAGCAACTTGAGCAAAGATACTTGGTTGACACAGGTAATTTTTGTAGTGCTAGAAAAGTTTGAAGCACCCTAGTAATCTAGATGCACAGTACCTGGAGAAGTCATCTGATGAACAAGCATGGAGTAAATCTGCATCTCCTGTCTGGAAGATACAAACTTACAGGAAGAGTGTCATCAACTAGTGGCTCTGGTGAGTTGATCTTGGTGGAGATGCAAACTGATCCTGCTGTTTGAAGGTGTTGTGTACTTGTTTAAAGTACTATAGGCAAAATACCTTATAAGGGTGATTTCAGTCTCTCCTTTTGAGTCCTCTGTGACCGGTGTCTGGCCTTCAAGTGCAAGGGAGGGGTAGCTGTTCCATTCTCAGTTTTTATGAAGCACAAGCTGTGTCAAGGGCCAGTGAGGAACTATTCACATGTGTGCGAGCTGTTATGTGGACTCTACACCGCAGCAGAAATCACTTTCACTTCCCTTTGCCCTCACCTTTCTCTTTAAGTCAGACATCTTTTACTTTATGTATAATTGACTCTTTTTTTATATCATTGACTTTTTTAAAATACACATTTTGTTCTCTTAGCCTTGTCCTTTACAAGACATCTCTGTGTCGTTTCTGTCCTGTTCTGTACGGTGGTTATAGATTTCCCATTCTCCTGTGGTTTACTCTGAAGACACAGCAACATAAATTGGTATTCTAAGCAGTCTTGTCATGGACTTTCTGTGAGGCTAAATTGGGTTGAATCTGCAGGACTTTTTTTCTGGGAAGATAGTTGAAGACACTAATACTTCTTTACATCATGGATTTTTGTGGGGAGAATTTGTGAATCAGATACCTAATGTGGCAGTGTTGTATTCAGATGGTAAGATACCATTCTTTGCACCTTGCTTGCTGGAAAGGGAAAATCTGCAAATACCTGACAGCTGAAGCTCAGTGGAAATCTCACTGGGTATTAAAAACAAATGTGCTTTCCTTGGGGATTTCAGGGTTTGTGTATCTTCCTGCAGTGTTGGGTGTTTTTACTGAGAAAACTGTCTTGAGGGAGCATGAGAAGAGGAAAGCTTGGAAACCAGTTGAAATTGCAAGACCATAAAGAATTCTTTCATGCAATTCTTCCTCTCTAGTTTTTTTGCCCTGCAATGTTAAACTTGTACATTAGGGTTCCTGTGTCCTGTATCTTACAAGTGTACACAAAAATAGATTTATTATAGCATGCTGTTACCTGTGCTTATAGCATTGCTGTTGTTTCTCTGTGTCTTCATTTACTTGTGTTCCAGTGAGCCCGTTTCAATGAGGAATTAATTAATTACATGTACCACAGGTGCCAATAGGTATGGCTTTATTTAATCATAGAATCATAGAATCAGTCAGGGTTGGAAGGGACCACAAGGATCATCTAGTTCCAACCCCTGCCATGGGCAGGGACACCCTACACTAGATCACGCTGGCCAGAGCCTCGTCCAGCCTGGTCTTAAACACCTCCAGGGACTGGGCCTCAACCACCTCCCTGGATAACCCATTCCAGGCCTTCACCACTCTCATGGTGAAGAACTTCTTCCTCACATCTAGCCTGAATCTCCCCATTTCCAGCTTCATTCCATTCCCCCTAGTCCTATCACTACCTGAGATCCTGAGAAGTCCCTCCCCAGCCTTCCTGTAGGCCCCCTTCAGATACTGGAAAGCCACAATGAGGTCACCTCGGAGCCTTCTCTTCTCCAGACTGAACAGCCCCAACTCCTTCAGTCTGTCCTCATAGGAGAGGTGCTCCAGCCCTCGGATCATCCTCGTGGCCCTTCTCTGGACACGCTCCAGCACGTCCACATCCCTCCTGTAATAGGGGCTCCAGAACTGGACACAGTACTCCAGGTGGGGTCTCACCAGAGCTGAGTAGAGGGCGAGAAGCACCTCCCTTGAACTGCTGGTCACACTTCTCCTGATGCAGCCCAGGATCTGATTGGCTTTCCGGGCTGCAAGCGCACATTGAGAGCTCATGTTGAGCTTCTCATCCACCAGCACCCCCAAGTCTCTCTCCTCAGGGCTGCTCTCCAGCCAGTCACTGCCCAGCCTGGATTTGTGCCTGGGATTGCCTCGACCCAGATGCAGGACCCTGCACTTGGTGTTGTTGAAGCTCATGAGGTTGGCTTGTGCCCACCTCTCCAGCCTGTCCAGGTCCCTCTGGATGGCATCCCTTCCCTCCAGCGTGTCCGCTGCACCACACAGCTTGGTGTCATCAGCAAACTTGCTGAGGGTGCACTCGATGCCACTGTCCATGTCACCCACAAAGATGTTGAACAAGACAGGTCCCAGGACTGATCCCTGAGGGACTCCGCTTGTCCCTGGCCTCCACTGGGACATGGACCCGTTGACAGCCACTCTTTGGGTGCGGCCATCAAGCCAATTCTTTATCCATCTAGTGGTCCATCCATCAAACCCATGTGTTGCCAGCTTGGAGACCAGGAGGTGGTGCGGGACAGTGTCAAAGGCTTTGCTCAAGTCCAGGTAAATGACATCAGTTGCTCGCCCCTCATCTATTAATGCTGTCACCTGATCATAGAAGGCCACCAGGTTTGTCAGGCAGGATTTGCCCCTGGCAAAGCCATGCTGACTATTCCAAATCACCTCTTCACTGTTCATCTGAGTCATTAGTGCCTCCAGGAGGATCTGCTCCATGATCTTTCCGGGCACAGAGGTGAGACTGACTGGCCTGTAGTTCCCCGGTTCCTCCTTCTTGCCCTTTTTGAAAATGGGAGTAATGTTTCCCCTTTTCCAGTCTGTGGGGACTTCCCCACTCTGCCATGACTTCGGGAATATAATAGAGAGGGCTTGGCAACCTCATCTGCCAGTTCTCTCAGCACCCGTGGGTGTATCCCGTCGGGTCCCATGGACTTGAACACTTTCAGGTTCTTCAGGTGATCACGAACCTGAGCTTCACTTATGATGGGCAGTTCTTCCTCCCCGTCCCTGGCATCATCTTCCATGACACCAGGAGTGTGGCTGGAGGCCCTTGCAGTGAAGACTGAGGTAAAGAAGTGATTGAGTACCTCAGCCTTTTCCACATCACTAGTGACTAATTCACCACTTTCCTTTCTGAGGGGGCCCACACCTTCCCTAGTCTTCTTCTTGCCATTAATATACCTGTAGAAATTCTTAGTGTTCCCTTTAACCCCCCTGGCTAGATTCAGTTCAAACTCTGCTTTGGCTTTCCTAACCAGGCCTCTTGCTGCTCGGGCAGCTTCCTTATATACCCCCTGTTCTACCTGTCCTTCCCTCCACTTCCTGTAGAGTTTCTTTTTAAGTGATAGTGTGTCCAGCAGCTCCTTGTTCATCCAGGCAGGCCTCCTAGCATTCCTTCCTGCTTTTCTCCTTGTAGGTATACATAGCTCCTGGACACAGAGGAGGTGGTCCTTGAATACTGACCAGCTGTCCTGGGTCCCTCTTCCCTCCAGGGCTTCATCCCACGACACTTTGGCTAGCAGATCCCTGCAGCGATCGAAGTCTGCACGCCTAAAGTCTAGGGTCCTAAGCTTAGAATATGTCCTCCTGATTGCCCTGAGGATATTAAATTCAACTGCTTCATGGTCACTGCAGCCAAGGCCGTCTCTGAGCCTCACATTTGTTACCAGCCCACATTTGTTACAAAGGTGGAAGTGGCTGTACCGTAGCCCTGCAAGACAGGAACCCCAAAGCCAGGCACAACCCCGTGAGTTACACACAAAACCCAAAAGCAGAGCCCAATCCAAAGTAAAGTGTGGCATAACCTGGAAACTCCAGGCCTGTCAGCCTGGCCTCAGTGCCAGGGAAAATTATTGGCGGCAATAACTGTGCACCTGAAGGATGGCCGAGGGTCAGGTCCAGCCAACATGGATTTAGGAAGGGCAGATCCTGCCTCTCCAACCTGATCTCCTCCTATGATCAGGTGACCTGCCTGGTGGGTGTGGGGAAGGCTGTGGATGTAGTCTACCTGGACTTCAGCAAGGCCTTTGACACTGTCCCCCATAGCAAACTCCTGGCCAAGCTGTCAGCTCATGGCTTGGACAGCAACACTCTGTGCTGGGTTAGGAACTGGCTGGAGGACTGAGCCCAGAGAGTGGTGGTGAATGATGCCACATCCAGCTGGTGGCCAGTCACTAGTGGTGTCCCCCAGGGATCAGTGCTGGGTCCCATCCTCTTTAATATCTTCACTGATGATCTGGATGAGGGCACTGAGTTAGTCATCAGCAAATTTGCAGATGACACCAAGTTGGGAGCAGATCTTTGAAGGTCTTTCATGGTCTTCCCAGGATATCAACACATTCCCTCAGTTTCATAAACAAAGAGGCCTATAGGCACATGTTATCCATTACCCTTATCATGCACCTGGGAGCTTCTGGGCTCCCACTAACCGTTCCTAGACACCCCCAGGCAGCTGGGCACAAATACCAATTATTCCCAGGCAGCCCTTAGCAGCTGGCTATTTCTAATCAAACCCCAATTAATTCTCCCCGCTATAACTTGTTAGTTAATTTTTCATCTTTATTTGCAGATATATAATAATAAATTCCATACCTTCTATCCATTTCTCTGTAGTCTTTAGTGTTTCTGTGTGGTGCGTGTGTGTGTACATATATATGTATATATATAGTGTTCTAAGCAGAGAAAATTAGATAGTTGCTCAAGAAACCAAACATCCATAAATGTGCAGATCCTCGTTCTCTCTTCTTTTTGTTTTTGCAGTCACTAGGATGCCTGTGAGTCAAGAAAAGTCCTTGCTGTAGGTTTGTTCATGAAACCCGAACCTGAGGTATCCCTTGGATCAAATAGTCTGATTACGGAAGTAAACAAAGCTTTGTTTTCCCTGACTGATGCCCAGTCACATCAGGTTATTCTAGTTAATTTATTGAGATTTTGCTGAACTTTATTCTTGCTCATCTAACTTTTGTGACTACCTTGTTAATTACAGATTTGAACTTGTATTTATTCTTTCCAACAACTTAAAACATTGGGAGTTTTTCTCCCTCTTCATCCATTTTCTTAGTTATTTCTTTTGAAGAGGCATTACTTCATTAAACATTTTCCTGATTAGTGTGCTATGATCTTACTTCTCCCACTCTAAACACACTAATATATTAAAGAGCTTTATTCATCTTCAGAGGGATGAAGACATTCCACATTGTCTTTGAAGACTGGGACCTCCTGTCACAGGATCTTTGCTGGCGTAGCTGCTCTGTGGAAGTCTCCGCAAGGTCCATGGTTTAATTCCGGGTTGGAAAGAGTTTTTCAGCCTGTAATGAAGCAAATGTGAGATTTCATTCTCACACTCTGTTGCAAGCAGTGTGGATTTTTATGCTTATACAGAATTAAGTATCTGAGATTTCTGGAGATCTTTGCTCTGATACCTCAGTTCATTCTTGTGGGAAAGCCAATACATACAAGTAGTGAGTGATGATAAGATGCTAATTCTGTGGCGACAAGATAGACCACTTATCTACACTTTTGATGCAGCACAGTAGTGAGACACATAAACATGAAGGGAAAATACAATAGGTGGTTGTTTTTATCTGGGGACAAGTCTTTTTATGCCAACACCCAGGGTTGTAGGAAGTAGTAGCACATTGCCAGACTGGAGATGCCAGGGGAGAAGCTGCCAGCTCCAGCTTGGCCTCTGAATGGGCTGCACATTTTAGCAAGTACTTAGTACTTTTGGGCAAGGTGGAAGGAAACAACTTCCCGGGCTTGTCTCCTTTTGTAGTAGGTTTCTGTCTGATCTGAAGACCAAGCACTGCAGTGACCAAAGAGCAGCAGGGAGATACCTCGTATATTAGGTTCCTTTCATGTAAATGCTGTTTCTTACACAGAACGGCTGCAGTACTCCATTGATTCTGGAGGTGCTACTGACTTAGAGAAAGACAAGAGACTCAGTAAATTTCTTGTATTATGCTTCTATTTTCAGTGCTGGACACAAGTTGGATACCTCCAAAAGACTTGTATACCTTCAGAGAGTTTTGTGCAGGCTTATATACAAAAAGTTATCCATCTAAAATGACAGTGGCATATTAATATTTCACAGAAAATTCCCGATGTTTTCTGTCTATATAAAAGTTATCTATCTAAAAGCAACAGAAGTATACAAAATGTCCAGATGTCTTCTATCTGTACAAAAGATTATCTATCTAAGACTAATGGAAGTATACTACCGGAAAATCCTGTTATTTCCTATCTATGCAAATGCTATCTGTCTAATCCTCTCCCCCTTCCTGCATTCCAGCTAACAATGGGGGAGTTCCTTATCAGCTCCATTAAACTCGATAAGAAATTTGAAATAATTTTCTGCTCATCACTACCTCACATCTTTGTTTTCAAATGGAGCTTTATGTGCTCCTCTTGCTTCCATTCTTAATGGCTTCCTATTTCCAGAGTTAACATCACAATTTTTCATTGCTAACAATTTCCATTATTTTTATTTTAGATTTGAAGTTTTATGGAGTCCAAGTGGAAGGTTTCTGTTTAGGTTCTTGGATGGTCTGTCTCTTCATCAATAAATAAGTTGAAGAGGAGTGGTGATACACTACTCTCTGTAGTGTAGTTGTAGTTGTAGTTGTTACAGTGAGTGCTAAGCTTTTGCCATTGCCAAGCCATAGCAATGGAAGATCACACATAATGTGCATGCTATTGGATTGTGGCATGTGTTCTTCTGGTTTCTGTGAGGTTACTGACATATTAAGCCTCAGCAGAAGGGTTAATTAAAACTTGAGCTATGAGTTTGAAATTCTGTGTGACACATCTGATCTATATCACCACAATATGCCAGAAACTGCTATTAGTATGTGAGATCTGCAGGCAAAAATATCTACAGTGCAATTTCATCTTTTTTGTGTAAAATTACACACATAGATTTGGGGAAAAACAAACACAACCCCAAAACCAAACAAACCAAAACCAAGTTCATTTATATGTAAATACAACCTGAAGGCTGAAAATACCCAAGCTGCTACAAAGACAGAGGGCATGTACATGGAAACTAATGGCCCTGTTGTGGTTAGAAATTCAATTTACCACAACAGAAGCAAAAATAAATTAGGTTGTCTTTTGTCAGCATATCAGACTTCTGTATGTGTGCTCCAGTTAAAGGAGAAAATGGAAAAGCTTCTTCATATTTACTGTTTTGAAACAAACTTGTGAGCAGAATCAATGTTTTTCATATGTTCTATTGTCAAATTACATGCCATGAAGATTTTTTTAGTTTGACTCATGCATAGGTTTGTGCGAGTTTTACTTGGTTTGGAGGTGGGAAGTGTGTTTTCCGCAAGTGTTACACTTCTTTCTTTCTGTGTTACATGAAAATAAAATTTTCAGGAAAACCAGAAGTAATGTTGACTTCTGTGAGTCTCACAATATGCTGGGAGATACAGAAAACCTAGCATTCAAAAGCAGAAGAGTAGGCAAACAAGGTGGACATTTGTTGTGTCTTGCAGCAGCATGTGGTTTACTTAATTTGTTTCTTATATTAAAAATATTTTCTTGCTGAAGTATTTTCATTTGGACTTAAAATCGCATAAATTTATTTTGAGAGACATTAACCTTCACAAGTTCTTCACTTTCCTGTCACTGTTGGAGATACAAACCTTAGCTCCTACTAACTTTTAATTTAGCAAGGGAAAGTGTAGTTTAGTTTTACAGATGTTTTACAAAAGTCTATGAGAAAAACAAGCAAGTGCCTCCTCTAATAAGTATTAAAGTTCAAACCTGTGCAATCTGTAGTCTATCTTCTTAAAAATGTCCTGGGGTGTTAGGTACTGAATTCAGGTTAATGCCAATAGGAGTTATATAAATAATTCCTCTGGTGCACTGAAAGGATAATAGATCATTTATTTAGTATTGCATTTCACTTTGACTTAATTTTATTTCTGGATTTTTTTTATGAAAACAAAATTTGGATTGCAGTTGATGGTATAAGGAACTTTTTTTCTTTCCTCTCTGTAGGTGTGCCTCTAAGAAGAGGAAGACCACATGTTAGTCAGTTGTTACTAATCCCGCTGAAGGAAATGAAGCCACGTTTCAGCTTTACCAATCCTCTTCTCAGCACTCTTGGCTGAAAGAGAAATGGTCCTGTGATTATGCTGACACCCCAGCATGCATTTTGTAGACCTGTGGTTAACTCGTTCCCTATCCATGTGTCTGCTTTTACAAAGTTTTGTCCTCATGATACTGTGCTTTCATTCTGCCAGTATGTGCCCGAAAGGCTGCCTCTGTTCCCACTCTGGAGGTCTGAATGTCAGCTGTAGCAACGCAAACCTCAAGGAAATACCCAGAGATCTCCCTCCAGAAACAGTCCTGCTTTATTTGGACTCCAATCAGATAACATCTATTCCAAATGAAATTTTCAAGGACCTGCACCAACTGAGAGTCCTCAATTTATCAAAAAACGGAATTGAGTTTATAGATGAGCATGCCTTTAAAGGGGTGGCAGAAACCTTGCAGACTCTGGATTTGTCTGACAACAGGATTCAAAGCGTGCACAAAAATGCTTTCAACAACTTGAAGGCCAGGGCTAGAATTGCAAACAATCCCTGGCACTGTGACTGCACGCTGCAGCAGGTGTTGAGAAGCATGGCTTCTAACCATGAGACAGCCAACAACGTTATCTGCAAGACTTCTGTGCTGGACGAACATGCAGGGAGGCCGTTCCTCAATGCTGCCAACGATGCTGACCTCTGCAACCTTCCTAAAAAGACTACTGATTATGCCATGTTGGTCACCATGTTTGGCTGGTTCACCATGGTGATCTCATATGTGGTTTATTATGTTCGACAAAATCAGGAGGATGCAAGGAGGCACCTTGAGTACTTGAAATCTCTGCCAAGCAGGCAAAAGAAACCCGATGAAGCTGATGACGTTAGCACTGTGGTATAGTATTCTGAATGTAACGACTGCCTTTGTGATGGAAACTGGATTTGAATGATGCTAAAACCAGAGGTTTACTTCTAATGTTCATTGTAAACATGAAAACTTTGGAGGTTTTTTTCCTTTTTAACTGAATTACACCACTGTTGATCTTTCTAAGAGAAAGTTTTTTCTGGGTGTATACTTTAATTATTTCTCTGGTAGAATCCTAAAGCAAGTGAATTAATGTATAAAAATTAGTTTAAACCCATTTCACTATTTAATAATGAAATTTATTTTTTTAATTAAAAAAAAATTAAAAATAAAACCTTAATTTTTAACCATGTAAACCATGTTTAACCATGTAGTTTACATGTTTAACCATGTAATTTATAGATCAGAAACCTGTGCAGTGACAGAGCTCACCTGCTTTGGTCAATGTTCATGAAGTAGAAGAAAGGAGTGATAACAAAATGGGCTTTGAGAAGTCCAGGAGCAGAGGATCCCCAGGGGCCACTTCTCTCCCTGGGGTGCAAGGTAAAGAACTGGTGAACAGTTAGCCCATTACTGGCACTGCTTGCTGTAATGGCAGAGGGGTGCAGTGTGTGGAGAGCAGAATATCCTGATTCAGGCTGTAAGGGACCAGTGCTTGGGTAAACTCCCAGAGGCTGTTTTAGCAGCACTGAGGAGGAGCCAGCACACCTAAGCTGCATTGCAGGACATTGAAGAGAGATAAGTGAGGGAATGCAGTGGGTTTTCTTACATCCACTTACTGCCTCCTGTGAGCTTCAGGCTGGTGTCTCCAGCTGCAGGGAGGATAGCAAAAGGCAAGAGTAATGTTCAAACTAGAGTGCCACTAATGATAAAAGAAAAAGTTACATAGAATTAGTCTATTAAATCTGTATATTGGTTTGTAATTAAAAGTGGCTTTATTTTTTAGGGTGCAGCCTTTTTTAAAAAGCTGAAATAAATGAGTATTCAGGCTGGATATATTCCATTGTGTTACAAAGTATTTTTGTATCATTTTATGGATAAATGCTTGGGAGCATATAAAGCCCATGCAGTTAAATTCCTAGGATATGAAATGGGTATTTTCATAGAACCAGAACGTTTTGGGTTGGAAGGGACCTTGTCCAACCCAGTTTGAAGGGTTTTAAAGCTCTGTTGTTTTTAAAAATGGGATGTTTTTCTTTTTTCACAGATAAAATTTTCAAAGGGAACAAACTCACATGAATGTTATTCTCTTGTCCTTTATTACTATCATAAAATGGTACTTGTCTCTGGGTCTCTGTAGATCCAACCTAACTGAATTGAAATATGGATTGCAGAAGTGTGGACTAAAAAAATGTATCAAATGCTGCTTTGCAAAAACAAGTGTTAATGAACAGTCTTACAATTTTTTTAAATTCCACAATCCAATCTCCTGTTAGGTTATCTGTTATTTTTTACAAATACACGTTTTTATACTTTAGAGTGCACAAGCTTGTTTGTCTTCTTCTTTTAGAGCATTGTGAAAAGGACATATAAAGTTAGTTTCAAAGCAGATGAGAGAACAGGAAATAAAATACTTTCTTGTTTCTTTTCAAAATGCATGTAAAGTCAACTTTTAATGTCATCTTTGTGGGCTGAATCCTTGCTGAGTAGCTGTTCTTGTGACCAAGTTAGCTGTTTGCATAGTTTTATCTTGATGAACAGGTTTTGGCCTAATGCAAGAATGTTAATATTTGTAAAGGGCACAGACTGCCCAAGAAAACATCTGTTCTGTGATTTTTCTGCGTCCCCTTTCCCCCTCCATTAAGTACAAATTTTGTTTTCTGAGGAGAGGAGGCTGTTGATTACACATCCTATTTAATTTGTACCTTCCTTTTTTCAAGCTTTATCTTGCTGAACTTTGCAGTATTACCAAAGTGTTGCTGCCAACCTGCCAAACCCTGTGTGGCCTCATGCAGTGGGGCTAAATACATGTGAATTTGAGGAGGGAAGATAAAATGTTACATTGCACTGACAATATATAAGAAACCCCACTGAACTGGATGGGTAGTTCCTCTGTCTAGACTGAGCCCAGTTCATTCTTGATATAACTCTCCTAATGTCTCTAAAATGTCCTTTAGGGTATAATTTGTCTTATTTCTATCACTGTGTTCCCCAGGTGATATTTTGGATCCCAGCTTCCATGCTGCTTTTGGAAAAAGCAAGTGGACTAGCTCAAAGAAGAGACTGAGCTGGAGGTACTAACATAATGAAGAATTCAGTGCTGTTCACTCACAAGTAAATGCGGGATTTTCTCCACAGAATTTGGACATTATTTAAGCAGCAACAAAAATTTGGACAGGCTTAAAACACTATAAAACACTTGCAAGTTTTAAAAATTTGCTTCAAAGCAACATTTTTTGATGTAATTGAAAAAAAAAAAAACTCTCCCAAATTGACTGATTAAACTATAAAAAAACAGTTTTTTCAATTTTTTCACTTTATTATTTGATCCATAAAACTGGTTCTGGAGCTGGTACAGTTTTGTCCCAGCTGAGATTTTGACTTTCTTTAAATCCTGACCAAAACAAATTTAATCTGAGTTAAGCAGTACTTTATAAAAAGGGTTTGCAGGGATGGTTTCATATCGGTTCTCCAGGTGTAGTGATTTTCTTTTATCAATTCCCTGTCAACATCTGTCCTCACAAAATTCTTCCTTTCTTCTTTTAAATCAACTACTGAAATTTGTGTTTAAAGTCTGGGAATCAAGGCAATGGTCTGAGACCAAATAGATGCAAACTTGTCAAGCTGAATTTAGCTGGCAAGAAAAATGAATTAAATCACTATTCCTCCACTCTGTGGATTTGACAGTGCTAGTATTCCTGTCAGCTCAAGTATCTGTTCCATTGAAAAGAAACACAAAAGAAAGACAGAGACCTTTAGCATAAGAAGATATTTGGGTTTATGTGTACTGCACATCTTACTATCCAAAAATACTGTCTGTAGGAAAGCTTACATGCTGCCTTTTGAAATCAGTGGCACAAATTTCTAAACTCTGATTGCGTAATCTTTAAAGGAATTATTTACAAAAATAGTTTTGCTCCAAAAATGGTTTATTTTTAGCTGTGATAACTTAGTGTTAAAATACAGATGAGAGGAAATGGATATGCCTATCCATGCGTTATGCATGTCCATCCTTATTTTCTATAGCACAAGATAGAAAATAAGGAGGGAAATGCATAACACAGCGTTCTAGTTCTTTTGTAAAATGAAGGTGCAGTTTTCTAGTGTTGTTATGCTATGTGGGTAAGATCTGTGATAGTGCCTTTGGGCTGTTCATTTTCAGGCTTATACTTTTATTGTGTTCTCAGTTTTGTACAGAATTAGATACAGATTATCTTCATCAGTGCTGTGCCTTAAGTTTTTAAGTCTTCAGTAGCAAGGTTTTGCACCACAATTGCTGCGATTTTCAGAGGCTAAGTATGAACAGAAGGGATGGTGGTGCAAGTTATGATCTTCTCAGGGAGAAAAGATGGAGAATTCTGGTTTACTAAAGAGATGCCATTAGACAAGAACTACCTCAGTGTTTTCGGGTCTAAATGGGCAAAACATAAGCATTAGGGAGCAAGCAAAAAAACAGAGAAAGTATAGGAGCAACTGGAGGCTGAAGTGCTTAATGGTATTATGGAGTGTTGCAGCATGTTTAGATGTGCAGTGAGGTCTCAGTGTGAATCTAAATTCTCATACCTGAAAAAAAGCTAGTGTTGCTTAGCAAATGAGATTTACTGTCTAAAAACTGAGTGAAATCTGAAGAAGGGAAATAGAAGTGGGTGTAAATTCTAGTGGAGTTAGATGTAAAACTAATATGGCCAAATTGGATGGGAACTTTTTTTCCTAAGCAAATCAGAAAGAAGAAACCCACCTTAGCAAGTGCTAAGAGCCAGCTGGACACTAAGGAAGCTCTGTGAATAGATTTGGCCATTGTTCTGAAAGACATTAGGCTAGTGTATGAGAAGGAAAAAAAAATCATCCTGCAAATTAGTTGCTAGTTAAAAGATAAGAAAAAACAAAAGTAAGAAGCAATTGTTTGTTTTCTTGAGGGAGACTGGTTAGGGAAATTTATGAGGAGTTGTTACACAGATCTCAGAATAAGACCAACACTGTACAATGTATTTCTGGGTGATGTGAAAAAGGGAGTTGATATAGATGATGTGGATGAAAAACAGTTATTTGAAGGGAGTTCAAGCTACAGTTAACTCTGAAGAAATACAGAAGATCCTCACATTTCTAAGTTACCAAATGATGATAAAATGAAGGTTGGATTTAGTATGAATAATTGCATAAGTACTGCACATCCTTAGCTATGACCACAGTGATATTCCCTAAATTGGCTATAATCAAATGGATAAAAAAATCTTGGAGGCACAGTGGGAAACTCTTCAATGACAAACACCAGAAATTATTAGGTGGGAAATAGACACCCATACAGCACGGTGGAATGGTATGATAAACTACTGAATAAAATATAAAGTATGATAAACTACTGAATATAATATAATGGTGGAATGGTATGATAAACTACTGAATAAAATATAATGAAGCCACATTTGAAACATTGTACTCAGTTCAGGTTCTCCTCATCTTCAGAGAAGATGATCTGCGGTTTCTGAACTAAGATAATCAAGGATATCAAGTTGTTTCCATAGGAGAAGACATCAAACATCCGCAAGCATAGGGATGAGATGCCAGAAGAAGACCTTGTAATAGCTGAAGTACACAAAAGTAATTTGAGAAGGTCTGATCTCTGTTTCTTGCAACAGAAAATAGAGCCGTTTTGATTAAACAACACCAGGCAGCAGGTGTTTGGTTTGGGTTTTTTAAAAACATTTTTGTAAAAAACTCTGCATTTAAATGATTCTATGATAAAGTATGAGAACAATAGAAAAGAAAAGAAAAAAATAGGTATTCAAAGATATGGTTGCTCTAGAGATAAAATCCACATATTCAAAGACTCCACAAATTCATGGAAGTCAGGGTTGCCAGAGGTTAACACTGCCAGCATTGATATAGATAAAATTCTCAAGAAGGAAGCCCCCACTCATGCCAGGAATAACAGAAAGACAGGATCAACCAGGGTGGAAAAGATCTCAGAGATCATCATGTCCAACCTATTACCCAACACCACCTGACAACTAAACCATGGCTCCAAGTGCTACATCCAGTCTTTTTTTTTAACACCTCCAGGCACGGTGACTCCACCACCTCCTTGGGCAGCGCATTCCAATGGCCAATTAATCTTTCTGTGAAGAACTGTCTTCTCATCTCCAGCCTAAACTTCCCCTGGCACAGCTTGAGACTGTGTCTTCTTGTTCTGCCACTGGTTGCCTGGGAGAAAAGACCAACGTCCACCTGGCTACAACCTCCTTTTAGGTAGTTGTAGAGAGCAATAAGATCTTACCTGAGCCAGGGAAACTTCTCCAAGCTAAACACTTCCAGCTCCCTCAACCTCTCTTCACAGGGCTTGTGCTCCAGACCTCTCACAAGCCTCGTTGCCCTTCTCTGGACATGTTCAAGTGTCTCAATGTCCTTCTTAAATGGAGGAGCCCAGAACTGGACACAGCACTCAAGGTGTGGCCTAATCACTGCTGAACACAGGGCAGAATGACTTCCCTACTCCTGCTGGCCATACTGTGTGATGGGTTATGCCCATCCTGAAAGCAGTGGGGGGAGGGCTTGTGAGAGCTTTGCTCTCCCTGGAGGGGTTTTCCCCCTGGGAAACTGAGTTAGTCTGTTCCACTCCCCCTCCCTGTCCAGCAAGCCTATAATAAGGAAGACACTGTAGCCATTAGGGCTTCTTTTGGCTCCTGACTTGCCTGGATGAGAGGACTGCTGCTGGCTTCCTGCTTCTCTGCCACGTGGTCAGGCCTGGTCCTCCCCTTCCCTGATACATCCACACTTCTTCAAAGGACTCTAAAGGACTGGTTTTCTATATGGTCTCTCCCCATCCATCCTTGTTCCTTACCCTTGTGAACCCTCAGCCTTGCCCCCATCTGAGCTCTTAAATCCCAGTTAAGGTTCAAACCACCACAGGGCACCTTCTTGGCCACCTGGGCACACTGCTGGCTCATGTTCAGCTGCTGTCAACCAGTACCCCCATGTCCTTCTCTGCCTGGCTGCTCTCCAGCCGCTCTGACCCCAGCCTGTAGCATTGCATGGGGTTGTTGTGGCCAAAGTGCAGCACCTGGCACTTGGACATGTTAAATAGCAGCCTGTTGGACTCCACCCATCTGTCCAGCCTGGCAAGTTCCCTGTTCAGAGCCCTCTTACCCTCTAACAGATCAACTCTTGCCCCCAGCTTGGTGCTGTCTGCAAATACGGGAACACAAATGGTGTCTCTAAGAGATTCACAAGTCTGTGCTTCTCATTCTCTCTAGTGTGTTGCTGCAAGTATTTGTTGAAGAAACAGTGGGCTCTACTTTTATGGCACTGATGCTCTTATGCATCCAGTGGGATGCAGATAGTGCTGCAGTGCCCTTGCTGTGAGGCAGAAGGGGGCATTTGTTGTGAGGACCAGGAGATTTCACATGCGTGGTGTAGAAACCAAGCCTTGGAAAAGCAAAATCGCATTTGACTCTCGGCATCTCCTTGCTATGAATTGCAGCACTAACTGCCATGAAAGATTCAGACTCTCCATGCTGAGCTCTGCCAAGACCTGTGGCAAAGTTACTCTGAGATCTTCCCTGACACATCAAGACTCTTTGGTACTACTCTTAGGGTTCATCTGGTGGTCCATCTAAAAAGGATGAGTATTTCCCTCTAGAGTTTTCATTAAAACAAAGCTAAGGCCCTGTTTTTGACAAAGAAATTCCTTTATAATTTTCTGCTTCTTCAATTAAAAACTGGTGATGACTTAGACTTTGTGAAAGTATGGGCATTTCACAGTGCCATTTATGGTACCCAGGCATCTTTAGTTTTGGTTTGCCTGTGTGGGTTGGTTTGAGGAGAGAACCCAACCAACAAGCATTAAACACAGTGTACATGCTGTACCACTGCAATGTATGCAGAGGGTGGGTTATTTTTCTGTCAATACATACATGTGCATGTGTGCAAGTTATCCATGCAGCTTTCAAATTCACTCCTATTTCCCTGCCGTTAGTTGTATGCGTTTCAGATTCATGTGTACACATGCACGCAGATAAAACAAACTTCTTTGGATGCTGTCATTTGCCCTATTTAATCATGAAGCAGGCTGCTTTGTTGCTTTGCAGCCATGATTCACACCACTTCTGATCCAAGTACGCCTCTGTCCTCAGCCTTTCACAATGCCTCCCTGATCACAGCACCATCTGCATGTGACATGAAAGAAAATGGGGTAACACTGGCACTGCTCATCCTCTTTCTGAGGCCTTTTGCCAAAAACATCAGTTACCATATAAAGCTGTTACAGACCTTCATGAAGGACCTTTCCTTTTCCTTGTGGCTCATAGGAAGCAATACCAATTTCTAGAAAGAAAAATAGCTAGGTGGATGTAATGCCTTCTATCTTATAGGAAACAGTCCTCTTCATAAAAAGCAGTGCATATGTGACTAGTGTCCCTGTATCTGTTCTCTTCTGCAGTTGTTAATGAGTAGATTCTTGGCATGACAATGTGTTTGGCTATATTTATCTCCTAGGAGATAGTTGTGCCCCTTGGAAGGGATTTCTTGAGATGTTTGTGAGTCAGAATACAGATTCTAAAGCTAACAGAAGCTCCATAATGAAATATGAGATTGTTTCAAGCTTTCCCTAATGCAACGAAACTTGACAACCATTTAAGTATTTGGGAAACAAAACATCTGTATTATTATTAATGCTACTGTGAGGTTTCAGGTGCATATTGTGAGCATCCAACTGGTTTGTTGAGGCAGTCTGCAGGCAGATTTCATAAAGATGCAACAATCTCCAAGGCCTATTAATGGCAAATTAAACCGGGCATTGAGCGAAGGAAAACAAGCAAAACCCAACAATAACAAAAACCCAACCCCACAACAGAATAATAAAGGGCCATATGTTGAACAGTCTGGTTAGGTATCTTTATTCTTCAATTATTAGGCTCTGCTTTGTAATCCAAGAGTTTGTGATCACTAGAATGTCATAGCTCCAACTTAATTTGGAAAAGTAGGTCTCTTTAAACACATCTGCCCTAACACTGGTAGTATCTGACCTGACAGTACCTGGTATTTAAGAAGAGACTGAAGTTTAACATTAGCTAAACCTTGTTTGCACTGGCATCTATTCTTATGTCTGCCTACATGTCTGAAAAAAAACCCAAAAGCAGCTTAGGTATATATTTAAAATTACACATTTTCCTTACATAGGTGTGGTTGTAAAACCATCCTTTTTCAGCTGTACCTGAGAGTTTTTCATGAAGAAAGGCAAAATAAAAATTGTAAAGAGCAAAGCTAACTCCCGAACTTACAGGTCCTCTTCATAAATCAAAGCTGGACAAAAAGGAGGAAAAAAAATAATACGAAAAAATATTCTTTGAGGATTAGCTTTGTGCTCAATGCTGCATTTCATGGTTTACATGATTTACATTCACTTTTAGCAAAATCTCTTATAAATGGAATTTTCAGCAACAAAGAATACTGAGGCATGTCATGTTCACTGGGAAAAAAGATGAAACTGCAAAAAATAAGCTCCCTATGCAGTGTGTCTATGCCTTTTTAATTAAATTTAATGGCAAAGTAAAAGAGTTGTTGTTAGATCAAGGTAATGCTGGAGAGGTTTCAGATTCTCAGACAGGTGCTTTTATATTCTTCATGTGGCTGGACATGGAGCAACCAACACACCTTTTTGCTACCCTACTTCAGAAGCTACAGCTCTGGTTGCTGTGACAGAACACAAAACCTCTTTTCTTCCTGAAGTCACTTAGGATGACAGCTTTGGGAAATGTTGTACCTGGGAAATGCTACCCTGAGAGCAGTTTTCTTGGAGTCCCACCTCAACAGTAGCAGCCTTGTTGTTTTAGGCCATATTTCAAAGGAGGGAAACTGCTGTTTGACATCTGTGAAGCCTCTGAAAGTGACTTGCTTACCACTGGCAGGTGCACCACAGCTCAGGATCCCAGAGAGCTCATCCCTTAAAACCCTAAGGTGTTTTGCTTTGTTGTTGTGGTGTTTTTTGGTTTGCTGGTTTGGGTTTTTGTTTGTTTGTTTTCTGTTATACTGACATGTTGATGTAACCAAATCTGGAAAGCAAATTTCCACAGAAGGAGACAAATTGTCTTTGGGACATCAAATTCTCCATTATTATAAACTGAAAAAACCCAGCACAGCTAATTTGGTTTTCAGGAATGCAGCTGTACTCAACTTTTTTTCTCTCTCTTTAGTCTTTTGTTGTTTATTCAACCACAAAAGTAATATTGACCTTCCTAGTTCTTCATATAGAATGTTCAGCAAGCTTGTTTTCACTTACCATTTTCCTATTGCTGCGAATGGTAGATGTCACTGAGAAATATGTGCATGGGTGGGCATAGATACAGTCTTTTCTCATGTTTTTTACAAGATTTGTGAACCAATAAATATACTGGATTTTTTTTTACAAAGAAAATGAGACATGATGATACGGTGTGTGTACTCTTTTTTTGTTTTTTTTTTAGTGGCTGATAATAAACAATGGAATTCACTGTATTTTATCCAGAAGTTCGGGAACAGAAAAAGACTATTCATTTGGAAGGGATGGTTAATGTATAGAGGTATTCTTTCAAAGGGCAGGTTCTGCAGTACCTGAAACATTTATTTATCTTCAAAAACTGTGGTAACCCTGACGTAATGTTTGGAATCATCGTACAATAGGCAGATTTTAATGCTGAAAGTGGCTTATTTTTAGATAATAATAGAAAATCTCTGTCTTGGGTTTCACATTGTGATACATGAACATTCCTGAGTGAACTTGAATTTGCACTAACTTGAATTTGCACTTTCTTTGTTAGCAGGCTTCTTTCCCAAACCCAGGAATGTGCTTTGGGCTGTATATAAACCAGAAATGTTGCCATTGCCATGAGATCAGCATTGTTACTGACATGGAATGAACTGAATTAGTGTTCTGGCAATTGCTTTTGTATGGAAGGGTCATTGTGGGTTTAACCTCTAGACAATAGCATCCCATAGCTGTGCAATGGTGCACCCTCAAAAGTCTGGAGTGGCAATGAGGAACCTGCCTTTCCTATCCTGGTGGCAAATAGCAATGACATCTGTCTTGTGATTGTTTATATGATAAAAGAAATACAGTGTCTTTTTGCATTTCGGCTGTATGCAGACCTCTCTGGAATCTCTGAGTATGTGTGTTTGAAGACAGGCTTCTTCAGTGTACAAAAACTATTCAAGTGGCTTGACTGCATGTTACTGGTTTTCGATAATGTTCAGCCAACATCACCCACAATGTCAGTTTATAGTGAAATTGACGAAGGCAGCAGGCTTCTGGAAAGTAACCACCATTGTTGTTTCAATGTTGTATTCCAGTATTTTTCAACAAACTACTGTTGTTCTGCACCGTTGTGTGCTCTGTGAGCACCACTGCGGAGGTGAGCAAAAAGTTATCTTAAAAGGAAGAAGCTCTACATTTGCATGCTCTCCTGAGGGGTTGGAGGAAAGGCCTTTTATGGAAACTACTTCAAATATAAACATGACTGTACGTAATCATGGACCTGAGGAGACCTGACACATATTTCATGCCTGGCCTCTGACTGCCTGAGTAAATAGAAGCCATACTTAGCACAGAGAACAAATGGTTTGGGCTGAGAAGGGTGAGTCATTCAAAGCTGAGTTGTTTTTCCTGAAAACCCATAGAAATGCATTGATCAAACAGGTTTTACATTTGGAAAATCCTTCAGGGAAGTATTTAATCAGTGTTGAAATTATTTTCCTTCTGATGGAAGTAGATTTGTTTTGACACAGCATGGTGATTGCTATAGGTATGGCAGTCAGTTTTAGCTGGTGTAGGTATATGGGTGATGGCTGCTCATGTTACATGAGCACAGTGTTGGGTGTCTGACAGGTGTGTTCCTTCTGCTGCAGGTGTTGGATTGAGCACAACAAAGAGGTGACTTTTTTCACAATCTGAAGAGATGATGACAAAAGGCACAGCATGATGTGGCTGAAGATTGGGAGTGTAAGCAGATGGCACTTTGCAGTGCAGTCCTGATGAAGCTCTTCCTGGTGAACTTGGTTTGAAACACCAGTTCTCATCCCTTGTAGGAAACCACGTTTGCTCATGACGCATGGACTTTAGCTACTCCAACCTCCTGTTCTTATGCACATCTTGTGTGTGCACTTTCATGGGTATGGTAATGTTCAAATAAGCTAGATCTTGTTGGTGGGGGAGTAAGAATTTATATGCCAAACATTTGGGTTAGTGCCCATACGGATCATGGGCTTGGGTGGCTGTAATATCCCAATATCCCAGGGAAGCTGTTTCACAAGTTTGTTGGAGAGAGAGTGGAAGAGGGTCAGAGTGTGGTAGCCATGATCATGTGCTATTCCAGTACTGATATAAAAGATAAATGGATCATGATGATTTTGTCTTCACTTCTCTTGTGGTTCCTTTAATGTAAAAATGAAGGCACAGTAATTGAATTATTAGTTACCATTGCCATAGCAAAGAAACACTGCATGTTTTATGCCACATCAGAGCCTACCAGGTTGCTTTTATCTGTGGCTGCTTCCCCAGGGTAAGGAATCAGCCAAGTTCCCAGTGCATTCCTGCCCAACCATGGAGCATGTGCCTCTGAACAAAACACACCTCATTTGCCTGGTAACTGTGCATGGGGGTTCTCTGTGTCTTTCAGTGAAAACTGTCCAGCTGTCTCGGATGTGTGTTCACATGATACACTTCAGGCAGAGGGGCAGGCTTCAGGGTGATAGGAATCCACTTATTATGGGTTTAAGACCATAGAGATAAAAAGTCCTCCAAAGGCTACACAGTCTAGGGAGTGGACATGGGATATTGTGATTTCTTGTTATTTCATCCCATCATCCCACCATCTCTACATAAACAGACATGACAGTCTGCTCTCCCTCATTCCTCCCTGCTGTTTGCTCCAGGCGTGGTGGTTCCGTTGTCTCTGTGGTAGCATGGGGCAGTTTTCAGCCTTCTGCGGCCCTGGGTGAGCTGATTTTTTGCTACAATTTCAGCCTAGTGTAAGGGGGAAGTAAGGTGTGGGGGTCATCCAGGCCTGATCAAGGTTTGGTGTGTCCAGCCTGGAGGTGGAATTGAGGCCTGATAGGACTGTCCTGTGGGGGGCAGGGTGGCCTGCACCTCGCCCACTGAGGTTGTGGGGGAAGGTTTTGGAAGGCCCAGGTGAGCCTAATATGTGCATATATTCCTTTTCCCTGAATACCTGTTGTATTTCTGTATGTATTGGTAAATAGCATTCACATTTAACCTCCAGTTCTATGTGAGTGCTATTATTTTACTCCCTTGTGGGTAAAATACCTTCCTGTCTTTTTGCCCTGGGCAGTGGGTGGCTCAGAATGAGAACACTATTCTGTGCTCCCAGGAGGAAAGCAGCAGCTGGTGTGGATGGAGCACCCAATCTGGAGTAAGACATTACAAGAATGTCTGGAAAAGCTGTTAAAATCCAGAAGCACAGTAGTCTGTATATAAAAGAAGCCCCCTAAAGAGAGGGAAGAAAGGGGTGGGAAAGGCTGAATTAAGATGACTACATGAAGAGGATGCTCTGCATGAGGAGATGCATTCATTTGGGTGGCTGTTGTGGTGGGAGAGTGGGCTGCAGAGGGAACCCCTGCCCTGTTCAGTCACCATGATGCTTAGTGACACTGTGACTTGTTTTCTGCCTCACATAACACCGCTGATGCAGCTACCTGCTCTGGAAAGGCTGTTGGCAGCAAAGCTGAGCTGGAATAAAAGTGTGCTAGGATACTTATACATCTGATGAGTGTTTCTCCCTTGCCACCTGCAGCCTCTGAGGCCTCTGTGGAATGATGACATTGATTGGTAGGAGACATTCCACCACTGGCTCTGTTTGTGCTGCAAGGCTGGTTCCCACTGAGCAGGGTGGGGCAGAAGAAATGTCAGCCTCTCTGGTGGCTATTGAATTGATCAAACACTGCCATACTGCAGTGTGATATGAACGAAAGGAGGGCTGCTCAACTTTTAGACAAATATGTCTTGGTAAAGGTCACCTGTAAAGAAAAAGATCTATGGAGGATGACTAGAAAAGCTTTCAGAAAACACATGGTTCAGATTTTTTTTTCTTCCATGCTTGTTTTACAGTTTTGAACTTGAAAGCTTACCAGGTGTGACAGTTTTAGGCTGTGCCTTTAAGGAAAAGGTCAGCTACTGAATACCCTAGTTGAATGCTAATTATGCAAATATTCTGGCAAGCAGAATTGTGGCAAGAAATTATGGTGGAGCTCCTCCTATGGTTGGCCATTTCACTGATCAAATGAGACAACTGGAGGATAGTCTTATACGTTTCTTTGGTTGCAGCCACTGAAACTCTGTCTGGTGAGATGAAGAATTGCATGAAAGAGCTGAAGGATGAAATTAAAAATTCCATATCCCAATTGACACAAAGAGATAATTCGAATTCTTCCTCCAAATGGATACAAGTTTCAGCTGTGAGGAATAGACGTCCTCCAAGGAGGTCATTCCAAAACAGGTCAAACCAAAACAGACCACCAAGGCAATCACGTACGAGTATTTGGACAATTCTGCGTGATCAGTTTGGTGAGAACATGAACAGATGGGATGGGCAACCAACTTCTAATCTTTTCAGGAGACTGAGGGAACTGCAAAGTGGCAGAACCCGAGGTAGCAATACCAGAAGGGTAGCTGTTACTTCCACAGTTTCCCAGGACAACTCTAGTAGCTCCAAGAGTGGCTCCAGTTCTAGCACTGCACACTGTGCTCATTGCACATGTGGGCATATTCCCCATAACTAGGGGTGTCCTGCCTCCTGCCAGGGGGAGGAGAGGGATAATAGAGATAACAAAATCTATTGGGATGTGTACATCCAGTGGCCTGGCACTTCACAATTTCAGAAGTACAGGGCCTTGGTTGACACAGGAGCTCAGTGCACCATAATGCCATCAAATTATCAGGGATCAGAGGCTATAACTATTCTGGGAGTCACTGGTGGATCTCAAAAGTTAACTAAGGTGGAGGTTGATACAAGTTTAACTGGTAAACAGTGGAAGAAGCATACAGTTGTCACCGGACCTGAGGCCTTTTGGGAACTGATTTTCTGAGAGAAGGGCATTTCAAAGACCCTAAGGGTTACAAATGGGCTTTTGGAGTAGCATCTGTAGAAGTTGATGGACAAAAATTGAAGATGTCTGTTAGACCTGAGCTTTCTGATGACTCTGTAGTTGTGGGACAACACAAGATTCAGGACATTAAATTGCCGGTTGCTTCTCAGACTGTGCATCACAGACAATACAGAACCAACCGTGACTCTTTGTTGCCCATTCAGAATCTGATTCGTCAGTTGGAAAGTCAGAAAGTCATCAGCAAAACTCATTCACCGTTTGTGGTGGTGAGAGAAAGTTCTTCCCCACACACAAAGAGACCACGGCTAACTGAGTTGGAGAAGCAGATGAATAAGCTGTATTTACAATCAGGATGAAATGCAGATGGATATATACACAATATATAGTATTTACAATATATACAGAAATATACAGCAAAGAACGTAACACAGAAAAGACCTGTCCCTCTTCCAACCAGAAGGGTTTCCCCCAGCCGTACCCCCCCTCCCCCTACCTCCCTTTTTTCCCAAAAAGGGGTTAGAGAAAAAGTAATTATTAAGGAGGAAAATTTTGTTAGCTCAAACTGTATGCAAGAATTAGTTTCTTATGTTTCTTATCTGTTAGCTCTGTTAATTCAAGGTCAAATCCATCAAGCTGTTGCTCAGAGAGGCTGAAAACAGACAGACAGACTGGATTTTTTAATTTCATCCTTCAGCAATCCTTTCATGCAATTCTTCATCTCACCAGACAGAGTTTCAACAGTCCAGTGTGGCCTGTGCGAAAACAGAATGGAGACTGGCGTCTGACAGTCGACTTCCGAGCCCTGAGTTTGCTTTCACCTGGAGAGGAATCCAGTATGCTTTCAACAGATTGCCAATGGGCTGGATCCACAGCTCAAGCATCTGTCATACAGTGATCCATGATGCTCTGGAGGAAGGTGGTGCTCCAGAACACATCCAGTTCATCGATCATATCATCGTCTGGGGTAAAACTGCTGAAGAAGTCTTCGAGAAAGGTAACAAAATCATTGACATTCTTCTGAACGCAGGTTTCGCCATCAAGCGAGACAAGGTGAAAGGACCTACCAGAGAGATCCAGTTTCTGGGAGTGCGGTGGCAAGATTGATGCCGACACATTCCAGTGGATGTGGTAAATAGAGTCTACCATGGCAAATCCCATGAACAAGCAAGAAACTCTACGTTTCTTGGGGACAGTGGGATTTTGGAGACTGCACATTCCTGGATACAGTCAGATTGTGAAACCTCTGTACGATGTGACTCGAAAGAGAAACAGTTTCCACTGGGGACCTGAACAACAAGCAGCCTTTGACCATATAAAACAAGAGGTAGTGCAAGCAATGGGTCTGGGACCTGTCCGAGATGGTCCAGACATTAAGAACATTTTGTACATGGCTGCAAGTGACAACGGTCCAACCTGGTGCTTGTGGCAAAGAGCTCCAGGTGAGACACGTGGATGACTTCTTGGTTTCTGGAGTCGAGGTTACAGAGGTTCAGAGGCTAATTATACTCCAACAGAGAAAGAGATTCTAGCTGCCTATGAAGGAGTAAAAGCAGCTTCTGAAGTAATTGGAACTGAATCACAACTTCTCAGATTATCAGTTTTGAATTGGATGTTCAAAGGCAAAGGTTCCACACCACATCATGCAACAGATTCCACCTGGTCTAAGTGGATGGCTCTGATAACACAGAGAGCTCGAATGGGAAATCTTGAAAGACCTGGTCTGGTGGAGGTGATCTCAAGTTGGCCTGAGGGTACCAACTGTACTAAACCTCCAGAGGAGAGAGTAACTCGTGATGAGGAAGCTCCTCCTTACAGTGACTTTTCTGATGATGAAAAGAAATATGTTTTGTTCACAGACGGTTCCTCTCACCTTGTTGGAAGCAAGCGAAGGTGGAAGTCTGCACCGTGGAGTTGCAAAAGGAAGGAGGATCCTGGAAGCCTCTCAGAACATGGGTAAACAATGCGGCAAATATTGTGAGATAAAGGCAAGGGAAGGAGCTCCCGGTTGCCATGGTTGCCTGTAGTTCTTGGCACAATATTCTGGGCAAGAAAAGGGCTGTAAGTATTGTCCAGTTGGGCAGAAATTGAGGTCGGTGAGAGTGTGTGCATGAGACATGGGCTGGACAGTCTGGATCCACAAAGCGAGTGTGGAGTCCTTCTGACTGTGTTTCCAATATCCTGCGAGGGACTCAGCCAGTGAAGAGACAATACAATACAATACAATACAATAAACCAGGTTGGAAGAGACCTTCAAGATCATCGCGTCCAACCCATCAAACAACTAGATCATGTCACCAAGCACCCCATCAACTCTTCTCCTGAACACCTCCAATGACGGTGACTCCACCACCTCTCCAGGCCTCCTGGAAGACCCGATTGCAGTAGCAGAACAATTTGATCAATTCTTGGGGCCGAATATTTACATGTGGGAAGAAATGCAATCAGTCATGGGAATCCTTTTTACTTCAGAGGAAAGACAGATGATTAGGACAGCTGGAATGAGGATTTGGGAAAGGGAAAATCAGCAGGGACCTCCAGGTGATCAAAAGATGCCCCTAACTCCTCCTGATTGGAACCTTAATGATGATAGGGACAGACAAAACATGAATGAATATAGAACATTGTAATCAATGTTAGAGGCATAAAGGAAGCAACACCCAGGGGGCAAAATACAAATATGGCATTTGATAGTCAACAGGGAAGGGAAGAAACCCCTACTGATTGGCTTGAGAGGTTACGGAAAAATATGCAGCAATATTCAAGAATAGATCCACCAGTCAGGATGGCCAGATATTGTTAAAGATAAATTTTGTCATTCATTTCTGGCCAGATATTAGAAAGAAATTGGAAAAAATAGAAGATTGGCAGGATAGAGGACTTCAAGAATTATTGAGGGGAGCCCAGAAGGTGTACGTGCTTAGAGATGAGGATACCTATACAAGTAACTATAGAGCAACCAGAGCATCCTATCAAACATTATCCCATACCTAAAGAAGGAAGGGAGGGATTAAAGCCCGTTATAGACTGCGTCCTTAAAGATGAAACCTTGGAACCTTGTATGTCCCTGCATAACACACCCATACTACCAGTAAAGAAAGAGGATGGAACTTACAGGTTGGTGCAGGACCTGCGGGAGGTGAATAAGAGAACCATGACTCAGTTTCCTGTAGTTTCTAATCCTTACACATTGTTGAGTCACATACCTCCAAATCATAAATGGTATAGTGTAATAGATCTTAAGGATGCCTTCTGGGCCTGCCCATTAGCTGAAACCAGTAGAGATATCTTTGCCTTTGAATGGGATGATCCAATCACCAGGAGAAAGCAACAACTGAGGTGGACCAGAATGTCCCAAGGTTTTACAGAATCTCCCAATCTATTTGGTCAAAATTGGGAAAAATTGTTACTGTCATTTCCACAGGAAAAGGATGTTTTAATCACACAATATGTAGATGATTTATTAATCTCAGGAGAAGGGGCAGTTGAAGTTAGAAGGACCACCATAAACCTCTTGAATTTCCTAGGAAATTTGGGATTAAGAGTATCAAAAAGTAAATTACAATTTGTGGAACCTGAAGTTAAATATTTAGGACAATGGTTAAGTAATGGAGCTAGGAAGACAGATCCTGAAAGAGTAGAAGGGATTGTATCTCTCTCCAAGCCCCTAAAACAAAGAAGATTATTAGGATTACTAGGATATTGTAGATTATGGATTGAGGGATATAGTCAGTTAGTCAAGTTTTTATATGAAAAATTAGTAGGAGATGATAACTTCATTTGGACAGGGGAAGACGAGGAGAAAATTGAAACAATTAAAAGGGCTTTGACTACTGCTCCAGTTTTGAGCCTCCCTTCCCTGAATATGCCATTCCAACTCTTTGTTAACATGGAGGGAGGGATGGCTTATGGAGTTCTGACTCAAGAATGGGGAGGGTCACATAAACCAGTAGCATACTTATCAAAGTTACTAGATCCTATAAGCCGAGGGTGGCCTTCATGCATTCAAGCAGTGGCAGCCACAGCACTAATAGTGGAATAAAGTAGAAAATTAATGCTAGGAGGAAAATTGGAAGCATTTACTCCCCATTCAGTAAGAAATACACTGAATCAAAAAGCAGATAAATGGCTGACTGATTCTAGGATTTTAAAATATGAAGCAATCTTGATTGATGGTCCAGATCTAACAATCTCCACTAGCCAAAGTCTAAATCCAGCTCAGTTTTTATACGAGGAACCTACTGAAGCTTTAGTACATGATTGTCTGGAGGTTATCCAATACCAGACAAAAATAAGGGAAGATTTATTTTAACAGGAATCACAAGAAGGGGAGAAATATTTTGTGGATGGGTCACAGTGCGTAAATGGGAAATGCTTGTCAGGATATGCAGTGGTTGATGAGCTAAGACTGGAAACAATTGAAAAAGGGAAATTACCCTCTCATTGGTCAGCTCAACCCTGTGAATTATATGCACTGAATTGGGGTTTGCACCTTTTAATTAATAAAGTGAGAACCATTTATACAGCCTCTAAGTATGCTTTTGGAATAGTTCATACGTTTGGAAAAATTTGGGAAGAAAGTGGTATGTTAAATTCAAAAGGGAAAAATTTGATTCATGAAGCCCTAATCAGGGAAGTTGTATAGGCATTGAAATTACCAGAAAAAATAGCTGTAGTTCATGTAAAAGGACATCAGAAGGGAAATTCATTAATCATTAGAGGAAACAACTTAGCTGACAGTGAAGCTAAGCAAGTAGCAGAAGAAGGAGATGAACAGGAGGAATCACCAGTATTCACTCTTACAGAGGAACAGGCACTTCAAAAGATAAGGGGAAGGAAAGATGATAAAGGGGTCTGGAAATTGGAGGATGGGAAACAACTGATTTCAAAAACCTTAGCCCGAAAAATCCTCGAGCAATTACAACTTAACACCCACTGGGGGACAAGAGCTCTGTGTGATCATTTCCTACAGGATTATGGCTGTATTGGAGTTTACAAGATAGGTAGGCAGGTAACTAGTAAATGCCTAGTATGTCAAAAAGTAAACAAGAGAGTCATGAGACAGGTTCCATCTGGGGTATGTACCATATCCTTACACCCATTCTAAGCTATTCAAGTAGGTTTTACTGAACTACCTCAGATTAACAGATGGAAATACCTCCTAGTTCTAGTGGATCACTTGACACATTGGGTAGAAGCTGTGCCAGTCTCCAGAGCAACTGCCAACGTAGTAACTAAAGTGATATTGGAAGATTTAATTCCCAGATATGGGTTGGTAAACTGGATAGATTCTGATTGAGGTGGTCATTTTACATCAAAGGTGGTCCAACAATTAATGGACAGTTTGGGCATACATTGAGAACTTCATACCCTCTGGCACCCACAGAGCTCAGGGAGAGTAGAAAGCATGAACCAAACGCTGAAACAAACCCTCACCAAATTAATGATTGAAACCCAGATGACATGAGTTAAGTGCCTACCCTTGTCCCTGCTCTGGATCAGGACACAGCTGAGATCTGATGTTGGTGTATCACCCTATGAAATGATGTTTGGGTTACCTTATCTACAAGGTAGGAGGGAAATGGCTAATTATGAATTGGGGGACAAAAACATTATAAATTATGTGATGGCAATTGGGAGAACATTACAACATTTATGGGCTCAAGGGACATTATCTCAGACAGTTCCTTTAGATTTCCAAATCCATGAATTTAAACCAGGAGACTGGGTTGTGATAAAAATGTGGAAAGAATAAACAATGGGAAGGTCCCTTTCAGGTCTTGTTTACCACAGAGACTGCAGTACGGACAGCCGACAGAGGATGGACACATGCAACCAGAGTTAAAGGACCTGTGGATCCACCCACCGAATGGACTATGGTACCCCAAATGGAGGACCTAAGGATGGTCATCAGACGAGTATTAGAGCAGGAGTGGTAATGGTACCTGCCTGAAAACATAAAACCTCCCTGGACAAGGGGACATAATCCAAGCAGAGTATTGATGGGGACTGAAGGAGGCAACACTGGGTAGACCTCTGTAATTGCCACAAAGAAGATCTAGAACTATGGCTGTGGGCAGCAACTCCATAGGCTGTGTGAGTGGAATTGCAAGTCAAATCGAACTCCTAATTCCCAGGATTAACCACTTGGAGGGAGAACTGAGGCCTTGGTGTATATACCATACCCACTCACTGTGTATGGTACCTAGTAAGGTAAAAGATGAAATATTCTCAGTCAAGGAACATCAGTTGTTAACCCACTCCTTTTACCAGGAAGTTGAAATTGGAGTATTTTTTTCTTGTTATAGAATTGTTGCCAAGTTAGGTTATTATGGCTCAAGCCAAATGTATTAGAAAGAAGGGGAGGGATTGTGAGAAATTGTTTCTAATATTTGGCTTTCACAAGGAATTGCTGGGGAGCATGGGGTTTGATTGTTGGGCTGATTGGTTGGTCGTGGTCTGTGTTGTATGGGGTTCGATTCTTGTGTATTGGGAGAAAAAGGTGAGGCACCGACATGTCTGAAGACTGGCCAGGTCAAAAGTGCAGGTTTTGTCCCAGTACTGATGGAGAGGGGTCAGAGCGTGCTGGGGAAATATATGAATATGTATGAATATGTATGTTTGACGTCTATATAAGTTCAACTCATGTTGTTATGGTGCTTCTCTAGCAAACCTGCTATGCGCCCAGTGCTGTTTTGCCATTATTTTGTAATAAACTGGTTGTAAAGTTCAGCAGTGAGTTCATTCCTCACACATGTAATTTTTTTTTCCCAGTGACTAATTAACATTAGATAATATATATATGTATATATATGTATATATATATCATGTGGTTTGAACCACTACAATAGGTTTAAAGTAAAAGAAAATCATGAAAGTATTAGCTTTATTCTCTTTATCTGTCTTTCATCCAGAGGCTAAAATTTATCCACCAAATAGATGGGGAAGATAAGCTCCATATAAAGTATATAGTCCTCTCATGCCAGCTACAATGGAAGGATTATTTGATGTATAGGTCTTATCTGCTGCTTTTAATTCAACAAAGTTTCAAGCTGATCTGTGTTCCAGCTCTAAGTATCTGTATTAAGGCCAGTAACAGTTTGATTGAGGTTTTATAAATCTGATCTCAATGAGTAGACCTAGAGATGGATTATTCAGATTGTTTTGTCTTAAAAAAACCAAGACTACTTTAGCATCTTCCTAATTTAAACACTAACTTCAGAAATGCTTATTTAGGAAGAAGAGAAAAGAAATCAAAGCATCTTTAAAACAATAAAAAACATTCTTAATTTCAAAAATGCAGGGCAGCCTGCAAGAATGACACCAAGTACAGGACCCCTTCTTCTTGTGCCAAACTGTGGTGTTTGCAGAAGCTGACTAAGGATCTGTGAGGATACTACTGCCAGTGGGGTGGGAATCAAGCAGATGGGAGATGCTCTTTCTATCTCTGGGGCAAAGGCAAAGTGTTCACTGGGCTTTCTTACCTAATGCAGTCATCAGCAAGAGTTGGAACTGCTCCTGCCTCCATGCTCTGAAACTTTCCCAGAATCAGTGGGGCTGTTATATTGCTCATCCACCTCTCCAATGTCTCTTTTATGTGGGGATGTTTGGAACAAATGTTTCTTTTCACTTTGTTTCATTTCTCCTTACTAGTTGCTGAAGGCAATTTTTGTTTGTCTGGATTGCTTGTTTGTCTGGATCAATACGGAACAATCACAAGCCCCGGGAGAGTCTAACAGCCAGGACATGCTCTGCAGATATATGCACATCCGAAATCTGCAAAACAGTTTGTTTTCCCCATTGTGACCGGTTTAGGCTGTGCCTTTAAGAAATGGACACTTTCTGAACACTCTGGCTGAATGTTTTTGATATTTGAATGAAAACAAAGACATGCTAAACTGATTTCATTGGTAGAATGCAACTGTAAGTTTTAGCTTAGTCTGTTGAGTCTGTTCTTCTGTCTGTCCTGTGAGCTGGCCTGTTTCTCTCTCTCTGAAGCAACAGCTTGTGGAGCACAGTGACCTTGGATTAGCAGAGCTAACCAGATATGAAAACTAACCCTTGCATTTGTTTTGAACTAACAGAATTTATTTTTCTCTTTAATTACCTTTCTCTCTCTCTCTAACCCTTTTGGGAAAAAGGGGAGGTAGGGAGGGAGAAGGGGGAACAGGCTGACCCCCCTGGCTGCAGGGGGGGAAAAGGTCTCCTGTATTACATACATTGCTGTATATTTCTGTATATATTGTAAATATTGTATGTTTTTGTACATATTCATTGCATTCCATTTTCTGCTTGTAAATATAGCTTTCATCTGCTTCTCTGGCTGAGTTAGCTGTGGATTCTTTTGTGTGTGTGTGGGGAACTTTCCCACTCTGCCACAGCATGCCAGACAGAACGAAAGGAAGTGTGTTTGGAAAAGGAGCTGCATGTTTTCAGGATCTTGTTTCTAAATGCAATGTGCTAACTCTTCTGCTCCAGCTCTGTGAAAACAAAGACCTAAAGAACTACTATTAAATTGCATGCAGCTTGCTAATGTCCATTGCTTTTATATCATGTTTTCTATGACTGTCTCCATGAGGAAACTACATTTCCTCTAGTAACTCACATGAGGATTAAGAGTTGAATGTTTTGCTACTAATTATGACTAACGAGCTTCCAGTTTGCTCATCAAATTCAGCATGGAGATCAAATTGTGCACCTGCAAGCTCTTCAAAAGTACCTGGTAACAGAATGGCTTGTTTCCTCAGACTTCTGCACACTGTGTGGAAGTCTCACCTTCCTCTCTTGTTACTGCAATTACATGGGGAAAGATGTTGGTGAAACTACTGAAAACCTTGAGAGACTAGGATAAAAAATACACTCTGGTAGAGTTTTAAGATGAAGATAAAATGTTTTATGTGGTCCCCTAACTTACCCATCTACCTAAACTATTTTTTCTCACCTAAGTTCTGTCAGTGTTGGGAACATCTGCTTAGATGTTCCACTCCTGGTTACAAGTATGTCACTGAGCAAAGCACTCCCTTATATAAAGGGAAATGCAGTATGCTCCTCCCAGTCACCTCTATTGTTTAAAAAAAACCACTGAAGATCACACAAGGATTTCAAGTTGTTTGGTTGTTTTTGAATTAAATTATCAAAGATATTACATTTCTTTAGAGAGCACATTTGCACTTACTCTCCCATGTTAGTGTGCCTGTTATAAAAGTGGAAAGGTACTGGCTTTTCTTAGATTACTGGATGTAGCAGGGGAGAAAAAAAAAAAAAAGGGGGGGGGGAAGAGGAAAAACCCATCAGACAAGCTCTTGCAAACTGCAGAAACTGCAAAAATACTTACTTGTTTTTCTCCCAGTTATGTCAATTGGCCTACAAAAATGTCAGTTCCACCCACATACCTTGCCAGAGGCCTTATATTATGACAGCTAAAACAATGCTGTTGCTGCTTAAATTAATACAGTGTATTCTGATTTTTAGAATATCATCCTCCTAATATTGGTATCTTCACAGGAGAACACTGGTTAGTAATTACTTTCTTATTTTAAAAGCCTATCTCAAAACATCCCCAACTCTACTGGCCACTTTGCTAGATAATCTTGTTTAGTCCAATGTCAATATTTAAGACAGAGGTTTCTGTCAAAATGGAGAACGTACACGCTGGTAAATATGTAAGTGAGATTTCAGAAACAATCCAAATTTAATGTTTTTCACTAAAAGGTTAGAAATAGTTTTCTATTATTAACCAAGTAAGTTTGTGCAGATTTGTTAATCAGGCCTTGCACTGCTGCAGGTGTGGTTTGCAGCTTGTGTCACCGTGGAGCCTTAGACAACCCTCTCTCTACTGGAAGGCTTCCTTAGACTTTCTGTGCCACTCCATGATCCTGAGCACATTTCTTGTTGCTACTTGCAAGGTTAATAGTACAGGTTCCAGTGAGGAAGCAGACTTGTGCACAGAAGGCAGTGCATACTCATATATTTGTGTCCAGGCTCGTTCTAGAAAAGGCTCGAACTGAGTTTAACTTGAACATTAATGGGACATAATAGAAATGGTGGCACAGTCTGTGACTAGTTTTATGGTTTGGGATAGTTCTAAAATAATTAAATATAAATAATCAGACCATCAATACATTTGTTTATCCTTGCCAGATTTCTTATTGGCAATTTGCACTATCCTATTGTACAAAGTGACAGCCCATGACACCTTTCTTCGAGGACAAAGTAGCTAGTTAATAGATTAGATCAGCATCAGACCTGTGTGCAAAATGGTAACAATGAAAAAAGTTCACTAGGAAGTTTCTGGACAAAACAAACCAAAGAGATTTCTAATAATTTGAGAAGAGCTGGTTCAAAATTATGTGGGGGGAAAAAAAAAAACTTTTTTTTTTTCTGGATAATTTGTTGATGTTTTGCAAAGAGCTCCAAGTAGTGTTGAAATTTTACTGCCTTTTCTGTTCCTCCATTTGAAGAAATTTTTATATGTTACTTTACTGCTCTGTTGGAAAATTATCTTGTAACCCTGAGGTATATATATTAGTTTTATTTGATTTACCCTATCCAGCTGCAAAATGAGCATAGTGAATCAAAGGTGTTGGTTTAGCTGGTTTAAAAATTGTTGGGTTCTACTCAAAGCCAATATCCATAAAGCTTCCCTAACACTTTCTGGCTGTGCTCGTTCTCAAAGAAATCATACACTCATACAGCTTTCAGTGCTCTTTAGGAAGGATGGAACTCTATTTTGTAAATGAACATGTTTTCAAGGTTATTAAAAGTTTCAGTTGAACAGTATCGGGTTTGTGCTATCAGATTATTCATTAACCTTACTGAAACAGAAAATAGAGCACTTTCTACCATTTATCATTACTCTGTGCACCATTCAGAAACAGTTTATACATGGCTGTTCACCCCTAAATGTGCAAATTGGATGCAATGACCCAGCAATGCATCTGGGGAGCTGGCTCCACTACAAGGCTTTGCACATAATCACTGTAAGAGAAAACCACTTCTGGACGCAATTATCCTGGTGCTGCATGAAGTCTCAGCAGTCAAATGGTGCTGCTTAAACAGGAATATAGAATATAGAATAAACCAGGCTGGAAGAGACCTTCAAGATCGTCATGTCCAACCCATCATCAAACACCACCTAATCAACTAAACCATGCAACCAAGCACCCTATCAAGTCTCCTCCTAAACACCTCCAGTGATGGTGACTCCACCACTGGGCAGCACATTCCAATGGGCAATAACTCTGTGTCAAATTTCTTCCTAACATCCAGTCTGAACCTCTCCTGGCGCAGCTTGAGACTGGGTCCTCTTGTTCTGGTGCTGGTTGCCTGGGAGAAGAGACCAACCTCCACCTGGCTACAACCTCCCTTCAGGTAGTTGTAGAGAGCAATAAGGTCTCCTCTGAGCCTCCTCTTCTCCAGGCTAAGCAACCCCAGCTCCCTCAGCCTTTCCTCATGGGGCTTGTGTTCCAAACCCCTCATCAACTTTGTTGCCCTTCTTTGGACACATTCCAGCAAGTCAACATCTTTCCTGAACTGAGGTTTCCAGAACTGGACATAGGACTCAAGGTGTGGCCTAACCAGTGCAGTGTACAGGGGCAGAATGACCTCCCTGCTCCTGCTGGCCACACTGTTCCTGATACAGGCCAGGATGCCATTGGCCCTCTTGGCTGCCTGGGCACACTGCAGGCTCATGTTCATCCTACAATCAACCAGCACCCTCAGGTCCCTCTCTGCCTGGCCACTCTCCAGCCACTCTGACCCCAGCCTGTAGCACTGCATGGGGTTGTTGTGGCCAATGTGCAGAACCCAACACTTGGATGTGTTAAATCTCATACTGTTGGATTCTGCCCATCTGTCCAGCCTGTTGAGGTCCCTCTGCAAAGCCCCTCTACCCTCAATCCCCTCATCCAGATCATCAATAAAGATATTGAAGAGCATGGGGCTCAGCACTGATCCTTGGGGGACACCACTAGTGACTGGCCACCAGCTGGATCTGGCACCATTCACCACCACTCTCTGGGCTCGGCCCTCCAGCCAGTTCCTAACCCAATGCAGTGTGCTCCTGTCCAAGTCATGGGCTGCCAGCTTGGCCAGGAGTTTGCTGTGGGGGACAGTGTCAAAGGCCTTGCTGAAGTCCATCCACAGCCTTCCCCACATCCACCAGGCAGGTCACCTGATCATAGAAGGAGATCAGGTCAGTGAGGCAGGACCTGCCCTTCCTAAATCCATGCTGGCTGGGCCTGATCCCTTGGCCATCCTGTAAGTGCTATGTGATTGCCCTCAAGATGACCTGTTCCATAATCTTGCCTGGCACTGAGGTCAGCCTGACAGGCCTGGAATTCCCTGGCTCATCCAACCGGCCCTTCTTGTGGATGAAGATCTCTAATTACTGCCTCCTGGAACACAGGGGAGCTATACTGCTCCCTGGCTCTGTCTGCCAGCTCAGGAGTCACAGTCTCAGTAGGCTTACATCTGTGTGGTACCTTGAAAGTTCCCTGTGCTGTGCTAGTTTACAACAGTAAGAGTATCACACTCAATCTATGGCTGTAGCAATGGTAATGCTGAGCATGGCTGCTGGAAGCACAGCATCACTGTGAGGAAACAGTCTGATTTCAACTCTCCAGGAATGAAGTTGTTCCTTCAGTGCATAGGAACAGTTAAGCTCAATTGCACAAAACATGTTGCATGCATACAATACATGCTTTTAATTATAGATGGTTGCATAAAACATCAGTGATGAAAGCATAGATTTAGCAGTGCTCTTGGCCTGCATGGTATCAGCCAGGAAGCATGTTTCTCCTCCTGTTTTACTCTTCTTGGAACAGAATTTCTCCAGCTTTCTAGTCAAGTGAAAAAAGATCAAGGAAAGATAAAAGTAGCATTCCCTCATCTATTCTGTCTCCCAAGGTTTCTCAACAGTGAAATTGGGATCCAGAAACTGAGCAGTACTGTTTTGAAATAGTGAAAATTTAAGATCTAATATCTTACTTCAATAGAAGAAAGTTAAAATTCAAGTTTTAGTTGTTTGAAGTGATCTAGTGCTTGGCATCCTTTTGTCCGCAGACTGATGAGGAATGCTCATCCTTTAAAACAACCAGTTGCCTCTGCTAAGTAACATTCCTTCAGCAATTCTCCAGAGCCTAAGATAATTTTATCCAATGCAAAACGGGCAAGATCTGAAATGTGATCATATACATGTCCAGCTAAGCATGATCCACTTAAGTATTTGCTCTGATTTAGCCATTGTCATTCCAAAAATACTGCCATGGAGAAAAATATAAACATGATCCCTTCTTTTTTTAGGATTGTTACCATCTGTATCATAGTTACCAGATGTTTCTTGCTTAACTTGTATTTAAAACTAACCTAGTCTATGCATTGCCTGCCTTTAATCATAATCTAGTAATCACAGCTCTTCACAGAATGCAGTCTACTTTAGTAAGAGGTTTTTTTTAGCTTTGGGTAATGTTTTCTGACAAGTGCTATTTTTGCATGTCTCCCATAAATATGTAAGATCTTATTGTTCTGCTGAAGTGCTTTGCTTCTGTACTCATGCCTGTGGAAATACGTTGAATTATACCAGCTGATGTTGTGGCCTCTGCTGTGCTTTTCGGAATGTTTTCTTTTAGTCTCCTCTATTTTTAGGTCAATTACTGAGTCCCCGTCATGACTGAAGATAGCACCTGCCTTTTATTTATATCCTTGTATTTTCTGAGTTACTGTTGCTGCTTTTTTTGACCTCTCCTTCCCATGTAACTGCTTCTCATTGTACTATTTCCTAATTTAACCTAGATTGCACAATCTAGGTCACTGGCCCTTTGAAAGAACTAATTGAGTAGAAAATGCTAATAGGAGACATAGAGAATCATAGAATGATAGGATGTTCTGGGCTGGAATGGACCTAGGAAGGTCATTCGGTCCAACCCCCTCTGCAGTCAGCAGGGACATCCCCAACTAGATCAGGCTGCTCAGGGCCCTGTCAAGCCTCACCTGGAATATCCCCAGAGATGGGGCCTAAACTGACTTCTTGGGCAACCTGTTCCAGTCTTCCACTAACCTCATGGTAAAGAACTTGTCCCTAAAATCCAATCTCTGTGTGCTCTGCTCTAGTTTGAAGCCATTATCCCTTGTCCTGTCTTTGCAAACAGTCTCTCTCCTTCTTCTTGCAGGCCCCCTCCAGGTCCTGAAAGGCTGCTATTAGGTCTCCCCAGAGCCTTCTCTTCTCCAGGCTGAACACCCCCAGCTCCCTCAGCCTGTCCTTGCAGCAGAGCTGCTCCAACCCCCTGATCATTCTCATGCTTGCCTGTGACAAACATTGGGGCAGCTCAGCAGAGGCAGAGGGATGACTCCTAACAAGGACTCTCCTCACAAAGAGGAAGGCAGAAAAGAATGCTGGGAGACCTGCCTGGATGAGCATGGAGCTCATGGACACACTGGCACACGAAAAGAAACTCTACAAGGAGTGGAAGCAAGGACAGCTAGAATGGGGGTATATAAGGAAGCTGCCCGAGCAGTAAGAGACCTGATTAGAAAAGCTAAAGCTCAGTTAGAATTAAATCTAGCCAGGGACATCAAGGGGAACAGTAAAAATTCCTCAGAAACTAAACAGGTGAGATGGTGACAAGTGACATGGAGAAGGCTGAGGTTCTCAATGACTTCTTTACCTCAGTCCTCACTGGCAGGGCCTCACCCACACTCCAGGAATAACGGAAGATAATGGCAGGGGCTGGAAGAAGGAGCTGCTCATTGTAAGTGAAGATCAGGTTTGTGGCCACCTGAAGAACTTGAGAGTGTTCAAGTCCATGGGACCTGATGGGATATACCCATGGGTGCTGAGGGAACTGGGGTGTATTACTGGGGTGATTTTTATCACTGGTGTTTGTCTTCCCAAGTAACTGTTATGGGTTACTGCTCTGCTGGAGGTGGCCAAACACATGCCTGCTGATGGGAAGCAATGAATTAATTCCTGCTTTCTTGGCTTACATGCAGACCTTTTGCTTTACCTTTTCAACTGTCTCTATCTCAACCTATGAGTTTTCTCACTTTTGCCTTTCTGATTCTCTCCCTCTTCCCATTGGGAGAAAGTGAGCAAGCAGCTGTGTGCTTGTGGTGGTTTGGGCTGTGTGCCCTTATGCTGCATGGCACACTTCCTGTGTCCAGAAGTCCAGCCCAGTGGGTGGACACAGGAAACCAGGTATCTCCTACCACAATCCCCTGCACCGCTATAAGATCTTGCATGGGGTCCGCCTCTTTCTCTTTCTTCCCTCGCCGGCACCCGGTAACTGGGGGAGACGTCTACCGGCCTTGGGCCTGACTAGGCCCAAGGCCAGGGGGATGGGCGGTCTCAGCCCTGGCCAGCCGAGACTAGCCTAGCAGTGAGGGGGGAAGAACGAGCCCTGGGGGTCTTGGGCCCACCCTCAGGTGGGGATGGGGTTCATCCGGGTGTGTTTTGGGGTTTCTTCTGTCACTGTTTCTGGTTTCTTTGTGCACCTTCACCTTTTCCTATTTAAACTTTTCCATCACTTTTGCAATCCGTTTGCCAGAGTCGTTATTTTGCCTGTGGTGGGGAGGGGGGTTGTCTCAACCCACTACAGTGCTGCTTAAGGGGCTGGGGTTAAACTACAGCAGCACTATTCGCTTTAGTGCTAATGTTTCCAAAGCCTGTTTTTACCAGACAACTTCTGCTCCACTGAGCTGCAGTCACAGCTTCTTGTGAGACCAAGGGGATGCCCAAAAGCAGGCAACAGAGCTTGTGTCCTAAGCAGCCATCTTCCCCATACAGGTGTTCTCAGTAGAGGAGAACCTGACATCTCACATTCAATGAGGTGGTGCTTTCTGAACATGCGTTATCAGCACCTCATTAGCTACTGTGGTGCAAGGGACCTGCAGTAATTGTGTGGGTATTATGACCCATGGCAAACATGAGATAGTGTTTGCTTCTGGTTGACTGAACATGGTCCATGGGAGGATTAACTGAGCTGCTATATGTATCTTTTCTTCTCCCTACTTGGATTTTCTTTGATTTCTAATAATTTGGCCTTTGTGGTTAAGAAGGTCCAGAAAATTCTTGCCTTTATGGAAGATGTAACAAGCATCAATTTAACCTTTACTGAATTTTCATGTTTAAACTCCAATTCATCTAACTCTCATCAAAAAAACACACCTCTCAAAATGTCTCCTTCAAGAGCAAAACCTGAAGTGAATGAAGAAAGCATTAAAATGCTTAAGGTAAGCATTAAGCTAAGTGCTTTAAAAGTTGCAGTGTAAACAAACAAACCACAAAAAAACCCTCACCCAACTACAAAACCAAAAAAAATTATCTTTCTATTATCTTTCTATTCCAAATTCAGTCTGTAGTGGGTTGAGGCAGCCCCCAACTCCCCACCACAGGCAAAATAACGACTCTGGCAAACGGATTGCAAAAGTGATGGAAAAGTTTACATAGAAAAGGATGAATGTGCACAAAGAACCAGAAACAGAGTGACAAAAGAAACCCGAAAACAGACCTGAAAACATCCCATCCCCACCTGAGGGTGGGCCCAGAGCCCCCAGGGCTCGTTCTTCCCCCCACACTGCTAGGCTAGTCTCGGCTGGCCAGGCCTGAGACTGCCCATCCCCCTGGACTTGGGCCTAGCCAGGCCCAAGGCTGGAAGACGTCTCCCCCAGTTACTGGGTGCTGGCGAGGAAGAAAGAGACAGCGCCGGACCCAGCGCTAGATTTTATAGCGGTGCAGGGGATTGTGGTAGGAGATACACGGTTTCCTGTGTCCACCCACTGGGCTGGACTTCTGGACACAGGAAGTACACCATGCAGCAGAGGGCACCCAGCCCAAACCACCACACAGTCCTCTAGAGCATTCCATCTACACAAAACTGAAGTCCTGGGTTGTAAATCTAACTTTACAATCTGCTTTGTACATGGAGTTCAAATAAAAGACTTCAGAAGTGAAACTGTGTCCATCGAATGGTAGAATCTGGCTTCTAATACAGAAACTTGGCCTGCAGAAGAAAACATAGGATTCAAAGCTGATTCGGGATCCATGCATCTTAACTGGAATTAATAGACCAAAGCATACAAGAGTACATTTCTCTGAAGCTAGGATGTGCTCTGATTTTTATCTTGCACTTACTGACCTTAGTTAGGCTTCACAAGCAAGATATTTGCATGTACAGGATTTGTTACTTTATATTCAAAGCTATACTTTCAATACCATTGGTGATAAAGTGAGTAAACAATTAGGGAAGCAATGAAAAAGAATGAAGAAAAATCATTATAAACTAAATGCTCCATATGAGCAAGTACATATAATCTTACCTGAATGTTCATAAAGAGCACTCAGATATAACTACAGAGACGTTATCAATAATTTTTTCATCTCATTAAGAGTAGATGAATTTCCAGTGAACTGAAGGACAGGAGAGTCAAGGTACAGCCAATAAATAGGAGAAAGGTGTGCCTTTGAGGTAAGATTCAATACCCAACAAAATAATAAAAGAGTTTATTCTTAGTCATTATTGCTATGGCTTCCAAATGTGTAGATTTCAGGATTTACAGAAGGAAATGCTTTCAGGTCCAAGAAAAGGCAATCAGAGGGGCAGGAGCATATCAAGCTAGTAGTGTCTACTCTGGAAAATGCAACAAACCATGCTGTCCACCCCTGGTTCCTTATCTGTTCCCGTCAAGCACAGCATTTTATATTTAGGATATATTTGTAGAGAATGGGGAGGGGAAAAAAAAGTTATCATCAACAGAAGAACCCAAGTAAAATATTAGATGCATGCTTGCTCTGTGATGGTTAGTCTAATTTAAGCACTTCTATGGTCCTGTCATACCAGGGAGTGATTTTGAATCCTATTACTGGATTTCATTTAGTGCATAGAGGTATGCAAGCAGAGCAGCTAGAGCTGCACGAATAGGCAAGCCTGTTCTGGCAGAGAGAAAATAAACCATGCCCCAGAGCTTCATTTTTCTTGCAAAGAAATCATGGGCTGAGCCACCTAAATTGTTTATGAAGCCATAGAATACTGTTCTGATATTTCTATTCATTGTTGGGTGCGTTGTTTTGTCCATCAGTTTAAGACAGCTCTCTTGAGGCTTTTTGTTCAAATATATATGAATGTCCATTTTAAAAGAACAGTAACAAAACCTTCAATATACTGGGGCAGACTGTGGTAGTTTAGGCTGGGTGCTGGCCCAGATGCCACTTCTCAGACCACACCTGGGAGGTCCCAAAAGGGCCCAGCCCACTGGGTGGTCACAGGAAACCAGGTATTTCACCCATAATTCTCTGCTCCTCTATAAAACATCCACACGGGGTCCTTACTTTCTCTTTTGTCCCCCTGCCGCTGCCTAGGTAAAATGGTGTGAGTTGCCTCCCTTGGGCCTGCCCAGACCCAAAGCTGGATTGGGGGGGGAGGAAGTGCCCTGGGGGGAGGGTTGGGTGTACCCCCAGGTGAGGATGGGACATTCTTGGGTATGTTCTGGGATCTCTCTCTTTTGTCACGGTGCTTGTGCTTCTCCGTAAAACTTTCATTGGTTTTTTTTGTGTTGTTTTTCTCCATTTAAAGTTTTCACCATTTTTTTGCAATCCGTTTGTCTGAGTCATTATTTTTGCCCATGGTGGGAAGAATGGTCTCCCAAACCATGACACAGATAATTAATACAAAGGAATTGAGGCTGATAAATGCAAGCTGAAGATCTGTGCTACTGAATATCCAGACACTTGCCAGACATAGTATCTATGCTTTATAGCCTTGCTTCCTGTATGTTTGAGTGTCCTGGGTTTGGCTATCATAGGGTTATTTTTTTCACAAGAAGCTGGGAAGGGTTACAGCCAAGCCAGACAGCCAAACCAGTGAATGGTCTATTTGATACCATATTGATGCCATGCCCAATACATAAGGGGACGGAGGGCCAGGGCATGTGGGTGTTTTGAACAGGTGGCTGCAGCAGGGCAGGGAGTCAGGCCAGGCCATTGTGGATCAATGTTGCTGTATCACTCACTTTGTATGCTCTAACTCTTAGTTAGGACTCCTTTAAGGCTTTATTTTCTTAGAAGTGTAGCTTCTGTTTTATTTTTGTACCTAGGATGGGCATTAATTAACTCTAATGCTCCATATCAGGATAGCTTTCATTTTTTTTGTGGCATTGCTCAGTTGCTCTGCCCTCTTCCCTGCTGGCTTCTGCACTCAGTTTCTAAGCACTTGGAAATTAGGTAGGGATGGAAATTAACAGATGTTAACATTCATTTTTACCACCTTTGTCATGATAGTAAACCCAATTCACTTAGTGAAAAAATTATGTTCTTACAAGCCGACTAAAAATGTCTGTAAGAAGTTACTCAAATGAGTAGGACACTGTTAGGGAAATGCTGCAGATAAACCCTTTGTAGGCATAGTCCTCCCTTCTCCTGTATCTCGCAAGTGGGACTGAGGGGAGGGTGGCTGACAGGGGAGAGAATTTCCTGGCAAGAAAGGGCAGCAGGCCCAGTCTGAACCTACAAGGATAGCATTCTTGCATGAAGAGGAAGGGTCTCCCAAACCCATGAAGACAGTACTAGCAGGAATCATAAAGTCTTATGTTAGGAGGGAGACATTAGGACCTCAGCATCTCTGACAGTAACCTGGCAGACACTGATGTATGCCGTTGTTAATGCCATGCTTAAGCTGACCTTGCCACCGGTGTGGGCAGGCTGAGCAGCCTTGGAGTGAGGCAGATGCAGAAGGGCTCTTGGAATGGCTGCTGGATGGTTTCCATCCCTTCATGGAAAGCAGGAGACAGTCTTTCCCACCCTCCCTCTAAAGAAGAACTCTAGCTGTACTCATTTGATGTGGGAGTTTTGTTAGCCTCCAACAAATTGAATTGAGAGAGATAAAGAGCCATGTGCAGAAGGCACATTGGTTCTTCGGGTGGTCATCCAGGATGTAGAAATGAAGAACCACTGACACAGATGGTGGTGGTGTGCATGTTGCTTTTCAGTATCATGCTGCTCATTCTTCATTGGTTCCTCAAATTAGGCAATTCTTATGGTTTAAGCAAGTAAACTCCGTAAGGACTCAGTAAAAAAAAAGTGTATATGGGTTCAAAATGTTGTATTTTGGAGATCCAGAGCTATTGAACTAAGCCTTCACCGTCTAGTAAAAGACTACAGTGGAAAAGTAAAGCAAGCATCTTTCTAAGGGCTAGGTAGAGTCTCAGAGTGAAGCACAATCTGTTAATCTTTCATGCAAGTCATAAATACCAGAAAATGCAATTGCTTCTAAGTCCACCTTGAACTGCATCCTCCATGCTGTGACAGATGTGGCACATTTACTGACACCAGAAATTCAAAGCTTGTTTTCCAGGCTGGAGTAGAAGAGCTTGGTTTCCACTAAAGAATAGGGGGTGTAGTTTCTTCCCACTTCCTGTTAAAGGAAGGAGACTCACTAAACTTTCCCAGAAGTCAAGAGATTAAGGTTTTAGACATAAATAGAAGTAGTCTCAATTAAGTTTCTAGACATAAATAATGGTAAATCCTTGAGTCTAGAAAGGGGGAAGCTAAGACTACAGCTGTGCCAGCACAGCATCTAACTTCAAAGAGAGAGATAAGATGAATGCTTATGGTCACTGTGGAACTGGTGCAAGATCAACAAGAGACAAGCAAAAAGTGGGAGAAGGACCCTGACTGCAATGTTGTCAGAAGGCCAGGAGGTGACTGCGAAGACCAAAATGTGAAAGGATTTTATTTATTTAAACAATTTCATACATATGTAAACAAATTCCCAGAAATTTAATTAATGTGTATTACTGACACTGTATATAAAGCATGTGGAGAGCCCCCTCAGTATGTGTATTGGGCTGGGGTGTCTCCCTCCATCTCTGATGTTGTAAAATAAATGCAATACTTAAGTTAATAGCTATCTGGCTATTGGGTTTGATTAATCTCTGTGTCACCATGCACACATACATAAGGGAACAAAGTATAATTCTGGTGCATATAAAGAAGGAAAAAATCCTGAAACATCTTTCCTCTTTCTTAATTGGAATTTAAAAGAGAAAGAAGTCCACAGAGAGAATTGTTAGCCATTGAAATGCACTGCCCAGGGAGGTGGTGGAGTCACTGTCCCTGGATGTGTTCAAGAGGGAACTGGATATGGCACTTGGTGCCATGGTCTAGTAGTCATGAGGTCTTGAGTGACAGGTTGGACTTAATGATCTTTGAGGTCTTTTCCAACCTTGTTTATTCTATGATTCTAAGTCTGCTCATGTGGCTACATGAGCAAACAGGCAAATGAGGTGGTTTCCCTATTAGCAGCTGAAATGGAATCTGATGTATAAAATTTTTCTTGTCATTAATCAACTAGCTTGTTCATGCCTCCTAATTTCAAATTTGAAAGCTGTCTGGAAACCTGAAGTACCTTGGGGATAAAATAAGGATATTAGGCTACTTTTCTAGCAAACCAACTTTGGGAGTCTGCCAGCATTAGTCAGACTTATTGGACCATACCTAATTGAAGCAGGGAAAGGCATGAGTCTTTGACTACCTGAAAGTTCAGAGTGATAAGCAAGAGTGACTTCTCCCAAGCTGCAACATAAATAACAAACAACAAAAAAAAGAGATAGCTAAAAATAAAGTCCAGCTACAATGTAAACCCTAGTAGGAGCAGTGAGAATCATTTCACATTTCAGCATCTTCTCTACTTTGTTGTAGGGAAACATTGGTTCACAGAAGACCTCACTAAGGAGTTTTTTGTAATTGAAATGTGCAATTCAGCATCCAAGTGAAAATGAGAGGGGAATTTGCATACCTTGGCTGGGAGCCATATGACCCTGAGAAGCAAGGTTGTCCCCTCACATCCGCACCAGGAAATGCCAATGACTCTGCAGAAGTGGCTGCCAGAACAGACTGCAGCATTAGGAAATGGAAGGATATTTGTGATTTCTTTTTAGAAGGAAAATAGAGGTCTCTTCAATGAGATATAGTCTGAAAAAGGTGTTAAGAGGTTTACTTGACTCACGCTAACAAGCCCTTTGATGAAACAAATGGATTTTAAACAGAGGAGCTGGAGACACAGCTTAGCTGACCTGAGAGGAATCAAAGGCTGGAGCACCTCTATGAAGACAGACTGAGGGAGTTGAGGCTATTCAGTTTGGAGAAGAGAAGGGTCCAAGGAGACCTAATTGTGGTCTTCCCATATCTTAAAGGGGCCTACAAGAAAGCTGGGGAGGCTCTTTTTAGGGGTGTCAGGGAGTGATAAGACTGGAGGGGAATGGAGCAAAACTAGAAGTGAGTAGATTCAGAGTGGATGTTAGGAAGTTCTTCCCCATGAGGGTGGTGAGACACTGGAATGGGTTGCCCAGGGAGGTGGTGGAAGCCGCATCCCTGGAGGTTTTGAAGGCCAGGCTGGATGTGGCTCTGGGCAACCTGATCTAGTGTGTGGAGGCCCTGCCCATGGCAGGGGTTGGAACTGGGTGATCCTTGAGGTCCCTTCCAACCCTAACAATTCTGTGATTCTATGATGTATTAGTAGTAAAACACATGACTTTCTGGAGAAGTGTGATGGAAGGAAAGAGATGTAGGGCCAAGCTAATGAATCCTCTGTCTTCTACCTCCAAGCTCTTACCTCACTGGAAATGAATATACAATTACATTCAAGCTAAAGGCATTTACTGGATTTGAGGAGGATAAAGAACATAATTTTTCCAGATCAAGCTTTCCAGATGACTTTGGTGGCTGTGACCGGTTTAGGCTGTGCCTTTAAGAAATGGACACTTTCTGAACACTCTGGCTGAATGTTTTAGATATTTGAATGAAAACAAAGATATGCTAAACCAATTTCATTGGTACAATTCAACTGTAAGTTTTTAGCTTAGTCTTTCAGTCTGGCAGTCTCTTCTTCTCTCTGTCCTGTGAGCTGGCCTGTTTCTCTCTCTGGAGCAACAGCTTGCTACGCAGGAATGACCTTGGATTAACAGAGCTAACCAGATAAGAAAACTAACTCTTGCATTCGCTTTGAGCTTAACAGAATTTTACCCTTTTAATTACCTTCCTTTCTCTCTCTCTCTAACCCTTTTGGGAAAAAGGGGAGGTAGGGAGGGAGAAGGGGGAAAAGGCCAAACCCCCCTGGCCGCAGGGGGTTGGGGAAAGGTCTCCTGTATTACATACATTGCTGTATATTTCTGTATATATTGTATATTCTTGTACATATTCATTGCATTCCATTTCTGCTTGTAAATATAGCTTTTATCTGCTTCTCCGGCTGAGTTAGCTGTGGATTCTTTTGTGTGTGTGTGGGGGAACCTTCCTACCCCACCACAGTGGCTGAAAGAAAAATGACAGCAATGTCAATTTTCTCCAAGCCCCAGAGTCCAAAGCTGGTCAGAGAAATGAGGACCATGTGTAAAATAGCAAATGGAGTGACTTTAAAAGGAAGACAAAATTATATACAGAGCTACTTCTTTTAAAAGAGGATAATAAGTTGGAGCTGGGTCCCTTTATATATACTGAAGCAACATCTTTGAAGATACCTTCAGTCAAGGAGTAGAGGGAAGACACAGATTAGATTCAGCAGACAACTGAGAGTAAGCCACAAGGAGCTGAGTCAGTGTCACAACCCAGTTATCCCATACTAACCCTGGTCAACAGAGGGTGGGGGATGGTCATGCTATGATTCGTGTAATTCTCTTTAAATAAATGAAGGTAAAACAATGCTAAACGGCTGATGAACTGGATGTATTCGATTGGAACGGAGCAGAGGGAAAATGGGAAGGAAAAGCAGTGGGAAAAATACTATCAAAGAGAAGGGATATCACCATTCTCCTGGCTTGAAAATCATGGCACTGTCACAGAAGCAGTTCCAAGTTTCTTGGGGCCGTGCCAGGTGGCTTTTCTCTGGGACGCAGGCAGCGTTGGGAAGAGAGCGGCATGGGGTGGGCGACACATGCTGCCTGCCACCAAGCCCTCTAGGCACGCAGCAATGGCAGGGAGAGAGGCAGGGGGCCGTGCTGATCAGGCAGCACAATGGCTGTCTCCGGCCCCCTGCTCCCTTGTGCTTTCTCACAAGCCCCTTTCCCCCGCCCCTGTGCAGTGGGCCGGGAGCTGTGAAGCACCGCAGGAGCTATGCGAGCTGGCGTGTGCTTGCCTGCCCGTGCTTGCCTGCTCCTCAGCAGGCCTCTCAGTTAGAGACAACCAGCATCGGGGTCTCATAGTCAGGAATTGGAAACAGGAACAAGGCAGAAGCAACCTCCTTCATGTGAGAATTTCCTGTGACTGGCAGACGGGAAGATAGGACTATGTCAAGTATGGTCACACTGGGGAGCTCACAGCAATGATACTGCATGTAACAAGGCCTAGTCCAATATCCATTTCCACTGCAGATTTGCCTGTGTGCATCCTCCACCTCTTACAGAATGGATCTCACAAAGTGTGGGTCGAAGGTGACTGCTTCACATTTTTGTTACACACGCTGTGCTTGCCATATATAGTTGTCCCCCTTTATCTGATGTCACCAAATGGATGCTTCCCTCTAGTAGGACTTCTGCAGGTTTTATTTCACTACAGGAATAATGCAAATGCTTGGGCTCTTTCCATCATACATCTTCTGTGTCTAGCTCAGAAGATGAAGATGTTTTTAAGCATAGTGCTCACTCAGTCTTTTCTTACCTGTGTGATATGTGAAAACAGAAAAAGGATGTTTACGACTGACCCTAAAAAAATTGACCAGTAGCCAAGACATGAAAGCAAGAATCACAATGGAAGGCAGATTATGTATTCTGGAAATAGAAAAATATCTATTTTAGGCCATGTATAACTTCTGTACTAGGAAGCTAAAGTCCTCTCTCATGTAATAATTCATTTGTTTGAAGTTTCTCAAAGGGCTGCTTCGGATGTCACAGTGCTATTATTTACATGGCAACTTATTTGTTTACCCATTTCAAGCACTGTTGTCACTTTAAAAGGTTTACTGGTCAATTTATTGTTTGTATTGTGTAAATCTGTCCCAGGCTTTGCTTTAGTATTAGATCATGCTCTGTTAGTCAAGTGCCAATTCCCTTCCTCTTTTCCATCACATTGTAACTATGTTTTTCCACGGGAATGTCTCATACACATACTGGTTTATCCAATACCTACAAATGCCAGGAATCTTGAACTAGTCTCAGCTTCTGTTATACTGCTTCACAGTATGGAGAGGGTATTTTTCCCAATGAGCGAAATTATGAGATGCTTTCAAGACACATGACTAGTTTTATAGCTTTTGAAAGCAGCACTGCATCTCACAGAGCATGGATAGTCCCAGAGCTCTGTATAAACAGGACCCAGCCCACTGCTCCTCCTTCAGCCATCTGATAAAGCCACTGGTGAAACTTTCGTTCTGGTAATGCAGCAGCCCTACCTCAACTTAAATTGGAGCCTATAATCTGAAAGAACAGAAAAAAACCTGTACCGCCATGTTATCCGTGTGTCTCTGGTGCGAAGTTCAAAATGGCTTTTTTTTTAATTTCCCCTCAGTTAATAAGTGGAATGAGTTTGTATCATAGTATCATAGTATCAGTCAGGGTTGGAAGGGACCACAAGGATCATCTAGTTCCAACCCCTGCCATGGGCAGGGACACCCTACACTAGATCAGGCCGTTTCATCTGAACAGATATTCTCACCTGACTGTTTCCTTTAAGTACATCATTACTAATATAAGGAAGTGAAAATCAAGTTTAAATTCCTCTGCAAGTTCCCTTTTTTTAAGAGGAACTAATGAACTGCTAGTCTATTCCTACAGTCATCAATATTTGTGATTCAGCAATTCAAACAAAATACATTTCCAGGCTGGCAGGTATGCTGACTTGATTTACATAGTCTTTTCAGTGATCAAATCTTCCCAATTTTTCCTTCCTGTGGTAGTTTGAGCCTTAACTGGGATTTAAGAGCTCAGATGGGGACAAGACTAAGAATCCCTCTCCCACTCCCCCTCCTCTTTCCCAATAGAGAGGCAAAAAAAAGGGAAGGGGGGCAAATCCACTGAGCAATAATTTGGAGTCAGTCTGGAAGTAGAGAGGTAAAAGTTTTCTTTAATATATATATAAAAAACAGTAACAGAAAGGTTTCACAAGGGGTAAGGAACAAGGATGGATGGGGGAGAAAAAACAATGTATACAAAACCAGTCCACCAGGTGTGGATGTAGCAGGGAGAGGACAAGGCCTGACCACATGGTGGCAGAAAAGCAGGAAGCCAGCAGCAGTAGCTCTTGTCCAGGCAAGGCAGGAGCCAAAAAGAGAGCTAATGGCTGCAGTGTTTTCCTTTTTATAGGTTTGCTGGACAGGGAGGGGGAGTGGAACAGACTTAGTCAGGTTCCCAGGGGGAAAACCCCCTCCAGGGAGGGCAATGCATTCACAAGCCCTCCCCCCCCTGCTTTCAGGATGGGCATAACCCATCACACTCCCTCAGAGCAGGGAAATTCATATTTATCTCAACAAATCAGCATGCAGAAGATGGCTCTTAATCATGGCATTAAAAGTGCAAACCAGCTTTGTTTTAAAATAATAGAATCACAGGTTCAGGTTGGAGGGACCTTAAAGATCATCTCCCAGTCATGGACACATAGATATCCCACTAGAGCAGGTTGCTCAAGGTGCCATCTAGTCTGACTTTGAACACTTGCAGGGTTGGAGCCTCCACAAATTCCCTGAGCAGCCTGTTTTGGTGCCTCATCACCCTCATGGTGAAGATGTCTAATCCAAATCTATCTCTTTCCAGTTTGATGCCATATCCCTCATCCTCCCACTACATGCCTTTATACAAATCCCTATTCAGCCTATTCAGTAGGCCCCCTTCAAATAATGGAAGGCTGCAATAAGGTCTCCTGACCCCACCCAAGTTATTCTGTGATCCTGGTTACAAGCTGTTCTCCATCATGTAGATGTAATGGCAGCTCTTCACAGCTCAATACTCTTCAGTCATCATCCAAAATATGTAGCCAATATGCAAACTCCTAATAAGTGTCCAAAAGCCCAGGCCCTAGGATCCTTCAATCTTAAAATGGAAACCTTGAAAATTTGACCTCAATGCCTTCAGTAAAGTTACAGAAGTTTAGGGCTACAAAGAGTCTCAAACCATGATTTCAACCCAGAAGATTTCTCTTCTTGGGGTATATAAGCCTGAAAGCTCCTGCTCTGACAGCATCAGTCCTTCTAAGGGTAGGCTGGTGTTAGGTGCTCTACATGGCTTGGGTGGGCCAGCAAAACCACAGATTGGGGTGCCAGGAATGATTTGAGATGATCTTTTCTCTCAGACTGAGACAGAGGAAGTACTGTTCATCTTCTTTTCATTGGCTTGCTGTTATTGATATACAGATACTAGGATTACCTGCTTTCAATCTTCTAATGCAATACAGAAGTAAGTGTAAGCCACAGATTTTGTGCATAAACAGTGTTAAAGTGGGGAAAACAACAGCTATCAATTAGAATTTCAGCACTGTAGAGGACACACAAAGGAAGGCAAAGAAATTACAAGGGAAAGTTTGACAGGTTTAGGAGAAGAAGGATTTTTTAGCCGTAGAACAAGTAAAAAAATAAAATGAAAGACCACCTTCACAAAGTATAAACAAGACCATTCATAACTGCAATAAAGAAAAGAAAGAAGTCACTTGATATTTCTTTTCTGCATTCAGAGAAAAGTGTATGACATGCCTATGCCACCTTAGATGTATTCTAGTCCACTGGAATGCAAGGAAGCTACTACCATCTCTTGGAGCTGAATGTTTATAAAGCATCAATTATAAACTTAAACATGAGGAAGAAATTCTTCTGGAACAGAGTGCCTAGAGAACTTGTCTAGGTTCCAACCCTGGAGGTGTGTAAAGCCAGGTTGGATGGGGCCTTGAGCAACTTGGTTTAGTGGGACGCATCTCTGTCTGTGGCAAGGGGTTGGAAACAGATATCTCTAAAATCCATTTAAACCCAAATAATTTCATGATTCTATGATTCTGTGATCAAACTTGGGTAACTTACATCAAGAGATACAGCCAATTACTTCAATCATCTGGTGGCAGTACAGTAAAAAGTGAAATCAGTTAATATAGGCAATCACCTTGCTAGCCTGATACATGTCCCTTCAAAAATAATGGAAAAACTGAAACAAGATTTTGTTAATAAAGATGTAAATAGAGATAAAAGGTGTGAACATAATTTCATAACACTCACTATAATGCTGTTAAAAAATAAACCTTGTCAGAACACAACTCATTTTTTGGGAGTTGCATGTTTGGCTGATTAAACTCTATTGTGTAGACATATAGGATTTCTGTGGTTTAATGCATTCTGTTTGCTTCCACAGGATAATCTGCATTTTTAAAAACATGAACAACTGCATGGCACTGTTGCAAAATGAGCAATTAGTGTCAATAAAAGCTTGGATAAGCTGAATTAAGAACTTGTAAAATGGCAGATTGCAAAGCTGTTGCTAATGTGAAATTTTCTCTGAATGTTTCTAGTGGCATTTCTTGGTGGTATGTACTACAATGCTGACCAAGCAATTTTGTTGGCGATCTGGAAATAAATGCAATGTTTTTGTTGATTTAAAACAAATCTGTGAATATAACATATGCTGGTGAAGCAGAAATAATATATGAAATAGCAGTTGGGTGTATGGAGTCTGATAAAACACAGCTTATTTAATATGGCTGAGTTACATAAGCATAACTGTAGGCTCTATCTGCAGAGTTGGGGAAGCACCAATGCTGAGTCTCAGAGCTGCCACAGTGCAAACAAAGTCCCACTGTGAACAAGCAAAGGTAATGCCTAGCTACATAAATCTCAGACTAAACAAGCAGGAGCAGGGAAGTAATATCAGGTAAAATGCTGCATGAAGTTCTTAAAAAGATGTTGGAAAATTTAAAAGGTGCAGAGATTATTTGAGGCCTGAAGAGTTTGAGAAAATGTTTTATTCCAAGGTGGCTAGAGCTATTTATTTTAAAGTTCCTCAATAACAGCTGAGGTAGGGAAGAGGGAAGATGAGGCATAGTCAATCTTAGTAAGAAGAGTTCAACAAGAAAGAAGAACAAAGAGTTAGCAAGATTAAATGTTGCAAGCCAGAAAAGGTTGTTGTGTAAGAAGACGGGTAAGAAACATTGAAATAAATTACAAAAAAGAATAGTGAATCTGTTTCTAGATCTTCATCTCTGTCATGAAGTAATTATTTTGAAAAGAATGTTCTAGTCAGCCAGACATGGTGTCTGTGGAAGAAAAACTCATTAAGCATTAAGTTGATTAAACAGACGAGAACCACTCTGAGATCCTCCCTCCTATGATTCCTTAGGTCTCTTGGGGATGCCAAATCAATGGATTGTGAAGGTAGTTTTATGCTCATGATTATGTTCTTAGGTTATCTCTCTATAAGATATATCCCCAGCTATGAGGTTGGCTGTGCTGTAAGCAACACTGATCATACTCATCCTTTCTGTTTCATTCTGTATGGCTTTCACGGTCCTATTTTTCTGAAATGAGAAGAGCCATGTGTTCCCCACGTCTCCTCTAGGCAGGGGGAAAATGACTAGGAAAATACCCCACAAACAGATATTTGTTTTCTGAAAGCTGGAATTAAGAAACAATTCTGGAAAGAGATATGAGACACTGTGTTTTCTACCAGGAAGAATCTCTCTCCATATTACTGCGTCTGGCCTTATTACAGCCATCTCCAGCTGGCAGGAAAGTTACGTATGTACTCAGTAACAGCAAACATCAATGAAATTAACCTCTAGAGCTACCCTTACTGTGGTTGACTCACCTTTATTGATGCAGTGGGATGCAAACTGCATTTCCAATAGCAGCAGCTGATGGACGAATAGCAGGCATGGCCGGCCAAGAGAAGCTGTCTCAGACAGGGGAAAGCAAGCTCCTAACCCCTCACCAGCTTTGTTGCCCTTCTCTGGACACCTTCCAGCAATTCAACATCTTTCCTAAACTGAGGGGCCCAAAACTGGACACAGTACTCAAGGTGCTCCCAGGTGTCCCAAGGGGCCATAGTTATGAGAGGGCAGGCTGAGCCACTGCCACTTACAGTCATTACCCAGCTGAAGTGCACTTTTGGAGTGGCACGTCATCTGCCTGAATAAAATGGAGATGTGAGTCATCTATGTAAATGTAGATCACCTGGGCTGCCTGGTGACCTGTGAAGTCTCTGGTCAATAATGAATAGAGCCTAAAGCATGATTCAGCCCACCCTAAAGTAGGTATCTAAAGTAAGGCAGATGTATGCTCCCTGGAAGTGTCCTGTCTCTCTGTAGGCTGTTAGGGTGTTTGCTGAGTAGCTCAGCTAGAGGCTACAATGCTGCAGTTGTCTGCCTTCAATAGATTCTGATGTCTTATGAACAACTCAGTTTCTGCCATCTGTCGGGCTGGGAAAAGGCCCTGATGGGCCACAGTCACACTCATTGTGTACCATGAAAAGGAACAGATGTGATTTGTCTTCCACATGCACAAAACACATGTTCACACTGGCTGAAGAATACTTACCACAAGGGGTGCAGGGAGGCAGTCCAGGAGCTGATCATCAAGCCTTTGTTGTGGACATTGGGGTAGCACTTATAAGTAAGTGAAAGTAATTTTACACTTTTTTTTTCCTGGTAATTACAAATGAGGATTGATCCAGAATTGCTATCAAAAGGTGACAAGACACGAATGACACACCAGGACACCCTGTGGAAACCAAGGGGAATTGGCACAAGAGGACGACAGGGCCAGCCCAGCTGAAGTGCTTCTATGCAAATGCATGCAGCTTGGGCAACAAACAGGATGAATTAAGGGGCACTGTGCTGCTGGGATGCCATGACATATTGGGCATTACTGGAACCTGGTGGGATGATTCCCATGACTGGAATGTAGGGATAGACGGGTATAAGCTTTTTAGGAAGGATAGGCAGGGAAGGAGAGGAGGAGGTGTTGCCCTTTATGTCAATAACCATCTGGAATCAGCAGAACTCCACCTGGGGAGGGATGATGAGATGGTTGAGAGTGTATGGCTTAGAATTAAAGGCAAGACAGGGGAAGGAGATATTACTGTGGGGGTCTTCTACAGGCCACCTGACCAGCAGAACCAAGCAGATGAGGCCCTCCACAGGCAAATAGAAGCGGCTTCCAGGTCACAAGCCCTGGTCCTCATGGGGGATTTCAACCACCCTGACATCTGTTGGAGGGACAACACAGCAAGGCATCAGCAATCCAGGATGTTCCTGGACTGCATAGAAGACAACTTCCTCCTCCAAATGGTAGAGGAACCAACAAGAAAAGGTGCTACGCTGGACCTTGTTCTCACCAACAGGGAAGGGCTGGTAACCAATGTGAGGCTCAGAGACAGCCTTGGCTGCAGTGACCATGAAGCAGTTGAATTTAATCTCCTCAGGGCAATCAGGAGGACGTATTCTAAGCTTAGGACCCTAGACTTTAGGTGTGCAGACTTCGATCGCTGCAGGAATCTGCTAGCCAAAGTGTCATGGGACGAAGCCCTGGAGGGAAGAGGGACCCAGGACAGCTGGTCAGTATTCAAGGACCACCTCCTCTGTGTCCAGGAGCTATGTATACCTACAAGGAGAAAAGCAGGAAGGAATGCTAGGAGGCCTGCCTGGATGAACAAGGAGCTACTGGACACACTATTACTTAAAAAGAAACTCTACAGGAAGTGGAGGGAAGGACAGATAGAACAGGGGGTATATAAGGAAGCTGCCCGAGCAGCAAGAGGCCTGGTTAGGAAAGCCAAAGCAGAGTTTGAACTGAATCTAGCCAGGGAGGTTAAAGGGAGCACTAAGAATTTCTATAGGTATATTAATGGCAAGAAGACGACTAGGGAAGGTGTGGGCCCCCTCAGAAAGGAAAGTGGTGAATTGGTCACAAGTGATATGGAAAAGGCTGAGGTACTCAATCACTTCTTTACCTCAATCTTCACTGCAAGGGCCTCCAGCCACACTCCTGGTGTCATGGAAGATGATGCCAGGGACGGGGAGGAAGAACTGCCCATCATAAGTGAAGCACAGGTTCGTGATCACCTGAAGAACCTGAAAGTGTTCAAGTCCATGGGACCCGACGGGATACACCCACGGGTGCTGAGACAACTGGCAGATGAGGTTGCTAAACCCCTCTCTATTATATTCCAAAAGTCACAGCAGACTAGGGCAGTCCTCACAGACTGGAAAAGGGGAAACATTGCTCCCATTTTCAAAAAGGGTAAGAAGGAGGAACCAGGGAACTACAGGCCAGTCAGTCTCACCTCTGTGCCCGGAAAGATCATGGAGCAGATCCTCCTGGAGGCACTAATGACTCAGAAGAATAGTGAGAAGGTGATTTGGAACAGTCAGCATGGCTTTGCCAAGGGCAAATCCTGCCTGACAAACCTGGTGGCCTTCTATGAACAGGTGACAACATTAATAGATGAGGGGCGAGCAACTGATGTCATTTACCTGGACTTGAGCAAAGCCTTCGACACTGTCCCGCACCACCTCCTGGTCTCCAAGCTGGTGACACATGGGTTTGGTGGATGGACCACTAGATGGATAAAGAACTGGCTTGATGGCCGCACCCAAAGAGTGGCTGTCAACGGGTCCATGTCCCAGTGGAGGCCAGGGACAAGCGGAGTCCCTCAGGGATCAGTCCTGGGACCTGTCTTGTTCAACATCTTTGTGGGTGCCATGGACAGTGGCATTGAGTGCACCCTCAGCAAGTTTGCTGCTGACACCAAGCTGTGTGGTGCAGCGGACACGCTGGAGGGAAGGGATGCCATCCAGAGGGACCTTGACAGCCTGGAGAGGTGGGCACAGGCCAACCTCATGAGCTTCAAGACCAAGTGCAGGGTCCTGCATCTGGGTCGAGGCAATCCCAGGCACAAATACAGGCTGGGCAGTGACTGGCTGGAGAGCAGCCCTGAGGAGAGAGACTTGGGGGTGCTGGTGGAGAAGCTCAACATGAGCTCTCAATATGCACTTGCAGCCCGGAAAGCCAATCAGATCCTGGGCTGCATCAGGAGAAGTGTGGCCAGCAGGTCAAGGGAGGTGATTCTCCCCCTCTACTCAGCTCTGGTGAGACCCCACCTGGAGTACTGTGTCCAGTTCTGGAGCCCCTATTACAGGAGGGATGTGGATGTGCTGGAGCGTGTCCAGAGAAGGGTCACGAGGATGATCAGAGGGCTGGAGCACCTCTCCTATGAGGACAGACTGAAGGAGTTGGGGCTGTTCAGTCTGGAGAAGAGAAGGCTCTGAGGTGACCTCATTGCAGCCTTCCAGTATCTGAAGGGGGCCTACAAGAAGGCTGGGGAGGGACTTCTCAGGATCTCAGGTAGTGATAGGACTAGGGGGAATGGAATGAAGCTGGAGGTGGGGAGATTCAGGCTAGATGTGAGGAAGAAGTTCTTTACCATGAGAGTGGTGAAGCCCTGGAATGGGTTGTCCAGGGAGGTGGTTGAGGCCCTGTCCCTGGAAGTGTTTAAGACCAGGCTGGATGAGGCTCTGGCCAGCCTGATCTAGTGTAGGGTATCCCTGCCCATGGCAGGGGGTGGAACTAGATGATCCTTGTGGACCCTTCCAACCCTGACTGATTCTATGATACTGTGAAGTTGGGGTGGGGCATTTGCGTGAGTGGCTGCATGGGGCTCAGCTGCTGGCTGGGTCTAAACCACAACAATGACATAGTATCCAGTTGCACAAAGTCCCAATTAATTTTTTGGCTCAATAAAGTCCGCTATTAATATTTTCATCAAAAGATGCTGGCAGAGGAAGACTGTGTGAGACCATTCCCATAAAACCATGCTTTTCAGTAACCAAGATGCTTCTCTAGCTGGTCAGAGCTGGCACGTCATTGCAACTGCCTTTCGTGTTTGCACTTTGGTGAGATAAAGCTGCTGCCAGAGCGTGGGCAAGCCTGCAGTGTGGTGTGCAGGGCAGACAGCTGGTGTTGTCAGCCACCTCCATCCCTCTCTCTCACAGCAAATGTCAAATGAGGTAGAAATGGGAAACAGATCTGATGTGTTCCTATGTGATCTGTTTTAGGTGATCCTACTCTGGCAGGAGGGTGGGACATGATGATCTTCAGATATCCCTTTCAACGCCTACCATTCTGTGATTCTGTGACTTACAAGTGTATCTGCATCAGTGCATTAGGTATTAGCAATTAGTATTTCCCTTTATATTTATCAATATCAAATATTTATTTCTCGTAAGGTTAATTGGTTATCATTTTACCTGCATTTCTGTTGTTTCTTCAATACCAAAGGAAGAGTTTTTCTACTTAAGGAATGGTTTCAGTATTGCTCAGATGTGTTCATTGTTCTTAGCTGTACTTTTGAAATAGTTTTGTTTGTTTCATTTCCTTTATCTACTATAATCTTAATGTAGTCATAATGGATTTGATTATATATATTGTTGCTCTTTCTTGGCTTATTACAAACTGCTGACAAACAATCCAGAACTCAAATATGCTTCTGCAAAATCAGCTGTTTAATAATGCCAAATAACAAATCTGTAAATCAAAGGGACACACCTCTGCAGTATTCTGACTGAGCATACTGACTGCAGTTAGCAGAACAACTGACAGATGAAGGAAAAGGGCCATAGTAGACTGCTTTCTGAAGCTTATACAAAATAATTTTTTCCTATAATATGTATCACAAATGTAGCAGAAATGCTGTGGAGTAGTATTTAGGATGTATGAAAACTTGTTTGCAATGACTGGATGTCTGATTTCAATCCCCTTTGTTAGTAATACCCCTGTCCCAGTCTTACAACAGTACAAAAATCTCACAGCCTTATCTCTGCTCTTCTCTTCCTGAGAGACAACAATTTCAATCGAAGACCTTCATTCAGGTCTTCGAATCTTTCTGCTGATTCCCACTTCAGTATTACATCAAATAAGCTGCAGCTGCTTATTTTTAAGATGAAAGCCCACAGTGCATTGCTTCAGCAGTAAGGATTCTCTCTGTATGTGCATGTGGATGCATATGTATTATTACTGTGATTGAGAGACAGGATGCAGCTTGATGCAAGCAAAGTGTCACTTTATCATACAAAGTCTTTTCTTTATATAGGCTAACATAATCAAAAGCAGCTTCTGATTGGTTATTAGATATGTCCATGCAACAGTTACAGACTCATGATTGGCTGCCAAGAAAATATCACGGAACACACATCTCTTAGCAAGGCTCAGACAGGTGTTAGACAAAAGACAAACGAACACACATCTCTTATCAAGGTACAGACAGAAGACAAAAGACTGTTGCAATGTTGGGGAATGGCTTAAATCTAAGGGACATGACTCTGTGGAACAGCTACTTGAGCAGAATGTGTAGGCCTTACTCCATCTTGTTGTTTACTGCTCATAGTTAGCTGACTTGCTGAAGCAGCAAGGTCACTATGGCCTTGTAGCTGTTCTCGCAGCTGTGTGTTTGTAAGATAATTGGATGGGAAAGGAAGAGCTAGGTAAGATAATTGGATGGGAAAGGAAGAGCTAGTGAGAAGGGAGTTTTCTGAGAATGTACACAGAGCCTTTGATGTTGTACACAGACCTAATTGCAGGTGGGCTGGATATTATAATGTTGCCTTCAGTCAGAGACCAATAGATTAGTGACGCTTATGCATATTTAGCTGAGATGCTATATAAGCTGTGTATCCGGGCAATAAAGCTGAAGCGTGCTTATCAATCATATTGATTGCTGCTGTCTTCCCTCGCCACTCTCAATATTGCAATGTTTACGAAGCTCCTGTTTTCAGGTCCTTGTGTAACTTCCCTGAGTCACAGTGACCATTGGTAGTGAGCTATCTGCTTTTTTCTACACAACTGCACTCTGTTCCCAGGGTTTATGACCCACGAGGGCTAAAACATTTCCTTCTATCAGTTGAGCAGTGCTTGAAGTTCTGCTCCCTAAATTTAATCCTTCATATTATTTGTGTTTCCACTTCAGGATCAGCCTACTTCAGAAGGCACCAACACTCAGTTGTTAAGAGTCTTCATGGGATTTTTTCTGCTGTGTGAAGCATCCACAAAATCTTGTGCTGTCTTAACTGCAGATCTGGCCTGGTACACTATCATACCAGAAGTGAACACACTACCCAGGTTCTGAGGGTGGTGAAATTCCTTTCTAACTCTCTGATAACTGGTTTCATCATAGGGTGAGAGCTCACTTGCAGCCATTAGGGTTTAGATACATGAGTTTTACCTAAAATACATAAAAGGCAAGAGCAAGTCACAAAACATCTCTGCAGTCTTCTTGGACAAAGACCTCTGTAGAACTAGAGTCCCAAGGGCTGTTCAGCTATCAATACCAAGTATGGCAACCTGATCTCCTTCTATGATCAGGTGACCCACCTGGTGGATGTGGGGAGGCCTGTGGATGTGGTCTATCTGGACCTCAGCAAGGCCTTTGACACCGTCCCCCACAGCAAACTCCTGGCCAAGCTGGCAGCCCATGGCTTGGACAGGAGCACACTGTGTTGGGTTAGGAACTGGCTGGAGGGCCGAGCCCAGAGAGTGGTGGTGAATGGTGCCACATCCAGCTGGTGGCCAGTCACTAGTGGTGTGCCCCAAGGATCAGTACTGGGCCCCATGCTCTTCAACATCTTTATTGATGATCTGGATGAGGGCATTGAGTCCATCATCAGTAAATTTGCAGATGACACCAAGCTGGGGGCAGGAGTTGATCTGCTGGAGGGTTGAGAGGCTTTGCAGAGGGACCTTGACAGGCTGGACAGATGGGCAGAATCCAACAGTATGAGATTTAACACATCCAAGTGCCGGGTTCTGCACATTGGCCACAACAACCCTAGGCAGTGCTACAGGCTGGGGTCAGAGTGGCTGGAGAGTGGCCAGGCAGAGAGGGACCTGGGGGTACTGGTTGATTGTAGGCTGAACATGAGCCTGCAGTGTGCCCAGGTGGCCAAGAAGGCCAATGGCATCCTGGCCTACATCAGGAACAGTGTGGCCAGCAGGAGCAGGGAGGTCATTGTGCCCCTGTACACTGTACTGGTTAGGCCACACCTTGAGTCCTGTGTCCAGCTCTGGGCCCCTCAGTTTAGGAAGGATGTTGTCTTGCTGGAGCGTGTCCAGAGGAGGGCAACAAAGCTGGTGAGGGGTTTGGAACACAAGCCCTACGAGGAAAGGCTGAGGGAGCTGGGGTTGCTTAGCCTGGAGAAGAGGAGACTGAGGGGTGACCTTATTGCTCTCTACAACTACCTGAAGGGAGGTTGTAGCCAGGCAGAGGTTGGCCTCTTCTCCCAGGCAGCCAGCACCAGAACAAGAGGACACAGTCTCAGGCTGCGCCAGGGGAGGTTTAGGCTGGATGTTAGGAAGAAGTTCTACACGGAGAGAGTGATTGCCCATTGGAATCGGCTACCCGTGGAGGTGGTGGAGTCACCTTCATTGGAGGTGTTCAGGAGAAGACTTGATGGGGTGCTTGGCTGTATGGTCTAGTTGTTGGGTGGGTTGGATTGGCTGATGGGTTGGACGCGATGATCTTGAAGGTCTCTTCCAACCTGGTGTATTGTATTGTATTGTATTGTATTGTATTGTATTGTATTGTACTGTATTGTATTGTATTGTATTGTATTGGGTTGAGGCAGCCCCCTCCCCACCACGGGCAGAAATAACGACTCTGACAAACGGATTGCAAAAGTGATGGAAAAGTTTAAATAGAAAAGAGTGAGTGTGTACAGGGAACCAGAAACAGTGACAAAAGAAACCCCAAAGCAGACCCAGAAACATCCCATCCCCACCTGAGGGTGGGCCCAAGACCCCCAGGGCTTGTTCTTCCCCCCTCACTGCTAGGCTAGTCTCAGCTGGCCAGGCCTGAGACTGCCCATCTCCCCCAGTTACCGGGTGCCAGCAAGGGAAGAAAGAGGAAGTGCCAGACCCCGCGCTGGATTTTATAGCAGCGCAGGGGATTGTGGTAGGAGATACCTGGTTTCCTGTGTCCACCCACTGGGATGGACTTCTGGACACAGGTAATACACCATGTAGCAGAGGGCACCCTGCCCAAACCACCACATGCCACCCCTTATCTCATATCACAATCCCTGCACCCAAACATATCATCAAATTAGAAATCTTCTGATGACATGTCTGGCAAGGTCCATATCTTCATCTGGGCGTCCACCCAAATAGTCTCTCATTCAGGCTCAAGTATCAGTCCAGTCCAGTTCTTCTTCTTTCATCCAATGGAACCTACCAGCGATGCAGAGTTCACTCTTCTGAGGTGCAGGTTCTTCATGGATTCGTTGGACATCCTGGTCACCTGGAAAAGCCTCACAACTTCTCAGCCAAGCTTTTATTCTCACCTATATTAACTCAGCAGCATATTCTCCACCCCTGGGGCAAGCCAGTCGGAACAATCTGGCTCCATGACTGCTTTTTTCTGTCCAACCAGGGTGTCGCAACCGACCACGGTCCGAGGCTACACAGATGCATGTCAGGGTACTTCGCCCCCGCCACTGGGCATTCGCATACCACGGAACAACAGCATCCGGCTGCACAACCCTCCCCGGAAGAGGGAGGGGCTGCACCACAGCCCACTGAGAAGAAGGGAGGCGGAGCCAGGTGCTCGGCGCCATTTTCGGACCTCGTCCGAAAAAATCAGAGGAGATTAGAGCCAGGCCCACAGCAGCCCGAGTGCACGGCCGGTGTCCACTGCCGCCGCCACTCAGCATACAGCAGGGCTCCAGCCACCTCTACCACCACGGTACAGAATCAAAATCACCTCCACCCCTCGGGCATTCAAACGCCTTCTCCAGCAAAAGCTACAAACGCATTCTCAGAGCCTTTGAAAATGGCTTTCCAACTGGGGTCCCCATTTGCTCCTCTTGGGTTTTGGGAGCTAGCTCGCCTGCTCGCCGCAGCTGGCTCTATCCTCGCAGAGAGAATGGACCTGAGTCTGATCTGCTCGCTGCTGCCCCTCCCCCACTTCACTCCCTGCCGCTTCTACCGCCCGCGGAGAGCAAAGGGTGGAGGAAGGGCAAGTCCTGCGTTCTTAAGCGGTACCTCCAATACACCAGGTGTCCCCCTGCAATCCACAAGAACTCACACAATCGCCCCAGAAACAAAACTTGAGCCCCACCTTCCCAAACCCAGACCGACGCCCAGAACTAAATTTAAACTGTCCATCTTTTACAATCCAATCTGCAGTTCGCCACAGCAACTAGCCCCACATTGGCATGCCAAAAATGTAATGGGTTGAGGCAGCCCCCTCCCCACCATGGGCAGAAATAACATCCTATCCCCACCTGAGGGTGGGCCCAAGACCCCCAGGGCTCGTTCTTCCCCCTGTACTGCTAGGCTAGTCTCGGCTGGCCAGGCCTGAGACTGCACATCTCCCTGGCCTTGAGCCTAGCCGGGCCCAAGGCTGGGAGATGTCTCCCCCAGTTACCGGGTGCCGGCGAGGGAAGAAAGAGGAAGTGCCAGACCCCATGCTGGATTTTATAGTGGTGCAGGGGATTGTGGTAGGAGATACCTGGTTTCCTGTGTCCACCCACTGGGCTAGACTTCTGGACACAGGAAGTACACCACGTAGCAGAGGGCACCCTGCCCAAACCACCACATGGAATGAAAATGGAAGCTGAGTCTCTGACTCTTACCAGCCAGGAGCTAGTGGGTAAGAGAGATGACAGCAATGGGATCTGTAGGAGCTTTGTGAAGCATCTGAGTCTTCATTTCATTTGGTTCTTTTCCAGTGTCATGGTAGGGCCAAACGTTCCCAGCACAAATCCAGTCAGACACTAAGGTGTCTAGACATGGTCCCCCTCTCCCCTCTTCTTCCTGCAGAAAGCCAGGGTAACATGGGAAAAGGAACAAAGGGGACAGGACCATGCGTGTCTGGTAAACAACCCTGTCTCCATGGTAAGGGCATGTGTTCTGGTCACAGCATGGCAGAACTCCTTTTCATTGGGTAACTATGTGTGACCAGTTCAGGCTGTGCCTTTAAGAAATGGACACTTTCTGGACACTCTGGCTGAATGTTTTTGGTATTTGTATGAAAGCAAAGATATGCTAAACCAATTTCATTGGTGGATTTGGTATAATGCAACTTTTAGTTTTGGGTTCAGTCTGTTTGGAGTCAGTCTGTTCTTCTCTGTCCTGTTGGCTGGCCTGTTTCTCTCTCTGAAGCAAAAGCTTGCTGGGCAGGAGCGACCTTGCTAACCAGATAAGAAAACTAACTCTTGCACTTGCTTTGAGCTAACAGAATTTATTTTCTCCTTAATTACCTTTCTCTCTCTCTCTAACCCTTTTTGGGAAAAAAGTGGATGTAGGGATGGAGAAGGGGGATAGAGGCCTGGGGGGCACCCCCTCGTCCGGCTGTGGGTCTTCTGTATCACATACATTGCTGTATATTCCTGTATATATTGTAAATATTGTAGATTTTTGTATATATTCACTGCCTTCCATTTTCTGCTTGTAAATATAGCTTTCATCTGCTTCTCCGGCTGAGTTAGCTGTGGAATTCTTCTGTGTGTGTGGGGGGAACTTTCTCACCCTACCACACTATGTGCTGGTTTCAGTTGCCCTATTGGCCCGATCGATCTCAGGCAAGATTTATATACAGGCTGACTTCTAGTTGCCTGTGCCTTGCTCAGCGTTGCTGAAGCCTTGCATGCTTGAACCTGCTTGGACCTTGTCTGGCTTGAAACTGCCTTGAGTTGCATAGCCTTGAGTTGCCTAGCCCAGTGCCTGGGATAAATCCACAAGCATACACACCACAAGCCATGAGAGAAGCCATGAGCTTAGTAGTCAGAGTCAAGCCGGCTTTCTCTTGCAACCAGGATTTTGCCATCCCTCAGTTTCCCCAGGACAAAGCAAGGGCTTGGCACGACAGTGTCGTTAACAGCCCACTGTCTGCTGAAGCCAGACCAGCCATCAAAGACCGCCTGGCATTCCTGCTGGCAACCTGCAGTGCCTGGCGCATGAGCACCCCAAAGCCTCTAATACACAGCAGCAGCACTCCCTACTTGGATACAACCAGTTGTGAGTAATTAATTCACTGCCTCTTTGGCATAATGGTTCTTGTCAAGTCTCCCCCCACACTGTGGCTGAGAGCCATTTTGCTCCTGGGGTGTTCTCTTTCTGTTATATTCCTCCAGGTTTGCCTAAAATAGTTGAATTGTTTGAGTTGCCCAAATACTGTGCATTCCCATTGTAAATATATTCTAACCATACATCTAACCTTTTGATACATTTGGCAAAATATTAATAAAAGGTTATTAATATTTTAGTATCGCCATATGGTTTATAAATAAATGAAATATTATATCCTTTTGACATCCAGGCATCCATAACAAGCTCTAGTTTGGAGCCAGAAGTATTACTGGTTTCACTTCTAATTTATTTTTTTTTAATAGCAAAAGAAAAATCAAGCTTTTATTTATTTGTTTCACTGTAGAAACAACTTTAACACCTCCATCATTTTCATCTATTATCCCTTGTCTTAAGCTTGGCTTAGGAGCTCTTTGGGCCACAATTTCTCTCTGCAGTGTTCCCAATTGCCACAGTAACAAGAAAATAGTACTTATAACCTGCTGCAGTTTGTTCATAGTAATAGATTCCTAATGCTTCTTCTAGTGAACAAAACTACCGTGTCTCACTTTAAAACTTTTTGGATTTTGGACTAGTTACTCATGGAGTAATTTTATGTGTGTGTATATATGTACATATGGTTGAGGTTTGTATCTCTGTGGAGGACATCTTGCAATTACGGGCTGAAGTTATTTGTACTCTAGTGCTGAAGTGGGCCTTTAGGGAGCAAGTGATGGCTGCCCAGTCACAGCTGGGTGACTCTATACTGATTAAATAGAGAATTATTAATACTAAATGTTCCCCATATCTGCCCTCACTCATACCAAGTCTGAACTATGTGACTGAACCCCTGCTAAAGGGACTGGGTTTATAACTCCAAAAAGGGATTTCTTTAACCCTATCTACTTGAGTCAGTCACCACAAAATTGCTGTCATGAAGGAGACAGATAAAACAGGTGACAAACAGCCACTGATTTATTGCTATTAAATCTGTTCTCCTTCCAGCACAATAAAATTACAGGTTCAGATGTTGGTTGGGAAATATAAACATAAACATAAGGAAAAACTTTTCCACTGTGAGGATGACAAAACACTGGAACAGGCTGTCCAGAGAGGTTGTGGAGTTTCCTTTTCTGGAGACATTCAAAACCCACTTGGATGCGTTCCAGGTGATTCTGGTCTGGCAGGGGGTTGAACTAGATCTGAAGCTTTTTTTCAGTGAGGTTGTACTCTTTTACTGTCTTTTTCTAGAATCACAACCAAGAAATTGTACATGGAGCTCTATGGCTATACAGCAGTGCCTACAAAAATGCAGTACTGGAGAAGTGGAGATCTTCTTAGAATATTTTGTGCAAATCTTGCTTATTCTATTATTTTCAGTAACTGTCAGCTGATGAAAGTACAGCTTTATAGACTAAAATGTATAGAATTGAAGAAAGCCAGAATATGCCAGTCTAGTGAGTGTGTTATCAGGTCTTCCAGCTGCTTCAGACCTAATTATTACATCATCTTCATGTAGTTTGATTTACAATGCATGAATTAAATGCTTGTGTGAATGCATACAATGTGAAATGCAGCTGTGGCATCTGTAGTGACAGAACAGGACAAAATGTTCTAGACACACTGAATTTTGTTTTTCTACTATGTTTACAAAAATATTCCTTTGTACGAAATACTTTCCCCACTCCCTTAGTAATAGTCATAATTTGAAGAACCATACAGCATCCACTTAGATTGCAATAAAATACTGAATACTTCTATCACCCATTGTGATGGGTTGAGGCAGCCCCTCTCCCCACCACGGGCAAAAATAATGACTCAGACAAACGGATTGCAAAAGTGTTGGAAAGTTTAAATGGAAAGCGGTGAATGTTTAAAATCAGCCAGAAGTGCAGTGACAAAAGAGATCCCAAAAGCACACCCAGAAACATCCCATCCCCACCTGAGGGGACCACCCAAGACCCCCCCAGGGCTCCTTCTTCCCCCCACCCTCCCCTCCCATTTCACTGCTAGGCTAGTCTCAGCTGGCCAGATCTGAGACTGCCCATCCCCCTGGCCTTGGGCCTACCCAGGACCAAGACCAGGAGACATCTCCCCAAGTTACCAGGTGACAGTGAGGGAAGAAAGAGGAAGTGCCAGACCCCATGCTGGATCTTATAGTGGCACAGGGAATTGTGGTAGGAAATACCTGGTTTCCTGTGTCCACCCACTGGTCTGGACTTTTGGACACAGGAAGTACCCCTCATACGAACACAGCAGAGGACACCTAGCCCAAACTGCTACACCCATCAAAGAAAAGGATGTGACTTTAGTGATCAATGCAGCAGTCTTGCATTCAGCTGGATCTTCCTAACCTAGCTGTTGCTGGCCAAAGACAGATTAAGGTTAATTTCAATGCAATGATTTCACTTACTTTGGGGTTGGGGATGAAGTTTGGTATTGCTTTTTGTTTATTTACTTTAAAAGACTTGCACAATCTCTGAAGTTCCTCTTGTTCACATGGGTTCAGATTACAATGTCTCTTGGCTCATGGCAGGACACTGCAAATTAACTGTATCACACTCTGCCAGGATAGAAGGCTAAATTTAAACAACATGGTCACATTTAGGGTAGTCTGAGGCAAATGAATCATCTTTCTCCAATAGCATATGGACTCAATAAAAATTTTGTGTGCCCCCCAATCTTCTGCTCTCTCAGGAGGACACTTCCCATCTCTTCCCACAGAGCTGATGACAAGAGCAGTCTCTGCTTAGCAAGAAAAAGTAATTCCTTTTATGTCCATTTCAGGTGTGGCATAGACACACCCTGTTTTGCTAGCATTGGCACAGCATAAGGCATAGTCATTAGTCATTAGAAGACAAAAATACAGGTTAAGAAACCAATAGGCAGTTTTGCAGGCAGAAGGGTAGCAGAAAATAAACAGAGCTGTACCTTAGTAAGCAAAGTGTATTTATCTCATTTAAGCTTTGAATTGGAGCGTGAACCTGATGCTGCAAAGAAAACATTAAGTGCAGCTAGGGGAATGTGTTCCTTGCAATTAATTTCCCACGAATAGCTGTCTGCTTTGACATCTTTTGATTTAGCTACTTCTAGAGTTAACTCTCTGCTTGTAAATGCAGATGCTAATCTTGTTTCAGAAATGTTTCATCTCGGCAAAGCATTAATAAACACTGTACTGGAAAATGCCTGGAGTTCAGCCATGCACAAGTCCTTGCCGTAATAGATCAATCAACAGTGAAGGGTGGTGAAGACCAGGAGAAGGATGTTCAGATGCCTTTTGATTCATTCAAGCTTTCCATAAACACTTGCACAAAGGAAATAACTAGCTTGCATTAATACTCCCAGGAAAGAAATACTAGTTCTCAGGTTGAAGTTTGCTTGATGTGAAGAGAAAATCTGATTTGGTAGAGAACAAGTCCTTTGTGGTGGCACAGTCATCCAGTAGGACAGCACAAGTAAAGCAAGAAGATACCTGATCACACTCCTGGGCTACAAATTACAGGAATATCTGTTACAAACTATTCATTAATCGCTTATAGAAGGAGAGTCCAGGCCTTGAAAGACTGTCTTATTCTTCAGTTGTTTTTAAAAGCTGTAGCCTATATAGAATCAAAGAATTGTTCAGAAAATAACTTTAAGATCATCAAGTCCAACCATCTGTTAAATGAGTGAATTACAGGGAGTTGTCACTAATTGTTACTGCTAGTATTTGTGTTACTGTTGATAGAGGTCGGCACCACTGGAGATAGGTTTCCCCACTGTAGGAATTTTTGTACAAATGCAAAATACATTGTACATAAAAGGCCAATTCAGCTTTAAATAACTTCCAATTTCAATGATGCATTAACAAAACAGTTATTTTTCCTTATTTGGTGCATGGTCATCAATGAACTTTGACCACTTTTTCACCCTTTATGTCAGATGAAGAATATTAGTAGCAACAAGTGTCACTGGAGACAAGCAGTGAGCAAGCCTTTGGTACAGCTGTAGAGTGAGACTACATCTGCCAAACAAAGTGCTTGAAGTAGCTTTTTAATAGTAGGTAGCTAAAATAAGATTTTACTGTGAGTGGAAACACTACACAGACTAGGGTAGACACTTTTGCCTGATGGGAGCAGGCTACCATTCATACAAGATGATGCACATGGTGTTATATAATTGGAGAAAACCTTGAATGCTTTTTTGGCTCAGGAGGCATCTGAATCATTTGCAGGCCCTATTAATAATACAAAGCAAAACAAAATTTGGATTTTACAAAGATATTAAAAGTCCCAAACAGAATCTGGCAGGCATTTTGTTCACCTTTATTTTTCCATAGCTTTTCCTTAGACTCCTACAATCAGCAGGATGTTTATGGCATATATTTAGAGGTAAATTATTAACAAGGCAGAGTGTAGTGTCATGACCCTGTGTGGTGGATTGAAAATTCCCCCAACATAAAATTGTCAGACCAGCTCAATTGGAAGAAAAATGAAGCTGTGTTTACAAGCAAAACTACAATCTAAATATGAAATGCAATTAATATGTACAAAATATAAAATATTTGCATATATATATATATATATATACACCATTTATAAACAACACAGGAAACCCCCTGGCAAAAAACAGGGGGCTACTAATAGCTTCCCCACTCCCTGCCCCCTTACCCCCTGTAGACAATAGAGGAGAGAGAAGAGCAGAGAGTTGTTTGTTAGTACTTAGCCACAACAAAGCAACACAGCCAAGGTCATCAAAAAACAGCAGAAGCCAGAGCTGGTATCTGCTAGAGCAAGGAAGACAATAACAGAGAAAGTTAGTGTACACAACTAGCTTATGGTTGTTATCTGTCCAATGAGATTACTAAGAGCTTGTCATTATTTTCCTTCTTATATCCAATAGTAATTTATTTACATTCTACCTCTTTCTATTCAAGATCTGTGGAAAATTTTCCAGGCACAGCCTAAAACTACCACACTCTGCTTCATTCCAATAAAAGAGACGTACTTTAGAAGTCAGCTAGTCATTACACAAGTCACCATCTAGTGGTATTTAAAACCATGTACTATTGTTCTTTAAGTATAGAGGTTAAATAAACCTGTGATTTAGGGGATTTAACATCTATAGTACTGCTCACACTGAACTTGTGGATATATATATGTGGCAAGTAAGTGAATATATATATAGTACATATATGTCCTGTATTTTATATGTACAAATATATTAGTATGAAGATATACTTTAAACAAATTTGGTATTACTCTGTGTAAGGTTTCATTCAAATACTGTTTTACTTTATGTATTTATGAAGCGCAATGTTTTATAAGTTACCTGGATTTTTTCCTTTTTCTCTTCTCTGTATTTATTTATGTGTTATTTCTCTTTAGGTGCATCCATAGCTGTTGTAGCTAACTAGTGCTACTTTGCATCTTTCTGGAACTAAGCTTCCCCACAGTAGCTAGCCGTTCAAAAAGAAAGCTATTAGTAGTGACAAGAGAAGCTCATTCTTGCTCACTGTATTCTAAGCCCAAGGCCATTTTCCACTCTTCTCATTTATGACAAAAACTGAGAATAAATACAACATTATACTATATTCAGCCCTATCTTAAAATGTTCTGCATTTGTTTATCCCTGAAGAGAAGATCTGTGTAAAACAGGACTTCCCTCCCCCAGTCTACCTTTCCTATTTGCATTTATATTTAGCATCTTCACTCTAGGCCAAATCTTTGAGACTTTATGTGACTTTTACCCAGTCTTTCTTCCTGCATTAGTCACTGTACAAGCTTTGTCTGACAAAGAAGTAAATTAAAAGTTCACTGAAAGGATGTGCCCTGTAACTTCTGGATAAAAAAAAAAAAACAGAACAAAAACACCCACATGGGAAACAAGATATGCCACCAGACTACAAAGGTGCACTGATAGATACATGGGGTGGAGCTGGTGGCAAAGCAATGAGATAGGCACCGTAAGAGGAAAGTTGATCTGCAAATAAACTACTGTGATTAGCAACTGGCCATGTGCAGCATTTGTGGCTGGGACTCCCATGGAAAGAGTAGTATCATCTGTCACGGAGGCTAATACAAGGTGCTAGCAAAGGCTAACTCAAAATTTTCACCACAAAGTTGCTAGCAGGAGAACTTGATCCCTTCATGCTATTCTATCATACACTCTTGGGAGACACTTATTATAGAGACCTCTGAGGTCAAAGCTTTGTGGTAGAAGATCTTTCCATTGGTGAGCATTGCAGGGATTGAGACAGACTCCATTAGAGTCAATCAGGTGAAGGATTACAATGAAACTGTCTAATAAAACACCTGGCAAGCTGTGGGGATAAATCTATGTAAAACCTAGTCTACAAAGCAGAGACTTTAAATGCTGTCACCAGCTCCTGCATTCGTGTAGTGACCCCGGAAGAATGGAAAGAGTACCCTCTATTTGTCTGGGGCTGGGTTCCCTCACTGGCAAGATGCTATATGTCAACTTAGGCACAGGTCCTGCCCATGGTTTTTATACTGTTTTAAATGCAAATAAAATATTTTACCTTAAATTTCCCCATTTAACTACTTCATTCTTCTCTTATTTATTTTAGGCTAAGAAGAGGCATACAATTGGTTACTGCACTTCAGCTCAGAAGAGCTAACTTCTTTGATCTTACTTGTCTGATTGAATCTTTTAAAAACTCTGTCTGTGTGGTCTTCTGTGGAGCCTGGAAAATGCAAGATAATTGAAAGAACAGCATCTCAGACTTGTGTGTCTACCTTGGATACCTGACAGTCCTGACAACAGTGGGGGCAATGCAGATTCACACTTCCCCAGATTACATATCACCCTTAAAAATTCAATTAATTTCTGTCCTGAATTAATTTCCTGTCTTCCTGTAATATTTTCCTTTTCAAATGTATGCAACCTTACAAATGCCCAAAAGTACCTCTTGCCTGGCCTCTTCTTTCTACTTGTGCACTTAAAAAAATATGATTTTTGTAAATGGAGTCTAAAAGGCAAGAAGAACTCTTAAAGTTGGGATTCTATATAGCAAGTATCAAAGAAGAAAGAGAAACATTTTAAAAGAATTAAAAAAGGAACTAAGAAAAACTCTGAAAGAACAAAGTGGATGTAGGAAACCGTCAGGCTCCACCAAGGTTACTGTAAGAACAGTGAAAAGATGAGAAGTAAGAATTATAGAATCATCCAGGCCAGAAAGAACCTCTGAGATCATCAGGTCCAGCCATTTTACCCACTCCACTGAGTGTGTCACTCTATCAGGTCCCCAGGCACTAGATCTATATGGCTTTTAAACACATCCAGGGATGGTGATTCAACCACCTCCCTAGGCACAGCCTGTTCCAGTGCCTGACAAGCCTTCCTGTAACTTTCCCCCGCCCCGATATCTGCTCCCCTGGCACAGGTTGAGGCTATTCCCTCTTGTTCTATCAGTAGTTACTTGTGAGAAGAGACCAATGCCTACCTCTCTACAACCACTTTTCAGGTAGTTGTGGAGAGTGTAGAGAGCAGTAAGGTCTACCCCCAGCCTCCTTTTCTGTAGCCTAAACAGCTGCAGTTCCTTCAGCTGCTCCTCACAGGCCTTGTTCTCCAGGCTCTTCACCAGCTTAGTAGCCCTTCTCTGTCCCTGCTCCAGCCCCTTGATGTCTTTCCATTACTGCAGTGATCAAAACTGAACACAGCACTCAAGGTGCAGCCTCACCAACACTGAGTACAGAGGGACAATCACCTCCTTGCTTCTGCTAGCCACACTACTTCTGATGCAGGCCAGGATGCTGTTGGCCTTCTTGGCCACCTGGGCACACTGCTGACTCCTGTTCATCCTCTTGTCAGTCATTACCCCCAGGTTCTTTTCCTCCACACAGCTCTCCAGCCACTCTTCCCCAGACTTGTAGCATTCATGGGGTGGTTGTGTCTCAGGTGTAGGACCAAGCACTTGGCCTCATTGAAGCTCATATATCTGACCTCACTCCATCAGTCCAAGCTATCCAAGTCCCTCTGCAGAGCCTTCCTCAAGCACATCAACACTGCCACCTAATTTCATGTTGTCTGTGAACCTTGATCCCCTATTCCAAATCATTGATAAAAGAAATTGATCTGGGCTGATACTGAGCCTTGGGGAACACCACTTGTGACTGGCTGCCAGGTATATATAACTCTATTGACCAGTACTCTTTGGGCCCAGCCATCCAGCCAGTGCTTTCCCAATCTAAGCCATGAGCAGTTTTTTTATGAGAATGCCATGAGAAACTGTTGAAGGCCTTATGGAAGTCCAGGTAAACAATATCCACATCCTTTCCCTCATCCACTAGGTGGGTTATCCTGTCATAGAAGGAGATCAGATTCATCAGGCAGTACCTAACCCCATGCTGACTGTGCCTGATCACCTGGTTGTCCTTTATATGGTGTATAATGGAACTCAAGGGGATCTCCATGCCCTTCCCTGACACCAAGGTCAGACTCACAGGCCTGTAATTCCCCAGAACCTCCCTTTGACCTTTCTTATAGATGGGAGTCACATTTGCTACCCTCCAGTCCACTGGGACCTCCCCACACAGACAGGACTCCTGGTAAATGACAAAAAAGACCAATAAAGAGGTTCCAGGAGGCTATAGACCAGTCAGCCTCACCTCAATCCCTAGGAAAACAATGGAATGGTTCATCCTGGAGGTCATCTCTAGGCACTTGGAAGACAAGAAGGTTATTAGGAGTAGTCAGCGTGGATTTACCAAGGAGAAGTCATGCATGACTAATCTGATGGCATTCTGTGATGCTATAACTGAATGGGTAGATGCAAGGAGACCAGGGAATGTAGTCTATTTTGACCTCAGTAAGGCTTTTGACAGTGTCTCCCATAAAATCCTTGTGAGCAAGATCAGGAGGTGTGGGATAGAAGAGCAGACAGTGAGATGGATTAGGAACTGGTGACACAGTAGAGTCCGTGGTGCCAAGGGCTGGGTCCAGTCCTGTCAAACATCTTAATCAATGACTGGACAGAGTCTGCTCAGCAAGTTTGCTGACAATACCAAACTGGGAGGCTTGGCTGAGACACCTGAAGGCTGTGAGGCTATTCAGAAAGACTTGGGCAGTGAGGAACCTAATGAGGTTCAACAAGGAAAAGTACAGAGTCCTGCACCTGGTCAAGAAGAATAAACTGCAGCAGTACAGGCTGGGAGGTGATCTGCTGGAGAGCAGACCTGTGACCTGGAAGTGCTGGTGGGCAGCATGTTCTTCATGGGACAGCTATGTGCCCTGGGGTCCAAGAAGGCCAATGGGATCCTGGGCTGCATTCAGAGTTTGTCCAGCAGATCCAGGGAGGTTCTCCTCCCCCTCTACTCTGCCCTGCTGAGACCTTGCCTGGAATATCGCATCAAATTCTGGGCTCCCCAGTTCAGGAGGGACAGGAATCTGCTGGAGAGAGTCTAAGGGAGGGCTACAAGGATGCTGAATAGACTGGAGCACTGCCTGATGAGGAGAGACTGAGAGCCCTGGGGCTCTTTAGTCTAGAGAAGACTGAGAGGGGATTTAATAAATGTTTATAAACATCTGAGGGCTGAGGGTCGAGAGTGAGGGGACAGGCTCTGCTCAGTTGCACCCTGGGGTAGGACAAGGGGCAATGGATATAAACTACAGCACAGGAGGTTCCACCTCAACATGAGAAGGAACTTCTTCACTGTGAGGATCACAGAGCACTGCAGGCCTCTACAGACCCCTACAGATCTCTGAAGACCCATGAAGACCTCTGCAGACCACTACAGACTCCTGCAGACCCCTGCACACCCATACTGAACCCTTCAGACCCTTCCAGAACTCCACAGAGTCCAGCAAACCCCTGCAGACCCCTACAGACCACAGACCAGTACCCTGCAGACACCTATAGACACCTGGTGGTGGAGTTGCCATCCCTGGAGGTGTTCAAGAGGGGACTGGATGTGGCACTTGGTGCCATGGTCTAGTCGTGGGGTCTGTGGTGACAGGTTGGACTCGATGATCTTCAGGGTCTCTTCCAACCTTAGCGATACTGTGATACTGTCTCAGAAATGTGCCCTATACAAGTTCTCTGAACTGCGTGAATTAGTTAAGGAATCAGGTTGTCTCTGCTGTTTTCTCAGGAAAATCAAGCCATTTCAGCAGGAAATCCACAGATTGAGAATAGAAATCTACTACTTTATTTCTAATCTCTACTGGTTTGGGGAGTAAATGTCGGTTTCTACATTTTACGTGACGATTTGGGCAAGAGATCTGATTTTTTGAGGTTTTACTCTGCTGGATTCTCATGAAAATCAAGGTGTTTCAGCCTTAAATCGACACATTTCATATGGATATCTACTGCTTTGATTCTGATCTCTGATGGATTGTGGTGGAATATTTGGTTTCCACTGGTTATGTGAAAATTCAGGAAAGAAATCTGCCAGTCTGAGGTTGAAGTCTGCTGGTTCCTTGAGGAAATCAATAAGTTTTTTGGGGAAATGGACAGATTGAATCTGGAAGTCTACTCTGATTCTAAACTCTACTGGATTTTGGTGGAGAAGTTGGTTTCTGCGGCTTAAGTGATGATTTAGGCAAGAAATCTGTTTGTCTGAAGTGGAACTCTGTTGGTTTCTTGAGACAATCAATGTTTCTGCTGGAAATTGACAGATTGAGCCTGGAAATCTTGTGCTTTGATTCTGCACTCATCTGGATTGTGGTGGAAAAGTTGGTTTCTGCGGCTTAAGCGATGATTTAGGCAAGAAATCTGTCTGAAGTTGAACTCTGCTGGTTTCTCAGGAAAATCAGGTGTTTCAGCAGGAAATCCACAAATTGAGAATAGAAATCTACTGTGTTGATTCTAAACTCTAATGGTTTGTGGAGTAAACGTTGGTTTCTGCTGGCTATGAGATGATTTAATCAAGAAATCTGCTCGTCTGAGGTTGAACCCTGCTGATTTCTTGAGAAAATCAGCAAGTTTCTGCTGTAAATTGACAGTTTGAGTCTGGAAATCCTGTGTTTTGATTCAGAATTCTACTGGATTGTGGTGGAAAAGTCAGTTTCTGCTGGTTATGTGGCGATTTAGGCAAGAAAACTGCTTTTCAGATGTTGAACTCTGGTAGTTTTTTGACAAAATCCACAAGTTTCATCTGGAAATCGACAGAGTGAGTCTAGAAATCTTAGGCTTTGATTCTGAACTCTACCAGATTGTGGTGGGAAAGCTGGTTTCTGCTTGTTATGTGACAATGTAGGCAAGAAATCTGCTTGTCTGAAGTGGAACTCTGTTGGTTTCTTGAGACAATCAATGTTTCTGTTGGAAATTGACAGATTGAGCCTGGAAATCTTGTGTTTGATTCTGCACTCGTCTGGATTGTGGTGGAAAAGTTGGTTGCTGCTGGTTATGTGATGATTTAGGCAAGAGATCTGCTTGTCTGAGGCTGAATTCTGCCCCAAGGGAGAGAAAAAGGAGGACTATGATAAGATACAGGCTGATAATGAGGAGAATTACTGTGACGATGGTGAGTGTGAGGATGAGGAGGAGGATGAGAATGAATATGATGAAGGTAAGGAAAAAGTGGAAGGTGAAGTCATAGCAGCTCTCTCAGTGCCACCCAAACAACTGAATCAGTGCCTACCCAGCTCAGAGCCAGTGAAGCACCACTGCCCCCTGCCTGGCACCAAGCCCTTCACCTGTGCCGACTGTGGCAAGCGCTTCAGATTCAGCTCTAACCTTACTGTCCACCGCCACACTCAGACTGGTGAGAAAGTCACCTGCCCCGACTGCGGCAAGACCTTCAGTCGCAGTTCTACCCTGCGCAACCACCGCCGCATCCACACTGGAGAGGATCGGTCCCCCTCTGATGCCTGTGGTAGGAGCTTCACCCAGAGCGCTATCTTTACAACCACCGCCGCATCCACACTGGAGAGGATCGGTCCCCCTGTGCTGCCTGTGGTAGGAGCTTCACCCAGAGCGCTACCTTCGCAACCATCGCCGCATCCACACTGGAGAGAATCGGTTCCCCTGTGCTGACTGTGGTAAGAGCTTCACCCAGAGCTCTTCCCTGAGCTACCATCACCGCATCCACACTGGCGAGAAACTCTTCACCTGCACTGACTGCCGTAAGAGCTTCAGCAAGACATCTGATCTCACCAAGTACCACCGCACCCACACTGGCGAGAAGGCATTTGTGCTGCCTGCAGGAAGAGATTCAGGAGCTGCTCAGTCCTCACTCTCACCGTCGCACACACACAGGGGAGAAGACCTACACCTGTGCTGACTGTGGAATGAGCTTCAGCCAGAGAGGCACGCTCATTGTCCACCATCGCACCCATACTGGTGAGAAGTCCTTCACCTGCACTGCCTGTGGCAAGAGCTTCAGTCACAGCTCTACCATGCAAAACCACTGTCACGTCTACAATGGAGAGAAGCTATTCCCCTGTGCCGAGTGAGGCAAGAACTTCACCAAGAGCACCAGACTCATCCAGCACCAACTCATCCACAGTGGTGAGAAACCCTACAGCTGTGACGACTGCGGCAGGAGCTTCATGCAAAGTTCCGACTTAAGCAACCACCACCGCATCCACACTGGTAAGAATTCACCCACCTGCTCTGACTGGGGCAAGAGCTTCATCTGGAGCTCCAACCTCAGCCATCACTGCTGCACCCACACGAGTGACCAGCCCACACTGCGGGGGAGGTACAAATAGATCCACCCAGGGTCCGTTGGGAAAATCCTGAGCCTCTCCAAGAGAGCCTTTCCACCAGATAGAACCAAAATCACCTCTTTAACACCTGCATTACTGAGACTAGCAGCTTCAGCACAAACACCTCCTACCCTTCTGAACACCAATTAGTACTGATGAAATTACTACACTCCTGAACTGGCAGAGCTGTAGCTGCCATTGGAGTTAGACTGAGCTTTGGCAGGACTTGTCTAGTTCTTCCCAAATGCTTTGTATCTCACTGGGGTCAAAAAGCCTATGTCCATTGCCCACTTGTGTCAAAAAACACCCAGAGATACCCAAAACTTGACTGCATTTCTTTCATTTTAGAAATTTCTGCACACAATGCCCAATGTGTAACAGAAACGTGCACTCAGCTATGTACTGACCTGCATGTATCTCAGCACAGGAAAGAGGTAGGCCAGAATTCAAAGGGTCATTTTGACTGCCTCCAGAAGGGAGATCAGATGGATCAAGTAATTTGGTGCTAGGCTTTTCCCTTTAGGTTTTAGCCGCACAAAGTTTTGGTTAGAATCGCAGCGTCACAGGAACGTGCACTCAGCTATGTACTGACCTGCATGTATCTCAGCACAGGAAAGAGGTAGGCCAGAATTCAAAGGGTCAATTGGAGTGCCTCCGGAAGGGAGATCAAATGGATCAAGTAATTTGGTGCTAGGCTTTTCCCTTTAGGTTTTACAACAACAATGTTTTGGTTAGAATCAAAGTGTCTCAGAAATGTGCCCTATGCAAGTCCTCTGAACTGCTCATTAAGAGGGCTTTAAACTAGGTCTGAAGGGGGTGGGTGGGGAAATCAGTCCCTCTGTAGATGAAGGAGTGAGGCACAGATTAGGATCAATAGAGAGTTCGAGAGCCCAGCTGAAGTGCATGTACACCAATGCATGCAGCATGGGCAATAAGCAAGAGGAGCTCGAAGTCCTGGTCCAACAGTATGACTATGACATAGTCTCCATCTCAGAAACATGGGATGACACACACGACTGGAGTGCTGCACTAGGGGGTTACAGGCTCTTTAGGAGAAACAGGCAAGGGAGAAGAAGAGGAGGGGTGGCTCTGTATATTAGGAGTCTCTCTATGTCACACAACTTGAGGTGGAAAATTAAGGGATTGAGAGCCTGTGGGTTAAAATCAGGGGGCAGACCAACAAATCTGACATCCTGGTTGGAGTCTGTTATAGACCACCCAACCAGGATGAGGAGGCGGATGAATTATTCTATAAGCAACTGGAGGCTGTCTCCAGGTCATCAGATCTTGTCCTTGTGGGTGACTTTAACCTGCCAGATATCTGCTGGGAACTTAATTCAGCAGAGAGGAGGCAGTCCAGAAGATTCCTGGACTGCATGGAGGACAACTTCCTGATGCAGCTGTTAAGTGAGCCTACCAGGGGTCAGGCTCTGCTTGACCTGCTGTTCTCCAATAGAGAAGGGCTGGTGGGAGACGTGACCGTGGAAGGCTGCCTGGGGTGCAGCGACCATGAGATGGTGAAGGTTTCAATATACAGGGAGACAGGGAGGAGCACCAACAGAACCTTCACCTTGGACTTCTGGAGGGCGAACTTCAGCCTGTTTAAGAAAATTATTTGCAAAGTTCCCTGGGTATCAGCCCTCAAGAACCGAGGGGTCCAGGATGGTTGGAGCTATGTCAAACAGGAGCTCTTGAAGGCACAGGAACTGGCAGTTCCCATCTGCCGAAAAATGAGCCGGCGGGGAAGTCGACCGGCCTGGATGAGCAAGCAGCTCCTGGAGGAGCTAAGGGAAAAAAAGAGGCTGTATCACCTTTGGAAGGAGGGGAAGGCTTCTCAAGGGATGTTTAAGGAAGTTGTTAGATTATGTAGGAAAAAAATTAGAGGCAAAGGCCCAGTTGGAACTGAGGCTGAACACCTCTGTGAAGGACAATAAAAAGCATTTTTACAAATATGTTAATGCCAAAAAGAAGGGCAAGAAGAACCTGCACTGCCTATTGGACCTGGAGGGGAACACAGTGACTGAAGACAAGGAAAAGGCTGAGGTCCTGAACACCTTCTTTGCCTCAATTATTAACAGCAAGGCAGGAGGAGTTTGGGACGAGTGGCCTCCTGAGCTGGGTGATAGGGTCATGGAGCAGTGTAATGCCCTGGATATCCATGAGGGATTAGTTCGGGACCTGCTGAGCCACTTGGACACTTACAAGTCCATGGGGCCAGATGGGATCCACCCTAGGGTCCTGAGAGAGCTGGCAGATGAGCTGGCCAAGCCACTCTCCATCGTTTTCCTCCAGTCCTGGCTGACCAGTGAGGTCCCAGATGACTGGAAACTGGCCAATGTGGTGTCCATCCACAAGAAGGGACGGATGGAGGAACCCGGAAACTATAGGCCAGTCAGTCTGACCTCAGTGCCAGGGAAAATGATGGAGCAGATTATCCTGGTGGCAATAACTGCACCCCTGCAGGATGGCCAAGGGCTCAGGTCCAGCCAACATGCATTTAGGAAGGGCAGGTCCTGCCTCACCAACCTGACCTCCTTCTATGATCAGGTGACCCACCTGGTGGATGTGGGGAGGCCTGTGGATGTGGTCTACCTGGACTTCAGCAAGGCCTTTGACACCGTCCCCCACAGCAAACTGCTGGCTTACCTGTCAGCTCGTGGCTTGGACAGCAACACTCTGCGCTGGGTGAGGAACTGGCTGGAGGGCCGGGCCCAGAGAGTGGTGGTGAACGGTGCCACCTCCAGCTGGAGGCCAGTCACCAGTGGCATCCCCCAGGGATCAGTGCTGGGCCCCATCCTCTTCAATGTCTTCACTGACAATCTGGATGAGGAGATTGAGACAGTCATCAGCAAATTTGCAAATGACACCAAATTGGGAGCAGATGTTGGTCAGTTAGAGGGTGGAAGGGCTCTGCAGAGGGACCTCGACCGACTGGACAGATGGGCGGAGTCCAATGGGATGGCATTCAACAAGTCCAAGTGCTGGGTGCTGCACTTTGGCCACAGCAACCCCATGCAGAGCTACAGGCTGGGGTCAGAGTGGCTGGAGAGCTCCCAAACTGAGAGGGACCTGGGGGTGCTGATCGACAGCCACCTGAACATGAGCCAGCAGTGTGCCCAGGTGGCCAAGAAGGCCAATGGCATCCTGGCCTGCATTAGGAATGGTGTGGCCAGCAGGAGCAGGGAGGTCATTGTGCCCCTGTACTCTGCTTTGGTTAGGCCACACCTTGAGTCCTGTGTCCAGTTCTGGGTCCCTCAGTTAAAGAAGGACACTGAGACACTTGAAGGTGTCCAGAGAAGGGCAACAAGGCTGGTGAGAGGCCTTGAGCACAAGCCCTGTGAGGAGAGGCTGAGGGAGCTGGGGTTGTTTAGCCTGGAGAAGAGGAGGCTCAGGGGAGACCTCATTGCTCTCTACAACTACCTGAAGGGTGGTTGTGGCCAGGAAGGGGTTGGCCTCTTCTCTCTAGCAACCAGCACAAGAACAAAGGGACACAGTCTCAAGCTGCACCAGGGGAAGTTTAGGCTGGAGGTGAGGAGAAAGTTCTTCACCGAGAGGGTGATTCGCCATTGGAATGGGCTGCCCGGGAGGTGGTGGAGTCACTGTCCCTGGAGGTGTTCAAGAGGGGATTGGACGTGGCACTTGGTGCCATGGTCTAGTGAGGTCTGTGGTGACAGGTTGGTCTAGTCAACCTGAGGTCTCAGCACAGGAAAGAGGTAGGTGAATTCAGGTTTTTGACTCGAAGGGAGATCAAAGACATCAAGGGTCTATGCTTTTCCCTTTAGGTTTTCACCTTATTTTGCAATTGAATTGTCACAGAAACGTTACAAGTCCCTGTGCATCTATCTCAGCACAGGAAAGAGGTAGGCCAGAATTCAAAGGGTCATTTTGACTCCCTCCAGAAGGGAGATCAAATGGATCAAGCAATTTGGTGCTAGGCTTTTCCTTTAGGTTTTACCCCAACAATGTTCTGGTTAGAATCAAAGTATCACAGAAATTTGCCCTATGAAAGTCCTCTGAACTGCTGTAGTGGGTTGAGGCAGCCCCCTCCCCACCACGGGCAAAAAAAATAACAATTCAGACAAACAGATTGCAAAAGTGATGAAAGTTTAAAGGGAAAGCAGTGAATGTTTACAGAGAGCTGGAAGCAGTAACAAAAGAAATCCCAAAACAGACCCAGGAAGATACCATCCCCACCTGGGGGTACATCCCAGACCCCCAGGGCTCCTTTTCCCCCCCCCCCATTGCTAGCCTACTCTCAGCTGGCCAGATCTGAGACTGCCCATCCCCCCGTGGCCTTGGGCCTAGCCAGGCCCATGGCCGGGAGACAACATCTCCCCCAGTTACCAGGCAAGGAAGAAAGAGGAGGTGCCTGACCTCACACTGGATCTTATAGTGGTGCAGAGAATTATGGTAGAAATACCTAGTTTCCCGTGTCCACCCACAGGGCTGGACCTCTGGACACAGGAAGCACCTCATGTAGCAGAGGGCACCCAACGCAAACTGCAACATGCCACCCCGTATTTCATACCATAAATCTCTGCACCCCAAACATATCATCAAATCAGAAATCTTCTGATGACATGTCCAACGAGGTCCATCTTCATCTGGGCATCCACCCATAGAGTCTCTCATTCAGGCTCAAGCATCAATTCATTCCAGTTCTTCTTCTCTCATCTAATGGAACCTCCTAGCGATGCAGAATTCACTCTTCTGCAGTGCAAGCTCTTTATGGATCCGTTGGACATCCTGGTCACCTGGAAAAGCCTCACAACTTCTCAACCAAACCTGTATTTCCATCTCTATTTACTCAGTGGCATACTTCCACCCCTGGGGCAAGCCAGTTAGAACAATGAGGCTCTAACTGCTTCTCCACCCCTCCAGGAAAATAGCACACTGAGTCTTCCACAACCCTGCACGGACCTATCCCAAGCCAGTGCTGACCGCTTCCAGCCGCGGCCCAAGGCAATACAGATGCATGTCACAGGTACACCGCCCCCCACTGGACGTTCGCGTACCGAGGTGTGACAGCATCTAGCTACACAACCCTCCCCCCAATGAGGGAGGGGCTGCACCACAACCTACTGAGAAGAAGGGAGGTGGAGCCAGGTGCTCAGCGCCATTTTAGGAACTCGTCCGAAAAAAAATCGGGAAGAGACTAGGGCTGGCCCTGCTGCAGCCCAAGCGCACGGCCAGGCCCGCCGCCGCCACCGCTCCGAGTGCACGGCTGGGCCTGCCGCCGCCGCCGCTCCGAGCGCACGGCCGGGCCCGCCGCCGCCACAGCCCGAGCGGATGGCCGGGGGCCACCACCGCCGCTCTGAGCGCACGGCCGAGCCCACCGCCACCGCAGCCCGAGTATACAGCAGGGCTCCGGCCACCTCTATCACCGCGGTACAGAATCAAAATCGCCTCCACCCCTCGGGCATTCAAACAGCTCCTCCAGCGAAAGCCATGAACGCGTTCTCAGAGCCCTTGAGAACGGCTTTTCCAGCTGGGGTCCCTGTTCGCTCTCCTGAGTTTCAGGAGCTGGGCTCGCCCACTCACCACGGCTGGCTCTATCCCTGCAGTGAGAGCGGACCCGACTATGATCTGCTCGCCGCTACCCCTCCCCCACTTCACTCCCTGCAGAAAACAAAGGTGGAGGAAGGGCAGGTTCTGCATTCTTAAGCGGTACCCCAATTCCGATGGTCAAGAACCACCCTGCATAAAACAGCAGGAGGGGCTCCATGCCACCAGCCACACAGCAGGTATCCCCGTGCAATCCACAGGAACTCACACAATTGCCCCGGCAACGAAACTTGAGCCCAAACTTCTCAAACCCAAAACAACGCCCAGAACTAAATTTAAACTTTCTTATCTTTTGCAATCTGATCTGCAGAGTTATTACAACAACTAACTCCTACTCCTGGCTGGCTCCACCAAGAATGCAAAAGGGTTGAGGGCAGACCCCCTCCCCACCGTAACCATCCTCTGCTACCAAGAATGTGATGAGTTGAGGCAGCTCCCTTCCCCACCACGGGCAAAAAAAATAACAACTCGGACAAACAGATTGCAAAAGTGATGGTAAGTTTAAATGAAAACAGTCAATGTTTACAGAGAGCCGGAAGCACAGTGACAAAAGAAATCCCAAAACAGACCCAGGAAAATACCATCCCCACCTGGGGGTACATCCCAGACCCCCAGGGCTCGTTCTTCCCCCCCCCCACTGCTAGCCTAGTCTCAGCTGGCCAGATCTGAGACCGCCCATCCCCCCATGGCCTTGGGCCTAGCCAGGCCCATGGCCGGGAGACAACATCTCCCCAGTTACCAGGCGACGTGCTAGACCTCACACTGGATCTTATAGTGATGCAGAGAATTATGGTAGAAATACCTAGTTTCCTGTGTCCACCCACTGAGCTGGACCTCTGGACACAGGAAGCACCTCATGTAGCAGAGGGCACCCAACCCAAACTGCAACAGGTGGTTTCTGTTTTGCAATATTTAGAACTTGGTAGCTCTTGCAAAAAAGGCAAGTCTCCAGCTAGATTCATAGGACTGTGAAGTACAGGATGAGGCCCTCTGTTAGCAGTACTATCCAAATGATGAGGTCAGCACAGGATAATGGGGAAACCAAACTCTGCTACAACTAAATGTCACGTTGATAAATGCAACTTCACCGTTTTTTATAAACAAAATTAAACTTAATTTGCCTCACAGTAGCTAAGGTGCCATTAATTCAAAACCCACAGAATAACTCACTGGACACAGTTAATAGTCATCAGACCACTTAGGCCAGGCTTTGAAAGCATTTAATATTCACTGAAGTGCTGCTTGTATCCAGTTATAACTCACTACTTGCCATCTTAATAATTTAAATCTGTCCACTCTTTAGAGAGAAAAAATGCACTAATCAAAGACATGAATGCACCTTTTGCTTCTGACAACATTAAATTAAAACTAAATGGTAGATCTTGAATGAGTTACTCTGCAAGAATAAAGGTATTAATGAGGTAATTTCATTATAGAGGCTCATCCAAGCCTATGTGAAAACAAGGGAAGCAAATGGAGAGGAATGCCGCTGAGGAAATTAGGGTTCCTTCCACACTAATTAATGTTTTGGGGCATTTAGTACCGGCACTAAATTAACTGCTCCAAAGAACTCCATTGAAAAAAAAAACAAACAACGCATTGTTGCCCTGCCATGTAATTAGAAGATAGTACAAGCAGAACACTTAATGAATATAAAGCCAGCCTTTAACTTATTTTGCCCAGCTTCTGAAAACATGCCATTGTGGAAGCCTAAGTTTAAGGCAGCACTAGGCGTACAATATAGGATTGTTTAGGTCCTTCTGTTCAGTGAGCTGTAAACAGGTAGCCCTGAATGAGGCTCTGAAACTCCTGGGAGGCCCAGCTTCCCATCAAAAAAAAAAAAAAAAAAAAAAGGAGAGAGAGAAAGAAAGAAAAAAAAAAGTCTTAAATGCATCCAGAGAAAAGAAAAAAAGGTGAATAGGCCCAGCACAGCCAGCACAGTGAATGCTCACCACTGTCTTAGGTGATTACATGATGTTGTGCCACCTCCTCTCATTGAGTTATCTTTACACTGCTTTTGTCTCCTCTAATTGGAGCTGATGAGGTGCTAATTGGTTGCTTTTTTAAAAAGCACTACTCAAGCGCTGGCAAACAGAGTAAGCCTGAGTGGAGTTAATGAGGGCTTAGCTAAAAAACCAAACTAAACCAAAAAACCCAACCCAAAATATCCCAACGCCACAATACGCCCCCACAAACGCATGGATATGCCTGCGTCCTGTCGGCGGAAACGGTAACGCCAAGGGGAATGACGGCATTCAGGCAAAGGGCTGTGAGGATCTGAGTTTTGTGAGCAACACCAGCAATAAACAAATGTCCGCTGCTTTGGCTGGCACCCTTGGCATGCCTTAGAGGCGTGCCGGAGCCCACCATACCTTGCAGGACTGCTTACAAGCCCTGTGCCACAGCACATCGTATGACCGGGTCTCCTGCCTGCCTGTGCCAGCACCACGCTGCCGGCACTGCCAGCCCAGCCCGCCTGGCTGGGACACAGCCCGAGGGGCACCGCTCAAATGCTGCCCAGGCAGCGGCAGGCACAGAGACCCGTGCCCAGTAGAGGTGGGTCCCCAGCGTGGGGTGCAGAACTTGCATGGCCAGATGCAGGCTCCTGCAGAGGACCACCCTAGAGGTGGTTTTTAACCCTTCTACAGAGGTTGCCGAGGTGAGGTTTTCATCTGCCTCAGAAAGATGCAAGCTAAGAGGTCAAATTCGTTTCACTCCACTCTGCCACTCGCAGGCAAGCCACTTGCCACGGCACCCTTTGCAGCGCAGGGAAATGCCAGCATTTTCTATGTGCAACAGCTGGGTCTCACCAAGGCCAGATGCCACAGGTGGACAGCCCTGACAAGCTGTAGTGGATGTGGCACAGGACAGAGGACACACACGCTTGCTTGCCAGCTCTAGCCCTGCAGACTGCACCCTGAAAACCCACTGCCTCACAGGTCAGACTAGATTGGAAAGGTTTCTGATTTGCAGTAATTTAGTATCTTTGCTTTTAAATTGATACAAGCAGGTTAGAAACAGCCCAGACACCTGAGTCACATTGAACAGCTACTACCTGCAGCCAAGGCCACCCCTTCACCAAGAGACATGCCTTGCTTTGGGCCATGCATGCCTGCAGCAGTAGACATCTGCCTGGTCCTCCCAGCAGAGAGCTTCACCCTGATCTGCAGCTTGGGAAACCACAGCGCAGTGGGCCCCAGTTTGACCCGCACAAATGGGCTTCCATTAAAAAATAGATCTCTAAAGAATTACCTTTAAAAATGTTTACATGCTTAGACTTTTTGGGAGTTTTGTGTTTTGAAAATACTCTTAATGTAGTTACTCAGTTTGGGTATGTAATTAACAACTTTGACAATGTTTTCAGTAACAACTTGGCGACAGAAAAACCCTGAAGAGTTTGAGTCCCATGAAGATTTTTAATTTTTTTTAATGCTTTGCCTGGTTTTACCTTTTCTTCCCCCACCAGCTTTATACAAAGTATGGTGATCAATCTACAGAGTGTTAAACCTGTCACCACTACAACTGGATCCAGAGATCCCAGCTTTGCCACACCTGTATGCATTTCCTAAAAGAGGTTTTGAGTAACATTAGGAGCTCAGCACTTACCTGTAGGTGGGTTGAGTTTGCCTCCTGCATTTCTAGTCCAATTCAGAGTCTTCCCACTACTGGAAGCAATACAAGTCCCGAAGGAGATCACAGAAAATACCCGGCCTATTGCCCATGGTACCTGGAAATACACACAAACAATTCTGTACGCTTCCGGAAAATGGCACTGCAGCAGTACACACCAAATGCATCACCCCTCGCCAAACAGGCCCCCCAGTGCTGAACCCGTCACCCCGCCCCAACCAAATGCAACCGCCTGTGCCAAACGCGCCACCACACGCTGAACAAACATGCCTGTGCCGAACACATCAACCCGCGCCAAATGCATCACCCCGGGCTGAATGCACCGCCTGCGCTGATCGCATCAGCTCATGCCAAATGCATCACCTGTGCCAAACACACCTGCCCCCACCAAACGCATCACCCCGGACCCAACGCATCATCCCACGCCAAACGCACGTTTGTCCTCATGTCACTGCCTCGGTAACCACCAGGCAGCTCTCGAAACCATTCAAACCTCCTCTGCTGAGTTGTTTCACTTTGGACAAAAAGATGAAAGTGGAGTTGCAACTCTAAGATCTACAATCAGCTCCATAAGACAATGCATCTTTCAGTAGGACAACTCAGAGGACCTGTTCGTGCTGAAGAGAAAGAAAGAGTTAGGCCTTCCCCTTCTCTTTCTTGTTTTGCCCGTGCACTTCACAGTTAGAAAAACCAATTAGTTTCCAAACAGCCCGTTACTTCGATCTCAGTTTACGCTTGGTAATTTGTATCCCTATTCACATTATAAACCAGATTCTTTTCACTCTAATGCATGGTCACTTGCTTTTCTTTGGCTGTCAGGAAAACAAGGGATTTCTTGCTGGCTGGTAGAAAGAAACTTCCTAGTGAACAAAGTTACAATTAATTCCTCTAAACATGTGTTCCTAGAGCCATCCATCTATAAAATGGGTGATAAAGCAGAGCTCCTTGCTTTAACAAGTCCCCGAAGATGCAGAGCTGAAAGAAAGCTTGGATCCCTTAAGGCTAATTAAGCAATTAATTATTTTTTTTTCTTTTTATCCTTTCACAATTCATGGACTTGGAAATCTTCCTGTGTTTTCCAAGGCAGGTATGCCTGTGCTCACAGAGATCTGTGCTCTCCTCACTGCTGCCTGCTGCGTTCTCACAGAATGCTTGCAGGAGGCAGTCCCTCGGGTTTCCTTTGTTTCCCGTGAGATTAATAGCTTCCGATTTACCACAAGCCAGTGTGCCATGAGTTGTGAAATTGCATGCTGTGCATGCCAAGATGTAAGCCTTAAACATTTTCTACCATCCTTCCACTTCCTCCCCCAGTTTGTTTTTTGCTTGCTGTTGCTGGGATAGATGCTTCCCAGGCCCCTTCCCGTCCTAATGAGGATATGTAATTATGCACCAAGTTACATAGAAACGACCTTCATTTTCTGAAGGTGAAGGTGATCCTATTCTTAATGAACAAAGAGGCAAGCAGGCTGAGTCCTTCTCCAGCTTCTAGTGCTCCCAGTCCTGTGGAGTGGTGGCTTCAATGCCGACTGCTGCTTCACCAGCTGCAGCCTGGGGGCACATGAATGCCACACTACCCCACCTAAGGAGCAGGAAAAGTAGGAACCTTTTCCCTGAGCCCATGGGATGGCATCTCTCATCAGCTGCTGCTAATGAGGGGATTAAAGGTACCTCCTCTTGTTGGAAGGCTTGGATATGGAAACCTTCTCTTCTCCTGCAGAAGTGGTAAGTGGTTAAGTTGTTGCAAAGTGCACGGGGTAGATGTCACGTGGCAAATGTGAAATCAAATTTGAAATTAGTGGTGTGCTTGCTAGACTAGAAGTATCTTTTGATTCCTGCTGGGAATTGTTCCTGAATGCATTTTCAGGCCATCTTGTCCATGAGCCTGAGCCAGTGGTTCCTACCATCAACCAAGAGTAAATCACTTCTCTTTGACCTCAGCAGGAATCTGGCAGCTATCCTAGGATTATAGAATCATAGATTGGTTTGGGTTGGAAGGGACCTTGCACATCACCTAGCTCAAATCCCCCTGGGCTTTGGCAGGGACACCCTCAAGGTCTCATCCAACCTGGTTTTGAACACTTTCAGAGATGGAGCACCCACAACCTCCCTGGCCACCTCTCATCCCAAACACCTGGGCTACCTCTCACGGCTGCCAGGGCACATTGTTGACTCTCATTCAACTTCTCATCAACCCACCCCCGCCCCCGGCTATCTTTCCGCAGGGCTGCCCTTCAGCTTCTCATCCCCCAGTTTGTACATGTAACTAGGACTGCTCTGTCCCAGGTGCAGAATATAGCACTTCTTCTCGTAAAAAGGCATACAGTTGGCAACTGCTCAGCTCCCAGGTCGATCCAGATCTCTCCGCAAGACCTTTCTGCCCTCAATAAAGTACACAGCTCCGCCTAATTTAGTATTGTCAGCAAACCTACTTAATGTCTGTTCAGTTCCTGAATCGAGATAATTGATAAAATCATTGAGAACTGGCCCTAAAATTCAGCCCTTGGGAACTACAGTGCTGACTGGCCACCAGGTTGATGTAACCCCATTTACTTAAATTTCCCTTGAGCCTAACCTGTCAGCCAATGAATTGTTCACCCATCGTATTATGGACTTGTCTAGCTGTGTGCTGGACGTTTTATCCAGAAGGGCACTGTGAGAGACAGTACCAAAAGGTTTGCTAAAATCCCAGACCACCAGATCTACTGGCTTCCCTTGATCAGACAGATGGTTGCCCTTGTCATAAAAGGAAAATAATTGGCTAAGCAGGACTTTCCCTTCACAACCTGGTGCTGGGACCACTGACTGCATTTTCTTTCAATTGTTTGTTTTTTTTTTTTCAGTACCCACCAGGATAACCTTCTCCACAATGTTACCAGCTGCTGAAGTGAGACTGACAGGCCTGTAACTACCAGGGTCTTCCTTCTTTGCCTTCTTGGCAACTGGGACACTGCCAGCTTCCATTCGACTGGGACCTCTTCAGATTCCCCAAACCACTGAAAAATAAAGGAGAGAGGTCCCGCAATCACATCGTCCATCTCTTTCAGTACCCTAGGATGAATACCACAAGCTGCTGTGCCCTTCTGCTCACCCCATAGTGATCAAAAAGAGTTCTTGCACAGGAAGATACTCCCAGCAATTTCCAGTGGAAAGCTAGAACTATCAAGATTATGATCTTCTGCCAGGCCAAATTTAGATGAAGTCACTTGATTTTTTCACAGAGGTCAAGCTCTCAGAAGTTCATTTATTCATGTGTTTGTGGATTTAGCCATCCAATGTTTGTATCCGTTTGAAATCTAGCCTCTTACACTAAGTGGGCCATAGAAGCACTGATGTCTTTCATTAACTGATGACTATACATTTAGTCTTGATCTGGGAATAGTAATTGGCAAATTGTGTCTCCTGAAAGCGATTTCTGCGACGGGATCCACAAATTGGTAGCTCAGAGGGATCATGTTTTGCCGTCACCGCACAGTCACGTCATTTGGTTAACTAACCTGATATTTTGGGATCTAGCATATAAAGCCATCTGCACAGTAAAAAGCACTTCCCTTACTCTGGAATGCCAGCATTACCAGTATTTCCTTGAACAAAGTGGAAAAAAACATGGTAGCTGGAATAATTTCAGGAGTCAAGAGCCTGATGACTAATAACCTGTACCTGCATGGAAGCTAAAACGCTTCACCACTTTCTGAATTTGACATCATTTAACTTGGGGACTCTCTGGATTAGTCGCAGGGCTCATTTACTGACCTTGGCAACATTCTGGCTGGCACATCTGCCAGATGAAATGCTGAACTGAATCAGTTAAGCTAAATGTTTTCTTCATATCTCTATTTTCCAGCAGAGCTGTGATTCTGGCTCTGCCAAAATATACTAATATGACTTAGATATGTACCAAAATTACTCACCAGCTCAAGCTCTATTATGTCAGGCAGGGTTTGGGGTTTTTTTGTTACATACCAAGGCAAATTCATGGCAGAGAATCTTCAAACAATGTTTTACACAGCTGAAGGCTGTACTTGAGCTTGCTCAGCAGTCACCTCCAGAAGAGTAATACACACCACATCACTGCACAGAAGACAATTCACCAAGCATTGTCTGCAACAGACAACAGCCTCACTCTACTGTCTTAATCAGGACACTTTATACTAGGAGCTGTGGTCTCAGTCCAGGAACCACAGCCCTAGCATCATTGCTGGGTTTTCCCAGCTCCAGATGAACTTTTTGTTGATTTGCTCAAGACAAAATAACTAGAAAATTTACATTCTTTTTCCTTACCTGTACAGCATTTTCAGGTGCAGATATATTATTATTCCCAACACTGTCCAAGTCCTTTAACTGTAGTGGTTAAAGAGAAATTGAAGACCACTGTAACTTCATCCTCGAAGTGTGCAATATGAAGAATGAAGAGCAGCAGCTATCCCAGGAAGCAAGTGGGAAGCAAAGAACAAATTCTGAGAGGTGATCTGTCTGGCCCACCACCAGGCAGATACAGCAGCACAGAAGCTGCTCCTCAAAAAGCTTTTGCAGGGATATAGTATCACCTCTCTCCCCAGGTACTCAGCACTTGGAAAAATGGCAAAACTCCTTGCCACTGTTTAAACCTATTACTTACTTGAGGCCTTTAGGGTTGTTTTCTTGCTATCTGTGGACACAGAAAGTAAATTCCCTTCTGTTTCTTTTTTTTTTTTTTTTTTTTTTTTAATCTGGTTTGGCTTTTTTGCAGGATTAACAATCTTTTAGGTTTGAATGGCTGTGCTGCGCTCTCTTTCTTCTAATCTCTGTAGAGGTAAGAAGTCTGCCTTTCCTGACAGGATGTGTATTCCACACCTCCCCTCATTCCCATGCCCTCCTTTGGTCACAACAGCATACAGAATACTCACTGCAGACTCACTTGGGCTAGTGACTGGCTCAAACAAGAAGCTGTTGTTGTAGGCTGTAACCGAGAGCTCCACAGTGTGTGCTTGAGACAGGAGAGTGTCTGCATCCCCCCAGTGCAAGCAGAGGTGGTCTAATGAAAAGTGGCCTGCTTTTAAGCCAAGGCTGCAGACAAAAAAAAAAAAAAATAAAAAAAGAGATAAGGTGGCATCAAAAGTTGTCCCAAGTTACGTATCCACAACGGGTACACATTTCCAGGAAGCACAGCACAAAGCGTGAGGTACCTATATTCCAGACACAAGAATGACCTAAGTGCTACAGCAGCCTGAATTACATTAACATCACCTGACTGTAGCAAGCAGCAGAAAATGCTTGTTTGTTTCAGAGAAATATTTGAGCAATACCTGCACAATTCGTCAGAGATCACAAGGGATAGCTATGGACAAGTGAAATGAGAGAGTATTTGCTATCTAGTGGCTCATTCCACCTTTTGTGCTCTGTTATGCCACTTTATAGCACAATAATCTAATCCTCTAATGCCTCTTACATTATGTAGTGCCTGCACATTAACAGAAAACATTACCTTGTTTGCTTGTTAAAAAGATCCTTCTGCTGCAAATTGTATGTATTTCTATAGGAATAAAAGATGATGAGAGCAGCAATGTCTGAAATTAGGGGAATTCATTTTAAATGAGACAGGAATCTGAAAATTTCTCTGGAAATAGAAGCATTGCTCTGGTTTGGCAAGGTTAAAAACACTGAATGTTCCTTTGGCTTCCAAATTACATTAAAATCCTACACATACAGATAACATTATCCCAAAATTAAACCTATAGAAGTAAAAAAAAAAATCTATTTCAAAATGTTACAGTGATTAAAGATGTTTTGCTATCTAATGAACTAAGGATATTCTTCCCATCATCCAGACTACAGCTGAAATAAATTACCTTAAAAAAACCCAACCACCACCACCAAAACCCCAAAACAAAACAGAAAACCGACCAACAAACACCCACACATAAATTTTGACAATTTTTTTTTTCTGGAGAAAGTATGTTTTGAAATGCTTTGATTAACTCCAGCTGAAAATGTTTTTCTTCCCCTAAGTCTAGTGCCCTGTTTGTACAGAGAATCATTGCTCCTTTGGCTTAGCTATCTTCAGAGACAGATTAGTCAGAAGTACCGAAAGGAAAATGAAAAGTTTACATCCAACTCCACAAGCTGTGAAGACTTACAGGTGGTCAGATGTTCAGGCCTCTTATGGATAAATTTAAGTCCCTGAAAAATCAGGCCTGAATTCTGGAAAAGTCACCATGAGCTGCAGCTCCCAAACTTATCGCAGACCCCCAGTTTGGAGGTGTGCATCTGGGAGCTTTTAAACAGAGGAGGAAGAAAAGTAAAGCAGTATGTCATCATGGAGTTATGGGAACACACATTTTACCTATCAAATCCTGCTGACTATCAGGAAGAGTGGATGGAGATTGAGCCTACACACTGTTCATTAAGCATCAAAAATAAAGTTTAATTAATAAAGAGATTTGGGGGGAAGGCCACAACTGAGTGCTTAAAATACATGTTTTAATAAATCAACTAACGTTCACTACACAGGAGCCACCTGGACACTTCAGCCACATCTATGATGTTTGTGTGCTTGCCCTGACAAATTTTCCATAATCTTAGCTCCCAGAGCCTACAGCCCCAAGAGCTCTTGGAAGCCTAGAGCCTTGCCTCCCAGGGTGCTAAATCTATCAGGCTAGTTTCTGACAGAATTACACAGGTAGTAACCTCGGTCAGGACTAACCTCGGGAAGAAATGAGCATCCAGCATGGAGCGCACGCCTTGGCAGCAGCAGCTTACGCAAATGCTGACAGCATCATTCCGAGAAGCTGCAAAATCCACAAATGAGGACTAAAGGAATTTATAAAGAAAGAGGTTTGTCAAGCATCATTGTTTTGGACTTCTTTTGACCTCGCTTAGCAGAACTGTCCCACTGCTTACTGCTTCTAACCCTTGTTTCCAATATTTTCTGTGATAACTAGCTGTGCATGCATTCATTTTCTATCATCAAATCATTAAATGGTAATGCAATTGTTAAGTTTCATTTCCCCAGTTCTAAAACATTTTGCAGCCTGTAACTATTCCCAGTTCATTAACTGACTGACCTCAGCATTAACACCCCTTCTGCTGGGTTTGCCTTGGAAACAAAGCTTCCTGTGCGTAATCCAAGCTCATCTGGCTCTTTATCCTACATGTGACCCTTAATTACTTGCTAAATTAGAATGGTTTTCTGAAAATCACAAGAGGAGGTTAATATGTTCTTCCAGAGCTGGTCAAGCTAAGATGACACTAAATTCACAGGGAATTCAAATTACATGATCCCTGAAGGCATCTCTTTCAGAAGGCAGATGAACTTTCCCAATGGGAGGCAGCATGCCATGATAATGCTCCTGTCACTCACTTTCCTTGCCAGGCTTGTCCAGCTATAGCTTAATCCAGTATGAACAACACAGTAAGTAAATATCAGGTTGATTAATTACGGTGTGAGATTCAGTAACCACTTGTCTTCTGTAATTAACATTCTAATTGAAATTAAGTAATACTCTTCACCCACAGATTTCAGGACCAGGAAGAGGAATGTGAGAGAATCCTCAAGGCTGCACCAGAGAAATTAAGAAAACAGTAACAGGGGCCAAAATATTGTCTTTTTTTTAAAAATTGTGGTACATTTTCAGTCAAAAATTACTTTATTACTTCCAAATTTCTTGGGAGTAGAGATGAAATGGGGTTGATTTATCAAAATATGGTTACAATTTCAGAACACAGACCTTTCTTTCAGCAATCTGATAAGCCACAAAAGCCATGCTTCTCCCTGGGAGAGACCAAAATCGGATGAACACAATTTACCTCTGCTCGCTGTCTGCTGCCTCTGCTGTAGTCCAAACTCCCGCTCCAAGGGTGACTCTCCCAGGGAAGGCACTCTGGTGTTATGTACACAGTTGACAGGGCACACATCTATCCTGACAGACCCCAACACTGAGTTGTTCAAAAGCAGCACCCACAAGTTGCTTACACGCGCTCCATTTTCTGTTTGCACAGCACAAGGTAAACTCTGCACTGGTTTAATATCGTTACCCAGCCCCTAATGGCTCTTTACTGCCTCACACCTGGGGCACTGTTATTTCTCTGGACATAAACAGTCTACAGATGTCAGTACTTTATCTTTTACCTCTCAACCTGCTCTGGAGCTATCTGCTCTGAAGACAGTACTGTTTACTTTACTTCTTTTAAGGTAGCCTGTGTTAACCTTCAGCCTCTCTAGGAAATCTCATCGGTCCTGCAGTTAAGAACCTATCAGAGAAGGACCCTTAAGTACCATGTGACAATAACAGAAATACGCCCGTGACACAAATGCTGCCTGTGCTCTCTCTCTGCACCTATCTTTGTGGCTCCCCTTCATGGTGTGTTTGGGTGAACGTGCCAGGTCAGCTGCTTACCACATATGCCTTACAGAAATAACCCTTCTTGTGCAGGTCTCCAGGGAACCGCGCTCTGTGGCAGTTAGCTGGTGGAATGCCTCAGTTCCACAAGGCTCACTGGAATGACATGATTTAACGGTTCTTTTCCATCTGACAGACATACTTCCCTCCATGGAACAGGAGCATGCTCGGGGCCTTACACATTCATTTTCCCCACACAGATGACACAGAAAAGCAGAAAGGCAGCTTGAGGTTGGTAAAAACAGCAGTCCTGGAACATTGTCGTCAGCGGTAAGAACCCCTAGGTTCTGTGTTCTGGAGATGTCAGCATCTCTATCACTACTGATGTAACATTTTCACTAGAAGTCTAATGCCTGGTTTAGCAATGCTTTGTTTCCCCTAACTGGTCACAGTTACTTTTCAACCATTCACTACACAAATTTAAGCACAACCAATGCAAAAACCACAGATGGTTTCAGCATATCCTGTCTCCTGCTGGGAAACAAGAAATAATTTGTGTCTGTGTACAAATGCTTGCTTCCATGGACATACTTAAATAAAACTTGAATCAATCATTAAGATTAGACAGATAAGCACAATTTACCAGTTGTACTGCAGATTCCTCTTGGTGTAAGACATAGTTGTATTTTACACATTAGCTACAGATACAGTCACCTGCACTTCTACTCAGAATTTCTAACTTCAGCCAAGGCACCTCAGAAGTTTGTCATCATGATAAATAATGGCTCACCCAACACCTTTTAGGTCTTCCCTTTGCCCACTTTCAATGTGGTCTCATTAGCATGTCCAAATGCTCACAAGACTGGAAGCTGAAGTACGGTTTCATAGGTACCGAATACCTGTTGGATCTTTGATTTCCCTGCCAAGGCCTCTGGAAAATATGATGGAATTTTCCTAAGAACAACTACAGTAAAACAATGGCGTGGGAGGACCCAAGACAGGTAAGGTTTATAGAGAATTTATCATTCCATCAACAGGTTTCCACCCAAGACAACATCCCATGAAGATGCATTCCAGATGTGAGTGATTAAGCCTTAAGCATGTTCACATCCTCTTGGGTGTTGCTGCAAAGCCTTCAGCAGATACAATTTCGCTTTTCTGAGCGAGCATTTATCCACTGGTAACCGGACTGAGGGAGTCCAATATTTTCTTTAAGAGAAAAAGCTGTTGGTCCCTGCTAATCCAAGCATATTTCAGGCCAGTAGGCCATTTTTCTGCTCTCTTTGCTGGACCATCATTTCCCTGTTACTGTATTTTCATTGAAGCTACTTTTCAGGCTAGAATTCAAGGAAGTTCTTACAAATGGGAAAGATGTTTTATCTCCTATAGCAACCTTATGTAGCTGAACAAGTAGACAGGATAGGGCTCTGTGCTGTTCTCTCCGTATCTTTTGACACACATCATTTTATCCTTTTAAAGCAACCTCAGCATACTGTGTTGCTCCAGTGATCTAGAATTTTACCTGAAAAACTACTTTCTAGATTTTGAAAGAACAGAAAGACAGCAGTTTGGGGTGTCTAGCTGGGTAGCTGCAAAGAACTTCTTGAATATTTGAGAACACAGTTGGATGGAAGATGCTACACAAAACAAAACATCAAGTACTTCTCTATTAACAAGTACTAACTTATCCAGAATAGTCAAGAAATTTCTAAAATATATCTCAGTCTCATCTGATAAATGTATTTGCTTTGTGCACTAAAGGGAATGAATCTTTCCCAGTGCACGTGTAAGTGCCGGGTGCCGCACTGCGGCCACAGCAACCCCATGCAGCACTACAGGCTGGGGTTGGAGTGGCTGGAGAGCAGCCAGACAGAAAGGGACCTGGGGGTACTAATTGACAGCTGCCTGAACATGAGCCAGCAGTGTGCCCAGGTGGCTAAGAAGGCAAATGGCATCCTGGCCTGCATCAAGAACGGTGTGGCCAGCAGGAGCAGGGAAGTCATTCTGCCCCTGTACTCAGCACTGGTTAGGCCACATCTTGAGTCCTGTGTCCAGTTCTGGGCCCCTCAATTTAAGGACATTGAGACTCTTGAACCTGTCCAGAGAAGGGCAACGAGGCTGGGGAAAGACCTCGAGCACAAGCCCTACAAGGAGAGGCTGACAAAGCTGGGATTGTTTAGGCTGGAGGAGGCTCAGGGAGACCTTCTTGCTGTCTACAACTACCTGAAGAGTGGTTGTAGCCAGGAGGGGGTAGGTCTCTTCTCCCAGGCAACCAGCACCAGAACAAGAGGACACAGTCTCAAGCTGCACCAGGGGAAGTTTAGGCTGAAGGTGAGGAGAAAGTTCTTCACTGAAAGAGTCATTTGCCATTGGAATGTGCTGCCCAGGGAGGTGGTGGAGTCACCGTCCCTGGAGGTGTTCAAGAGGGGGCTGGACATGGCTCTTGGTGCCATGGTTTAGTAGTCATGAGGTGCTGGGTGACAGGTTGGACTTGATCTTTGAGGTCTTTTCCAACCTTATTGATTCTATGATGTGTAAGGTTTTACTTTCATCTATGATCAAGTAGGTGTGTGTCATTTTGAAAAAATAACTTAATCTCTCCTGAATGAGTCTAAGATCCTCCTCCTCCTCTTCAGCAGCTTCTGAAGCTACTTACTGCCTCTTAAATTCCTCCTACTCACAGATAAGAGCAAAAGAAGGGATGTCAGCAACAAGCTGATATGAAGAGTAGCACAAAACACAAGGGTGGAAAGAAACTTTAAAAACCCACTCCTACTCATTTTTCATGAACCCACTATTTTCATCTGTAATGAGGCTGTAAGAACAACAGATAGGATTACAGAACAAAAGAGACACTTCTAACTGTTGGTTCAGTCACCGATTTCACGGCGGCGTATGCCGGTCAGGTGTGCCTGTCCCTCCACCAAAACAAAGGCAACACCTCCCTTGCTCTGTAATGCTGCACGCTGACAAACATCCACCCGTACTTCTCACCTTTATAAATCTGACCCTCTCTGAAGCAGCGTCCGGAACACTAACAGCTGCTCACACACTCGAGGGCATATCAAGGGTTCGCTTGGCACACTTCACGTGATCTCCCGTGCCGAGGAGCCGCACTGCTTTTTTGTCAAGATTTCTGACTATCCTAGAAAGGAACAGACAGCGCCTGTGTAAGCAGGATCTTTGCTAAGAAAGTAATACTGAGGGAAAAGAGCCGACCATTGCCCCATCTGATATGCTGCAGGCTGTTAATGGCACACACCCTTGCCACAGGCTGCAGTACACGGGGAACGCTGGAGCCCCGCCGAGGCTCAGCTGCTCCTAGGGGAGCAGGCCGCCTGCCCGCAGGCCATTCCTACAGCCGCTCGCACCACCGCGGCCATGCGGAGCCTGCCGGACATCCCTGAGGGAACGGCGGCTCGCCGGCACCCAGGGCTGCTCAGAGCCCTGCCAGGCGCCGAGTGCAGGGATCCTCCAGGACCCATCCGTTCTCGCGCCCCACCCCGCGCGCCGCACCCGGCGAGAGAGCTGAGGCCGCTCCCAGGAGCGGCAGCACCATTACACCAAAGCTCGTCCCAGCTCCGAACGCTCCACCCAGGCGCGGCGCACTCCCACCGGCCTCGGAAGCGCCCTGGCCAGCGCCGCCCTCCCCGTCCGGCCCCGTCGCCCTGCCCTTTGCCCGGCCAATCGCGCGGCGCCCTGTTGGCGGCGCCCGGCGGCCCGCAGCACGGGCCAAGATGGCGGCACGCGCGCAGGGGGCGGCCTGGCGGCGTCCTTCCTCGCTGCTGCCTTGCTCGCCCTCGGCCACCTGCAGAGCGCTCTCGGGCAGGCGGCGGAAGACGCGGCGGCAGCTCTGCCGCACCGTCGGTTTGAGTACAAATACAGCTTTAAGGGACCACACCTGGTGCAGGCGGACGGGACGGTGCCGTTCTGGGTTCATACGGGCAGTAAGTGCCGGGCGCGGGGCGGCGAAGTGCGAGCGTGGCCGCGCCGGCAGCTGCGGGGAGCTCCGAAACGGGCACGTTCTTCTCGTTACTTTAGGAGGTGGCACGGGAAAGAGCCACCCCAGGCCGTGCCCGGGGGCTGAGGGACGCGGTGGAGACCGAGTCATCGAATCGTTTCTATGATTCTGTCACGGCCTATGGAATCCAGCTCTCACCTACCGCCGCTGTGGCCACTACACCGCCTCCCCCACTGCCCTGTCCACGCGGCTTCCGAACGCCTCCAGGGAGGGCGACTCCACCATCTCCCTGGGCCGCCTGTTGCAGTGCCCGAGCGCTATTTCAGTAAAGAAATCTTGCCTAATATCAAATCTAGACCTCCCCTGGCTCAAGTTGAGACCGTAAGGATGGGGGCGGCAGGACCTGTCAGCCTCGGTGGGGTTCCGGGGGGCTGCCAAGGCACCGGGTGCAAGATGCAGCTGCCAAAAGGGAGAAGAGCCAGACTTGGCGCCACCGGCTCTCCCCATCTCCCGAGCCTTCAGCCTTCCTCGGCAGAGCTGAGCCGCGGGCAGAGACAGATCGAGCCTGCAGTCAGCGCCGTGGGTTGGAGTTTTTAAAAAGACTTATTTAATACTTACCTTAACAGCAAGACCGGTATTCTGTTAGGCTGTACATTTTGGTCACAAATGGAATGAAGGGTTAAAACTTGGAGAGCCGAGCTCCAAGCACTGCTGGAGGAGACAGTGTTAGCCTTGATGGCTTGTGAACTACGGGAACACGGTGCAGCAGTGTAGTTGGAGGAGTGCAGACACTTGATTATGAATGGTTATTATGACCTGAGAGTGGAAGACTTCACACATATCAGATTGTTATAACAGACTCCCTGGTTTCTTAATTTTACTTTGATGTCTGCTAAAACCCTGACAAGATGTAGGTACCCGTGTGATGGATTTTCTGTAACCAATCACAAACTGTTTCTGTGTTGTGTTAGCTTTTATAAAGAAAGGATTTTGCACAATCAAGTGGACACCTGGCCTGCATCAGGCTGAGCCCCGTCTCTTCATCGTGGAACAGACCCACACCGAGACCCCAGACCCACACCGAGACCCCCGCACCCACACTAAGCCTCCCTGGACCAACATGGAACCCCCCAGGCCCAAATTTCCCCCACCCCAAACCCCCTTCCCCTCCCTGACCCATTCTAACTCCCCCCAGATCCAAATGTTCCCCCCTGTTGCAGTTTGGGCTGGGTGCCCTCTGCTCCATGAGGTGCTTCCTGTGTCCAGAGGTCCAGCACAGTGGGTGGACACAGGAAACTGGGTATTCCTTCCATAATTCTCTGCACCACTATAAGATCCAGTGCGAGGCCTAAGCACTTTCTCTTTCTTCCTCGCCGTCGCCCGGTAACTGGGGGAGATTTTCTCTCCCCACCATGGGCCTGGCTAGGCCCAAGGCCACAGGGTGATGGGCAGTCTCAGATCTGGCCAGCTGCGACTAGCCTAGCAATGGGGGGAGGGGGAAAGAAGGAGCCCTGGGGGTCTTGGATGTACCCCCAGGTGGGGGATGGGATCTTCCTGGGTCTGTTTTGGGATTTCTTTTGTCACTGTGCTTCTGGCTTTCTCTAAACATTCACTGCTTTCCATTTAAACTTTCCATCACTTTTGCAGTCCGTTTGTCTGAGTTATTATTGCCCGTGGTGCAGAGGGGGGCTGCCTCAACCCACTACAGCCCCCAAGACTCCAATTCCCTCTGCCCCCCACTAGGACGTCTCCCAGGCCCCCCCCAAAGCCCCCAACCTGCTGCCCCTGAAGCCCTTCCCCAGCAGGGTCAGCCTGACGAGGGAGGATGAGGAAGCTGAGAGGGAAGAGCAGCTTGGCTTTGGATGAGGGGGGATGAAAGAGGGGCACAGAAATAGGGGTGGGGGTCGCACCAAGCCTCCCCCCACCAGCTCTGGGACCCCCTCTCTCCCCCTCCCAGCGTTTGGCTCCCACCCAGGACCTTGAGGCTGATGCTGCCGACCCCAGCCCAGCCCCCTGGGCCCAGGAGCAGCTCAGGAGCAGGTTCAGCACTGGGGGGAGGGGAAGGCACAGGTGGGGGAGGGGCTCAGGGGAGAGACCCCCAGACCCCTCCCGCAGAGACCCCACAAAGACCACCCCCACAGAGCCCCTCCAGAGAGCCCTTCCAAAGCCCCCAGACAGCCCCCAAAGATCTACCCTAGAGCTCCCCCAAAAGATCTACCCCAGAACCCCCCAAAGCCCCCCCAGCCTTACCCTGCAGCTGCTCAGAGCCAGGGAGCGCCAGAGGGGATGGACTCAAGAGGGGTCTGGGGGCTTCGGGGGCTCTGGCAGGGGGTCTGTGAGGGGCAGGTTGGGTCTGGGGTCCTCGGGGGAGGTCTCTAATGTGGGGAGGGGTCCCCAGGCCGGGGGTGTCTCAGCATACCCCCACACTCGCTGAGGGCCAGGGACCACCAATGCTGCCAGCCAGAGCGGAAGATGCAGCCACTGGCACAGCTCAGCAGCCGCTAGGAGCCCTGCAGCAGCCCCTGGCACTGACACTGACTGGCACCAACCAGTTGGGACCAGTTCAGACCAGCAGGGAGCAGTAAGGACCAGTAAGGAGCAGCAGGGAGCAGTAAGGACCGATAAGCAGCAGCAGGGAGCAGTAAGGACCAGCAGGGAGCAGCGCCCCCTGCAGGCCCTAGGCTGTATCACGACAGTGAAACCTCTATTGTGCTTGGGGGAGCTTGCACAGGGGCACCCCCAGGGCCCCCACCTGCAGACAGCTGGGGGCTCTCTGTCGCAACAGAGGGCTCAGTGCTGGGTGCTGTCACGACACAGTGGGGCAGGGGGCAGTCTGTTGCAACAGAGGGGAGCCCCCTGCAGCCCGTGGGGCTGGAGTCTCTTGCAACAGAGAGCGGCAGGGGGGGCCTGTCATGACAGAGCTCCTGGGGCCTGTTGTGACAGGAGGGGAAGCTGCAGGGGGAATCTCCCCCAGTCAAACTGGGCTGTTGGGGTGGGGCCTGTGGCGACAGAGAGCATCAGGCCAGGGCATGTCACGATGGAGCGAGCAGCGCTGGAGCCTGTCGTGACAGAAAGAGTCACACTGAATCCTGTCACCATAGAAGGCCTCCCGCTGGGCCCTGTTGCAATAGAGGGGGGCATAAGGGGCATCTCCCCTCCAAGCTGGGGTATCCTGATGGGTCCTGTTGTGACAGAAGGGGTCCTGCCGCCCCATGTCACAACAGAGGGAATGGTGCTGGGCCATGTCCTGCTGGACTATGTCACGATAGAAAGGCTCCTGCTGTTCCATGTCACGATAGAAGGGCCCCTGCTGAGCCACGTCATGACAAAGGAGGCAGTGCTGAGCCATGTCGTGACAGATGAGATCCTGTTGCTCCATACCGCAATAAAAGAGGTCCTGCTGGGCTATGTCCTGCTGCTCTATGTCATGACATAAGGGCTCCTCCTGGGCTACATTGTGATAGAGGGGTTCCTGCCGCTCTACGTCATGACAGGGAGGCTCCCAGGGAGGGTCCCCGCTCCAGGCTGGGCTTCAGAGCAGGGGCTGGGGGCTGCAGGGACCTCCGCGGCTGTGGCTCTGCCTGGGCTCCTCCTGGCCTGGCATCCAGGGAGGCTGGGGGACACAGGGGGGACACAGGGGGGTGAGGCCTGAGCTGGGTGGGCAGGGGGGAGGTTGAGGAGGGGTTTGGGGAGGGGGAAGCTGACCCTGGGCACGGCCGGGGGCTGCTGGGGGGCTCCGAGGAGCTGCCAGCACCTGGGTGGAAGCAAAGGGTGGAAGCAAAGAGGGGGAGAGTTGGGGAGAGCTGGGGGCAATGGGGGGGTGGGGAGGGGCTGGGGGTCTAGGGGGCTTTGGGGAGCAACTGGGGGGGTCAAGGGGGATTTGGAGGACACCCCCTCCCCAGCCCTCTCCTACCTGCAGCTGCAGAGCCGTGCCTGGGGATCCTGGATGGAATCCTGGGGGTCCTGTCCCCAACCGCGGGGGTCTCCCCCAACCCCCTGGGACTCTCAGCTCGCCCCGCGGGGGTCCTAGCCGAAATCCTGGGGGTCCCCCCGCTCCCCCGAGGAGCGCCCCCCAGAGCCCCTTCCCCGGCGCCTGCCCCCCCGGGGCCGGGGAAGCTGCGGAGCCGCAGCCGCGCGGACAGCTCCCCGCGAGACCCCCGGGGCCGGGGGGCGGTCCCGGGGAGAGCGGTCCCGGGGGGGGCTCGGAACCCCCGGGGGGCGGCGGGGGCGGCAGTAGACGACCAAGGACTATACCTGGCGGCCCAGGAGCCCACAGCTGGGGAGGCTCAGGCGCCCCCGGCGGTGGCTGTGGGGCGGGGTGGGGGCTGCGGCTCTGGGGATACCCCCGCGGCCCAGCCTGGCTGCGTTGCGTTGCGTTGCGTTGCGTTGCGTTGCGTTGCGTTGCGTTGCGTTGCGTTGCGTTGCGTTGCCCTCTGGTGCGGCGCCGCCGGAGGCGGCCCGGGGGGGGCGGGGAGGGGGTCCCGGGGTCTCCTTGGCTGCGGTTCGTGGCGATGGCTGCGACCGCCCCCCCAAAAGCACAATGGGGTGAGCAAAAGGGAGGGGGAAATCTCCCCCCAGGACCCCCCAGTGCCTCCCACAATGCCCCCTGAGCTCCCACGACCCCCCCCCCGGACCCCTCAGTCAACCCCCGCCCCTCAGGAGCCCTCGGTGCCCCCCAGGCTGCCCCCTGAGCCCCCCCAGACTCCCAAGCGCCCCCCCGGACCCCTGAGAGCCCCCAGGACCCCTCCAGGCTCCTCCAACCCCGGGACCCCGCGGGACCCCCTCCAAAGCCCTCAGTCCCCCCCCACGACCCTCTCGGTGCCCCCCAGGACCCTCAAGAGTCCCCCAGGACCCCTCCAGGATTCCCCCAGGCCCTCAGGACCCTTCCAGGACCTCTCTGTGACCCCCCTGGGGTCGCCTCCCGCCGGGCCTCGTCCTCGCGCGGGGAGGAAGGTGTGAGGGAGGAGGGTGCGAGGCGGTTGTGCGCGCGGCGCCTTTGCCCGCCCTGCCCCGCCATCGCTCAGTGGCTCGAAGGGATGGGGGCGGAGCCCGCCGCTGATTGGCTGGAGGGAGAGACGTGGGGTGGGGAAAGGGGAGAGGGCTGGCGCGAGTGGAACAGGCGGGAACGGGGGCCAGGGGCTCGGGGGCTCTTACGCTCTTTGCGTAGCGGCGGCGGCGCCCATCGCGCTGCCCCTGCGCCCCTCGCGCTGTTTGTGTAGCCTCCGTCGCCGGCGTTGGCACCGCTCGCGCAGCTCCCGGGGGCGGGGCTGGGCGCAGAGGCCCCTCCCAGCACCCCCGGTGACCCAGGGTGGGTCTGGGGTCCCCAGGGTGCTCCTGGAGAGCACTGAGGGGGTCGTGGGAGGCAGTGAGGGAGACTGAGGGGTCGGGGGGGCACTTGAGGACCCCCCAGAGCCACTGGAGTCCTCCCCCCCCAGGGTCTGTTGGAGACCCCCAAGAGCCAATAGGTCCAGGAGAAGCACAGGGACCCCCCCAGAGCCACAAGGACCACCCTGAGAGCCCCCCAAATCCCCCAAGGCTCCCCCAAGAACCTTAGGGATTGGGAGGGACAGAGAGGGGACTGGGAGGGACAGGGAGGCTGTGGGGGGATCCCAGGGGTGAGTTTGGGGGCTCACGTCTGGGTTTTGGGGGTCCCCAGGTCCCTTTTGGGGGTTCAGGCCTGACTTTGAGGCTCCACGCTCAGCCTTGGGGGCTCCAGGGTTGGGTCTGGGGGCTTGGAGCCGGCTCTGGGGGTCCCCAATTGGGTATGGGGGCTCGGGGGGGTCCCAGCGGTGGGGGTTGGGGGTCCCCAGGGTCCCTTTTGGGGCTTCAGGGCTGCCTTGGAGGCTCCCAGGGGGAGGCTCAGAGCCGCCCTCGGAGCTCCCTGAGCTCAGCTTCAGGGGTCCCCAGTTGGGTCTGGGGGCTCAGGGTCAGCTCTGGGGGTCCCCAATTGGGTCTGGGGGCTCAGGGCTGGGAGTTGGGGCTCAGAGGGTCCCCAGGGGTCGCTTTTGGGGGTCCCCAGGGTCCCTTTTGGGGGTTCAGGGCTGGGCTTTGGGGGTTCCCCCCCGGGGGGAAGGCTCAGAGCTGCCCTCAGAACTCTCCCAGCTTGGGTCTGTGGGCTCCAGGGTTGGAGTCTGGAGGCTCCAGGGTCGGCGCTGGGGGTCCCCAATTAGGTCTGGGGGCTCGGCTCTGGGGGTCCCCACTTGGGTCTGGGGGCTCTGGGGGTGGGGCAGGCAGTGCTCCTTGCCGTGCTGCAGCCAGGGGCCGGAGGAGCCTCTGCAGCTGCTTGGATCTCAGCCACCTTCTCCAACCTTTTGGGGGGAGAGGGGAGAGGGGGGTCCCCCAAATTAGGACACGCCCCTCGGACCCCCCCAGACACCCCCAAGCCCCCCAAACCCACCCAGCCCCCTTAAACCCCCAGACCCTTAGGGTCCCCCCCCAGACCTCCTTAGCCCCCCCGACCCTTAGGGACACCCCCAGGACTCTCCCAGCCTCCCCGAGCTCCCCCCAGACCCTTAGGGTCCCCCCAAGACCTCCTTAGACCTCCAGCTCCCCTTACCCTCCCCAGAGTCTTGGGGTCCCCCCCCAGAGCCCCCTGAGCCCCCCAGAGTCTTGGGGCTCCCCCCCAGACCTCCTTAGGGTCTTGAGAGTCTTGGGGTCCCCCACACACCCCTTAGCCCCCCCCCAGAGCCTTTGGGACACCCCCAGCCCCCAGACCCAATTGGGGACCCCCTCAGGGACCCCCCCAGAGCCTTTACAGCCCCCCAGGCCCCCTGAGACCTCAGACCCAATTGGGGACCTCCCCAGGACCCCCCCCAAAGGCTTTGGGAACCCCCAGCCCCCCCTGAGCCCCCAGACCCAATTGGGGACCCCCCCCCAGGGACACCCCTAGAACCTTTGGGACACCCCAGGACCAAAACCAGAGACCCCAGACCCAAATAAGAGCCCCCAGATGCAAACCAGTGTCTCCAGCTCTAAACCAGAGACCCCAGACCTAAATCAGAGTCTCCAGACCCAAACCAGAGACCCCAGACTGAAATGAAATGAAAAGAAATTAAAAGAAACTAAATGAAAAGAAATGGTGTAGGACTCTAAGAAAGGAAATGAAATGACACTAAAATAAAAGAAACAAAAAGAAAGGAGATGAAATGAAATGAAATGAAATGAAATGAAATGAAATGAAATGAAATGAAATGAAATGAAATGAAATGAAATGAAATGAGATGCGATAGTGTGGGACTCAATGAAAACAAATGTAAAGAAAGGTAAAGAAATTAATGAAGTGAAATGAAATGAAATGAAATGAAATGAAATGAAATGAAATGAAATGAAATGAAATGAAATGAAATGAAATGAAATGAAATGAAATGAAATGGTGTGGGGGAAGGGAAGGAAGGAAGGGAAGGGAAGGGAAGGGAAGGGAAGGGAAGGGAAGGGAAGGGAAGGGAAGGGAAGGGAAGGGAGGGAGGGGAGGGGAGGGGAGGGGAGGGGAGGGGAGGGGGAGGGAGGGAGGGGAGGGAGGGAAGGGAAGGGAAGGAAGGGAAGGGAAGGGAAGGGAAGGAAGGGAAGGGAAGGGAAGGAAGGGAAGGGAAGGAAGGGAAGGGAAGGGAAGGGAAGGGAAGGGGAGGGAGGGGGAGGGGAGGGGAGGGGAGGGAGGGAGGGAAGGGAAGGGAAGGGAAGGGAAGGGAAGGGAAGGGAAGGGAAGGGAAGGGAAGGGAAGGGAAGGGAAGGGAAGGGAAGGGAAGGGAAGGAAGGGAAGGGGAAGGGAAGGAAGGAAGGGAAGGGAAGGGAAGGAAGGAAGGGAAGGGAAGGGAAGGTTTGGGAAGGAAGGTTTGGGAAGGGAAGGTTTGGGAAGGGAAGGTTTGGGAAGGTTTGGGAAGGTTTGGGAAGGGAAGGGAAGGGAAGGGAAGGGAAGGGAAGGGAAGGGAAGGGAGGGGAAGGGAAGGGAAGGGAGGGAAGGGAAGGGAAGGGAAGGGAAGGGAAGGGAAGGAGGGGAAGAGGAGAGGAGAGGAGGAGAGAGGGAGAGGAGAGGAGGGGAGAGGAGGGGAGGGGAGGGGGAGGGGAGGGGAGGGAGGGGAGGGGAGGGGAGGGGAGGAGGAGGAGGAGGGAGGAGGAGGAGAAGAGAAGAGAAGAGAAGAGAAGAGAAGAGAAGAGAAGAGAAGAGAAGAGAAGAGAAGAGAAGAGAAGAGAAAAGAGAAGAGAAGAGAAGAGAAGAGAAGAGAAGAGAGAGAAGAGAAGAGAAGAGAAGAGAAGAGAAGAGAAGAGAAGAGAAGAGAAGAGAAGAGAAGAGAGAAAAAGAAAAGAAAAGAAAAGAAAAGAAAAGAAAAGAAAAGAAAAGAAAAAGAAAAGAAAAGAAAAGAAAAGAAAAGAAAAGAAAAGAAAAGAAAAGAAAAGAAAAGAAAAGAAAAGAAAAGAAAAGAAAAGAAAAGAAAAGAAAAGAAAAGAAAAATGTGTGGGACTCTAGGAAATGAAGTGGAGGAGTGAAATGAAGTGGAGGAGTGAAATGAAAGGATAAGAAATGCAAAGAAATGCAATAGTGAAGTGAAGTGAAGTGAAGTGAAGTGAAGTGAAGTGAAGTGAAGTGAAGTGAAGTGAAGTGAAGTGGTGTGGGATTCAATGAAGTGAAATGAAGTGAAGTGAAATGAAATGAAGTGAAGTGAAATGAAATGAAATGAAATGAAATGAAATGAAATGAAATGAAATGAAATGAAATGGTGTGGGGCTCTAGGAAATGAAATGACAGACTGAATTTTGGGAGTAGAACCTCAAGCAATGCTCAGCTGATTGCAGGAAATGTTTTAGCTCTTGTGGGCCATAAACCCTGGGAACAAACTGCAGCTGTGTGGAGAGCAAAAAGCATTTGGTTTATGAAAGTTGTGTTCTGATTTAAAGCAACAATACTAATTTCATTACTTCCGATTGTAATGTGTTTTAGAGATTTGTTATTTTGATGTTTTCTTAAGTTTTACCAGTAAGCATAATGAATAGTAAGTATTTAGTAGTTATAAGTACTTAGTAATTATAGTAAGGTATAGGTATTTAGTAATGAGTTCAAAGTTTAAGTCTTTCTTTTGGTTTGAACCTTCTTGCCTTTGTCTTCTGTGTGTGCCCAGGCATTTCAAAGGAACTCCATGTAGTATAGTTAAGGATTGTAGTAAATAAGGTTTTAATTCTTAAAAGCATTCTTCAGTTAATGTAACATCTTTTTTATTTCTTTTTAGGCATTGATTTGATGGTTTAACAGAGTTCTTTATGTTTTTAAGGATTTTTGGTATTAGCATATGTTAAGAGTTTGTTATAGGTACATTATAGAATGGGGGTCTTTTGGTCTTGCTTTGTATTCACAATAGCTTTAAGGATTATATATATTAAAAAAAGAAAAGAGGCACATTTTATAACTAAGGTTTTAGTGATACCAGCAATGCAGTACTGCAATTGTCTCCACAACAGCACAAGAATCAAGCAGATTAAAAAACAGCATTTCCCATGAAGCTGAAAACCACCAGAACTCCCTGACACTGACCACAATGACTGTTATAATAATCTGAGACCAAAAGCAACAATGAGAAGAATGTACCAAGAAACATCTGAATTAAGACTGACTATTAGATTGCTTAATTATCGTGTGATTAGAGAAAATGTTCACATGGATTTAAAGGTTAACTCACCAGTTTGCCCTAATTTTCAATAGTTGTAGGAAAAGTCAAGGTTAATTATAGCACAAAATACATTTTCATTTTAGCTTATAAAAAAAAAAAATTCAGGTATTATGTTGCAAGAAAGAACGGTTGAAGCATGTTGTATTCTCAAATTTTCATGCTATATGTAAAAATGTATTACCGTGCTATGATCCATTTTATACTGGGCAGAACCATGAATGCTCAGGATGCCACCTCTGAACCAGCCCAGGAGCCTTTTCACCCTTGTTGTTTGCCTGCAAAGATTTTCTTTTTTTATGGAGAGGGAGTCTGGCCCGATCTATCTTTATGGATCAAGGAGAATCTTGCAAACATTAAACCATTAATGATTTTTGACCATCTTAGAAAAGTAAAGATGTAACATACCTTTAGAGCAGATTGTAAAAGACAGTGCTGAAGATTAGGTTTGCTGTGTTCTGTTTATGTCTGGCTACTGCCTCTCCCGATAATCCTTTTTCTACTTGCCTTATGGGATAGCCTTTGGATAATGTGGTGGTTTAGGCTGGGTGCTGGCCTGGATGCCACTGTACAGACCACACCTGGGAGGTCCCAAAAGGGTCCAGCCCACTGGGTGGTCACAGCAAACCGGGTATTTCACCCACAATCCTCTGCTCCTCTATAAAACATCCACGCAGGGTGTTCACTCTCTCTTTCGTCCCCTGCTGCTGCCTAGGTAAAATGGCCTGAGCTGCCTCCCTTGGGCCTGCTCAGGCCCAAGGCTGGGTTGGGGGGAAGAAAGAGCCCTGGCGGGGGGGTTTGGCTGTACCCCCAGGTGGGGATGGGACTTTCTTGGGTATGTTTTGGGATCTCTCTCTCTTTGTCACAGTGTTTGTGGTTTTCTGTAAAAGTTTTCATTGTTTTTCCGTTTAGACTTTCCACCGTTTCTGCAATCCGCTTGTCTGAGTCGTTATTTTTGCCCATGGTGGGAGAATTGGTCTCCCAGACCACGACAGATAGCTGGCCAGTCCCATCATCTCTTTCTTATGTGATAATGCAGCTTTCTTAAAACAATCATTTATGCTCTTGTTGCTTTACTTTTTGTTACTTTTCTTACCTTGTATATTGCAATGCTTACAATGCTTGCTTGATTGTTCTCTTCAGAAGGTACTTGTCCTGCAACAGAAAGGGGGAAATGACGGACTGAATTTAGGGAGGAGAACCTCAAGCAATGCTCAGCTGATAGAAGGAAATGTTTTGGCTCTTGTGGGCCATAAACCCTGGGAACAACCTGCAGCTGTGTAGAGAGAAAGAAGCATTCATCTGATTACCAATGACCATTGTGACTCAGGGAAGCCACCTAACGACCGGAGAATTAGAGCTGGTAAACATTGCAATAGAGTCTTTTGTCTTCTCTCTGAACTTAGATAAGAGATATGTGATCCTTTGTCTTTTGTCTAACACCTGTCTGAGCCTCGCCAAGGGATGTGTGCTCCCTGGCATTTTCTCGGCAGCCAATCACGAATCCGTAACTGTCGCAGGGACACATCAAATAACCAATCCCGAGCTGCTTTTGGTGATGTTAGCCGAGCTAAAGAAAAGACTTTGTACAATAAAGTAGACACTTTGCTTGCATCAAGCTTTGTCTCATCTCTCAATTGCAGTAAATGGGAGTGTCTATAGAGCCCGTGGGAGCCTCTATAGACGCCAATGGAGCCTCTGAAGAGCCCGTGGGAGCTTCTATGGAGGCCTAAGGAACCTCTATATTGACCATTGTAGCCTCTATAGAAGTCTATGGAGCCTCTATATTGACCTTTGGAGCCTCAATAGAGGCCTATGCCGCCTCTATGTAGACAGTGGGATGCCGCGATGAAGAGACGGGGCTCAGCTTGATTCAGGCCAGGTGTTCACTTGATTATGCAAAATCTTTTCTTTATAAAAGCTAACACAACACAGAAACAGTTTGTGATTGGTTACAGAAAATACATCATAGTGATACCTGTATCTTCTCAGGGTTTTAGCAAACATCAAAGTAAAATTAAGAAACCAGGGAGTCTGTTATAACAATCTGATATGTGTGAAGTCTTCCAATCTGAGGTCATAATAACCATTCATAATCAAGTATCTGCACTCCTCCTACTACAGGGCTGCACCTTGTTCCCGTAGTTCACAAGCCATCAAGGCTAACACTGTCTCCTCTTATCAGTCCAGCAGTGCTTGGAGCTCGGCTCTCCAAGTTTTAACCCTTCAGTGGAAGCCTCTATGGAGGCCTATGGAGCCTCTACAGAAGCCTACTAGCCTCTGTAGAGCCTGTGGGAGCCTCTATAGAAGCATGTGGAGCCTCTCTATAAACCATGGAGCTTCTATATAGACCTTGGGGGCCTCTATAGTGGCCTATGGAGGCCATATTGAGCCAATGGGAGCATTTATAGAGCACGTGGGAGCCTCTATAGAGGCCTATGGAGCCTCTATAGTGCCTTATGGAGACTCTATAGACCCAGGGAAGCCTCTAGAGCCCTGTGGAGCCTCTATATAAACCATGGGAGCCTCTCTAAAGACCTTGGGAGCTTCAAAAAGTGGCCTATGGAGCCCATACTGAGTCACTGGGAGCATCTATAGAGCCTGTGGGAGCCTCTATAGAGCACCTGGGAGTGTCTATGGAGGCCTAAGGAACCTCTATATTGACCATTGGATTCTCTGTGTAGACCATGGTAGCCGCTATAGAGGCCTATGCAGCCTCTATAGAGGCTGATGGAGCCTTGTTTGCCTCTGCAGAGGCCTAGGAAGCCTCTGTAGAGCCCTAGGGAGCCTCTGTGGAGGCCTAAGGAACCTCTACATTGACCATTGGAGCCTCTATAGAGGCCTTTGCAGCCTCTATATAGACAGTGGGAGCCTCTATGGAGGCCTAAGGAGCCTCTACAGAAGCCTCTGGTGCCTCTGTAGAGCCCGTGGGAGCCTCTAAAGAGGCCTATGGAGCCTCTATAGAGCCCTATGGAGACTCTATAGCGGCCTATGGAGCCTCTGAAGAGCTCTTGGGAGCCTCTTTGGAGGCCTATGAAACCTCTATATTGACCATTGGAGCCTCTCTAGAGGTCTATGGAGCCTCTATATTGACCGTTGGAGCCTCTATGTAGACCATGGTAGCCTCTATAGAGGCCTATGCAGCCTCTATAGAGGCTGATGGAGCCTCTATATATACTGTGGGTGCCTCTGTAGAGCCCTTGGGAGTCTCTATGGAGGCCTAAGTAACCCCTATATTGACCATTGGAGCTTCTATAGAGGCCTATGCAGCCTCTATACAGACAGTAGGAGCCTCTGTAGAGGCCTATGAAGCCTCTGAAGAGCCCATGGGAGCCTCTATGGAGGCCTATGGAACCTCTAGATTGACCATTGGAGCCTCTATAGAGGTCTGTGGAGCCTCTCCATTGGCCGTTGGAGCCTCTATGTAGACCATGGTAGCCTCTATAGAGGTCTATGGAGCCTCTTTAGTGCCCTAAGAAGCCTCCATAGAGCACTATGGAACTCCATGGAGCTTCTATAGAACCCTATGTAGCCCTGTGGAGTCTCTATAATGCCCTAAGGAGCCCTATGAAGCTTCTTTAGAGCCTGTATAGAGCCTCTATAGATGCCTATGTTGCCAGATAGAGCCTACCCCACCCTAGCCTGCCCCACCCAAGGCTAGCCTAGCCTACCCCACCCTAGCCTAGCCCTGAGGAGCCTGTAGAGAGCCTTTACAGAGCCCAATGCAGCCCCTATAATGCCCTACAAAGCTTCTATAGAGCCCCATGGATCCTCTGTAGCATCCTAAGGAGCCTCTGTTGAGCCTCTTGTGGTGGTTTAGGATGGGTGCTGGCCTGGATGCCACTGCACAGACCACACCTGGGAGGTCCCAAAAGGGTCCAGCCCACTGGGTGGTCTCAGCAAACCGGGTATTTCACCCATAATTCTCTGCTCATCTATAAAACATCCACACGGGGTCCTTACTTGCTCTTTTGTCCCCTCACCGCTGCCTAGATGAAATGGCCTGAGCTGCCTCCCTAGGGCCTGCCCAGGCCCAAGGCCGGGTTGGGGGTGGGGAGGAAGAGCCCTGGGGGGGGGGTTGGGTGGGTGTACCCTTAGGTGGGGATAGGGTGTTCTTGGGTATGTTTTGGGATATCTCTCTCTGTCACAGTGCTTGTTGTTCTCTGTAAAACTTTCATTGTTTTTCCATTTAAACTTTTCACCATTTTTTGCAATCCGTTTTGTCTGAGTCTTTCTTTTGCCTGTGGTGGGAGAATTGGTCTCCCAACCCAATACACCCATATAGCAGGTTCTTCAGCCCTTAGGTCATCTTCATGGCCTCCTCTGCATCCACTCCAACAGCTCCATGTCCCTCTTGTGCTGGGGGTACCAGATCTGGACACCATGCTCCAGGTGGGGTCTCACCAGTGCAGAGGTGAAGAATCCCATCCCAATCCTGCTGCTCACACTGCTTTGGATGTAACCCAGGACATGATTCTAGTTCATGGTAAGTTTTTCAACAAATGACACCCCCAGTTTCCTCTCCTCCAGGCTTCTCTGGAGCCATTCCTCACCCATCCTGGATTTGTGCTTGGGACTGCCCTGACCCAGGTTCAGGATCTTGCACTTGGCTTTGTTGAACTTCATGAAGCTGGCTTGGGTCCACCTCTCCAGCCTGTCCACATCCCTCTGGATAGATCCCGTCCATCCAGAATGTCAGCTGCACCACAGAGCTTGGTGTCACCTGCGAAACTGCTGAGGGTGCCTCAATCACACTGTTGATGTTGCTGACAAAGATGTTAAACAGCACTCATTGCAGTGTCAACCCCTGAGGGATGCCACTGGTCTCCATTTGGACATTGAACCACATCTCTCTTGAGTGTGGCCATCCAACCAATTCCTTACTCAGCCAGTGGCCCACCCCTCAAGTCCACACTTTTCCAATTCAGGATGTCATGTGGGACAGCGACAAATGCTTTACACAAGTCTGGGTAGATGACATCAGTTGCTCTTCCATTATCCACTGAAGTGGTAATTCTATCATAGAAAGCCACCATGAGATTGGAAAGGGTATAAAACTTTGACAGTAATGGCAAAATTCGAAGCTTCCCCACCAGGTGAGGCCTTCAATGTTTGCAAGATGTCACTGGAGCTATAGCGGTGACCGTCTCTTTGCTTTTATTACATTCCGTGTTTCCACCTTTTCTGTATTTCTAACTTCTCCCCCTGCACATGTAAGCAAAATAAAAATTCAAGCACTTTTCTCCGCCAGCTGCTTAGTTCTTTCTTGGTTTTATTTGGGGGATCCATAAAAGAACCTCCTCCTCTGCAGAAGTGGATTGAGATGGAGCCTGATGGAGCCTGTGCACCATGCTTCACAATGAGCTCCCTAAGAACTCCGTAAGTAACTTGGCAGAAAATGGAGTATCTCCAGCACCATCTCCCAGAGGAAAAGGGCCAGCACTGAATGCTGTTGTCCATCCTTGAAAAACCTTGGCAACTATTTTGTAGCCTCGAGCAGTCTGGGGGTACCACCTTTTCTTTAGCTTCATTTTCTGCTCTAGTCAGGCTTGAGCCTGACTATGAGCTCAGGTTCAAAAGTGAAAATCTCCAACTCCTGCTCCAACAGGGAAAGCAGCACTGAATGCTGCTGTCCATCCTTACAGTGCCTTGCCAACCACTTTATAGCCCCAAGAACTTTGGGGCTTCCACCTTCAGTTCCAATCCACCATCGTTTACTACTTGAGCTTGGTAACAACCAAGCTCAAAGAGATTTTAATGAGTTTCTGGGGTTTTAAAACTGTTCAGTGCTCTTAAAAAATGCTTGAAATATTTCATATTACTTAAAAAGTCATCAAGTGCTCTTCAAAAACCCATTCAAATATCTTAGACAATCATTAAAAGCACTTAATAACTAATTGTGAAGGTATTTTAATGAGCTTCTAAGCTTAAGTGTTCAACACTTTTCAAAAAGGCTTAAAGCCACTGAAAAAGGTCATCACAATTTCTTTAAAATTCTTAAAATTTCCTCATTAACATAACTTCAGAATTTCTTAAAATCACATGAAGACACATTAAAACAGCTTTCTTTAAAGAGCATTGGAGAGATCTTAATGAGCTTTGGGGTTCTCAAAACTATTCAAATATTCCTGAAAATCATCAAAATATCTTCAGAACTCAAAAACTCTTCAAAATAATGTAATTAAAAAAATGGCTGAATACTGATTTTGAAGAAGACTTAAGTGCTAAACACCATTCAAAAGTACTTTAAAAGGTTTAAAACTGCCAACTATCCCACCAAAATATCCTCAGCACTCTTCAAAACATCTAAAAAAAACCCCATAAAACCTCATCAAAATGTCTTAACTCATCAGGAAGTTATTTTAATGAGTAATGTACAGGTGGGAGAGGGTAGGAGGGGGTGGGGAGGGAAGACTGTAGGAGTAGGGGGCGAGAGGGTAGGAGTGTGTGTGGGAGTGTGTGGGGGAGTGTGTGTGGGGTGGGTGGGAGGGTGTAGGGGTGGGTGTGTGGGGGTGTGTAGGGTGTGTGGGGAGTGTGTGGTGTGTGGGGGGTGGGTGTAGGGGTGTGGGTTGTGAGAAATTGGTTTTAATATTTGGCTTTTGCAAGGGGAATTACTGGGGACCTGGGGCTCGATCGTTGGGCCTATTGGTTGGTTATGGTCTGTATTGTGAAAGGTGAGGCGCCAACATGTCTAAAGACTGGCCAGGTCAAAAGTGCAGGTTTTGTCTCAGTCCTGATGGAGAGGGGTGGGAGCGTGCTGGGGAATATATGAATATGTACGTTTTAATCTATGAATATGTATGTTTGCTATCTATATAAGTTCAACTCGTGCTGTTACGGTGCGCCTCTAGCACATTCGCTATGCGCCCAGCGCTGTGTTGCCTTTATTTTATAATAAACTGGTTATACATTTCAGCAGTGAGCTCGTTTCTCACAGGGTGCTTGGGGGGAAGGTGTAGAGGTGTGTGGGGGGGTGTTTAGTGGGGGTGTAGGGGTGTGTGGGTATTGGGGAGTGTTTGGGGATGGGGATGTAGGGAAGTGTGTGTGGGGTGTTTGGGAGGGTATGGGGGGTGGGGGGTGTTTGCGTGGGAGGTTGTGGAGGGGTGTGTGTTTTTGCGTGGGAGGGTGTAGGGGTGTGTGTGGGTGTTTGCGGGGGAGGTTGTAGGGGTGTGTGCAGGGGTTTGCGGGGTGTGTGGGTGTTTGCGGGGGAGGTTGTGGGGGGGGTGTTTTTGTGGGGGAGGTTGTAGGGGTGTGTGTGGAGGTTTGCGGGGGTGTGTGGGGGGTGTTTGCATGGGAGGTTGTAGGGGTGTGGGGGTGTGTTTGCGGGGGTTGGTGTGTGTAGGTGTTTGCGGGGGGGTGTGGGGGTGTTTGCATGGGAGGTTGTAGGGGTGTGGGGGTGTGTTTTGTTTGCGTGTGTGGGTTGGTGTGTGTGGGTGTTTGCAGGGGTTGTAGGGGTGTGGGGGTGTGTTTGCGGGGGGTTGGGTTGTGTTTGCAGGGGAGGTTGTAGGGGGTGTGGGGGCGTTTGCGGTTGTAGGGGCGGGGAGGTTGTAGGGGGTGTGGGGGTGTTTGCGGAGGGTAGGGGGTGTGGGGGTGTTTGCAGGGGAGGTTGTAGGGGGTGTGGGGTGTTTGCGGAGGCGGTTGTAGGGGGTGTGGGGGTGTTTGCAGGGGGAGGTTGTAGGGGGTGTGGGGGTGTTTGCGGGGGTGTTTTGCAGGTTGTAGGGGGGTGTGGGGGCGTTTGCGGGCAGGTTGTAGGGGGGTGTGGGGGCGTTTACGGGCAGGTTGTAGGGGGAGGTTGTGGGGGGTGTGGGGGTGTTTGCAGGGGGAGGTTGTAGGGGGGTGTGGGGGTGTTTGCAGGGGAGGTTGTAGGGGGTGTGGGGGTGTTTGCAGGGGAGGTTGTAGGGGGGTGTGGGGGTGTTTGCAGGGGGGTGTGGGGGTGTTTGTGGGGGGGTTTTGCGGGGCAGGTTGTAGGGGGTGTGGGGGTGTTTGCAGGGGAGGTTGTAGGGGGGTGTGGGGGTGTTTGCGGGGAGGTTGTAGGGGGTGTGGGGGCGTTTTGCAGGGGGAGGTTGTAGGGGGTTGTGGGGGTGTTTGCGGGGGGTTGTAGGTTGTAGGGGGTGTGGGGGTGTTTGCAGGGAGGTTGTAGGGGGGTGTGGGGGTGTTTGCAGGGGAGGTTGTAGGGGGTGTGGGGGTTGTTTGGGGGTGTTTGCGGGGGAGGTTGTAGGGGGGTGTGGGGGTGTTTGCAGGGGAGGTTGTAGGGGGTGTGGGGGTGTTTGCGGAGGAGGTTGTAGGGGGTGTGGGGGTGTTTGCGGGGAGGTTGTAGGGGGGTGTGGGGGTGTTTGCAGGGGAGGTTGTAGGGGGTGTGTGGGGGTTTTGCGGGCAGGTTGTAGGGGGTGTGGGGAGGTTTGCGGGGGAGGTTGTAGGGGGGTGTGGGGGTGTTTGCGGGGGAGGTTGTAGGGGGTGTGGGGGTGTTTTGCGGGTGTTGTGGTTGTAGGGGGGTGTGGGGGTGTTTGCAGGGGAGGTTGTAGGGGGTGTGTGTTTGGGGGCGGTTGGGGGGTGTTGTTTGCGGGGGGGTTGTAGGGGGGTGTGGGGTTTTGCGGGGGAGGTTGTAGGGGGTGTGGGGGTGTTTGCGGGGGAGGTTGTAGGGGTGTGTGGGGGTGTTTGCAGGGGGTTGTAGGGGGGTGTGGGGGCGTTTGGGGTGTTGTAGGGGGGTGGGGGCGTTTGCGGGGAGGTTGTAGGGGGGGTGTGGGTGTTTGCAGGGGAGGTTGTAGGGGGGTGTGGGGGTTTTGGAGGCGGTTGTAGGGGGGTGTGGGGGTGTTTGCGGGGGAGGGTTGTAGGGGGGTGTGGGGGTGTTTGCGGGGGAGGTTTGCAGGGGGGGGGTGGGGTGTTGGGGGAGGTTGTAGGGGGTGTGGGGGTGTTTATGGGGAGGTTGTAGGGGGTGTGGGGGTGTTTGCAGGGGGAGGTTGTAGGGGGGTGTGGGGGTGTTTGCGGGGGGAGGTTGTAGGGGGTGTGGGGGTGTTTGCAGGGGGAGGTTGTAGGGGGGTGTGGGGGTGTTTGCGGGGGAGGTTGTAGGGGGTGTGGGGGTGTTTGCGGGGGAGGTTGTAGGGGGTGTGGGGTGTTTGGGGGGAGGTTGTAGGGGTGTGTGGGGGTGGGTGTTTGGGGGGTGTTTGGGGGGGAGGTTGTAGGGGGTGTGGGGGTGTTTGCAGGGGAGGTTGTAGGGGGTGTGGGGGTGTTTGCGGGGGGAGGTTGTAGGGGGGGTGGGGGCAGGTTGTAGGGGGTGTGGGGGTGTTTGCGGTTGTAGGGGTGTGGGTGTGTGCAGGGGAGGTTGTAGGGGGTGTGGGGTGTTTGCGGAGGAGGTTGTAGGGGTGTGTGGGGTGTTTGCAGGGGGAGGTTGTAGGGGGTGTGGGGGTGTTTGCGGGGGAGGTTGTAGGGGTTGGGGGTGTTTTATGGGGAGGTTGTAGGGGGTGTGGGGGGTGTTTGCGGGGGAGGTTGTAGGGGGGTGTGGGGGTGTTTGCAGGTTGTAGGGGGTTGTGTTTGCAGGGGGAGGTTGTGGGGGTGTGTTTGCAGGTTGTAGGGGGTGTGCGGGTGTTTGCAAGGGGAGGTTGTAGGGGGTGTGGGGGTTGTTTGGGGGGAGTTTGTAGGGGAGGTTGTAGGGGGGTGTGGGGGTGTTTGCAGGGGGGAGGTTGTAGGGGGTGTGGGGGTGTTTGCGGGGCAGGTTGTAGGGGGTGTGGGGGCGTTTGCAGGGGAGGTTGTAGGGGGTGTGGGGGGCGTTTGCAGGGGAGGTTGTAGGGGGTGTGGGGGTGTTTGGAGGGAGGTTGTAGGGGTGTGGGGGTGTTTGCGGGGGAGGTTGTTTGTAGGGGTGTTTGCAGGGGAGGTTGTAGGGGGTGTGGGGGTGTTTGCGGGGGAGGTTGTAGGGGTGTGTGGGGTGTTTGCGGGGGAGGTTGTAGGGGGTGTGGGGGTGTTGTAGGGGGAGGTTGTAGGGGGTGTGGGGGTGTTTGCGGGGGAGGTTGTAGGGGGGTGTGGGGGTGTTTGGGGAGGTTGTAGGGGTTGTTTGCAGGGGGTTGTGTTTGTTTGCAGGGGGAGGTTGTAGGGGGGTGTGGGGGTTTTGCGGGGAGGTTGTAGGGGTGTGGGGGGTGTTTGGGGGGTTGTAGGTTGTAGGGGGTGTTTGGGGGTGTTTGCGGGGTTTGCGGGGCAGTTTAGGTTGTAGGGGGTGGGGGGGTGTTTGTAGGGGGTGGGTAGGGGGTGTGTAGGGGGTGTGGGGGTGTTTTTGCGGGGGGGGTGGAGGGGGGGTGTGGGGGTGTTTGGGGGTGGGAGGTTGTAGGGGGGTGGGGTGTTTGCGGGGGGGGTAGGGGGTGTTTTGCAGGGGGGTTGTGGGGGTGTTTGCAGGGAGGTTGTAGGGGGTGTGGGGGTGTTTGCAGGGGAGGTTGTAGGGGGGTGTGGGGGTGTTTGCAGGGGAGGTTGTAGGGGGTTGTAGGGGGGGGTGTGGGGGTGTTTGCAGGTTGGGGGGTTGGGGTGTTTGCAGGAGGTGTAGGGGGGGTTGTGTGGGGGGTGTTTGCAGGGGGAGGTTGTAGGGGGGTGTGGGGGTGTTTGCGGAGGCGGTTGTAGGGGGGGGTGGGGGGAGGTTGTAGGGGGTGTGGGGGTGTTTGCAGGGGGTAGGGGGTGTGGGGGTTTTGTTGTAGGGGTGTGGGGGTGTTTGCAGGGGGAGGTTGTAGGGGGGTTGGGGGTGTTTATGGGGGGGTTGTGGGGGGTGTTTTTGCAGGGGAGGTTGTAGGGGGTTGGGGGTGTTTGCAGGGGGGTTGTAGGGGGTGTGGGGGGGGAGGCTTGTTTGGGGGTGTTTGCAGGGGGGAGGTTGTAGGGGGTGTGGGGGTGTTTGCGGGGAGGTTGTAGGTTGTAGGGGGTGTGGGGGTGTTTGGGGGGGAGGTTGTAGGGGGTGTGGGGGTGTTTGCAGGGGGAGGTTGTAGGGGTGGGGGGTGTGGGGGTGTTTGCAGGGGAGGTTGTAGGGGGTGTAGGGGGTGTGTAGGGGTGTTTGCGGGGAGGTTGTAGGGGGTGTGGGGGTGTGGGGGGAGGTTGTAGGGGGGTGGGGGGTTTTGCGGGGCAGGTTGTAGGGGGGTAGGGTAGGGGTGGGGGTGTTTGCAGGGGGAGGTTGTAGGGGGGTGTGTGTTGTAGGGGGTGTGGGGGTGTTTGCAGGGGGAGGTTGTAGGGGGTGTGGGGGTGTTTGCGGGGGGGATGTGGGGGTGTGCGGGGGGGTGTGCGGTGCGCTTGTGCGTGCAGTGTGCGCCGGGGGTGGGGGGTGGGTGGTGTGATGCTCTCCGGGCTGCTTTGATTGGATGGCGCTGGCCCGTTGTGGGCGGGGCTTCCTGTCCGGGCCGAGCTGGGCCTGGGGCTGGCCGCGGCACGCGCCGCGCTGCGCTCTGATTCTTCCGGCTGCCGCTGCCCGTGCAGGGGAGGGCGGTCGGCGGCTGCTGCTCTGCGTCCCCTTCTCGGCCTCCAGGTGGGATGGGGTAACGCCTGGAACCGAAGAAGGGGCTGGGGGGCGGGGTACTCGTGTCGTTATGGCGGGAACTGTGGGGTGGGGGAGAAGGGATTGTGGGGTTAAGGTCTTTGGGGCACTGGGGGAAGTCGAGGGGTTGAGGAGTCCGTGGGTCGGGGTGGGGAGGGATCATGTTGGGTATTGGGGGCTCTGTATGGCTGGTGGGTGGTCTGGGGGGCAGGGTGGTGCCGTCTGTAGGGCTATGGAGGATTGTGTATGGTGGGGGTCCGTGCGGCTGAGGCCTGCGGAGCCGGCGGGGAGTGCGTCGGCTACGGGGAGATTCTGTGCGGTTGAGGAGGGTCCTGTGGAGCTATGGGGGGAATTCGTGCCGGTCTGTGGGGTTATATGGGGATTTTGTGGAGGGCGTTTGTGGGGTTATAGAGGGGGTTCCCACCACGTGGGGCCGTTGAGCTTCAGGCCGCTTTAGCAGTAGAAGCTGACAGGCATACGGCTGAGGAAGGGGCTCAGGTCTGCCCAGCTGTGCAGCATATTCCCAGTGGGGCTTGGAGAGGCATGTCCCCAAAATCTGCTGAGGGCCCCAGAACCTCACTGACCCAAGGTGGAACCAGAAGGCCAAGGGGAAGCTCTGGGAAAAAGGAGTGAAAATGGGGTGTGTGTGAAATCGAGGGGAGTGGGGGCTTGGGGGCATCCCCTGAAATTTGGGGCAGAAGGAGGCAGGAGTCCCCAGAGGACCCAAAAATGGCATCTGCAACCACGAAATGCTGCTTGTAAGTCGCAAAAATGCTCCCAAATACCCCAAAGTAAATCCCTATTCTCCTGGGATCTCAAATTGGTCCCAGAAGACCCCAGAATACAGCCCTAGGACACCAAAATGAGTCCCTGAGACCTCAAAATAACACCTTGTTGCCATAAATTAGCCCAGAGTGAGATACCCTCCAGCCCTCTGCCATGAGTCCTGGGGGAGGACTAATGTGGGGGTTGGGCTAAGCATTCCTACCTCCAACCTCCACCAAGAGCTGGAGTGCAGGCAGGCAGCATCTGAAGCCACGCTGCCATCCCTGGCACAGCTCTGCCTGTGCCCCCCAGCTGAGTGGCACCCCATGGCTGCTCAGCACCTGCTGGTCGGGCTTGTTGGCATCCTGAGGGGGGGCCACTTTTGTCTGCACTTAGCAGTGACTGAGACAAAGCTCTGAGATGGGGGTGCCTGGACCCAAACAGGGCTAACTGAGCTTTGCCAGGCTCCCTCTGGCAGCCCTTGGCAGCCCAGCTCTGCAGCTCTCCACTGCTTCTGACTTGGGCATGTCATGCATCATGGATAGCACTGATGCCCAGCCAGGGTCTGGCCCTGCATAATCAGCACACAGACTCCCTGGTGAACAGGCATGGGGAACATCTGCAGAGGGTCCCTCATCAACCTCAACTGGGTCTTCTCAGCAGCTTCATCCTGGTCACTTGAGGAGCAGGGCATGGGGCTGTCCCAACAACACTGGCAGCATGCCTTGTCCACAGCATCCCCTGCTACTTCCATCCCAGGTCCTTGCTGTACACCCAGGAGCAGCTTCAGGTGCAGTTTGCAAACACAAAGCCCCTGGAGTCCAGGCTGTGGCCAGAGCTTGCCCTGTCCTCCTGGGGCCCAGGCTATGCCCAGGTGGCTGCTTTAGGCCTCTGCACCCTAGTTCAGGGCAACAAGGAATTCTTTTGGGATTTGAGGGCTCATTTTGGTGGCCCAGGGGTGTATTCTGGGGCCCTGAGGGGCCATCTTGGGATTCCAGGGGCTATTTTTGGCACCCTGGGTGACCATTTTGACTTCCAGGGGGCTGGGTGCCCCAGGGCTAGTTTTGAGTCCTGGGGTGCATCTTGTGGTTCCAGAGCAGTGTTTTGGATCCTGAGTGACTGTTTTGCCATTCTAATGACCATTTTTATGTCCCAGAGAGGCATTTTGGGGTCCTGTGGATTTATTTGGTGGTCTTAAGAAGCATGTTGACATCTTGGAAGCAGTATTTTGTGGGCCCAGAAATCATTCTGAGATCCTCCGTTGTCTCTTGGGATGCCCACACTCTGTTCCCACCCCATTTTCACTCCTTTCTCCTAGAGCTTTTCCTTGGTTTTCTGCTTCCACCTTGGGTCAGTGAGGCTTCCTGGATTTTGGGGCCCTCTCCTCAATTTTGGAGGCCTCACCAGATTATGGGGGCACCCAGTCCCACTGGGGAGATGCTGCACAGCTGGGCAGAGCTGAGCCCTTTCATCAGTTGTGGCCTGAAGCTCAATGGTCCTCACATGGTAGGGGGAGTCCCCCCAAAACTGAACCTGCTATGGGAGGCCATTTTATGGGTTCTGGTGTCTTATTTTGGTGTTTTGTGGGAACACTGCAAATTCTGGGAGCTGTTTTGGGGTCCTCCAGGGGCATTTTTGGGTCCTGACAGGAAATTTTGGGGTTCAGAAGGCACATTCTAGGGTCCCAGGAGCCATTTTGGGCTCCCCTTGGGTCTTTTCCCCACACAATTTTGGAGTACAGCCCCACGCCCCATCCTTTCTTCCTCCCAGCTGTGACAAGATGGGGGCGGCTGCATTCCCTCAGCACTTTGCCGCCTGCAGAGGATGATGTGGCGGCGGGGTGGGTCCTTTGGTGGCAGCAGAGGGCCCTTGGGTGGCAGGGCGGTCAGGGATGTGGTTGGTGGTGTCTCCTGCCATTGGCAATAGCCCCTTGGCTGTGGCAGGGATGGGTGGGTTAATGGCGGCAGCCTGGCGGTGTGGGTGCTCGGGAGGCTTGCAGGCTGCTCTAAGCCACAGCCCTGGTGTTAGCTCTGGGCCGAAAGGCACATCCCCAGCACAACCTGGACCTTCACTCCTGCTTGTTGTGGGTCCAGCATGGGCTGCCTGGGGGGCACAGGGGGTCAGGGGAGGTTGTTTGGGGTGTTCAGCAGCTGACTGTGCTCTCACTTCAGCCACTCAGCCTGGTACTGCAGCACCAGCACCTTGTTTTGTGCCTTCTCCAGAGCTGGGCAGAGGGGCTAAGGGGGTGTCAGATTCGCCCCCAAACCCACAGGCCCCCCCCCCCCCCCCCCCGATCACCCCTTTCAGTGTTCCTAATACTGCGTTTGCTGGCTGCCAGCTCCTGCTTCAGCTTCTTCACCTTGGCCTTGAACGTTTTGTTTTCATGGCAGGAGTGGGACAAGCTGCCCACATCCCTCCTGCAGATGCTGCTGTTGGGTGGGGTCACAGATGGGGACACATCTGGAGTCAGTGATGCCTGGGTCCTTTGCACAGGGTGTTGCTTTCCCCCATGGATCACCAGAGGTCTGGCTGGCCTCTTCTGCCTGCTTGCCAAAGGCCTGGCTGGAGGCACCTAGCATGGCCTGTGGCCAGATCAGCATCAGCCTCTCTGTGGCCAAGTGCTTCGGCAGGCTGGGGGGGGCATGAAATTCTCAGCCAGGGCAGCCCCATCCTTGGCTCGGGGTGCACAGTAGTGGCTGGGCTTGCTTAGGAAATGCCAGAAAAGCTCTTTAAAACCTCTTCTAGACAGCTGGGTGAGTTTTTAAGTTTTTGAAGAGGTTTCCAAGAGTTTTGAAGGTACTTCAATGATTTCTGGGGTATTGTTAAGCTTAATCATGTAGTAAAATATCTTCAAAATTAGTTTTTAAAAGTTTAGAAGATACTTGGATGACTTTGTAGCCAGTTTATAACATTTTAAAGCATTTTTTAACTGAAAAACAGTTTTGAAAAAAATAGTTGTGAAGTTTTTTTTAGAGAATATTTTGAAGGGTTTTGAGAACTAAATGGGTGCTTAGGTGGTTTCAGAAGGTGTGTGAGTGTTAAAACTATTGTACTGATTTTTCTGGGAGTTTTGAAGGTATTAATGATTTTCAGACAGTTTCATGCCTTTTTAAGCATTTTTGAAAAGTGCCAAACACTTAGAGAAGCCTGGAAACACACTAAAATTACTTGAAAATTAGGTTGGAAGAGTTTTGAAGAGATTTTGATGAACTTTTTCGGTAGTTTAAAGCTATTCTAAGAGTTTTTGAACGGTGTTGAACTCATACAGAAGCCTAGAAACTCATTAAAATGTCTTCAAATTTAATTTTTAGAAGTTTTTAATTATTTGCGAAGATATTTTATTGAGTTTGTGTTTTTCAAGAGTATTGAAGAGAGTCTGAGTTTTTTTCCATTATTAAATATTTTTTTAAGCATCTTTGAAGAGCATTGAGCAATTAAAGAAGTCCAGAAACTCATTAAAATCTCTTGAAGCGGGCTTCGCTGTCGCGACAGGCTGCCAGATCGTGAGCTGCGGCTTAGGCGGCGGCGGTGGTAAGGACCCCAGGGAGGGCTGAGGGCAGGGGGAGCGGAGCAGGGAGTCTCGGTAGGGCGTGCTGGGAGCCATGGTCGTGGAGCCGCTGGGCGCCGCTGCCGCGGGCGTGCCGGGAGCTGCAGTTCTCAGCCAGGGCGGCGCCGCCGTGGCTCCGGTGCCGGGCAGCGGCGGCGCTCGGTTAGAAAAGGCCCAAACGCTTGGTAAGGTCTCTCGCAGACGATTTTTAAGAGATTTGATGACCGTTTAAATGTTTCAGCCGTTTTGAAGGTATTTCGATGGAGTTTTGGCGGTGAGAAGCCTTCTAGATGGTTTTTAAAGAGTGAACTCTTGGAGCAGGCTGCAGAGGCTCTGAGAACCTCCAGGTCAGATTTAAGCCTTTCAAAAAGACCTGAATCATTTTGAGGATTTCTTTTTCCTTTTTTTTAAAGAGTTCTGAGGGCCAGAAAACTACTTAAAATCTCCAAACACCTTTAAAACCAAGAGATTTTAATGCATAGAATCATAGAATCATAGGATCAGTCAGGGTTGGAAGGGACCACAAGGATCATCTAGTTCCAACCCCCCTGCCATGGGCAGGGACACCCCACACTAGATCAGGCTGGCCAGAGCCTCGTCCAGCCTGGGCTTAAACACCTCCAGGGACAGGGCCTCAACCAGCTCCCTGGACAACCCATTCCAGGGCTTCACCACTCTCATGGTAAAGAACTTCTTCCTCACATCTAGCCTGAATCTCCCCATTTCCAGCTTCATTCCGTTCCCCCTAGTCCTATCACTACCTGATAGCCTGAGAAGTCCCTCCCCAGCCTTCCTGTAGGTCCCCTTCAGATACTGGAAGGCCACAATGAGGTCACCTCGGAGCCTTCTCTTCTCCAGACTGAACAGCCCCAACTCCTTCAGTCTGTCCTCATAGGAGAGGTGCTCCAGCCTTCGGATCATCCTTGTGGCCCTTCTCTGGACACGCTCCAGCACGTCCACATCCCTCCTGTAATAGGGGCTCCATAACTGGAGGCAGTACTCCAGGTGGGGTCTCACCAGAGGTGAGTAGAGGGGGAGAAGCACCTCCCTTGACCTGCTGGTCACACTTCTCCTGATGCAGCCCAGGATCTGATTGGCTTTCCGGGCTGCAAGTGCACATTGAGAGCTCATGTTGAGCTTCTCGTCCACCAGCAACTTTAGGTGGTTCCAGGAAATGCTAAGATTACAGTATCACAGAATCGCCAAGGTTGGAAGAGACCTCAAAGATCATCGAGTCCAACCTGTCACCACAGACCAAGTGCCACATCCAATCCCCTTTTGAGTACCTCCAGGGACAGTGACTCCACCACCTCCCTGGGCAGCCCATTCCAATGGCAAATGACTCTCTCAGTGAAGAACTTTCTCCTCACCTCCAGCCTAAACTTCCCCTGGTGCAGCTTGAGACTGTGTCCTCTTGTTCTGGTGCTGGCTGCTAGGGAGAAGAGGCCAACCCCTTCTGGCTACAACCTCCCTTCAGGTAGTTGTAGAGAGCAATGAGGTCGCTCCTGAGCCTCCTCTTCTCCAGGCTAAACAACCCCAGCTCCCTCAGCCTCTCCTCACAGGGCTTGTGCTCAAGGCCTCTCCCCAGCCTTGTTGCCCTTCTCTGGACACGTTCCAGTGTCTCAATGCCCTTCTTAAACTGAGGGGCCCAGAACTGGACACAGGACTCAAGGTGTGGCCTAACCAGTGCAGTGTACAGGGGCACAATGACCTCCCTGCTCCTGCTGGCCACACCATTCCTGATGCAGGCCAGGATGCCGTTGTCCTTCTTGGCCACCTGGGCACACTGCTGGCTCATGTTTAGGTGGTTGTCAATCAGCACCCCCAGGTCCCTCTCTGTTTGGCAGCTCTCAGCCACTCGACCCCAGCCTGTAGCTCTGCATGGGGTTGCTGTGGCCAAAGTGCAGCACCCGGCACTTGGATTTGTTGAATGCCATCCCGTTGGACTCCACCCATCTGTCCAGTCAGTCGAGGTCCCTCTGCAGAGTCCTTCAGCCCTCTAACTGACCAACATCTGCTCCCAACTTGGTGTCATCTGCAAATTTGTTGATGACTGTCTCAGTCCCCTCATCCAGATCATCAGTGAAGATGTTAAAGAGGATTTTGACAGGGTCTCAGCTTTTAGAGGTCTGTCAGAAGTTTAATGAGGTGGTGATGTTTAAGGGAGTTTTAGACCTTTCAAAGTGTTATTGGAAGGTGTCAGACGCTTCAAAGACCTAGGAAATCCTCAGAATCTCTTCAACCTCAGCTTTTAAGCCTCTTGAAAAGATGTGAGTGTCTTTTGGAGAGTTTTTGAGGTGTTCTGAAAAGATTGTGATGTTGTATCTGGTGATTTTCAAGAGTTTTGAGAACCCCAAAATTCAATCAAATCTCTCCCTTGCTTTTTGAAAAAGAGATTTAATCCACCTTTTGGTGGTTCTAGGGGGTTCTAGGGGTCTTGAAAATATTTTAATGAGTTTTTAGGGCAATTCAAGAGTTTTAAAGAAATTTTGATGGTTTTTAGGAGGTGCTCGGCTTGCTTTGAAGAGTTGAGTGCTTAAGCCTAGAAACTCATTGGAATCTCTTCAGCATTAGTTTCTGAAAGTTTTTAATGGGTTTCCAAGTTATTTTGACAAGTATTGAAGAGAGTTTGATGACTTTTTTGGCATTACTAAATATTTTTAAGCATCTTTGAGGAGCATTGAACAATTAAAGAAGCCCAGAAACTCGTGAAAACCTCTTCAAGCGGCGTTATTGCCAAGCCTGAGCAGAGCGCATTGTAAGTGGTGGTGGCTTAGAGCTGATGTAAAGGTGGAACCCCCAGAATTCTTGGGCTCGTGAAATAGTTGCCAAGGGTTTTCAAGGATGGACAGCAGCATTCAATGCTGGCCCTTTCCCCCTGGGAGATGGAGCTGGACATGATCAGTATTGAGCCAGGTCTGTTATGGAACCGAAGCAGAGCTCACTGTAAAGCGCAGTGCGCATCGGGCCTGTCAGACACCCATTGGTACCAACGAAGGCAACGCTGGGAACAAAGCAGGAGGAACTGGAAGCCACTGGAAGGCAACTGTGACATAGCAGTCACCATAGAGATGTGGTGGGACAACTGGCACGGCTGGGGTGCTGCAACGGATGGGTACCAGCTCTTTGGAATGGGCAGGCAAGAAGGAGAGGTGGTGGGGTGGCTCCTCTGTGTCAGGGAGGGTTGTGATTCTTCTAAGGCTTGGTGATGGTGATGATAGGGTTGAGTGTCTATGCATAAGAATCAAGGGACAGGCCAATAAGGCAGACACCGTGGTGGGGAGTCTGTCACACACCACCCAGTCAGGACACTGTCATGGAATTTACAAATATGAATATGAATAGGAAATATTATAAAAGTATAGTATTTTATGAATACAGAAATTTCAGTCAGACTATTTACAATTCCACTTTTAAAGGTTTGGGTACTCAGTTATGGTTGTCTTATACACAAAAAAGGCTATAATTAGCAGTTTAAAGCCATTTAGAACAAATAGAAATGTAATACACTTGTTGAAATCCTGAAAGGAAAGGGGCTGCAATTTTGTGGGCGGTCACAAGAGGGACCCCTCGGCTCACAAATGGACCAGATCTTGGTCAGAAAGTCAGAGAGGCTTAAACAGAATTTAGGATCGAATTGCTCACAACGTGAATCAAAGTAAGAAGAGCTTTGCTCTGTCCAGAGGCACTCGGGGGGAAGTGTTGCTGGATTGCGTTGGTAGCTGAACAGAGCTTTCCGCTCGGACAGGCGTCTGCTGGAGCTTAGTAGCCCTGGGGGAGAGCTGCTCAGGCTTGCCTTTGTAGTTAGCGGCAGATCGGGCTGGAGCGATTTGTGGTTCAGGTTTGTGGTCAAAACAAGCTTCCAAGTGGCACAGGGCATAGAGCATGCAAGGACTGGAGCACCTATTCCACCAAAACAACCACTAAACCCAAAAGCAGCAGCAGCAGTGGTGGGATTGTGAGCTCCAGGTGAGCGGTTGGATTTTGTGATCTCACTGGTCTCTTCCCACTTCAGGAGTCCTGTGATTCTAAGACTGTATGAAGTGCCTGAGGGACAGGGTCCATCCAGAGGGACCTGGATGAGTCTGAGGGATGGGTCTGTGGGAACCTCGTGAAGTTCAGCCAGGCCAAGTGCAAGCAAGGTCCCAAACCTGGCTGATGAGTGGATTGAGAGCAGCCCTCTGCTGTGAGGCCAGGCTGAGAGAGTTGGGGTTGTCCAGCCTGGAGAAGAGAAGGCTCCAGGAAAACCTTCGGATGGCCTTTCAGTGCTTAAAGAGGCCAATCAGAAAGCTGGGCACAGACTTTTGAGCAGGGCCTGTTGTGACAGGACAAGGGGGGATGGTTTGAACTCAAAGAGCGGGGTTCAGACTGGAGAGAAGGAAGAAATGTTTGACAGTGAGGGTGGTGAGGGCCTGGCCCAGGTTGCCTAGAGAGGTGCTGGATGCCCTGTCCCTGGAACCACTCCAGGTGAGGTTGTTTGGGGCTCTGAGCAACCTGCTTTAGTTGGAGATGTCCCTGCTGACTGCAGGGGAATGGACTGGATGGCCTTGAGAGGTCCCTTCCCACCCAAACTATTCCATGATTCTATGTTTCCCCCTGCCAGAGGCCACTCTGCCCAGCACCCAGAACCAGTGACTCAGTGACATCAGTGCCAGGGCCAAGGGTGCTGTGGCAGTTGAGTCCTGTGGGCACTGCAGTGGCTGCTGCTCTGCTGGTGACCAGCCCTTGGTTCCTGCAGCATCTCCATGCCCCTGGCAGCAAGGACTTTGCTGCCCCTGCTCATCCTGCTGTCCCTGTGCTGGCCCATGCATGGCACATGGGGTACCTGTGAGTGAGTGGCACCAGGCTGTGGGAGGGAGCTTGGGCAACCCCGATGGAGTTGGCTGGGGGTACCCCTTGGGGTGGCTGTGCTTGGCTCTTGACCGTAGAATCATGAGGTCCCTGAAGGTGGAAAAGATCTCTAAGATCATCAAGTCCAACCATCAACAAAACACCACCACAGCCATTAAGCCATGTCCCAGAGTGCCATGCCCGCACTCTGCCATGAACACCTCCAGGGATGGTGACTTCACTGAATGCCCAACAGAATCCCCACAGCAGCTGCAAAGGCACAGAGCCGCTACCGGTCTAGTGGAAATCCTGACGGAAGCACCAAGCCAGCTGGAATTCTGGAAGTTACTGTCCACTCCTCCATCCTAAATGTCCTGAGCTCAACCATGGGAGATGGTGTCCGAAGCCTTGCTGAGGTAAGGCAGACAACCTCTACTGCTCTCCCTCTTGTACCCAGTTGGTTGCACCGTCAGAGGAGGCTATCAGAGTGGTCAAACATGATTGCCCCTTCATGAATCCATGCTGAATGTTCCTGATAATCTTCTTTTCCTCCACATGCTCGTAGACTACCTCCAGGGGTGGAGGGGAAGCTGACAGGTCTGTAGTTTCCTGGTCCTCCCTGTTGCCTTTTTTTTCCCTTAGGCTGGAGTTCCATTTGCTTTCCTCCAGTCCTCAGGCACCTCCCCTGCTCTCCAGGACCTTTCAGAGATGATGGAGAGTGGCTTAGCAGTAACCTCAGCCAGCCCCTTCAGCACCTGCGGAGGCAGCCCATCAGGGCCCATGGATTTGTGGGTTTCCAACTTGCCTAGGTGCTCTCTAGCCCTGTCCTCCTTGACTAGGGCAGAGTCTTCCTTCTTCCAGACTTCCTCTCTTCTCTCCAGGGACTGAGGCCTGGCCTTAGCATCAGAGGCTGAAGCGCAGAGGGCATTGAGGAACTCCACCTTCTCTGTCTTCTTTGTCACCAGGTCGTCCACCTCATTCAGCAGCAGGGCCACAAATCTGCCGTTTGTCTACTAGGGGTCGACTTAACAAGACACCTGGCAGCTGAATACAGTGGTGAGGCTGGGTGTCAGGCACAAACAATTAATAGAACCTTTCAAAGAGTCTTGAACCAATTTTCACTCAGGAATTATGGCCTCATGCATTAACTGGGGTGCTGCTTTACAATACACAGGTTACAGTGCCACATGGGCTGAAGTGCAGGGTTTTTAAACAGAGCCCAAATTGATGTTAAATGTGTGGCCAGGTCAGTGGTAGGGTAGACACTCAGAATGTCTTATGGGCCTGAGTTAGAGGTAGGGCAGGATCAGACCCCGGCCTGTGCAGGTCCTGGAGCTCTCTAGTTGACTCGGTAGTTGAGAGGCCAGGGACACACAGCTGATCTTTAGTCTTTCTTGCGACGTTCCCAATTGCTCTGCTGTAGCCCATTTGGAAGGAGCCTGCAGCTGGCTTTTTCAGCCTTTTGTGAGGTCACAGTTGGGCAGGTTTGTTGTAGGGTAGGGGCGACACACTCTTGGTGCAGCGTTCCAGGGTGTCTTACAGCCTGAGTTGCAGGTATGGCCTTGGCAGCTGCTGGTGTTGTCCCACTTGGCTTAGAGGCTGAGAGGTCAGCTTTGGCTTGCAGGTCTGCATCTTTGTGCTTGCAGCAGACATGCTTAGAACTGCTGAAAGGGATTCAGGCAAGTGCTTCCTGGCTTGGCTTCTCAGGTCTCTGTCCCTTCAAGATGTGGTTAGGCAGCTTCTTCCTGCTGGCAGGACTGTGGGTACAATGCTAAGCTGGCTGTAGTTTCAGTGCAGTTTACTTGAAGGACTCTTTGCTGGTTCCCAGGTAAACTGAGGCACAGCAGCTCTTCCTGAGTAGCAAGGCTGTGTCCAGTTCTGGGCCCCTCAGTTTAACAAGGACATTGAGGCACTTTGAACGTGTCCAGAGAAGGGCAACAAGGCTGGTGAGAGGCCTTGAGCACAAGCCCTACGATGAGAGGCTGAGTGAGCTGGGATTGTTTCGCCTGGAGAAGAGGAGGCTCAGGGGAGACCTTATTGCTGCCTACAACTACCTGAAGGGTGGTTGTAGTCAGGAGGGAGTTAGACTGTTCTCTCAAGCAACCAGCACCAGAACAAGGGGACACAGTCTCAAGCTGCACCAGGGGAAGTTTAGGCTGGAAGTGAGGAGAAAGTTCTTCACTGAAAGAGTCATTTGCCATTGGAATGGGCTGCGCAGGGGGTGGTGGAGTCACCATCCCTGGAGGTGTTTAAGAGGGGATTGGACGTGGCACTTGGTGCCATGGTTTAGTCATGAGGTCTGTGGTGACAGGTTAGACTTGATGATCTTTGAGGTCTTTTCCAACCTTGGTGATTCTGTGATTCTGTGAAGGCTTCTCTCCAGACAAGGGCAGAGCACATGCAAGGAGCGCAAAAGAGCAAAACAGTGTAAAGAGCAAAAGTGTGAGTTGTTTACAATTTGGGTAATATTTATGAGGCTTGGATTTAGCCAATAGTCAAACTTGGTCAACACCATTAGCCTATGAGAGCATGTGGCCAGAATATGCCCATACTTAGAGGAAGCACAAGCACACCACAAGCATCCGATGAGGTGGGTGTGTGCTCAGGTTGGGTTGTTTACCCCAGATTATTGACACTTGGCCTGTTGTTTTCTCAGCTCTGGCTGAGTACCCAGTCCATAAGGAGGAGGAGGGGGTTTGAGCAAAACATGTAGGGACAAGTTTTGGCAATATTTGGGGCATAATTCGGGGCATAATGCAGCCTTTGCCACATACCAGCCTTGACTTTGGGCAAAGAAAGACCTTGGGCATAAATTACCCTTGTTAAGATTTATCCCATGTGGGTTAGGTTGTCTTATACAAGCACAGCGAGTTACATATACCATACCATACGCACTAAATAAACAGTGCACAAGCATATAAAACATATGACCATACTCTAAACAGAGTGTAACTGCAAAAGCAGTGTGGAGCAGTATTTGCTCTGAGCCCAGTATTGGTACTTTTAGTTTCCACCCCTGACCAGTGATGAGTCTGTCTTCAGTGTGACACTGAAGCAATTAAAGTGTCCATGGAGCTTTGTAATTTCCTGTCCCATTGCTATGCAGCTGGCATTGCCATGCCTGTGACATCCAGTTCGCTCAGCCTGACTTGATCCAGCAAGAGCCTGTACCTGGCATCTGCAGTATTTTGTGATGTCGAACGTGGCTGCTTCAGTGGCAGGTTAGGGTTGAGCAGCATCTGTGGGCAGCAGTTTAGGGTGCCTCGGAGTCCTGAGTTGGACTTAGGGCAATAGCAGACCCTGGCCTGTTCATCTCTTGATGTCATTCCAGTTGGGTCACTCTTTGAGAGGCCAGGGGTAAGCAGGTGACATTGATGGATGAACAGGTTTTGCGAGAACATGATCCAAGTGCCTTTCCCCTTTTCCTGCAGCTCCAGAAAGCATGAGCTGCTTTGCGTCCTCAGGGCTCCTCTGAGTGTTGAGGAGTGTCCAGCACAGAGATGCTTCTGGGCAGGACCCTGCTGGCCGGGGGGTTCTGCAGTGCAGAGCAGAGCACACAGGCTGTGGAGGGCCAAGGAGGAAAACAGGGCCAAGGAGGAACCCTGGGATTAGAGGAACAGCTCCTGGGAAATGCAGTTGCAGGCACCAGTCGTCTTGTATATGTCTGCTGAGGGTTGTCTGCTAGGCAGGACCTGAGTCTCCACTGAAGCTATCCCATCTTCAGGGGCCCTGCCTGCTGCCTTGGGAGCTGTCCCCCAGTAAGGCCCAGCTCTCCTGTAGGGTCCTGGGCAGTGCTGATCTATCCTTCGGAGGTCAGTCCTTTTTCCTGAGCCCTTCATTTTTCTCTGTCAGGGGCTGTGTCCTCTCTCCATCATCCCTACCCTTCTGGGCTGGAGAAGAGAAGAGTTTGCAGATCTGCTTGTTGGAACAGTGCAGCAGGTAAAGAATCCATCACTTTGACAATAGTGGGACCCCTATCCCCTGCTGGTTTCTGGGGCACCTCACAACTCCCTCTAGACCCTACTTCCCACCACATTTCACCCCTCCCAAGGCTTTGAAGTGTACTAGCTGTACTGCAACTTTGGGGCTCAGCCCCCCTGCCCCTTGGGAGGGACAGCAGGAGGGGTCAGTGGGGGCTGGGCTTCCTGGTCAGCAGTGCTGTTTCCATTTTCTGAGCCAGGAGGGCAGGGACCAGGCTGGGAACCAACCTACCAATGCTTCTGGGCACAGGAATGGGAGTTGAGCCCCTGCCATGAGTACCAGGGGTTCTCACCCCTCCCAGCAGAGGAACCAGGGGTCTCAGGAATTAGGGATCCTGACCCACCCCACTTGCAGTCTAATCCCCTTACTCCATTCCTTGCCTCAGTCACAGTGTTTGGTGTTGGTAGGTGTCAGGTTTCAAGGCTGATTTTTCTCTAGGCATCACCCTAGAGCACGGAGGTGATCACACCCCCCACCAGCATGGCTACCCAGAAGGACCCAGACCAGAGCCCAGAGAAGCACCACCCAGAGAACAAGTTGGAGGATCCAAAGAGCAGCCTTGAGGAAGAGGAGAAGGGAATAGAGGGTAACAAAGGCATGGATGAGGAGGACAGTGAGGATGAGATAGATGAGGAGGAGGATGGTGATGACGGCCACAAGGAGGAGGGGGATCATGTGGGAGAGGAGGAGAATGAAGGGAAGGGTGATGCTTCTGTGCCACCCAATCATGCAAATCAGTGCTCCAAGTGTGAGCAGAGCTTCCCACCGGGCTTGAGGTTGGTGGAGCACCAGTGCCCCAACCCTGGCACTCAGCCCACCTCGTCCGGTGACTGTGGCAAGAGCTTCAGCCTCAGCTCCAACCTCACCCAGCACTGCCACATCTCCCCTGCCAAGAAGCCATACATCTGTGCTGGCTGCGGCAAGACCTTCACTCGCAGCCTCACACTCATCGCCCATTGGCACAGCCACTCCGGGAAGAAGCCCTTTGCCTGCACTGACTGTGGCAAGAGCTTCCGCCACGGCTCTAGCTTCTTCCAGCACCGCCGTGTCCACACTGGCGAGAGTCCATACATCTGTGGTGACTGTGGCAAGAGCTTCCAGGGCAACTCAATGCTCATTGCTCACGGGCACATCCATACACGTGAGAAGCCCTTCACCTGCAGCGACTGTGGCAAGAGCTTCGGTGTCAGCTGCCACTTCTTCAGACACTGCCGTGTCCACACCGGCGAGAAGCCATACTGCTGTGCTGGCTGTGGCAAGAGCTTCCGTTGGAGCAAGACTCTCATTACACATTGGCATGTCCACACTGGCGAGCAGCCTTTTGCCTGTGATGACTGCTGTGAGACCTTTGCCACATTTCCCACTTCCTACAGCACCGCTGTGTGCACACTGCCAAGAGGCCATACAACTGTAGTGACTGTGGCAAGAACTTCAGCTGCAGCTCTGACCGCAACCAGCACCTCTGCAGCCACCTCTCCAAGGGCCATGGGCTGTGCAGAAGCGAAAACAAGCCACTGGCCACAGAAGTCCTTGAGGCCCAGCAGAGCTTTGTTCAGGGCTCAGATACAGTAAAGCAGAAGGAGACTTGCACTGACGAGGGCCAGATGTCCGTGCTGACTGCAGCAAGAGCTTCACCAAGCGCCGCCATGTCCGCGTTGGCAAGAAGTCCTTGACTTGCACCGACTGTGGAAAGAGCTTCAAACAGAGATCCCATCTCACCCAGCATCGCCGCACCCACACCGGCGAGAAGCCCTATATCTGTGGTGACTGCAAGAGGAGTTTCACTGACAAGTCCTCCTCACCCAGCACCGCCGTACTCACACTGGTGAGAAGCCCTACACCTGCACAGACTGTGGCAAGAGCTTCCGCCAAACCTCCACACTAGCCCAGCACCGCATTGTCCATACTGGTGAGAGGCCTTACCACTGCACTAAATGCAACAAGAGCTTCAGCTTCAGCTCCAATCTCAATCAGCACCTACGTGTCCACACCGGCAAGAAGCCCTTCACCTGCACTGACTGTGGCAAGAGCTTCACCCGCAGGTTTGATCTCACCAAACACAGTCGCACCCACACCAGTGAGAAACCTGAGAAGACTTACGCCTGTCCTGACTGCAGCAAGCAGTTCATCCACAAGTCTTCCCTCACCCAGCACCGCCGTGTCCACACCGGTGAGAAGCCCGTCTTCACCTGCACCAACTGTGCCAAGAAATTCAGCAGTAGATCCACCCTCAACCGGCACCACCGCACCCAGGCTTGTGAAAAGTCTGTGGCAGGGGAGCACATAATTACACTGATGAGCACTGTTGGGGCAAACATGATCCCCCTGGGAAGCCCTTTTTCTATCAAATTGAACCAAAAATCACCTCATTTCCGCTCTGTTTTCTCATACGCTGAGGGCTCTGGCAGCAACAAACACCCCCAGCCCTTCTAAACTCCAATTAGAGACGGTGACAATAATTAACAGTGATGAGGAGACACAGCCAATGCTGTGCCAAGCGCAGAAGCTGGCCCAAATTTTGCTGGGATTTGGCTGTTTTATCCACAGATCTTTTGGTTTCCCAGGCTGTGATACTGTAATCTTAGCATTTCCTGGAACCACCTAAAGTTGCTGGTGGACGAGAAGCTCAACATGAGCTCTCAATGTGCACTTGCAGCCCGGAAAGCCAATCAGATCCTGGGCTGCATCAGGAGAAGTGTGACCAGCAGGTCAAGGGAGGTGCTTCTCCCCCTCTACTCAGCTCTGGTGAGACCCCACCTGGAGTACTGCGTCCAGTTCTGGAGCCCCTATTACAGGAGGGATGTGGACGTGCTGGAGCGTGTCCAGAGAAGGGCCACGAGGATGATCAGAGGGCTGGAGCACCTCTCCTATGAGGACAGACTGAAGGAGTTGGGGCTGTTCAGTCTGGAGAAGAGAAGGCTCCGAGGTGACCTCATTGTGGCCTTCCAGTATCTGAAGGGGGCAAGAAGGCTGGGGAGGGACTTCTCAGGCTATCAGGTAGTGATAGGACTAGGGGGAACGGAATGAAGCTGGAAATGGGGAGATTCAGGCTAGATGTGAGGAAGAAGTTCTTCACCATGAGAGTGGTGAAGCCCTGGAATGGGTTGTCCAGGGAGCTGGTTGAGGCCCCGTCCCTGGAGGTGTTTAAGCCCAGGCTGGACGAGGCTCTGGCCAGCCTGATCTAGTGTGGGGTGTCCCTGCCCATGGCAGGGGTTGGAACTAGATGATCCTTGTGGTCCCTTCCAACCCTGACTGATCCTATGATTCTATGATTCTATGCATTAAAATCTCTTGGTTTTAAAGGTGTTTGGAGATTTTAAGTAGTTTTCTGGCCCTCAGAACTCTTTAAAAAAAGGAAAAAGAAATCCTCAAAATGATTCAGGTCTTTTTGAAAGGCTTAAATCTGACCTGGAGGTTCTCAGAGCCTCTGCAGCCTGCTCCAAGAGTTCACTCTTTAAAAACCATCTAGAAGGCTTCTCACCGCCAAAACTCCATCGAAATACCTTCAAAACGGCTGAAACATTTAAACGGTCATCAAATCTCTTAAAAATCGTCTGCGAGAGACCTTACCAAGCGCTTGGGCCTTTCTAACCGAGCGCCGCCGCTGCCCGGCACCGGAGCCACGGCGGCGCCGCCCTGGCTGAGAACTGCAGCTCCCGGCACGCCCCGCGGCAGCGGCGCCCAGCGGCTCCACGACCATGGCTCCCAGCACGCCCTACCGAGACTCCCTGCTCCGCTCCCCCTGCCCTCAGCCCTCCCTGGGGTCCTTACCACCGCCGCCGCCTAAGCCGCAGCTCACGATCTGGCAGCCTGTCGCGACAGCGAAGTCCGCGACCGCCGCCCGACACCTCCCCGGCGCTCCGTAGCAGCTGCTGCCCGCTAGACGAGAGGAAAATGGCGCCGGCGGCAGGCAGCGGCGGCGCTTCTTTGTGCCTCGGGGGGGGGAGGGCGGGGCGCCGCTGTATTGGCGGCTCTGACTGGCTGTTGCTGGTCAGTTGTGGGCGGAACTTCCTCTCCACACAGAGACCCCACCCCCGGCCGGCCGGCGCGTGGCGGGCTCGGGGTTTCCGTCGCATCGCCGCCTGCTCCCCCGGGAGTCTGCAGGGCACGGTGGGCGGCCGCTGCCTTTGCTCCGAGCTCTTCCTCGTCCTCCTGCTCTGCGCCCCCTTCGCCTTGGCTGCCAGGTGGGTGGGGGCACCTGCGGGACAGAGTGGGGGAACCTGGGGTTGGGATGCCTTGGGGCTTGGGGGAGCGGCCGCTGGCGCGGGGATCCGCTGGCGCTGAGGGTTGTGTCCTGGAGCTGGGCTTGAGGAGGGTTCTGTGAGGTCTGGGGGTGGCGTCTGCGGGGCTGTGGGGGGCGGTTCGTGGGGGCCTGAGCAGTTATGGGGGATTCTGTGAGGTTCCTTGGGGGGCTTCGGGGCCGAGAGGGGCGTCTGAGGGGTTGGGAGGGAGCCCGTGGGGCCGGGCAGGGGTCCCGAGGGGCTGTGTGGGTTTCGTACGGTTGGGCAGGGTCCGTGCGCTGGCGGCGATCAACTGCAGGGCCAGGGGCAGGCAGCTGTGGGGTTGCGCGGGGGCCCTGGGGCCGGGAGACGCTCTGCGGGGTGGGGAGGGGTCCGCAGGGTTATGGGGGGTGGTTCTGTGTGGTATGTCGGGTTGGGGGAGGGGGTCAGTGGGGTTATGCAATGGAGGGTTCCGGGGGTTGGGGGTTTGGGGGGAGGGATTCTGTGGGGTTAAGGGGGAAGCTGTGGGGTTGTGGGGAGCCTGCAGTGTTTGGGGGTCAGTGGGGCCCGGCCGGCCCTGCCTCCTGCAGCCTCCTGTGGTGCTGCTGACCTGATCTGGCCGCAGGCCGTGCTGAGGGTTTCCAGCCAGGTCTTCAGCAAGCAGGTGGAAAGGCCCAGGCAGGCCCCCGGGCTCCATGGGGGCAAGCGATGTCCTGCACAAGGGACCCAGGTGCACGGGGTGGGGCAGGGCCACCTGGGCGCCACAGACCCCTGATGTGTCCCCATCTGTGTTCCCCACCTAACAGCAGCGTCTGCAGGAGGAGCCATGAACAGCTTGTCCTGCTCCAGCCATGAGAACTAAATGCTTAAGGCTAAGGCAGAGAAGCTGAAGCAGGAGCTGGCAGCCAGCAAACGCAGTGTGTGGAGGACTGGGAGCCTCAGAGCTGCTGGAAGGTGCAGGAGCTCCCTGCTGATGTCCTGGCTGGGGTGCAAAGGCCCAAGGCAAGCAGCTGGGCTCAGCCTCGGCCCCAGGAGGACAGGGCAGGTTCTGGCTAGCAGGGGCAGAGCTGCTCTCCAGGCTTTTGAGGCGCAGCGGGGCTTCAGAGGCAACAGAACTGGGTCCCAAGCTCGACTCTGGGGGCTTTGTGTTTGGAAACTTGGATCTGAAGTTGCTGCCCCACAGCTGCTGAGAGCAGGCAGAAGATGGTCTCAAGAGAGACAGCTGGGCACCCTCTGCTACTGCAACGCCAGGACATGCTGGCCGAGGTGCACACACTTGGCAGATGGTTGCTGGCAGGCCTGGCCTGGCACAGGAGACTGAGCTGGGCTGAAGCAAGGGCAGCTGTGAGTCTTGGCAGCTTCAGTGCCAGAATTGAACCAACTGCAGCCCTGGGATGCCCTCTAGGAGCGTGGGCAGCACAGAGCAGGCCTTGGGCACTGAAGCTTTGGGTCAGTGGGCACTGGCCAGAGGGCACTGCTGGTGCTGGGACACTGCAGCCTGGGCTGGGGTAGAATTGTTCAGGTTGGAAAAGACCCCTGGGCTCATCAAGTGCAACCATTGACCCTGCTGTACCAAGTTCACCCCTGAACCATATCCCCAAGCACCACATCTAACCAACCTTTAAACACATCCAGAGTTGGTGACTCAAACACCTCCCTGGGCAGCCTGTGCCAGTGTCTGGCCACTCCTTCTGTGAAAACATTTTTCCTAATGTCCAGTCTAAACCTGCCCTGCTGCAGCTTAAGGCCTTTCCCTCTTGTTCTGTCACATGTGAGAAGAGACCAGCACCAGCCTCTCCACAGCCTCCTTTCAGGTACTTGTAGAAAGGTCTCCCCTCAGACTCTTCAGACTGAGCAGCCCCAATTGTTCAGTTGCTCTTCACAACATTTATTCTTTGGGCCCTTCACAGCTTTGTTGCACTCTCCTGTGCTCACTGCAGCTTCTCCAGATCTCTCTGGTATTGAGGTGCCCAAAACTGGACACAGTACTTGAGGTGTGGCCTCACCAGTACCAAGTACAGGGCGACAATCACCTCCCTGCTCCTGTGGGATGCAGCATTTCTAATACAAGTCAGAAAGTAGCTGCCCCAGAGGATGCCAATGAGCCCAGCCAGCAGCTTGGTGCCACTTGGCATCAGCAGGGGGTGCCACTCACCAGAGCCATGCCCAGGGATGGCAGCGTGGCTTTGGTTGCTGCCTGCCTGCCCTGCAGCCCTTGGTGAAGTGTGGGGGTGTGGTGTGGACTGGGGGTAGGGGTGCTGACCCCAACCCCCACAGTAGTCCCTTTGGACCTCCCAGGCAGAACTCATGGCAGAGCACAGGGGTGCCTCACTCTGAGCCTGGACTGAAAGGAGTAGCTCTGGGCAAATCCAGCCTGAAAAAGGGACCCACAGGCATCTGGTACCACAGGTGCCACCCCCTCACCAAAGGCACAACCAAGATGGCAAGCTGAGGGGCTTTTGGGGATCACAGAATGTTAGAGGCTGGAAGGGACTTCAAAAGATCATCCAGTCCAGCCCTGCTGCAGGGCAGGATCACCTATACCAGATCACACAGGAACTCATCTAGGCAGGCTTTGAATATCCCCAGAGAGGAGACTCCACAACCTGCCCTGGGCAGCCCGGTCCAGAGTTCTGTCACCCTCACAGTGAAAAATCTTTTCCTCATGTTCAGATAGAACTTCCTATGCCTCAACTTCTGGCATTGCCCCTTGTGCTCTCGTTGGGCATCGCCCAGCAGAGCCTGGCTCCAGCCTCTTGTCACTCATCCTCCAAGCTAAAAAGACCAAGCTCCCATTTTGGGGGTCTCTGGGTGCAGTTCTGAGATGTCAAGAGGAAAACCTGAAAAGCACTGGGAAGGCATTTTCAGGTTCCAGGCTGCTATTTTGGGTTCACTGGCAGCCATTCTAGGGTCCTGGGCTCAAGTTTGGCATCTTGGGGGAAGATCTGGGGGTCCCCAGGGCCATTTTGGAGTCATGGGGGCTGGTTTATGGTTCCAAAGTCGTGGGTTAGGGTCCGGGGGGGTTATTTTGGTGTCTTGGAAGCAGTATTTTGTGGTTCCAGAAGCCATTCTGGGATCCTCTGGAATCTCCTGCCCTCTCACCCTCAAATTTAGGGGGATGCCCTCATGCCCCACCCCATTTTCACTCATTTCTCACAGAGCTTCCCTTTGACTTTCTGGTTCCATCATGGCTCAGTGCCCTCTCTGTACTTTTGGGCCCCCCTCCTCGATGTTGGGGGCCTCCCCAAATTTTTGGGACACTCCTGCAGCCCCCTCGCAGCCCCCTGGAGAGATGCTGCACAGCTGGGCAGAGCTGAGCCTCAGCCAGCAGCTTGACAGCTTCTATTGCTAAAGCAGCCTGGAGCTCAGCGGTCACTGCATGGTACAGGGGTGGTACCCCAAAACTGAATGGGTCCCCCAAGCTTGGGAGGGCCTCCTTGAAATTCAGGAGACCCCCAAAACCCCCAACAGCAGCAAAACCAAACAAAACCCAAAACAAAAATCAAAAACCCCAACAAAAAAATTCACAGGGCTGGAAGCTGGAATCTCCTGGGGAGCAGCACAAGTTGGCAGACAGGTTGGGGGAGGGCACCCTGAAATTAAAGAATGTCCTAGAACATGAAGAGGGGCTTGGGTATGGGGACCATGGCTATGAGACACCTGCAGTGCTGGGTCCAGCTCGAGTCCTCTTACCCAGCAGGGACAGGGACCTGTTGGAGTGGGGCCGGAGGAGGCCACACAGTGCTGGGAGAGCTGGAAACCTTCAGCTGTGAGGCCAGGCTGAGAGAGTTGGGGTTGTCCAGCCTGGAGAAGAGAAGGCTCCAGGGAAACCTTCGGATGGCCTTTCAGTGCTTAAAGAGGCCAATCAGAAAGCTGGGCACAGACTTTTGAGCAGGGCCTGTTGTGACAGGACAAGGGGGGATGGTTTGAACTCAAAGAGGGGGGTTCAGACTGGAGAGAAGGAAGAAATGTTTGACAGTGAGGGTGGTGAGGGCCTGGCCCAGGTTGCCTAGAGAGGTGCTGGATGCCCTGTCCCTGGAACCACTCCAGGTGAGGTTGTTTGGGGCTCTGAGCAACCTGCTTTAGTTGGAGATGTCCCTGCTGACTGCAGGGGAATGGACTGGATGGCCTTGAGAGGTCCCTTCCCACCCAAACTATTCCATGATTCTATGTTTTCCCCTGCCAGAGGCCACTCTGCCCAGCACCCAGAACCAGCGACTCAGTGACATCAGTGCCAGGGCCAAGGGTGCTGTGGCAGTTGAGTCCTGTGGGCACTGCAGTGGCTGCTGCTCTGCTGGTGACCAGCCCTTGGTTCCTGCAGCATCTCCATGCCCCTGGCAGCAAGGACTTTGCTGCCCCTGCTCATCCTGCTGTCCCTGTGCTGGCCCATGCATGGCACATGGGGTACCTGTGAGTGAGTGGCACCAGGCTGTGGGAGGGAGCTTGGGCAACCCCGATGGAGTTGGCTGGGGGTACCCCTTGGGGTGGCTGTGCTTGGCTCTTGACCGTAGAATCATGGGGTCCCTGAAGGTGGAAAAGATCTCTAAGATCATCAAGTCCAACCATCAACAAAACACCACCACAGCCATTAAGCCATGTCCCAGAGTGCCATGCCCGCACTCTGCCATGAACACCTCCAGGGATGGTGACTTCACTGAATGCCCAACAGAATCCCCACAGCAGCTGCAAGGTAGCAGAGCCACTATTCGTACATTCATAGAATCACAGAATGGTTTGGGTTGTAAGGGACGTCAAAGATCATCCAGGTCCACCCCCTGCCATGGAGACTTCCCACCAGCCCAGGTCACTCCATGCCTTGCCCAGCTGGGCCTTGAACACCTCCAGGGAGGAGGCATCCATAGCTTCCACAGGCAACCTGTCCCAGTGTTTCACCACCCTCACTCTAAAGAATGTCTTCCTCATCTCCAGGTTCAGTTGCCCCTTGTCCTGTCACTACCAGCCCTTGTGAAAAGTCCCTCCCTGTCTTTCTTTTAGGTCCCTTTCACCTGCTGGAAAGCTGCTGGAAGGTTTCCCCGGAGTCTTTTCTCCGCAGAGCAGAGGGCAGAATCCCCTCCCTGTGCTGCTGTTCTCCCTGCTTTGGATGCAGCTTGGCACACAGCTACCTGCTGGGCTGCCAGCAACTGTTGCTGGCTCCAGGGGAGTTTGTCACCAACTGACACCCCCAGTTTCTTAGCCTCAAGTCTGCTCTCCAGCCACTCCTCACCCAGCCTGCATTTGTGCTTGAGATTGCACTGACCCAGCTGCAGGACCATTCCCTTGCCCTTGATGAACTTCACGAGGTTGGCTTGGACACACCTCTGCAGCCTGCCCAGATCCATCTGGATGGATCCCTTCCTGCATGTCACCTGTCATCTGGAAATTTTGATGGAAGCCCCAGGCTAGCTGGAAGTCTGCAGGGTCTCTGATGGGCATGTGATACACTGTTGGAAGCCCCTGTCACAGTGGAAAGTATCAGGAATACTGGTGGGTTTCTGGAATGGCCGATGGTAGCCCCAGGGACCTGCTGGAAGGAAATGAGGCCGCTGCTGGTCTAAAGGAAAGCTGGATGGACACCTTGGGCCTGCTGCGTGGGTGAAGGATCACAGGGGGGTTAGGAGAAAGCCCTGGGCCTGCTGGATGGCAGCAGGGCCCCTGGTGGACTCCTGGAGAACACAATAGAAGCCCTGGGCCAGCTGCAGTGCCACAAGGCCACTTCTGGCTCAGTGGAGAGCCTGACAGAAGCCCTGGTACTGCTGAAATTATTGCTCACCTGCCCCTGAACTGTCCCCCAGCTCTCCCTGGCTCCCAGAGCAGTGAGAGCTGCCAAATCTCCCTGATTCCACACCTGGCAGTGACTGGCAGCTATAGGTGGAGCAGATTGAGGCCATCAGGCCTTCCCCACCCCTACCCATATCACTGCCCAACCACCTATGACATCACAAGAAGATGGAGAAGTTGCTGCAGGCTCCTGCCAGAGCTCAAGCAGAGCCACCAGGCACAGCACCTGCAGGGTAAAAGCCCAGCTGTGTGACCCTGGCTGACCATCTGCCAACCAACTGGAGTGACACCAGGAACTGCACAGCCCAGGGGCTGCTCCTGCCATGCCCCTGACTCAGGCCCCTGACACCTCCTAAGCTGCTGCACAGAGGGTGCCTGCACCAGCCATCACCAACTCCACCACCTGTGGCTTTCTGGCAGCCCACCAGTGGCCTTGCTGCCTTGCAGAGGGCCCAAGGCTTCCAGCAGCCATTCCACTCTCACCAGAGGCCATGCTGCACTCCAGCATGCCTGTGTGAACACTGTTTTGCAGCAGCCCAGAATGGCCCCTCCTGCCTTCAAGCAAGCCCAGGGCTTCCATAGGAGTCTCCACTGCCCCACGAATTTCCCAGTGACATTCCAGTAGGCTCAGGAGATCTGTTGGATTTTCCACAATTCCACCAGTGGCCCTGCTGTATTTCTGCAGGCCCAGGGCTGCAATCTAAATATACCCTGCAATGTCCAATCTAAAAATACCCTAGCTTAAAACCATTGTTTCTCATTATAGTGCTACAAACCTTTAGAAACAGCTCCTCCCCACTTTTCTTATAGGCCCCCTTCAGACATTGAAATGTAGTTCTAAAGTGTGCTAGATATTTCTCCCAGGTTTTCAAAGATCCACCCCCCATGGCTTTGAGAGTAGTTGGTTTAAAACAATTTTTTGTTTTCCTTTTTACACCCAGTAGTGATTCATTTATATTTTTCTACTTTTCTGCTCAAAATCTGCAGCCAAATTTTAAAGGCATAGCCTAAAACTACCACACAGTGTCTCCATGAAACCCTCTCTTATTCAGTCTGTACAGTCCAAAGTCCCCTAGTCTGTCTGTAGGAGACATGCTCCAGCTTTCTGATCATCTTTGTGGCCTCCTCTGGACTTGCTCCAGCGGATCCATGTCCTTCCTGTGTTGAGGGCCCCAGAGCTGGTGAGCTCTCACCAGAGCAGAGTGGCAAAATTATCTCTGATGATCTGCTGACTGCACTTCTTTTGATGCAGTCTGGGATGCCATTTCCCTTCTGGGGTGCAAGTGCACATGGTTGGTTCATGTCCAGCTTCTTGTCCAACCCCTCCAAGTCCCTTTCTGTAGGCTGCTCTCAATTTCATCCTCCCCAGCCTGTATTAATATTGAGGGTTGTCCTGACCCAGGTGAGAGGCCTTGCACTTTGCTTGAGGTTCTCTTGAGCCCACTTCTCCATCCTGTCCAGATCCTCCAGATGGCACCCATGGTGTCCTTCCTTCTTATCAACCACACCACTCAGCTTGGTATCATCTGCAAACTTGCTGAGTGTGCCTGTGACAGTTTAGGCGGTGCCTTTAAGAAAAGGACAGCTACAGAATTCTCTAGCTGAATGTTTAGGTGTAAAAAGGAAAACAAAGATAATTCTAAATGACTTTCATTGGTAGGTCAGTAGGATGTAGCTTTAAGAACTTACAGTCTGTGTTCTGCCTTTCTTCGGTTCTTGGAGTGCATGCCACTGACCTTGGACTGATAAGAAAAATAACTTTCTTAACAACTGCTTTTCACTAACGATTTTCCCCTTAATATCCATTTCTCTTTTTTCTCCTTTTTCTGCCCAGTTAGGTTGCACAAGGGGTTTTGTGGGGAACCTGGGGGGATTCTCCTCAGGAGGGTCTTTCTGTGTTACGTTCTTCCCTGTATGATTTCGTATATACTGTAAATGCTGCATATTTTGTACATATTCATTGCATTTCATTCTGCTTGTAAAGTACAGCTTTTCATGTGCTTCTCCGACTGAGTTAGCTGTGCTTTATGTGGTGGGAGGATTAAACCTTCACACTACCACATATAAATCACTGGTGCACCAACGTGAGGCTCGGAAAAATTGCCTTCCAGATGCAGGGCAAGATTCGCTTGATTTATTTCTGCTCAGATCATGGAAGCGAAAATGAGGGTCCTATGGATTTTTAAACATCGAATCTTTTCACTTTTCAGCATTTTGGTATATAAATACTGAATTGGACTGCTGTGTGATCGCTTAGGCAGATACCTAATGTACAAAATATATTTGTGGTTTAAGTATAAAATTCAGCTTCTCTGTGATCAGTTTTTGGGATTCTTTCGGCTTAAGAAGTATGGGAATGTGACTGCTACGACACTGCCCGTCGAGATACATGAGTTTAAAATCCCAGTAGGTGAGAGAGTAATTCTAAGTGATGGCTGGGATCCAAAGGTGATTTATTTGATGTGTGTAAGCAGGCTGCTGGTAGTAATTAACGTGGTTTTGTTAGTAGCTCTGATACGGGAGAAGAAGGTATCTAAGACCTGTTTCACTTTTAAGTGTAGACCAAGGCGGAGGAGAAATGCCTCTAAATTGAGTCCAGAGATTTCTAGTGATGAGGAGAGTGGAGAATCTGAATCAGTTAAGAACAGAGCTAAACAGGCTATCGGGAAGGCTGCTTTGGACGGTGTTGTTGGTGATTCTGGCAATCAGCCAGCGGCAGCAGCAGCTCCTAAGATGGTGGCCTCCATGTCCTTGGCAGGCATTAGAGGGGCAAAGCCATTTCCTTCTTCATCTGCAGGACCGGAAGTGTCCTCTGCAGCAGCTGTTTTGTCTCAAAACCTGTTGACTTCTGTTAAGGCAGCTGTGAATTCAAATGCAGCCTCAATTAAGCAAGTAGCAGCTTTAGATAAGAGAGGTGGTAGACGCTGAGTGGATCCAGCAGGTGATCCAGGAGCCAGTGGGGGAGAGCAACAAGATCCCACTGCTGCTGCTGAGGGAACTTCTGCTAAAAAAGATCCTGCTAAAGAAAAAGAGAAGGTTTGTCTTAAAGATATAGCTGAGTTATTGAGACCATCACTGAATACTGGAGATGCAGGGCAGATTGCAGGTCCTGGTAAGACAGTAGCTAATGGAGGTGCTTCTGAACTTAAAGAGATCCTTAGGAGAGTGGCAGCAGGATTATGGGGACAACATGTTCAGGAAGATGAGACAGATGAGGAAGAGGATGACATTCAGCATGGTAGAACCCCCAGGCAGGAGATAAGACAGGTGAGGAAGGATTACATCCGAGCAGAGAATGAGCCAGTTCTAGCTTGGCTTGGCAGATGTTTTGATACAGGTCCACCAGCTCTAATAGTGGGAGACAAGTCAGCATCTCAGCTAGGCACTCTCTCGAAGGATAATGGAATAGATAGACATCTAGGCAGGTCTCTTGATAAGGTTACTCTGTGGATACGCCTTTTAATGGCAGCTCTCATGAGATATACTTCCCGAGATGATCTTCCATGGAATCCTAAACCCTGGACTACTATGGATGAGGGAATTAAGCGTCTGAGGGAGTTTGCTGTCAGAGAAGTACTCTGTGGTGACCATGGAACTCTGAATCCTGATGAAATTCCTGTGGGAACTGGTCTTGCTAAAAAGCTCATCAAACTTGCTCCTCCTAATTATGCAAATATTCTGGCAAGCAGAATTGTGGAAAGGAATTATGGTGGAGCTTCTCCTACGGTTGGCCAATTCACTGATCAGATGAGACAACTGGAGGATAGCATGACACGTGTTTCTTTGGTTTCAGCCATTGAAACTCTGGTGAGATGAAGAATTGCATGAAAGAGCTAAAGGAGGAATTTAAAAATACCATATCCCAACTGACACAAGGAAATAATTCCAATTCTTCCTCCAGATGGATACAGGTTTCCTCTGTGAGGAATAGATGTCCTCCAAGGATGTCATTCCAAAACAGGTCATTCCACAACAGATCAAACCAAAGCAGACCACCAAGGCAATCACATGCAAGTATTTGGATAACTCTGCGTGATCAGTTTGGTGAGAACATGAACAGATGGGATGGGCAACCACCTTCTAACCTTTTCAGGAGACTGAGGGAACTGCAGAGTGGCAGAGCCCGAGAGCAATACCAGAAGGGTAGCTGTTACTTCCACAGTTTCCCAGGACAACTCTAGTAGCTCCAACAGTGGCTCCAGTTCTAACACTGCACACTGTGCTCACTGCACATGTGGGCATGTTCCCCACAGCCTCCCGCCAGGGGGAGGAGAGGGTCAGAATCTATTGGGATGTGTACATCCAGTGGCCTGGCACTTCACAATTTCACAGGGCCTTGGTTGACTCAGTGCACCATAATGCCATCAAATTATCAGGGATCAGAAGCTATAACTATTCTGGGAGTCACTGGTGGATCTCAAGAGTTAATAAGGTGGAGGTTGATACAGGTTTAACTGGTAAACAGTGGAGGAAGCATACAGTTGTGACCGGACCTGACGCACCTTGTATTCTGGGAATTGATTTTCTGAGAGAAGGGCCTTTCAAAGACCCTAAAGGTTGCAAATGGGTTTTTGGAGTAGCATCTGTGGAAACTGATGGACAAAAACTGAAGCTGTCTGTTAGACCTGAGCTTTCTGATGAATCTGCAGTTGTGGGACAACATAAGATTCAGGGCATTAAATTGCCGGTTGCTTCTCAGACTGTGCATCACAGACAATACAGAACCAACCGTGACTCTTTGTTGCCCATTCAGAATCTGATTCGTCAGCTGGAGAGTCAGAAAGTCATCAGCAAAACTCATTCACCTTTCAACAGGCCAGTGTGGCCTGTGCCAAAGCAGAATGGAGGCTGGCGTCTGACTTCTCCATCCTGTCCAGATCCTCCGGACAGCACCCATCCTGTCCTTTCTTCTTATCAACCACACCACTCAGCTTGGTATCATCTGCAAACTTGCTGAGTGTGCCTCCATCTCACCATCTGTGTCATTGATGAAAATACTGAACAGCACTGGTCCAAATATGTCTGAGACATCTCCATGGCATTCAATCATAGAATCAAAAGCTGGTTCAAAATTATTAAACTGAGTCTGGCTGGGATGGATTTCATTGTCCTGAGAGCAGCCCAGGTGCTGCTGTGCTTGGTGCTGGTGGCTGAAGCAGTGCTGAGAACACCCTGATGGAACTGCTAATGATCAGTACCAGTGGACCATCAAGGCCTTCTCTGCTTCTCACTCTGCCCCACAGTAAGGAGGCTGGGGGTGGGCAAGAGCCTAGGAGGAAACAATGTCAGGAAAGCTGATCTGAATGGACCAGAGAGACATCTCACAGGTGAGCAGAGGGACAAGTAGGCATGTGGTGATCAGGATCAGAGCAGTAGCAAACTCGAGCTTTTTTGGACGCTTGTGAGGTCCACAGGTACCTGAATGGCTCATAGGCAAGAGGGAGACACATGGCTTGGGTATGTCCTTGTGATGTTGCTCTTGGCTGAGTAGCTGATAGGCCAGGGAGTGTGTAGGCTCTTATGGTGTCACTGGTGCCCGAGCAGGTGATGGGTTAGGAGCAGAACAAAAGCTCATGGCAGGTTTCAGTACTATGACATGAGCTGTGGCTGAGTGTTGGATGGGCCAGCAGCAGGCTCATGGCTTGTGAACATCCAGCTGGTGATGTCACCAGTGCTGGAGTAGCTTTTAGGGTAGAAGCAGGCCCATGGCTGGTGCAGGTGCTGCAGATGTTGTCAACAGAACATACAAAGCCCACTCAAAGAGGCTTCTGGGAAGGACCACCAATAGCAGCAGCCTGTGTACAGCAGAGCCCCTTGTGCAGTGACTCCTGAGGATAGGGCAACTGAAATCCAGAGTGTATAGTTATTGTCAGGACATGTGCTGAGCACACAGCAGGGCCAGCAAGAGGTGTGAGTCCCCAGTGCTTGGGCATGAGTGCAGAGTGGTCAGGGGCCATGATGGGGGCACCCTGGGATTCAGGAGCTGCCTGGCCCTGTGTGGCAATCATAGCAGTAAGTGGTGTAAGCAATCTGGCAATATAAACTTAGAGCTTGACATGGTGGTAGGCCATGCTTAGCATAAGTGTAGAAGTAGCTAGCAGTTTAGCAAAACAGTGCTGTGCTTGCAGTGTGTAACTAAAGCAGGGCACTGGCAGCTATAAACAGAGAGTTGTCTGGGAATAACAGGACGCACACGTCGATCAACAGCCAATAATGTATGAGGGTAGGATGTGTGGTTGCTCGTGGGGAACCAATGAAGCTATGCCAACGATGCTCTGCCAGTCCATAGAAGCTGTAGAGGTTCCTTAATAAATGAACAATATTAGATCATATTGGTCATCCATATTGATTCCATTTTCTGTCTTCAACAGCCCTGTGTTTGTGATGCTGAAGAAGTAGCCCCTGCAGCCCTGTCTGGAGCACTCTGGGGTGGGGGTGGCTGAGGGGCACTGCAGGGATGTTCCTGGGCATGGTGCCAGGGGTAAACCATGACTTCCTGCTTGGGTACTGCAGGGTGAGCGCAGCAGCCAGCGCTGCGAGGTCACATGGGCTGTGGTTTGTGCACCTGCAACTCCAGCTTCTGATGTGCCTGTGGGGAATAACTGCCCCTTGGTCACACACTGAGTGTCAGGGACATGGCTCAGCCTCAGGATGCAGGTCTGCTGCCAGGGCATGGACATGTCCCAGCCCCAGATCCTGACAAGGGCCTCCCTATGGGGCTGTGCAGGGAGTGATTGGCCAGCAGCACTCCTGGGATGGAGATCTTGCCCTGGCCAAGAACCTTTCCCAGCTGCTGCTACCAGCACAGTGGAGGCTGGAGGAGAGGCAGGGGCTGTTCCCTTCCCATCCTGACACAGAGCCTGCAGCAGCCCCAGCTCCATGTTTGCCACAGCTGAGGGGCAGCTTCACATTTGCCTCTTGGCTCCTTGGATGAGCCCAGGGTAGGACATGCTCATTGCTGCCGGTGTACACAGTGGGGTGCAAGGGGTGACAGAGCCATTTCCCCTCCACAGCCAGACTGGCCCATGGCAATCCCCAAGCACAGCCGCCCTGGCACCCACAACATGACACCTCTGTCCCTCATATATGGTCATGAATGGCACTGGAGAAGTTCATTGGAGGGCTGAGCTGTGTCGGAGGGCAGATAGCTGCCGATAGCGTCTCAAAAGGAGCTGCTGCTTTGCTTGGCTCCTCCTGCAGCTGCCTCTCTCTCCTGCAGAGATATTTCACCCTCCCATCATACCCATCCCTCTGAGTCCCCAGGACCTGTGCCAGCAGGGCAGGAGGCTCAGGATGAGGACAGAAAGACTCCTGTTGCCTTGGGTGTTGTGGCTGCTCCCCTGGGTGCAGCTGTGCATGGGTAAGTGCTGCTTCCCTTGTCCCATAGCCTGAGGATGGTGGGCACCATTGGGAAACCTCAGGGAATGGAGTTTCTTTGCATGTGACACTGAGAAGACAAGGAGAAGGTTCTCCAGTCAACTGAGCCTGTGCCTTTTCCTGTGCCTGGCTGGGTGGGAGAGGGAGCTGTGGGGCTGAGGGCACAGGGCTGTACAGAGCATGCTGGGCTGGAGAGGAGAGAGCTCCCTGTGCAGGGCCAGGCACATCTGGGCAAGGGCTGTTATGTTAAGAGGAGGTGTACAGGCTGTGTGGTAGGCAATGGTACAGCAGGTCTTCTGCTGGGCACCCTCAGACATTTGCAGCCTGTGGGGACAACAGGCAACCCCTGAAGCCCCAGGGAAAACCCCATAGCATGAGGACTCCTACCCTGGTGCCTGTGACACACCCTGGGTAGGGGGCACCTCCAGACCTGTGGTCTGGGGCTCAGAACTCTCCTGACTGTTCCCATGTCTGCATTTGAAGGAGCTGCAGAGCTGAGGCTGGAGAATAGTGGCAAACGCTGTGCTGGGAGAGTGGAGGTGAAGCATCAGGGACAGTGGGGAACTGTGTGTGGTTTCTCCTGGGACATGAAGGATGCTGCAGTGGTTTGTAGGCAGCTTGGCTGTGGATCTGCTCTTAAAGCTCATTGGCTTGCACACTTTGGGCCAGGATCTGGCCCCATTTGGATGTCACATGTTAATTGTGTTGGCACCGAGTCTGCCCTGTCTGACTGCCCACACAGAGGATGGGGTCAGCATGACTGTCTTCACTTTTGGGATGTTGGAGTGACCTGTTCAGGTACTTGGCTGGTCTATTCCTCTTCTTTGTGACTGGGATGGGGGAAGGCACCTGGAGAAGGGCCCAGTGTGGCAGGTCACACTGCTGAGCTGGGAGCTGTCCTTGCTGATTTCCCTGGATACTGAGGAAAGTCCAGTGGGAAGTGGCACTGCCTGATCTTTTTGTGGCTCAGCCCACCCTTGGTCAGTGCCAGAGGTTGGGTGATGAATGCCCACTTGGTGCTGCAGTCAGTTGCATCTCCTGTTCACACCACAGCTGTCTGGCAGCACCAAGGGTGTCCCCATGCCAGAGGCACCAAGAGCAGATCACATGGCCTCCAACAGCCCAGGGATGAGCCAAGATGGCCCTTTTTGGTTGTCCCCTGACAGAAATGAGTCCCCAAAGCAGAGTGGCTGTTAAGAGGGGAGGATCACTGGGCCTGAGCAGAAGAACAGGGTCACCCATGGTCTCCTTATCCCTTTTCTAGGGGCACTTCCCAGGGGTCAGCCCACAAAGATGACCTTGTGCAGGCAGCGCTGAGCTGCTGCCCAGCCTCTGCTGCCTGGCTCAGCCTCTGGCTGTCCCATGCCAGCATGGACTGCAGTGCTTGCTGCCTTTCCTTGGTGCCTGTTCTTGCACTGGGATTTCAGATCAATTCAGGGGACTCCTCTGCCTGCTCTTTCGCTCTCTGCAGACCTAGTGATGGGGATGCGTGAGCCTGGCAATGCTCTCTGGTCTCAGCTGGGGACACCATTCTCGGGCTCTGTCACAGTTGGGGCAGAGGGGAGGAATGGCAGGGAGGTCCTGGTTTGTTTGTGCCATCAACACCCAATGAGAGCTGCTGAAGTGCTTGTGGTGCTCACTATTTTCTCACTCCTTGGCTATGAGATGGGATTTGGGCATCTAAATTTTCGAGGGCTCTGGGAACTCACAGGGGTCTTTGGTTGCTCCAGGGTTTGTCCAGCTGGTTGGAGGGGACAGCCCCTGCTCAGGACGTGTGGAGATCAATGATGGGAATGAGTGGAAAACTGTCTGTGACTCAAACTTTGATCTCAAAGCTGCCAACGTGGTCTGCAGGGAGTTCCAGTGTGGCATCGCCCTGTCTGTGCTTGGGGCAGCTCCTTTTGGAGAAGGAGTTGGTCCCATGTGGGACAGAGAGCTGCAATGTGTGGGGAATGAATCTCTTCTTGTCTCTTGCCCCAGGGGATCCCCCAGGGAGCAGCCCTGCACCCATGCAGATGGTGCTGGAGTTACCTGCACACGTAAGGACTCAGGGTGGGGTGCTGGACACTGAGTGTGCTGGGGAGGGGGAGCAGGGCCTGTGCTGGGCTGGGTGTGAGGGCAGCAGTGGGGATATGGTTACCTATAGCCTTAAAATCAGGCAGGAGGAGGATGATGGGAGGCTGTCCCTCTGGCCTGGCCTACAGTTCTGGAGGTGCAAGAGCACCAAGCCAGCCTTTTGCATCTTTCTCTGTCCCAGAGTTCACAGGGTTCAGGCTGGTGAATGGCAGCACAGCATGTGAGGGGAGGGTGGAGGTCGATGTGCAGGGGACCTGGGGCACCCTCTGTGACTCCCGCTGGGACCTCTTGGACGCCCACGTTCTCTGTCGTCACCTCAACTGCGGCTTTGCTGAGTCCGTTCCTGGAGGAGGGCATTTTGGGAGAGGCACTGGCCCCGTCTGGAGAGACTCATTCCACTGTCATGGGACTGAAGCCCACCTGGGCCAGTGCCCAGTGACCACCCTGGGGGCCTCTCTGTGCTCGCATGAGAAGGACGCTGCTGTTATTTGCTCAGGTAAGTGCCAGAAACATGATGGGAGAGCTGCAGTTTGGCCTTGCATGAGGGAGAGCAGGTGAGCTGCAAGCACCTGCAAGGCTGCCAGGGGCCTGAGATGTGCTGCAGGCTGCTGTGCTCCTTGGTGCCACCAAGGGCTGGTCCATGGCTGCTCTCCCCAGGCCCAGCTGGCTCCAGCTCCCTGCAGCTGGTGGGTGGAGGGAGCCGGTGCGATGGACGAGTGGAGATCTGCCGGCGTGGGACGTGGGGCAGGGTCCTGGATGACCAATGGGACATGCGGGAGGCCAGCGTGGTGTGCCGGCAGCTGCGGTGTGGAGAGGCAGAGGCAGCCTACAACCCCCCGAAGCCTCAGAGAGGGCTGGGTCCCGTGGGGCTGCGAGGGGTGCGGTGCGCAGGGCACGAGGCCAGCCTGCAACTCTGCAACACCTCCCTGGCCGAGAGCCCACTGGCATCAGGGATTGCAGAGGACGTGGGGGTCACGTGCTTGGGTGAGTGGCACTGCAGGGCTCCCCAGGCTCTGGGCTGGCTGGGCACCAGCCCCTGACAGCAGCTGGGCTTTCTTCCCTCTCAGGGAGCCGGCAGGTGCGGCTGGCCAAGGGGCCTGGGCGCTGCGCCGGAAGAGTGGAGATCTACTACCAGGGCAACTGGGGCAGCGTCTGCGATGACGGCTGGGACCTGCCCGATGCCAGCGTTGTTTGCCACCATCTGGGCTGCGGAGAGGCAGTGAAGGCAGTTGGCTCTGCTCACTTTGGGGAAGGCTCTGGGCAGATCTGGCTGGATGGTGTCAACTGCTCTGGGGCTGAAGCTGCTCTCTGGGACTGCCTGGCTGAGCCCTGGGGGCAGCATGACTGTGGGCACAAAGAGGACGCAGGAGTCATCTGCTCAGGTCTGTGCTGGGAGCCCAGTGCCTGGGCAGGCCAGGAAGATGGCAGAGCTGGAAATGACCAAGGCTGTTTCTGCTGCCTCTGATCCCCTGCCCAAGTCCACCCTGGGGGTGCCAATGCATGCTGGGGTCCCCTCAGTGCCACAAGGGGCCCTGGGAAGCTCAGCTTTCCCTGAGGCTGAACGGGGAGGGGAGGGCAGGGCTGTCTGTCCATCTAAGCCTTTTTTCTGCCTGTGGGTTCAAGGGGAACTTGCTGGCAGTGATTTTGGCTGAGGGCCTGGGAGGTGCAGGGCTGTCCCTGCTCCCTAGAGCCCTAGACCAGCCTGGTGTCATCTGGGGCCTTTCTTGCTTATTGCTCTCTACAACTACCTGAAGGGTGGTTGTAGCCAGGTGGGGGTTGGTCTCTTCTCCCAGGCAAGCAGCACCAGAACAAGAGGACACAGTCTCAAGCTGCACCAGGGAAGGTTTAGGCTGGATGTTAGGAAGAAATTCTTCACATAAAGAGAGATTGGCCATTGGAATGTGCTGCCCAGGGAGGTGGTGGAGTCCCCATCCCTGGAGGTGTTTAAGAAGAGACTGGATGGGGCGCTTGGTGTCATGGTTTAGTTGATTAGATGGTGCTGGGTGAGAGGTTGGACTCGATGATCTTGAAGGTCTTTTTCAACCTGGTTAATTCTATCCTATCCTATCCTATCCTATCCTATCCTATCCTATCCTATCCTATCCTATCCTATCCTATCCTATCCTATCCTATCCTATCCTATCCTATCCTATCCTATCCTACTCTAACCTTCCCAGAGTTCATGGCCCTGAGGCTGGAGAACAGCAACGACTGCTCTGGGCGCCTGCAGGTTTTCTACAATGGGACATGGGGCAGCGTTTGCTCCAACTCAATGCCTCCCAAAGCTGTGTCCCTGGCATGCAAAGAGCTGGGCTGCGGGGACACAGGGGTCCTGGAAATACACCTGCCCTCTGCTAGGGTGTCTGGTCCCACCTGGCTGGATCAAGTGGAGTGTGGGGAGAGAAACAGCTCCTTCTGGCAGTGTCCCTCTGCTCCCTGGGATCCGCAGTCATGCGATAACCTGCAATATGAGACCCACATCATCTGCAATGGTAATTCTGAGCTAATGCGGACCTAGGTCGGGCTGGCGCCCAGTTCCTAGTGGTGTCCCCCGGGGCTCAGTACTGGGGCCTGTCCTGTTTAATGTCTTTATCAATGATCTGGATGAGGAGATTGAGTGCACCCTCAGTAAGTTTGCAGATGACATCAATCTGGGTGGCCATGTCAATCTGCTAGAGGATAGGGAAGCTTTGCAGCAGGGTCTGGACAGGTGAGACCCATAGGCCAAAGATAACTGTATGAAGTTTAACAAGGCCAAGTGCCACGTCCTCCACCTGGGTCACAATAACCCCATGGTTAGCTACACACCTGGGGACGTGTGATTGGAAAGCTGCAGCTTGGAGAGGGACTAGGGGTGTTGGTTGGCAGTCATTGAACATGAGTGGCTTCCTGGCTTGGATTGGAGACACAGTGGGCAGCAGAGACAGAGAGGTGATCATCTCCCTGTACTTGGCACTGGTGAGGCCACACCTCGAGTGTTGTGTTCAGTTCTGGCACCCTTGCTCCAGGAAGGACATTGAGGGGCTGGAGAGTGTCCAGAGAAGGGCAGAGAGGCTAGAGAAGGGCCTGGAGCACCTGGGCTAGAGGGAGCTGGGGGGTGTTCAGGCTGGAGAAGAGGAGGCTGAGGGGAGACCTTATTGCTCTCTAGAGCTCCCTGAAGGGAAGTTTCAGTGGGGAGGGGGCAGCCTCTTCTCCTTGTGTCAAATGGCAGGAGTAGAGGAAACGGTTCCAAGCTGCACCAGGGGAAGGTCAGGCTGGATGTAGGAAATATTTCTTCACAGAGTGGGTTCCCAGACATTAGAACAGGCTGCCCAGGGCAGCAGTGGTGTCACCATCCCTGGAAGTGTTATGCAGCCTGTGGACCTGCCTCTTAGGTTTAGGATTGACCCTAAACTGGGTCAGGGGTTGGACTGGATGAGTTTGGAAGTGTCTTTCAACCAGATGTTTTCTGTGATTCCACCTCCTGCCATGAGGGAGGGGGCAGGGGGAGGCAGGAGTAGAGCTCAACCCCACTCTGATGCACAAACCTCTTGCAGCAGCCCTTTCACCGCAGCATTTCCTTCTGCAGGGACACAGCCAGAACCATCTCCTGACCTGGGGGCCCTATGCCCAGACTCCAGGAGCTGCACAGGTAGCTGCTCCTCTGCCCCTCTCACCTGGCAGGGCTCTGCCTGCTGTCCTGCTGCCCTGGCAGGGCTCTGCCTTCTCCAGACAGGGAGAAGATTCGTGCCGTGGGAGGGGAGCACAGGTGCTCAGGCAGAGTGGAGGTCTGGATGCAGGGCTCCTGGGGCACAGTGTGTGATGACTCCTGGGACAGGCGGGATGCAGAGGTGGCCTGCAGGCAGCTGGGCTGTGGCCCTGCAGTGTCTGCCCTGGGCGAGGCTGCCTTTGGGGAGGGGACAGGCCCCATCTGGCTGGAGCAGGTGGAGTGCCAAGGCACAGAGTCATCTCTGCAGGACTGCTGGGCCCGGCCTGGGGACAGTGGTGTCTGTCGTCACAAGGAGGATGCTGGTGTGAACTGCTCAGGTGAGTGGAGGGGCTGGGACCCCTCCCTGGGGTAGGGAAAAGGATGTGGGGGAAACATTTTCCCCATTGGTTCCCTTCATGGCCCCAGTGAGAGCAAGGTCATGGCAGCCTGGTGCCAAGATTGCAGCAGCAGCTGTGTGGAAGTTCTCCAGGCACTCTGGGCAGAGCTCCGCATTCCCCAGGGCCATCTCCTGGGCTCTTTACACCATATTGTGCACAGTCTGAAGCAGGGCTTTGGGCTCTGTCTTGTCCACTCTGAGCAGCCCCACAGGAGGGGCAGCTCTGCAGTTCTGGTGGGATGTTTCAGGGATGTTCCCATGTGCACACACACAAATGGTGTGTCAGAGAGGAGGCTCCCTGGTACTTGCATACTCACCCTCTCAACCCAGATCTTCTCCCCTGCAGATGCACCTAGGAGAAAAGCACCAACCCCCGAGCAGGTAACCTCTCCTCCCTGCCAGCACTGCATCTGTCCAGGGCCAGGCTGTGTCCCCCAGCTGGAAGGAACTGGCTCCTTGCTGGGCTGTGAAACTCCCCAAAGCAGGCACTGGGTAGTGGTGGGGGACTGGGCAGGGCTGTCCCTTCCCTTCTAGGCTGGGAGCCTCCCCTTCACTCACACCCAGGCTTGTCTACCTCCAGGGTAATGGTGTAAGGACTGAGGTGTGCTGGCCACACATCTGTCCTTGGCCTGGTGCTGCCCTTGTTGTGCTCCTGCCCATGCAGATCCCACTGGGGGCAGTGTTTCAGTGCCTGTCATCATCTGCATCATCCTGGGAGCCTTTCTCTGCCTACTCCTGGCCCTCCTGGCTGGGCAAGTGCAAAACATGAGGGCTGGGCTCAGAGGTGGGTCCTTACCCCATGGTTCTGGGGAAGATGCCTCCTGGCAAGGCCAGAGGTGCTGTGGGGCATCACTGAGTGGAACAGGCAGAGAAGGTGACAAGAATCTGTGCTGCTGGCTGCCCATATTCTGCCCATTGATTACCTGGGCTTGAGCAACCAGCAGCAAGAAGTAGAGAGATTCCAGAGATCTGTGGAGTTAGGGATAGGCTGGGGAGAGAAATGGCAGAGCTGGGTGATAGGGGAGAGGGCAAACAGATGGGGATGTGCCACTGACAGTGCTCTGGGCAGCATGTAGAAGCCTCCAAGTCAGAGAAGATGCCAGGAGGAGCAGGGGGCAGCAGAGGCCATTTACGTAGTTTCAGACATTCAGGCTGTTCCTCCACCCCTCTCCCCCTACCCCCCCCCCAAAAGTTCCTCTGGCAGGGATTGTGCTGTAGATCCACAAAAAAAAGAGGGGCAGCAGCAGAGGGAGAGGAAAGGTGGGAGCTTCCTCCAGCACCAGGGACCTGGCCCAGAGCCCAGAGGGGCACAAGGGATATCTCTGAAGGGAACATGCAAGGGTGTTGCTGCCCCAGGTGACCTCCATGGGGACACCACCACCACTGAAGAAGTGCCAGTGGTGACAGAACACCACAGTATTCCTGTGGGGACAGCCCTGGGCTGGTCCGGGGGAACAGGGCTAGAGGAGCAGAATGAGATCCTGACCCTGCCTGCCCATCCCTGTGCTAGCCCTGACTCTGTCTGCAGGTTCCCAGGCCACGTGGGGGGCCTTCCCTGAGGCCTTGTATGAGGAGATTGGTTCCAGCCTGAAATGGGAGAAGCAGGCAAGGTTCAGTGGCTCAGGTGGGTTTGTGTCCCTCATGGGGGTGCATCTGCATGGCTCTGTTCCCTGGGCCCCACTTAGGGATGACTACTACAGGCCCCCGGCCCTGGGAAGAGGGGTCAGGGGCTGTGCCTGGGCAAAAAGCTTCCCCCTCACCAGTTCTGCCTGCCCTAACCAGGAACAGGCCCACTCTGCCTGCCCCTGCACCCTGGGTTGCACCTGAAGGCTGAGGGTAGGGGCTGTCCCAGGGCAGCTCTGGAGCCCCTTTGAGACAGGGTTTGTCCCAGGGCAGCAGGATGAGTCCTGAGCCCTCCTCACTCAGCCCTGGCTCACTGAGTCCCACACCCCCAAGAGCACTGACCACAGCCAGGTCACCAGAGAGCACCTCCATGACTCTCACTGCACCTGTCTCCAGGCTCCTATTCAGAGGGCTTCATGCCCAAACCGCAGCCCTGCAGTTTGGGCAGAGATTCCTCTGCAGTTTGGGCAGGTCTGGAGTCAGCATCAGGTAATGGGGGGCAGGATCTCTGCTTCCTGCAGACATGTGAAGAACAGTGGTGTCACTGAGTGTCACTGTATCTGTTTGGGAGGACATGGGCAGGGCTCTCCTGTGATTCTGCCAACACTAATGTCTAAGTCCCATGTCTGTGCATATTCTTCTGTCCACTGCTCTGCAGGATGTGTCTTCTCACTGTCACCAGCTCCTCTCTCCTTTCAGATCTCTCTTTCCTGCCTGGAGGTGACCCAGCAGATGGCTATGATGATGCCAAGGAGATTTCTGACCTTGGGGAGGGAGACTGGGAAATGCCCAGGGAGACAGAGGGCCCAGGGCCCAGGGATGCACCTGGAGGTGAGAGGAGAAGAGAACTCTGTTGGTTCCAGGGGTGCCATCCCTGGTGCTGGGTGAATCACTGCCAGGCTGAGATTCCAAGCTCCTGGCATGAGGAGTTCTCCTTAGGATGTATGGGTGGGAGGGGAAGCTGAAGTTCTCAGGCATAGCAAGGGAAAGGGAGAAAGGTGATGCCCAGAGCAGGAGGGGCACCTCTGGGGCCAGTGTACAGTGACTGCCTTGCTGCTTGCAGGGGCAAACCTGCACTCACAGAGCAGTGCAGAGGCTCCTGGAGCTGGGACAGTCCTGGAGCTGTCCCCGGAGAGCACAGGCTGTGACAATGCTGAAGAGATGTCTCCTGCACATCCCCCTGAGGACACACAGCTGTGACACCACAGCTCAGGGCAAGAGGATCCCTGAGCCCTTCAGCTTCCAGCAGTAGTAGGAGCAGCAGGGCAGCCCTTCTGCTTTTCCTCCCCTGCTTTGACACCTCCACACTGGTTCTGATTAAAAGCCTTTGGAGGGTTGTTGCAGAGCTGGTGCTGTGTGCCTGGGGGCCAGGGTGTCTGCCTGAGCTGCCTGAGAGCAGCAGAGCACAAAGAGATGGTGGTGGGGAAGGGACACATTTTGGGGACCTCAGGCTTAGGGTCATGCTGTGGGGCTGTGAGAGCCCCTGGTCCCTGGGCAATATTCCTGCAAAGACATTTCTGTCCTGCCAAAGACAGGTCCCAGCAGTAATGGTTCTCTGCAAGGTCCTGTGATGTACCATCTCCTTACCCCATCACTCCCAAAGTGCAGAGCCACTGGCTGGTGCACAGGGACTGGCGTTTACCTTCTGATGGCTCTGCCAGTCCCCCATCTCCATGAGCTGTTCCTGCTGCCTTGGGCCCTCACAGACCCCAGCAATCCTGTCACAGCCTGAAAGCTGCCTCCTTCTTGGGCAGGGCTCTGAGGACCCCTGGCAGACCCAGGACCCTTTCTCCTCCTGCGTCCTTGTCCTGGATGATGAGCTCAGCACCCTGGTGTGCCCTGCTGGGGACACAGGTCTGGATCCAGATCTCAGAAGTCAGTTCCCAGGGCAAACAGAGCTGCAGAGTTGCATCTGCCTTGGGCTGCCATATGTGCTCTAAGCTTATGGCAGTCACTCCTCCTTGCTGGGGCGGGGCATCAGGGGATCTGAAGGGACAGTCTGTGCCCAGGATTCTGCAAGGAGCTTCTCAGAAGAAGGGACCACCCAAGGTGAGTGAACATGAAATCCAAGTGTGCCAAGGCGACTGAGGTCTCTGCAGTGCCAGGAGGGACAGCAAGGACCCAGCAGGCACAGGAAGGGAGGCTGGAGAGTGATTCCTGCACCCTCAGTAAAAAACCTTGGCCTGGCTCTAGTGGAGCACCCAAAGACCTCTTATGCTTCTGAGTTGAACAAGAAGAGAAATCCATCTGTGCACCTGTGAGCTGAGGGCTGACTGCTTAATGGCTGGGGCTGCAGGAGCTGGTGGAGGGGTCCCAACATCAGGGCTTTAGTGCTGTCCTGTGGCTGGCAGTGGGAATTATGGGGTGGCAAAGGCTGTCTGTGTGAGGATGATCCTGGAGACAAGACATTCAGTGGCTTCCATTGCCTCCTGCCAGTCTTAGGGCTGATGGGAGGGCTGACACCTGCTCCCTGATGCCCCTTCTCCCCAGCTTCCCAGGACTGCTGTTCCTTTCAGAGGAGCTCTGGCTTTGGTGGCACATCCCAGAGTTCTGCAGCTCCTTGTGGCAGGTCCTGGGGAGAGTTGGGAATGGGCTGAGCTTGTCTGGAAACTGGAGATGAACATCAAGCTCCTCAGTTGGAGCAGGGAGTGTGTGGGCTAATAGCACTGTGCTCAAGATGCAGAGCCAGGACTTGCTGGGGACACACCAGATATGGAAGGCGCAGCAGAGAAGCTTGGTCTGATCCCTTACTCCCTGGATACATGGAGAAGCTGCTGGGGACCCTTGTCACAGCATGTGAACCCCATGAGGGTCATGTTTACCCTGACAGTGATGGGGTCAGTGCTCTTCTGTGTCCCCTGGCATAGGCTGGTCACTGGCATGGATGCGCATGTGCCAGCTGATCTGCAGTGGAAGCTCTTGCTACAGTCGGTGCAGGTGTAGGGTTTCTCACCTGTGCGGACATGGAGGTGCTTGGCGAGGATCGCACTATGTCTGAAGAGCTTGCCACAGTCAGTACAGTGGTACAGCTTTTCCCCAGTGTGGATGAGTGGTGCTGCGTGAGGGTAGAGCTGGAGCTGAAGCGCTGCTTGAAGTCAGTGCAAAGCACCTCTCATCCGTGTGGATTTGGTGGTGCTGGTTGAGGTTAGAAATCTGGCTGAAGCTCCCAATGAAGTCAGAACAGACATATGGCCTCTTACCGGTGTGCCTCCCCAGATCTGAGTTCTTGCCCTACCCATTCTGGGTCAGCAATCCCTTTTTGGCCCTTCAGCTGCCTGAATTGGGCTGCAGAAGCATTTGTCCCATCACCTACAGAGGGGCTGAGGTCAGGCTGACCAGCCTACAGTTCTCCCAGTCTTCCTTCTTGTGTTGTCCTGGTTTTGGCTGGGAAAGAATTTGGGGCAGCCTGTTGAATCTGCTGATGAATATTTGATACCATGCTGAAGGCATGCCAGCTTTATAAGGAAAGTGCTGGCTGCCATCCAGTGGGCCCAGGGCTTCTGATGGGCTTTCCTCCAGCTTTCTGTGGATCTGATTCCTTCCAGCAGGACCAAGACTTCCAATAGAATTTCCATTGGCCCTCCACCGGCCCTGATGCATTCCAGCAGACCTGATACTTTAGATGATAATTATTCTAGCTTCCCAGTGTCCTGCTGGGGATTAGAGAATGTAGAAATTTAGGAATGAAACTTAATTTGAAACAGCAGTTTGACACAAACCTTAACCGAAACTTTATAAGGAAATATTTGGTTGGCTCAGGAGCTAAGAACTTTTGTGTAATCTTTCCTCGACACTGCATTTATGGTCCAGAAATTGTGACATGGATGTGCCATAATAAGGAAATAAAGCATGGTGCCAACCACATGGTGCTGTGCCATGTAAAGGTCCTGGTGCCTTGTGGGAAACTTTCAGAGGCCTTTGCCTCTCAGTCCAGGAGGTGCGTTGCATGAGAAGGAACCTCACTTGGGGGAAAAGCCTTGCTGCCAAGGTTCACAGGGCACAGCAAAGCAGCCTCTCAGCGAGGAGGAGGTGACTCCCTCTGTGGCTCACGGGGTTTGACCAGGACAGCTGCCAGTCCAGATGAAGCAGTGTCCCAGCTTGGGGGCTGTAGCAGTCAAAGGACAGTGGTGTGCACGGGCTACTGCAGTTCCCTCACTTGGCGATGGATCAGGCAATGGCTGGCTCTGTCCACAGGACACGGCATATGGTCTGTGGGGCTGGCATGCAGTGTGGCATTGCCCACAGTCAGGCAATGGCTGTGTGCCAGGCAAGCGGTGGCGGTCCACAGCAAAGTGCTTGGGAACACTGGTTTGAGTCCTGAGCAAAGCAGACCTTTGACAACACAGTGCATGCGGCAAACACAAGCACAACCACAGGCACAGGCAGCGGTACGTGTTTACCAAAACAACACCTGTTCAACATTTGCCACAATGAATACCAGAATGAATCTTTTGTAAACAGAATAATTAACCAATGAGGAGGTGTTTTGCCAAATATAAGCATACATCTTGAACAAGGCAAGCACGAGTACAACATGTGAACGTTGTTTACCACAGAGGTGGAAAACATGCTGTAGTGGTTCAGGCTGGATGCCGCCACACGAGCCACACCTGTGATATCCCAGAGGGTCCAGCCCAGTGGGTGGGCACAAGAAACCAGGTAGTTCATCCCATAGTGCCCTGTTCCCCTATAAGACATCAGCGGGGTCCTGCACTTCCTCCTTCTTCCCTCACCACTGTCTGGTAATGGGGTGAGCCACCTCACAGCCTCTCTTGGGCCTGGCTAGGCCCAAGGCTGGGGGAGAGAAAGAGCCCTGGGCGTTTTGGGGGTGCCCTCAGGTGGGGGTGGGATGTTTTTGGGTATGCTTTGGGAGCTCTCTTTCATCACTGTGCTTGTGGTTCTCTGTAAAATTTTCACTGCTTTTCCATTTAAACTTTCCACCACTTTTGCAATCTGTTTGTCTGAGTCTTGTATTTTGCACATGGTGGGAGAATCAGCTTTTCAACCTACCACACGTGCCCAGGCAGGTGGTTTACCTGGACTCAGTGGTGCCTTGCCCTTTTGCCAATTTGGTGCCAAAAATTCCCCCACTCCAGAAGGCAGGGGGAAGAGGGGGGTTTGAGCCAAACATGTAGGGACATGTCCTGGCAGTATTTGGGGCATAATTTTGGACATAAGCATCATTCAGCACAGGGAACCCCAGTTTTGTCCAGGGGAGATCTTGTGTTGTTTATAAATTGTAAATATATGTAAATATTGTCTATTTTGTACATATTCACTGAATTTAGTATTTTAGATTGTAGTTTTGCTTGTAAATATAGCTTCATTTGCTTTCCATCTGAGCTAGTCTGGCAATTTTATGTTGGGGTGGTGAATTTCAACCCACCACATTGTATTAATTGGTGCCCATCATGGGGCATTGCTCAATTGATTGATTAATTAGTGCTCAGAATAAGGAAGCCAAAATGAAGCTGTGGAACTCAGTGAAGGCAATGCTTGGGGGTGTGGGTGATTATTGCCTGGGTCTTGTTGATCATGGGAGATATGGTAACCTCAGTGTTTCCTGTCTAGGTCAAGATCACAGTTTGTATTTAATTGAGAAACTTTAGCAGCTAAATCCCCCTGATGGTTGAGTTGCTCTTCCTCAGTAGCTTTACTCTTAGGTATGTGAGTTTCAGCGAGTCTTACTTTCACTGGAATTTTTCTCAATGGGAGTAGAGATGTCTTGCCACAGATCAGTAGCCCAAATAAGTTTTCCTCTCCTCTGCCAACCATTCTTTTCCCAGTCCTTTAGCTAACCCCACAAAGCATTGGCCACCATCCATGAATCAGTGTAGAGATAAAGCTTTGGCCTTCTCTCACATTCAGCTGCATTGACTGGATTCACCTTCTCCATCCTTTGCTTCTGCAACTTGGCATGTTGGACCCACACTTGCAGCCTTCCCTCTCCACTTGTTCCCAACCAGACGACAGGAACCGTTTGTGAACAAAGCATATTTCTTTTCATCATCAGGAAGTCATTGTAAGAAGGAGCTTCCTCAGCACGAGTTGCTCTCTCCTCTGGAGGTTTTGTGCAGTCAGTGCCTTCTGGCCAATTTATGATCACCTTGACCGGTTTAGGCTGTGCCTTTAAGAAATGGACACTTTCGGAACACTCTGGCTGAATGTATTGAAAACAAAGATATGCTAAACTAATTTCATTGGTGGATAGGTATAATGCAACTTTGAGTTTTGGGTTCAGTCTGTTTGGAGTCAGTCTGTTCTTCTCTGTCCTGTGAGCTGGTCTGTCTTCTCTCTCGCTGAAGCAACCGCTGCGGAACAGAGCGACCTTGGATTAACAGAGCTAACCAGATAAGAAAACTAACTCTTGCATTCACTTTGAGCTAACAGAATTTTCCTCCTTAATTGCCTTTCTCTCTCTCTCTAACCCTTTTTGGGAAAAAAGGGAAGGTAGGGAGGGAGGGAGAAGGGGGATAGCGGCCGGGGGGGGCACCCCCTCCTCCGGCTGTGGGTCTTCCGTATTACATACATTGCTGTATATTTCTGTATATATTTGTAGTGGGTTGAGGCAGCCCCTCCCCACCACAGGCAAAATAGCGACTCTGACAAATGGATTGCAGAAGTGATGGAAAAGTTCAAATAGAAAAAGGTGAAGGTGCACAAAAACAAACAGTGACAGAAGAAAAAAAACCCGAAACCGACCCGGATACACCCCATCCCCACCTGAGGGTGGGCCCAAGACCCCCAGGGCTCTTTCTTCCCCCCCCACTGCTAGGCTAGTCTCAGCTGGCCAGGCCTGAGACTGCCCATCCCCCTGGCCTTGGGCCTAGCCAGGCCCAAGGCCGGGAGACATCTCCCCAGTTACCGGGTGCTGGCGAGGGAAGAAAGAGAAAGAGGCGGACCCCACGCAAGATCTTATAGTGGTGCAGGGGGGGTGTGGTAGGGGATACACGGTTTTCCTGTGTCCACCCACTGGGCTGGACTTCTGGACACAGGAAGTGCACCATGCAGCATAAGGGCACCCAGCCCAAACCACCACAATGTTGTAAATATTGTATATTTTTGTACATATTCATTGCATTCCATTTCTGCTTGTAAATACAGCTTGTTTCATTTGCTTTTCCGACTGAGTTTAGCTGTGGTTTTATCTTTTGTGTGTGTGGGGAACTTTCTCACCCTGCCACACACTTCCACCAGGCCAGGCCTTTCAAGATTTCCCATTCGAGCTTCCTCTGTGTTATCAGAGCCATCCACTTGGACCATGTGGCATCTGTAGCATGATGTGGTGTGGAACCTTTGCCTTTGAACATCCAATTCAAAACTGGTAATCTGGGAGCTGAAAGAAGCTGTGACTCAGTTCCAATTACTTCAGAAGCTGCTTTTACTCCTTCATAAGCAGCTAGTATCACTTTCTCTGTCGGAGTATAATTTGCCTCTGAGCCTTTGTAGCCACAACTCCAGAAACTAAGAGGATGCCTGTGTGTCTCATCTGGAGCTCTTTGCCACAGGCACCAGCTTGGACCATTGTCACTTGCAGCTGTGTTCTTGATGTCTGGACCAGTTCAGACAGGTCCCAGACCCATTGCTTGAACTACCTCTTGCTTTATCTGGTCAAAGGCTGCTTGTTGTTCAGGTCCCCACTGGAAACTGTTTCTCATTCGAGCAACATCATACAAATGTTTCACAATCTGACTGTATCCAGGAATGTGCAGTCTCCAAAATCCCACTGTGCCTAAGAAGCATAGAATTTCCTTCATATTGATGGGATTTGCCATGGTAGACTCTTTATCACATCGATTGGAATATGAAGACCACCATCCTGCCACCGCACTCCCAGAAACTGGATCGCTCTAGCAGGTCTTTTCACCTCCTCTCACTTGATGGCCAAATCAGTTTTCAAGAGAATGTCAATGATTTTGTTACCTTCTCGAAGACTTCTTCAGCAGTTTTACCCCAGAGTATGATATCATTGACGAACTGGATGTGTTCAGGAGCTCCACCTTTCTCCAAAGCATCATAGATAACTGCATAACAGATGGCTGAACTGTGAATCCAGCCCTGGGGCACACGATTAAAGGTGTACTGGATGCCCCTCCAGGTAAAGGCAAACTGAGGCCTGTATTCCTCTGCGATGGGAATAGAGAAGAAATTGTTAGCAATGTCTATGGCAGCATCAAGAATAGTGTAGCCAGCAGGGAAGTCATTGTGCCCCTGTACTCTGCACTGGCTAGGCCACACCTTGAGTACTGTGTCCAGTTCTGGGCCCTGTTCTGGTAAACTTCCTCTGCTGTCTCACCCCATACAATGATGTCATCAATGAACTGCAGGTGCTCAGGGGCTCCACCTTTCTCTAAGGCAGTCTGGATCACCTCATGGCAGATGGTTGAGCTATGGACCCAGCCCTGAGGCAACCGATTCCATTGGTACTGTACTCTCCTCCAGGTGAAAGCAAACTGTGGCCTGCATTCTTCTGCAATGGGAATGGAGAAAAAGGCAATAGCAATGTCACTTGTGGCATACCACTTGGCCACCTTCGATTCCAGCTCGTACTGGAGCTCCAGCATGTCCGGCACGGCAGCGCTGATCGGAGGAGTCACCTCATTCAGGCCACGGTAGTCCACGGTCAGTCTCCATTCCCCATTTGCCTTCCGCACTGGCCATATCGGGCTGTTGAAGGGGAGTGAGCCTTGCTGATCACCTTCTGGCTCTCCAGTCATTGAATGAGTTGGTGTATGGGGTGCAGAGGGTCTCTGTTGGTCCTGTATTGCCTGCAATGTACTATGCGAGAGGCAATAGGTAGCTTCAAATCCTGCACCTTATGGCTGCCCACTGCGGAGGGGTCATCTGACAGCTCGGGCTTGGTGGACAGCTGTTCTTTGCCTGCAGTCTCCACAACTGCCACCCCAAATGCCCACTTGTGCCCCTTAGGGTCCTTGAATCATCCCTCCCACAGAAAGTCAATGCCAAGAATGCAAGGTGCATCTGGACCAGTCACTATGTCGTGCTTTCCCCATTCATTCCCTGTCAGGCTTATCTCAGCCTGCAGTACAGTCAGGTCTTGTGAGCCCCCTGTGACTCCCTGAATGCTTAGGGGCTCAGCCCCTTTGTGCCTCGATGGTATCAGGGTGCATTGGGCCCCTGTGTCCACCAGAGCTTGGTACTTCAGGGCCTATGAAGTGCCAGGCCATTTCACATACACATCCCAGTATACTCCAGTGGTCCCTTCCAACCCCTAATATGCTGGGATCCTGTGATCTGGGATCCTGAGAGCTGTGAGCCAGTGGTCCTGGGATCCTGGGTTCTGTGATTCTGTGAGCCTGTGATCCCTGGTCCTGTGATCTGTGGTCCTGTGATCTGTGATCCTGTGGTCCCAGGCTGGATGTCCATGGTGATGTTTTTCCCTCTGTCTCTCTGGGTCTGAGCTGCTCTTGCTCAGGGTTCCTTCCTTCGGCCACTCACAGCTCCCCAGCCCACACCTCAGACACTTCCTTGCCTGTACCCTGCCAGGGCTGCCAGCAGCAGGCAGAGCTGACTCAGCAGGAAGCTCCTTCACAGCAATCTGATCTTTGTGTTGGGCATTCCAGAGGCTCCTGGCACCGTCTGGAGAGCACCACTGCCCTGGGCAGCCTGGGCCAGGCCTGGACAACCCTTTGGAGGAAGGAATTGTTCCTCCTGTCCAAGTTGTACCTCCCCTAGAGGCTGCAGGTGTGAGATCCTCTTGGCCACAGGTCCTGCAGCCCCCATGAAGAGGACATCAGCCATGGGCAGCACAGCAGCGACATCCAATGGCCACTTGAATGTTTGCAGCTCTTCAGCCAGGAGGCCATGCAGGAGAACTGGGGGGGCTGAGAGTGGGCGGAGCTGAGAACTTTGGCTGCCTCCCCAGGATCACCTCCCCAGCCCCTCTGGCTCTCGAGTCGTTGCCTTCTGGAGTCAGCCAGAGTGGCTCCCATGAGGTGAGGGACATCCCACAGCAGGGCCATGAGGAGAACCCAAAGGGACTGTCCCAAGAGGCAGCAGCCACCCTCCAGGACCTGCCCTGGGACACCTCAATGAGTCTGAGCAGGAGGTACCCAATGAGTCAGTACCTCGGAGCAGTGCTTTGGCTCTGATCAGAGAGTCACAGCAGGGTGGAGGTTGGGAGGGACCTCTGGAGATCATCCAGTCCAACCCCCTGCCAGACCAGGGGCACCCAGGGCAGGTCACACAGGAACACATCTGGGGTGGGGGTTTGGAAGCTCTCTAGACAAGGAGACTCCACGACCCCTCAGGGCAGCCTGCTCCAGGCTCCAGCAGCCTCACACCAAAGAAGTTTCTCCTCCTGCTCTGCTGGAACCTCCTGGCTGCCAGTTTGTGCCCCTTGGCTTGGCCCTGGGCACCACTCAGCAGAGTCTGGCCCCAGCCTCTTGCCCTCCACAGCTCCTTCAGCTCTTGTTGAGCATTGCTCAGACCCCCTCTGGGGCTGCTCTGCTCCAGGCTCTCAGCCCCAGGGTTCTCAGCCTTTGCTCCTCACAGAGCTACTCCAGGCCCTTCATCAGCCTCATGGCCACCACTGGACTCTCTCCAAGCAGCTCCCGGTCCCTCTTGAACTGGAGGAGCCCAGACCTGGCCCCAGTCCTCCAGCTGTGGTCTCCCCAGGGCAGGGCAGAGGGGCAGGACAACCTCCCTTTCCCTGTTGCCCACACTCCACTGGATGCCCCCCAGAGCACCTTTAGCCTTCTTGTCCACCCGGGCACCTTGCTGGCTCATGGGGTCCTTACCGTCCCCCAGCAGCCCTCCATGGAGCTGCTTCACAGCAGGTCCCCTCTCATCCATCATGATTCATGAGGTTGCTCTCCCCTGGCCCTGGTGGAACTCCATGAGGTTCTCCTTTGCCCAGCTCTGCAGCCTCTCCAGGCCACTCTGGATGGCAGCACAGCCCTGAGGGGTGGCAGCCACTGCTGCATCCCAGAGGGCAAAAGCCCCGAGGGAACATCAGGGAGGAGGATCCAGGGGAGGGCTGAGCCCCAGGCAAACACAGGGGAGGGCACAAAGCTGCTCCCAGCACCCACAGCTCCCAGCTCAGCCTGCACTGAGCCCTGGGGTGGTCTCCCCATCCCGGGATGGACATGGAGGGCTGGGGACCTCCTCTGCTGTCCCTGCACAGCCACCTGCCTTCAGGGCTCCTGCTCTGCCTGCTATGGCTCTGTGGTGAGTGGCTCTGGCAGGGGGCAGGGAGCAGCGGAGGTGGGGAAGGGGCTTGGGGGTCTCCGGGAGGGTTGGGAGCTCAGCTGGCAAAGCTTCCTTGGAGCCTGCAGGGTTGGGAAGGGGAGGAAGGATCTGGGGTGGGGGGAAAGGAGACCTCCTCAGCTGAGCAACTAATGAGGCTCCCCAGCCCCCAGCCTGCTCCCCTTGCACAGAGAGGTTGGGAAAGGCTTGGAGCCTGCCCAGGCAGGGCCAGCCCGGCCCAGGAGCTGCTCTGTTTGCTTTGCCCTCCCCTCCTGGGGCCAGCAAAGGACACAAAGTCCTCTTCTGCCTGGCCCAAACAGGAGCTCCATGCCCTGCAGGCACAGAAGCTTCCCAGGAGGTGACCCCCAAGGTGCCCCTCAGGTTCCAGTCCCACCTCTGCCTGGCTTGGTTTGGGATCTCCTGCTCCAGGAGGTGATGGAACCTCTGCCCAGACTGCAACCCTGGTGTCCCACACCGGCTTGGACACCCCAACCTTGTGGCCATGGGGGTGGAAGATCCCTTATCTCCTTGCTTAATGGAACCTCTTTTATCTCCATGGCTTGGTGGAACCTCTCTTATCTCCCTTGCTGTGGTTTCCATTCACCAGGAACCACAGGAGGGGTTGGAAGGGACCCTGAGGACCCTCCAGCTTCAACACCCTGCCATGGGCAGGGACACCTCCCACCAGCCCAGGGTGCTCCAGGCCTCATCCAGACTGGTCCTGGACACCTCCAGGGAGGGGACAGCTACAGTCTCACCCTGGCCAGCCTTTTCCAGTCCCTCCCCAGCCTCACAGAGAAGAATTTCTCCCTTCCACCTGATCTCAGCCTCCCTCTTTCAGATGGGATCCATCCGCCCTTGTCCTACTACTCCCTGCCCACAGCTACTCCTAATCTGCCCTCTAGCTCCCCCTGAAAGGAAACCAGAAGGTCTCCCTGGAGACCTCAACCCTCCAGCCTGGCCTCCCAGCCCCTCCCAGCATGGCTGTGGCCTCTTCCAGCCCTGCCCAAACAGGTCCCTGCCAGAGCTGTGCTGAGGGCTCCAGAGCTGCCCCAGCACTGCAGGGGGAACCACAGCTCCAGGTGGGGGTCTCGTAGCTCCAGGTAGAGATCTCACAGCTCCAGGTGGGGCTCTCACAGCTTCCAGCTCCCTCAGCTGCTCCTCCCCAGCCCTCTTCTCCAGACCCTTCCCCAGCTCTGTTGCCCTTCTCTGGCCCTGCTCCAGCTCCTCAGTGTCCTTCTGGGGGCAGGAGCCCAAAGCTGAACCCAGCACTCAAGCTGTGCCCAGCCCAGGGGCACAATCCCTGCCCTGATGCTGCTGCCCACACCCTTGCTGCTCCAGCCCAGGCTGCTGCTGCCCTCCTTGCCCCCTGGGCACTGCTGGCTCAGCTCCAGCTGCTGCCACCCAGCACCCCCAGGGCCTTTGCTGCTGGGCCCTTTCCAGCCCCTCTGTCCCCAGCCTGCAGCCTTCCTGGGGTGGTTGTGCCCCAAGGGCAGGATCCAGCCCTTGGCCTTGGTGAGCCTCAGCCATGGCCCCATGGCTGGCCAGATCCCTCTGCAGAGCCTCCAACCCTCCAGCAGCTCAGCTCCCACCCAGCTTGGTGCCCTCTGCAAACTCCCCAAGGGAGCCACAATGCCCTCATCCAGCTCGGCGATGCAGGTGCTGAGCAGAGCTGGCCCCAGCCCTCAGCCCTGGGGGGCACCACTGCTGCCCTAACTCCAGCCCCCACCACTCCTTGGGCCCAGGAGGGACCAAGCAGCCTGCAAGGGTCCCTCCACCCCCCCAGGCAGGCAGGAAGGGGCTTGTGAGCTGCACACCTGAGCCAGCCCGGAGCTGCCTGCCAGGTGCCACCTCCCAGCTGCTGCCTCTCCCAGCTTCCTCACCAGGTCCTTCCCATCCCTGCTGCCCCCTGCCAGCCTCCCAGTGCCACCTGAAACCTTTTCTGGGGGAGGGGAGGAGGAGGGCAACCTGAGCACACAACTCCTGCATCCTCTTCGTGCTTGCAGTTGTGCAGCCCCCAGCCCTTGTGTGGGCAGAGCCCGAAGCTGCTCTCCCGGCCACTGCACTCCACCTCGTCCAGCCAGATGGGCTTCCCCTCAAGCCACCACAATGGGCAGGAGCTGCAACCAGCTGATGTCAGAGAGATTGTTGCCAAAGGGGCTGCAGGGCCAGGAGCAGGGCTGATGGCTTCAGACTAGAGCAGAGCAGATGGAGATTGGATGTGAGGAACAAGTTCTGCACCAGGAGGCTGCTGTTACTCTGGAGCAGGTTGCCCAGGGAGGTGGTTGAGGCTTTACCCCTGGAGCTATTCCAGGTGAGGCTGGACAGGGCTGTGGGCAACCTGATCTGGTGCAGGATGTCCCTGCTGAGTGCAGAGGGTTGGACTGGATGAACTCTGGAACTCCCTTCCAACCCAACCCAACCCATTCTATGACTCTATGACTTGCAGAAGTCCCTGCAGGGCTTTGGAGTAGATGACCTTGACAGGTCCCTTTCAACCCATCTCAACCCAATCCAACCCAACTCAACCCAAATGAACTCAAACCCACAACAGGGCTCTGGGCAACCTGTCCTAGTGGAGGATGTCCCTGCCGAGTGCTGAGGACTGGATGACCTTTGGAGGTCCCTTCTGGCCCACACTCTGCTCTGATTCTCTGATCCTACGGTAGGATCTCTTTGTGCTCTCCCCAGAGCGCTCCAGCCACCTCCCCACCACCGCCATCCCCACTGGCAGCCCAGCGGAGCTGCGCTTGGCCAATGGCCCCAGCGGCTGCTCCGGCAGGGTGGAAGTGCTGCATGACCACCAGTGGGGAACCATCTGTGACGATGATTGGAGCTTACCTGAGGCCATGGTGGTCTGCAGGCAGCTGGGCTGTGGGGCAGCCCTCTCGTCCTACGGAGGAGCTCACTTTGGCCAAGGCTCAGGCCCCATCTGGTTGGACAACATCCAGTGCAGAGGGGATGAAGATGCCCTGTCCCAGTGCCTGGCCAGGCCTTGGGGGGTCCACAACTGTGACCATGGAGAAGATGCCAGTGTGGTCTGCACAGGTGAGGGCACAGCAGGAGGGCAGCAGAGGATGCTCTGCTCTGGGCCTCTGTGCTGGGATCCAAGGGCTGGGCAGCAGATGCCTGGATAGGAGCCTCTGACTCCCCCTGGGAGGAGACCTCCTCTGATCTCTCCTTGTGTCCCGCGCCAGGGGAAGGTTCCACCATGGACAGTGCTCCCCAGGCGCCGCTGCAGCTGCGGCTGGAGGCCGGTCCCGGGCGGTGCGCCGGGCGCCTGGAGCTGCTGCGCTACCGGCAGTGGGGAACAATCTGCGACCGCAGCTGGAGCCTGGCCGAGGCTACTGTGGTCTGCAGGCAGCTCGGCTGCGGCACAGCTCTGTCGGCCCCGGGCTCGGCTGCCTTCGGGCCAGGCTCTGGTCGCATCTGGTTAGATGACGTCAACTGCACAGGGGGGAAGGGTCCCTGTCTCAGTGCCACAGCAGGGCCTGGAGAGCCAACAGCTGTGACCACCGAGGAGATGTTGGTGTAGTCTGCTCAGGTGAGAGGTTGGGGGCTGCAGGGGCAGCTCAGGATGGAGGTTGAAGGCTGCAGGGGCAGCTCAGGGAGAGGTTGGAAGCCGCAGGGGCATCTCAGGGGGGAGGTTGGGGGCTGCAGGGGCAGCTGAGTCATGCCCCAGGTAGCCAGGGCTGAGTGTGGTGCTGAGGGTGTGGTGCTGAGGCGGGTGGTGCTGAGTGAGATGGTGCTGAGGGGGTGGTGCTAAGGGGGTGGTGCTGTGGAGTGTGGTGCTGAGTGCAGTGGTACTGAGGGAGTGGTGCTGAGGGGGTGGTGCTGTGGAGTGTGGTGCTGAGTGCAGTGGTACTGAGGGAGTGGTGCTGAGGGGGTGGTGATGAGAGGGGTGGTGCTGACAGGGGTAGTGCTGAGGGGGTGGTGCTGAGGGGCATGGGGTGCTGGTGGTGGCTCAGCAGCAGTGGTGGCCTTGGGAGCTCCAAGCAAGGGTTTGGCCTTGAGGACCTCAAAGGTCTCCTCCAGCCTCAGCAGCTCCATGGTTCTGTGACTTTCCCCCACCCTAAAACCCACTCAGGAGCAGGGGCTGAGAGCCTCCGTGGGGGATGCTCTGCCCTGCAGTACAGCAGCAGCAGCTGGGACCCCAGGGAGCTGCTCAGGATGGTTTGGAGCAGGAAGACCAAAGCCTGCTCCTACCTCTCCCTCTTCTGGTGGCTCTTAGCTACTCAAATGGGAGATGCCTCCAGCCCCCTCCCATGGGCACTGCTGACCCCAGATCCCTCCCAGGGTCACTGTTTACCCCAAGACCCCTCCCACAGTCACTGCTGAACTCAAGACCCCTCCCATAATCAGTAGTGACCCCAGCAGCACCACCACAGTGATGTTTGACCCCAGACCCCTGCCACAGTCAATGTTGATCTTGACACCCTCCCATGGTCACTGTTGAACCCAGGCCCTTCCCATGGTCACTGTTGACCCCAAGACTCCTGCCATAGTCAATGTTGACCCCAGATCCCTCCCATGGTCACTGTTGACCCCAGACCCCTTCCATAGTCACTGTTGACTCCAAACCCCTCCTATAGTCACTGTTGACCCCAGACCCCTCCCATGGTCACTGTTGACCCCAGACCCCTTCCATAGTCAATGTTGACTCCAAACCCCTCCTATAGTCACTGTTGACCCCAGACCCCTCCCATGGTCACTGTTGACCCCAGACCCCTTCCATAGTCAATGTTGACTCCAAACCCCTCCTATAGTCACTGTTGACCCCAGACCCCTTCCATAGTCACTGTTGACCCCAGACCCCTCCCCCTGCCCCCACTCCCCTCTCCAGTCTCCATGCTCCCTGCTCTGGACATGTGACCCTTCCTTAGCCCCACTCTGAGAAGCCAGCCCCAAGCGAGCCCTGTCCTTGGAGCCCCTTCCCTGGGGGGCAAGCTGGAGGCTGCAGGAGCAGGAGGACCTTCTGATCTTCTTGCCCCTTGTCAAGCCCAGCTGGAGCCCAGGGGTGGCCACCAGGCTTGACTGTGACCCTCGGCCCGGCCCCCCAGCCGCGGGCAGCCTGGGGCAGCCCTCCCTGCGCCTGGCCAATGGGTCCAACAGCTGCCTGGGGAGGGTGGAAGTCCTCCACAACCACAAGTGGGGCACCGTGTGCGACGACACCTGGGACCTGCAGGACGCCCGAGTGGTGTGCAGGCAGCTGGGCTGCGGGGAGGCTCTCTTGGCACCAGGCTCGGCTCACTTCGGCCCCGGCTCCGACCCCATCTGGCTGGACAACGTCCACTGCGCTGGCACCGAGGCCACCCTTGGCCAGTGCCAGCTGAGCCACTGGGGAGAGCACAACTGTGGCCACGAGGAGGACGCTGGAGTCGTCTGCTCAGGTGACAGCACCGAGGGGCTTGAGGTCCATCCCAGCTGGGGGTCTGAGGGGGTGTAGGGTGGGGGGTGGTGCTCTGCTCAGTTGCAGCCTGGGATAGGGCAAGGGGAAAGGGATGGACACCACAGCACAGGAGGTTCCACCTCAGCATGAGGAGGAACTTCTGCACTGTGAGGGTCCCAGAGGCCTGGAGCAGGCTGCCCAGAGAGGTTGTGGAGTCTCCTTCTGTGGAGCCTTCCCAGCCCGGTCTGGATGTGTTCCTGTGGGACCTGTGCTGGGTTCTGTGCTCCTGCACTGGCAGGGGGTTGGACTGGAGATCTCCAGAGGTCTCTTACAACCCCTAACATCCTGGGATCTGGGATCTGTGATCCTCTGATCCTGTAAGCTGTGATTTGTGATCCTGTGATCTGTCATACTCTGATCCTGTGAGTCTGTGATCTGTACTCCTGTGATTGGTGATCCTGGGATCCTGTGATCTGTGATCCTGTGATCTGTGATCCTGAGCAAAGCTGGCAGCAGGCCTCAGGAGCCTGGTTGAGGACCAGCTCCTTGGTGGCAGCAGCCTGGGCTGGGCAAAGCCTTGCTTAGAAAAAACCAACAGAACAGCTCCAAAATAGAATCACAGAATTGGTTTGGGTGGAGATGATGAAGATCATGGAAGTCCAACCAGCAACCCAACACCTCCATGGCCACAGAGCCATGGCCCCAAGTGGCCACAGCTGTCCTGGACACCTCCAGGGGTGGGGAGTCCATCCCTGCTCCAATCCCTGACCTCTCTGTCAGTGAAGAACTTCTTCCTTGTCTCCAACCTAACTCTCCCCTGGTCAGCCTGAGGCCATTTCCTCTCTTCCTGTCCCTTGTTCCTTGGGAGCAGAGCCCAACCCCCACCTGACTCCCACCTCCTCTCAGGGAGCTGTAGAGAGCAACAAGGTCTCCCTCAGCCTCCTCTTCTCCAGCCTAAACCACCCCCAGTTCCCTCAGCTGCTCTTCCCCAGCCCTGTTCTCCAGACCCTTCCTCAGCTTGGTTGACCTCCTCTGGACCTGCTCCATCTCCTCAATGTCCTTCTTGGGGTGAGGGCCCCAAATCTGAACACCCTTCCTGGACACAGCAGCCCAGTGGCACAAGGGAGGTGGCTGTGGGGCCCCCATGATCCCCACCCCACAGAGGTTGGAGTAAGGCAGCCCAGGCAGCCCATGCCACACCTGCTGGTGCCTGGTCTCCAGCAAGGCACCGGAAGGAGATGCCCAGGAGCAAGTCAGAAGTTCACATCACCAAGTGAGAAGTTCTCATCCCCACCTGGGCCCAGAGATGCCAACCTCACCCTCTTGTGGTCTTCCCCCTAGGCCCAAACCCCTTCCAGCTGCGAATCAGAGATGGTCCTCACCCCTGTGCAGGGCAGGTGGAAGTCCTCTACAACAGCTCCTGGCACAGGGTCTGTGGCAGCAGCTGGACGTTGCTGGAAGCTGAGGTGGTCTGCAGGCAGCTGGGCTGTGGACCTGCCCAGTCTGCACCAGTTGGAGCCCAGCTGAGCCCCGGGGATGGCCACACCTTGCTGAAGGGGTTGAGCTGCCAAGGGTCTGAGATGTTCCTCCTGGAGTGCCAGCAGGAGGACTTTGGTCCAGGGCCATGCAGCCAGGGCTTGGCAGCTGCTGTGGTGTGCATGGAGCAGGAAGGTGAGAGCTGGAGGGGGTCCTCTCTTGGCCTCTGTCTGCACTGGGGACCTCTCCTTGGAGAGGTGGCAAGGCAGATGCTCCTCTCTCCATCCTGCTCTTGGCCTCCTGCCAGGCAGGAGAAGCATGGGCAGAAAAGCCTTCTGCTGGGAGGGGTCAGCTGGGCAGGGGAGAGGCCCTGGAGGCCGTGGCTGGAAGGCAGAGGTTTGGGAGCTGCTGGGGGAAGCTTGGTGGTGTTGGGTTGCTGGTTGGACTTGGTGCACTTGATCCAAATGTTAAGGCTGGAAGAGACCTTCAAGCTCATGGAGGCCAAACTGCTCTGCTGGAGCTCTCAATCCCTCCCCTGTTGCTCAGCCTCCTCTTGGAGGTTCTTGCCCAACCGTGATGATTCCATGAGCTCAGAGGGCATGGAAATGCCTGGGTGCCCAGTGGGCATCCTCCCAGGCTGGAGATGTCCCAAAGCTGCCACCCCTGCACCCAGCCCCCAGCAAGGCAGTAATGGGGAAGCTTTCAAGTCCCCTCAACCTCTTCCCACCATGGAATTAGTTTGGTTGGGGAAGCCCTCTGAGGTCATCCAACCACCACCCCCAGGCCACCAAACCCTGTCCCCAGGTGCCATGAAGCCCTCTGAGATCATCCAATCAACAACCCCAGGCCACCATGGCCACCAGACCCTGTCCCCATGTGCCACCTCCACAGGTTTCTTGACCACCTTGAGCATGGTGCAGAGTCATGGAATTGATAGTCAGGATTGGAAGGGACCTCAAGGATCATCCCCAAGGATCAACTCCTCTGTCATGGGCAGGGACAGCTCCCACCAGCCCATGCTGCTCAGAGCCACATCCAGAACCTGGCCTGAAGGGAAGGACCACCCAACCAACCTCCTTTGGGTTTCCCTCTCCCTGCAGACCCCACAGAGTCCTACTCGGTGCTCTCAGGTCTGCTTGGCCTCGGTGCAGCCCTCTGTGGGACCCTCCTAGTGCTGTACCTGTGGCTGAGGTGCAGGAGACAGCCTGAACCCTCCTCAGGTAAGGGCAGGACCAGGGCAGGACCAGGGCAGGAGGTGCATCTGGGCCTGCTGGTGGAGCCCAGCTGGGAGCTCCAGGCAGCACCACTCTGCTCCTTCACTCTGCAGCCAAGCCACTGATGAAGCAGACAGAGGACACCTGGACGTCACCTGAGGCTTAGGTGTCAAAGGCAAAGCTCCCTCAGGACCCCAGAAGACCTCCTGTGGTGGAGCCAGCAGAGCAGAGCAGCCACTGGGATGGGCAGGAGGCATCTGCAGGCTCCAGTCTTGTGTGTCCCACAGCCCCCAGCTCCCTGCACCGAGCTCCAGCGGTCCCAGGTCCTCCTTGCAGCTTCCCAAGGTCCCTCAGCCCCCAAGCAAGGTCTTCTTACAGCCACCCCTGACTGGTCCAGCATCCAAAGCCCAGCTGCAGAGGTTCCTCCAGCCCTGGAACCACCACAGCCCCACCCCTATAGCCCCCTCTGGACCCAGGGAGCTTCCTCACTGTGGGGAACTGTGATGGACCTTCTCCAGAGCTCTGGTGAGGAGCTCACTATTGGAAACACCACTGTGTTCCCATGAGAGTCTGGGAAGCCCCTGGGCTGAACGTTTAAGGATGAGAAACCACGAGAGAGGAGCCACCTGTGCGAGCTTGACGACTGACTCTGGCAGTGCTGTCACCAGCCAGTGGGAATCTGGAGGGAAGCTTGTTAACCAATCCCACACAGCCACACTAACACCACACAGACAAACGTGTGCTGCTTGCTGGAGCAAACAGAGCCTTTTGCCTCTCTCTGTACTCTGCTTGTGTATGCTTCGGCTGCTCTCGCCGTCGCTCCATCCCTACACAGCGACACCTCACCGCCTTCCCTTCATGGAAGTCATCAAGCCTGGCCTTGAACACCTCCAGGGAAGAGATTCCACAACCTCCCTGGGACCTGAGGGTTCCTCAGCCTCCTGCTGGCACCTGAGCCTCGACTCTGCCTCATGGCAGGGGGAGGTTGGACGTGGATAATCTCTTAGATCTCTTCCAACCCAACCCATACCCATTTAGCAGCACTCTGCGCTGGGTTAGGAACTGGCTGGAGGCTGAGCCCAGAGAGTGGTGGTGAATGGTGCCATAGCCAGCTGGCAGCCAGGCACCATTGGCATCCCCCAGGGATCAGTGCTGGGCCCCATCCTCTTTAACATCTTCATTGATGATCTGGATGAGGGGATTAAGACAGTCATCAGCAAATTTGCAGATGACACCAAGTTAGGAGCAGATGTTGGTCAGTTAGAGGGCAGAAGGGCTCTGCAGAGGGACCTCGACCGACTGGACAGATGGGCAGAGTCCAACAGGATGGCATTCAACAAGTCCAAGTGCCAGGTGCTGCACTTTGGCCACAGCAACCCCATGCAGAGCTACAGGCTGGGGTCAGAGTGGCTGGAGAGCTGCCAAACAGAGAGGGACCTGGGGGTGCTGATCGACAGCTGCCTGAACATGAGCCAGCAGTGTGCCCAGGTGGCCAATAAGGCCAATGGCATCCTGGCCTGCATTAGGAATATTGTGGCCAGCAGCAGCAGGGAGGTCATTGTGCCCCTGTACACTGCACTGGTTAGGCCACACCTTGAGTCCTGTGTCCAGTTCTGGGCCCCTCAGTTTAAGAAGGGCATTGAGACACTGGAACGTGTCCAGAGAAGGGCAACAAGGCTGAGGAGAGGCCTTGAGCACAGCCCTGTGAGGAGAGGCTGAGGGAGCTGGGGTTGTTTAGCCTGGAGAAGAGGAGGCTCAGGAGCGACCTCATTGCTCTCTACAACTACCTGAAGGGAGGTTGTAGCCAGGAAGGGGTTGGTCTCTTCTCCCTAGCAACCAGCACCAGAACAAGGGGACACAGTCTCAAGCTGCACCAGGGGAAGTTTAGGCTGGAGGTGAGGAGAAAGTTCTTCACCGAGAGAGTGATTCGCCATTGGGATGTGCTGCCCGGGGAGGTGGTGGAGTCGCCGTCCCTGGAGGTGTTCAAGAGGGGACTGGATGTGGCACTTGGTGCCATGGTCTAGTCATGGGGTCTGTGGTGACAAGTTGGACTCGATGATCTTCGAGGTCTCTTCCAACTGTGATACTGTGATACTGATTCCTGCTGCCTGCTCCTGGTCCTCTCAGACTTGCCTGGCCCCAGGGCTGCATCAAAGGCCCAGGGCTGCCTCTGGCCACCTCAGAAGAGGGGAAGCAGGAGCCTGGCCCTAGCCTTGTGCAATAAAAGACACAAAGCCTGGGAGGGGCAGCCAGGAGCTGGGGGCTGCCTGTGGGAGGTTGGAGCCCACAGATCCTAGAGAGCTTCTCCAGCCTCAGGGACTCTCTGGTTCTGGTGGCTGTGATGCTCTGAAGGCCTCAGGTGGGTCTGGAGAAGAAGGGGAATAGAAAATTCCTTCTCCTGCTTTGTGTGGCCCTGCAGGGCCCTGAGGTCTCCTCTGGACCAGTAGCTCCTTCCCAGCTGCAGTTCCTGGGACCTGGGAAGGTTCAGCCTGGAGAAAAGAAGGCTGAGGGGAGACCTCCTTGTCCTCTTCAGCTCCCTGAGAGGAGGCTGGAGCCAGGTGGGGGTTGGCCCCCTCTCTCCAGAAGCAATGGAGAGGAGAAGAGGAGATGACCTCAAGCTGCCCCAAGGCAGACTCAGGCTGGACCTCAGCAGAAACTTCTTCCCTAGGAGGGCTCTCAGAGGCCAGAGCAGGAGGTGGCTGAATCCTCAGGCCTGGAGGGGTCTCAGGGCTGCAGAAAGGTGATGCTGGGAGCCAGGGCTCAGGCAGAGACAGGGCAGGGCTGGTCTGGAGGCTCTGAAAGGTCTTCTGCAGCCCAGAAGGATCTGAGGATGCTGCTGGAACATCCTCTGCAAGCAGCTGCCCCAAGCCTGTCCCAGGGGCATGAGAACAGGGAATGGTTGGTGCCCTCCCAGCCCTGCCTGGCACAGGGAATCGTTGGTGCCCTCCCAGTCCTGCCTGATGGCACCTTGGAGGCTGTGCCAGGAGAAGGCCCAAAGCTGGAGCAGGAGCTGCTGGGCAGGAGTTTGTCACCAGGGTTGCCCACTTCAGTGGGAGGCTCCAGGGGAGGTGTGCACTGTGTTGATGGCACAAAGAAGGTAGAGCTTCAGCTGAGCCCAGTGCCACCTGTGCCCTCAGCCAGGCCCTTGGGGAAGACCCTGAGCAGTGCTCAGTCCCTCAGGAAGAGGCTTCGGCCCTGCCAGGAGGACACAAAGCCTGGGAGGGGCAGCCAGGAGCTGGTGGCTGCCTGGAGGAAGACCAAGCAGGGGGAGCTGGGTCAAGAGGTGACCCCAGGCAGGAGCAGGGGGAAGGTTGTGGCCATGGCTGGAGAAGCTCAGATGGAGCAGGGAATGGATGGAAAAAGGGGTGGAAAGGGCACAGCATGGCCAGGAAGGGCTCCAGCTGAGGCTTGGCAACAAGCAAGTGGTGGAGACACCACCCCTAGAGGTGACCAAGCAAGGAGCTGCTCTGGCACCTGGGGTCATGGAGGGCTTGGCCTTGCTGGCCTTGAGCTCCTGCCCATCCTTGAGGGTTCTGAGTTGCACTTCAGCCTGGGAGTGTGAGCCAGGCGCTGCCTGAAGGGAGATCAACCAGGAAGAACCCAAAGCCCAGAGGAAAAGCAGGGCTGGGGCTGAAGACCACAGAGGAGGGCCTGGAGGGACTTGGGGAGGGGAAGAGGAGACCTGGAGGGACTTGGTAGAGGAAGAGGTGGCCTGGGTGAAGTGCCAAGAGGAGCAGGAGGGAGGGAGGAGCAGGATTGGTTTCCAGAGTTGTTTGTCCAAGCTGTGAGAGCAGCCCTAGGCCAGAGCTGCTTTGGCCACATCAGGCTGGGAGGGCTCAGGGCAGGGTCACCACCAGGACCTGTTTGTTTGCAAAGAAGGGGAACAAAGTCCCTGGCCTGGCCCAGATGGCACCTGTCCTGAGCACTGCATCCTCCAGATGAGCTTTGCCCCCTCCAGGTGCCACCTGCAGGGAGATCAACCAGGAGGAAGCCTGTGATGAAGAGGTTATTCATTTGTGAATGATGAAATATGAGTTATAAATAGTATTTTTATATTAATTATGTAAAAACATTAATAACCAATTAATCACTATTGTCTGCACAGGGGCTAGTGCACAGGTGTGAAATATACCCCACAAGTGGTTTGGTATTTACCCAGTTCGAGTATTTACAGGATTCATGTCTATTAAAGGAACAGAAGGTGCAATTCCTGCTCGTGTCCACCAGGTGGCGACGCGGCAAGGTGCTGGCGGCTGCTTAACTATGTACAGGGAAAGCATCAGGATGTCAGAGGCAATTCAAGCAGAGGCTTGAGCTAGAAATGTTACGCTGCTAGGCGCAGGTGCTTTGAACTAGGTGTTAATGAGTGCAAAGCATGTGAGAGAGCCACTGCAGCTTTCTTGGTAGTGAGGTTAGCTGCTAGGCTGTAGCAGGCTGCTGACAGCCCCGGACTGGCTGCTGGGCTGGTCCGTTCCCGGGCAGGGGGCTCCTGGGGCTGAGGCTGCGGCAGAGCAGCTGAGTGAGCCCTCAGGGGCTTCCCTCTGGACAGCGACTAGGGACAACCTTCTCCCAGACCCTTGAGGGTTTCCCTCTGGACAGCGACTGGGGGCAACCTTCCTTCTCCCGGGCCCTCAGGGGCTTCCCTCTGCACGGCCATGGGGGGCAACCTTCTCCCTTCCGCAGCAGCAGGGAGGGGAGAGCATAGGCTGTTGCTGATCAGCAGACTCTCTTAGCAGGGCTCAGGTGGCTCCCTTGGAGCAGTGGGGAGTGGTCCTACAGGGTAGGCCCGGCAGGGCTGGTAGGGCTGGTCCCTGGATGGGGCCAGCCCTCGCAAAGTTGGCCCACAGTCAGGGCGACGGTCCTCGGTGGGCAGTCTTGGATGCTTCCGATCTGGTGCCACAGCAAGGGGTTTCGGGGCTAGTGAGGATGGCGCCGGGGAAGGGGCACAGCTGCGCAGAGCGGCAGCTTCTCTTTCGCTTGGCTTGAAGGAGAGGGCGGGACTCTCGGAGTGGTCCCGGCTTTGGAGGACAGGCACGGCGGGTGCTGTGGATTTCCCTGGGGTTCACAGCACGGAGCGGTGGAAGCGGTGGCTCCTCACCTCTCCCACAATGGCGGGGTCGCGCAGGGGCGGCAGGGCGCTGTTCCGTCCTTATGCGAGCTGGTATGCACGGTTGTGGCTCTTCTCTGCTGCTGAAGGCTGTAGCAGACGTTTGAACTGCCAGACTTGGATAGTTCCTTCCCGGTCAACTGGGCAGTCTTACCCTCGGGGGTCCAGTCCTCTTGAAGACACGGCAGGCTCTTCTGACTGCTGGGGCTGGCAGTACAACGCTATAGCTTCTGGGCTTCCTGCGAGGGACCCTCCTCCGGAGACTCTCGGTGCTGGGGCTTGATGGATACTGGCTCCTTGTCTTGCAGAGGCTGCTGGTGCTTGCATGTGGGAGTGAGAAGGGCTTCCTGGCAACAGCTGTGGAGCTTAGCACCCAAGGCTTAAGCACAAAAGCAAGGAGCTTACAGACCTTGGGCAAGGAGGGAGAGGGCTTACAGAGCTCGGGCACAGAAGAGGGGAAAGAAAGAGGGCAACGAGAGAGAGGGTAACTTGCTTGCAAGTGATTTGACAGGGCCTGAATTCACAAGATGGGAATTACAAAAACATAGTTATCTTTATTTTTCCCCAAAGCCCTGCCCCAAAATCACGTATCAAACCTATTACATTATTTACAGGTTCTGTTGGGTGGTGAACTCTGCCAAGATGCCCATGGGCAGCTTCAGCACAGTTTAGGGAATTCAGAAAATGGAAAAGGCTAAGCCACAAAACAGCTTCACCCCACTTATGAAATCAGAGGCAAGCCAGGAACCTTTAGGGAAAGCCACTTTTAGTCACGAGGATGGAGCAAGGGATTTGGAGATGGAGGTGGTCCCTAGGTCATTCTTGGGTGGCAGGCTCCAGGAACTGCAGGTTTTATAGTCCAATTTGTGGATAATGCAGCACAACCCAAAGGAAAAGGACCTGCCAGAATGAAAGTGTAGGCAGAGCTGCTAGGAGGAGAAACCCGTGAGCAGCAGCACTGCAAGCTGCAGGTTTCACAGCAGGCAGGGAGCAGCAACCGAGGCAGGAGCAGCAACCGAGGCAGGGAGCAGCAACCGAGGCAGGGAGCAGCAACCGAGGCAGGGAGCAGCAACCGAGGCAGGGAGCAGCAACCGAGGCAGGGAGCAGCAACCGAGGCAGGGAGCAGCAACCGAGGCAGGGAGCAGCAACCGGGGGCAGGAGCAGCAACTCAGGCAGGCAGGTTTGGGGAGAAGCCAGGTCTGAGTGGAGTGAGAAAAAGATGAATGTGAGAGCCAGAGCAGGAGCAGGAGCAAGATGAAGGCGAGGGCCAAAATAGGAGCGAGAGCAAGGGCAGGAGCAGGAGCAAGATGAAGGCAAGAGCCAGAGCAGGAGCGAGAGCCAGAGCAGGAACGAGAGCCAGAGCAGGAGCTTGCCTGTTGCCAAGCCTCAGCTGGAGCCCTTCCTGGCCATGCTGTGCCCTTTCCACCCCTTTTTCCACCCATTCCCTGCTCCAGCTGAGCTTCTACAGCCATGGCCACAACTTTCCCCTGGGGAGGGGAGAGGAGGGGAGGGGAGGGGACAGCAGGGGGCTCTGCCTGCTCCACCTCTTCCTGGAACGCTTTGGCTGTTTTGCAAGCCCAGGGCCAAAGCTGGGCCACAGCAGAGGGGCAGGAGGTGACCTCCTGGCAGAGCCTCACGGGCTGAAGCTGGCAGGGCAGAGGAAGAGGAGAGCTCCACGAGGAACAGGACACCACTGCAGTCCCAGTCTGCCCTCCCAGTTGCCCACTGGGGTGGCTCAGCTGGGGCACCTCTCAAGGACAGTCCCAGCCCAGCCTGCAGCCATGGGGGTGCTAGGTGGGCTCCAGCCCTCCCCCACCTGCTCCAGGAGCAGAACCCAAACCCCTCCTGGTGGAGCCAGGAGCCTGAGGAGCTTTCTGCTGCTGGCCTGGTTGTGGGGTGAGTGCAGGGACCCCAGGGAGCTCCTCCAGCCTGAAGCACAACAGAGGCTGCCCAGGGGCCTTTGGGTGTCCCTTGGGAGGACTGGGGTAGGGGGCTTGGGGTGGTGCTGGAGCTGGGGGAAAGGTTTGGTGCCAAGCCAGGAGCTCAGCAACCTGTGCTGCACCCCCAGGCTGTATTGTGTCCCACAGCTGAGGTCTTGTGCCCCAGAACTAAGGTCTTGTGCCCAATAATCAAAGTCTTGTGTTCCATACTTGAGCTTTTGTGCCCTGGAATCAAGGTCTTGTGCCTCATAATCAAAGGTTTGTGCCCTAAAATTAAGGTTCTGAACCCCATAATCAAGGTTTGTTCCCCACAGTCAAGGTCTTGTGCCTCATAATCAAGATTTTCTGCCTCATAATTATAGACTTCTGCCCCAGAATCAAAGGTTTGTGGCCAAACTGTCCTGGGCAGGACTGAGCCAAGCAGAGCTGAGCTGAGCTGGGCAGAGCTGAGCTGAGCTGGGCAGAGCTGAGCTGAGCTGGGCAGAGCTGTCCTGGGCAGAGCTGAGCTGGGCAGAGCTGAGCTGAGCTGGGCAGAGGTGTCCTGGGCAGAGCTGAGCAGAACATGGCAGAGCTGATCTGAGCAGGGCAGAGCTGAACCTATTTGAGCCTGGCAGAGCTGAGCAGATCTGAGCCTGGCAAAGCTGAACGGAGCAAGGCAGAGCTGTGGTGAATCTGGCAGAGCTGAGCTGAGCTAGGCAGAGCTGCCCTGGGCAGAGCTGAGCCAGGCAGCGCTGCAGGCAGTGGAGCTGCAGCTGCTCAATTGCTCTCCAGCTTTGGGTGACTCAGGGACTGGAGCTTCCCTTCCCTTCCTCCTGTAGTGGCTTCCCAGGCGCTGCCCCTGGCCCTTCTCTCTCTGCTCGGTGCCAGCCAGGCCCAGGGCAGGTCCTGAGTGTTGTGCAAGTCCTGGCCATGGGCACAGAGCTGCTGACTCAGCACAGTCCTGGCCCTCTGCACCTGAGGGGTTTTGGTGACCCAGGTGAGATCCCGCACAGGGCCAAGGTCCAGCCAGGGCTGCTACCTGCAGCCTCTCCTTGGCTTCTGCTCTTGATGGAGCCATGGAAGGGGTTGTTCGAAAGGACCTCAAAGCTCCTCCAGCTCCAGCCCCCTGCCATGGGCAGGGACACCTCCCACCAGCCCAGGCTGCTCAAGGCCTCATCCAGCCTGGCCTTGAACAGCACCAGGCAGGGGAATCCACAGCCTCCCTGGGCAGCCTGTGCCAGGGTCTCCCCAGCCTCGCTGCCAGGAATTTCTTCCTCCTCCCCAGTCTCAGTCTGCCCTCTCCAAGCTCCAAGCCTATCCCCTCATCCTGGCACTCCCAGCCCTTGTCCAAAGCCCCTCCCCAGCTCTCCTGGAGCCTCTTCAAGTACTGGAAGACCACCAGAAGGTCTCCCTGGAGCCTTCTCTCCTCCAGGCTGAAGCCTCCCAGCCTGTCCCCAGAGGGGAGGTTCTGCAACCCCCAGGTTGCTCCAAGCCTCATCCAGCCTGGGCTTGAACACCTCCAGGGAGGGGAATCCACAGGCTCCCTGGACAGCTTGTACCAGGGTCTCACCACCCTCATAGTGAAGAACTTCTTCCTAATGTCCAACCTAACCCTCCCCTGGGGCAACTTGAGGCCATATCCTCTCATCCTGTCACTGATTACTTGAGAGGAGCCAAATCCTCACCTCACTGCAGCCTCCTCTCAGGGAACTACAGAGGTCAATGAAGTCTCCCCTCAGCCTCCTCTTCTCCAGGCTAATTACCCTCAGCTCCCTCATCTGCTCCTCCCCAGCCCTCTTCTCCAGACCCTTCCCCACCTTCATTGCCCTTACCTGGACCTGCTCCAGTTCCTCCAACTCTGTTCAATGAACAAGGAAAGGGCTCCTGGGGTGTGGGCTCCACACTGAGCTTAGGTGCCTTCAGCTCACGGTTTAGGTAGGACTCAGCTGCCTATAGCTGCCCAGGGCAAGTGTGGGAGGGTCAAGAGCAGCTCTGAAGCACTTTTGTGGGCTCAGACACCTGAAACACCTCCAGGACTTCACCTCCTCCTCTTTGCTGGGTGGACTGTTCAGGGGAGATAGAATTGGCTGGATGGTGGTATCCAGAGGGTAGAGATGAATAGTTTGAAGCCCAGAAGGAGAGCAGTGCCAAGTGGTAGCCCTCAGGGGTCCTACTGGGACCTGTGCTGCTTGAGGTCTTTATCAGTGCTGTAGACAGGGGAGTGGAGGCATCAGCAACACTCTGCAGATGGCACCAAGCTTAGTGGTGCTGTCCATGTGCCAGAGGGACAGCAGGGCATCCAGAGGGACCTGGACAGGCTGGAGAGGTGGTGCCCAGGGGAACCTCATGAGGTGCAACAAGAGCAAGGGCAGGGCCCTGCCCCCAGGATGGTACAATCCTCACTGCCAGCACAGGCTGGGGGAAGAGGGGAGAGAAAGCAGCCCTGAGGAGAAGGACTTGGGGGTGCTGGTGTGGGGAGACCCTGGACAGGAGCAGGCAGGGTGAGATTGCAGCACAGAAGGCAAACCACAGCCTGGGCTGCATCCAAAGCAGTGTGGCCAGAGGTGGAGAGAGGGATCCTGCCCCTCTGATCTGATCTGCTCTGGGGAGACCTCACCTGGAGAGCTGCATCCAGCTCAGAAACCCTCAGCACAGGAAGGACCTGGAGCTGATGGAGAGGCTCCAGAGGAGGCCATGAAGGTGCTCAGGGGGTTGGAGCAGCTCTGCTATGGGACAGGCTGAGGGAGCTGGGGGTGTTCAGCCTGGAGAAGAGAAGGCTCCAGGGAGACCTTAGAGCAGTCTCCCAGTACCTGAAGGAGGCTGCAAGAAGGCTGCAGAGAGATTGTTGCCAAAGGGCTGCAGGGCCAGGAGCAGGGCCGATGGCTTCAGACTAGAGCAGAGCAGATGGAGATTGAATGTGAGGAACAAGTTCTGCACCAGGAGGCTGCTGTTACTCTGGAGCAGGTTGCCCAGGGAGGTGGTTGAGGCTTTACCCCTGGAGCTATTCCAGGTGAGGCTGGACAGGGTTGTGGGCAACCTGATCTGGTGGAAGATGAGTGCAGAGGTTTGGATGAGCTCTGGAGGTCCCTTCCAACCCAATGCAAACCAACTCATCCCAACCCAACTTAACCCAACCCAACCAAACTCAACCCAACTCAATCCAACCCATTCTATAACTGGAAATATTCAAGGTGAGGCTCAAAAGGGCTCTGGGCAACCTGCTCTATTGGAGGATGTCCCTGCTGAGTGCAGCAGAGGTTGGACTGGATGACCTTTGGAGCTCCCTTCCCACCCAGCCCACCCTGAGACTCTCTCTCTCCTCCTCCCTTCGCAGGCTCTGCCGCCGCGGCCGAGAGCCCCGAGGCGTCCCTGCGCCTGGTGGGAGGCCCTGACCGCTGTGCTGGGCGCCTGGAGGTGCTCCACAATGGGACCTGGGGGACAGTTTGTGACGACAGCTGGGGGCCTCCCGAGGGCCAGGTGGTCTGCAGGCAGCTGGGCTGCGGCACCCTGCTGTCGGTGGCTCCGGGAGGTCGCTATGGGGAAGGGACAGGACAGATCTGGTTGGATGAGGTCAACTGCACCGGGGAGGAGGAGACCCTCTCCAAATGCCAGAGCAGGCCCTGGGGGCAGCACAACTGCCAGCACCTTGAGGATGCCAGCGTGGAGTGCTCAGGTAGCTTGGGACAGCAGGCAGTTGGCTGGGAGGTCACCTCCACCCCTCCAGCCCTTCTGGTGGGGCCTTACCTTCAGGGTGGTAAAGGGTGGCGCAGGGAGGTGGTTGGGGCCCCAAGCCCTGGAGATATTCAAGGTGGGGCTCAGAAGGGCTTTGAGCAGCCTGATCTACAGGAGGATGTCCCTGCTGAGTGCAGGGGAGTTGGACTGGATGAGCTTTGGGGGTCCCTTCCCACACAATCCAACTTAACCCAACCCAACACATTCCATCATTCTATGACTTGCACAAGTCCCTGCAGGGCTTTGGAGTAGATGACCTTGACTGGTCCCTTCCAACCCAACTCAACCCAACCCAACCTAACCCAGCCCAACTCAGCCCAACCCAACCCAATCCAACCTAACCCAGCCCAACCCAACCCAATCCAACCTAACCCAGCCCAACCCAACCCAACCTAACCCAGCCCAACCCAACCCAACCTAACCCAGCCCAACCCAACCCAGCCCAGCCCAACCCAACCCAACTCAACCCAACTCAACCCAACCCAACCCAACCCATTCCATCATTCTGTAATTTTCAGAAGTCCCTCTGGGGCTTTAGAGTAGATGATATTGAGAGGTCCTTTCCAACCAACCCAACTCTACCCAAAGCAACCCAACCCATCTCCAACCCAACCTAACCCATCCCAACTCAACCTAACCCATCCCAATTCAACCCATTCTATCACTCTGTAATTTGCAGAAGTCACTGCAGGGCTTTGGAGTAGATGACCTTAACAGGTCCCTTCCAACCCAACCCAACCTATCCCACGCCTCCTCCACATCCAACCCTTCCTCCTCCTCCTTGGCCCTCCCCCACCAGACTCCAGCATCTCCAAGCTGGGCCCCCTGAGGCTGCAGGGGGCCCCAACCGCTGCGCCGGGAGGGTGGAGGTGCTGCACAGCCACCGGTGGGGCACAGTCTGCGATGACGGCTGGGACCTGGCGGAGGCAGCGGTGGTCTGCAGGCAGCTGGGCTGCGGCGCCCCCATCTGGGCTGCCCCCGGCGCCTACTTCGGCAGGGGCCATGACCCCATCTGGCTGGATGAGCTGCAGTGCACTGGCTCTGAGCAGAGCCTCTTCAGCTGCCAGGCCAGGGAGTGGGGGCACAACAACTGCGTCCACGGGGAGGATGCCGGGGTGGTTTGCTCAGGTGAGAGCCCCCAGGGTCAGGGTGGGGACTTGGCTAAAGGGATGAGGAGCAGCAGGGTGGGAGTGAGGATTGGGTGGGGTGAGGATTGGGTGGGGAACCACTGGAGAAAGTCCAGAGGAGGTCACCAATATGAGTGTGGGACAATGGACACAAACTGGAGCAGGGCAGATGTAGGTTGGACATGAGGAGGAAGTTCTTGACTATGAGGGTGGTGAGACACTGGCACAGGTGGCCCAGGGAGGTTGTGGATGTCCTTTCCCTGGACGTGCTCAAGGCCAGGCTGGATGAGGCCTTGAGCAGCCTAGGCTGTGGGAGGTGTCCCCAGGAGCATTGCTTAGGTCCCCTCTGAGGCTGCTCTGCTCCAGGCTCTCAGCTCCAGGGCTCTCAGACTTTGCTCTTCACAGAGCTGCTCCATGCCCTTCATCATCATCCTCATGGCCTCCCCTGGGCTCCCTCCAGCAGCTCACAGTCCCTCTTGAACTAGGGAAGCTCAGACCTGGCCTCAGTCCCTCCAGACGTGGCCTCCCCAGGGCACGAGCAGAGTTTGGTCTCCAGTCTGGGTGCCCAACCATGCTGGGAGGAATGCCCAGGATGGAGCTGTGCTCCCCCCGACCTCCCCCTTGTGTCCACCCCTCCAGCTGCAGGAGTGTGCCTTCCAACCCAACCCAACCCAACCTAACCTAACCCAACCCAACCCAATACAACACAACCCAACCCAACCCAACCTAACTCAACCCAACCCAATCCAACCCAATACAATCCAAACTAATCCAACCTAACCCAACCCAACCCAACCTAACCCAATCCAACATAATTCAACCTAATCCAACCCAACTTAACCCAACACAATCCAACCCCTTGTGTCCACCCTCAGCTGCAGGAGTGTCCCTTCCAACCCAACCCAACTGAACCCAATCCAACCCAACCCAACCCAACATAACCCAACCCCTTGTGTCTACCCCCAGCTGCAGGAGTGTCCCTTCCAACCCAACCTGACCCAACTCAACCCACCCCAACCTAACACAACCCATCCCCTTGTGTCCCCTCCAGCCTCAGGAGTGTCCCTGCTGCCCGAGCTCCGCCTGGCCAATGGCTCCGGGCGCTGCCAGGGCAGGGTGGAGGTGGCCCTGGAGGGCACCTGGGCAGCTCTGTGCGACCAGGGCTGGGGGCTGGCAGAGGCTCGAGTGGTCTGCAGGCAGCTGGGCTGTGGGAAGGCGCTGGAAGCCCCCAGGAGGTCCCAGTTTGGCCAAGGAACTGGCAAGATGTGGCCAGAGAGCGTCAGCTGCCTGGGCACTGAGACCTCTGTCTCTGAGTGCCAGCTGCAGGCCTGGGCCAACGACAGCTGCCAGCAAGGCACAGCAGCCGGCGTGGTCTGTGCAGGTAACCCCCAGGGGGCACCACCAGAGAGGGGAGAAGGTCTCATGAGGTATCTGGAGGGGATGGAGAAGGTCAGTGAGGTAGGACAGAAGGTCCCATTGGGTGCTGGGTGAGTCAGTGAGGTGGAAGGTCTCTGGGGGCTCAGTGGGATTCTGAGATGGTCTCATGGAGTTCTGGGCGGGCTCAGTGAGATGCTGAGAACTCTGCTGGGTACACTTTTCACCTTACCCAGGGCTCACTCCCTGCTGCCCCTTTCCTTTCCCCCTTTTTCTTCCCCTGTCCTCCGTCCCAGCTCCCCTGCAGGGCTCCCAGGTGCGGTTGGTGAACTCCCGGAGCCGCTGCGCTGGCAGGGTGGAGATCCTGCACCGGCAGCAGTGGGGAACTGTCTGCAGCCGCGGCTGGGACCTGCTGGACGCCGCCGCCGTCTGCCGCCAGCTGGACTGCGGCTGGGCGCTGGCGGCCCCAGGCCAGGCACAGTTCGGCAGCGGCTCTGGCGCCATCTGGCTGGAGCAGGTCAGCTGCCAGGGCACCGAGGAGCTCCTCTCCTCATGCCCGGCCCGGCCCTGGGGCATCACCAACTGCACCCACGCAGAGGATGCCGGCGTGGTCTGCTCAGGTGAGAGAGGATCCCCTGGAGAGGGCTCCGGGGCAGGGGGAAGGGAGGAGGGAGGGGGAGAAGTGGGGGAAGAGCAGCAGCTGAGAGGGCAGCAAGGGGCTTGGAATGGTCAGGAAGATGGTCAGAAGGTCCCATGGGGAGTCCAGGGGGCTGGAAAAGGTCAATGAGGTGGTCAGAAGGTCTCATGGTGTTCTGAGTGGATCAGTAAGAGGCTGAGAGAATCTCATGGGGTTTGGAGTGTGGGGTGGAGAAGGTTGGTGAGGTGGTGAGAAGGTCCCACAGGGTGTCCAGGGGGCTGGAGAAGGTCGGTGAGGTGGCCATGGTGGGGTTGGGTTGCTGGCTGGATGCTGATGCTGATGATTGATGATGATTGATGGTGACAATGATGACAATTGTTGATGATGATTGATGATGATGATGATGATGATGATGATGATGATGATGATGATGATGATCTCAGAGAGGCCTTGTCTTCGCAGACTCCATCATCCCCGAGCGGGTGGAGGTCCGGCTGGCTGCGGGGTCCCCACGCTGCACCGGCAGGGTGGAAGTGCTGCACAGGGGGCAGTGGGGATCCATCTGTGCCCAGGGCTGGGACCAGCAGGACGCAGAGGTGGTCTGCAGGCAGCTGGGCTGCGGCACTGCCCTGGCGGCGCCGGCAGCGGAGCAGTTGGGCCCCAGCCCCTCCCGCGTCTGGCTGGACAATGTTGGCTGCCAGGGCACCGAGGCCTCCCTCAAGAAATGCTGGGCAAGTCCCTGGGGGAGAGCAGCTGCAGCCACGGAAAGGTGGCCACCGTAGTCTGCTCAGGTGAGTTCCACCCCAGCACCATGAGGGTCTTGGGTTGATGCTTGGACTCCACGATCTTGGAGCTCTTCTCCAACCAGATCTATGATTCTGTGGTTTAGTGTCTGTGAGGATCTTGGGTTGATGATCTTGGAGGTCTACTCCAACCCAAACAAATTGATTCTGTGGTTTAATGGCATGGTGGTGTTGGGTTGATGCTTGGACTCCATGACCTTGGAGGTCTTCTCCAAGAGAAACAAACTGATTTTCACTCCAGCACCAGCAGTAGGTCAGCAGCCACCAGGCCATTGCCCCTGAGCCCAGCTGGGGAGGTGCCAAGGTGCCAGCTTCACCCCACTGGCTGCTGGGCCAAGCACCCCTAAAGCCTTTGAGAAGTTCCTCCATGAGTTGGAGAGGAGATGCTGTGGGTGAAGCTCTTCCAATGATGGAGATGATGTAGGTGAACTCTTGGAGAAGCTCCTCCATGATGAATAAACCCTTGGAGAATCTCCTCCATGATGGATGAATGTTTGTAGAAGCTTCTCCATGAGGGATAAACCCTTGGAGAAGCTTCTCCATGATGAATAAAGCCTTGGAGGAGCTCCTCCACGAGGAGCCCTCAGCCTTCCCTCTCCTTGCCCCCTGCAGGCTCCCAGGGCTCCAGCCTGGCCCCGCTGCGCCTGGTGGGTGACGCAGGAAGCTGCGCCGGCAGGGTTGAGGTCCTGTACAACGGCACCTGGGGCACTGTCTGCGGTGCCAGCTGGGACATGGCAGCTGCCCAGGTGGTTTGCCAGCAGATGGGCTGTGGGGTGGCGGTGGCAGCCCCGGGCAGGGCACACTTCGGGCAGGGCCAAGGTCCCATCTGGCTGGCAGAGGTGCGATGCGATGGCAGTGAAGCAGCCCTGGCCCAGTGCCGTGCCCAGGGCTGGGGGCACCACAGCTGCAGCCACCAGGATGATGCCAGCGTGGTCTGCTCAGGTAGGCACTGGCCAGGGCGGCACCAGGGGGTCCTGCAGGGGAGGTGGTATGGGTGAGCCCTTGGAGGAGCTCCTCCACGATGGAGATGCCGTGGGTAAAGTTCCTCCATGGTGGAGGCACTGTGAGTAAACCCTTCGAGAAGCTCCTCCATGATGGAGATGCTGTGAGGAAAGCCTTTGAGAAGCTCCTCCATGATGAATGAACTCTTGGAGAAGCTGCTCCATGATGGAGGTGCTGTGGGTAAACCCTCTGAATAGCTCCTCCATGGTGAAGGTGCTATGAGTAAAGCCTTTGAGAAGCTCCTCCGTGATGGAGAGCTGTAGGTAAACCTGTTGAGAAGTTCCTTCCTGAGGAGGAGCTTTCTCCTCTGGGTGAAAGGACTTCAGCTTGCAGCCAGCTTTGAAGCCAACCCTTCGAGGTCCATCCTGGCAGAAGAGGGCAGCTGTAGGTAGACATTAAAGCCCAAGAGGGGCTGGAAAAGGCTGTCCAGGGAGGTGGTGGAGTCCCCAGTCCTGGAGGTGTTCAAGAAACCTGTGGCCGTGGCTCTTGGGGACAGGGTTTGGTGGCCATGGTGGTAGTGGTGGTCACTTCCTCTCTGTCACCACAGGAGCATCCCTATCCCCCAAAATGTTGACACAAAGCATCCCTGACCCCCAAGATGTTCCCACAGGAGCATCCCTGACCCCCAAGGTGTTCCCACAGGACCACCCTTTCCCCCATCACTGCTGAACTCCACCTCTGGTGCCACCCCAGTTGCTGCTTGGCAGAGGTCCCATGGGGCAGGAGGTCAGATGGGGCAGGAGGTCCCATGGGGCAGGTGGACTGATGGGGGCAGAAGGTTTGATGGGGCAGGAGGAGGTCCCACGGGGGCAGGAAGTCCCTCCCTGAGCTCTGTGCCCTCCCTGCAGGTTCAGGCATCGCGGACCTGGGCAGCCTGCGGGTGGTGAACGGCTCTGGGCACTGCTCCGGGCGCCTGGAGGTGCTGCATGCCCAGCGCTGGGGTGGCCTCTGCAGGGACGGCTGGGGGCTGGAGGAAGCCCTCGTGGCCTGTCGCCAGCTTGGCTGCGGGGAGCCAGAGAGGAGGCTCCCGGGGGCCACCCAGTTCGGGGCAGGAGGTGACTTGCTCTGGGTGGGTGCCGTGGAGTGCAGCGGCACGGAGGGAGCCCTCTGGGGTTGCAGGCTGCAGCTGTGGGGGGCTGGGGGCTGCAGGGCGCAGGAGCCTGCAGCTGTCAGCTGCTCGGAGACCACAGGTGAGTGCTGGAGGGGAGTCCTGCCCCGGGGGAGGTTCTGCCCCAGGGGGTGGTCCTGCAGGAGTCACCAAACCTCAGCCCCCCACCCCTCATCCCCAGCTCCTCCTGGCCCTGCTTCAACCTTCCCCTGCATCCTGCAGACCCCCAGGCAGCAGGAGGTCTGCTCTGGGCCTCAAGTTCTAATATGACTTAGATGGAAAAGGCCCAGCAGCAAAGGCCCTGGGGGTGCTGGGTGGCAGCAGCTGGAGCTGAGCCAGCAGTGCCCAGGGGGCAGGGAGGGCAGCAGCAGCCTGGGCTGGAGCAGCAAGGGTGTGGGCAGCAGCAGCAGGGCAGGGATTGTGCCCCTGGGCTGGGCACAGCTTGAGTGCTGGGTTCAGGTTTGGGCTCCTGACCCCCAGAAGGACATTGAGGAGCTGGAGCAGGGCCAGAGAAGGGCAACAGAGCTGGGGAAGGGTCTGGAGAAGAGGGCTGGGGAGGAGCAGCTGAGGGAGCTGGGGGGTTGAGGCTGGAGAGGAGGAGGCTGAGGGGAGAGCTCCTTGACCTTTAGAGGCTGGGGCAAGGTCTAGAGAAGAGGTCTCCACCGCTGGAAAGTTTCAGCCCAGGCTGGATGTGGCTCTGAGCAGCCTGCTCTGGTGGGAGGAATCCCTCCCCACGGCGAGGGGTTGGAACTGGACAGCCTCCCAGACCCCTTCCAGCCCAACTCATTCCATGATCCATGACCTGCATCCCACCCTCTGCACCCCAGCAGGCATTGGACCCCCGAGAATTTCCCCTCCCCTCCAAAACTGGCCATTCTGGAGTATTTGTGCTTCCCCCTCCCCCCAGGCTCAGTTCCTGCCAGCAGCTCCAAGCTTCGCCTGCTGGGTGGCCTGGATGAGTGCTCCGGGCGGGTGGAGATCTTCCACAACCAGCAGTGGGGAACCATCTGCGACGACAGCTGGGACCTGAGGGACGCTGCCGTGGTCTGCCGGCAGCTGGGCTGCGGCTCGGCCCTCTCGGCCCCTCCCGCAGCTCACTTCGGACTGGGGGCTGGCCCCATCTGGATGGACGATGTCAGCTGCACAGGGGAGGAAGGAGACCTCCAGGCCTGCAGAACCAAGGCATGGGGCAGCCACAACTGCAACCACGGCGAGGACGCAGGAGTAGTCTGCACGGGTGAGGAGGGTGGGGAGGGAGCCGTGCGCAGGGCGAGGTGCTGAGAGCATGACCGAGGGTGGGCAGCGGCTCCCTGGGGAGGAGAAGATGCGGGAAGGGAGGTGTCTGCAGCTTGTCCCTGGGCAGGGAGAGCGCAGGGAGGGAGCTGTGAGCAGGGAGAGTGCTGGGAGCAGCTGGGGGTGGGCAGCTGGACCCTGAGCAGGGAGGAGGAGCTGTGGGAAGGGCTCTTTCCAGCTCTCCCCCATGTGTCTCACCCATGGGTGATCCAAGAGCCTTCTGTGAGGTCCTCACTGAAGGAGCAGGTGCAGGGAGACCAGGAGGTGGAGTCTGCTTGGACACTGCCTCCCGTAGCAGCCTTGGGAGTGAGCTCAGGAGATGTGGGGGAGGAGAGCAGACAGAGTGAGAGGGATCACAGGATCAGAGGATCTCAGATCACAACTCACAGATCACAACTCACAGGATCACAGCTCACAGGGTCATGGGGTCACAGGTCACAGATCCCAGGATGTCAGGGGTTGGAAGGGACTTCTGGAGCTCTTCCAGTCCAACCCCCTGCCAGAGCAGGAGCACAGAACCCAGCACAGGTCCCACAGGAACACATCCAGACAGGACTGGGAAGGCTCCACAGGAGACTCCACAACCTCTCTGGGCAGCCTGCTCCAGGGCTCTGGGACCCTTCCCGTGCAGAAGTTCCTCCTCATGCTGAGCTGGAAGCTCCTGTGCTGTGGTTTCCATCCCTTGCCCCTTGGTCACCTCTTGGTCTTTCCACTCCTGAAGGCAACTCCAGCTCAGGCAACCTGCGCCTGGTGGATGGACCCCACGGCTGCGCCGGCAGGGTGGAGGTGGCCCACGAGGGGCAGTGGGGCACAGTCTGTGACGATGGCTGGGACCTGAGGGACGCCAGAGTGGTCTGCAGGCAGCTGGGCTGTGGAGCAGCCGAGGCAGCCCCGGGCCAGGCTCGCTTCGGGCAGGGCTCAGGACACATCTGGTTGGATGATGTGGGCTGCACCGGGGGGAGGACAACCTGGCCCAGTGCCCAGCCAGGCCCTGGGGACAGAGCAACTGCCAGCACAGGGAGGATGCCAGCGTGGTCTGCTCAGGTAGGTGCTGCCCTGGCAGCTCTTGGGGGTGCCCAGGGCTCCGCCCTGCCTCCTGCTGCCTCCTGTGGGTCCTGAGGGCTCCACTTTGCCTCCTGCTGCCTCCTATGGGTCCTGAGGGCTCCTCGTTGCCTTCTGCTGCTTCTTGGGAGTCCCCAGGGTTCCACCCAGCCCCCCCCCCCGCGCAGTGCCAGCAGCAGTCTGTGTCCCTTCCAACCGTCTGTGATGTCTCTTTAGGGCTCACAGCCACCAACACCTCTGGCCTCAGGCTGGTGCAGGGTCCCCACCGCTGTGCTGGCAGGGTGGAGGTGGTCCACGAGGGGCAGTGGGGCACAGTCTGTGATGATGGCTGGGACTTGCTGGATGCCCTGGTGGTCTGCAGGCAGCTGGGCTGCGGCAGCGTGGAGGCAGCCCCGGGCCAGGCTCGCTTTGGGCAGGGCTCAGGACACATCTGGTTGGATGATGTGGGCTGCACTGGGGGGAGGACAACCTGGCCCAGTGCCCAGCCAGGCCCTGGGGACAGACCAACTGCCACCATGCAGAAGATGCCAGCGTGGTCTGCTCAGGTAGGTGCTGCCCTGGCAGCTCTGGGGGTCCCCAGGCTCCACCTTGCCTCCTGCTGCCTTCTGGGGGGGTAATGCTGCACCAGAGGTGGGCAAAACCTTCCGCCCAGCCCTGGGCAGTGCCACCAGCTCTCAGTGTCCCCAGCCCATTCTGATGTCCCTTCAGGGCTCCCAGGCACCACTGCCACCAGCACTCAGTGTCCCCAACCCTCTGATGTCCCTCCAGGGTGTCCCCAACCCCCTCCAGGGACTCCACTGCCACCAGTTCCCCTGGGCTCAGGCTGGTGCAGGGTCCCCACCGCTGTGCTGGGAGGGTGGAGGTCCTGCACCAGCAGCAGTGGGGCACAGTCTGTGACGATGGCTGGGACCTGAGGGATGCAGCAGTGGTCTGCAGGCAGCTGGGCTGTGGAGCAGCAACTGCAGCTCCCCACGAGGCTGGCTTCGGGCAGGGCTCTGGCATCATCTGGCTGGACGACGTCAGCTGCGCTGGCACCGAGAGTGCCCTCAGCCAGTGCCCAGCCCAGCCCTGGGGGCACAACAACTGCAACCATAGGGAGGATGCCAGCGTGATCTGCTCAGGTACAGCTTCTCCTGCACTGGGGCGGGGGGTGGTGTCCAGTTTGCATCTGGCTGCCCCCAGGGTGATGCTCACAGAGGGTGGTGGAGATCTTCCCTTCGGCCCTGCCATGGGCACTGCCACTGGCACCTCTGGGTGGTCCCCAAGCCACTGCTGGAGAAAGGACCTGGGGGTGCTGGGGGCCAGCAGGGTGCCCATGAGCCAGCCAAGGGCCCTGGTAGCAAATAAGGTCGAGGGACTCCTGGGGGGCATCAAGAAGAGTGTGGCCAAAAGGCCAAGGGAGGGTCTCCTGCCCCTCTGCTCTGCCCTGGGAAGGTCACAGCTGGAGTCCTGCTCAGGGCTCTCCAAGTCAAGGACAGGGAACTGCTAGGGAGGGGACAGCAGAGGAGCTGTGAAGGTGCTGAGGGGAGCAGAAGAGCTCTGAGGAGGAGAGGCTGAGGGCCTGGGGACTTCTTAGCCTGGAGAGGAGCAGCCTGAGGGGGATCTGATCCCTGCCGATCAATACCTCCAGAGTAGGTGGCAGCAGGATGGGGCCAGGACAGGGCCAGGCTGTGCTCGGTGCCCAGGGCCAGGGCAAAGGGTCAGTGGCACAAACCTGACCCTCAGAAGCTCCATCTGGGCATGAGGAGGAACTTCATGAGTCTCAGGGTGGTGGAGCCCTGGAGTAGGCTGCCCAGGGAGGTGGTGGAGTCTCCATCGCTGAAGGCTTTCAACCCCCACCTGGATGTGTTCCTGGGTGGCCTCCCCCAGGGGCCCTGCTGGAGCCAGGGGCTGGGACTGGATGAGGCCCAGAGGTCCCTCCCCAGCCGTCACCACTCTCTGCTTCCATCACTCCCTGTGCCTGCAGGCACCACAGGCACCCACAGCTCCAGGGTCAGGCTGGTGGATGGACCCCACGGCTGCGCCGGCAGGGTGGAGGTGGCCCACGAGGGGCAGTGGGGCACAGTCTGTGACGATGGCTGGGACCTGAGGGACGCCAGAGTGGTCTGCAGGCAGCTGGGCTGTGGAGCAGCCGAGGCAGCCCCGGGCCAGGCTCGCTTCGGGCAGGGCTCAGGACACATCTGGTTGGATGATGTGGGCTGCACCGGGGGGAGGACAACCTGGCCCAGTGCCCAGCCAGGCCCTGGGGGCACAGCAACTGCCAGCACAGGGAGGATGCCAGCGTGGTCTGCTCAGGTAGGTGCTGCCCTGGCAGCTCTTGGGGGTGCCCAGGGCTCCACCTTGCCTCCTGCTGCCTTTGGGGGGTAATGCTGCACCAGGGATGGGGCAAAACCTTGCAGGTGGAAGGCTCCTTGCACCCCAGCCCTGCCCTGGGCAGTGGCAGCAGGACTCTGTGTCCATTCCAACTTCTCTGTGCTGCTTGCAGGCACCACAGCCACCAACGGCTCCAGGGTGAGGCTGGTGCAGGGCGCCCACCGCTGTGCTGGGAGGGTGGAGGTCCTGCACCAGCAGCAGTGGGGCACAGTCTGTGACGATGGCTGGGACCTGAGGGATGCAGCAGTGGTCTGCAGGCAGCTGGGCTGTGGAGCAGCCATCACAGCCCCAGCAGGAGCTGCCTTTGGCCAGGGGCTGGGTCCCATCTGGCTGGACAAGGTGGCCTGTACCGGGGGTGAGGAAACCCTGGAGCTGTGCCCGGCCAAGCCCTGGGGACTGCACCACTGCAGCCACCAGGAGGATGCCAGCGTGGTCTGCTCAGGTGAGCCTCGGTCCTGAGGGGGCCTAAAGGCACAGCCTGGAGCTGCCTCCCCCAGCCCTCTCCAACCTGGGTGCAGGGAGGACGTCTGAAGAGCGCAGGGGACCGGAATTCTGGCCTCCAGCAGCTTCTGGAGCTGCTCCAGTCCGCCCTTGAGACAGACAAGAAGGGAATCATTGAATCCTTGGTTTGGGTGGAGAGGGCCTCCAAGGTCATCAAAAAGACCTTAAGGTCATCCAGCCAACCACCAACCCAACACCACCATGGCATCAAAACATGTCCCAAGGTGCCATGGCACAAAGGACCTTGGTGCCCACTGTGGGCTGGGGGCAGCACCACTGCTCTGCTGGAGTCCCACCACAGATCCCAGGCTTTCATTTCTGCCCTTCCCCATCAGGGATCTTTGGTCTGGAGGACAAACCTCTGCCAGGTCCTGGTTAGGAAGTCCCCAGGGCAACATCTCTGCAGGCAGAATCTGGCCTCTAGTCTCATCATGGTTGCCATCTACCTCAGCTTCATGCCCCAGCTGCTGCCATCATAAGTCCTCCTGGGCATGAGGTCCTCTTGTCTATCATACCATGGTTGGCATCTACCCTGGCGTTGTGCCCCAGCTGCTGCCCAACACCAAACCACTTGGACATGAGGTCCTCTTGTTCCCCCATGGTTGGCATCGACCTTAGCTCTGTGCCCCAGCTGCTGCCCACCACCACCAGACTCCCTGCTGCCCACCAGCTCCTCTTGCCCTCACTCTTTTCCCTGCTCTGCTTCTCTGCTCACAGAGGTGCCCAGCACAGAGCTGCCCAGCACAGAGGTGCCCAACACAGGGCTGGCACAGCTCCGCCTGGCAGGAGGCCCCAACCGCTGCGCCGGCAGGGTGGAGGTGGCCCACAAGGGGCAGTGGGGCACAGTCTGTGACGATGGCTGGGACCTGAGGGACGCCAGAGTGGTCTGCAGGCAGCTGGGCTGTGGAGCAGCCGAGGCAGCCCCGGGCCAGGCTCGCTTCGGGCAGGGCTCAGGACACATCTGGTTGGATGATGTGGGCTGCACCGGGGGGAGGACAACCTGGCCCAGTGCCCAGCCAGGCCCTGGGGGCACAGCAACTGCCAGCACAGGGAGGATGCCAGCGTGGTCTGCTCAGGTAGGTGCTGCCCTGGCAGCTCTGGGGGTGCCCAGGGCTCCGCCTTACCTCCTGCTGCCTTTGGGGGTAATGCTGCACCAGGGATGGGGCAAAACCTTGCAGGTGGCACACAAAAACATTCAGGTTGGAAGAGACCCTCAGGGTCACCAAGGCCAAGAGCCCACCCAGAGCCAGAGTGCCCCTAGGGCACCACACGTGGGGAGGAGCTACCCTGGCGATGCCTCCAGGGTGGTGCCAGCCCTAGAAGGGCATATTTGGGGCAGGAGGAGCCGGCAGAGTTGCTGCTTCTCGGCCAGGGTTGTGCCCAGCCCAGCCACAGGTCCCCGTCCAGCAGCTCATGGGAACCTTCACAGCCTCCTGCCCTTGTGTCAAGCTCTGTCTGGAGGGCAACATCCACCCCTGCCCCCAGCCTGGTCTCACTGGCATCACCACGAGGCTCTGGAGGTGCAGCTGAAGACCACCCCCACAGCCACGCCCCTCCGAAGGGGTTGGGGTTGTGCTGCAGCTCTTGCTAGGGGGGAGCACCACCAGGACTCTCCCGCTTGGCACCCTGGCTTCTGACCCGGGCAAGGCGGTGCCCTCCTTGCCCCCCTCGCTGCCAGCCGGCTCTCTCCTAGCAGATGCCAACGTGAGGGAGCCGCAGCTCCGCCTGGCGCAGGGTCCCCACAGCTGCGCCGGCAGGGTGGAGGTCCTGCACCGGCAGCAGTGGGGCACAGTCTGCGACGACGGCTGGGACCTGAAGGATGCCAAAGTGGTCTGCAGGCAGCTGGGCTGCGGCACGGCCGTGGCCACCCCAGGCGGAGCTCACTTCGGCCGAGGGCTGGGCCCCATCTGGCTGGACGAGGTGGAGTGCAGCGGCCGGGAGAGCAGCTTCGGGCTCTGCCCACACAAGGGCTGGGGGCTGCACAACTGCAAGCACGAAGAGGATGCAGGAGTTGTGTGCTCAGGTTGCCCTCCTCCTCCCCTCCCCCAGAAAAGGTTTCAGGTGGCACTGGGAGGCTGGCAGGGGGCAGCAGGGATGGGAAGGACCTGGTGAGGAAGCTGGGAGAGGCAGCAGCTGGGAGGTGGCACCTGGCAGGCAGCTCCGGGCTGGCTCAGGTGTGCAGCTCACAAGCCCCTTCCTGCCTGCCTGGGGGGTGGAGGGACCCTTGCAGGCTGCTTGGTCCCTCCTGGGCCCAAGGAGTGGTGGGGGCTGGAGTTAGGGCAGCAGTGGTGCCCCCCAGGGCTGAGGGCTGGGGCCAGCTCTGCTCAGCACCTGCATCGCCGAGCTGGATGAGGGCATTGTGGCTCCCTTGGGGAGTTTGCAGAGGGCACCAAGCTGGGTGGGAGCTGAGCTGCTGGAGGGTTGGAGGCTCTGCAGAGGGATCTGGCCAGCCATGGGGCCATGGCTGAGGTTCACCAAGGCCAAGAGCTGAGTCCTGCCCTTGAGGCACAACCACCCCAAGAAGGCTGCAGGCTGGGGACAGAGGGGCTGGAAAGGGCCCAGCAGCAAAGGCCCTGGGGGTGCTGGGTGGCAGCAGCTGGAGCTGAGCCAGCAGTGCCCAGGGGGCAAGGAGGGCAGCAGCAGCCTGGGCTGGAGCAGCAAGGGTGTGGGCAGCAGCATCAGGGCAGGGATTGTGCCCCTGGGCTGGGCACAGCTTGAGTGCTGGGTTCAGGTTTGGGCTCCTGACCCCCAGAAGGACACTGAGGAGCTGGAGCAGGGCCAGAGAAGGGCAACAGAGCTGGGGAAGGGTCTGGAGAAGAGGGCTGGGGAGAGAGCTGGGGGGTTGAGGCTGGAGAGGAGGAGGCTGAGGGGAGAGCTCCTTGACCTCTCCAGCTCCCTGAGAGGAGGCTGCAGCCAGGTCCAAAGGAACAAGGGATAGAAGGAAGAGAGACAATGGCCTCGAGCTGCCCCAGGGGAGGTTCAGGTTGGACAGCAGCAGAAGCTTCTTCCCTGGAAGGGTTCTCCAGCCTGGCCCAGGCTGCTCAGGGCTGAATCCCCACCCCCAAGCAGTTTCAGAGCCCCAGGGCTGTGGTGCTGAGGGCCACGGCTCAGCCCCAGGCTCGGCAGCCAGGCTCGGCAGAGTTAGGTGATGCTCATCCTGGATGCTCTGCAAGGCCTCCCCCCGAGCCAAACCCCTCCCTGGCTGTCCTGCAGGCTCCTCCCCGCTGCAGCTGCGGTTGCAGGGCAGCTCCGGGCCCTGCGCAGGGCTGCTCGAGGTTCTCTACAACAGCTCCTGGCACAGAGTCTGCAGCATCGGCTGGAGCCTGCTGGAAGCTGAGGTGGTCTGCAGGCAGCTGGGCTGTGGGGCAGCTCAGGCTGCAGCAGCTGGAGCCCAGCTGAGCCCTGGGGACCTGCAGCCCTTGCTGCAGGGCTTGAGCTGCCACGGGACAGAGTCACTGCTCCTGGAGTGCCAGCAGCTGGAGCTGGGGCTGGGGCCATGCAGCCAGGGCCAGACAGCTGCTGTGGTCTGCACCGAGCCCAAGGGTGAGCACCAAGACCCTCCAGGGGGGCAGCTGTGGGCAGGGGGAGGGGTGGGAAAAATATCTTGAGGTGAGGAGAAAGCAGAAAGGTGGTGGCAGGGGCCCAGCCTGGCAAGATCCTGAGGGCCTTTGCTTGATCTGCACCACCCTTGGGGCACCTTCCTGACCCCAAACCTCCCCCATCCTGCCCATTTCTGTGGGCAGCAGGAGCAGGGCAGGGATTGTTCCCCCTGGTGCTCAGCACTGCTGAGGACACAGTGCCAGGGCTGGAGGGAGGTGAGACAGAGGCCTGGGTGAGCTGTAGCAGACCCCAGCCCCAAAGCCTGGCCCAAGGATGGAGGCTGCAAGAGCAGCAGGAGGGGGAAGGTCTCTCTGAGTGTCCCCATCCCCATCCCCTCCCCTCCCCCTCCATCTTCTCCCCTCCCCTTCACCCACCCCCTTCCCCCCCAAGGGGGAATTCCTGCTGGAGGGAAGCTTCATCCCCAGCAGCAGCAGGGCTGGAGGGGCCCCAGGCTGCGCTCGGGGCTGGGTTTCCTCCCACGCCGGGGCTGGTCCTGGTCCCGAGTGGCAATCGAGTCCCAAGGCCACTCCTGCTCCAGCCGCAGGAGCCGCAGCGCCCTGCTGGCTGCTGTCGGCGCTGCTGGCGCTGCTGATGCTGCTCTCCGGGGTCCTGCTGTGGCTCAGCCTGAGGAGGAGATGCATGGCAGCAGCTCCTGCTGCAGGTGACCACCCCAAGCCTTCCCTGGCTCCCCCTTCCCCAGCTCCTGGTCACCCCCTCCAGCCCCTCCTGCAGCCCAGGGCCGGGAGGGGGTCGTGGAGCTGGGGCTCAGCTCCGCGGCTGCCAGGGCTTGGGGACAGCTTGGTGGCTTCTGCACCTCACAGGACAGTGGCAGCTCCGGGAGCAGGGGGCTGCAGCCAGGTCCCTGCAGCCCCTGGGAGCCATCTACATCCCCAGCAAGGCAGAAGGAGCTCCTGAGGAGGCTGACAGTGAGAGGACTCAGCTCATGCAGCAGGAAGCTGCCCCCTGACACCTCACGGCCTGGGGGTCCCAGCAGGTTCATGTCCTGGTGGTCACATCAGGCTCCTGCCCTCGTGGATCACAGCAGATTCCTGCTGCCCTCCCTTCATCTGCTTTCTGGAGTCATCACAGCAGCAGCTCCTGGCCAGAACACCTCCAGAGCAGCAGCTCCTGGCCAGAACACCTCCAGAGCAGCAGCTCCTGGCCAGAACACCTCCAGAGCAGCAGCTCCTGGCCAGAACACCTCCAGAGCAGCAGCTCCTGCCCAGGACACCTCCAGCTGGAGCTCCACAGGATCCAGCCAAGGTCTCCAGGCCTGGTGACCTCCACCCCCAACACCTGGGGAGCTCCTGAAGCTCAGGAGATGATTCCACCCCAGGCAGAGCTGGGGCAAGGCTGAGCTGAAGCAGCAGCAGGAGGAGAGCAAAGGAATTAAAAGGAGGAACTCAAGGCTGGCAGTGTCCTGGGTGCTGAGTGCTGGGTGCTGAGCTGGGACCTGAGCTCTGCCGCAGCCTCCCTCAGGTCCTGTCTGGGGCCAGGTCCTTTCCTGCCCATCCCAGGTGCCAGAAGTCAAACCTCAGCTGCCCTCCTTGGATGCCCCCTGGGTGCCCACAGAGCCCTTGGTCCCTGGCCCAAGGGCCCCCAGGCACCCAAGGGGCAGCCACGGGGGCATTCCAAGGGGGCTTCCAAGGGGGCATTCCAAGGGGCACCAAAAGGGGCATCCAAAGGGCACCCAAGGGGGCACACCAAAGGGGCATTCAAGTAGCATCCAAGAGGGGCACCCAAGGGGGCATCCAAGGGGGCACCAAAAGGCTATCCAAGGGGGCATCCAAGGGGGCACCAAAAGGCTATCCAAGGGGGCATCCAAGGGGGCACCAAAAGGCTATCCAAGGGGGGCATCCAAGGGGGCACCAAAAGGCTATCCAAGGGGAGCATCCAAGGGGACACCAAAAGGCTATCCAAGGGGGGCATCCAAGGGGGCACCAAAAGGCTATCCAAGGGGGCATCCAAGGGGGCACCAAAAGGCTATCCAAGGGGAGCATCCAAGGGGACACCAAAAGGCTATCCAAGGGGGCATCCAAGGGGGCACCAAAAGGCTATCCAAAAGGCTATCCAAGGGGGCACCAAAAGGCTATCCAAGGGGCATCCAAGGGGGCACCAAAAGGCTATCCAAGGGGGGCATCCAAGGGGGCACCAAAAGGCTATCCAAGGGGATCCAAGCATCCAAGGGCATCCAAGGGGGCACCAAAAGGCTATCCAAGGGGAGCATCCAAGGGGACACCAAAAGGCTATCCAAGGGGAGCATCCAAGGGGGCACCAAAAGGCTATCCAAGGGGGCATCCAGGGGGGCATCTCTTTCCTGGATGACCACCAAGATGGTCCTGGCCATGAGGTCACAGCCTGGCGACCACCAGCCCTTGGTGTCTGCAGCAGATGACAAGATGGCCACCTCTGGGAGCCACCCCCCTGGGGGCAGAGGAGGTCCTCTCCCCATGGAGATCACAAAGGGAAACCTCCAGGATGCCAAAGGATGGAGATGCCACAGGGCTGATGCCCACCTGGGGCTTGTCCAACCCTGAGGGTACACAAGAGTGTGGTGAGCGCCCACCTGGTGCCACCTGAGATGCCATCAACCACCCCAGGGTGGCTCAGGGGACACAGGGAAGAGCCAAGTGGGCACCAAGATGATCTCTGATGGCCTCCATGGACCTCAGATGTCCATCAGCTGCCTGGAGACCTCCTCCCTGCCACCGCAGGCACAGCCAGAGCAGACCCCAGGATGATGAGATGCATCCACCTCCAGCAGGGCCTCAGAGGACATTCAGGGACTGGGCCAACCCCCCAAGTCAGATCAGAACAGGAACCCCCTGAGATGTGTCCATCAAAGGACATTCAGGGGCTGAGGCAACCCCAAAACTCCAATCAGGATCTCAGGATGGGAACCCCTTGAGCTGTGTCCACCAGAGGACATGCAGGGGCTGAGTCAGCCCCCAAACCCCATCAGAAGCTCAGGATGGGAACCTGCTGAGATGTCTCCACTGCCAGCAGAGGAGAAGCCCAACACAACCCAGGAGGTCCTTGCAGGGCCATCGACCACCCTCAGCCCTCCCCCCACTCCTGGTGCCCTCTTGGCAGTGCCCCCAGGGCTGGCACTGGAAGGTTGTCTCCTGACCATGCCAGGTGTGCCAGGGGGCTCAGCACCACCACCTGAAGGCCACTGGGTGGGGAGGGAGGAGCTGAGGAGCACGGAGGAGTGGAGCAGAGGGATGGAGACAGAGTCACTGTTAAATAAGGATCTGTAATTGGGGATGGGGGGAGGGGGAGAGGAGGAGGAGGGGGACAAGAGGTCTCCAGCAGTCCAGGGGACAGCAGAAGGACATCACCATGGCTGAGGATGGAGCTCAGATCCCCCTCTGGAAGGCCAAGGTCCAGATGCCACCTTCTGCCCAGCAGCCAAGGCCGGGGGGGATGGCTCCAGAGGGGAGCTCCAGGAAGGGAGAGAGGATGAGGATGATGATGGTGACGATGAAGAGGCTTGGCCATGCCTCACTTGGCCCTCACGCTCCATCCAGGTCCACAGAATCATTTTGGCTTGGAGAAGACCTCCCAGGTGATGGAGTCCAAGCATTGACCCAGGACCACCAAACCATCTTCCTGCCTGGAACCTCCTCAGGAGGGGCTGGAGAAGACCTTCTGGTGCTGGGCATCACTTGCAGAAGGTCCCCAGGTGGACAGCAGCAGCAGGGGTGTGTCTGTCCCCCCTCCCCCCACCTTCTGCACGCTCCCAGCCCCTCCCAGGGGTGCTTGATCCAGTAGGTGCTCAGCAGCAGCTCCAAGCCAAGAGGACTCCCAGGGCAAGCTCCTCGCTGTGCCCTGAGGTCCTCTCCACTCCTCACACCTCCACTGTGTCTCCTTCCACCCCACCATGGACAACCCAACCCACCCTGGAAGCCCCCAGCCCAGCTTGACACCATGGGGGACCCTGGGGTGACTCAGGAGGTCTCAGCACTCCTCTCTGCAGGAGGGCACAGAAGGCTCCTGCTGGGCCACCACTGCTGTGCCCAAAGCTGCTCTGGGCCCAGTCTGGGCCTACAGCCCCTCAGGCTCAGGAGAGGTCCCACAGGAGCAGCACCTGGGAAGCCAGGGGGAAGGGAGAAGCTGAAGGAGGCTCCAGCTCTAGTCCCTGAGTCATCCAAAGCTGGAGAGCAGCTGCAGCTCCACTGCCTGCAGCTCTGCCTGGCTCAGCCCAGCCCTACTCAACTCAGTTCAGCTCAGCTCTGCCCTGCCCAGCCCTGCTCAGTGCAGCTCAGCTCTGCCTGGCTCAGCTCAGCCCAGCTCAGCTAAGCTCTCCTCAGCTCAGCCCTGCCAGGATCAGTTCTACCAGAGAGGAGGAGGAAAGCACAGGGTGGGTCCAGGTGGGGCTGGGGGGCTCAGGACAAGCACCACAGCATCGGTGTCCAGCTGCACACAGCGAAGGTCTCCCAACCTGCTGGGGGCAGCGAGCTTCACCCCCAGCAGCCCCCAGCATAGAATCATAGAATGGTCAGGGCTGGAAGGGACCTCAAGGACCATCCAGTCCCAAGCCCCCTGCCATGGGCAGGGACACCTCCCCCACATCAGGTTGCTCAGAGCCACATCTAGCCTGGCCTTGAACACCTCCAGGGATGCCACCAGCAGCCCCCAGCATAGAATCAGAACAGTTAGGGCTGGAAGGGCCCTCCAAGGACCATCCAGTCCCAACCCCTCTGCCACGGGCAGGGACACCTGGCGCCAGATCAGGCTGCTCAGAGCCACATCAGCAGCCCCCAGCAATCACCAGCAGCCCCCAGGGTGGCTTGGCAAGAGCAGAGCCGCCCCTGGGTGGATGCGGGGAGGGCAGGGGGAGGGAGAGCCTCATCCGTCGCGGTGCACCCTCTGGTGCTGCAGCAGGTTGGAGGGGTGGGCGAAGCCCTTGTGGCAGACGCCGCACTTGTAGGGGGTCTCCCCGGTGTGCACCTTCTCGTGGACGGCCAGGTAGGCCACGTCCTTGAAGAACTTGTGGCAGAAGCTGCACTTGTACGGCCTCTCCTGGCTGTGCACCCGGCGGTGCTGCAGCAGCAGCGAGGGCCTGGCGAAGGCCTTGCCGCAGGCCTCGCACTTGTAGGGCGCTCGCCCGTGTGCGCCCTCTGGTGGATGGCCAGGTACGAGGACTGCTTGAAGGCCTTGCCGCAGGTGGGGCAGGCGAAGGGGCGCTCCCGGTGTGCACCCGCTCGTGGGAGGAGAGGGCGTTGGACTGCTTGAAGCCCTTGCCGCAGAGGGGGCAGACGAAGGGCGGTCGCCGGTGTGCACCCGCTCGTGCACCTTCAGGCTGTGGCCGTAGGTGAAGCGCTTGCCGCAGACGCCGCAGGCGTGGGGCTTGTCGTCGCAGTGCTGGCGGCGGTGCAGCAGCAGCGCCTGCGAGCTGGGGAAGTCCTTGGAGCAGTCCGGGCAGGGGAAGGGCTTCTCGGCGCGGTGGGTGAGGGAGTGGCGCTGCAGCTCGTAGGGGGTCTTGAAGGCCTTGGCGCAGGGCGGGCAGCGGAAGGGGCGCTGGGAGCTGTGGATGCGGCGATGCTCCTGCAGGTTGGAGGAGCGCTTGAAGCGCTTCCCGCACAGCTCGCAGCGGAAGGGCCTCTCCTCCGTGTGCACCAGGCCGTGGCTCTTGAAGTCCGAGTGGCGCTTGAAGGAGGCCTGGCACAGCTGGCAGCGGAAGGGCGCTCCTCGTTGTGCACCACCTCGTGGCTGAACAGCTCCCAGGCCCTCTTGAAGGCCTTCTCGCAGCTGGGGCACTGGAAGGGCTTCTCGTCCACGATCACCTCGCGGATCTCCAGCTCGCCCGCGTCGCCGTCGCCGACGGAGCGGTTGGGCGGCCCCGCGGCTGCCGCCTCCTCCAGCTCGCCCCTGCCCGGGCTGCTGGCCCCATGGGGGCGCTGTGGGGACAGCCCCGCAGCTGCCACCTCCTCCAGCTCGCCCACGTTGCTGCCACCAGAGTAGCTGGGAGGTAGCCCCACGGCTGCCACCTCCTCCAGCTCGCCCCTGCCCGGGCTGCTGGCCCCATGGGGGTGCTGTGGGGCCAGCCCCGCAGCCGCCACCCCCTCCAGCCGGCCCAGGGCAGCGCTGCCCAACACCAGCTTGGCAGTGGAGTAGATCCCATGCTCATCGATCAGCTGCACAAAGTCTGGCTTGGGGTGGGGGGCAGGGGAACAGCTCCTGGAACCTCTCTCCTCTTCCTCCTCTTCCTCACTGCCGCAGGGCTCCTCCTCCAGGCCGTTCTCCACCAGCCCCTGGCTGAAGTCAGCTGCCCGGCCCCAGAGCAGCCTCAGCCTCTTCCCGCGGGAGGGTCCTGGCTGCTCCACACCCTGCCCAGCTCCTGGGGAGGGGGCAGGAGTCCTGTTGGCTGCAGGCTTCAGGCACATCCTCTGCCTCCTCCGGCAGGGCTGAAGCTCCTCCTGCCCCTGGGGGCATGGAGCAGTCCCCACCCCCTCCTCAGCCTTCGGGCAGGCTCTGCCTGCAGCCCGAGCAGGGCCAGAGCCCTGCTCACGGCAGCAGCGGTGCCGAGAAGCTTGGCCAAGGTCCTCCAGGGAGGCTTTCCCCAGCTGCCTCTCAGCTGTGTCGTCGTCCTCTTCCTCCACTTCTACACCTTCAGGTCCATCTCCGCCAGCAAGGGGGAGAGCCCCAGGGCAAAGGGGGGTCGCAGGCCGCAAGGCCTGGCTGCCCCTCCATGGCAGCCCCTGTGGGATGAAGTGGAGAGGGGGTGAGAGGAGCAGCAAGGTGAGGGAGGAGGAGGTGTGGGGATGATGAAGAGCAAGAGGAAATGGCCTCAAGTTGCTTCGAGGGAGGTTTAGGTTGGATATTAGAAGATTCTTCTTGACTGCAGGAGTGGTCAAGGATTGGCACAGGCTGCCAAGGGAGGTGGTGGTGGTGGAGTCTCCACCCCTGGAGGTGTTCAAGGTGTGGCCATGGCACCTGGCACCATGGTTTGGTGGCCATGGTGGTGTTGGGTTGAGGGCTGGATCTGATGACCTGAGAGATCTTTTCCAGCCTTAATGACTCCATGTTTGATGCATGGACCCCTGGCTGCATAAGGAATTAGCTGGATGGAAGCTCTCCAAAAGCTGGGGTCAGTGGCCCAGTGGCCAAGCGGAGAGCAGAGATGAGTGGTGGCCCTCAGGGGTTGATACTGGGACCAGAGCTGTTTGCCACCCTTGCTGCTGACATGGGCAGTGGCACTCAGGCACCCTCAGGAGGTCTGCAGATGGCACCAAGCTGTGTGGTGTGGCTGGAGGGAAGGGATCCACCCAGAGGGACTTGGACAGACTGCAGAGGTGGCCCCAAGTCAACCTCAGGAAGGTCAACAAGGTCAAGTGTCCTGCAGCTGGGTCAGAGCAATGCCAAGCACAGATCCAGGCTGGGTGAGGAGTGGATGGAAAGCAGCCTGGAGGAGAAGGCCTTGGGGGTGCTGGGTGAGGAGGAGCTCTACCAGCAATGGGCACTGGCAGCCCAAAGAGCCACCCATGGCGTGGGTTGCAGCTGATGTGTGGCCAGCAGGGCAAGGGAGGCATCCTGCCCTCTGCTCTGCTCAGACCCCACCTGCAGCACTGCCTCCAGCTCTGGAGCCCCCAGCACAAGGACCTGGAGCTGCTGGAGAGGGGCCAGAGGAGGCCACCAAGATGATCAGAGGGCTGCAGAACCTCCCCTGTGGGGACAGGCTGGGAGACTTGGAGCTGTGCAGCCTGGAGAAGGCTCCAGGGAGACCTCAGAGCAGCCTCCCAGTGCCTGGAGGGGCTGCAGGAGAGCTGGGGAGGGGCTTGGAGTGCCAGGATAAAGGACAATGGCTTGGAGCTGGGAGAGGGCAGATTGAGACTGGAGAGGAGGAAGAAATTCTTGGCACTGGAATGGGCTGCTCAGGTCAGCTCTGCCAGAAGGTCTCCCCTCAGCCTCCTCTTCTCCAGGCTGGACAAGCCCAGCTGCCCACCAGCCCTGCTGTCCAGAACACCTCTCCAGCAACTGGGAGAGGAGCAGAACCAGACACTGGGACTCACTGGGGGAACAGAAGGGACACACCATGGCTGGTGGGGGTTTGGAGGGCGTTGGGAAGGGACTCCCAAGGATGTCCAAGAAGGGACCCCAAAGGCCTCAGGAAGCTCCACACAGGAGCTGCTAGGCCCAAACTGCATCACTCCCCCCACCCCATCACTGAGGCTGCCCCAGTTCCCCCAGCGCCCAACTAGTATCCCCCTAGGTGGTATCAACCAGACTCTCTCACCAGCCTGTTCCACCACCGCCACTACACCCAGATCCCTACCAGTATGTCCCAGTGCCCTCCCAGTATCAACCAGACCTTCTCACCTTGCTGCGCTCCACCACCAGTCCCCCACAGTCCCTCTCCTCTCACCCCAGGCCCAATCCCCAACAGCCTCCCTCAGGCCTCTCCGTCCTCTGCGGAGTCCCACTGCACACCCCAGGCCCACGACCGCGGGGACGTGTGCGGTGCCCGCCCGGCCCCCTCCGCTCCCCCCGGCCCCGCCCGCTCCCCCCGGCCCCCTCCGCTCCCCCCCCCCGGCCCCCTCCGCTCCCCCCGGCCCCGCCTGCTCCCCCCCCCGGCCCCCTCCGCTCCCCCCGGACCCCCACCCGCTCCCCCCGGCCCCTCCGCTCCCCCCCCCCCCCAGGCTCCGCTGCTCACCCTCGGCCCGGTTGCCGCAGCCTCCCCCGAAGCCACTTCCGGCCGCGCTCGTGGCTGCGTCGTGACGTCACTTCCGGCCTCTGATGCTGGGTCGTGGCGGTGAGAGGCACGTGCACTTCCGGTCCGAGCAGGAAGCGGAAGTGGAAGCGGCGCTGAGCGGCGGGGAGGCGGAACGGGAATGCGCGGGGGGGGGTAGGGGTAGGGGGAGGGGTAGGGGGAGGGGTAGGGGGAGGGGCAGGGGGAGGGGGAGGGGGGTAGGGGGGAGGGGTAGGGGGAGGGGGAGGGGGAGGGGCAGGGGGAGGGGGGGGAGGGGGAGGGGCGGGGGGGGAGGTCAGGTCGGGTCCCGCCTGGGGCTGCTCTGCGGCAGGCTCTCAGCCGCGGGGCTCTCAGCCCTTGCTCCTCGCAGAGCTGCTCCAGGCCCCTCAGCACCGCCCTCGCGGCCTCCCCTGGGCTCTCTCCGGCAGCTCCATGTCCTCACAGGTCCAGGGGAGGAGGTTCCACAGCCACCTGCACAGCCTGCTTCCGTGTGGTCACAGGCAGTGGCTTTTCCCTTCTGGCTGTGTGGCTATCCTTCTGTCCTCGCTGCTGCCCCTTGCTCTTGGCCTGTGGCTGGGCGCCGCAGGGGCTGCCCCCTGCCGTTGGGCTACTGATGACCCAGCGGGGGGACACAGCCTGAAGGAGAAGCACAGCAGGGTGGGGGTGGGAGGCGGCTCTGGAGGTCATCCACCCGGGGCAAGGGACGCAGGAGCACAGGAGGAGCCTCACATCCCTTGGGACAGCCATGGGAGAGAAACTGGGAAGAGCTCCTGGAAGATGCTAGTTGCAGTGGTGGGGAAAAGGCTTCTGAGGTGGAGGCGGAGAGTGGTGGGGGCTGGAAGGGACCTTTGGAGGTCATCCAGTCCAAACCCCCTGCCAGGGCAGGGGCACCGAAGGCAGAGCACACAGTGGGGAGGAGCAGGGCTGAAGGTTTCACTTGGGTGCTACTTGGGGTCGTGCTGCCAGGTCCTTGTGCTGCAGTCAGGCACTTCATGGAGTCCTCTCCTGCCTCCTGCAGAGCCCTGCCCAAAGCTCAGGGGTTGGGTTCTGGGCAGCCTCAACCAGCAGAGCTCTTGAGTCTCAGTTCTGGTGCCAGGAGCTGCTGGCAGCAGGTTTTTGCTCAGCTCTGTTGCCTTTCTCTGTGGTCAATGAAAACCTGGAGGAGCCACAAGCACCATGAGTGCCAGCCCAGCCCCGCTGGCCACAGGCTCCGCTCACCCCTGGAGGATGGACCAGCAAGGCTCAGCAGAGAAGGTGAAGGACCAGGGAGGTTGGAGAACCAGGATGAGGACACCCAGGGCTGTCCCTGCCTCCCACTGAAGGATCTACAACCTTGGTGATGGCAAAGCCAACTCTACACATGATGCAAACCTCACACACTGTCAATAAAATGTCCCTCAAGCTTGACCTGGAGCAGCTCTGTGAGGAGCAAAGGCTGAGAGCCCTGGGGGAGCTGGGAGCCTGGAGCAGAGCAGCCCCAGAGGGCAGCTGAGCAATGCTCAGCAAGAGCTGAAGGAGCTGTGGGGGGCAAGAGGCTGGGGCCAGGCTCTGCTGAGTGGTGCCCGGGGCCAGGCTCTGCTCAGTGGTGCCCAGGGCCAGGCCAAGGGGCAAGGGGCACAAATTGGCAGCCAGGAGGTTCCAGCTGAGCAGGAGGAGAAACTTCTTTGGTGTGAGGCTGCTGGAGCCTGGAGCAGGCTGCCCTGAGGGCTTGTGGAGTCTCCTGTGGAGAGCTTCCAACCCCACTGGAGCTTTTCCTGTGTGACCTGCCCTGGGTGACTCTGTTAGCAGAAGGATTGGACTGGATGACCTCCAGAGGTCACTTCCAGCCCCCAGTCGTGGCTGAGGTTGTGTGGACATCTTGGGAGTATCCTAAACTGCTTCTGAACCTCTGCCCCCTGAGCACACAGCTGGCAGGCAGCAGTCCAACATCTAAGGGATGAAGACAGCTGAGAGAGCTGAGGGTGTTCAGGCTGAGGAAGAGGAGGCTGAGGGGAGACCTCATTGACCTCTACAGCTCCGAGAGGAGGTTGGAACCAGGTGGGAGTTGGGTCTGTACTCCCTAAGAGAAAGGGAGGAGAGTAAATGAGCTCAGATTGCCCCAGGGGAGGTTGAGGTTGGACTTGAGGAACAATTTCTGTACTGCAGGAGTGGTCAGGGACTGCAAGAAGGCACAGTTGGAGGCTTGGGAGGGAATCTCTCAGAGGGCCACCAGCTTTGGTTTGGCTTCCGAGAGGACAACCTCTGTGTGGTCAGGGACTGGCACAGGCTGCCCGGGGAGGTGGTGGAGTCCCCACCCCTGGGGGCGTGGAGGTGGTGCTGAGGTTCCTGGTGCGGTGGCAGTGGCTCAGCTCCAGGGGTGTAGTGAAAGGGATGGTGACCTGAGCACAGCATTGGAGCTTCAGAGAGTCCTCAGGAGCAGGAAGTTCAACTTCATCTCTGCTTTTATTATCTTCTAAACAGGGCCCTGTGCCAGTGTGGTCATCGGGGCTGGCCAACATCCTCGGCCAAGAAGAAGTCCAGGGCCACCAGCACCCTTCCTACACACACAGGGCCCCCCTCGTGCCCCGCCCCCAGGCTTCACTGGCGCCCACCAGCGGTACCTGAGCACTCCACAGCAGCATCCTCCTCGTGCCCGCAGTTGTGGTCCCCCCAGGGCCTGGCAGGGCACTCGCTGAGGGAGCGCTCGGCCCCCGAGCAGTTGACGTCGTCCAGCCAGATGCGGGCAGCTCCTTGCCCGAAGGCAGCAGAGCCGGGGGCCGAGAGCGCCGTGCCGCAGCCCAGCTGCCTGCACACCACCTGGGCGTCGGCCAGGTCCCAGCTGTCGTCACAGACGGTTCCCCACTGCTGCTCCTGGAAGAGCTCCACTCGCCCCGAGCAGGCGCCGGAGCCGTTCACCAGCCGCAGTGGGAGCAGCTCCGCGCAGCCTGGGGGAGAGGGGAAGAGGACCTCAACTGGATGGGTGCTGGGCTCAGCTTGCAGGCTTCACCCCTGGCTTGGACAGACCTTGGCCATTGCCTGATACCAGCTGGGCAGAGCCTGGCTGGAGAAGGAAGGCAGGCCTCAACTGGATGAGTTTTGGGCTCTGCTGGCAGGGTTCAGCTCTGTGCTGCTCACCCCTGGCACAGACAGACTCTGGCCAGTGCCTGATGCCAGCTCGGCAGACCCTGGCTGGAGAGAGTCCAGTGGAGACCATGAGGATGATGATGAAGGGCCTGGAGCAGCTCTGGGAGCAGCAAAGGCTGAGAGCCCTGGGGCTGAGAGCCTGGTGCAGAGCAGCCCCAGAGGGCAGCTGAGCAATGCTCAGCAAGAGCTGAAGGAGCTGTGGGGGGCAAGAGGCTGGGGCCAGGCTCTGTTCAGTGGTGCCCAGGGCCAGGCCAAGGGGCAAGGGGCACAAACTGGCAGCCAGGAGGTTCCAGCTGAACAGGAGGAGAAACTTCTTTGGTGTGAGGCTGCTGGAGCCTGGAGCAGGCTGCCCTGAGGGGTTGTGGAGTCTCCTTCTATGGAAAGCTTCCAACCCCCCTGGAACTGTTCCTGTGTGACCTGCTCATGGTGACCCTGCTCTGGACTGGATGATCTCCTGAGGTCACTCCCAGCCTCCCCCCTCCATGCTGTAACTTTGCTTCTGTCCAATTCTTTCACCACTTTGGGAGTTAAATTCTTCTATTGTGCTTATTTGCAGAGCCTCAGCCCCCTGGTTTATTCCTGGGTCCTGGCTCCCACACAAACTGTGACTGCAGGGTGGAGGCCAACCCCAGGGCCATTCTGAACCCAGCAGATCAAGCAGAGGCTCTGCCTGCAGGGCTGCATTTGGTTGCTCCCAGGGTCTGCACTGTCAGTGACTCCAAAGCTCTGGGTTGACCTTCAAGGGCCAAAGGGTCATCTCTGCAGCTGCCTTCTCCTGACTCACAAACCTCAACCCCAGTCAGGAGCTGAGCCCCAAGCTCCCAGGACCTTCAGCCTTTCATCTCAGCCACCAAAGCCAGTTCCTTGCCAGGAGTGGTGGCATGAAAGGGGTCAACCCCTCACACACCTGCCCAGGTAGGTGAGAGATGCCCCAGCCCTGGGAACCCTCCAGCTCAGGTTGGATTGGTCTGGTTGAGAATGTTCCTTGCAGGGAGCTTGGATTAGATGACCCTAAAAGGTCCCTTCTGGACTTGATGACCTTAAAAGGTCCTTTCCAACCCCAAACTCTCCATCTAGAACCTTTTCCTTTAGGAGCAAAGGAGACAACTTACCCCAGAGAGATGCCAGGAGGAAGAGCAGAGCTCCCACCCTGCTCCCACTGCAGGCAGCCTGGCTCCCGGCATGGGCAGCCCTGGGTGGTGAGAGGAGAGCTCCTCCTGGCCCCATGGTGACAGCAGGGACCTTGCAGAAGGCCTCCTCGGTGCTGCAGGGCAGGAAGATTGTCCTTGCAGGAGAGTGAAAGGGGCAGTAGGTGGCTGGGGAGGCAGCAGGGAAGAGAGTGAGGGCCAAGATGGGAGGCAGGAGGCAGATATTCCTCCCCTGGACTCCTCCCCTGTGTTGGCCTCTCCCCTTTCAGCCTCCAGTGGTGGCCTCCCTCCCACCACCTCCATCTCCCCAGGCTGAGGGACAATAACTCCTGGAAGCCACCAAACCTTTCCTCCTCTCTTGTTGCTGTGGTGAAACCCAAAGTGGTCCTGCTGGCAGGACCTGGCTGTGAACAAGCCCTAGGAGGACTTCTTGGAGAAGGTAGGAATGAGCCCTGGGGTCTGCCTCTTCCTCTCCAGTGCTCTCCAGGAGCACTTTTCACTGCCAGGGAGGTCCAAACACAGGGCCCTGTAGAGTCTCTATGCCTGGAGATACCTAGAACTGGATATCATCGTTGGACAACCTGCTCCAGGTGACCCTGCTGGAGCTAGAGGAGGAAGAGGAGGTCCTTTCCCACTTCAGCTACCCTCTGGATTCACTCCTGCCTGAGCAGGACAGTGAAACTCAATCCCCTTATCCTAGAATCAGAGAATCACAGAGTGGTTTGGGTGGGAAGGGACCTCCAAAACTCACCCAGTCCAGCAGGGACATCTTCCACCAGGTCAGGTTGCCCACAGCCCTGCCCAGCCCCTCCTTGAATATCTCCAGGGTGAAGCCTCAGCCACCTCCCTGGGCAACCTGCTCCAGGGTTCCACCACCCTCATGCCTTCAAATGACCCCGAGCTGGGAACAAACCCAACCCTTTGGGCTTCTCCTTACCACTCTTGGGCCCTGGGCCAACCATCTCAGCAGCTTCACTTTTGAGCCCAGCCCTGGCACAGACCAAAGCTGAAGACAGAAACCCTTTGGACCACAGCAGATTTTCAGGTCCTTTGCTTTCTTTGGTCTTTTCTATTTCAGCAGCAGCAGCAGCAGCAGCAGCAGCACAGCATTGTGCATGGAGTGGAGAAGACTCCTCGCTGGAAGCAGCAGCAGCACATTTGGAGTCCTGTTTGTGTTGGAACGGTGCCCAAAAGTCTACCTTGGTGGATCCCATGGAGGGAAGACAGCTCCCAGATGAAAGAACATTTGAGTCCTGTTTATGCTGGAACAGTGTCCAAAGGTCAACCTTGATGGATCCCACCAAGTGAAGAAGACTTCTAGATGGAAGGAGAAGCACATTTTGAGTCCTGCTTGCACTGGAACAGTGTCAAGAGGTCAACCTTGACAGATCCCATGGAGAGAAGACTTCTAGATGGAAGAAGAAGAAGCAGCAGCAGCACATTTTGAGTCCTCTTTGTGCTGGAACAGTGCCAGAAGGTCAACCTTGGTGGATCCCATGGAGAGAAGAAGACTCCTAGATGGAATAAGAACATTTGAGTCCTTGAACTGGAACAGTGGCAAAAGGTCAACTTTGATGAGTCCCATGGAGAGAAGACTTCTGGATGGAAGAAGCACATTTTGAGTCCTGTTTGTGCTGGGACACTGTCCAGAGGTCAATCTTGATGGACCCTGTGGGGAGAAGGTGGAGCAGAGGTGAAGGCGACTGAAAGGGGCAGAGGCGGCTGCCTGGCCATAAGCCAGGAGGTACCAGAGCACCACTGAGCAAACCTCCGCCCTGCTGTGGACACAGCATCAGCAGCACCTCCTGGGGCTGGGAGGGAAGCTATGGAGCCCTGCTGCCCAGAGCTTTGCCAGAGGTGCCAGCTGGTCACCCAGCTCTGCCCTGGCACTGCACCAGGACCTTCTCCAGCAGCCTTTGTTCCTCCAGCTCACATCCTCAGCCTGCTGTGTCCTGGTGTTGACCTCAGCTTCAGTTGGGCCTTTTGTGGTTCCTTGTTTACCTTTCAGCCCCACATCTCTGAGTCACAGGCTAAACACAGTCCTCTCTAATGCCAACAAAGGCAAATCCTCCCCATAGCCTTCCAAAGCTAGCTGAAAACAGCCCTTCTCCCACAGCCCTGTCCAGCCTCACCTGGAATAGCTCCAGGGGTAAAGCCTCAACCACCTCCCTGGGCAACCTGCTCCAGAGTAACAGCAGCCTCCTGGTGCAGAACTTGTTCCTCACATCCAATCTCCATCTGCTCTGCTCTAGTCTGAAGCCATCGGCCCTGCTCCTGGCCCTGCAGCCCTTTGGCAACAATCTCTCTGCAGCCTTCTTGCAGCCTCCTTCAGGTACTGGGAGACTGCTCTAAGGTCTCCCTGGAGCCTTCTCTTCTCCAGGCTGAACACCCCCAGCTCCCTCAGCCTGTCCCATAGCAGAGCTGCTCCAACCCCCTGAGCACCTTCATGGCCTCCTCTGGAGCCTCTCCATCAGCTCCAGGTCCTTCCTGTGCTGAGGGTTTCTGAGCTGGATGCAGCTCTCCAGGTGAGGTCTCCCCAGAGCAGATCAGATCAGAGGGGCAGGATCCCTCTCTCCACCTCTGGCCACACTGCTTTGGATGCAGCCCAGGCTGTGGTTTGCCTTCTGTGCTGCAATCTCACCCTGCCTGCTCCTGTCCAGGGTCTCCCCACACCAGCACCCCCAAGTCCTTCTCCTCAGGGCTGCTTTCTCTCCCCTCTTCCCCCCAGCCTGTGCTGGCAGTGAGGATTGTTCCATCCCAGGAGCAGGGCCCTGCCCTTGCTCTTGTTGCACCTCATGAGGTTCCCCTGGGCACCACCTCTCCAGCCTGGCCCCAAAGGAGTGAAACAGAAACAGCCTCAGGGAACTGGAGGTTAAACAGAAAGCCTGGACAAATCTACACCAAAGCAGAACAGGTCTTCAGGGGGCTGTGTTTTGGGTGGCCTCAGAGTCTTTTTTCTTCTGCCTTGGTGACTGCAGGAGGCTTTTCCAACCCCATCCTGCTCACCAAGGTCTTCATCATCGGAGGAGAAACCTCTCTTATGCTTACAGCTTGACCTCTGGTGGACACCACCCCATGGACTTTTCCTGCCTAGGTTATCCTCTGGTAGAATTTTCTTTCTTTCCTCTGTGGAGTCTGAGAACTCTGCCTACAGCTCCAAGTTCTCTTCTGCCTGTTCTGGTGCTCTGTGCTCCCTTCTTCCCACCTGGCTCTGGGCTCCCTTCTTCCTATCTTGTCCCCACCTAAGCTGCCTGAGATCTCTTCTGCCTCTCCTCTAAACCCACCCAGCCAGACAAGCTCCAAGACTGTCCCTCCACTCACAGCTACTTGTGGTTGGTGGCCCAGAACATTCAGGACCCTACAGCACCTCCCTTCCTGCTGGATCTGTCCCTCCTGGCTCCTTGGAAAGCCCCAAACTTCCAAGGCAGGTGTTGCTGTTCCTCAGCTACTCTGCCTTGGATTGCTGCTGGTGGCTTTTCCTTCCCAGCTTCTCACCCAAACTTCTGAGGTGGCCTCTCAGGCTCTTTGTCTCCTGCTTGAGGCCACCTTGACCTTTCCCTGCAGTACTTTTTGTTTGCCCTAAATTCAGCCTCTTTGTGGCTTTTGGTGATTTAAGACCTGGCTCCATGGTCACAGGGCTGGCCAGGGCTCTCTGTGCCTCACCCAAGCCAGGTTCTGCAAGGAGAATACCAACCCTCAGAGTAGGACCCTTCCTTCCTCTGTGATTCTGGAACAGGCTGCCCAGGTGGGGACACCACCCCTGGAGGTGTTCATAATGCTTCTAGATGTTGCAGATCAACCTTGAGGAGGAACACGTTTGGGAGACCTCAAGGTGAAGCAGGTTTAGGAGACCTTAAATTGGAGCAGGTTCATAAGACCTGGAGGTGAAGCAGGTTCAGAAGGCCTTAAGGTGAAGCAGGTTTAGGAGACCCAGGAATGGGGACCCCAGAGCTTCCCACCGGCCGTAGAAGGCAAGAGAGAAGCTCTTTGGGGTTGCCAAATCCAGAACCTCAGAGGCCTTTGGAGAGTCAGAGCTCACCTCTGGCTCACAGCAAGCTCCACGCAGCTCCCCGACCTTGCAGCGTCCTCTGCTGGCTGGTGCTGTCCTTGCAGCTCCATGAGCCTGCAACGCCCTCTGCTGGCTGGTGCTGTCCTTGCAGCTCCATGAGCTTGCAGCGTCCTCTGCTGGCTGGTGCTGTCCTTGCAGCTCCATGAGCCTGCAACGCCCTCTGCTGGCTGGTGCTGTCCTTGCAGCTCCATGAGCTTGCAGCGTCCTCTGCTGGCTGGTGCTGTCCTTGCAGCTCCATGACAGGGTCTGCTGGAGAGAGTCCAAGGGAGGGCTCCAAGGATGCTGAAGGGACTGCAGCACTGCCTGGGAAGGAGAGGCTGAGAGCCCTGGGGCTCTTCAGTCTGGAGAGGAGAAGGCTGAGAGGGATCTGATCAATGTCTATCAAGAGCTGAGGGCTGGGGGTCAGGAAGGAAAGGATTGGGACAGGCTCTGCTCACTGTGCCCTGGGATAGGCCAAGGGGCAATGGATGGAAAGTGCAGCCCAGGAGGTTCCAGCTCAACAGGAGGAGGAACTTCTGCACTGTGAGGGTCCCAGAGCCCTGGAGCAGGCTGCCCCAGGAGGTTGTGGAGTTTCTCTGGAGATATTCAAGATCCCTCTGGATGCATTCCTGTGGTAGAGGAGTTGGACTGGAAGATCTCCAGACGTCCCTTCCAACCCCTAACATCCTGGGATCCTGAGATCCTATGATCCTATGTTCCTCCTCTTCTGAGCAGGAACTGTTGTGCCAGGGCAAGAGGTGATGGCTCAAAACTGAAAGAGGGAGATTCAGAGTGGAGAGAAGGGAGAAATGTTTGACCCTGAGGGTGGGGAGAGCCTGGCCCACATTACCCAGAGAGGTGGGAGATGCCTCATGCCTGGAACCACTCCAGTTCAGGCTGTTTGGGGGTCTGAGCAACCTGCTCCATTTGGGGATGTCTCTGCTGGCTGTAGGATGTTGGGTTGGATGATGTCAGCCTGGGGACAGCACAGATTTTGTCTTCTCACATCAAAGCAAGGTGAGGACATAAATGCCAGGTTGGTGGCAAGCTGGAAAGCTCTTTTTTAACCTGCCCAAAGGGATCTCCTGCAGCACATCCCATGTCAAGCTCAGTCTGTCACCTACCAATCCTGCAACCTCCCTGTCCCCTTTCCTCCTCTTTCCTCACCTTGGTTCATCCTTTGACTAAAAGTAGTTCAGAATGGAAAATATTCCTGCCCCAGGCTCCACCTTAAGATCTGCTAAACCTGCTCTGCCTTAAGGTCTTCTAAACCTTCCCCATCTCCAGGTCTTCTAAACTTGCTCTGCCTTAAGGTGCTCCAAACCTGCTCCACCTTAAGGTCTTCTAAACCTACTCTACCTGCAGGTCTTCCAAACCTGCTCCACCTCCAGGTCTTCTAAACCTGACTGACCTCTATCCCTGACTGAACTCCTTCCTGCAAGAGTGGCCAAGCACTGGACCAGGCTGCCCAGGGAGGTGCCAGAGTCACCATCCCTGGAAGTGTTCAAGGACCCTGTGGCCATGGCACCTGGGGCCATGTTTTGGTGGCCATGGTGGGGTTGGGCTGATGGTTGGACTGTGTGATATTAGAGACCTTTTCCACCTAGAGCAGTTCTGTGATCCTGTGAAATCATCAGCCCTGCCTATGGTTATTTCCCTGCACTCTCAGCCTCAGAGGTTAATGAGTAACTTGAGAAGGGGAAGGGTTCGCTTTCTGGCCAGGACTGCAGTGGCTGGCAGGGTCCAAAGGTGCCAGCAGCTTTCTGAGCATTGCCAGCCGTTGTCAGCACACCCATGGAGACCTCTTCAAGGAGACATTGCCTCTCTGGAACCCAAGTGTGGTCCCACTGAGAAGCAGGCTGGTGTTTGGTGAAGCTCTTCTCAGTGGTCCCCAGTGACAGGACAAGAGGTAATGAGCAGCAGCTTAAACACAGGAACTTCCTCTCCCCTCCTCTCCCCTCCAAACCTCTCCCCTCCCCTCCTCTCCAAGCCTCTCCTCTCCCCCTTTTCCCTTCCCTTCCCTTCCCTTCCCTTCCCTTCCCTTCCCTTCCCTTCCCTTCCCAAACCTTCCCCCTTCCCTTCCCAAACCCCTTCCCTTCCCTTCCCAAACCTTCCCTTCCCAAACCTTCCCTTCCCAAACCTTCCCTTCCCTTCCCTTCCCTTCCCTTCCCTTCCCAAACCTTCCCAAACCTTCCCTTCCCAAACCTTCCCAAACCTTCCCTTCCCAAACCTTCCCTTCCCAAACCTTCCCTTCCCTCAGCTGGACTCACTCTGGCCATGATGGAGCTCAGCTGAGCAGGACTCCACATTCTTTCTCTTCCCCTCCAATGTGGCCTTTTTTCTTCCACACAGGCATGGAGCTCTCTGGAGTCCATCTGATGGCATCCTCCTTCCTCTGGCTGTTGATGTCTCCACCCCAGTCCACTGCAGGTAGTTTGCTCTCTGATAGATCCATTTCATAGGGTCACAGAATCCTTTGGGTTGGAGAAGAACTCTGACGTCATCCAACCTCCCCCAACTCATCTCTAACTCTGCCAGGGCTGGGGCTGAGCCACGGCTCCCAGCACCGCAGCTCTGCAGCACTGAACAGCTCCAGGGATGGGCACTCAGCCTCCCCCCTGGGCAGCCTGGCACCTCCCTGACACCCCTTCCAGTGAAGCTCCTTCTGGTGCCCAACCTCAACCTCCCCTGGGGAAACTTGAGACCATTTCTTCTCCTCCTGTTGCTGTTGCCTCTGAGCAGAACCAAACCCCCACCTGGCTGCAGCCTCCTCTCAGGGAGCTGGAGAGGTCAAGGAGCTCTCCCCTCAGCCTCCTCCTCTCCAGCCTCAACCCCCTCAGCTCTCTCCCCAGCCCTCTTCTCCAGACCCTTCCCCAGCTCTGTTGCCCTTCTCTGGCCCTGCTCCAGCTCCTCAATGTCCTTCTGGGGGTCAGGAGCCCAAACCTGAACCCAGCACTCAAGCTGTGCCCAGCCCAGGGGCACAATCCCTGCCCAGGGGCACAATCCCTGCCCTGCTGCTGCTGCCCACACCCTTGCTGCTCCAGCCCAGGCTGCTGCTGCCCTCCTTGCCCCCTGGGCACTGCTGGCTCAGCTCCAGCTGCTGCCACCCAGCACCCCCAGGGCCTTTGCTGCTGGGCCCTTTCCAGCCCCTCTGTCCCCAGCCTGCAGCCTTCCTGGGGTGGTTGTGCCCCAAGGGCAGGACTCAGCCCTTGGCCTTGGTGAACCTCATCCCAGGGACCTCATCCTCTGGCTCCAGCCTGGCCAGGTCCCTCTGCAGAGCCTCCAACCCTCCAGCAGCTCAGCTCCCACCCAGCTTGGTGCCCTCTGCAAACTCCCCAAGGGACCCTTGATGCCCTCATCCAGCTCAGTGCTCAAGGGATTATCTTTTAGGTGGCTAAGAGGTGCTGAGCTGCACAACGCAGGTCCCCCCCGATGCTCCCAGTACTGCCCCCTGGGGCTTTGCTTCATCCTCAGCCTTGCAGCTGCTGAGGGAGGATGTGGTCACCTCATGGGATCAGTGTGGACTCATTTCTGAGGCCTCACCACTGCAGAAGTTCTCCCAGGCTTCCTCCTCCTGAGCCTCTAACTCCACCACGGTCTCTGAGCAAACCTCCCCCTTTTTGTCTCCTCTCCTTAAGGTGGTGTCCAGCACCCCCTGCTTGTCCTGGATGGTTATGAAGGTGATGGAATCCGACTCAAATGCCTCTCTGAGAGGTTGTTTGCTGACGTCCAGGTGCTGTGGCGAAGTGGTGGAGGAGAAGACGTCCTTGGGACTCCTCTCAGCAACAGCAGCACTGCCAATGCCAGCAGCTCCCTTGTCCTCAAGCCAGGGTCTGGGAACTCTGCCTCCTGCAAAGTCATTGACAAAGTGCTGAGGACATCAACAGAGTCTTCTGTGGTCATTGCAGGTCAGGGGTGGCCTTGTGGCCTGGGAGGGATCCTGCAGCTGTGTGGTGGTGCTGGTCTCACCTGAGGGCAGGGATCCATCCAGAAGGACCTCAACAGGCTTGAGGAGTGAGGCAGTGCCAGCTGCATGAGTGCCAAGCAGGCCAAGTGCCAGGTCCTGCAGCTGGCTCAGGCTAATCTCAGGCATAAATCCAGGCTGGGTGCTGAGTGGGGTGAGAGCAGCCATGAAGAAAGAGCCTTGGGGGTGTTGGGTGCTGAGAAGCTCCCAGAAGCCATGAGGTCTCCCTCAGCCTCCCCTTCTCCAGCCTCAACCCCCCAGCTCTCTCCCCAGCCCTCTTCTCCAGACCCTTCCCCAGCTCTGTTGCCCTTCTCTGGCCCTGCTCCAGCTCCTCAATGTCCTTCTGGGGGTCAGGAGCCCAAACCTGAACCCAGCACTCAAGTTGTGCCCAGCCCAGGGGCACGATCCCTGCCCTGCTGCTGCTGCCCACACCCTTGCTGCTCCAGCCCAGGCTGCTGCTGCCCTCCTTGCCCCCCTGGGCACTGCTGGCTCAGCTCCAGCTGCTGCCACCCAGCACCCCCAGGGCCTTTGCTGCTGGGCCCTTTCCAGCCCCTCTGCCCCCAGCCTGCAGCCTTCCTGGGGTGGTTGTGCCCCAAGGGCAGGGCTCAGCCCTTGGCCTTGGTGAACCTCATCCCAGGGACCTCATCCTCTGGCTCCATGGCTGGCCAGGTCCCTCTGCAGAGCCTCCAACCCTCCAGCAGATCAACTCCCATCCAACTTGGTGTCATCTGCTCTCATTGCTCCATCCCCTTCCCATTTTCTCCCCTATATGTTTCCCTGACATCCAGTGATGGAATCATGGATTCATGGAACCATTCTGGTTGGAATAGACCTTTAGGACCATTGGGTCCCACCCTGATCTAACTCTCCCATCTCTGCTGCTTTGTGAAATGATCCAGAGGGGTTCTCCAAGCCCCAGGGAACTGCTCCTGCAGCTGCCTGGGATTGAAATTGAGCTCCAAATCCCTCTTGATTCACTCTTAGGCTTGAAAGCAAGGCAGGAAGTTGGTGGTTGAAGGAAAGTCCTAACTGATCTTCTGCACCATTCTGCAGATGTCTTCTTCCCTGCCACCTCCCCTTGGCTGGCAGCTTTCATTGTGATCCTGCTTCTGATCCTGCTCCTGGTCCTCTCCGCCCTCTACAAGATCAGAGGTAAGTTCTACTCACAGTCACAGAATGGTTTGGGTCGGAAGGGACCTCCAGAGGTCATCCAGTCCAACCTCCCTGCAGGCAGCAGGGACATACTCCTCCAGATCAGATTGCTCAGAGCCCTGCTGAGCCTCACCTTGAGTATCTCTCCAAGATGGAGCCTCAGACCTTGGATATCTCCAAGAATAGAGCCTCAGACCTTGGATATCTCCAAGCACAGAGCCTCAGAGCTCGGATACCTCCAAGTGTGGGGCCAAAGACCTTGGATAACTTGAAGAATGGGGCCTCAGACTTTGAGCATCTCCAAGACTCTTCCTTACCAAGCAGAACTACCAAGGAACAGGAGATGCTTCACCAGCATCCAGCTCTGGAGCCCTCAGCACAGGAAGGACCTGGAGCTGATGGAGAGGCTCCAGAGGAGGCCATGAAGATGCTCAGGGGTTGGAGCAGCTCTGCCATGGGACAGGCTGAGGGAGCTGGGGGTGTTCAGCCTGGAGAAGAGAAGGCTCCAGGGAGACCTTAGAGCAGTCTCCCAGTACCTGAAGGAGGCTGCAAGAAGGCTGCAGAGCGATTGTTGCCAAAGGGCTGCAGGGCCAGGAGCAGGGCTGATGGCTTCAGACTAGAGCAGAGCAGATGGAGATTGGATGTGAGGAACAAGTTCTGCACCAGGAGGCTGCTGTTACTCTGGAGCAGGTTGCCCAGGGAGGTGGTTGAGGCTTTACCCCTGGAGCTATTCCAGGTGAGGCTGGACAGGGCTGTGGGCAACCTGATCTGGTGGAGGATGTCCCTGCTGAGTGCAGAGGGTTGGACTGGATGAGCTCTGGAGCTCCCTTCCCATCCAGAGCATTCTGTGACTCTATGACAGCTCCCAAGCACAAACCCAAATAACATTTTCCTTCTCCCTGCCTCTTTCTTCTTTCTTTCAGAGTACAAGAAGATAACAGCTCGGGAAAGTAAGTCCCAGTTGGTCATCTGTGGGGCAGCAAGAGGCCCTTGTGGACAAAGGCCTCCTGGGAGGCATCAAGAAGAGGGCAGCAGGGCAAGGGAGGTTCTCCTCCCAACCTGCTCTGCTCTGGGGTAGCCACAGCTGGAGAATTGGTTTCAGTTCTGGGCTCCCCCAATTCAAGAGGGACTGGGAGCTGCTGGAGAGAGTCCAGTGGTGGCCATGAGGATGATGATGAAGGGCAGCTCTGTGAGAAGCGAAGGCTGAGAGCCCTGGGGCTGAAAGCCTGGAGCAGATCAGAGCAGCCCCAGAGGGCAGCTGAGCAATGCTCAGCAAGAGCTGAAGGAGCTGTGGGGGCAAGAGGCTGGGCCCAGGCTCTGCTGAGTGGTGCCCAGGGCCAGGCCAAGGGGCACAAACTGGCAGCCAGGAGGTTCCAGCTGAGCAGAAGAGAGTTCCTTGGTGTGAGGCTGCTGGAGGCAGCCCCAGGCCCCCAGGCCCCGGGGCAGCCCCAGGCCCCGTCGGGCAGCACTGCCAAGGCTGACACCAGGCTTCGCTGCCCTGCAAGGAGGGAACAGCCTCCTGGGAGTCGAAAGGGAAGAAGCTGCCTCTGCAGGCAGCTTGATAGGGATGCAGGACTTAGGGGAGTGAAATACAAATCCCAGTCCACCTCCTGGCCCTCTGCAGCCTCTGGGGGCCCTCAACTTCGGGGTCCCTGCAGTCATCCAGCCTCAGGCTGTAACAGGCTGCAATACTTCCAGCAGAGCCAGAGCCCATGGGGGAGGCTGTGGCCCGTGCTTGTGCTCACCAAGCTGCTTCGCTGCTGCTGCTACTTGTGATTACTGCTAGGATTTGCCTTTTCATTGTAGAGTTCAGTTCCAGTTTCATTATTTTAGTTTAGTTTGGGTTTGGTTTTCTTTTCATTTTAGCTGATTTGCTCTTTATTTTGGTTTGGTTTTGTTTTGTATTTATTTTGGGTTTTTTTTTATTTCATTTCAAATTTAATTTTCTTTTATTGTTTTTATTGTGTTTTATTTTACCTTTTAATTTTTTTTTATTCTATTTTACTTTTGTTTCTCCTTATTTTAATTTTATTTTCCCATTATTTTAATTTTTTTAATTTTGTTTTGTATGTATTTAATTTTATTCTTTTTATTTTATTGTGTTTTATCCTTTTTTTTTCCTTTTACTTTTTTATTTTCTTTTTTTTTAAGTTTACTTTTTAATTTTTTTACTTTTTAAAATGTACTTTTGTTGATTCATTTTTACTTTTCATTTCTATCATTCATTATTTGATTTTGGGTTTGGTTTTCTTTTCATTTTATTTTATTTTTTTCTTCATTTTGTTTTGGGTTTAGTTTATCTTTTTAGTTTATATTTGATTTTATTTCATTATTTTTATCATATTTCATTTTACCTTTTTAATTTTTTTAACATTTTCATTATATTTTAATTTCATTTTATTTTTCTTTATTTTAATTTTATTTTTTCATTATTTTATTTTTTCTTCATTTCGTTTTGGGTTTATTTTATCTTTTTATTTTATATTTAATTTTCTTTTATTATTTTTATTGTATTTTATTTTACCTTTTTTAAAAAATTTTCATTATATTTTTATTTTGTTTTTCTTTATTTTAATTTTATTTTTTCATTATTTTATTTTTTTGCTTATTTTGTTTTGGGTTTATTTAATCTTTTTATTTTTATTATAATTTTATAATTTTGTTTTTACTTCATTTTTTAAATTTTTAAGTATTTCTATTTTATTAATTTTTATCTTTTTGTTTTTATTCTATTTTATTAATTTTTATTTTATCTTTTTATTTTTATTCTATTTTATTAATTTTCATTTTATCTTTTTGTTTTTATTCTATTTTATTAATTTTAATTTTATCTTTTGGTTTTATTCTATTCTATTAATTTTTATTTTATCTTTTTTCTATTCTATTTTATTAATTTTCATTTTATCTTTTTGGTTTTATTCTATTTTATTAATTTTCATTTTATCTTTTTGGTTTTTATTCTATTTTATTTAATTTTTATTTTATCTTTTTATTTTTTTATTCTATTTTATTTTTTATTTTATTAATTTTATTTTCTTTTTGATTTTTTCTTATTTTCAGCTTTATTTGATCCTTTTGTTGGGGTTTTGATTAATTTTTATCTTTTTGTTTTTTGGGTTGGGTTTGGTTTTTTTATTTTATTTTGGTTTATTTTAATTAAATTCCTCAGAATTTTTATTTTATCTTTTCCCCCTGTCGGGAATTTTCAGGAGGGGCTCTCATTTTCTTTTGCCTCCCGATTTTTTTCCCCCCGGCTGGATTTTCAGCTTTATTTGATCCTTTTGTTGGGGTTTTTGAAATGTTATTTATTTGTTACGTTTTATTTCATGGGGTTTTGGGGGGGCCCTGGGGCTGGGGGGGGGGCTGGCCCTGGGGGCTTGAGGCTGGCCCTGGGGGCTGAGGGGCTGAGGGGCTGAGGCTGGCCCTGGGGGCTGAGGGGCTGAGGCTGAGGCTGGCCCTGGGGGCTGAGGCTGGCCCCAGGGCTGAGGGGCTGGCTGGCCCCCAGGGCTGAGGGGCTGAGGCTGGCCCTGGGGGCTGAGGCTGGCCCCAGGGCTGAGGGGGGGGCTGAGGCTGGCCTGAGGGCTGAGGCTGGCCCTGGGGGCTGAGGCTGGCCCCGGGGGCTGAGGCTCTTTGGGTTTCAGGTACTCACGGAAGTCTTTTGCTCTGTCCACAGGAAATGCACAGAAGGAGTTGCAGGAAGGTAAGGCTGAAGGGTTTTCCTTTACAGTGATTGCACGTTCTAAATCTCTCTGGCCCTTCAGCCCCAGCTCAGGGCTGAGCTCTGGAAGCGTGCGAGGCCGACTTGCTTCAGCAAAAAAAACCCAACCCCAAACGTGAAATTAAATGAAATAATAAAGGTAAAATAATTCAATTAAATTATAGATAAATTAATAGATAAATTCGATCAATTAGATTAGATAATTAGGTTAACTAAAATACATAAATATAGATAAATTAAATTAACATAATAAATAAATAAATAATTTTTTAAAAATTAAATAAAATGCTCAAAAATAAGTAAATCATAAGCTAAAAATAAGTTAAACTAAATACATAAAATTAAGGTAAAATAAAATCATTAAATTAAATTACAAATATAAATAAGATAAAATAAAAATTAAAAAATAAATCCTTGAAATAAAATAAAAATAAAGAAAAATAAAATAACTTGGTAAAAAAAATAAGTAAATAATAAAACTAAACTAAAAGTAAATTAAACAAAGATAAAATGAAATAATCAAATTAAATTACAAATAAAAATAAGATAAAATAAACGTTTAAAAAAATAAATCAATGAAATAAAATAAAAATAAAGAAAAATAAACTAATCAAAAATGAGCAAATAATTTAACTAAACTAAAAATAAATTAAATGAAGGTAAAATAAAATAATTCAATTCAATTAAAAATATAAATGAGACAAAATAAGCATTAACAAATAAATCAATGAACTGAAAAAGAAATACAAATAAAACAAAATAATAAAAAAAGTAAACAATAAACTAAACTAAAAGTACATTAAATGAGGATAAAATAAAATAATTAAATTAAATGAACTAAATTAAACTTAATTTAACTAAATTCAATTAATTTAAATTAAAATAAATTAAATTTAAATTAAATAAATTAAATTTAAATTGAATTAAATTAAAATTAAATGAATTAAATTTAAATTAAATTTAATTTAATTAAGTTAATTAATTTGACTAAATTAAATTTCTATTAGAAATATGAGATAAAAATTAAAAATTCAATGAAATTAAATATAAATAAATTAAAATAAAACACTCAAAAATAAGTAAATAATTTAACCTAAAAGTAAATTAAATGAAGATAAAATAAAATGCTTAAATTACATTAAAATACAACATAAAAAAACTGAACACAATAATTGAATTGAATTTCAATTGAATGAATAAAATAAAATGTCTAAAGACCCAAATGAAGGAAATGAAACTAAATTGCTTTAATTCATTTTGCTTTTGGTTTTGCTGTAACAAAATGCAATGAAAATGAATCAAAACCAAACCAAAATTCAATTGAGTTTAAAATGAAATGAGCAAAAGAAAAGCTTTGAAAACGAAGATGAAGGCAATGGAATTTCTTTGGGGCTTTTTGGTGGAATAATTTGCTTTTGTTTTCCTTCTAATAAACTGAAAATGAATCCAAAGAAGACAAAAAAATTAAAGAATTGAAATGAAAAGTAAATAATTATTTTTTTTTTAAATGGAAAGAACTAAAACCCAAACCTCCCAGGGCTGTGGGGAGCAGGTGCAGAGAGCTTCTGCTCCCTCTGCTCTGCCCTGCTGAGGCCACAGATGGAATCCCCTCGGCGAGACTTCCAGCCCCGAGGCACGGAGCTGCTGCAGGCTGTGGAACACCTCCTGTGGGGCCAGGCTGAGAGCTGCTGGGGCTTGGAGCTGGGAGCAGAGCAGCCTGAGGGCTGCCCTCAGTCATGGGGAGAGAGATGTGCAGGGCTGGGGCCAGGCTCTGCTGAGGGGTGCCCAGGGACAGGCCAAGGAGCAAGGGGCACAGCCTGGAACCCAGAAGGTGCCACCTGAGCAGGAGGAGAAAATTCTTTGGTGTGAGGCTGCTGGAGGCCTGGAGCAGGCTGCCCTGAGGGGTTGTGGAGTCTGCTGGTGTGAAGAGCTTCCAGCGCCCCCTGGGTGTGTTGCTGTGTGAGCAGCTCTGGGTGGTCCTGCCCTGCCAGGGAGCTTGGGATGGAGGATCTCCAGAGGTCTCTTTCCAGCCCTGAGGTTCTGTAATCCTGTGAGGATGAAGGCGGCAGGCAGGCAGTGCAGATTTCATATCCAAACCTCTTCTCTTCCAGACATGGACCAACTCCAGAAGGAACTGGGTAAGAGCAGCATCCTTTGACTTCCTTGGGTTGGGTTTCAGAGTCCTTTGGTGGGAAGAGTCCAGGAGAATTCCCAAAAGTTCTTGGCCCATGAGAAATGGATCCTGTGGAAAAGGTCCTGGTTCAAAGCCAAGAGTTTTCAGCTGATTGATGGTGACCTGGTGCCAGCAGCAGCAGCAGCACCTTCAATTACATTAGTGATGACCTGGTGTCATCATCATCATCACCATCATCATCACCAGCAGCAGCAGCACCATTACCTTCAATTACATTAATGATGCCCCGGTGTCATCATCATCATCACCAGCATCCTCACCATCATCATCACCATCATCACCTTCAATTAAATGAATGATGCCCTGGTGTCATCATCACCATCATCATCATCATCACCAGCAGCAGCACCAGCAGCAGCAGCAGCACCATCTTCAATGATGACCTGGTGCCACCACCACCATCATCACCTTGGATTCAATCAGTGATGACCTCTCCAGTCAAACTGATGATAAGCTGGTGCCATCATCATTACCACCACCACCTTCAGTTAAATGAATGGTACCCTGGTGCCATCATCATCATCATCACCTTCCAACCTGATGGATTCCACAGTTCAAGGATCTCAACTCCTGCACTAAACAGAGCAGGATGGACATCTCCAGAGGACAATTTGTCCTCCTCCTATTCGGAAGCCATCTCCTGAACTCCATCCCAAGGCTGAGGTCATCCTCTAGAGGTCCCTCCCAACCTGATGGATTCCATGGTTCCAGGATCCTGACTCCCACAGTAAATAGAACAGGATGGACAGCTTCAGAGGGTAATTTGTCCTCCACTCATCAGAAACCATCTCCTGAACTCCATCCCAGTCCTCACCTCCCTTCAGTGCCTAACACCGAAGTTCTCAGCTCACATTTGATGAGGTTTTGGTCTTAACCAGTGTCGTTTTCTCTGCCATTTCTCTCTTTGTTTCTTTGTTTTTCAGACGAGGAGAAAGAAATCTTTGAAAAAGGTAAAATAGCTTTTTCCCTCCATCCTACTTTTGATCATCTTCAGTGTTCTATTCACCATCCCCTGGATGATGCTTGGCAGCTGCCCCAGGGGGCAGTACTGGGAGCATCGGGGGGACCTGCGTTGTGCAGCTCAGCACCTCTTAGCCACCTAAAAGATAATCCCTTGAGCACTGAGCTGGATGAGGGCATCAAGGGTCCCTCAGGGAGTTTGCAGAGGGCACCAAGCTGGGTGGGAGCTGAGCTGCTGGAGGGTTGGAGGCGCTGCAGAGGGACCTGGCCAGGCTGGAGCCAGAGGATGAGGTCCCTGGGATGAGGTTCACCAAGGCCAAGGGCTGAGTCCTGCCCTTGGGGCACAACTACCCCAGGAAGGCTGCAGGCTGGGGGCAGAGGGGCTGGAAAGGGCCCAGCAGCAAAGGCCCTGGGGGTGCTGGGTGGCAGCAGCTGGAGCTGAGCCAGCAGTGCCCAGGGGGCAAGGAGGGCAGCAGCAGCCTGGGCTGGAGCAGCAAGGGTGTGGGCAGCAGCAGCAGGGCAGGGATTGTGCCCCTGGGCTGGGCACAGCTTGAGTGCTGGGTTCAGGTTTGGGCTCCTGACCCCCAGAAGGACACTGGGGAGCTGGAGCAGGGCCAGAGAAGGGCAACAGAGCTGGGGAAGGGTCTGGAGAAGAGGGCTGGGGAGAGAGCTGGGGGGTTGAGGCTGGAGAGGAGGAGGCTGAGGGGAGAGCTCCTTGACCTCTCCAGCTCCCTGAGAGGAGGCTGCAGCCAGGTGGGGGTTTGGCTCTGCTCAGAGGCAACAGCAACAGGAGGAGAAGAAATGGCCTCAAGTTTCCCCAGGGAGGTTGAGGTTGGGCACCAGAAGGAGCTTCACTGGAAGGGGTGTCAGGGAGGTGCCAGGCTGCCCAGGGGGAGGCTGAGTGCCCATCCCTGGAGCTGTTCAGTGCTGCAGAGCTGCAGTGCTGGGAGCCGTGGCTCAGCCCCAGCCCTGGCAGTCAGAGATACACTAAGAGGTTAACCCCCAGAGGAGTTCTCTCTACAAAGAGCTCTATAAACATTGAGATCAAAGCCCAGGCTGGTCCCACAAGCACAAACAACTCATCCACTGCCATCCCTACAGCCATCCTCAGGCTCCCATCCCTTCCTTGCTTTCCTCAGCCCACTTTTTGCTTTGTTTTCATTTCCTTTTCCCTCTGCAGAGAAGCAGGAGCTGCTGAGCAAAATTGGTAAGGATGGGCCCCTCAGCCTGGAGCCTTGAAGGTGATTCCAGTGCTTTGTGGTTGAGAAAATGCCACTTTGGAACCAAACAGCTGGAGAGCAGCCCTGTGGAGAAGGACCTGGCAGTGCTGGTGGACACGAAGTTCTCCATGGGCCAGCAATGTGCCCTGGTGGCCAGGAAGCCCAATGGGGTCCTGGGCTGAAGAGCAGCTCCATGGAGAAAGACTTTGGGGTGCTGGTGGGCAGCAAGTTCTGTATGGCACAGCAAAGTGCCCTGGGGGCCAAGAGAGCCAGTGGGGTCCTGGGGAGCAGCAAGGAAAATGTGGCCAGCAGGGCTGGGGAGGTTCTGCTGCCCCTCTGCTCTGCCCTGCTGAGACCACTCCTGCAATCCTGTGCCCAGTTTGGGGGTCCCCAGTTCCAGAGAGACAGAGCTGCTGGGGAGAGCCCAGGGAGAGCCAGGAGGATGCTTAGGGGCCTTGAGCATCTCCCCTGTGGAGAGAGACTGAGAGCCCTGGGGCTGTTTGGTCTGGAGAGGAGAAGGCTGAGAGGGATCTGATCGATGCCTATCAATAGCTGAGGGGTGAGGGGCAAGAGGCTGGGGCCAGGCTCTGCTGAGTGGTGCCCAGGGCCAGGCCAAGGGGCACAAACTGGCAGCCAGGAGGTTCCAGCTGAGCAGGAGGAGAAACTCCTTCGATGTGAGGCTGCTGGAGCCTGGAGCAGGCTGCCCTGAGGGGTTGTGGAGTCTGCTGTGGAGAGCTTCCAACCCCCCCCCGGATGCATTCCTGTGTGGCCTGCCCTGGGGGATGCTGCTCTGGCAGGGGTTGGACTGGATGACCTCTGGAGGTCCCTTCCAACCTCTGATGTTCTGTGAGTCCATGAAACAAGACATTTTTAGATGCATTTTGACTCTTGGCCACGTGAAGCCTCTTGGTGGCCACCTGCAGGGGTCTGCTAGCAGGGCCACAGCTCCTCTAGGTGCCTCCAGCTGACTCAGCTCACCTAAAGGAGTCTTCTAAGTCTGGAGCATTGAGGCTAAGGCAGACTCCTGGCTGCCTCTTTGAGGGATAACGCTATTATAGAGTAGCTTCAGAGGGGGGCTAAACAGCAGAGCACAACCAGGTTCTGCTGGGCCATGCCCTTGCTCCTGACCCTACACCAGCCTTGGGTTTGGATAACCTCCAGCCCTCCAAAGTTAAGCTAGAATCAGGTCCTGTGTCCCAGGCTAGGTCATACCTGAGCAGTGTAGCCTTGGAAATTCTTTAGTGGTGGAGAAGAGCTGTGGTGAGGAGCAGCTGGGGGACCTGGGGTTGTTCAGTCTGGAAAAAAGAGGCTGAGGGGAGACCTGGCTCTCACCAGCTCTCTGTGAGGAAGTTGGAGTGAGGTTGGGGCTGGTCTCCTCTCCCAAGCATCAAGTGATAAGACAAGAGGCCTCAGGTTGCCCCAGGGGAGAGTTAGATTGGACATGAGGAACAATTTCCTCTGCAAGAGTTGTCCAGGCCTGGCCCAGGCTGCCCAGGAGGTGGTGGAATCCTCAGCCCTAGAGGGATTTTCAAGCCATGGAGATGTGGTGCTGAGGGCCATGGTTTGGTGGAGACCTGGCAGTGCCGGGGTGAGGGTTGGAATTGATGATCTTCAAGGTCTCTTCCAACCTAAAAGGTTTCTGTGACCCTTTGATTGTGTGAAATGCTCCTGGTAAGGCCCAAGCCCCCTGCAGAAGACCCTGCCCAGACCCCTGCAGAAGACTCTGCCCAGACCCCTGCAGAAGACTCTGCCCAGACCCCTGCAGAAGACTCTGCCCAGACCCCTGCAGAAGACCCTGCCCAGACCCCCCTGCAGAAGGCCCTGCCCAGACCCCTGCAGAAGGCCCTGCCCAGACCCCTGCAGAAGACTCTGCCCAGACCCCTGCAGAAGACTCTGCCCAGACCCCTGCAGAAGACTCTGCCCAGACCCCTGCAGAAGACTCTGCCCAGACCCCTGCAGAAGACCCTGCCCAGACCCCCTGCAGAAGGCCCTGCCCAGACCCCTGCAGAAGGCCCTGCCCAGACCCCTGCAGAAGACTCTGCCCAGACCCCTGCAGAAGACTCTGCCCAGACCCCTGCAGAAGACTCTGCCCAGACCCCTGCAGAAGGCCCTGCCCAGACCCCTGCAGAAGGCCCTGCCCAGACCCCTGCAGAAGGCCCTGCCCAGACCCCTGCAGAAGACTCTGCCCAGACCCCTGCAGAAGACTCTGCCCAGACCCCTGCAGAAGACTCTGCCCAGACCCCTGCAGAAGACTCTGCCCAGACCCCTGCAGAAGACTCTGCCCAGACCCCTGCAGAAGACTCTGCCCAGACCCCTGCAGAAGACTCTGCCCAGACCCCTGCAGAAGGCCCTGCCCAGACCCCTGCAGAAGACTCTGCCCAGACCCCTGCAGAAGACTCTGCCCAGACCCCTGCAGAAGACTCTGCCCAGACCCCTGCAGAAGACTCTGCCCAGACCCCTGCAGAAGACTCTGCCCAGACCCCTGCAGAAGACCCTGCCCAGACCCCCTGCAGAAGGCCCTGCCCAGACCCCTGCAGAAGACTCTGCCCAGACCCCTGCAGAAGACTCTGCCCAGACCCCTGCAGAAGACTCTGCCCAGACCCCTGCAGAAGACTCTGCCCAGACCCCTGCAGAAGGCCCTGCCCAGACCCCTGACCCCTGCAGAAGGCCCTGCCCAGACCCCTGCAGAAGGCCCTGCCCAGACCCCTGCAGAAGACTCTGCCCAGACCCCTGCAGAAGACTCTGCCCAGACATGAGGGTAACAGAATTTTGTCTTGTTTTGCAGAGAAGCTCCAGGGTGAACTGGGTGAGTTGGAAGCTAAACCCCCAGTTTGATCAGCTCTCCATCCCCTCCCAGCCCCCAAAGTCAGAGGCATCCCCAGTCTGCAAGCAGTTTAATTCACCCCTGGTGCCTCTTCTCTTGCAGAGTTCAGGAGGGCTCGCAGCCATGCAGGTAAGTCAGGGCCAGCACAGGAAGGACCTGGAGCTGATGGAGAGGCTCCAGAGGAGGCCATGAAGGTGCTCAGGGGGTTGGAGCAGCTCTGCTATGGGACAGGCTGAGGGAGCTGGGGGTGTTCAGCCTGGAGAAGAGAAGGCTCCAGGGAGACCTTAGAGCAGTCTCCCAGTACCTGAAGGAGGCTGCAAGAAGGCTGCAGAGCGATTGTTGCCAAAGGGCTGCAGGGCCAGGAGCAGGGCTGATGGCTTCAGACTAGAGCAGAGCAGATGGAGATTGGACGTGAGGAACAAGTTCTGCACCAGGAGGCTGCTGTTACTCTGGAGTAGGTTGCCCAGGGAGGTGGTTGAGGCTTTACCCCTGGAGCTATTCCAGGTGAGGCTGGACAGGGCTGTGGGCAGCCTGATCTGGTGCAGGATGTCCCTGCTGAGTGCAGAGGGTTGGGCTGGATGAGCTCTGGAGGTTCCTTCCAACCTAGACCATCCTTAGTCATCTCCAGGCTTATTTCCTTCCTTGTTTTTCACAGAATCCTGAAATGCATTGAACTGGAAGGAACCTTTACAGGTCTCCCAGTCCCACCCCTCTGCAGGGACACCCCCAGCCAGATCAGGTTCCAGGTCATCCAACCCCTCTGCAGGGCCACCCCCAGGTTCCCTCACTTCCTCTCAGATTGTTTCTCATTATCCTGCAAAGTCAGAATTAATTTAGAGCTTCCTTCTTTCATTTCACTTTTTCCCTCCCCCTTCTCTCCTTCCCCAGTTCAGGTTACTCTGGATGAGAGCTGCAAACATCCCAACCTCAGCATCAAGGGGAGGAACAGAGTCATGGCCTGCACCCAGCCCCCACTCGAAGCCCTGGTGGTGGCCAGGGAGGGCTTCTCCGGAGGGAAGCATTACTGGGAGGTGGAGGTGGGAGAGAAACCCCAGTGGGAGCTGGGAGTGGTGTGTGAGGAGGGCAGGGAGGGGCTGAGAACCGGCACGGCCACGGCGGCTGGGAAGTGCTTCGGCCTGCAGCTCTCCCAGGGAGAGTACAGCTTGAGTGGAGAGGATGCTGCGAGGCCGTGGAAGGCCTGCGGCGTGGTGGGTGTGCTCCTGGACCAGGAGCAGCGTCTCTTGGCCTTCTTTGACGTGGAAGGAAAGCAGCTCCGAGAGCGGCTCCGCTTCGACTTCCCCGGGAGGCTCTACCCAGCCTTCGGCCCAGGCTCTGATGGCACGTGGTTGGGAGTTCGTCCTGTGAGGGTTTAGGGCCATGAGAGCCTCCCTGGGACTTCCCTCCACAGGGAGCTACCAATAAATTCATCATGGCATGGGTTGGGTTGGAAGGGATCTTAAAGACCATCCAGCTCCAGCAGCTCCCCCATGGGCAGGGACACCTCCCACCAGCCCAGGCTGCTCAGGGCCTCATCCAGCCTGGCCTTGAACACCTCCAGGCAGGGGGCAGCCACAGCCTCCCTGGGCAGCCTGTGCCAGGCTCTCCCCACCCTCACTGCCAACAATTCCTTCCTCCTCTCCACTCTCAATCTGCCCTCTCCCAGCTCCAGGATATTGTCCCTCGTCCTGGCACTCCAAGTCCCTCCCCAGCTCTCCTGGAGCCCGTTCAGGTACTGGGAGGCTGCTCTGAGGTCTCCCTGGAGTGAATGCAGTGGATGCAGTCAATGCAGTCAATGCAGGGGGTGCAGTTGATGTCATAAAAGCAGTGAACGTAGTCAGTGAATGCAGAGAGTGCATTGAATGCAATGGAGGCAGCGGATGCAGCAGATGCAGTGGATGCAGTGAGCACAGCAGGTGCAGTGGATGCAGTGGATGCAGTGAATCACAGAGGATGTGCAAGCACAGAGAAAAGTAAATTCAGCTCCAAACCCAGGGCCAAGGAGGAAGTCATTCCTGAAGCACTCCCTGGGGGGGTCTGCCACCCTGGGGACTGTCAGCCCCCAAAATGCCAAACCCTGCAGTTTCTCTCTCACTTCCCAGGACTAAAGAAAGTTGAATTCCTCTCAGTGGTTGTTGCCTCTCTGCTGTGTTCCCCTCTGAACTAGCAAAGCGCCCAGGGAAGCCTTTGCCTGAAGGTGAAGGTCACCTTTCCATACAGAGCCAAAGCAGAGAGCTGTGGGCAGCAAACTGTCAGCTGTGAAATCACAGATCACAGGGTTAGAGATCACAGGGTCACAGCATGCTAGGGATCAGAAGGGACCTGTGAAGATCTTCCAGTCCAACCCCCTGCCAGAGCAGGACCACAGGATCCAGCACAGGTCACACAGGAACACATCCAGACAGGGCTGGGAAGGCTCCACAGAAGGAGAACCTCCCTGGATCTGCTGGCCGCACTGCTGAATGCAGCCCAGGACCCCACTGGCCTTCCTGGCCACCAGGGCACATTGCTGGCCCATGGAGAACTTCTTGCCCACCAGCACTGCCAGGTCCTTCTCCACAGAGCTGCTCTCCAGCAGATCTCCTCCCAGCCTGTCCTGGCTATATATGCAAATAACCTGTTTGAAGCTCTGCTCCTGGGAGGTGTTTGGGTATCCTCTGAGCAGCTCTGTGCCCCTCCAGCGGTTCTCTGTCTCCCTTCAACTTGGGGAGCCCAGAAATGGACCCAGTTTGTATCCTCTGCCCTTTGTCATGTCACAGGGCTCCACTGACAAGAGCCTGGCCCCATCCCTGGAGCTATTCAAGGTGAGGCTGGACAGGCCCTGGTCAGCCTGTTCTGGTGGAGGATGTCCCTGCTGAGTGCAGAGGGGGTTGGGCTGGATGAGCTTTGGAGCTCCCTTCCAGCCCAGGACCATTCTGTGGTTCTTGAGTGCCATTATGCAGCATGTGCAGGGCAACCAGACCAGGCCCAGGCACCATGGGTTGGTGAAGGGTTCAGGAAGTCCTCCTTGATGGCCGTGATCTCCTAGGACAACCTGGAGGACGAGGGACAGGCTGTGTGGGTTGTTTATCTAGATGTCAGCAAAGGCTTTGGCACTGTCCCACGGCCTCCTGCAGCAGACCCTGGCTGCCTGTGGCTTGGGTGGGTTGGGGCTTCACTGGGTTAAAAACTGGCTGCTGGCCAGGCCCAAAGTGTGTGGGGGTGGAGAGAGCTCCAGTTGGTGGCCACACACCAGGGGTGCTCCCGTGGGGCCAGGTCTTGTTCAACACCTCCATCAATAATCTGGGTGAGGGAATTTTGTCATCCTCAGCCAGTTTGAACACCAAGCTGGGTGGGAGCTGAGCTGCTGGAGGGTTGGAGGCACTGCAGAGGGACCTGGCCAGCCATGGAGCCATGGCTGAGGTTCACCAAGGCCAAGAGCTGAGTCCTGCCCTTGAGGCACAACCACCCCAAGAAGGCTCCAGGCTGGGGGCAGAGGGGCTGGAAAGGGCCCAGCAGCAAAGGCCCTGGGGGTGCTGGGTGGCAGCAGCTGGAGCTGAGCCAGCAGTGCCCAGGGGGCAAGGAGGGCAGCAGCAGCCTGGGCTGGAGCAGCAAGGGTGTGGGCAGCAGCAGCAGGGCAGGGATTGTGCCCCTGGGCTGGGCACAGCTTGAGTGCTGGGTTCAGGTTTGGGCTCCTGACCCCCAGAAGGACATTGAGGAGCTGGAGCAGGGCCAGAGAAGGGCAACAGAGCTGGGGAAGGGTCTGGAGAAGAGGGCTGGGGAGAGAGCTGGGGGGTTGAGGCTGGAGAAGAGGAAGCTGAGGGGAGAGCTCCTTGCCCTCTGCAGCTCCCTGAGAGGAGGCTGCAGCCAGGTGGGGGTTGGGCTCTGCTCAGAGGCAACAGCAACAGGGTTGGGGAAGGGGGAGGTCTATCTCCATCCACTTGTCCCAGAGTCAGGGTTGTGCTGGTGAGGAGTAAAACTCAGGGGGAAATGGGGCAAAAATCAATCAACCCTTGGCACTCAGGGAGGCTTTAATGTCAGGAGACAACAGAGAAGGGAGCAGGGACCCTGCAAGGGACTGAGCTCCCGGGGGGTGGTTTGGATGGGCAGCGCAGTGCTCACTCAGCTGCTTCTGGGGTTCCTCTGTGTAATTCAGGCTCTGATTTTCTTCACTTTCCTCCTTCTCACTCAGGAGAGGATTTCAGGACATTTCCTCTCTTTCCCCTTGGCCTTGCTTTCCAAGAGGCCTTTTTTGGTTTGGGTGATGGTTTGCAGAGCAGCTTTGAACCCAGGCAGAGCTCTGAGAAGATTCTCCACCAAGAACCTGACCATGAGAGGCTTTCTGCTTCCAAGCAGGGATTTCCTCTCATTATTTCTGCCTTCCCCCCAATTTTCCTGTTTTCTTACCTAATTTTTCCTCATCTCCTCATTTCCTATGTCCTAATCCATCCCAGCCTCTTCTCCTCCCAACCCTAACCTCCTGGCAGGGAACTCAGATGCCACAACCTCTCCCACCCCCAAACCTCCTTCTCCAGCCTCTCCAAAGGGGACAGGGATTAGGACTGGGCGGATGAGAGGTGTGGATGTCCCTTCCCTTTTGGACAGGAATGGATAAAACCTCTCTGCAGGATCAGTCCCAAACCACAGAGGCATCCTCACCATGGTGACCTTCTGCTCTGCTTCGTAAAACTTCAACCTCCCTTCCTCCAAGTCCAGCAGGACTCCGACCACTGAGCCGCTCAGCTGCTGCTTCTCAGTCCTGCAGATTCCCTCGCTGGAGAAAACCTCTCCCTGAGACCTGTGCAGGGCCCAATAGTCCTCCCCGAGCAGGCTCCTTCCTTCCTCCTCCTGCCTGCCGTTGTCCCTCACCACCCCCAGCACCCAGTCCTGCTGCTGATCCACCTCCACCTCCCAGTAGTGAATCCCTTCCGCAAAGCCTTCCCTCCCCAGCAGGACAGGCACTGTGCAGAGAGCTTTGGCTTCAGCGGGGTTGGAGGTGCTGCTGCCCACGCCTGGAGGCCCTGGGACCTGCAGCTCCAGCGCTCGGCAGTCCGCAGTCACCGTGACGGCCACTGGAGGGGCAAAGGAGGATCAGCTGTGAGGAGCAGAGCGCTGAGGGACCTCAGCTCCGCACCTGCCTGAGGACTGAAGGGCTCTGGGTGGCCCTGCTTGCATTCACCAAGGAGTGGTGGAGTTGCAGATGCACCAAGAGCCTGGGAGCTCTACCAGCCAGGTGCAAGAGACACAACCACAGAATTGCTCTGGGTGGAAGAGACGTTGAGGGCCATCAGGTCCAACCATGAGTCCAGCACCGCCGGGGCACCATCAAACCATGGCCCTCAGCACCACATCTGCACGGCCCTGAAACCCCTCCAGGGCTCAGGACTCCACCACTGCCCTGGGCAGTCTGGGCCAGGCCTGCACAGCCCTTTGGGGAAGACTGAAGTGTTTCAAGTCCACACTCTGGACCCTAAGCCTCTTCATCTTCTCCTCCCATCCTTCTTCTCCCATCCTCTCCTATCCCTCTTCCCCCTAAACTTCTTCCACCCTTCTGCTCCCTCCCTTTCTCCTCCCATCCTTCTCCTCCCATCCTTCTCTTCCCATCCTGTTACATGTTACAGGAGTGTAGAATCATGAAGGTTGGAGCAGCCCTCTGAGATCCTGCAGTCACACCCTCCACCCAACCCCACCATGGCCACCAACCCCTGGTCCCAGGTGCCATGGCCACAGGGCTCCTGAACACCACCAGGGATGGGGACTCCACCACCTCCCTGGGCAGCCTTGGCCCCTCCTGCAGGACAGAGATTGTTCCTCATCTCCAGCTTAAACCTCCCCTGGGGCAGACTGAGGCCATTTCTTCTCATCCTATCACTTCTTAATAAGGAGCTGAGCCCAACCCCCACCTGCCTGCAGCCTCCTCTCAGGGAGCTGGAGAGGGCAAGGAGCTCTCCCCTCAGCCTCCTCCTCTCCAGCCTCAGCTCCTTCAGCTGCTCCTCCCCAGCCCTCTTCTCCAGACCCTTCCCCAGCTCTGTTGCCCTTCTCTGGCCCTGCTCCAGCTCCTCAATGTCCTTCTGGGGGTCAGGAGCCCAAACCTGAACCCAGCACTCAAGCTGTGCCCAGCCCAGGGGCACAATCCCTGCCCTGCTGCTGCTGCTCACACCCTTGCTGCTCCAGCCCAGGCTGCTGCTGCCCTCCTTGCCCCCTGGGCTCATCTTCAGTGGTGGCCTCAGGGGGGTGCAGGGGGACTGGTGACACAGGAGCAGTGTGGACACAGTCCCAACCCTTCCTTACCTGCATGGCTCTGAGCTTCCCAGAAACCTTGAAGGAAACAAACAGAAGGACAGGAGGAGGTTTTCCCGGGGCTGGTAGAAACCTCCCAGAGTGACCAGACCACAGCTGCTGTCGTCACTGTGCTCCTGCGTCACTTTTGGGCCTTTTTCTCCTCTCAACCCAACCCTAACCAACCCAATCCATGCCTAACCAACCCAATCATAACAACCCAACCCTAACCAACCCAAACCAACCCTAACCAATTCAACACTAACCAAACCAACCCTAACCAACTTTAACCAACCCAGCTCTAACAACCCAATCCTAATGAACCCAATGCAACCCAACCCTGACCAACCCAACCCTACCCTAACCAACCCTAACCAACCCAACCCTAACCAACTCTAACCAACCCAACCCAACCCTAACCAACCCAGCTCTAACAACCCAATCCTAACGAACCCAATGCAACCCAACCCTAACCAGCCCAGCTCTAACAACCCAATCCTAACGAACCCAATGCAACCCAACCCTAACCAACCCAACCCAACCCAACCCTACCCTACCCAACCCTACCCAACCCAACCCTACCCAACCCAACCCAACCCTACCCTAACCTAACCAACTCTAACCAACCCAACCCTAACCAACTCTAACCAACCCAACCCTAACCAACCCAGCTCCAACAACCCAATCCTAATGAACCCAATGCAACCCAACCCTACCCTAACCTAACCAACCCTACCCAACCCTACCCTACCCTAACCTAACCAACCCTAACCAACCCAACCCTAACCAACTCCAACCAACCCAACCCAACCCTAACCACCTCTAACCAACCCAACTCTAGCCACCTCTAACCAACCCAACTCTAGCAACCCAATCCTAATGAACCCAATGCAACCCAACCCTAGCTAACCCAACCCTACCCTAACCAACCCAACCCTAACCAACTCTAACAACCCAATCCTAACCATCCCAATGCAACCCAACCCAACCCTAACTAACCCAACCCAACCCTACCCTAACCAACCCAACCCTAGCAACTCAACCCTAACCAACCCTAACCAATTCAATCCTGACCAACCCAAGCCAACTCTAACCAACCCAACTCTAACAACCCAACCCTAACCAACCCAAACCAACCCTAACCAACTCTAACCAACCCAGCTCTACCAACCCAACCCTAACCAACCCAAGCCTAACCAATTCAACCCTACCCAACCCAACCCTATCCAGCCCAACCCAACCCCACCCAACCCAGCAGCTCCATCCTGCATCGTCCCTGATGGTTCTCAAGCCGCTTTCCTGCCCTCATTTCAGCCACAGGGCAACAATAGAAGGACAAAGAATCCTATTTTAACCTCCCCCCACAAGGGACTGAACTGAAATCACTCTGAGGGAGTTGGAGGTTCAGCCTGGAGGCTGTTTGCTGAGCAACACAAAGAGGAATTGAGGGGCAAAAGGGAATTTAGACTCAAACACAAATCAGCTTCAGCCTAGCTTCCCAGCTGAGCTCAGCCAGGCCTCACTGCTGGGCCAAAGCCTTCCAAACCCTTCCCCCAGTCACTACTCAGCCTCAGCATGCCCAGGACAAAGTGCACATACCCCCTTAGGACAGGCCTAACAAGGCCTCAATTCAACCCCCCAAAGCCTCACTGCCCCCCAATTCTAGGCCACAGAAGGATGCAGAAGGAAGCAGAATGAAGCAGGAGGATGCAGAAGGATGCAGAAGGATGCAGAAGGGCACAGAAGGAAGGAGAAGGGCACAGAAGGAAGGAGAAGGGCACAGAAGGAAGAAGGGCACAGAAGGATGCAGAAGGGCACAGAAGGATCCAGAAGGATGCAGAAGGTTGCAGAAGGGCACAGAAGGATGCAGAAGGGCACAGAAGGATCCAGAAGGAAGCAGAAGGAAGGAGAAAAAAGCAGAAGGCTGCAGAAAGATGCAGAAGCAGAAGGCTTCAGAAGGCCACAGAAGGCTGCAAACTCCCCCACCAAGCACAAGAGATAGCTGGAGCCATGCTGGGAGTGGAGAGAAGGGATAAAAGAGGGAGAACTGGCTGAGATGTTTGGGTATAGAGAGGTTGGGATGGAATCACAATGATCACAGCATCCTGTGCCTCCCCTGGGGACCCTCTGCCACCGTGTGCACCCTGCTACTTCTGGAGGATTTTCTCTAGGCTGGGGCATTGAGTCCTGAACCTGTAACACTCACCCAGCTCCACTTTCAGCTGACCTGCAAGAGAAAGGCTTCAGTCACTGACACTGCTCTGCTCAGCAGCTTTCTGGTGGCAGGTTTGCAGGAGAGGGCAACTCCCAGGCATGGAAGGGGAGACTTTGCCTCTCCAGAGGTTGATAATCACAGAGCCATAGAAGTGTCAGGGTTGGAAGGGACCTCAAGGACCAGCCAGGTCCATCCCCCCTGCCATGGGCAGGGACACCTCACACCACAGCAGGTTGCTCACAGCCACCTCTGCAAACACCTCCAGGCATGAGGCTACCACCACCTCCCTGGGCAGCCTGTGCCAGGCTCTCACCACCCTCCTGGGGAACAACTTCTTCCTCACAGCCAATCTCAATCTCCCCATTTCTACTTTTACTCCACCCCCCCCAGTCCTGTCCCTCCCTGGCACCCTCAGAAGTCCCTCCCCAGCGTGCTTGGAGCCCCCTGCAGGTCCTGGAAGGTCACCAGAAGGTCTCCCTGGAGCCTTCTCCTCTCCAGACTGAGCTCTCCCAGCCTGACCTCAGAGCAGAGCAGCTCCAGCTCTCTGCTTATCCTTGTGGCCCTGCTCTGGACACCTTCCACTGCCCTTCAGTGAGGCTCAGCCAGGCTGGAGGGAGCTGGGCGGGGAGAAATGGAATGAAGGTCAACGAGGGCAGGGACAGAGGCTTCCTCCTGGGAAGGAACAGCCTCAGGGAGCAGGAGAGGTTGGGCACCCGGCTGCTGGAGAGCAGGAAGGGGCCTGGGGGGTGCCGGGGGGAAGGATGCCCGGGAGCCAGCAGGGGTCCCTGGTGGGCAGGAAGGCCAAGGGCAGCCTGGGGGAGATCAGAAGGGCTGTGGGCAGCAGGTCCGGAGAGGGTCTCCTGCGCCTCTGCCCTGCCCTGCTGAGGCCACAGCTCGAATCCTGTCTCCAGTTCTGGGCCCCTCGGGTCAGGAAGGACCTCAAGAGGGAAGTGCTGGAGAGAGACCAGCCCAGAGCCACAGAAGTGGTGAAGAGAGAGGAAGATCTTCCTCACAAGCAGAGCCTGAGGGAGCCCAGGAGCCAGAGCTCCACACAAGGGGTTCAGAGCCTCAGAGCCCCACAGAAGTTTTCTTACCGAGGCGCCTCCTGAGCTGGGACTTGGCTGCAAAGGAAGAGCAGAGATGAGTGACCCTGAAGGCAAAACCAGAACAGAGAGGCATGAGAAAGACATCAGAACCACATCTTTGCAGGGCCCTCGTGGGAGCACTCCCATGGGAGCTTCTCCTGCCCCTCTGCCCTGCCCTGCCGAGGCCACAGCTGGAATCCTGTCTCCAGGTCGGAGCTCCCCAGCTCCAGAGGGACAGGGAACTGGTGGGGAGAGTCCACCCGAGGGCCAAGAGGGTGCTGAAGGGACTGGGAGAGGTCTGATGAGGGAAGGCTCAGAGCCCTGGGGCTGGAGGGTCTGGGCAGCAGCCCCAGAGGGGATCTGCTCAATGGTTACAGCTCTCTGAAGGCTGGGGGGCAGGAGGCTGGGGCCAGGCTCTGCTGAGTGGTGCCCAGGGGTAGGACAAAGGGCAAGGGGCACAAACTGGCAGCCAGGAGGTTCCAGCTGCGCAGGAGGAGAAACTTCTTCAGTGTGAGGCTGCTGGAGGCCTGGAGCAGGCTGCCCTGAGGGGTTGTGGAGTCTCCTGCTCTGGAGGCTTGCAAAACCCTTCTGGCTGTGCCCCTGTGTGGCCTCCCTGGGTGGTTCTGCCCTGGCAGGGGGCTTGGACTGGATGATCTCCAGAGGTCCCTCCCAACCCCCAGCACTCTGTGCTTCTGAGGATGAATCCTGGCTTTGCACTTGCAGGACACAAGCAGGCTCAGGGCTTTTCTTTCTCAGTCATGAGAGAGAAGAGGAAGGGGAGAGGGAGAAAAATGTGCTGAGAGCTTTGGTTGTGTGAGATCTGCAGCTGTGCCCACATCAAACCTCCTGCTTAGGGGCACACCTCAGTGGTGGGCTTGGTAGTGTTGGGTTAATGGTTGGCCCCCTCAAGGCCTTTTCCAACCTTAATGGTTCTATGAAACCACAAAGGAAAGAAGAAACCTAATGGAGAGCCCTTAGAGGTGCAAGTGGAACATCATCAGGGTCTGAGGCACAAGGGAGAAGGCCATGGAAGTGTTGGAGCAGGTCCAGAGGAGGGCATGAAGGTGATCAGAGGGATGGAGAACCTCAGCTGGGGCTATTGTGGCTCCATTTGGGGTCTCATTGGCTTGGGGGGGCAGCTCCTGCTGCCTTCTCACTGAGGTCCCCACCTGCTCTCATCCTGTCCCTTGACACCAGGGAGCAGAGACCAGCTCCCACCTGGCTCCAGCCTCCTCCCAAGGAGCTGCTCCAGAGGAGGCCACGAGAATGGAGCAGCTCTGCTGTGGGGCAGGCTGGGAGAGCTGGGGCTGCTCAGCCTGCAGGAGAGAAGGCTCCAGGGAGACCTCAGAGCAGCCTTCCGGAGCCTGAAGGGGCTGCAGGAGAGCTGGGGAGGGACTCTGGACAAGGGCTGGGAGTGCCAGGCCCAGGGACAATGGCTTGGCACTGGGAGAGGGCAGATTGAGAGTGGAGAGGAGGAAGAAGCCCTTGCCAGTGAGGGTGGGGAGAGCCTGGCACAGGTTGTCCAGAGAGGGGTTATGGATTCCCCTGCCTGGAGGGGTTCAGGGCCAGGCTGGATGAGGCCCTGAGCAGCCTGTGCTGGGGGAGGTGTTCCTGCCCAGGGCAGGGGCTGGAGCTGGGTGAGCTTTGAGGACCCTTCCACCCCAACCCATTCTGTGATTCTCTGATTCCAGGGAAGCTTTACCTGCTTGGTTGTTCGATTTCTGTCTTTCTGGAAGTCCAGCAGAAGAGAATGAGAGAAAGAAAGTTAATCATTAATTGACTGATTGATTGATTGGCTGTGAAGTGGAAGTTAGAAGCTACTCATTGGATCTGGGTACTGCACTCAGTCCATAAAGCCTCCAATTTGGGTCATTTTGGGGGCAAAATGCATCCTCCCAAGGCACTTTCTGTTAGCTGCAGCTGCCTCTGCCGCTGCAGAATAGTTGAGGAATGCATTTTTCTGCCAAAAATCAACCAAAAAACCCCAAACCAAACAGCTGCAACAGCAAAGAAACCCAAAGCAAACAAAGAGAAACAACAATGACCAAAACCCCACCCACAGCAAAGCCCCCAAAGGGAAGAGGAAACCCCAAAAAACAACCAAACAAGCCCCAAAATGAAAGGGAAAACCCAAACAAGCTGCAGGCAGAGCCAGGAGCACCACAAAACCCTCCGAACAGCAGCCCCCCAGGTTTTGAACTCCTGACCCCCAGAAGGACACTGGGGAGCTGGAGCAGGGCCAGAGAAGGGCAACAGAGCTGGGGAAGGGTCTGGAGAAGAGGGCTGGGGAGAGTGCTGGGGGGGTTGAGGCTGGAGAGGAGGAGGCTGAGGGGAGAGCTCCTTGCCCTCTGCAGCTCCCTGAGAGGAGGCTGCAGCCAGGTGGGGGTTTGGCTCTGCTCAGAGGCAACAGCAACAGGAGGAGAAGAAATGGCCTCAAGTTTCCCCAGGGGAGGTTGAGGTTGGGCACCAGAAGGAGCTTCACTGGAAGGGGTGTCAGGGAGGTGCCAGGCTGCCCAGGGGGAGGCTGAGTGCCCATCCCTGGAGCTGTTCAGTGCTGCAGAGCTGCGGTGCTGGGAGCCGTGGCTCAGCCCCAGCCCTGGCAGTCAGAGATACACTAAGAGGTTAACCCCCAGAGGAGTTCTCTCTACAAAGAGCTCTATAAACATTATGCTGGGGAAGGGTCTGGAGAAGAGGAGGCTGAGGGAGGCCTCATTGGCCTCTACAGCCCCCTGAGAGGAGGCTGTAGCCAGGTGGGGGTTGGGTTCTTCTTCATTGCATGAAGTGACAGGAGGAGAGCAAATAGCCTCAGTGTGCTCCAGGGGAGGTTCAGGTTGGCCATGAGGAACAATCTCTGCCCTGCAGGAGTGGTCAGGGACTGGCAGAGGCTGCCCAGGGAGGTGGTGGAATCCCCAGCCCTGGAGGTGTCCAGGAGCCCTGTGGCCATGGCTCCTGGGGCCAGGGCTTGGTGGCCATGGTGGGCTGGGTTGGTGCTTGGACTCCATAATCCTAGAGGTCTTCCCCAACCCAGGCAGCTCTGTGATTCTCTGACTCCTCTCCAATGCTTCAGCACACTGAGGAGCTCAGGGATCAAACCAGAGCCAAGCAAGCAACCAAGCCAGGGGCAGAGACCCAGCGTGGGCACCAGGCGAGGACAGAGACAAAGCAAACAGCAACCACCTTACCCAGCTCTGCATTCAGCTCCTTCCTCCCTAGGAGAGACAGGACACAGGGTCAGTCACCAACGACACAGTGCCAGTGGCACCTCTTGAGGCACCCAGCAGTGCCAGGAGCTGGCCCAGGGGCACCACAGGCCAGGAGCTTCCCTGCTCAGCTGCTTTCAGCTAAGGGAAGGTGAAGCCAGCCCAAGAGCTTAGCCCTTGAGTCCCCTCTCACTGATTCAACTTCATTTGGTTTACAGAGAACCAAAGGATCACAGATCAGAGGCCCAGAGGATCACAGGATCAGAGGATCACAGGATCAGGATCAGGATCACAGGATCACTGGATCACAGGATAAGATGATCTCAGGATCCTCAGGATCAGAAGATCAGGATGCTAGGGGATCTGGAAGGATGACCTCTGAAGATCTTCCAGTCCAACCCCCTGCCAGAGCAGGAGCACAGAACCAGCACAGGCCCCACAGGAACACATCCAGACAGGGCTGGGAAGGCTCCACAGAAGGAGACTCCACAACCTCTCTGGGCAGCCTGCTCCAGGCCTCTGGGACCCTCACAGTCAGGAAGTTCCTCCTCCGGCTGAGCTGGAACCTCCTGTGCTGCACTTTCCATCCACTGCCCCTTGGCCTATCCCAGGGCACAGTGAGCAGAGCCTGTCCCAATCCCCTTCCTTCCTGACCCCCAGCCCTCAGCTCTTGATAGACATTGATCAGATCCCTCTCAGCCTTCTCCTCTCCAGACTGAACAGCCCCAGGGCTCTCAGCCTCTCCTTCCCAGGCAGTGCTGCAGTCCCTTCAGCATCCTTGTAGCCCTCCCTTGGACTCTCTCCAGCAGGTCCCTGTCCCTCCTGAGCTCGGGAGCCCACAGCTGGATGCAGTATTCCAGGTGTGGCCTCCCACTGTGGGACAGGCTGAGAGAGCTGGGGCTGCTCAGCCTGCAGAAGAGAAGGCTCCAGGGAGACCTCAGAGAAGCCTTCCAGAACCTGAAGGGCTCCAGGAGAGCTGGAGAGGGACTTTGGACAAGGGCTGGGAGCACCAGGACGGGGGACAATGGCTTGGCACTGGGAGAGGGCAGATTGAGAGTGGAGAGGAGGAAGAAACCCTTGCCAGTGAGGGTGGGGAGACTCTGGCACAGGCTGCCCAGGGAGGCTGTGGATTCCCCTGCCTGCAGGTGCTCGGGGCCAGGCTGGATGAGGCCTTGAGCAGCCTGGGCTGGTGGGAGGTGTCCCTGCCCATGGCAGGGGCTTGGAGCTGGGTGAGCTTTGAGGTCCCTTCCACCCCAATACATTCCATGGCTCTAGGATCTGCAGCCTTCTGCTGAAAATAGGCCTCTTGTGGCCTGTGCTGCGTGGTTGCCATTCCCTCAGGACTGAGGTGAGCTTCTTGCTCCTGCAGCTGACTGCTGACAACCTCCATCCCTGTCCTGCTTCCCTGGATTTCCACCTCTGAGCTCCCTGAGCATCATCTCAAATGCAAAAGACTTTTACCTTCTTCCATTTCCATCTTCCCTTTGTCTGAAAGAGAAGGAGAATTCATCACAATGGTTCAGAAGTTAACCTTCCCCTGGCAGACAGAAGTCAATCCTCCCCACACCCAAACAGAGAGAGTGGAGTAAAAAGCCTCAATTTCATCAGAATTCAACCCTCCAAGGCTTGGTAGTCCCAAGATGCTGACACAGTTCTCCAGCAACCTCCTGAGGCCAAAGCTTTGTAGTCCACCCTGGCCACAGTTCTCCTGCAACCTCCTTAAGCCAAAGCTTAAGAGTCCACCTTAGCCATGGCTCTCCACAAACCTCCTGAGGCCAAAGCTTTCCACAAACCCTGTCCAAACCAGGGCAAGCCCCCCAGGCCTCCCTGCCCCCTCTCCAGCACACCTCTCTACCCTTCCACCCCCCATACCAGTCCAGAGTGATGGAGCTAAGAATGAGCTGGGCCAAGGTCGAAGCCAGGCCACAAACCTGCTCCTAACAGCAGTGATAAGGTCTGCACCACAAAGGGAGAGAGTGGAGGGGCAGGGGTGGGGGACTGCCTGTGCTGGCCCCTTCTAAAGAGGAGATGTAGCAAAGGATTGCACTCTCTGGTCCCCCTGGAGCTCTCTAGACTCTGGAGGTCTCTGCGGTGTAAGGGCTCCCAGTCTATAAATCCCTCATGACCTTCATCCTCATCTTCCTCCTTACTTACCTAAGCTGATGATCTTCTTGTGGCTGCCTGGTTGAAACAAAAGAAGAGAAGGGGGGAGTCCTTTTATGGCATGGGTTTGGAGACAGCAGCAGAAACCAGCCATCTCGGTGGTGCTCCAGGCTCCAGGGTCATTGACAGCTCCAATTGCCTCCCAGAGCTGTATTCTCCCTACTCTCAGGTGATAGAAGAAGAGGAAATGGCCTGAAGCTGTCCCAGGGGAGGGTTAGGTTGGGGATGAGGGGAAAATTCTGGGCTGCAAGAGTGACCAGGGCCTGGCAGAGGCTGCCCAGGGAGGTGCTGGAGGTGTTCCAGAGACCCGGGGCCGTGGCACCTGGGGCTGTGGCTTGGGGCCACGCTGGGGCTGGGCTGAAGTTTGGACTCAATGAGCTCAAAGGTCTTTTCCAACTAAAACAATTCCTGGAGTCATTAAATGGGTTGGGGTGGAAGGAACCTCAAAGCTCATCCAGCTCCAAGGCCCTGCCATGGGCAGGGACACCTCCCACCAGCCCAGGCTGCTCAGGGCCTCATCCAGCCTGGCCTGGAACAGCTCCAGGCAGGGGCAGCCACAGCCTCCCTGGGCAGCCTGTGCCAGGCTCTCTCCTCAAGAACTTCTTCCTCCTTTCCACTCTCAGTCTGCCCTCTCCCAGCTCAAAGCCATTGTCCCTCGTCCTGGCAGTCCAGGTCCCTCCCCAGCTCTCCTGGAGCCCTTCAGGTACTGGCAGGCTGCTCTGAGGTCTCCCTGGAGCCTTCTCCTCTGCAGGCTGAACAGCTCCAACTCCCTCACCCTGATGTCTGAATTCTGTGATGTCTGTGGCTGCAGGAAGGGGACTCCAAACCTTGCTCAGCTCACTCTGCTTCCCTTCTCAGACCTAAAGCCATCTGAGGTAAGGACCTGCAGGCTGCACTCCTCCTTCTTCACAGTGTGGACTTTCTCACCCCTTTTTGGGGTCCATTCCCAGAATTTAGTCATCAAATACATGCTGGAGAGCTTTTGTCCCCATCCTGGATTTAACACAGGGTCACAGGTCACAGGATCCCAGGATGCTAGGGGTTGGAAGGGACCTCTGAAGATCTTCCAGTCCAACCCCCTGCCAGAGCAGGAGCACAGAACCAGCACAGGCCCCACAGGAACACATCCAGACAGGGCTGGGAAGGCTCCACAGAAGGAGACTCCACAACCTCTCTGGGCAGCCTGCTCCAGGCCTCTGGGACCCTCACAGTCAGGAAGTTCCTCCTCCGGCTGAGCTGGAACCTCCTGTGCTGCACTTTCCATCCACTGCCCCTTGGCCTATCCCAGGGCACAGTGAGCAGAGCCTGTCCCAATCCCCTTCCTTCCTGACCCCCAGCCCTCAGCTCTTGATAGACATTGATCAGATCCCTCTCAGCCTTCTCCTCTCCAGACTGAACAGCCCCAGGGCTCTCAGCCTCTCCTCCCCAGGCAGTGCTGCAGTCCCTTCAGCATTCTTGGAGCCTCCCTTGGGCTCTCTCCAGCAGGTCCCTGTCCCTCCTGAGCTGGGGACCCCACAGCTGGATGCAGTATTGCAGGTGAGGTCTCAGCAGGGCAGAGCAGAGGGGGAGGAGAACCTCCCTGGCTCTGCTGGCCACACTCTGCTGAAAGCAGCCCAGGACCCCACTGGCCTTCCTGGCCAGCAGGGCACATTGCTGGCCCATGGAGGACTTGTTGTCCACCAGCACTGCCAGCTGCTTCTCCAAGAGGCTGCTCTCCAGCAGATCCCCTCCCAGCAGCTTATTGCTCCTCCCCAGATGCAGAGCTCTGCCCTGAATCCCTCTGATGCTTCTAGGAGGTGACCCAAAGGAGCCACTTACGTCTCAGCTTGCAGGAGATGGTGAAGATGAGGACCATGGAAAGGCACAAAATGAGCAGGAAGGTCATCAGCCACTTGGAAATGGTGGGGAAGAAGACCTCTGTTCAAACCAAACCCAGAGTTATAATCCATGAGTAATTAAATCATAAAGGAAATTAGGAACTTGGGATCACAACACAGTAGGTTCAGAAGGGACCTCTGGAGATCACCCACTCCACCCCCAGTTAAAGAAGGGTAACCCAAAGCAGGCTGCCCAGGATCCCAGTCTCCAGCTGGGGTCGGAAGCTCTCCACAGGAGACTCCACAAGCCCTCAGGGCAGCCTGCTCCAGGCTCCAGCAGCCTCACACCAAAGAATTTTCTCCTCCTGCTCAGCTGGAACCTCCTGGCTGCCAGTTTGTGCCCCTTGCCCCTTGGCCTGGCCCTGGGCACCACTCAGCAGAGCCTGGCCCCAGCCTCTTGCCCCCCACAGCTCCTTCAGCTCTTGCTGAGCATTGCTCAGCTGCCCTCTGGGGCTGCTCTGCACCAGGCTCTCAGCCCCAGGGCTCTCAGCCTTTGCTGCTCCCAGAGCTGCTCCAGGCCCCGCAGCAGCTCTGCAGCCTCCCTGGGCTCTCAGAGTTCTCCACAGGACAGAGGTCACCTTTGCCATGTGCCCACAACTGAGTCCTTAATCCTTCTCCATTCAGCTCCAGGTTGCCTTCCTTAAACCTGGGGAAGGTCTTGAGACAGCCCTGACTCCTTCCTAAGGGGGTGACAGGGGCTGGAGCTGCCTCCTTGGGGCTGGAGCTGCCTCCTTGGGGCTGGAGCTGCTCCTTGGGGCTGGAGCTGCCTCCTTGGGGCTGGAGCTGCCTCCTTGGGGCTGGAGCTGCTCCTTGGGGCTGGAGCTGCCTCCTTGGGGCTGGAGCTGCCCCTTGGGGCTGGAGCTGCTCCTTGGGGCTGGAGCTGATCCCTGGGGCTGGAGCTGCTCCTTGGGGCTGGAGCTGCTCCTTGGGGCTGGAGATGCTCCTTGGGGCTGGAGCTGCCCCTTGGGGCTGGAGCTGCCCCTTGGGGCTGGAGCTGCTCCTTGGGGCTGGAGCTGCCTCCTTGGGGCTGGAGCTGCCTCCTTGGGGCTGGAGCCGCTCCTTGGGGCTGGAGCTGCTCCTTGGGGCTGGAGCTGCTCCTTGGGGCTGGAGCTGCCTTCCTGGGGCTGGAGCTGCTCCCTGGGGCTGGAGCTGCCTCCTTGGGGCTGGAGCTGCCTCCTTGGGGCTGGAGCTGCAACTTGGGGCTGGAGCTGCCTCCTTGGGGCTGGAGCTGCCTCCTTTGGGCTGGAGATGCTCCTTGGGGCTGAAGCTGCCTCCTTGGGGCTGGAGCTGCCCTGGGGCTGGAGCTCCCTGGGGCTGGAGCTGCCTCCTTGGGGCTTGGGGCTGGGAGCTGCCTCCTTGGGGCTGGAGCCGCTCCTTGGGGCTTGCTCCTTGGGGCTGGAGCCGCTCCTTGGGGCTGGAGCTGCCTCCCTGGAGCTGCTCCTTGGGGCTGGAGCTGCTCCTTGGGGCTGGAGCTGCCTCCTTGGGGCTGGAGCTGCTCCTTGGGGCTGGAGCTGCTCCTTGGGGCTGGAGCTGCTCCTTGGGGCTGGAGCTGCCTCCTTGGGGCTGGAGCTGCTCCTTGGGGCTGGAGCTGCCTGGAGCTGCTCTGGAGCTGCCTCCTTGGGGCTGGAGCTGCCTCCTTGGGGCTGGAGCTGCCTCCTTGGGGCTGGAGCTGCCTCCTTGGGGCTGGAGCCACTCCTTGGGGCTGGAGCTGCTCCTTGGGGCTGGAGCTGCTCCTTGGGGCTGGAGCTGCCCCTTGGGGCTGGAGCTGCTCCTTGGGGCTGGAGCTGATCCCTGGGGCTGGAGCTGCTCCTTGGGGCTGGAGCTGCTCCTTGGGGCTGGAGCTGCTCCTTGGGGCTGGAGCTGCCCCTTGGGGCTGGAGCTGCCTCCTTGGGGCTGGAGCTGCCTCCTTGGGGCTGGAGCTGCCCCTTGGGGCTGGAGCTGCCTCCTTGGGGCTGGAGCTGCCCCTTGGGGCTGGAGCTGCCTCCTTGTGGAGCTGGGGCTGGAGCTGCTCCTTGGGGCTGGAGCTGCCTCCTTGGGGCTGGAGCTGCCTTGGGGCTGGAGCTGCTCCTTGGGGCTGGAGCTGCTCCTTGGGGCTGGAGCTGCTCCTTGGGGCTCTGGAGCTGCCTGGGGCTGGAGCTGCCCTCCTTGGGGCTGGAGCTGCCTCCTTGGGGCTGGAGCTGCCTCCTTGGGGCTGGAGCTGCCCCTTGGGGCTGGAGCTGCTCCTTGGGGCTGGAGCTGCTGCCTCCTTGGGGCTGGAGCTGCTCCTTGGGGCTGGAGCTGCTCCTTGGGGCTGGAGCTGCTCCTTGGGGCTGGAGCTGGGGCTGGAGCTCCCCCTGGGGCTGGAGCTGCTCCTCCTGGGGCTGGAGCTGCCTCCTTGGGGCTGGAGCTGCCTCCTTGGGGCTGGAGCTGCTTGGGGCTGGAGCTGCCTCCTTGGGGCTGGAGCTGCCTCCTTTGGGCTGGAGATGCTCCTTGGGGCTGGAGCTGCCTCCTTGGGGCTGGAGCTGATCCCTGGGGCTGGAGCTGCTCCTTGGGGCTGGAGCTGCCTCCTTGGGGCTGGAGCCGCTCCTTGGGGCTGGAGCTGCTCCTTGGGGCTGGAGCTGCCTCTGGAGCTTGGGGCTGGAGCTGATCCTCCTTGGGGCTGGAGCTGATCCCTGGGGCTGGAGCTGCTCCTTGGGGCTGGAGCTGCCCCTTGGGGCTGGAGCTGCCTCCTTGGGGCTGGAGCTGCCTCCTGGAGCTGGGGGCTGGAGCTGCCTCCTTGGGGCTGGAGCTGGGGCTGGAGCTGCCTTGGGGCTGGAGCTGCCTCCTTGGGGCTGGAGCTGCCCTTGGGGCTGGAGCTGCTCCTTGGGGCTGGAGCTGCCTCCTTGGGGCTGGAGCTGCTGGGGCTGGAGCTGCCTCCTTGGGGCTGGAGCTGCTCCTTGGGGCTGGAGCTGCTCCTTGGGGCTGGAGCTGCCCTCTGGAGCTTGGGGCTGGAGCTGCCTCCTTGGGGCTGGAGCTGCCCCTTGGGGCTGGAGCTGCCTCCTTGGGGCTGGAGCTGCTCCTTGGGGCTGGAGCTGCTCCTTGGGGCTGGAGCTGGGGCCTCCTTGGGGCTGGGGCTGGAGCTGCCTCCTTGGGGCTGGAGCTGCCTCCTTGGGGCTGGAGCTGCCTCCTTGGGGCTGGAGCTGCCTCCTTGGGGCTGGAGCTGCCTCCTTGGGGCTGGAGCTGCCTCCTTGGGGCTGGAGCTGCTCCTTGGGGCCTGGCCTGGCCCTGCTGAACTTTGTGCTTTGCCACAAAGGTTTGGTCTGGAGGGCTGAGGCTTGCTGGGGCTGGGGCCAGGCCTGGGTGTGTTGGCCTGGTTTAAATGGAGCTTTGGCTTCAGGGGTCTCTGTGTTAAGCCCAGCCTAGGGACCCCCCTGGCTCCCCCACCTGAGATCAGGACTCTGGACTCGCTGGTTGCATTCAGCAGGCTGCTGACTACCCTGCAGGAGATCTCCAGGGCAGAGCTCTGCTGGAGCTGGATGGAAGTCAAAACGCTGTAGAGGCCTCCAGGCATCGCTGTCACCTTCGTGGAGAGCTCCTCCAGGACCTGTCCTTGGCCATCCAGCCACAGCAGCTGAGGTCTGGGAAACCATCCCTGGGCCTGGCAGCTGAGGCCAATGCCCTCCTTCCCGTGGCTCCTCAGGTGAATGGAAGGCACAGCACCTCGGGCTGGGGAACAGCAGAGATTCCAGGTGAGGCTGGGCAGGGCTGTGGGCAACCTGCTCTGGTGGAGGAAGTCCCTGCTGAGTGCAGAGGGTTGGGCTGGACGAGCTCTGGAGCTCCCTTCCCACCCAACCCATTCTGTGGCTGTGACTTGCAGAAGTCCCTGCAGGGCTTTGGGGTAGATGGCCTTGAAAAGTCCTTTCCAACCCAACCCATACTCAACCCAACCTAATCCAAACTCAACCCAGCCCCTTCTATGAGTGGAGAAACTCAAGATGAGGCTCAAGAGGGCTCTGGGCAACCTGCTCTAGAGGAGGAAGTCCCTGCTGAGTGCAGAAGGGTTGGATTGGATGAGTTTTGGGGGTCCCTTCCAGCCCAGAGCATTCTGTGCTTCTCTGATTCTATAATTCTGTGGCTTTGTGATTCTCTGATTCTGTGATTGTGTGATCCTGTTGTTCCCTGAACCTGTGGCTCTGTGGTTCTGGTTCTGTGGTTCTGTGGTTCTGTGGCTGAATGATTCTCTGTTCCATGGCTCTGGCCAACTCCACCTCTGAACACAGAGCTGCCACTCACCTGCCACCTGCAGCTGGACCAAGGCTCGCTGCTGTGTCCCGCTGGAGGAGGTCAGGCAGCTGTAAAGGCCCTGGTCAGAGCTCTGGATGTCCTTCAGGAGCAGAGAGAGGTTGCCAGCCCTCAGCTGGCTGTGGAAGAGCTCAGCTCTGCCTCGGTAGCTCTCCTCCGGCTGCTCCTCTGTGGCCTGTCTGCCGTAGCTGCTCACAGTGACTTGCTGAGGCCCTCTCTGGAACAGCCACTGGACAGAGACCCCCTCGGGGCTGAGACCCCCTGGCAGGTGGCAGGGCAGGAGGACCCTGCCCCCAATGAACCCAATGATGGAGCTCCTGGGAGGAGAGCTCTTCAACTGACCTGAGGGGAGACCAAGAGGCAGCTGATTGTCCATCCCCAGCTTCCATGACCTTCCATCAGGCTGCCCATGGAGGTGGCTTGGAGGGGTTCAGGTTTGGGCTCCTGACCCCCAGAAGGACACTGAGGATCTGGAGCAGGGCCAGAGAAGGGCAACAGAGCTGGGGAAGGGTCTGGAGCAGAGGGCTGGGGAGGAGCAGCTGAGGGAGCTGGGGGGGTTGAGGCTGGAGAAGAGAAAGATGAGAAGAAACCTCCTTGACCTCTGCAGCTCCCTGAGAGGAGGCTGCAGCCCGGTGGGGGTTGGGCTCTGCTCTCTATTAAGGAGTGATAGGATGAGGCCCATGCCCTGGAGGGGGTTCAAAGCTGCAGAGATGTGGTGCTGAGGGCCATGGCTTAGCCCCAGCCTGGGTAGAGATGGAGAAGGGTTGGACTTGATCACAGAAAGTAACATTCAGGTTGGAAGAGACCTTTAGGATCCCCAAGCCCAACCCAGAGCCCCCAAGCACCTCTGAACACCTCCAGGGCTGGTGACTCCACCACCTCCCTGGGCAGCACATTCCAGTCCCTGACCTCTCTTTTTCCTACTGTCCAGCCTAAACCTCCCCAGCCACAGCTGGAGGCTGTTCCCTCTTGTCCCATCACTAATGACCTGTGAGAAGATACCAGCACCAGCCTCTCCTCAACCTCCTTGCAGGCAGCTGTGGGGAGCCAGGAGGTCTCCCTCAGCCTCCTCTCCTTCACACTACCCATCCCCAGCTCCCTCAGTTGCTCTCCATCAGATTTCTTCTCCAGGCCCTTCCCAGCTTCCTTGCCCTCCTCTGCCCTCCACATCTGTCTTGTATTGAGGTGCCCAAAGCTGGACACAATCCCACAGGTGTGGCCTCACCAGAGCTGAGCACCAGGGGACAGTCACAGCACCACGGGACATCAGAGGTTGGAAGAGACCTCCAGAGGTCATCCAGTCCAACCCCCTGCCAGAGCAGCATCCCCCAGGGCAGGCCACACAGGAATGCATCCGGGGGGGTTGGAAGGTCTCCACAGCAGACTCCACAACCCCTCAGGGCAGCCTGCTCCAGGCTCCAGCAGCCTCACATCGAAGGAGTTTCTCCTCCTGCTCAGCTGGAACCTCCTGGCTGCCAGTTTGTGCCCCTTGGCCTGGCCCTGGGCACCACTCAGCAGAGCCTGGCCCCAGCCTCTTGCCCCTCACCCCTCAGCTATTGATAGGCATCGATCAGATCCCTCTCAGCCTTCTCCTCTCCAGACCAAACAGCCCCAGGGCTCTCAGTCTCTCTCCACAGGGGAGATGCTCAAGGCCCCTAAGCATCCTCCTGGCTCTCCCCTGGGCTCTCCCCAGCAGCTCTGTCTCTCTGGAACTGGGGACCCCCAAACTGGGCACAGGATTGCAGGAGTGGTCTCAGCAGGGCAGAGCAGAGGGGCAGCAGAACCTCCCCAGCCCTGCTGGCCACATTTTCCTTGCTGCTCCCCAGGACCCCACTGGCTCTCTTGGCCCCCAGGGCACTTTGCTGTGCCATGCAGAACTTGCTGCCCACCAGCACCCCAAGGTCTTTCTCCATGGAGCTGCTCTCCAGCAGGGCAGATCCCAACCCATCCTGGTGCCTGCTGTTACTCCTCCCCAGATGCAGGACCCTGACCTGGTCCAGGTTGAACTTCCTGAGGCTTCCTTCCCCCAGCCTGTCCAGATCTCCCTGGGTGCAGCAGAGCCTGAGCTCCCTGCTCCCACTGGGCACAGCACTTCCAGTGCCAGCCAGGATGCCTTTGGACTTCGTGGCCAGCTGGGCACCACGCTGGCTGCTGCCCAGCAGCTTGGCCAGGGAGCTGAGCGGTGCCCAGGCGTCATGACCACACATCTCCTGAGCACATCCAGGGCTGGGGACTCCACCAGCTGCCCTGGAAGCTTGTGCCAGGGTTTGGAGAACCCTTCCAGGGAAGAAGTTTCTTTTAATATCCAGCCTGAACCTCCCCTGGGGCAGCTTGAGGCCATTTCTTCTCATCCTATCAGAGAGCAGAGCCCAACCCCCACGTGCCTGCAGCCTCCTCTCAGGGAGCTGGAGAGGTCAAGGAGCTCTCCCCTCAGCCTCCTCCTCTCCAGCCTCAACCCCCCCAGCTCTCTCCCCAGCCCTCTTCTCCAGACCCTTCCCCAGCTCTGTTGCCCTTCTCTGGCCCTGCTCCAGCTCCTCAATGTCCTTCTGGGGGTCAGGAGCCCAAACCTGAACGCAGCACTCAAGCTGTGCCCAGCCCAGGGGCACAATCCCTGCCCAGGGGCACAATCCCTGCCCTGCTGCTGCTGCCCACACCCTTGCTGCTCCAGCCCAGGCTGCTGCTGCCCTCCTTGCCCCCTGGGCACTGCTGGCTCAGCTCCAGCTGCTGCCACCCAGCACCCCCAGGGCCTTTGCTGCTGGGCCCTTTCCAGCCCCTCTGCCCCTAGCCTGGAGCCTTCCTGGGGTGGTTGTGCCCCAAGGGCAGGATCCAGCCCTTGGCCTTGGTGAACCTCATCCCAGGGACCTCATCCTCTGGCTCCAGCCTGGCCAGGTCCCTCTGCAGAGCCTCCAACCCTCCAGCAGCTCAGCTCCCACCCAGCTTGCTGCCCTCTGCATTTTATATTCAAGGTGGCACCATCTGTACCTGCAGCCAGGCAGGACCTGTGCTGGAGAGTCAGGAAGGGAATTGCTGTCAGCCACCAGAAGCAGGAACCCATCGAGATCCAGGCCTCCTGATCACCCTGAGCCTGCTTGTGTCCTGCAAGTGCAAAGCCAGGATTCATCCTCAGAAGCACAGAGTGCTGGGGGTTGGGAGGGACCTCTGGAGATCATCCAGTCCAAGCCCCCTGCCAGGGCAGAACCACCCAGGGAGGCCACACAGGGGCACAGCCAGAAGGGTTTTGCAAGCCTCCAGAGCAGGAGACTCCACAACCCCTCAGGGCAGCCTGCTCCAGGCCTCCAGCAGCCTCACACTGAAGAATTTTCTCCTCCTGCACAGCTGGAACCTCCTGGCTGCCAGTTTGTGCCCCTTGCCCTTTGTCCTACCCCTGGGCACCACTCAGCAGAGCCTGGCCCCAGCCTCCTGCCCCCAGCCTTCAGAGAGCTGTAACCATTGAGCAGATCCCCTCTGGGGCTGCTGCCCAGACCCTCCAGCCCCAGGGCTCTGAGCCTTCCCTCATCAGACCTCTCCCAGTCCCTTCAGCACCCTCTTGGCCCTCGGGTGGACTCTCCCCACCAGTTCCCTGTCCCTCTGGAGCTGGGGAGCTCCGACCTGGAGACAGGATTCCAGCTGTGGCCTCGGCAGGGCAGGGCAGAGGGGCAGGAGAAGCTCCCATGGGAGTGCTCCCACGAGGGCCCTGCAAAGATGTGGTTCTGATGTCTTTCTCATGCCTCTCTGTTCTGGTTTTGCCTTCAGGGTCACTCATCTCTGCTCTTCCTTTGCAGCCAAGTCCCAGCTCAGGAGGCGCCTCGGTAAGAAAACTTCTGTGGGGCTCTGAGGCTCTGAACCCCTTGTGTGGAGCTCTGGCTCCTGGGCTCCCTCAGGCTCTGCTTGTGAGGAAGATCTTCCTCTCTCTTCACCACTTCTGTGGCTCTGGGCTGGTCTCTCTCCAGCACTTCCCTCTTGAGGTCCTTCCTGACCCGAGGGGCCCAGAACTGGAGACAGGATTCGGGCTGTGGCCTCAGCAGGGCAGGGCAGAGGCGCAGGAGACCCTCTCCGGACCTGCTGCCCACAGCCCTTCTGATCTCCCCCAGGCTGCCCTTGGCCTTCCTGCCCACCAGGGACCCCTGCTGGCTCCCGGGCATCCTTCCCCCCGGCACCCCCCAGGCCCCTTCCTGCTCTCCAGCAGCCGGGTGCCCAACCTCTCCTGCTCCCTGAGGCTGTTCCTTCCCAGGAGGAAGCCTCTGTCCCTGCCCTCGTTGACCTTCATTCCATTTCTCCCCGCCCAGCTCCCTCCAGCCTGGCTGAGCCTCACTGAAGGGCAGCACAGCCCTGAGGGGTGTGGCAGCCCCTCTGCCAGCTCGGTGCCCTCAGCAAACCGCCTGGCAGTGCCCTCTGTGCCCTCTGCCAGGCCCTTAAGGACGATCTTGAGCAGCATTGGCCCCCGAGGGACTCCACTAGGCACAGGGCCTCCTGCTAGAGGCTGGGCAGGGACTGGCTGGAGAGCAGCCCTGGAGCAAAGGCCTTGGGGGTGCTGGGGGAGGAGAAGCTCAGCAGGAGCCAGCAGGGAGCACCTGCAGCCCAGAGAGCCAAGCAGAGCCTGGGCTGCAGCCAGAGCAGGGCCAGGGAAGGGATTCTCCCTCTCTGCTCCCCTCTGGGGAGGCTACACCTGCAGCTCTGTGTCCAGCTCTGGAGCCCCTGGCAAGGTGCTGGAAGGTGTCCAGAGCAGGGCCATGAGGATGAGCAGAGGGCTGGAGCTGCTCTGCTCTGAGGTCAGGCTGGGAGAGCTCAGTCTGGAGAGGAGAAGGCTCCAGGGAGACCTTCTGGTGGCCTTCCAGGACCTGCAGGGGGCTCCAAGCACGCTGGGGAGGGACTTCTGAGGGTGCCAGGGAGGGACAGGACTGGGGGGGTGGAGCAAAACTAGAAGTGGGGAGACTCAGATTGGCTGTGAGGAAGTTGTTCCCCAGTAGCGTGGTGAGAGCCTGGCACAGGCTGCCCAGGGAGGTGGTGGAAACCTCCTGCCTGGAGGTGTTTGCAGCCAGGCTGGAGGTGGCTGTCAGCAGCCTGCTATGGTGTCAGGTGTCCCTGCCCATGGCAGGGGGCTGGATCTGGCTGGTCCTTGAGGTCCCTTCCAGCCCTGACCATTATTCTGTACTTCTATGACCTGGCTCCTGAGCTGGGGAGGCACAGCACAGCTCAGGCACACAGCAAATCTTTCCTGGTCCCCGCTGATTTTTAAGTGGGTTTTGCCTTTCCTTTCACCTCTCCAGGCCAGAGCTGCCAGGCAGAGCTCTGCCACCTGCAGGCGTCCCTCCAGCAGCCGGCTCCAGCCCTGCCAGCGCCGCCGAGCAGCTGGGGCCAGGGGCAGCTCCCCTCCGAGCATTTAAGGAGCAGAATTATTTAGAAGTAGAATTTTCTTACCTGAAGACTAAGGACCTGGAGACTTCCCTCTGGGCTCTGTCTGAGCTGAACCTTGGCCCCTCAGAGTGCTTTATGGCTGCTGTGATTGCAGCTTCCACCTCCTGTAGGGCTGGGGGAGGACCGGGCACTGCAGCTCCAGAGCTTCTGCTGCACCACCTGAGGGCACTGGGGAGGATGAGAAGAAGAGGCTGAAAGTTGGACAGCTGAGGGAGGTGGCACCAAAATCAGCCCACTTTGGGGTCTCAGAGGGAGGTGGTACCAAAATGGAATCACTTTGGGGTCTGAAAGAGAGGTGGAACCAAAATCAACTCACTTTGGGGGTCTCAGAAGGAAGTAGCACCAAAATGGAATCACACTAGGGCTGAGAGGGAGGTGGAACTGAAGTCAACTCCTTTGGGGTCTGAGAGGGAGGTGGCACCAAAATGGAATCACTTTGGGTGCTGAGAGTGAGGTAGAACCAAAGCCAACTCACTTTGGGGTCTGAGACAGAGAGGTGGCACCAAACTGGAATCACTTTTCGGGAAAGGAAGGTGAGGGGGTCTCAGAGGAAGGTGTCACCAAAATGGAATCACTTTGGGGGTCTGAGAGGAAGGTGGAACTAAAATCAACTCACTTTGGGGTCTGAGAGAGAGGTGGCACTAAAATCTGTTCACTTTTGGGGTCTGAGAGGGTTGATGTTTGGGTCCTCCCTCCCTCTCCAGCTTTGGGTCCTCCCTCCCTCTCCAGCTTTGGGTCCTTCCCTCTCCAGCTTTGGGTCCTCCCTCCCTCTGCTGTTTTGGATCCTCCTTCCCTCTCCATCTTGGGTCCTCCCTCCCTCTCCAGCTTTGGGTCCTCCCTCCCTCTGCTGCTTTGGGTCCTCCCTCCCTCTGCTGCTTTGGGTCCTCCCTCCCTCTCCAGCTTTGGGTCCTTCTTCCCTCTCCAGCTTTGGGTCCTTCCTCTGCAGCTTTGTCTTTTACCTTCCTACAGCTCAAGGGCCTTGCCCTTCTTTAGGTCTAGCAGTCCAGGAGCTAATCTCTCTTAGCTGCCTGGAAATGTCTCCACCAGGCAGAACCTCCAACAGAAAGGGAAATCCCCAGTGAAACCCCCAGGGACAGTCCCCACTTCAGTTCCCTTCTCTTCCCCCAACCTCCTTTTTCCCTTTGCAAATTATTTGGCAGCTTCACAATGTTTCTGTGCTCCCTTTTAAGGGCTGCTCCTCCTCCTCTCCCTCCCCATCTTCAGCCTCACCCTCCAGAGCCACTATGCCAGCAGGAGCAGGCAGCCTGGAACCATCCCCATACCCACTGCCCTCTGATGCCCTCTGATGCCCTCCCTGCCCCTGGTGCTCTGCTGTGCCCGCAGCAGCTGACCCTTGGACTTCTCGATTGCCTGCTTAACCTGGTGGCTGAGCTGAAGGAGGATGTTGCCAGACTCAGGACTGTTAGGGAATGTGAAAGGGAGTTGGATTTGAGGAACCAGGCTCTGCAGGCTCCCCTAGCAGAGGGAGGAGACCCAAGATGCACAGCAAATGGATACAGGTCCCTGTTAGGAGAGGCAAAGTAAACCCCTCACGCCTCCCCTCACCTCCCCAGCTGCCCTTGCAAAGCAAGTGTGGGGCACGGCAGGCTGAGGCTGAGGTGAATGAGATGGCAGAAGAGACACCATCTGGGGTGCTGCCTAAAGCCAAACAGCCTGCCCCCCACACCAGGACTTGCTCCCTCAAGGAAGGAGGGAGGAGGGTAATTGTTATTGGTGACTCCCTCCTGAGGGGGAGCAGAGGGCCCCACGTGTTGGCCGGATCCTTCCCACAGGGGAGTCTGCTGCCTCCCGGGGAGGCACACTGCTGGGTCTGGTACAGCCTTCTGACTACTTCCCTTGATAGCTATGCAGCTAGGGAGCAATGAGGTTGAAACCAGAGGTCCTAAGGCAATCAAAAAGGACTTCAAGGCCCTGTGAGAACTGGTTGAGGGGCCAGGGGCACAGGTAGGTGTTTCATCAGTGCCCTTAGTTGCAGGAAGGAACACTGAAAGGAGCAGGAGAGCAGCTGCCATTAACAGGTGGCTCAGAGGCTGCTGCCACCAGCTGAATCTTGGAATGGAATGGAATGGAATGGAATAGAATAGAAATAGAATAGAATAGAATAGAATAGAATAGAATAGAATAGAATAGAATAGAATAGAATAGAATAGAATAGAATAGACCAGGCCAGGTTGGAAGAGACCTTTGAGCTCATGCAGTCCAACCTCTCACCCAGCACCATCTGATCAACTCAACCATGGCACCAAGGGCCTCATCCAGGCTCTTCTTGAACACCTCCAGGGATGGGGACTCCACCACCTCCCTGGGCAGCACATCCCAATGGCCAATCTCTCTTTCTATGAAGAACTTCTTCCTAACATCCAGCCTAAACCTCCCCTGGCACAGCTTGAGACTGTGTCCTCTTGTTCTGGTGCTGGCTGCCTGGGAGAAGAGACCAACCTCTGCCTGGCTACAATCTCCCTTCAGGTAGTTGTAGAGAGCAAGAAGGTCTCCCCTGAGCCTCCTCCTCTCCAGGCTGAGCAACCCCAGCTCCCTCAGGCTGAGCAACCCCAGCTCCCTCAGCCTCTCCTCACAGGACTGTGCTCCAAACCCCTCACCAACTTTGTTGCCCTTCTCTGGACACCTTCCAGCATCTCAACATCTTTCCTGACCTGAGGAGCCCAGAACTGGACACAGGACTCAAGGTGTGGCCTGAGCAGTGCTGAGTACAGGGGCACAATGACTTCCCTGCTCCTGCTGGCCACACTGTTCCTGATGCAGGCCAGGATGCCATTGACCTTCTTGGCCACCTGGGCACACTGCTGGCTCATGTTCAGCTGCTGTCACCCAGCACCCCCAGGTCCCTTTCTGCCTGGCTGCTCTCAGCCACTCTGACCCCAGCCTGTAGCACTGCCTGGGGTCGCTGTGGCCAATGTGCAGAACCCGGCACTTGGATGTGTTCAGTCTCATGCCCTTGGGCTCTGCCCATCTGTCCAGCCTGTCGAGGTCCCTCTGCAGAGCTCTCCTACCTTCTAACAGATCAACTCCTGCTCCCAGCTTGCTGTCATCTGCAAACTTACTGCTGATGGACTCAATGTCGTCATCCAGATCATCAATAAAGATACTGAACAGGCTGGAGCCCAGCACTGACCCCTGGGGCACACCACTGGTGCCTGGCTGCCAGCTGGATGTGGCACCATTCACCACCACTCTCTGGGCTCAGCCTCCAGCCAGTTCCTAACCCAGCTCAGAGTGCTGCTGTCCAAGCCATGGGCTGCCAGCTTGGCCAGGAGTTTGCTGTGGGGGACGGTGTCAAAGGCCTTGCTGAAGTCCAGGCAGACTCCATCCACAGCCTGCCCCACATCCACCAGGCAGTCACCTGATCATAGAAGGAGATCAGGTTGGTCAGGCAGGACCTGCCCCTCCTAAATCCATGCTGGCTGGGCCTGATCCCTTGGCCATCCTGTAAGTGCTGTGCGATTGCACTCAAGATGACCTGCTCCATACCCTTGCCTGGCACTGAGGTCAGGGTGACAGGCCTATCATTCCCTGGCTCATCCAACCGGCCCTGCTTGTGGATGGGCACCACACTGGCAGCTTCCAGTCTTCTGGGACCTCTCCAGTGAGCCAGGACTGGAGGAAAATGATGGAGAGTGGCTTGGAGCTCATCTGCCAGCTCTCTCAGCATCCTAGGATGGATCCCATCTGGTCCCATGGCCTTGTGGGGATCCAAGCAGCTGAGGAGATCTCTAACTATCCCATCCTGGAACACAGGGGAACTGTAATGCCCCCTGGCTCCATCTGCCAGCTCTGCAGGCCACTTGTCCTGCAGACAGCCTATCCTGCTAGTAAAACTGAGGCAAAGAAGGTGTTAAGTACCTCTGCCTTTTCCTCATCCTTTGTTACAACGTTCCCTCCGTGCCCACCAAGGAGTGGAGCTTCTCCTTGCCCTTCCTCTTGCTATTGATGTATTTATAGAAGGACTTTTTTTGTCTTTCACAGCAGAGGCCAGTCTGAGCTCCAAATGTGCTTTTGCCTCCCTGATTTTCTTCCTACAAGACCTAGCAACATCCCTAAATATTCCATGGGTTGCCTCCCCTTGCTTCCAAAGATGATACACCCTCTTTTTTTTTCCCTTAGTTCCCTTAGAAGTTCATTACCCATCCAGGCTGGCCGTCTGCCCCGGGGCTCATCTTCCAGCACACTGGCACAGCCTGTTCCTGCGCCTTCGAGAGTTCTGCCTTGAAGCAGCTCCAGCTCTCCTGGACCCCTTTGCTTTTAAGGGCTGTTTCCCAAGGAACCTTCTGAGCCAGTTCCTTGAGTCGCCTGAAGTCCAGAGTGGAGGTTTTCTTGCTGCCCCTCTTAGCTTGGCTGCATATTGAACACTCAATTATCTCCTGGTCACTGGACCCCAGACAGCCTCCAACCACCACATCACCCACCAGCCCTTCCCTGTTGGTGAAGAGGAGGTCAGGCAGACCCTTACCCCTGGTAGGCTCGCACAGCACCTGGGATAAGAAGCTGTCCTCCATGCACTCTAAGAACCTCCTAGACTGCCTCCTCTCTGCTGTGTTGAGATCCCAGCAGATATCAGGCAGGTTGAAGTCGCCCATGAGAACGAGGTCAGGCAACCCCTGGTAGGCTCACTCAACAGCTGCATCAGGAAGTTGTCCTCCATGCAGTCCAGGAATCTTCTGGACTGCCTCCTCTCTGCTGAGTTAAGTTCCCAGCAGATATCTGGCAGGTTAAAGTCACCCACAAGGACAAGATCTGATGACCTAGAGACAGCCTCCAGTTGCTTATAGAATGCTGTTCTCCAATAGAGAAGGGCTGGTGGGAGACGTGACCGTGGGAGGCTGCCTGGGGTGCAGCGACCATGAGATGGTGAAGGTTTCAATATACAGGGAGACAGGGAGGAGCACCAACAGAACCTTCACCTTGGACTGCTGGAGGGCGAACTTCAGCCTGTTTAAGAAAATTATCTGCAAAGTTCCCTGGGTATCAGCCCTCAAGAACCAAGGGATCCAGGATGGTTGGAGCTATGTCAAACAGGAGCTCTTGAAGGCACAGGAACTGGCAGTTCCCATCTGCCGAAAGATGAGCCGGCGGGGAAAGCAACCAGCCTGGATGAGCAAGCAGCTCCTGGAGGAGCTAAGGGAAAAAAGAGGCTGTATCACCTTTGGAAGGAGGGGAAGGCTTCTCAAGGGATGTTTAAGGAAGTTGTTAGATTATGTAGGAAAAAAGTTGGAGAGGCAAAGGCCCAGTTGGAACTGAGGCTGAACACCTCTGTGAAGGACAATAAAAAGCATTTTTACAAATATGTTAATGCCAAAAAGAAGGGCAAGAAGAACCTGCACTGCCTATTGGACCTGGAGGGGAACACAGTGACTGAAGACAAGGAAAAGGCTGAGGTCCTGAACACCTTCTTTGCCTCAATTATTAACAGCAAGGCTGGAGGAGTTCGGGACGAGTGGCCTCCTGAGCTGGGTGATAGGGTCATGGAGCAGTGTAATGCCCTGGATATCCATGAGGGATTAGTTCGGGACCTGCTGAGCCACTTGGACACTTACAAGTCCATGGGGCCAGATGGGATCTACCCTAGGGTCCTGAGAGAGCTGGCAGATGAGCTGGCCAAGCCGCTCTCCATCGTTTTCCTCCAGTCCTGGCTGACCGGTGAGGTCCCAGATGACTGGAAACTGGCCAATGTGGTGTCCATCCACAAGAAGGGACGGATGGAGGAACCCGGAAACTATAGGCCAGTCAGTCTGACCTCAGTGCCAGGGAAAATGATGGAGCAGATTATCCTGGTGGCAATAACTGCACCCCTGCAGGATGGCCAAGGGCTCAGGTCCAGCCAACATGGATTTAGGAAGGGCAGGTCCTGCCTCTCCAACCTGACCTCCTTCTATGATCAGGTGACCCGCCTGGTGGATGTGGGGAGGCCTGTGGATGTGGTCTACCTGGACTTCAGCAAGGCCTTTGACACCATCCCCCACAGCAAACTGCTGGCTTACCTGTCAGCTCGTGGCTTGGGCAGCAACACTCTGTGCTGGGTTAGGAACTGGCTGGAGGGCCGAGCCCAGAGAGTGGTGGTCAATGGTGCCACATCCAGCTGGAGGTCAGTCACCAGTGGCATCCCCCAGGGATCAGTGCTGGGCCCCATCCTCTTCAATGTCTTCACTGACGATCTGGATGAGGGGATTAAGACAGTCATCAGCAAATTTGCAGATGACACCAAGTTGGGAGCAGATGTTGGTCAGTTAGAGGGCAGAAGGGCTCTGCAGAGGGACCTCGACCAACTGGACAGATGGGCGGAGTCCAATGGGATGACATTCAACAAGTCCAAGTGCTGGGTGCTGCACTTTGGCCACAACAACCCCATGCAGAGCTACAGGCTGGGGTCAGAGTGGCTGGAGAGCTCCCAGATACAGGCTGGGCAGTGACTGGCTGGAGAGCAGCCCTGAGGAGAGAGACTTGGGGGTGCTGGTGGACGAGAAGCTCAATATGAGCTCTCAATATGCACTTGCAGCCCAGAAAGCCAATCAGATCCTGGGCTGCATCAGGAGAAGTGTGACCAGCAGGTCAAGGGAGGTGCTTCTCCCCCTCTACTCAGCTCTGGTGAGACCCCACCTGGAGTACTGCATCCAGTTCTGGAGCCCCTATTACAGGAGGGATATGGACGTGCTGGAGCGTGTCCAGAGAAGGGCCATGAGGATGATCAGAGGGCTGGAGCACCTCTCCTATGAGGACAGACTGAAGGAGTTGGGGCTGTTCAGTCTGGAGAAGAGAAGGCTCCCAGGTGACCTCATTGTGGCTTTCCAATATCTGAAGGGGGCCTACAGGAAGGCTGGGGAGGGACTTCTCAGGATCTCAGGTAGTGATAGGACTAGGGGGAATGGAATGAAGCTGGAGGTGGGGAGATTCAGGCTGGATGTGAGAAGGAAGTTCTTCACCATGAGAGTGGTGAAGCCCTGGAATGGGTTGTCCAGGGAGGTGGTTGAGGCCCTGTCCCTGGAGGTGTTTAAGCCCAGGCTGGATGAGGCTCTGGCCAGCCTGATCTAGTGTAGGGTGTCCCTGCCCATGGCAGGGGTTGGAACTAGATGATCCTTGTGGTCCCTTCCAACCCTGACTGATACTATGATTCTATGAAACAGAGAGGGACCTGGGGGTGCTGATCGACAGCCGCCTGAACATGAGCCAGCAGTGTGCCCAGGTGGCCAACAAGGCCAACCGCATCCTGGCCTGCATTAGGAATGGTGTGGCCAGCAGGAGCAGGGAGGTCATTGTGCCCCTGTACTCTGCTTTGGTTAGGCCACACCTTGAGTCCTGTGTCCAGTTCTGGGCCCCTCAGTTTAAGAAGGACATTGAGACTCTTGAACATGTCCAGAGAAGGGCAACGAGGCTGGGGAGAGGCCTTGAGCACAAGCTCTATGAGGAGAGGCTGAGGGAGCTGGGGTTGTTTTGCCTGGAGAAGAGGAGGCTCAGGGGAGGCCTCATTGCTCTCTACAACTACCTGAAAGGTGGTTGTAGCCAGGAGGGGTTGGTCTCTTCTCTCTAGCAACCAGCACCAGAACAAGAGGACACAGTCTCAAGCTGCACCAGGGGAAGTTTAGGCTGGAGGTGAGGAGAAAGTTCTTCACCGAGAGAGTGATTCGCCATTGGGATGTGCTGCCCGGGGAGGTGGTGGAGTCGCCGTCCCTGGAGGTGTTCAAGAGGGGAGTGGACGTGGCACTTGGTGCCATGGTCTAGTCATGGGGTCTGTGGTGACAGGTTGCACTCAATGATGTTCGAGGTCTCTTCCAACTGTGATACTGTGATACTGTGATATTGAGACAGCCTTAAGCTGCCTATAGAATGCTTCATCAACATCTTCCTCCTGGTTGGGTGGTCTGTAAGAGACCCCAACCAGGATGTCTGCCCTGCTGGTCTTCCCTCTGATTTGGGGGCTTTGATCTTGGGGAACTTTCTGTGGCACCAGGTCAGCTGGCAACAGATGGAGAACATCCGTGCCAGAGGGGGAGAGCTCCCAGCAGGTGAGAATGGCCTCTCCCCCAGAGGGAGGAGGGCTGCAGGGAGGCAGCTGGCAGGTCTCAGTGGCAGGGGCTTGGGTGGCTTGGACCTCATGACCCCCTGTGGGAACCAGCATCTCCCAGGGGTGAAACCAGGTCCCCACCACCAAGTGTCCTCCACAGCTTCAGCCCTGAGGTTCTTAGGCCCTTCATGTCTTGGACCCAAATTGCTCAACATCCTCCTGAGGTCACTGAGGAGCTGGGAGTTGCCCAACTTCTCCTGACCTTGGGGTTCCTCAGACGCCAGACTGGTGTGCAGCCTTGGAGCTCCACTGAACCTGGAGCTCCACCAACCCTGGAGCTCCACCGACCCTGGAGCTCCACCACCCTTGGAGCTCCACCACCCTTGGAGCTCCACCAACCCTGGAGCTCCACCACCTTTGCCTGATCAACCCAGTCCTGGAGTTTCACCCTCCCTGAGAAGGTCACTGCTTGATCACGCCCCAGGAGATGAGTCAGAGGGAAGAACCCAACCACAGTTTCCTCTTTTCTCCTGCAGCTTGTTCTCAAGGAGCTTAGAGCTGCTTGGAGATGAAGCTGCTGAGATGCTGGTTGGTCCTTCTGGGCTGCTTGGCAGGTAGGTGGCCAGGGAGGGTGGCTGGAGAGTCACAGTGGGGAGAAGGTCCACGGGATGAGGTGGGGTAGACTTCAGGAGGCCTTCCTGGGAGGTATCCAGAGAGAGGTCTCAGCCAGGAGCCAAAGTTGTGACTTCCTGGAGGGATTCCTGAGGAGTCCAACAGTCAGACGACACAGGGTGGGACTTCTGGAAGCTCTGAATGGCCTTTGGAGGGTCTGAGGGTCCCTTGGGCTTTCTGGATGACCTGAAGGTCCATTGTGCCCTCTGGAGGGTCTGAAGGTCCATTGGACCTCCTGGAGGGTTTGAAGGTTCCTTGGGCTTTCTGGAGGTTGTGAAAGTCTATTAGGCTCTTCTGGAGGCTCTGAAGGTCCTTTGGGCCTTCTGGAGGCTCTGAAGATCCTGAGGGCCTTCTGGAGGCTTTCAGGGTTCTTTGGGCTTTCTGGAGGTTGTGAAGGTCTATTAGCCTCTTCTGGAGGGTCTGGAGGTCCATGGGGCCTTCAGGTGTGGTCTCAAGGTCCCTTGGGCTTTCTGGAGGGTCTGAAGGTCCATTAGGCCCTCTGGATGGTCTGCAGGTCCCTGGGGCCTTCTGTAGGCTCTGACCCACCAGCACAGGGCAGGTCCTCTCGGTGTGGATGTCCCTGGCTGGGTGGGAAGGGACAAAGCATCACCCAAAGGTCCCTTCTGGTCCTCACTGTGTGACCTCTGACCTCCTCCACGCTGAGGAGCTCTGCAGGAAGCTCTCCACACCTCCTCAGCATTGCCTCTCCAACCTCAAGGAGAGGTCCTCTGCAAGGAGTCCTCTTCTAGCCCAACCACCTTCTGCTGTCCCACACAGGTGCTGGAGGGCAGGAGCTGGAGCCCTGCAGCTCTCCAGGTGAGTGCTGCTTGGCAGAACCCCTCCAGGTCCACCTTGGTTATACCCTTTGGGTGGTGTCCAAAGAGGGACATCCACCAAACAACAGCCAGAAGGTCACCACTGGGGCTGAAGAGCTGAAGGTCTGTGGCTGACCAGTGGCCATCTCCACACCACACCAGGGCCACATCTCTTGCCTCTTCCAGGTGACCTTCCCCCACCAGGCCTCTTCCTCAACATCTCCTCGGCCGAAGAAGGTGACCTGGTCCTTGCCCACTGCCTTGTCTTCTCCAGGGTCCCCATCACCCACATCTTCTTCTGCAAGGATGGGGTGGAGCTGCTGAAGAAGCCAATGAGGAGAGGCCACTTCAGCTCCACCCTCCCCATCCAGTTGGCCACCAAGACCAGCGGCAGCTACGCCTGTGGCTACCAGCGCAGGAGCAGCCTTGGGCAGGTCCTGAGCTCCAGCTTGAGCATCCCACAGCTCCTGACCACCACAGGTGAGTGGAGAAGGTCCTGGGGAGGTTGATCCCGCCGGGGTCAAGGACATCTCATGGCAGGGACAGCCCTGGAGGAAGCTCAGAAGGGATTGGTCCTGGTTGTGTGGACTCAAGGGCACACACAGTTGGGTCTTGACCAGTAAGACCTGGGCAGGGCAGGATGGTCCTGGTTGACGTTGGTCCTAGAAGGGTCATTGTCACCATCATCATCCCCATGCCCATCATCATCTTCACCATCCCCACCCCACCTTCCCCACCCCCAAGGCCGCCACCAGGGGGCAGTCCTGAGGTGACTTTTACTCCCCATGGTTGTTGTCTAGGTCTGAAGAGTCACCAGAGGAACATCAACACCACCCCTGGCCCTGAGCTGCCACCCACAGGTCAGTGCCCAGAGGGCTCCTGGAGCAAGCTTTAGCCAAAGATCCTCCTCTGCAAGCCCCAAGCTGCCACCAGGGGTGATGCCACCAGGGATGGTGCCGGCTTCAGCTTGGCCACACCCTGCAGGTGGAAACTCCTCATTAAGAGGTTTCCAATGGAAACCTTCAGCACAAAGCAGCTGAGATGTGCTTCACCCTCCCAAGACCTGGAGGCCCATGGGTTGACCACGTCCCAAGGCCTAGAGACCCTGGGTTGACCATGTCCCAGGGTCTGGAGGTCCTTCAGTTGACCATATCTCAAGATCCATGGGTTGACCATGTCTCAAGATGTGGAGGTCCATGGCTTGACCAACTCTGGAGCTCCCTTCCCAGTGTTGGCCCTGCAAGTTCCCCAGGACACAGTGGGGACAGTCTGGGGCTTGGCTTTACCATTCCTTGACCTGGAGGGACCAAGAGCTTCACCTCACCACCATCTCCTTCCTTCCAGGGCTGGAGGTCTCCATCAGCTTGGCCACAGTGGTCTTCATCATCTTGGCTTTGGTTTTGGCTGCACATCTTCTCCTGCACATTAGTAAGAGATGGTCCAAGAAGACCTCCTGGTCCATCACTGCTCTTCAGAGATGGTCTAAGAAGACCTCTTGGCCCATCACCATCTCTTCCTTCCAGGAGGTAGACTCCAGCTGTCCAAGATGAAGAGCTTCATGCCCTGCTAGAAGACCACAAGAGCTGCAGAGGAAGAGATGTCCAGGAGGACCTCTTGGACCTCCAGAGAAATGCTCAAGGTGCTGGTGGAGATCCATGGAGAGGATCCCAACGAGTTCCAGCTCCTCATGGCCATGGTAGGGTGGAGTTGGCCCAAGATGGTGACCCTTGACTCAATGTCACCTTCACTACTTCTCCAACCACCCAAGGTGGTTTCTCTACCACCTTGGGGTCCCAACTGCTTCCCCTGAAGCCCCAAAGACACAGCTCCTGGCCAGGCCACCACTGCCCAAGGTGTCTGCAGGAGAAGATTTTGGGGGCCAGCTGAGGACATCTTAGTGGCTCCTGGCCATAAACTCATCAAGAAGTTCTGTCAAGAAGGTCCATCCATTAAGAAGGTCCACCTAGAAGGTCCCTTCATCCAGAAGGTCCATTAAGGAGGTCTCTCCATCCAGAAGATCCCTCCATTTAAAAGTTTCCTTAATGAGTGCTGTGGTTTAGCTTCTTCTTCTTGGCCCTTTGTGATGGCCTCTGAAGGTCTCAGAGGTCCTCAGTCCTCCACCAGATGGAGGTAGGAATCTGTGGACCAGGAAGGTCTTGGCCATAGACCTCACCTGGCATGGTTGGAACCCATCAAGATGTTGAGCAAGGTCATGTCCAACACCATGACCTGGAGCCAGCAGGTCCCAAGCCTGAGGGAGGATGGACCTAAAGGTTCTTCCCACCTGGAAGGCCGAAAAGGTAGCAGCAGAAACCATCCAAGAGGCTGGAGATGAGGATGGGCACCAGGAGGGTGTCCACCCGGGGTGCTGCGGGGGCATCCCCATTGCTGCCTTCATGGAGGAGAAATCATCAAAGGGGAGGGGAAAGAGAGGGAAAAGAGGGGAAAGGGAGAGGAAAGAAGGGAAGGGGAAAGGAAAGAGAGGGAAAAGAAGGGAAAGGAAGAGAAAGAGGGAAAAGAGAGGGGAAAGGGAGGGGAAAGAGAGGGGAAAGGGAGGGGAAAGGGAAGGGAAAGGGAGGAGAAAGGGAGGGGAAAGGGAAGGGAAAGGGAGGGGAAAGGGAGGGGAAAGAAGGAAAGGGGAAAGGAAAGAGAGGGAAAAGAGAAGGGGAAAGGAGGAGAAAGAGGGAAAAGGGAGGGGAAAGGGAGGGGAAAGAAAGGGGAAAGGGAGGGGAAAGGGAAGGGAAAGGGAGGGGAAAGGGAGGGGAAAGAAGGAAAGGGGAAAGGAAAGAGAGGGAAAAGAGAAGGGAAAGGAGGAGAAAGAGGGAAAAGGGAGGGGAAAGGGAGGGGAAAGAGAGGGGGAAAGGGAGGGGAAAGGGAAGGGAAAGGGAGGGAAAGGGAGGGGAAAGAAGGAAAGGGAAAGGAAAGAGAGGGAAAAGAGAAGGGGAAAGGAGGAGAAAGAGGGAAAAGAGAGGGGAAAGGGAGGGGAAAGAGAGGGGAAAGGGAAGGAAAGGGAGAGGAAAGAAGGGAAGGGGAAAGGAAAGAGAGGGAAAAGAAGGGGAAAGGAAAGAGAGGGAAAAGAAGGGGAAAGGAGGAGAAAGAGGGAAAAGAGAGGGGAAAGGGAGGGGAAAGAGAGGGGAAAGAGAGGGGAAAGGGAGGGGAAAGGGAGGGGAAAGGGAGGGGAAAGAAGGAAAGGGGAAAGGAAAGAGAGGGAAAAGGGGAAAGGAGAAGAAAGAGGGAAAAGGGAGGGGAAAGGGAGGGGAAAGAGAGGGGAAAGGGAAGGGAAAGGGAGAGGAAAGAAGGGAAGGGGAAAGGAAAGAGAGGGAAAAGAAGGGGAAAGGAAAGAGAGGGAAAAGAAGGGGAAAGGAGGAGAAAGAGGGAAAAGAGAGGGAAAGGGAGGGGAAAGAGAGGGGAAAGAGAGGGAAAGGGAGGGAAAGGGAGGGGAAAGGGAGGGGAAAGAAGGAAAGGGGAAAGGAAAGAGAGGGAAAAGGGGAAAGGAGTAGAAAGAGGGAAAAGGGAGGGGAAAGGGAGGGGAAAGAGAGGGGAAAGGGAGGGGAAAGGGAAGGGAAAGGGAGGGAAAGGGAGGGAAAGGGAAGGGAAAGGGAAGGGAAAGGGAGGGGAAAGGGAGAGGAAAGAAGGAAAGGGGAAAGGAAAGAGAGAGAAAGAGAAGGGGAAAGGAGGAGAAAGAGGGAAAACAGAGGGGAAAGGGAGGGAAAGGGAGGGGAAAGGGAGGGGAAAGGGAGGGGAAAGGGAGGGAAAGGGAGGGCTGCGAAGGGTTAAATTCGGGGCCGGCGCTGAAGGGGAGGGCTTGAGTGGTGTCCAGTGGGCGGGATCTGGGGAGGGGGGAGGGGAAATTAAGGAGGAGGGGGAGGAGGGGGAATTGGGGAGGGGGACGGCCGGCCTCGGGAGGCTTCGACCCCTTTGTGTCTGCGAGCAGGGAGCGGAGGGACTGCGGCCAGACCCCCAGGTGTGGGGAAGGGGCTTCGGGGGAGGGGGAGGGGGACGGCGGGGGAGGATGGTCCTGGGGGGATTCAGAGATCCAGGGGGCCTTGCATGGGGTTCAGGGGGGTCGTAAAGGCTTGGGGTGGGAGTCGCAAGGTCCTGGGGGGTCTTTGAGTGGAGCGGGGGGAAGGGGCGGGGACCGCAAAGCTGGGGAGGGTCTTGTGGTCCTGGGGGATTTGCATGGGACTGGGTGGGGGGGTCATGGTTCCAGGGGGTTGCATGGGGCTGGGAGGGTCCTAAACACTTTGGGTGGGGGTCGCATGGTCCCGGGGGGCTTTGCATGGATCTGGGGGTTCTTGTAGTGCTGGGGGAGAAATGTGGGGAGGGGTCATGGTTCTAGGGGGGCTTGCCTGGGGCTGGGGGAGTTGTAAAGACTTGGGGTAGGGGTCGCATGGTCCTGGGGGTGTCTGCATGAAGCTGGGGGGCTCAGATGATATGGGGGGTCGTATGGTGCTGGGGGGGGCGGGGGCGCATGGTCCTGGGGGTATTGGAAGGCTTGGGGGGGTTCAGGGGGAGCTTTGGAAGGCTTAGGGGGGAGGGGGCCTGGGGGAGGAGCTTTGCACGGTCCTGGGGAGGGGTCTGCAAGATTGGGAGGGGCTTAATGCATGGACCAAGGTGGGGGTCTGCACGGCTGGGGGGCACAGGGGAGGGGCTCAATGTGTGGTCCAAGGCGGGGGGGGGGTCTGCAAGGTTTGGGGAGGGGTCAAGGGGGGACTCAATGTGTGGTCCAATAGGGAGGTCTGCAGGGATGGGTGGGGTGGGGGTTCAATGCATGGTCCAAAAGGGAGGGGGGGAGCTTCAAGGCTGAGGGGGCTGCATGGCTGGGGGGCTGCGAGCTTTGGGGGGGGGGGTGCAAGGCTGGGAGGGGCTGCAAGGTTGAGTGGGCTACAAAGTGGGGGGGCTACAAGTTTGGGGGGCTGCAAGGTTGGGGGTTTGCAAGGGGGTCTGGGGGAGGCTTTTCAATGCTCTTCTCTCCCTCCCCCTCACAGGTCTCCCCCCAAGAAGAAGCCCCCCAAGAAGATTCCTTTGGGGGGGGGGCACATCACAACCCCCCCAGAGATTTAGGGGGTGGGGACACCCCTGAAGACTTTCGGGGAGGGTGAGGACCCCCAGAAGATTTTGGGGGGGGGACACACACAACACACCCCCAGGAGATTTTCAGGAGGGGAAGAGGGACCCCAACACTTCTGGAGGAGCACCCCCAAGAAACCTTTGGGGGAGGGTCGGGGGCCATGGGGATTTGGATGGGGGACAGCCCTGGACATCCCGAGGGGGCAACCCCAGAAGACTTTTGGGAGGGGGAGATCCCCAGAAGATTTGAGGAGACTTCTGAAGAAGGAGGTTGGAGGGGGGACCCCCAAGCAGACTTTTGGAGGGGGGACCCCAGAAGATTGAGGGGGGCACCCTTGGACATTTTGGTGTGAGGACCCCCAAGAAACCTTTGTGTGGAGGACCCCCCCAGGATCTATTTTGGACTCCTCCAGGATCTGTTTGAAACCCCTCAGGATCAATTTTAAGCCACCTGCAGGATCTGTTTGGGGGAGCCCTCCAGGATCTATTTTGGACTCCCCAGGGATCTATTTTGCGGACAGCCCCCCCCCGGGATCTCTTTTGGACCTCTCCAGGATCTCTTTGGGGAGGGGCCTGGGGGTGACACCCCTCTCTAGAAGATAATGAACCCCCACACACCTCACCCCCACCCCCACATCCTCCAGGCAGCACTGGGGGGGGGTCCTCGGTGCCCCCAACTCCTCCATCGCCTGAGGAGGAGGCAGCCCCAGAGCGGGGGGCTGGGGGTCCCCTGGAGCTGGTGAGGAGGCTGGTCCCAGCCTGGCCCAGCAGCTGCCCCGGGGGGCCGGGACGGAGCTGTCCAGGCTCCGCTTCCGCCACTTCCGCTACCAGGAGGCCTCAGGCCCGCGGGAGGTCTGCCAAAGGCTGCTGGAACTGTCCCAGCGCTGGCTGAGGCCTGAGCTGAGGAGCAAGGAGCAGCTGCTGGAGCTGGTGGTGCTGGAGCAGTTCCTCAGCATCCTGCCTGAGGAGATCCAGAGCTGGGTCTGGGTCAGGCACCCGGAGTCCTGCGCCCAAGCCGTGGCCTTGGCCGAGAGATTCCAGCTGGGAGCTGCGGAGCCCCAAGGGATCTGGGAGCAGAAGGTGAGGGAGGGGCTGGGCTGGGGGCATGGGGTCGAAAGATTGGAGGGGATCTAATGGCAGGGAACCCAAACTGGGAGCTGATCCCATGCTGAGCCACCAAACTGGGAGCTGATCCCATGCTGAGCCACCTAAACTGGGACTAGATCCCACTCTGTTGAACCCCAAACAGGGAACTGATCCCATCCTGAGCCAGCTAAACTGGGAATAGATCTCATCCTGATCCACCTAACTGGAACTGATCCCATCCTGAGCCACCAAAATGGGAACAGATCCCTTCCAGCTGACCCCAGACTAGGAACTGATCCCATCCTGATCCATCAAAATGGGAGTAGATCCAATCCTGATCCACCTAAACTGTGAATAGATCCCATCCTAAATCACATAAACTGGGAGCTGATCTCATCCTGATCCCTCAAACTGAGACCTAATCCCAGCCTGCTGATCCCCAGACTAGGAGCTGATCCCCAAACTGGGAGCTGATCCCATCCTACTGAACCCAAACTGGGAGCTGATCCCAACCTCCTGACCCCATACTGGGAGCAGATCCCAGCCTCCTGTCCACCAAATTGAGAGCTGATCCCATTCTACTGATCCCAAACTGGGAGCTGATCCCATCCTACTGATCCCAAACTGGGAGCTGATCCCAGCCTGCTGGTTTCAAGCTGGGACCTGATCCCCAAACTGGGAGCTGATCCCAGCCTGCTGGTTTCAAGCTGGGACCTGATCCCCAAACTGGAAGCTGATCCCCAGATTTGGAGCTGATCCCATCCTGCTGACTTCAAACTCAAACCTGATCCCAACCTGCTGATCCCAAACTGGGACCTGATTCCAAAATGGGAGATGATCCCATCCTGCTGACCCCAAAGTGGGAGCTGATCCCTAAACCAGAACCAGATCACATCCTGTTCAGCCCAAACTGGGAACTGATCCCATCCTGACCCTACACTGGGTCTTGATCCCATCCTGCTGATCCCAACTTGGGATCTGATCCTCCCCTACCCCCCAGCTCCCAGCACTCAGCCTCTCTCCTGCCTTGGCTCTCCTGCAGGTAACCCTGAGGGTGAAGGTGGAGGAGATGCCACCAGGAGCTGTGGAGGAGCCAGAAGCACCCAGGGACCCTTCCAGCCCCCCTCGGAGTCCCCCAGGTCCCCACCAGGGCCAGGGGGCAGCAGGAAGTGACCCAGGCCAAGGTCCTCAAGGTTGTCCCTGAAGCTGAGGAGCTGCAGGAGGAAGGTGAGAGGGTGCAGGTTGGAGACCCCAAACCCAAGGGCTGGAGAAACTGGAGGAGCCAAAGGGGTTTGGAGGTCTCCTGGAGGTCTTCTCCATGGGGTTCTGGGGTGGGTTTGGTGCTCTTGGTGGAGGAGGAGGGTCAGAAGTTGGGGAGCTGCTGCTTGGGGAGCTGCTGCTTGGGGAGCTGCTGCTTGGGGAGCTCCTGGGGTGTGGACCACCAGAAGATGTCCAGGTGGAGGCTCTCCCAGAGCTTGAGCCCTGTTGTGGCCTCCTTGGGCTCCAAAGGGCAGAGGAAGAGCTGGGAGATGGGTCTGGGATGGCCTCAGCTGGAAGGTGACCACCTCTGGAGTCTGTGGAGGGGTTGGAGAAGGATGAAGAGCATGGAGTGGAGGATGTCCAACTCTTGGAGTCTTGGAGATATTGAAGGGTGGATCATGGAGTGGAAGCTGGAAGGTGGCCACCTCTTGAGTCATGGAGGTGTTGGAGAGGGATGGAGATCATGGAGTGGAGGATGTCCAACTCCTGAGTCTTGGAGATGCTAAAGGATGGAGATCCTGGAATGGAAGGTGGCCACCTCTTGAGTCATGGAGATGCTTGAGGATGAAGAACATGGAGTGGAAGTTGGAAGGTGGCCACCTCTTGAGTCCTGGAGGTGTTGGAGAAGGACGGAGATCATGCAGTGGATGGTGGCAACCTCCTGAGTCATGGAGATGTGGGAGGATGGAGATCATGCAGTGGAAGATGTCCACCTCTAGAGTCCTGGAGGTGTTGGAGGACGGAGATACAATATACAATACAATACACCAGGTTGAAAGAGACCTTCAGGATCATCGTGTCCAACCCATCAACCACCAACCCACCTAAACAACTAACCCATGGCACCAAGCACCCCATCAAGTCTCCTCCTGAACACCTCCAGTGAAGGTGACTCCACCACCTCCCCAGGCAGCCCATTCCAATGGGCAATCACTCTCTCTGTATAGAACTTCCTCCTAACATCCAGCCTAAACCTCCCCTGGCACAGCTTGAGACTGTGTCCTCTTGTTCTGGTGCTGGCTGCCTGGGAGAAGAGACCAAACTCTGCCTGGCTACAACCTCCCTTCAGGTAGTTGTAGAGAGCAATAAGGTCACCCCTGAGTCTCCTCTTCTCCAGGCTAAGCAACCCCAGCTCCCTCAGCCTCTCCTCATAGGGCTGTGCTCCAAACCCCTCACCAACTTCGTTGCCCTTCTCTGGACACGTTCCAGCAAGTCAACATCCTTCCTAAACTGAGGGGCCCAGAACTGGACACAGGACTCAAGGTGTGGCCTAACCAGTGCGGTGTACAGGGGCAGAATGACCTCCCTGCTCCTGCTGGCCACACTCTTCCTGATGCAGGCCAGGATGCCATTGGCCCTCTTGGCTGCCTGGGCACACTGCAGGCTCATGTTCAGCCTCCCATCAACCAGTACCCCCAGGTCCCTCTCTGCCTGGCTGCTCTCCAGCCACTCTGACCCCAGCCTGTAGCACTGCCTGGGGTTGCTGTGGCCAATGTGGAGAACCCGGCACTTGGATGTGTTCAATCTCCTGCCCTTGGACTCTGCCCATCTGTCCAGCCTGTCGAGGTCCCTCTGCAAGGTCTCTCTGCCCTCCAGCAGATCAACTCCTGCCCCCAGCTTGGTGTCAGCTGCAAATTTACTGATGATGGACTTAATGCCCTCATCCAGGTCATCAATAAAGATGTTGAAGAGCGTGGGGCCCAGCACTGATCCTTGGGGCACACCACTGGTGCCTGGCTGCCAGCTGGATGTGGCACCATTCACCACCACTCTCTGGGCTCAGCCTCCAGCCAGTTCCTAACCCAGCTCAGAGTGCTCCTGTCCAAGCCAGGGGCTGACAGCTTGGCCAGGAGTTTGCTGTGGGGGACGGTGTCAAAGGCCTTGCTGAGGTCCAGGTAGACCACATCCACAGCCTGCCCCACATCCACCAGGCAGTCACCTGGGCATGGAAGGAGATCAGGTTGGTCAGGCAGGACCTGCCCTTCCTAAATCCATGCTGGCTGGGCCTGAGCCCTTGGCCATCCTGTAAGTGCTGTGCGATCGCACTCAGGATGATCTGTTCCATACCCTTGCCTGGCACTGAGGTCAGGCTGACAGGCCTATCATTCCCTGGCTCATCCAACCGGCCCTGCTTGTGGATGGGCACCACGTTGGCAGCTTCCAGTCTTCTGGGACCTCTCCAGTGAGCCAGGACTGGAGGAAAATGATGGAGAGTGGCTTGGAGCTCATCTGCCAGCTCTCTCAGCACCCTAGGATGGATCCCATCTGGTCCCATGGCTTTGTGGGGGTCCAAGCGGCTCAGAAGATCTCAAACTTCCTCCTGGAGCAGCGGGAAACTATGCAGCTCCCTGGCTCCTTCTGCCAGCTCTGCAGCCAGGTGTCTGGAAGATATTCTGCCCTGCTAGTAAAACTGAGGCAAAGAAGGTGTTAAGCACCTCTGCCTTTTCCTCATCCCCTCCGTGCCCACCACAGAGTGGAGCTTGTCCTTGCCCTTCTTCTTGCTATTGGTGTATTTATAGAAGGACTTTTTGTTGTCCTTCACAGCAGAGGCCAGTCTGAGCTCCAAATATGATTTTGCCTCCCTAATTTTCTTCCTACAAGACCTAGCAACATCCCTAAATATTCCATGGGTTGCCTCCCCTTTCTTCCAAAGATGATACACCCTCTTTTTTTCCCTTAGTTCCTTTAGAAGTTCATTACCCAACCAGGCTGGCCGTCTGCCCCGGCGGCTCATCTTCCAGCACACTGGCACAGCCTGTTCCTGCGCCTTCAAGAGTTCTGCCTTGAAGCAGCTCCAGCTCTCCTGGACCCCTTTGTTTTTGAGGGCTGATTCCCAAGGAACCTTCTGAGTTAGTTCCTTGAGTAGCCTGAAGTCTGCCCTCCGGAAGTCCAGAGTGGAGGTCTTCTTGCTCCCCCTCTTGGCTTGGCTGCATACCGAAAACTCAATTATCTCGTGGTCACTGGTGCCTAAACACCCTCCGACCACCACATCACCCACCAGCCCTTCCCTGTTGGTGAAGAGAAGGACAAGCAGAGCCTCACCCCTGGTAGGCTCGCGCAGCACCTGGGATAAGAAGCTGTCCTCCATGCACTCTAAGAACCTCCTAGACTGCCTCCTCTCTGCTGTGTTGAGATCCCAGCAGATATCAGGCAGGTTGAAGTCGCCCATGAGAACGAGGTCAGGCGATCTTAAGACAGCCTTAAGCTGCCTATAGAATGCCTCATCGACATCCTCCTCCTGGTTGGGTGGTCTATAACAGGCTCCAACCAGCATGTCTGCCCTGCTGGTCTTCCCTCTAATTCTCACCCACACGCACTCAACCCGATCGTCCGTGATCTCTAGCTCAATGGCATCAAGAGCCTCCCTGATGTACAGGGCCACCCCTCCACCCCTTCTTCCTTGCCTGTCTCTCCTGAAGAGCCTGTAGCCGTCAATTGCAGCGCTCCAGTCATGCGGAGTCATCCCACCACGTCTCCGTGATGGCAACTACATCATATCTTTCCTGCTGCAACAAGGCTTCCAGCTCCTCTTGTTTGTTACCCATGCTTCGTGCATTAGTGTCCATGCACTGCAGGTGGGCTGCTGGTTTCACCTCTAGGTCTAGCTTGTCACCCCCAGACTCCTGCCTGGGGGGACTGGTTTCCGACCCTCCCCCTTCGAAGCTAGTTTAAAGCCCTGTCAAGGAGACCTGCTAATTCCCTTCCCAGAATCTTTTTACCTTTGGGGGACAGGCCATTCTCATGTATTGTGACCTTTACCCTCCTCTGGGACAGATGTGCTCCATCTGTTACCAGCTGACCTGGTGCAGTAGAAAGTTCCCCAAGATTGAAAAACCCAAAATTCTTCTGACTGCACCAGCCTCTAAGCCACTTGTTGAGAACAGCTGCTGACCTGTTCCTTGTCGTATTCCCTCCTGCAACTAACGATGTATCGATGTAAAAGTTTTTTGTGCACCTGACCCCTCAACCAGATCTCCCAGGGCCCTGAGGTCATTTTTGACAGCCCTGGGAGTTCTGGTAGCAACATCATCATTCCCTAACTGCATAACCAATAAGAGATAGTAGTCAGAGGGCTGTACCAGACTGGGCAGCCTTCTGGTAACATCTCTAACTTGGGCTCCTGCTAGGCTAATAACTTCCCTATGAGATGGGTCCGGCCTACATATGGGACCTTCTGTTCCCCTCAGGAGGGAATCACCAATAACAATTACCCTCCTCTTTCTTTTGAGGGAGCAAGTCCTGATGCCAGGGGAAGGCTGTTTAACCTTAGGCTGCTTTGCCTTAGGCTGCTTTACCTTAGGCTGTTTAACCTTATGCTGTTTAACCTTATGCTGTTTAACCTTATGCTGTTTAACCTTAGGCTGTTTAGCCTCAGGCTGTTTAGCCTCAGGGAAGACCCCAGATGGTGTGTCCTCCGGCATCAGTACCACCTCACCCTCGATCTCCAGCGCCCCATACCTGTTTTCCAAGGGCAGTGAGGGAGGTGGGGGGAGGCAAGGAGGTTTTAATTTGTGTCTCTTGAGAGGAACCTGCGTCCATTCCCCTCTGCTTTTTGGATAACCAGCCTCTGCTGGGGGAGCCTGCGGAGCCTGCTTACTCGGGTTCATCTCTTTCCCCCTCTGGCTCATCTCTTTTCTACATTCCCTTACATCTCTAAGACTAGCAACCTCGTCCTTTAGTCTGGCCACCAGGTTGAGCAGATAGCCAGTCTGCTCACACCTAATGTAAGAGATGCTTCCACTACCTGCATCTCAAGAGCCAGGCTCCAGCGCTCACTACAGCCAGATACCTGGACAGCTACCTGCTTGTGTTCTACCTCAGTCTGGGTCGACAGATTTTTTTTAAGGAGATTCTGCTGCGAGTTACAACCATGCTGCCCCTAGCCGCAGCCATGCCGCCCCTGGCCACAGCCATGCCGCCCTGGCCACAGCCGTGGCTGCCCCTGGCCGCAGCCATGCCGCCCTTGGCCGCAGCCGTGGCTGCCCCTGGCCGCAGCCATGCCGCCCCTGGCCGCAGCCATGCCGCCCTGGCCGCAGCCGTGGCTGCCCCTGGCCGCAGCCATGCCGCCCCTGGCCGCAGCCGTGGCTGCCCCTGGCCGCAGCCGTGGCTGCCCCTGGCCGCAGCCGTGGCTGCCCCTGGCCATGCCATGCCGCCCTTGGCCGCAGCCGTGGCTGCCCCTGGCCGCAGCCATGCCGCCCTGGCCGCAGCCGTGGCTGCGGCAGCCGTGGCTGCCCCTGGCCGCAGCCGTGGCTGCCCCTGGCCGCAGCCATGCCGCCCTTGGCCGCAGCCGTGGCTGCCCCTGGCCGCAGCCATGCCGCCCCTGGCCGCAGCCGTGGCTGCCCCTGGCCACAGCACCCACTGGACAGAACATTTAGACAAAGTGCGGCGGCGCGCGAGCAGCGGAGAGCAGCAGAGCAGGCGGCTGCTGCCCCACGGAGCCCCGCCAGCCGCGCTGCCTCTGTTCAGATCCCGCCGCCGAAGGCGCTGGGCTCACGAGCCGCGGGCACGTGAAGGGAGGGCCGCTCCGAGCCTCGCAGCGTGTGCGATCACAGAGTGGAAGCTGGAAGATGTCCACCTCTTGAGTCATGGAGATGCTTGAGGATGGAGGTCTTGGAGTGGACCTCTTGGAGACCACCCAAAGCCCTTGGGTGAAGAAGGAGGTCCCCAAGCTTCGTCCCTACCCTTGTGGCCAGTGTGGGAAGAAGACCTTCGGCCACCAGACCCACTTGAAGACCCCCAGAGGCCACCCCTTTGGGCCTTCACTCAGGGGTGGGAGGTGGCCAAGGGTGGTGAGCTCAGAGGTCCTCTGTGGAGACCCAACTCATGCGTCACCTTCTCCTTCCCCTCCAGGTCCCACCACGGCCACCAGCCACCTGGAGACTTCCACATCCCACCCTCCACCCACTCCCCTCCAGAGAAGACGACAACAGCTCCGTGGACCTCAGCCCCCTCCAGACCCCAACAGCTCCTCCCAGCCCCTCAACCAACCTCCTCTTGACCCCTCGGAGGCCACCACCCCGCCGCGGGCCAAGAGGGAGGTCCCCAAGCTTCGTCCCTACCCTTGTGGCCAGTGTGGGAAGACCTTTGGCCGCCAGACCCACCTGAGGACCCACCAGAGGACCCACAGCGGCCTCAAGCCCTACTGCTGTGGCTCCTGCGGGAAGAGCTTCGGCCACCTCTCCACCCTGACCACCCACCGCCGGCTGCACACCGGGGAGAGGCCTTACCCCTGCAGCTCCTGCAGCAAGACCTTCACCAACCCCTCAGACCTCACCAAGCACCTGAGGTCCCACACCGGGGAGAGGCCCTACCCCTGCCCCCGCTGCGGGAAGAGCTTCAGCCAGCAGTCCAACCTCAGCATGCACCAGAGGTCCCACACCCAGGAGAGGCCTTACCCCTGCGGCCTCTGCCCCAAGAGCTTCAAGTACTTGGCTGACCTGAGGGTCCACCAGAGGTCCCACACTGGGGAGAGGCCTTTCTCCTGCCCTGGCTGCGGGAAGAGCTTCAGCAACAAATCCTCCCTGGCTCGGCACAGCAGGATCCACGCCAGGGAGGCCACCAGGGACAAGGGAGGGAGGGAGGGGGAGGGTGGGATGGAGGGCAAGCAGGAGAGGGGGTTGAGGTTGGAAGGATAGGAGGAGGACGGTTTGGTCCTGTTGGAGGAGGTGGTGATGGAGGACCACCATGAGAGGAGGTTGAGGCTGGAAGGAAGGGAGGAGGAAGGTTTAGATTGGTTGATGATGATGGAGGACCACCCTGGAGAGCGGTTGAGGTTGGAAGGAGAGTGGGAGGAAGGTTTGGTCCTGTTGGAGGAGGTGGTGATGGAGGCCACCATGAGAGAAGGCTGAGGTTGGGATGATAGAAGGGGTTGGGTTGGAAGGGACCTTCTATCTTGGGTGGTTGGGGTGGCCCTGGTGGACACCTGAGAGGGTTGGGGTGGCCCTGGTGGACATCTGACCCTGGAGGAGACGCCACAAGGCTGAGGGTGCAGATGGCTGCACGTTGATGTGGAGCTGGTGGCTCCATGCCAGCACCCCAGAGGCTGACCATGGGACAGTGCTGAAGTGGACCCTGAGGGATGTCCACCCTCAGCCAAGGGCCTCCCCTGGGCCTTGACCCAGTGGCTACCTCCTGGCCACCCCCACCCCTGCTTCTCCTCCCATTAAACGTCCCTTGGTTCTTTGGCCTCCTCTTGGTGTTTCTTGACCGTCCCCCAACCACCAGGACCTCTCCTGGGGGTCACCAACTGACCTCGGTGAGCTCAGCTGACCTTAAGTGACCTCGGTTGACCTCAGTGCCCTCAAATGACCTCAGCTGACCTCAGTGACCTTAACTGACCTCAGTGACCCCAGCTAACCTCAGTGACTTCAACTGAACTCAACTGACCTCTGTGACCCCAGCTGACCTCAGTGACCTTTGGCAGTGGGAGCTCTGGGGGCACTGAGGGGGCACTGGGCAGGCACTGGGAATGCTGGGGAGCACTGGGGGCACTGGGCAGGCACTGGGAATGCTGGGGGAGGTGCTGGGGGCACTAGGAGTGCTAGGATGGGGCACTGGAGGCTGTACCCAGAGCCCAGGGACCCCTCAAAGGCCTCCTGGATGCCCCCCCCCAAATTTTGGGGACCCCCTAAAGTCTCAGGGACCCCTCCAGATCCTAGACCCTGAAGCCAGACCCTCGGGACCCTCACCCCCGACTTTTTAGGGCCCCCTCAAGACCCCTGGGACCCCCAAAGCCCTCCTGGACCCCCCAGGGCAGAACCCCTGGACCCCCACCCAGCTTTTTGGAGACCCCCTCCCAGGGCCTTCATTGAGACCCCAGGGACCCCTCAAAGGCCTCCTGTCCCCCTCCCTCCCCAAATTTCTGGGACCCCTACCCATGATCTTAGAGACTCTCCAGACCCTGAACCCCCCAACCCAGACCCCCGGGGTCTTCCCCAGTTTTTTGGGGACCCCCGAGACTCCCACTGAGAGCCCAGGGACCCTTCAAAGGCCTCCTGAACCCCAACCCCCCCCCCAAAATTCTGGGGAAACACCTCAGGGACCCCCCCAGAGACCCTGAGACCCCCAAGACCCCAAAGCCCTCCAGGACCCCCCCCAACCTTTAGAGACCCCCCACCCAGACCCCTGGGACCCCACCAGGACCCTCTCATGTCCTCAGGGACACCCCCAGATGACCTCCGCTCCCAAAGCCGCACCCAGGGGGCGGGGCTAAGCCACTCAAGCAGTGATTGGTCAGTGCCACTGTCACTCGAGGGGGTGGGGGGGACGTGTGGAGGTTAACCCCTGGGGGGCTGGAGGGGCTGGAGAGACCTCAGCTGGAGGTGAGGCCACAGCCAGGGGAGGCCTCCAAGGTCTCAGCCTCCACCAGGACCTCCAAGGAGGATCACCTCCAGGTGTGGCCTCTAAGGACACAGCCTCCAAGGGAGGCCTCCAGGGTTCCAGCCTCCACCATGACCCCAAGCTGAGGTCACCCCCATGAGTGGCCTCCAAGGACCCAGCATCCATGAGTGGCTTCTAAGGACTCAACCTCCACCATGACCTCCAAGGGAGGTCACCTCCAGGGGTGGCCTCCAAGGACCCAGCCTCCACCATGGCCCCCAGCTGATGCCACCTCCATGGGTGACCTCCAAAGCCGCTTTCGAGGCCCCGAGAAGCAACCACCAGCAGCCACCTGGGGACCTTCCACGGATCTTTGCCGCCCAAAGCCCCCGGGCGCCGCCAAGCCCCCCTAGCGCCGGCAGGGAGGCTCGGCAGGGATCGGCCAGCACTCCTTGAGCCCAGCCCTGAGCTCCCCACGGCCCTGCCGCGCACCCAGCCGCCGACAGCCACGCGGTGCGGGTGGCCGCGGCCGAAGTCCCGGCGCAGGGTGGCGTTGAAGGGGACGCGGACCTGCCGGCGCCGCCCCTCCGCCGCCACCCGGCAGGCCGTGAGGGCCTCCAGCTCCTGCTCCACCACCAGGCTGTGAGTGACGTAGAGGCTGCTGCTGGCTCCCCCCGCCCAGGGCAGGGTGGAGGTGGCCCCGGGGGTGACCTCCCAGGAGGTGCCGTTGAAGGTCAGGGGAGAGACCTCCAGGACCCCCGGAGGGTGGCGAAGATCCTTTGGTCCATCTGCCAGTCCTGCTCCATCTCGGTGTCCTCCCTCATGGTGACCACCTGGGAGACCTTGTGGCAAGCCTGGTTCCTCAGGATGGTGCTCCCCAGGGTAACCTCCTCGGGGGGTTCCTCCACTGCCCTCCCCAGGTCGTAGAGGACCTCTCCGAGGGTGATCTCTGCAGGGCCCTTCTTGACCACCAGGACCTGGTACCAGGTGAACCAAAGCTCCTCCCCCTCCTGGGGGTCCACCACGAAGAGGGCTCTGTGCTCCCTGGAGACCTTGCCCAGGCCATACTTGCTCCTCCCCACAAAGATGTCCACGGAGGGGCAGCCTTCGACCCCTCCCTCGGGCACCCCCCGGAAGGAGTCCTCCACCCACTCCAGGGCCTCGAAGCCGCCGACGTTGACCAAGATCTGGAAGTCCTTGGTGGACCTCTCCCCTCCCCAGTAGGGGTAGAAACAGAGAGGACCTCTCTGGGGGACATAGGCTCCGGTGTTGCAGTGCAGGACCCTGGTGGAGCAAACGAATTCCAACCTCTGAGCCTCCTGGTTCCAGCTGGAGACAGCGTCGGGGGGCAGCTGCCCCTCGAAGGGCACCCACCGGAGGTAGGAGGGAGGTGCTGGGGGCATCTCAGCAGGCTTCCTGTAGGGGGTGCTGGCATCTGCGGGGAGAGGGTGGGGAAGGCTTGGGGCAATGGGGATGGATCCTCCCTTGATCCACCAGCGTGGAGGTGTCAGAGGGAGGAGCTCTGGAGGACCACCATGGCCATGTAGGAGGACCACCCTATGTGGCCTCCACCATCATCCCAAGCTGAGGACACCTCCGTGAGTAGCCTCCAAGGTCTCAGCCTCCACCCCCAGCTTCGGATGAGGCCACCACCAAGGACCCAACCTCCACCACGAGCCAGAGGTGAGGTCACCTCCATGAGTGGCCTCCAAGGGCCCAACCTCCACTATCAACCCCAGGTGAGGTCACCTCCAAGGTCTCAGCCTCCACCATCGGCTTCAGATGATGGCAACTCCATGAGTGGCCTCCAAGGGCTCAACCTCCATCATCATCCCTAAATGAACCCACACTGGTGTCCACCACCACCCAACCAAGGTCATCCCCAAGGAAGGAGAATATCTGGGCTGGTGTCCACCACCCAACCAACGTCATCCCCAAGGAAGGAGAACATCTGGGCTGGTGTCCACCACCCAACCAAGGTCTCCCCCACCAAGACTCACCTGAGGACTCCAGAGGTCCTCTGGCCACCAGGGGGCTACCAGCAGCTCCTCCAGGCCACCCTTGGCCAGCCAGGAGAAAGAGGAAGAAGAAGGGGAAGAGGAAGAGCTGTGGAGAGAGCAGGGGAGGTGACACCAACTGGGACCAGCCCCAGGTTGAAACTTGGTTTAGGCTCCAGTCCCAGTTGGGAGCTGGTTTGGGCTCCAGGCCCAGTTGGGAGCTGGTTTTGGGGGCTCCATACTGGGAGGCTGCCTCCTACCTGTGCTGCCTCCATCCCTGGGTCCCACTGGATCCTGCCCTTAGAAAGCAGAAATTTGGAGTTACCAAGAATCAGCATTTTGGGCACCTGGAACCCGACTCAGCCTTTTGGGGCTAGACAGTCAAATTTTGGAGCTAAAACCTCACACTTTGGAGGCCAAACGCTCCAATTTGGGGGTTAGATCAACCAATTTGGGGGCTAAAGTAACCCTTTTGGGGGCTCAGAAGTCCCTTTTTGGGCTTAAAATCTCCCATTTGGGGGCTAAAATCTTCCACTTGGGGCTAAAATCCTCTATTTGGGGGATAAACCCTCCCTTTTGGGGTTAAACTCCCCCAGTTTGGGGTTAAATCCACCGATTTGGGGACTAAAAGATTCCATTTGGGGGCTCAAAAGTCCCATTTTGGGGGTTAAACTCACCCATTTTGGGACTCAAACCTCCCATTTTGGGGTTAAATCAACCCATTTTGGGACTAATATCTCCCTTTTGGGGGCTAAGTCCCACTTGCAGGCTAAAAACTGCCCTTTGGGGGCTAAAAACTCACATTTTGGGTCTAAACCCAACTCATTTGGGGCCAAAACCTCCGTTTTGGGGTGCAAGCCTTCAAATTTTGGGTTGAATCAACCCATTTGGGGGCTAAAAGGCTCCTGTTGTGGGCTCAAACCTCCCATTTGGGGCTAAATCAGCCCATTGGGGGTCTGAAGATGCACATTTTGGGTCTAAACTCACTCATTTGGGGTCAAAACCTCCCTTTTTGGGGGACTGACCCCACCCCCGTGCCCCCACATCCCCTCCGATTGGCCTCTCTTGGCTGTTTCCTCCCGCCCCAGGCTGGGAAAGTCCCTCCTGGCCCCCTCCTGCCTCACCTCTCCTCCTCCTTGGACACAAACCCCAGGGGGGTTTGGGGTGATTTCAGCCTTTTTTGGGTCACTCCGGGTGCAGAGGGAGGATTCCCAGCCAGCCTCAGGAATCCTGGGAAGGGACAAAGTCTGAGTGGGAAAAGCAAATAAATAAAGTGTGGGGGGGTGGAAGGGAGGGGGAGGGAGAAGGGGGAGGGGAGGGGACTGGGGGGAGGGGAGGGGTGGGAGCGGGGGCGGGGGGGAAGCAGAGGTTGGAGCAAGGAATTCAAGTGGAAATTTACCAAATCTGCTGCTTCTGGCAGGAACTCGGCAGCGAGGCCGCAGGGATTTTGAAGCAAATCGAGGGATTTGGCCCCAAAAAACCGGCAGGAAAAGGCCAGCTGGGAGGCTCCGAGTGGCCCAAAATGGTTCCCCCGGCCCCAAACTGTCGCTCAGGAGCAAGCAGAAAGGCAGCAAGGTCACAAAGTTTCCCTTTTGGAAGCCAAAACCAAAACCAAAACCTAAACCTCTCCATGTTGGAACCAACCAATCCCCTTTTAACCCCCAGAGTCCCTTCCGAACACAAAAACCCATTTTAACCCCCCCCCAAAGCCCTTTTCCAGCCAAAACATCTTTTTGAACCAAAAACCAGTTGATTTTTTTAAGCCCCAAAATGACTTTTAACCCCAAAAACTCCTTTTCAACCCCAAACATTCCAATTTTAAGCCACCCCAAGAAAAACCTTTTAACCCCAAAATCCTTCTAACCCCCCAAAAAATCACTTTTTTTAACCCCAAAAATCCTTATTTAAACAAACAAAATAATCCCTTTTTAACCCCAAAAAGCTCTTTCTAACCCCAAAATCCTTTTTAAACAAGATAAATCATTTTTAACCCCAAAAACTCTTTTTAAACTCCAAATGTCCCTCTTTAGCCCCCAAAATCCTTTTCAAATCAAAAATCTCTTTTTCACCCCAAAAGAGCCCATTTTTAACCCCCCAAAACCCCTTTTAAAACAAACAAAAAATCCATTTTAAACCCCCCAAAATCCATTTCTCATCTCAAAGAAGAGATTTTTCAACCCCCAAAAAATTCCCTAACCCCCCAAAATCATTTTTAACCCCCAATCCCTCCCCTTTGAACCCCCCCAAAATATCTTTTTAAACCAAAATAATCCAATTTTACCCACAAAAAAATCTTTGATACTCCCAAAAAAATCCCCTTTTAACCAAAAATATCCAATTTTACCTCAAAAGAGAAATTCTTAACCAAAACCATCACTTTTTAAGCCCCTCAAACCTCATTTTAATGCCCTAAACCCTCCCTTTGCAACCCCCCAAACCTCACTTTTAACCCCCCAAACATCCTTTTCAAGCAAAATAATCCAATTTTACCTCAAAAAAAAAAAATCTCTTTTTGACCCCCCCCCCAAATCCCCTTTTCAACCAAAACAATCTAATTTGACCCCCAAAAAGAAATTCTTAACCGAAACCATCCCCTTTTAACCCCCAAAATCATTTTAAACCCAAATCATCCAATTTTAACCCCCAAAAACTTCTTAACCAAACAAATCCATTTTAAACCCCCCAAAATCTTTTACCCCCCCCAAATCCCCACTCTCCCCAAAGAACTCCCTTTTAACCCCCCAAAAATCCTTTTAAACCAAAATAATCCAATTTTACCCCTAAAACCTCTTTGACACCCCAAAAAAATCCCCTTTTAACCAAAAATATCCAATTTTACCTCAAAAAATAAATTCTTAACCAAAACCATCACTTTTTGGGCCCTCAAGCCTTCCCTTTTAATGCCCCAAACCCTCCCTTTTGAACCCCCGAAAACTCACTTTTAAGCCCCCCAAAAATCCTTTTAAACCAAAATAATCCAATTTTACCCCCAAAAAATCTTTGATACCCCCAAAAAATCCTCTTTTAACCAAAAATATCCAATTTTACCTCAAAAAATAATTTTTTAACCAAAACCATTGCTTTTTAAGCCCCCAAACCCCTCATTTTAATGCCCCAAACCCTCCCTTTTGAACCCCCAAACCTCACTTTTAACCCCTCCAAAAATCCTTTTAAACCAAAATAATCCAATTTTACCCCAAAAACTCTTTTTGACCCCCCCCCCCCTAAAACTCCCTTTTTCACCTAAAAAAAACCCATTTTTAATGCAAACAAAAAAATCCTTCCCCAAAAAGCTGCCTTTTCACCCCAGAAAGCCCCTTCCGAAGCCCCAAAGCTTCCATCTTCAACCTCAAACAAAATCCCTTTCGCCGCCCGGGACATCTCCTGCTCCCCCCTGAGAATCCCATTTGAACCAAAAAGTCAGCTTTTAACACCAAAAAATTCCATCTGAAACCCAAATGAATCAACTTTTAACCCCCCAAACCTCAGCGAGACCCCAAAAAGTTCCTTTGCGACCCCAAAGTTCCCCAAAACGCTGCAATGTCTGTTCCGGGCCTGCAGCTGGAAGCAAACTGGAACCAACTGGGAGCAGGTCCAGGGAGGTGGAGACAAAGTGGAGCCCAAACCAGTTCCCAACTGGGACTGGAGCCCAAACCATCTCCAGACTGGGACTGGAGCCCAAACCAGTTCCCAACTGGGACTGGAGCTCAAACCGGCTCCCAACTGGGACTGGAGACCAAACCGGCTCCCAACTGGGACCGGAGACCAAACCGGCTCCCAACTGGGACCGGAGACCTCTCAAACCGGAGACCAAACCGGCTCTCAACTGGGACCGGAGACCAAACCGGCTCTCAACTGGGACCGGAGACCAAACCGGCTCCCAACTGGGACCGGAGACCAAACCGGCTCCCAACTGGGACCGGAGACCAAACCGGCTCCCAACTGGGACCGGAGACCAAACCGGCTCTCAACTGGGACCGGAGACCAAACCGGCTCTCAACTGGGACCGGAGACCAAACCGGCTCCCAACTGGGACCGGAGCCCAAACCGGCTCTCAACTGGGACCGGAGACCAAACCGGCTCCCAACTGGGACCGGAGACCAAACCGGCTCTCAACTGGGACCGGAGCCCAAACCGGCTCTCAACTGGGACCGGAGCCCAAACCGGCTCTCAACTGGGACCGGAGCCCAAACCGGCTCTCAACTGGGACCGGAGACCAAACCGGCTCTCAACTGGGACCGGAGACCAAACCGGCTCTCAACTGGGACCGGAGACCAAACCGGCTCCCATCTGGGACTGGAGCCCAAACCAGTTCCTAAACTGGGACTGGAGCCCAAACCAGTTCCTAAACTGGGACTGGAGCCCAAACCAGTTCCCATCTGGGACTGGAGCCCAAACCAGTTCCCAAACTGGGACTGGAGCCCAAACCAGTTCCCAAGTGGGATTGGAGCCCACACCAGCTCATTCCCAGTATCCCATTCCGCGCACTGGTCGTTACCGCTTGGACGCCACCAGGGCGCGCTGCCGGCACCAAATGTCTGCTATATTGCCCCAATTAATCGCCTCCCTCCCCCAGTTAATCTACCTCCCAATTAATCAATCCCCAATTAATCGATCACCTCCCCCCAGTCAATGAGACTCAGAGAGGTGGTTCCGGAACCTTCCATTTATTCTGGGGGGGTCAATTTTGGGCCCCCCCAATGTTGAGCCTGGGAGGGAAAGGGAAGGAGGAAAAAAGGGAGGGTTAATGAATCCCCCACTAATTAACTCCCCTGATTAATTAGCACCCTAATAAGTCCCTTCTTCCCCAATTGACTCCCTCCTCATTAATTCACCCCTAACTGACCCCCCCAAATGGAGCCTCCCCAGAGAATCAGCCCTCATGTTCCCTCTAATTAACCCCTCTTAATTAGCCCCCAAATTTGGCCCATTAAGTTCCCAATTAATTAACCCACCTTAATTAACCCAATTTAGCCCCCCAACTAAGTCTCCCCCACTTAAACCCCAAGTTATCCCTTAATTAATTCCTGATTAACCCCCAATTATTTAATCCGCATTTAATCTGATTTATTAATTAACCCTTAATCAACCCTTAATTATCCCAAATTAACCACCCAAATTAATTAACCCCATATTAACCAATAATTATGTAATCCACAATTGATCAGCACAGTTAATTAATCCTTAATTAACGCCTACTTAATTAACACCTACTAATCAGTCCAATTAATTAACCCCAAATGAATTAACCGATTAATAATTCAAAATAATCAAAATTAATTAGTCCAGAATTACTTAACCCTAATTAACCATTAATTATTTCACACACACCCGTTTACCTGCCCAATTAATTGGTTCCTAATTAACAGCTAATTAATTAAACCCAAATTAATTGGAGCTATTAAATAAAACTTAATGAACCCTTAATTAACCCAAATTAACCAGCCGAATTAATTAATCCCAGTTAACACATAATGATTAACCACTAATTACTCAACCCCTAATTAATCAGCCCAGTCACTACTCAACCACTAATTAATTAAACTCCATTAATCAGTCCAATTAATTAACCCCTATTAATTGGTACAATTAATTTGCCCCAAAGTAATTTATCTGCTAATTAACCCCCCTATTAATCAGCCCAATGAATTGAACCTTAACTGCCAATTAACACTGTTAATTAACCCAAATTAATCAGCACGATTAATTAACCCCATATTAATGCCCTAATGAATCCGCCCATGTAATTAACTGCTAATTAACCACCAATTAACCCCCCAACTGATCATCTCAAATTACTCAATGTGCCCCTCCCGCATTAATATCCCAATTAATCAACCCCTAATAAATTCCCTCCTCCTAATTAGCCCCCCTAATTAACAGCCCCTCCCCCCTCACCTCCTGCTGCCTCCTCACTGCGGCACTGTGGGGGAAGGAAAAGCCTCACATTGGGGGGGGGCTGTGGTTGCAGTCGCCCCCCCCCCCCATTTTACCACCCCCACCCACCCAATCGGACCCCCCGGGCCCCTTGGGACCCTCCCCGGCCCCTTGGGACCCCCAGATTTTGGGCCACCCCAGGGACCCCCACATTCCCCCTACGCTCCCCCCCAACTTCCAGCCCCGTCCCGCAGACAATCTCAACTGCGCCCCCGCCAATTTTAGGGCCCCCTCCCCGATTTTGGGACCCCCCCAGGCCCTCAAGGAGCCTCCAAACTTCAGGGACCCCCAAACCCCTCCTCCCCCCCCCCCGCCACTGCCTCTCCCAGCCCCCAGTCACCTCCCTTCCCCTCAGTTCCTCTCCCCCACATTTCATTACCCCCTCCGCAGCTTCAACGACACCCTCCAATTTTGGGGACCCCTCCCCTATTTTAGGGACCCCCTCACCTTTAGGGCCCTCTCGAATTTTGGGGGCCCCCTCAGCCCCCCCAAATCCCACTCCCTCCTTCCCTTCTCCAGAGCCGCAGCAACCTCCCTTCCCCTCCCCCACCTTTCATCGCCCCCTCCCCAACTTTCACGCCCCCACCCCCCCCCCCCCCGATTTGGGGCCCCCCAGCCGGTGTCGGGGTCCCCCCGCCCACCCCTGATCTCCAGCCGGCACTCGGTCAGCGCCTCCCCCAGCTCGTTGCTGGCCCTGCATGTGTAGACTCCGCCATCGAAGGGTCCCGGCTTGCGGATCAGCAGCGTCAGGACCCCCTGGCTGTGCCTGGCCAGGAACCTGGGGTCCTCCCCAATGGCCACCTGGTTCTTCAACCACACCACCTTGGGCTGCGGGAGGGACACCCCAGAACGCTCAGCTGCACCCCAAAAAATGGGGGAAACAAAACCGGGGGACCCCAAAATCACTCCCAAACCCCACCCCAAACCCACTCCAAAGACCCCCAGACTTCCATTTCTAGCCCCAAGCCTTCTTTCTAGGGGAGCCCGAAATGTTGGGAGCCCCCCCAGGTCACCCCCAGGCCCTCAGCTGCACCCCAAAAACTTCGGGGGCGTCGCTGAAGTTGGGGGGCCCAAAAATCGGCCTCAAGATGACCCCGACCCCAGCCCAAGGCCACTCCAAAGACCCCCCCAGACCTCCATATCTAGCCCCAAATCTCCTTTGGGGGAAGCCCAAAATGTGGGGGACCCCAGGGTCATCCTCAAAGCCTCAGCAGCACTCCAGAATATTGGGGGGAGGAGGCGGGGGGGTCGCCGAAGTTGTAGGACCCCATAATCAGCCCCAAAACCAACCCCGAACCCACTGCGGAGACCCCAGACCTCAATTTCTAGCCCTAAATCTCCTTTTGGGGAGAGCCTAAAACGCTGGGGACCCGCCCAGGGTCACCCCAAAACCCTCCAGAATTTGGGATGGCCCCGAAAAGCTGAGGGACCCCCGAGCCCCCCAACTTTGGGGCTACTCCCTGCAGTTCCCTTCCTCCCCATTTCCTTTCCCTCCCTTTCATCTTTGGGGTCCCTCCGACTTTTAACGACCCCCCCCTCAATTCCGGGACACCCCCCCCCCGTGAGCTTTGGGGACCCCTCCTCAGCTTTAGGGATCCCTCCCCAATTTTGGCGACCCCCAAGAACCCCCCCAAGTTCTGGGGGCTCCCCAACGTTCAGGCTGCTCCCAGCGGTTCCCTGCCTCCCCCTTTCCTTTTCCCCTCTTACTTTGGGGTCCCTTCGACTTTTAGCGACACCCCCCCTCAATTTCGGGGACCTCCCCGAGTTTCGGGGACCCCTCCTCACCTTGGGGTGCCCCCTGACGGCGCAGTTGAGGGCTGTGCTGTACCCAGCCACGGCGCTGCGGTCCACCAGGGGGTCAGGAACTGGGGGGCAGAGCGGAAATCGTGCTCCTGGTACTGAGGGGGCTTCAGCCTCAGCTCTGGGCGGGGAGGGGGCACAAAACCTTCCTTAGGACCCCCTTCAAATTCCCCTGATCCCCCAGATCCCGCCAGGACCCCACCAGACCCCTCACACACACCACCCCCCCCCCGCAAACCCCTTCGCAACCCCCCCGGACCCTCCCACACCAGGGCTTGCTCCGCCCCCAGACCCCCCAGACCCCTGCCCCAGGCTCATCAAATCCCCCCAAGCCCCCTCAGGACTCCCTAAACACCCCCAGACCCTTCAGATCCTCCCCAGACCCCATTAGAGCCCCCTAAAGGTGCCCCAAGACCCCTCAGGACCTCCCCAGACCCCCTTAGGACTCCCCCCAAAACCCCTTAATATCCTCTAGATACTGCCCCGGACCCCTCGAATCTCCCCCAGACCCCTAAAGACCCCCCCCCCCAGACCCCTCGGATCCCTCCCAGATCCCCATAGGACACCCCCACACCTCCATAGGACCCCCTAAAAGCCCCTCCCCAGACACCTCAGGACCCCTAAACCAGGGCTTGCTCCCCCTTAGCCCACTCCAGCCTGCCCCAACCCTCCAGGATCCCCCCAGACCTCTCCAGGAACCCTCCCCGGGGCTGCCCCCGCACCTGCCCGCGGGATCTTGGCGGTGTTGGAGGAGACCCCGGGGGTCTCGCTGGCCCCAACCATGTTGTGGCTGTAGACCCTGAACAGATACTCATTGCCCAGCACCAGCTCCGAGACGGTGCAGCGAGGCAGCCTGCTGTGCTCCAGCACCCGGAACCACTCCTGGGGGGCAGAGAGGGGCTGGGGGGCAGCCGGAGGGGGCGAGGGGGGAATCATGGGGCTGGAGGGGCAGTTGTGGGGCAGCCTGCTGTGCTCCAGCACCCGGAACCACTCCTGGGGGGGCAGAGAGGGGCTGGGGGGCAGCTGGAGGGCTGGGAGGGGTCCTAGGAGTGAGAGGAGTGGGTCCCTATGGGTCACTATGGGTTGTTATGGGTCTCTATAGGTTGCTGTGGCTCTCTATAGGCTTCTATGGGTCTCTATAACTTGCTTTGGGTCTCTATGGGTCCCTATGGGTCCTTATGGGTCTCTATGGGTCCCTATGGGTCCTTATGGGTCTCTATGGGCCTCTGTGGGTCCCTATGGGCCACTATGCGTTGCTACAGGTCTCTATAGATTGCTGTGGCCCTCTATGGGTCCCTATGGGTCCCTGTGGATCCCTATGGCCCTCCATGGGTCGCTATGGGTCGCTATGGGTCCCTATGGCTCTCTATAGGTCACTACAGGTCTCTATGGGTCTCTATATGTTCCTACGGGTCTCTATGGGTCCCTATGGCTCTCTATAGGTCACTACAGGTCTCTATAGGTCTCTATATGTTCCTACGGGTCTCTATGGGTCCCTGTGGGTTCCTATGGCTCTCTATGACTCCCTATGGGTTGCTATAGGTCTCTGTGGGTCCCAGTGGTTCTCTTGTGGATCTCTATGGGTCCCCATGGGTCACTATGGGTTGCTATGGGTCTCCAAAGGTTGCTATGGGTCTCTATGGCTCTCTATAGGTCGCTATGGGTTGCTATGGGTCTCTATGGCTCTCTAGGTTGCTATGGGTCTCTATAGGTTGCTCTCTATGGCTCTCTAGGTCGCTATGGGTTGCTATGGGTCTCCAAAGGTTGCTATGGGTCTCTATGGCTCTCTATAGGTCGCTATGGGTTGCTATGGGTCTCTATAGGTTGCTGTGGGTCTCTATGGTTCTCTATAGGTCGCTATGGGTTGCTATGGGTCTCCAAAGGTTGCTATGGGTCTCTATGGATCTCTATAGGTCGCTATGGGTTGCTATGGGTCTCTATAGGTTGCTATAGGTCTCTATGGTTCTCTATAGGTTGCTATGGGTTGCTATGGGTCTCTATAGGTTGCTATGGCTCTCCATAGGTTGCTATGGGTTGCTATGGGTCCCAGTGGGCCTCTTGTGGGCTGCTATGGGTCTCTACAGGTCTCTATAGGTCGCTATGGGTTGCTATGGGTCTCCAAAGGTTGCTATGGGTCTCTATGGCTCCCTATAGGTCACTATGGGTTGCTATGGGTCCCAGTGGGCCTCTAGTGGGCTGCTATGGGGCAGCTAGGGGTCACTGGATCACTTGTGGGTCACTGTAGCTCAGTTAAGAGACAGTTAAGGGCCACTTGTGGATTCAGGGCTCAGATGTAGCTCACTTGGGGGTCACTTGGGGGTCGCTGTGGGGCAGCTAGGGGTGGCTGTGGGTCTCACCATGCTCCTGGTGTCAGCCTTCTCCACGCTGTAGCCGGTGATCTCGGCGTTGCCGTCGTCGGCCGGCGCCTCCCACTCCAGCAGAGCATTGAAGCCCCAAACCTCCTTCACCTGCACCGCCCGCGGCGGCCCCGGTCGCTCTGCACCAGAGCCCGCCGGTCCGGACCAGCACGCACCAGTCCGGACCAGCACGCACCAGTCCGGACCAGTGGACCAGCGTAGAGCAGCATGGGCCAGCACAGACCACTACAGACTGGTACAGACCAGTATGGAACTCTACAGACCAGTATGGACCTCTATAGACCAGTACGGACCAGTACAGAACAGTATGGACCAGTACAGACCAGTACGGACCAGTACGGACCTCTACAGACCAGTATGGACTGGTACAGACCAGTACAGACCAGTACGGACCTCTATAGACCACTATGGACCTCTGTAGACCAGTATGGACTGGTACAGACCAGTACAGACCAGTACGGACCAGTATAGACCTCTACGGACCAGTATGGACCTCTAGACCAGTATGGACCTCTACAGACCAGTATGGACCTCTATAGACCAGTACGGACCAGTATGGACCTCTATAGATCACTATGGACCCGTACGGACCAGTATGGACCCCTGTGGACCAGTACAGACAAGTATGGACCTCTATAGACCTCTATGGACCAGTATGGACCTCTACAGACCAGTACAGACCAGTATGGACCAATCCCAGCTCGCCCAATCTCTCACTGCCCTCTCGGTCCCTCCCAGCGCCCCCTAGCATCCACCCGCAGAACTGCAGCTCAGCATCTCCTTCCCAGCGCCCTTTTGCGCCCCCTAGTGCCCACCCGCGGAGCTGCAGCTCATCCTGATCACTCAGCCTCTCCCTCCCACTGCCCTCCCAGGCCCTCCCAGCGCCCCCTAGTGCCCACCCGCGGAGCTGCAGCTCATCCTGATCACTCAGCCTCTCCCTCCCACTGCCCTCCCAGGCCCTCCCAGCGCCCCCTAGTGCCCACCCGCGGAGCTGCAGCTCATCCTGATCACTCAGCCTCTCCCTCCCACTGCCCTCCCAGGCACTCCCAGCGCCCCCTAATGCCCACCCGCGGAGCTGCAGCTCATCCTGATCACTCAGCCTCTCCCTCCCACTGCCCTCCCAGGCCCTCCCAGCGCCCCCTAGTGCCCACCCGCGGAGCTGCAGCTCATCAGCGCCCTCCCACTGCCCTCCCAGCCCCTGGCAGCGCCCCCCCAGCGCTCACCCACGATGCGCAGGCGCAGCTCGGCCTCATCGGTGAGGTTCTCGATCTGCAGCGTCATGCGGTAGACCCCAGAGTGGCTGCGGGCGGCCGAGCGGATGAAGAACACCGAGTCGGAGGCCGAGTTCCGGATGTGGATCTCACCCCCCAGCTGCTCCGAGCCCTCCTTGCTCCACATCACCACCGGCCTGGGCTTGCCCTGCCCCCCAAAAACGAAGGGGAACCAGCTGTGGGGCTGCCCCATTGTGCTGTGGGGCTGGCGGGGGGGGGGGGGGGTAAAACCCCACTCCCAGTAAGCTCCCAGTAGGGCTCATCCCAGTGTCTACTGATTCCATCCAATGGGAATGGGCTCCTAGGAGCTGTGGGGCTGGGAACTCTCCCTATGGGGCTGCCCCATAGCGCTGTGGTTCTGCGGGGAGCACCAAAAACCCACTCCCCGTAAGCTCCCAGTGCTCCCAGTATGGAAAATTGCTTTGGGAGACCCCCAGCCCAATAGATCTGTGGGGCAGCCCACAGCTCCCTTGGTTCCTCACCACTCATGGGGCTGAGGACTGTCCGCCACCTCTAGGACCACCCCATTGACCCCCCAGACCCCCATAAGTGACCCCAGACCCCTAGATCCCCTAACTCACCCCAGGACCCCCCCAGACCCCATAACTGCTGTGCCCAGCCCCACAGATCCATGGGGCAGCCCCACAGCTCCCTTGGTTCCTCACCACCCCTTAGCTCTAGGACCTGTCTGCTGCCTCCAGGTGCCCCCCAAAGCCCCTTTGAGACCCCCAGGCCCCCACAACTGACCCTAGGACCCCCCTGGAACCCCGTAACTGCTGTCCCCAGCCCCACAGATCCACGGGGCAGCCCCCAAGCCCACCTGGAAGGGGATCACGAGGTTCACCTGCTCCCGACCTGCCTCACGTAGGTCTGTCGCAGGTGCCTGGGCAGCCGAATCTTGGGGCGCTCTGAGGGGGCACAGAGGTGGTCCCAGACCCCCTTGAGACCCCTCCCCACCCCGCCAAGACCCCTCCAGACCTTCCTGAGACCCTTCCAACCCCCTTTAGATGCCACCAACGCCCCTGAGATGTCCTCAGACCCCCTGAGCCCTCCCCAAGCCCCTTCTAGATGCCCCCAAGCCCCCTTCTAGGCCTCTCCCGACCCCCCCAGATGCCCCCAGACCCCTTTGAGATGCCCCCAACCCCCTTTCAGACCCTTCCAAACCCCTTTGGATGCCTCCCAGCCCCTCCCCGCCCCTCCCCCACCCACCGACGATCTCCCGGATGGTGACGGGCTGGGCCAGCGTGGCCGGGGGCTCTTGCCGGCGATGTTGACCCCCCGGACCCTGAAGAGAAGCTTCTCGCCCGTGGGCAGCCCCGGACCGTCAGCCCACAGCGCTCCACCAGCCCCTCATGGGCGGGGGGGTCCAGGTGTCCTCTGGGGGGAGGGGGAAGGTGAGTAAGGGGAGGGGGCGAGAGAGGGGGAGGTGGAGAAGGGTTGAAAGGGGAAGGGGGGATGGGGAAGGGATTGGGGGGGCAGGGGGGGTTGGGGGTGATGGGGAAGGGGTCTGGGGAGCTGGGGGGGTTCAGCTGAGCGGCAGGAGGGGATGGGGGCAGGAGGGGGATGGGGAAAGGGTTGGGGGAAGGAGTTGGGGGGCAAGGGGTGTGGGGGTTGGGGGGCTCGGGGCGGGAGGGCTTGGGGGCGGTGGGGGAGGGGTTGGGGGCAGGAGGGGTTGGGGGTGCTATGGGGCATGGGGGGAGGGCTGGGGGGCAGTGGGGTGGGGGGGAGGGGTCCCCTCTTTTGAGACCCCTCCCAATGAATCCAGGACCACCCCCAATTAATGTAGGGGACCCCCCAAAATTTCACTGCCCCCTCCCCCTTTTTCCCCCTCCCCCAACCCAATGCCCCTTCCCCTCCCTTTGGGACCCTTCCTAATGAATCCAGGACACCCCCCCATGAATCCAGGACCCCCCAATAACTTTAGGGACCCCCCACGGACCCCCTCCTTGCAGAACTCCACCAGGTAGCCGTCGATGCCCCCGCCCCCAGCCGCTCCGGGGTCTCCACTTGAGGGTGGCTGTGGTGTCTGTGACGTCATCCAGCACCAGGTGGGTGGGCTCGCTGGTGGGGGCTGCGGGGGACCCCCAGAATCCATCACAGACCCCCCCCCCAAAAGAGCACCCCAAGAAACCCCCCCAAAAAAATCCCCTCCCAAACCCACCCCAGGGACCCCAAAACCCCTGTGGGACCCCCCAAAAGACCTCAAACTCCATCAAGACCTCCCCAGAGCCTCTCGAGGACCTCCTGACCCCCCCGAGACCCCTCCTGACCCCCCCAAGGTCCCTCCCAACCCCCGCTGAGACCCCTCCCGACCCCCCCCCCGAGACCCCTCCAGACCCCCCCCCTAAGGCCCCTCCCAACCCCCATTGAGACCCCTCCCGACCCCCCTGAGACCCCTCCCGACCCCCTCCAGGGCCCCTCCCTGACCCCCCCGAGACCCCTCCTGACCCCCCCAAGGTCCCTCCCAACCCCCGCTGAGACCCCTCCCGACCCCCCCCCGAGACCCCTCCAGACCCCCCCTAAGGCCCCTCCCAACCCCCATTGAGACCCCTCCCGACCCCCCTGAGACCCCTCCCGACCCCCTCCAGGGCCCCTCCAGACCCCCCCCGAGACCCCTCCAGACCCCCCTTGGACCCCTCCAGACCCCCCTTGGACCCCTCCAGACCCCCCCTAAGGCCCCTCCCAACCCCCCTGAGACCCCTCCAGACCCCCCCTAAGGCCCCTCCCAACCCCCTGAGACCCCTCCAGACCCCCCCTGAGACCCCTCCAGGCCCCCTAAAGCTCCTCCAGACCCCCTGAGATGACCTCAAGCCCCTTGCCAGCCTCTCCCAGTGGTGCCTATGGCTCCAAGCCCCCTGAGGTGCCCTCAACCCCCCTGAGATGCCCTCAAGCCCCCTTTAGACCTCTCCCAACCCTCTTTAGACCACTCCCAACTCCCTTTAGATGCCCTCAACATCCCTTGAGACCTTTTCAAGCCTCTTGAGATGCCTTTGAGCCCCCTTTAGACCACTCCCAACCTCTCCAGATGCCCTCAACCTCCCTTTAGACCTCTCCCAACCCCCTTTAGAAGCCCTCAAGCTCCCTTTAGAGCTTTCCCAACTCCCTTTAGATTCTCTCAACCTCCCTTGAGACCTCTCCAAGTCTCTTGAGATGCCTTCAAGCCCCCTTTAGGCCACTCCCAAACTCTCCAGATGCCTTCAGGCTCCCTTTAGACCTCTCCCAACCCCCTTCAGGCCGCTCCCAACCCCCTGGAGATGCCCTCAAGCTCCCTTGAGACCTCTTGCAGCCTCCCGAGACGCCTCCCACCCCCCGCAGCGCCCCCGCGCCCCCGGCACCGATGGGCATGAAGGGCTGGGTGTTGAGGCTGGGCTGGGAGACGCCGATGGCGTTGACGGCGAAGACCCTCATCTCGTAGAGCACGCCCTCGATCATGCGCCCCGCCTCGAAGCTGGTGGCCTGCAGCACCTCGAAGTTCAGCTTCATCCACCGCATGGAGCCCTTCTTCTTCCTCTCGATCAGATAGCCTGCGGGGGCGCCACCCGGGGCGGCGGGGGCACGCGTGAAGGAGCTGGGGGACAGCACTGGGGCCACTTGGGGACACTGGGGACACTGGGGACAGCATTGGGGCCAGTTGGGGACAGTATTGGGGCCAGTTGAGGACACTGGGGACAGCACCGGGGCCAGTTGGGGACAGCATTGGGGCCAGTTGGGGACACTGGGGACAGGACTGGGGCCAGTTGGGGACAGCATTGGGGCCAGTTGGGGACATAGGGGACAGGACTGGGGCCAGTTGGGGACAGCATTGGGGCCAGTTGGGGACAGCATTGGGGCCAGTTGAGGACACTGGGGACAGCACCGGGACCAGTTGGGGACAGCATTGGGGCCAGTTGGGGACATTGGGGACAGCACCGGGGCCAGTTGGGGACAGCATTGGGGCCAGTTGGGGACATTGGGGACAGCACCGGGGCCAGTTGGGGACAGCATTGGGGCCAGCTGGGGACACTGGGGACGTCATTGGGGCCAGTTTGGGACATTAGGGACAGCATTGGAGGCAATTTGGGACATTGGGGACAGCATTGGGAGCAGTTGGGGACATCATTGGGGACATCATTGGGGCCAGTTGGGGACATTGGGGACAGCATTGGGAGCAGTTGGGGACATCATTGGGGCCAGTTGGGGACATTGGGGACAGCATTGGGGACATCATTGGGGCCAGTTGGGGACATTGGGGACAGCATTGGGAGCAGTTGGGGACATCATTGGGGCCAGCTGGGGGCATCATTAGGGACATCATTGGGAGCAGTTGGGGACATCATTGGGGCTGGGGGCATTGGGGGCATTAGGGACATCATTGGGAGCAGTTGGGGACATCATTGGGGCCAGCTGGGGACACTGAGACAGGGACACTGGGATGGGGACATGAGGGGAGATCTAGGATGGGGACACCTGGGGACAGTTGGGGACATCACTGGGGACATCACTGGGGACATGGTGGGGAGGGCTGGGGTCAGCTGGGGGAGATTGGGGACACTGGGATGGGGACACAGGAGGGGACAGGGGACAGAAGGTGACACAGGAGATGGCACAGGAGGTGGCACAGGGGACACAGGAGGTGGCACAGAGGGGAGCAGGGGACAGAAGGGGACACAGGAGGGCACAGGGCACACAGGGTGGCAGAGCTGGCACAGGGTCCCTGTGTCCCCTACCTGTCACCGGCTGTCCCCCGTCATAGGCTGGGGGCTGCCACTCCAGCACTGCCCAATCCTCCCCCACCGAGGTCACCCTCACGGCCTCGGGGGGGTCAGGGACGTCTGGGGACACACAGGGGACAGGAGGGGACATGGGGACAGCCTGCACGGCCACCACCCTCACCCCCGGCCCCTCTCCCCCTCTCCCTTGTCCCTCTTGTCCCCTCCCCCTCCGTTCCCTTGTCCCCTGTCCCCCCTGCTCTGTCCCCCTGTCCCCAGTCCCCTCTAAACCCCCTCCCATGTCCCCAGTGTCCACAGCCCGTCCACAGTGTCCCCAGCCCGTCCACAGCCCGTCCACAGTGTCCCCAGCCCGTCCCCAGCCCGTCCCCAGTGTCCCCAGCCCGTCCCCAGCCCGTCCCCAGTGTCCCCAGCCCGTCCCCAGTGTCCCCAGCCCGTCCCCAGCCCGTCCCCACCATCCCCAGCCCGTCCCCAGCCCGTCCCCACCGTCCCCAGCCCGTCCCCAGTGTCCCCAGCCCGTCCCCAGCCCGTCCCCACCGTCCCCAGCCCGTCCCCACCGTCCCCAGCCCGTCCCCAGCCCGTCCCCAGCCCGTCCCCAGCCCGTCCCCACCGTCCCCAGCCCGTCCCCAGTGTCCCCAGCCCGTCCCCAGCCCGTCCCCAGTGTCCCCAGCCCGTCCCCAGTGTCCCCAGCCCGTCCCCAGTGTCCCCAGCCCGTCCCCAGCCCGTCCCCACGCACCCACGACCTTCAGCTGGATGGTGGCAGTGTCCTCCCCACGGGGTTGGTGACCCTGATGGTGTAGGTGGCTTCGTCCCCGCGCTCGGCGCTCTCGATGACAAAGCTGCTCAGGTCCTGCTTCTGCTCCAGCCTGGCCCTGCCCTCGGTGGCACTGAACTCCTGGGGGCACACAGGGGACATTGGGGACACTGGGGACACTGGCCACGCTCAGGGGACACTGGGGGCTTGGGGACACCAAGGGGAGATTGGGAACATGGAGACACTGGGGGCACCAAGTGGAGATTGGGGACACTGGGGACACCAAGGGGACACTGGAGAGGTGGGGGACATGAGGGACACTGGGGGCTTGGGGACATCAAGGGGAGTTTGGGGACATTGGGGACACCAAGGGTCCTGCTGCAGCCTGGCCCTGCCCTTGGTGGCACTGAGCTCCTGGGGACACCAAGGGGACGCTGAAGGGAAGGGGACACCAAGGGGACACCAAGGGGACACTGGGGGCTTGGGGACACCAAGGGGACACCAAGGGGACACTGGGGGCTTGGGGACACCAAGGGGACACTGAAGGGAAGGGGACACCAAGGGGACACCAAGGGGACACTGGGGGCTTGGGGACACCAAGGGGACACCAAGGGGACACTGGGGGCTTGGGGACACCAAGGGGACACTGAAGGGAAGGGGACACCAAGGGGACACCAAGGGGACACTGGGGGCTTGGGGACACCAAGGGGACACCAAGGGGACACTGGGGGCTTGGGGACACCAAGGGGACACTGAAGGGAAGGGGACACCAAGGGGACACCAAGGGGACACTGGGGGCTTGGGGACACCAAGGGGACACCAAGGGGACACTGAAGGGAAGGGGACACCAAGGGGACACCAAGGGGACACTGGGGGCTTGGGGACACCAAGGGGACACCAAGGGGACACTGGGGGCTTGGGGACACCAAGGGGACACTGAAGGGAAGGGGACACCAAGGGGACACCAAGGGGACACTGGGGGCTTGGGGACACCAAGGGGACACCAAGGGGACACTGGGGGCTTGGGGACACTGGAGGCATTGGGGAGGTTGGGGATATTGGGGGGGAGATGGGGGACAGGAGGGACAGGGCGGGGGGAAGAGAGTGGGGCAGGGGAGAGAAGGGCCGTGGGGCACAAAGGGGCAGCGGGGGGCCGGGGGCAGCGCCACCTCGCCACCCTTCATCCAGGTGACGGTGGGCGCGGGCTCGCCGCTGATGGGCACGTCCAGGCGCAGCTTGTTCCCTGCCACCACCACCAGCACGTTCTCCGTCGCCTTCCCGAGCAGTCCAGGTGGATCTTGGGGGCTCTGGGGGCACCCCGGCACCCACGTCACCCCCGTGCCCCCGCGATGCCCACGGGGCCCCAGGGCATCCAAGTGCCCCCCCAGCGATGCCCACGGGGCCCCAGAGGCATCCAAGTGCCCCCCCAGCGATGCCCACGGGGCCCCAGAGGCATCCAAGTGCCAGCGATGCCCAGGGGGCCCCAGGGCATCCAAGTGCCACCCCAGCGATGCCCAGGGGGCCCCAGGGCATCCAAGTGCCCCCCCAGCGATGCCCACGGGGCCCCAGAGGCATCCAAGTGCCCCCCAGCGATGCCCACGGGGCCCCAGAGGCATCCAAGTGCCCCCCAGCGATGCCCACGGGGCCCCAGAGGCATCCAAGTGCCCCCCCAGCGATGCCCAGGGGGCCCCAGGGCATCCAAGTGCCACCCCAGCGATGCCCAGGGGGCCCCAGGGCATCCAAGTGCCACCCCAGCGATGCCCACGGGGCCCCAGGGCATCCAAGTGCCCCCCAGCGATGCCCACGGGGCCCCAGAGGCATCCAAGTGCCCCCCAGCGATGCCCACGGGGCCCCAGAGGCATCCAAGTGCCACCCCAGCGATGCCCAGGGGGCCCCAGAGGCATCCAAGTGCCCCCCAGCGATGCCCAGGGGGCCCCAGGGCATCCAAGTGCCACCCCAGCGATGCCCAGGGGGCCCCAGAGGCATCCAAGTGCCACCCCCAGGACCTTCTGGGTGGCACCAGGTGGATCCTAGGGGGCACCAGTGGGCACCCAGGTGCCACCAGTGCCACCCCAGTGGCCATAAACCTCCACCCCAGTGCCACCAGTGCCTCCCCCGTCCCCCCCCGTGCCCCCTGCAGTTCCTCACCTTGCTTGGGGACGTACTCAACCTTGATCTCTGGGGGCACAAATTGGGGGGGCATTAAATGGGCACCTCTGGGACCCCCAAGTGTCCCCCGAGTGCCCCCCAGCCCCCTAAGTGCTCCATAACTGCCCCATAAGTGCCCTCCCAGCCCCACAAGTGCCCTCTGAGTGCCCCCCGCCCCATAACTGCTCCACAAGTTCCCCTCCAACCCCACAACTGCTCCCCAAGTGTCTCACCCAGCCCCCCCACAAGTGCCATCTCCTGCCCCCCAAGTACCTCCCAGCCCCCTAAGTGCCCCCCAAGTTCCCCCCTAGCCCCATAACTGCCCCCCTCAGCCCCAGAAGTGCCCCCCGGGGCCCCCTAACTGCCCCCCAAGTGCCCAATAACTGCTCCCCAGCCTCCCAAGTCCCAGCTCTTGCCCCATAAGTGCCCCCCAAGTGACCCCCCTGGCTCCCTAAGTGACCCCCCCCCAGTCTCCCAATTCCCCCCCCGGCCCTATAACTGCCCCCAAGTGCCCCCCAAGAAACCCCCCAGCCCCACAAGTGTCCCCTCCGGCCCCCTAACTGCTCCTCCCGGCCCCAAAACTGCCCCTGAGTGCCCCACAAGTGCCCTCCCCAGCACCACAACTGCCTCCCTCAGGCCCCCCAGGTGCCCCCCCAAGCGCTCCCCTAGACCCATCGCTGCCCCCGAGCGCCCCCGGGTGCCCACCCAGGAAGTTGAGCTTGGCAGAGAGGGAGAGGGCGAAGCCGTCGGGCACGAAGGTGTAGTCCCCTTCGTCCTCCGGCCGCACGTCGTCGATCACCAGCTTGTGGATCCTGGGGGCACCAAATGCCACCCCGGGGGCTACCAAATGCCACCCCGGGGGCCACCAGAAGCCCCCCCGGGGGCCACCAAATGCCACCCCTGGCACCCAGGGGCCACCAGAAGCCCGGCCAGGTGCCCATGGGCCCCCCAAGCCCCCAACCCCAAGGGGTTCCTTGCCCTTGAAGCCCTCCGCGGGCTCCCGCAGAGGCTCTCGGCGCTCCTGGGCGGCTGCCGGCCCCTGGGGGTGGCTCCGAGCCCCTCCTGCCCCTCCCCGAGCCCCTCCCGCCCCTCCCCGAGACCCTGCCGCCCCTCCCCGAGCCCCTCCCGCCCCTCCCCGAGCCCCTCCCCGAGCCCCTCCCGCCCCTCCCCGAGCCCCCCCCGCCGGCCCTCCCCGAGCCCCTCCTTGCCCCTCCCCGAGCCCCTCCTTGCCCCTCCCCGAGCCCCTCCCCTCCCGCCCCGTCCCCGGGCCGGGCGCCCACCTGCCGGCGTGGGTGATGTGGATCCTCTTGGAGGGCCTCACCTCCACCCCGTTCTTGAACCACCTGCCGGTGACCTTCTCGTCGGAGACCTCGCACTTGAACACCGCCTGCTCCGCGGCCTTCACCGTCAGGTCCGCGATGTCCTGCAGCACCTCCAGCTGCTTCTCTGCGCCGGGGACGACACCGAGCCGTCACCTCCCCGAGGCCCCCAAACCCCCCAGGATCTCCACGGGTGCCCCCAAACCCCTCTGAGATCCTCCCTGGTGCCCCCAAACCCCTCTGAGATCCTCCCTGGTGCCCCAAACCCCTCCGAGATTCTCCCTGGTGCCCCAAACCCCTCTGAGATTCTCCCTGGTGCCCCCAAACCCCTCTGAGATTCTCCCTGGTGCCCCAAACCCCTCTGAGATTCTCCCTGGTGCCCCAAACCCCTCTGAGATTCTCCCTGGTGCCCCAAACCCCTCTGAGATTCTCCCTGGTGCCCCAAACCCCTCTGAGATTCTCCCTGGTGCCCCAAACCCCTCTGAGATTCTCCCTGGTGCCCCAAAGCCCTCTGAGATTCTCCCTGGTGCCCCCAAAGCCCTCTGAGATTCTCCCTGGTGCCTCCAGAACCCCTCTGAGATTCTCCCTGGTGCCTCCAGAACCCCTCTGAGATCCTCCCTGGTGCCTCCAGAACCCCTCTGAGATCCTCCCTGGTGCCTCCAGAACCCCTCTGAGATCCTCCCTGGTGCCCCCAAACCCTCCTGAGACCTTCCTGCATGGCTCCAACCCCTTCAAGATCTCCTCATGGACCTTCAGGACTCCTCAGCACCTCTCAATCCCCCTCCCAAACATCTCCAGAACCTTCTGGAGATGCTTGAGGACCACCCAAGATCTCCTGGGGCTCCACAAAACCTCTCAACCTCCCTCCTAAACATCTCCAGGACCTTCTGGAGACCCTTCAGGACCACCTAAGACCTCCAGAGGCTCTTCATGGACCCCCAGGACTCCATATAACCTCTCAACCCCCATCCCAAATATCTCCAGGACCTTCTGGAGACCCTTCAGGACCTCCCAAGACCTCCAGGGGCTCCATAAAACCTCTCAACCTCCCTCCCAAACATCTCCAGGAGTTCCTGGAGAGCCTTGAGGAGCAGCCCCTGGAGAAGACCTTCCACAATGAGGTCGGCCTCGCTCTCTCCCCCGTTGGTCATGATCTTGTAGCGCCCAGTGTCCTCCTTGGTGGCCTCATTGATGATCAGGTAGTGCTTCTTGCCGTCCTTCTTGAAGCGGTACTTGAAGGTCTCTTCCCTGGTCAGCTCCACCCCGTCCTTCATCCTGCTCAGGGGGAGGAGGAGGAGGTGGTGGGGGTGATGGAGAGGGAGGTAGAGATGGGCCTCCCACCCAACTCAACCCAACCCAACCAACCCAACCAAACTCTTCAACCTAGCTCTACCCAACCCAACTCAACCAACCCAACTCAACCCAATCAATCCAATTCAACCCAACTCAACCCAACCCAACCCAATTCAACCCAACTCAACCAACCCAGCCTAATCCAACTCAACCCAACCCAACACAACACAACCCAACCCAACTCAACCCAATCCAACTCAACCCAACCCAACCCAACTCAATCCAACCCAATCCAACCCAACCCAACCCAAACTCTTCAATCTAGCTCTACCCAACCCAACTCAACCCAACCCAAACTCTTCAATCTAGCTCTACCCAACCCAACTCAACCAACCCAACCCAACCCAATCCAACTCAACCCAACCAATCCAACTCAACCAACCCAACCCAACTCAACTCAACCCAACCCAACTCAACCCAACTCAACCCAATCCAACTCAACCCAATCCAACTCAACCCAATCCAACTCAACCCAATCCAACTCAACCCAATCCAACTCAACCCAATCCAACTCAACCTAATCCAACTCAACCCAACCCAATCCAACTCAACCCAACCCAACCTAATCCAACTCAACCCAACCCAACCTAATCCAACTCAACCCAACCTAATCCAACTCAACCCAACCTAATCCAACTCAACCCAACTCAACCCAACCTAACCCAACCAAATCCAACGTAACTCAACCCAACCCAACCTAACTCAACCCAACCCAACCAACCCAACCCAACCTAACCCAACTCAACCCAACCCAACCTAACCCAACTCAACCCAACCCAACTCAACCCAACTCAACCCAACCCAACTCAACCCAACCAATCCAACTCAACCCAACCTAATCCAACTCAACCCAACCTAATCCAACTCAACCCAACCTAATCCAACTCAACCCAACCTAATCCAACTCAACCCAACCTAATCCAACTCAACCCAACCTAATCCAACTCAACCCAACCAATCCAACTCAACAACCAAATCAACTCAACCAAATCCAACTCAACCCAACCTAACTCAACTCAACCCAACCTAACTCAACCCAACCCAACCTAACTCAACCCAACCCAACCCCAGACTCACCACATCACCTGGGCCCCCTCCTCAGACACCTCAGCCTCCAGCACCACCCTATCCCCCGACCACGACCTGTTGGTCATCCAACCCCTTGGCGATGGTCACCGGGGGCTCTGCGGGACAGCCACCAAGGGTCAAGGTGATGCCCATTGGCTGGGGGTGGGTGGGGTGTGCCCTGCCCCCAGGCTCTGTGTCATCTGGCGGGGGAGGGGGCTTGGGGGCTGACCCTTGACGAAGACCTCGGTGAAGCACTTCTCGTCGTTGACCCTGCACTCGTAGGCTGCATCGTCGGCCAGGGAGCACTTCTGGATGGTCAGGATGCGCTTCAGGCCCACATTCTCGAAGATGTACCTGGGGGAGACAACCCTCCCACTGCCTCCCACTGCCTCCCAGTCCAGCCCAGCCCAGCCCAGCCCAGCCCAGCCCAGCCCAGGCCTCCCTTGTCCTTGGCTTTGAGGTCCTCCTCCACTCTCCTACCTTACGAGGAACATCTCAAGGTCTTCCAGCTCAACATCCCAGCCCTTCCCCTGCCTGCCAGACCCCTCTCCCAGTGGCTCCCAGTGGCTCCCAGTTCCCCCTTCTCACTGCCTTTGAAGTTCTCCTCCTTTCTTGTATCCCCTGAGGAACACCTCCAGACCTTCCTCCTCCCCCTCCCAGCCCTTTTCCTGCCTCCCCAACCCCCCAAACCTCCTCGAACCTCCCCCAAACCCCTCTCCCAGTGGCTCCCAGCGGCTCCCAGCCTCACTTGTTGCTGGGTGTGATCAGCTGTCCGTTCTTGTATCCCCTGAGGAACACCTCCAGACCTTCCTCCACCCCCTCCCAGCCTTTTTCCTGCCTCCTAGACCCCCCAACCCCTCTCCCAGCGGCTCCCAGTGGCTCCCAGCTGCTCCCAGCCTCACTTGTTGCTGGGTTTGATCAGCTGTCCGTTCTTGTACCACTTGAGGGGCAGGTCAGGGTCGCTGACCTCCACCATCAGTCTGATCTTGTTGCCTTTGTCCACCTGGTAGGCAGGGTCCAGCTTCCGGATGAAGGCTGGGGAGGGGGTCCCAGAGGGTGAGTCAGATCCCTCCCACCCCCTCCTCCCCCCTCCCAGAATTCCTCCCCCCCCCCCCCCAATTCCAAAAGCATCCCCCCAGATTCCTACCCCAGGGAAACTTTCCCCAGCCCTTCCCCCTGCAGCCCAACAGAAGCCAAGGACTTGGCCCTTCAAAGAGCTTCCCACAGCTCCCCGAGCCAAAAGGTTTCCTGCACTCCCCCAAAAAGTCCAAAATTCCCCAAAAGGAACAAATAACATTCAAAACCACTCCCCAAAAGGTCAACAAAGCTCCAAACCTTTCCTGATCCCAACAGAACAAAACTGAAGTGGTAACAAAAATGTCCAAAAATACCCCAAAACCATTTAAAACATTTAAAAGTTTAAATGCCAAAAAAAATTTCCCCAAAGTGGTGAAAAATCAATTCCCCAAAATTTAAACAACAGCAACAAAAAAATCAGAATTCCCCCAAATAAAAAAATCATCAAAACCATCCCAAAAAGTTAACAAAAAAATCCAAACCTTTTCTAAGCCCCCAAACAAAAAAAAATCTTAAAATATTAAACAATTTAAATGTTCAAAAAATCCCCCAAATTTAAAAAAAAAAAAAAAAAAATTTAAGTGCCAAAAAAATTCCCCAAAATTTTAAAAAATCCACAAATTTCTAAAATAAAAAAGTCAAAATTCAAATTTAAAAAAATTCCCATTAAAAAATTCCAATTAAAAAATTCTAATTTAAAAAATTCCAATTAACAAATTCCAATTAACAAATTCCAATTAACAAATTCCAATTAAAAAATTCCAATTAAAAAAATTAAAAAATTCCAATTAAAAAATTCCAATTAAAAAATTCCAATTAAAAAAGTCTAATTTAAAAAATTCCAATTAAAAAATTCCAATTAACAAATTCCAATTAAAAAATTCCAATTAACAAATTCCAATTAACAAATTCCAATTAACAAATTCCAATTAACAAATTCCAATTAAAAAATTCCAATTAAAAAATTCCAATTAAAAAATTCCAATTAAAAACTTCCAATTAACAACTTCAAATTAACAACTTCAAATTAACAACTTCAAATTAACAACTTCAAATTAACAACTTCAAATTAAAAAAGTCTAATTTTAAAAATTCTAATTAAAAAATTCACATTAAAAAAGTTTAAATTAAAAAGTCTAACTTAAAAAAATTATAATTAAAAAAATCCAATTAAAAAAATTCCAATTAAAAAATTCCAATTAAACAAATTCCAATTAAAAATTTTCAAATTAAAAAAATAAAATTAAAAAATGCCAATTAAAAATTTTCAAATTAAAAATTAAAATTAAAAAATGCAAATTAAAAAATTCTAATTTAGAAAATTAAATTAAAAAATGCAAATTACAAATTTCAAATTAAAAAATTCTAATTAAAAAATTCCAATTAAAACATTGCAATTAAAAAAAACTGCAAATAAAAAAATTCTAATTAAAAAATTTCAAATTAAAAAATTCTAATTAAAAAATTCAAATTAAAAAAGTCTAATTTTAAAAATTCTAATTAAAAAATTCACATTAAAAAAGTTTAAATTAAAAAGTCTAACTTAAAAAAATTATAATTAAAAAAATCCAATTAAAAAAATTCCAATTAAAAAATTCCAATTAAAAAATTCCAATTAAAAAATTCCAATTAAACAAATTCCAATTAAACAAATTCCAATTAAACAAATTCCAATTAAAAATTTTCAAATTAAAAAAATAAAATTAAAAAATGCCAATTAAAAAATGCCAATTAAAAAATGCCAATTAAAAAATGCCAATTAAAAAATGCCAATTAAAAATTAAAAATTTTCAAATTAAAAATTAAAATTAAAAAATGCAAATTAAAAAATTCTAATTTAGAAAATTTAATTAAAAAATGCAAATTACAAATTTCAAATTAAAAAAATTCTAATTAAAAAATTCCAATTAAAACATTGCAATTAAAAAAATTGCAAATAAAAAAATTCTAATTAAAAAATTTCAAATTAAAAAATTCTAATTTATAAAATTTCAAATATAAAAAAATCCAATTGAATAAATTCCAATTTAAAAATTCAAATTAAAAAAAATTCAAATTAAAAAAATTAATCAAAACCACTCCAAAAAAAAAAAATCAACAAAAATCCAAACTTTTTCCCATTCAAAAAAAATGAAGTAAAAAAAGTCCCAAAAAATCTCCAAAATTAAAAAAAAAAAAAAATACAAATCCAAAAATTCAAAAAAATCCCCCCAAAAAAGTAAAAAAATTCCCAAAATTGTCAAAAATTTAAAAAAAATTCAAAAAATTTCAAAATGCCCCAAAATTTTTTAAAACATCTGCACATTAAAACAATTCAACATTCCCCAAGCTAGACCCGATCCAGACAGTTCTAAAAAGCCAACAAAATTCCCCCAACCCCCCCCAAAACCCGAAAGAATCCCAAATATTCCCAAGTTTTTAAACAAATCCTTGAAATTCCCCCAAATCCCACGGAATTCTCCCCAAATGCATCAAAATCCTCCCAAATGCCATCCCCCATTGCCTCAAAACGCCCCTCGGCCCCACTCAAATCCCATCGAATGCCCCAAAATCCAAATGAATCCCCGAAAGCCTTCCCCCAAAATTCCCCCAAATCCCCCAAACTCCTCCAGAATCCCTCCAAAATTAAAGGCAATCCTCAAAAAGCCCCCCAAAAGTCCCCAAATTCCTCCAGAATTCCTCACATTCCCCAAACTTCCCTAAATTCAAAACAATCCTCCCAAAATCCCTCCCAAATCCCTCCCAAAATCCCTCCCACACCCCCCGGCCCCCTCTGGACCCCCTCTAACTCTGCCCCCAGCGGCCCCCAGCGGCCCCCAGGGCACCTGCGCTCTTCTTGGGCTCCACCTTGATCTTCTTGAGGCGCTTGAGCATGCCGCGGAGGTCGGTGATGCCGTACTGGAAGGCGATGCGCTCGTACTCGCTCTTCTTGGTCACTCCCTTCAGCAGCTCCCAGATCTCGGGCGGGAACTGATCCTCCTCATCCTTCTTCTTCTTCTTCTCCTCCACCTGCACCTCCCTGCGGGGGCGGCGCCTCAGCGGGGACCCCGGAGCCGCCTCCTCCTCATCCACCCAGCCGGGGACCCCCGGAGCCGCCTCCTCCTCATCCACCCAGCCGGGGACCCCCGGAGCCGCCTCCTCCTCATCCACCCAGCCGGGGACCCCCGGAGCCGCCTCCTCACCCACCCAGCCGGGCCCCCCAGACCTTCCTCCTCCTCACCCACCCACCCAGCCGGGCCCCCCAGACCTTCCTCCTCACTGACCCAGCTGGAGCACCCCCAGACCTTCCTCCCCTCTCACCCACCCAGCCGGGCCCCCCAGACCTTCCTCCTCACTGACCCAGCTGGAGCACCCCCAGACCTTCCTCCCCCTCACCCACCCAGCCGGGCCCCCCCAGACCTTCCTCCTCACTGACCCAGCTGGAGCACCCCCAGACCTTCCTCCCCTCCTCACCCACCCAGCCGGGCCCCCCCAGACCTTCCTCCTCACTGACCCAGCTGGAGCACCCCCAGACCTTCCTCCTCCTCACCCACCCAGCCGGGCCCCCCAGACCTTCCTCCTCACTGACCCAGCTGGAGCACCCCCAGACCTTCCTCCTCCTCACCCACCCAGCCGGGCCCCCCCAGACCTTCCTCCTCACTGACCCAGCTGGAGCACCCCCAGACCTTCCTCCCCCTCACCCACCCAGCCGGGCCCCCCCAGACCTTCCTCCTCACTGACCCAGCTGGAGCACCCCCAGACCTTCCTCCCCCTCACCCACCCAGCCGGGCCCCCCCAGACCTTCCTCCTCACTGACCCAGCTGGAGCACCCCCAGACCTTCCTCCTCCTCACCCACCCAGCCGGGCCCCCCCTTCAGACCTTCCTCCTCCTCACCCACCCAGCCGGGCCCCCCCCAGACCTTCCTCCTCCTCACCCACCCAGCCGGGCCCCCCCCAGACCTTCCTCCTCACTGACCCAGCTGGAGCACCCCCAGACCTTCCTCCCCACCCACCCACCCAGACCTTCCTCCCCACCCACCCAGCCCCTCCTCTTCCTCACCTCTTCTTCAGCAGGCCGCTGAAGTCCAGCTCCCCTGCCATGTCGTCCCCCTTAGCATCACCCCTGGGGGGGCACAAATGGGGAGGGGGTGGGGGGGTGGTCCTTGGGGGTCCCAGAAAGTCCCTTGGGAGGTGCTGGGAGGGTCCCTGGGGGTCCTTTGGTGGATTTGGGCAGTGCTGGGGGAGTCTCAGCAGGTCCTTGGGGGCCTGGGGGATCCTGGAGGGGTCTTTAGGGGGTCCCAGAAGGTCCCCTGGGAGTCCTGGGGGTCCTGGGGGTGGCCCTGAGGGGGTCCTTGGGGGGTGGAGGGGGAGTTAGGGTCCGGGGGATCCTGGGGGGTCTTTGGGGTACCGAGGGGCTCCTGAGGGAGTCCCTGGAGGGTCCTTGGGGGTGGGGGGTGAGGGGGATGTTGGTGTCCTGGGGGTCCCTGAGGGAGTCCGTGGGGAGTCCGGGGGTCCTTGGGTGGGGTCCCCGAGGGGGTCCTTGGGGGGTCCTGGGAGGGGTGTCTGGGTCCTGGGGGTGTCCCTGGTGGGGGGAAGGGTCTCTGAGGTGAGAGGGGATTTTGAGGAGGGGTCTTTTGGAAGCTCGGGGGTGTCCCCACCCCAAGAAGATTGGAAGGGGGGTCCCAGGGCCCCCTCCCCTCCTCTGCCCTACTCACGTCCTCTTGAAGCTCTGCAGCACGTTGGAGTCTGTGGGGCGGGGGGCTGGGGGGCACAGGAGGTCAGGACCCCCCCACTGAGTCTTGACCCTCTCCCCAGCTGGGATCAGACCCCTCCCAAAATAGTCTCCCCCCTCCCCTTATGGTGATGGGAGAGGGGAAAAGGGGAGGGCTCGGGGGGGGAGTGGGTCCCAAATGGGTTTGGGAGGAGTCCCAAAGGGGTCCTGGGGGGTCCCAGATGGGTCTGGGGGGGGGTCCCAAATGTGTCTGGAGGGTTGGAGGGAGGGGGGGGGGGCTCAGGGAGGTCCCCAAAGGAGTCCTGGGAGGGGATCAAAGAGGTCCTGGAGTGGCATTTTGGGGCCACGGGGAGGACTCTGGGGGGCTCTGAGGGTCCCAAATGGGTCAGGGGGCTTCGGGGGGTGTCCAGAGGGAGAGTCCCAAACGGGCCTGGGGGATTTGGGGGGAGGGGGTGGTCCCTAAAGGGGTCTGGGAGGGGATCGAGGAGGTCCTGGAGTGGCGTCCTGGGGCCACGGGGAGGGCTCTGGGGGTCCCAAGTGGGTCTGGGGGCTCCAAATGGGTCTGGGGGCTTCGGGGCAGGGTCCTAAATGGGCCTGGGGGGGGCCGGGGGGGTCTCGCACCCTCCACGTCGATGTTGAAGCCGCAGCTGTCTCGCTTGTCCTTGGCCACCACCTCGCAGCGGTAGTCGCCTCGGTCCCCCACGGCCACCTTGGCGATGAGCAGCTCGAAGGTGTACACCTGGGGGGGGGGGGGGAGCGGCCCCCCAGCTCAGACCAGCGGCCTCCCGGGACCTGCCCAGCCCCCCCGCGCCCCTCCGCCCCCCCAGCTCAGACCGGGGCCGACCAGCGGCCTCCCGGGACCTGCCCAGCCCCCCCGCGCCCCTCCGCCCCCCCAGCTCAGACCGGGGCCGACCAGCGGCCTCCCGGGACCTGCCCAGCCCCCCGCGCCCCGCCGGACCCCCAGGACACCTTGGAGGCGTGGGGCGGGGCTGGGGGAGCCCCTCCCGGATCATCCCAGCAGCTCCCAGTACGTCCTGGCAGCCCCCCAGCGCCCCCAGCCCCTCCCAGCCCCTCCCAGCCCCTCCCAGCCCCTCCCAGATCCTCCCAGCCCCTCCCAGCCCCTCCCAGATCCTCCCAGATCCTCCCAGCCCCCTCCCAGCACCTCCCAGCGCCCTCCCAGCCCCTTCCAGATCCTCCCAGTCCCCTCCCAGTCCCCTCCCAGTCCCCTCCCAGCCCCTCCCAGATCCTCCCAGCCCCCTCCCAGCCCCTCCCAGCGCCCTCCCAGCCCCTTCCAGATCCTCCCAGTCCCCTCCCAGTCCCCTCCCAGTCCCCTCCCAGCCTCTCCCAGATCCTCCCAGCCCCTCCCAGCCCCTCCCAGCCCCTCCCAGCCCCTCCCAGATCCTCCCAGCCCCTCCCAGCCCCTCCCAGCCCCTCCCAGATCCTCCCAGCGCCCCCCAGCCCCTCCCAGCCCCTCCCAGATCCTCCCAGTCCCTCCCAGATCCTCCCAGTCCCTCCCAGATCCTCCCAGCCCCTCCCAGATCCTCCCAGCCCCTCCCAGATCCTCCCAGCCCCTCCCAGTCCCCCCCAGTCCCCTCCCAGTGCCCTCCCAGCCCCTCCCAGATCCTCCCAGTCCCTCCCAGTCCCCTCCCAGCGCCCTCCCAGCCCCTCCCAGATCCTCCCAGCCCCTCCCAGCCCCTCCCAGATCCTCCCAGCCCCCTCCCAGATCCTCCCAGCCCCTCCCAGCCCCTCCCAGCCCCTCCCAGCCCCTCCCAGATCCTCCCAGCGCCCTCCCAGCGCCCTCCCAGTCCCCTCCCAGCGCCCTCCCAGCCCCTCCCAGATCCTCCCAGCCCCTCCCAGCCCCTCCCAGCCCCTCCCAGATCCTCCCAGCCCCTCCCAGCCCCCTCCCCTCCCCCCCCCCCCAGCCCCTCCCAGCCCCCCCCAGCCGCTCCCAGCGCCCCCGCAGCGCCCCCCGGCGCCCGCACCTTGCTCTCCTTGTCGAAGGCCTCCTTGAACTGGAACCTGGCTCCGCTCTTGATGCCCAGCTCCAGCCACTTGCCCTTGAACCACTTCACGCTGGGCTTGGCCGGCAGCTGCGCCCGTCCACCCGCGCCGACACCAGCACGTCCCGGCCTGCCGCGGCGCGTCAGCGCCCCCGGCCCCGGACCCCCACCCCGGGGAGCCCCCCGCGGACCCCCGGGGAACCCCCACCGGCCCCCGCGGAACCCCCCCCCGGCCCCCATGGACCACCGGCGCTGCCCAGCAACCCCGGTCAGCCCCCAGCAGCCCCCCAGTAACCCCCAGTCACACCAGTAACCTCCCAGTGACCCCCCCCCCAGCCTCCCCAGTCCCTCCCAGTGCCCCTCCAGTCCCTCCCAGCACCTCCCAGTCCCCCCCCACCCTCCCCCAGTCCCTCCCAGTCCCCTCCTAGTGCTGCCCCAGTCCCTCCCAGCGCCTCCCAGTCCCCTCCCAGTGCCCCCCAGCCTCCCCCAGTCCCTCCCAGCACCTCCCAGTCCCCTCCCAGTGCCCCCCCAGCCTCCCCCAGTCCCTCCCAGCACCTCCCAGTCCCCTCCCAGTGCCCCCCAGCCTCCCCGGCTCTGCCGGTGCTGACCTGCATCCACCAGCACGCTCTGGGGCTTGCTGAGGAAGAGGCTGTCAGGGTCGCGCTCCTCGGGGGGGGTTGATGTCGTCTGGGGGGGACCAGGATGAGGAGGGGGAGACCAGCTCGGGGGAGGGTCGAACAGGTATTGGGGGGGGGGAGACCATGGTGGAGGGAAAAGACCGGGGCGGGGGAGGGGGCTGGGGGTCCCCAACTCACCCAGTGAGTCGTCTGGAGCCTCTGCAAAGACAATGCGGGGGGGGGGGAGGAGGGGTGTCGTTAATTTGCCCCAATTATTACCCCCATTAATTAGCCCCCTTGAATTACCCTAATAATTAGCCGCCGTTATTAGCCCTCTCATTAATTAGTCCCCACTAATTACCCTGATACGTAGTCCTCCTTCATTGGATCCTCTTTAATTACTCTCATTAATTAGCCCGCATTAATCGCCCCCATTAATTAGCCCCATTAATCGCCCCCATTAATTAGCGCCCGTTTACAGCCCCCATTAATGGCCCCGTTAGTTAGCCCGCATTAATTAGCCCGCATTAATTAGCCCCTTTACTAGCCCCATTAATAGCGTCTCATTAATTAGGCCCCAGTTAATTATCCCCCATTAATTAGCCGGCATAAATTAGCCCACATTAACCGGCCCGCATTAATTAGCCGTCATCAGTTGGCCCCCGTTTACAGCCCCCATTAATGGCCCCGTTAGTTAGCCCGCATTAATTAGCCCCCATTAATTAGCCCCCATTAATTAGCCCCCCATTACCAACCCAATCATTAGCATCTCATTAATTAGGTCCTCATTCATTATCCCCCTTTCATTAGCCCACATAAGTTAGCGCCCATTAATTATCCCTCATTATGCTACCCCCATTAATTAGCCCGCGATAATTATCCCTCATTATTTGGGCCCCATTAACTCTCCCCTATTATGAGCCCCATTAATAGCTTTTCATTAATTAGCCCCCATTAATTAGCCTCCATTAATGGACTCTCGTCAATCCCCCCGCTAATTAACCGCCATTAATTCTCCTCCATTAATTACCCCCTATTAATTACCCCTCGACCCCATCCCTCCCTCACCTTTGGGGGTCTCCGGGGGGGCCTCGGGGGCTGCCCCCCCGTCCTTGGGCTCCTCCTTGGGCTCCGTTTTCTTCTCCTCCTTCTTCTCCTCCTTCTTCTCCTTCTCCTTCTTCTCCTTCTCCTTCTTCTCCTTCTTAGGAGCTGGGGGGGGGGGCAATTAATTAACTGATTGATTAATTACCCCCCCCCCGCGGCGCAATTCATTACCCTCTCACACTCCCCACCCCAAAGGAAAGCAGAGACCCCCCGGGGGGCTGAGTTCGACCCCAACTTGCACCTCCCCCCTCCCCGACCCTTTTCCTCCCCCTCCCCCTCCCCATTTTGTCCCCTAGCGGGACCCCCCCGTCCAATTTTTACCCCCCACGCCAAATTTCTGCCCCCCCTAATTTTTACCCATCCGGGTCCCATCTCCAGTACCCCCAGTGCCCCCCGCCCCATTTTTTGCCCCCCCCCGACTCTTTTTCTGCCCCCCGCATTGCCCCCCATTTCTGACCCCCCCAGCCCCATTTCTTGCCCCCATCCCCATTTCTGACCCCCCCCAGCCCCATTTCTTGCCCCCCAGCCCCATTTCTGACCCCCCCCCAGCCCCATTTCTGACCCCCCAGCCCCATTTCTGACTCTCCCAAGCTCCATTTCTTTCTGCCTCCTCTTGCCCCCCCGCGCCCCCCCCGACCCTTTCTCTTCCTCTTCTCTTTGTTACCCTCTCCGGACCCATTTTCCGCCCCCTCCCCACTTTTTGCCCCTCCCCTCAGCCCCATTTTAGCCCCCCCGGTCCCATTTATTGCCCCACTCCCCCCGTCCCCTGTGTTACCCCCAGACCCATTTTGACCCCCCCCCCAGGTCTGTTAATGCCTCCTCCAGACACATATCCCGCCCCCGACCCATTTTAACCCCCGGACCCTTCTTCTTCCCCCCACTCCCATTTCTGACCCCCCCCAGCCCCATTTTTGCCCCCACCCGTATTTCCCCCCACGATGTTTTACGTACCCCCCCCCCCCCCCCCGGCCCAGTTCCATAAGCAGCAGCGCTGGGGGGGGCACCGCGGGGGGGGATAAATGACACCCTGGGGGGGTCTAATTTGACTCCGAACCCCCCACACCCCCCAAAAATAGCCTCGGCCCCAGCTGTCAACCGGGGGGACACCCAGTGCCACCCCCTCCCCCGCCCCCCGGCCGTGACCTTTCGGGGGGGTGAGGCTCAAGTGTCACCTCCCCGGGGGGGGGGCACACAGGTGGCAGCTCTGCCCTCCGCCCTCCCCCCTCCTCCTTGCCCCCCCCACCCGGGGGTGACACCGGGACAGTGCTGCCCCCCCGCCGCCCCCCGCGCGCCCTGCCCCCCCCAGATTTGCGCTGTCAGCACCTGGCCCCCCCCCGGGCGTTCCTTTGCCACCCCCACCCCACCCCCCCCCGCTTAATTAACCTCCTCGAGGCAATTCATTAACCCCCCCGCCGGTAATTAATTCCCTCCCCCCAGTTAATTAATTTCCACGCCGTTAATTATTTGCCCCCCGCCCATAATTAATTCCCGACGGCCCTTAATTAATTGCCGCAAATTAATTCCCTCCCCCGCTAATAAATTGAACACAACCCCCCCGATTAATTTACCCCCCACTAGTTACCCCCCGCTAATTAATCTTTCTGCTAATTAATTTCTCCTACTAACTAATTATGCCCCTCGCTAATTAATTCATGCCCCAACTAAAAAATTCCCCTCCCCCAAAATTAATTACCACCCCCGGTAATTATTTAGCCCCCACGCTAATAAATTCCCCCGCTATTTACTTCCTCCCCTTCCTCCCTGCTAATTAATCCCCCGCATTAATTAATCACCTCCCACTAATTAATGGTTAATTAATGGTTAGTTAATGACTAATTAAAAGCTAATTAATGGCTACTTAATGATTAATTCCCCCCCCGTACCGGCCTTGCTGGGCTCGGGCATTGCTCTCAGCCTGGGCTCCGGGGGGGGGCAAAAACCTGCCCCGGGGGTAGGGGAGCAGAGACTTAAATCCCTTCCCGGCCCCCCCCCCCGGAAAAACCAACCCCCGCGGGCCCCCCCGCGGCCCCACCCCCTGCCCCCACCCCCGGTCCCCTCCCACTCCCTCCGCACCTCTCCCATCGGCCCCCCCGGGACCATTTGGCTGCCCCCCCCAGGCCCCTTTCTGCCCTCCCCCCGACCCATATCTGACCCCCAGGCCCTTTTGTTGTGTGTCCCCCTCCGACCCCTCTTGCCCCTCCCCGGCCCCACTTTTGCCCCCCAGGGTTCCTTTTCTAACCCTTTCAGACCCATTCCCCCCCCCGAGTCCTATTCCCCCCCCAGCCGTATTCCCCCCCCCAGCCCCATCTTTTTCCCCCTCCGACTATTCCACCCCCCCCCCAGTCCCCTTTTTAACCCCCACCCGACCCAATTTTACCCCTCAGGATCCATTTCTGCCCCCCGGGCCCACTTTCAACGCCCCCAGCCCCATTTTAACCCCCCCAGCCCCATTTTAACCCCCCCCCCAGCCCCATTTTTACCTCCCCGGCCCATTTTTGCCCCCCTCCCCCCCCCCCCCCCCCGTGTCACCTTTTTAACTCCTCCGGTGCACTTTTGCCTCCCCCCGCCCCCCTTTCTGCCCCCCAGCCCCCATTTTTATCCCCCCCACCCCCTGCTGCCACTTTTGACCCCGCCCCCCCCTTCCAATTCTGTCCTCCCAGGTCCCCTTTTTTACCACCCCAGCCCTATTTTTGCCCCCCGAGGCATTGTTGCCCCCCCCCCAGGTCCCCTTTCAAACCCCCCCCGCCTAATTTTACACCCCCCGCCCCATTTTTGCCCCCCTGCCCCATTTTTCCCCTCCCCCGGCCAATATTTACTCCCCCAGACCCATTTTTCCCCCTCCCCCCCCATTTTACCTCCCCCAGCCCCATTTCCACCCTCCCGACCGAATTCTAACCCCCCCAAGCCCTACTTTTGCCCCCCCACTGCTTATTACTCCCCCGCCCCATTTCCCCCCCCCTCCATTCCCAGCAGCCCTTAGTCGCTCCCCCCCCAACAAAATCAGCCCCAAGGCGGCAAGCAGGCAGCTAAAGGCAGTTTATGGGGGGGCACAGGGTGGGGGTACAGTGTTGGGGGGCGGGGGGAGGCTGTCTTTTGGGGGTCCATTAATGGGGGGAAGGGGGGCCTCAAAAAAGTCCATGCTAAAGAAACCACTTTTTTTTTTTTTTTTTTTTTGGGGGGGGGGGGGGGGATGAAGACCTCATTTCCGGCCCCCCCCCCCCGCCCAGAGTCTATTTACAAGGTGTGGGGGGGGGGAGTCCCCCGAAGTCCTCAGAGCGGGGGCAGGGCAAGGGGCGCCCCTCCCCCCGCCTCCCCCTGCCCCTCCCAGCAAATCCTTCTGGGGGAGCAGGGGGTCGTCCAAGAGGGGCGGGGGGAGGGGCAGGGGAGCGGGAGCTGGGGGGCGCGCCGCAGGGCGGGGCCCCCGCGCCCCCGGCGGCCGTGCTTGCGGAAGTACTTGTAGCGCTGGACGTAGGCGCGCACCAGGTTGTTCACCTTCACCGGGTTGATCTCCCCGCTGCGGCTGTGGCAGATCTGGGGGGGCAGCGCGTCAGGGGGGCCGGGGCCCCCGGCCTCCCCACACCCCAGCCCCCTGGGGTCACTGGGGGAACGGGGCGGGGGGGCAGCCTCGCCCCCCCCAGGGCACTGTCAGCACAGCAAAGGCTCTGAGGGGGCTCCAAGCAGGGGCTGGAGGTTGGCACCTTGGTGGGTGTGTGTGTGTCCCCACCGCCACCTTCTGTCACCCCAGGGGACACCCCAGCACCTCCTCTCCCTCTCCCCACCCCCCGGGACCCCCCTTGCCCCCCTGTCCCCCCAAATCCCCTCTCTGACCACCCCCCTCCCCCCGCCCCCGGCCTCCTATCCCTGTCCCCATAGGGCCACCCCAAGTCCCCCGGGTGCCTCCTGGCTGCCCCTCAGTGTCCCCTGGGTACCCCCTGGGCACCCCTGGGCATCCCTGGCTACCCCCAGGCTGTTCCCAGTCATCACCAAGCGCCCCCTGGCTGCCCCTAGGTGCCCCCCAGGCGTCATTGGGTGCCCCTGGCTGTGCCCTGCTGTCCCCTGGTGTCCCTGGGTACCACCTAGGTGTCCCCTGACTGTCTCTGAATGTCCCCTGGCTGCCCCCTGGCTGCCCCCGGCTGTCCCCCGGCTGTCCCTTGGCTGTCCCCGGCTATCCCCCGGCTGTCCCCCGGCTGTCCCTTGGCTGTCCCCTGGCTGTCCCCGGCCGCCCCCGGCGGCACCTTGTGCACGGCCTTGCGCAAGATGTCCTTGTACTCGTCCTTGGTGATCTCCTTCTTCTGGTAGTAGGGCTTGATGGCGAGCTTCACCTCCTCCACCGCCCGCTCCTGCGTGTGCAGCTTCTGCAGGTACTGCCGGCGCCGCCGGGGGCGCGCGCGGGGGCGCCGCGGGCGGCAGGTCAGCCACAGGGCAAGGGAGGGGGCTCGAGGGGGCAGGGTAGGGTCGGGAGGGCGGCGTAAGGTCGGGGGCTGGCTGCGAAGCCAAGCGGTCACCCCCGGGTCAAGAGGCCGTCACGAGGTCAGGGGGAGCCAGGAGGTCACCACAGGGGTCAAGAGGTCAGCACAAAGTGCAAGGGTCACTCTACGGTCAAGAGCTGACCGTGGGGCGCATGAGGTCACCAGAAAGCCAAGAGATCACTCTAAGGTCAAGAGCTGACCGTGGGGCTCAAGAGGTCACCAGAAGGCCAAAAGGTCACTCTAAGGTCAAGAGCTGACTGTGGGGCTCAAGAGGTCACCAGAAGGCCAAAAGGTCACTCTAAGGTCAAGAGCTGACTGTGGGACTCAAGAGGTCACCAGAAGGCCAAAAGGTCACTCTAAGGTCAAGAGCTGACTGTGGGGCTCAAGAGGTCACCAGAAGGCCAAAAGGTCACTCTAAGGTCAAGAGCTGACTGTGGGGCTCAAGAGGTCACCAGAAGGCCAAAAGGTCACTCTAAGGTCAAGAAGATCGACACATAGGGAAGAGGTCATCATAATGTTAAGAAGGTCACCAGAAAGTCAAGAGGTGACCATGGGGCTCAAGGGGTCAGAAGAAGGTCAGGAGGTCATCAGGAGAGTGAAAGGATCACCACAAGGTCAGGGAGGTCGCCACAAGGTCAGGGAGGTCGCCACAGGAGCACCACCCCCATGGGATGTCCCCATGGCCACCACACCTCCAGCCCAGGATCACCCTCTGCCCCCTGGCCCCGTGCCCCCCCCGGCCCCATCTCCCCCCTCCCCCTGCCCTCCTCTACCCCCCCCTTCCCCTGTCCCCCTCTTCCCCTGCCCCCCCTTCCCCTGCCCCACTCACCCCCTCTCGCCCCTCTGCCTCTCTCCCTCACCCCCCGTGCCCCTCCCCCCACCCCCCACCCCCCCTACCTTCTCACTGTCCCCACGTCCCTCGGAGCTCACGCTCCCATCTCTCTTCCCCCCTCGGCTCCAGCCGAGCCCCCCCCATAGAGGGGGATGGGGATCCCCCCCCGGGGTCACTGTCACCCCCCCGGCAAGGCCACCGAGGGGGGGGCGGCGGCGGGGGGGGGGGACCCCACCAAGGGCAGGGCCCCATGAAGGAGGAACTGGGGGGGGCCATGGGGGGTGGGGGGGGGGCAGGGAGCCCGGGGGGGCTGCTGGGAGGTCCCCAGGTTGGGAGGGGCTTTGGTGTGACTCAGGATCTATAGCAGAGAAGGGGGGGGAAGGGGAGGTGATAAATGGGGGGCAGAAATAAAACGCGGGGGGAGGGGAGGGAGAGAGACACAAAAGAGCAGGACACAACATGGGGGGCACAGAGGGGAGGGGAAAGGGGGGTACAAAAAAGGGGGACACAAAAGGTGGGGGCAGAAACAGGAGGAACAAAACGGGGCAAAAGGGGGAGGCAAGAAAAGGGGGGAACAAAAGGGGGGACATAAAAGGGGGTGGCAAAAAGGAGGGGACACAAAGGGGGGGTCATGAGGGGGCACTCACAGGGCTCTGTGCCCCCCACACCCCCCCCCCGCAGAGGCTGACATTGAGGGTGTCACCTCTCCACACACACCCCCAGCACCCCAGGCGTCACTTGTTGGGGTCCCCTCCCCCCACCCCCTTCTCCCCACCCGGGACAGGTCCCCCCAGGGGTGGCTTCTGCCCCTCAGGGCCACCTCTCTCCCCTTAGAGCCATTCCTGTGCTCTCAGGACCACCTCTGTCGCCTCAGGGCCCTCCCTGGCCCCCAGGGGTGACCTCTGGCCCTTCAGGACCACCTCTGTCCCCTTAGAGCCACTTCTGTCCCCTCAGGGCCATCCCTGTCCCTTTGGGGGGGAGATGTAACCCCCCCGGGGTGGTCTCTGTCCCCTCAGGGCCATTCCTGCCCCCTCAGGCTGCCTCCTGCCCCCTCCAGCTCCCCTCTCTCCCTCTCCCCCTCCACACCTGCCTGGGTTGGAGTTGGGGGAGGGGGGTTGGGGAGACGTTTGGTGCCCACCCCCGGGCAGTGCCACCCCCGTGTCCCCCCCCACCGAGGGTCCCCACCTGGTTGGTGGCCTGGAGGAGCTCCTGGGCCTTGGCCCTGCTGGCCAGGTTGGCTTCTTCCATCTTGAACAGCAAAGCAGTCACTGGAGGGGGGCACAAAAACAAAGTCACTTGGGGGGGGGGGGACACACACAAAAGAAAGCCATTAAGGGGAGGAGGGGACACAAGAAAAAGCAATTAAGGGGGGAGGTCCATGTCCCGCCCCCCCCCAAGAGCTGTCCCCAAGCGTCACCTACATGCCAGGACCCCGCTGGTGGCGCAGTCGACCCCCCTGGAGGTTCCAAGGCACGGGGGCCGGGGTGGGGTGCGGGGGGGTCCCCGTCCCGCTTCCTCCTTCATCAGCTCCGAGCGGCTGTCGGCCTCCGGCTCCTCCCGGGGGGCTTCGGGGGTCACCAAGCTGCTCCCCGCTCCTCCTCCCCCCATCCCCGGCCCCGCGCTCTGGGGGGTCCTTCGGGAAGGTCGGAGCCTCCCCCCGGGGGGGTGGAGGTTTGGGGTCCGTTGCCGGCGCCCCCTCCCCCTTCTTCGGGGAAGAGCGAGACCTCGGGGGTCTTGCAGCTGCTGTCGACGGTCTGGGAGTCCGGGGTCAGCTCCTGCTGCTGCTGCTGCTGCTGCTGGTGGTGGTGATGATGATGATGGTGATGATGATGGTGGCGGGGCGGGCTGGGAGGCTTCTGGTGGTGGCTGCCGGGGGCGGGGAGGGACCCCCGGGGGACTTGTCGGAGCCGGACCAGAGTTTGGGGGGACCCTGGAGGAGGCTGGGGGTGGGGGTGGGCGAAGCCCCCTGGCTGCAGCTGTCGGCCTTGGACCTCTTCAGGGAGGTTTTGCTCTTGGGTTGCTTCTTCTTCTTCCTCCCTCCTCCTCCTCCTCCTTCGGCCGCCGCCTTCAGCTTGGCGCCGCCGCTCTTGGTCCTCTTCAGGCCGCTCTTGGCCTTGGCCACTTTCACCTTCTTCACTTTCGCTCCGCTCTCCTTCGAGGGGGCTTCGGCTTTCCCTCCTCCTTTCTTCCCCCCTTCGCCGGCGGCCTTCTCCTCCCCCTTGAGGAACGGAGCTCTGCTCTCGGCGTCGCGGCTGAACTTCACCCCGATGGTGCCGCCCCCCCGCCCCGCCGCCGCCCCCTCCCTCCTTGCTGCCGGAGCCGGTGGTCGTGGAGCTGACTCCTTCCCGCACCAGGATGGAGACCTTGGACTGCAGCTTGACTTTGCGGGACGGGGCCGGGGGCTTGCCGCTGCCGGACCCCCGCCCCCGGCCCCCTCCTTGCGGCCTTTGCTTTTCCTGCTTCCTTTCTCCCTGCCGCTGCTCTTCTCCTTCTCTCCCTTCCCGGAGGCCGCGGGGACGGGCAGGGAGGAAGCAGCCTGGCGGTGGCCGGGGAGCAGCAGGTGGGAGCTGAGCGGCGAGGAAGAGGAAGACGCCGGGGGGTCTCCTTCGGCTTCTTCTTGTGCTTGTCCCTCGTCCCCCCCCTCCTCGCTCCTCCTGCCGGCTCCGCTTCCTCTCCTTCTCCTTCTTCCCATCGCCTTTCCCTGCTCTTCCCGAGCCGCCCTCCGCCGGCTCCCGGTCGGAGAAGCCTTCGAAGCTCAACCCTTCGGAGTCGTAAAGCACTTCCCGGGCTCGGGAAGCCTCCGGGGAGCCGCCCGGCTCCCTCCTGCTGACCGTGATGGTCCTCTTGATGGCGAAGAGGTCGGCGGCGTTCAGCTCCTGCACGGAGGGCGGCACCACGCCCCCGGCTCCCCCCGCCGCCTCCCCGAGCCCCCCTCTCCCGGCTTGTCCCCCCCTTTCCCCCCTCTCCCAAGGCGTCCCGGGAGCCCCTCCGGGATCGCCGCTCCCGGGAGCGGGACCTCTGCTTTTTCTTCTTCTTGCCCCCTCCCTCCCCGCGGTGCTTCTCCTTGTGCCGAGCCCGCCGGCTCCGCTCGCCGCTGCCCGAGCGCCGCCGGCTCCGGCGTTTGGCTTCCCGGGAGCGGGAGCGGCGCCCGGAGCGCGACCAGGAGCGGCGCCGGGAGTGGGAGCGGGAGTGGGAGCGGGAGCGGCGCCGCCGGTGCCGCTCTTTGCTTTTGGGGGCCGGCGGAGGAGGAGGGGGCGGAGGAGGGGGAGGCGGGGGAGGCAGAGGAGGAGGATCCAGAGGTTTTTTGCCGGCCCATAGCCCCAGGGAGCCGCCGCCGCGCTCCCGGGAGCGTTTGGGCTTCTTGCGGGGGCGGCGGGCGGGGAGCGGGGAGAGGGCGGCGCCCGCAGCCGGCGCTGGCTGAGGATCTTGCGGCGCAGGTCCGAGCTCCCTGGCTTCCAGCGCGGGTCCGGCTGCGCCTCCGTGCCGAAGTCTCCCTCCTCGTCCGAATCCGCGTGCAGGGAGAGGAAGTCGTCGCCCTCCGGCAGGCGGGAGGAGGAGGAAGCGGGAGGCGGCGGCGGCGGCGGGAGAGGAAGAGGAGGAGGGGGCTGGGGTCTGGCTTCTTGGCTCCGGCTCTTCCCGGAGCCCCCAGGGCGGAAGAGCCGCAGGGGGCTGAACTTCTCCTCCTCCTGCTGGACGATCTCCCCCTCCTCCACCTCCGAGTCGGCCGCGGGGGCAGCGGGAAGCTCCAATCCCTGCCGCGGCTCCCCCGGCGCCGGGCCTGCCCCGGGCCGGCCTTGGCAGCTCGGCTCTGGGCGGGGGAGGCGGGGGGCGGCGGGGGCAGCGGCGGGGAAGCGGCAGCGGCCTGGGGGTTGCCCGCGGCCACCACTTCCAGGGAGACTTTGGGCTCTTCCTGGTCGTTTTCCAGCCCCTTCTTGGAGGCCACCACGAAGACTCTGCGCCGAGGCTCCGCCGGGGACTCCTCCGCCGCCGCCCGGGGGAGGTCCTCCTCTTCCTCCTCTTCTTCTTCCTCCTCTTCCTCTTCCTCTTCTTCTTCCTCCTCCTCCTCTTCCTCCTCCTCCTCCTCCTCGCCGGGCAGGGTGGAGTCGGCGCCGGGGGGGTTGGGGGCGGCCTGCCCGGCCTCGGGCTCCTTCTCGCAGTCCTGGCTCAAGCTGTTGTCGTCGTAGATCCCGGCCAGGGTCTGGGAGATCCGGTGGGAAACGTCGGGATGGGCTGAGCCTTCCTCCTCCTCCTCCTCCTCTTCCTCCTCTTCTTCCTCCTCTTCTTCCTCCTCCTCTTCTTCTTCCTCCTCCTCCTCCTCTTCCTCCTCCTCTTCCTCCTCGTCGGGGCTGGGGCTGCTGCGGGAGGAGCTGGGGTTGGACCCGGTGGGGTCGAAGGGATCGTACTTCTGGCCCTGCTGGCGGCGGCCTTCGGCCTCCTCCTCCTCCTCTTCCTCCCTGCTGGCCGGGGGGCTCTGCCGGGGGCTGGGGGGCTGAGGAGGGCCTTTGGAAACCGGGGCGGGGGGGGGGAGGAGGAGGAAGAGGAGGCTGCCCCTCCCCCCCCGTAGGGGTGGTCTTCATCCGTGGGGTGGAAGGGGTCATAAATATCCAACCGGGGGGGCTGGGAAGCCGGGGGGGGGGCTGGGGGGCTGGGAGGAGGAGGAAGAGGAGGCCGAAGAGGAAGAGCGAGAGGAGGAAGAGGAAGAAGAGGAAGAGGAAGAGGAGGAATCTGCCTTCTCCAGGGCGCTGCTGCTGCTGCCGGGGGGGGGCTGGGTTCTGCCCCCCCCCGTTTCATCTCGGGGGGGGGCCTGGGGGTCGTGGGGGGAGGGGGATGGGGCGGGGGAGGGGGGGGCGGCCGTGTTGGGGGGCGCCCCCTCCTCCCCCCCCGTGGCCGTCACCTCCGGCCCTGTCCCCCCGGGGTGGGCTCGGGGCCGGCGGGGGCGGCCCTGGGGGTGCCTGGCGGGGGGGGGCCCGCGGGGGGCAGGGGGGGGGGAAGCGGAGGGGGGGGGGCAAAGCGGGGGGTGGGGGGGGGCCGGGGACCCCCAGGGAGTCGCCGGCGGCGAGCGGAGGAGGCAGAGAGGGGGCCTGGAAAGGGGGGAGGGATTAGAACTCTGCAGACCCCCCCAAATCTTTGCTACCCCCAGCACCCCAAAGCCCCTCCACGGCCCCCCAGCCCCCCCCCCCAATCACCCCAGTGCCTCCCAACGCCCCCAGGAGCACCCCACCACCCCCCCAAACACCCCCAGATCATCCCCCGGTGCTCCCCAGGACCCCCAGTACCGCCTGTGCCACATCCCAGCACCCCAAATCCCCTCCCAAAGCCCCCCAAGATGCCCCAGGAACATCCCCGCCCCCCCCCCCAGGACCCCCCCAGGTGCCCCCCACCTGCTTTGGGGCCCCTCCAGGCCCTGTCCCTGCGCAGCAGCCCCGAGGCCGTCGCCAGGTCCCCGAGCTCCCCCAGGCGCAGCTCAGCCACCAGCTCCACCTCCTCCTCCTCTTCCTCCTCTTCCTCCCCTGCCCCCTCCCCGCTGGGGGGTGCAGAAAATGAGGGGGGGAGGGTCAGGGGAGGCACCCAAAGATCTGGAGACCTCCCCCCAGCACCCAGAGGGAGGCCCCAAGATGCTTGAGTCACATAAAGGGGATTGGGGGAGGGCAAAAGGGAGCCAGAGGACCCCACCCCATACACACCCCTAAAAGGACCGAGAGAGCCCCCCCCCAGCCCCCAACGGGACACAGGGACCCCCACACCCACCCCACAGAGGATCCAGGGGACACCCCCCACCAACAGGTGACCCAGAAGACACCCCCCCCCCCCCAAAAAGGGGCCCAGGGGACTCCCCCACACCCCACAAAGGGTCCCAGGGACCCCTCCCAAACCCAGCAAGGGACCCAGGGGGACCTCCCTCCACCCCAAAGGGGACCTAGGGACCCCCTGCCCCGGTCCCCCAAACTCAACCCCAGACCCCCCCCCAGATCCACCCAAGTGTCCCCAGCCCCCCCCCAGCTCACCTCCCTGGCAGGGTCGGGAGCTGCTGCAGCAGGTCCAGGGCCCCCAGCAGCCCCCCCAGGGCCTCTCCTGCCTGCTTTGGGGGCAGCCCCCAGGAAAAAAGGGTCAGTGCAGGTCGGGGTGGGGGGAGGGAGGAAGGGGGAGGAGGGAGGCCAGAGCTGAACTGGGCTGCACTGGGGAGGGGGTTCCGGGCCGTGGGAGGGGCCTGAGCCCGGGGGGCGGGGCTGGAGGGGGCGGGGCCCGGGAGGGGGCGGGGCCCGGGAGGGGGCCTGGGAGCGGCTGGGGTTGGGGGGGGCTGGGCCCGGGGGGGTCTCACCAGGCTGCCCTCGGTGCGGGGCCCTCGGCAGCGGCGCTGGGGAGGAGTCTTCGGCTGCAGAGGGGCTGGGGACAGACAGACAGACAGCGTGAGGGGGAGGGTCAGGGGAGGAGAGAGGCATCAGGGACAGGGAGGAGGGAGAGAGAACAGGGAGAGAATGACTGAGAGGACAGGGACAGAGCATGGGGATGCAAGGGGGGGGACAGGGTGAGGGAGAGAGCAAGGGGAGAGGGAGAGGGACAGGGAAGAGAACACAAGCCTAAGGACAGGGATGTGGGGAGAGGGACAGGGAGAGAGGCAGACACAGGTGACAAGGAGAAAGGTCAGGGAGGCAGAGAGGGACAGAGCAAGGCACAGGGCCAAGGACAGAAACACAGGGAGGGAGCACAGAAGCAGGGAACAGGGAGAGGGAAAGTGACACAGTGAGGACCAGGCAGTGAGGGCAGAGATAGGGACAGGGAGAGGGAAGAGGAACAGGGAGAGGAACAGGGAGAGAGTGAGGAGTGGGCAGGGAACAGAGATAAGGACAGGGCAGAAGGGAGAGGAAACAAGGGAACAGGACACAGGGAATAGGGAATAAGGGACAGGGGACAAGGGACAGAGAACAAGGGACAGGGAATAGGGCACAGGGACAGCGCCACCCCCTCCCTCCCCCCCCCCTCCCCTCCCCCTCCCCTCCCCTCCCCTCCCCCCCCCGAGCTGTTCCTACCTTGGGCCCTGGCCCAGCCTGGGAAGCTGCCACTGAGAAGCCTCTGCAGAGCCTCCTGGGGAGGGGGAACCCCAAAAGCACCATGGGGGGAGGGTCACAGCCCCCCCCAAACTCCCCACAACCACCCCTGGGGAGGGGGAACCCCACTTGGGGGGGGTCAGAGCCCCTCCAAAACCTTCCTCTAGGAGGTCCCCCCAAACCCCACTCTGCCCTCCCCCCAAAAAAAAACCCCATGCTCTGGAAGGTGAGACACAACCCCCCAGCCCCCCAAAACCTCATGTGGGGGTCACAGCCCCCACCCCTCTTTGGGGGGGTGACAGCCCCCCAAATCACCCCCTCCACCCTTACCACAAGGAGCTGCCCAGGGCATGGGGGTCCCTCAGGCTCTGGGGCCCTCCAGGCCCCCTCCCCCCGTCCTGGCTGGGCCCTGCTGGCTCCTCCCTGCCCCCGGGGTCCCCGAGGCTTCTCCTCCTCCTCCATGGGGACAGCGACGGCCTGGGGGGGGCAGAGAATTGGGGACACCCCCCCCTCTGCCCCTGTCGTCCCCCCCCCCCCCCCCCCCCGCTCCCCCTTTTGGGACCCAAATTCCCCCCTTTTCCCCCCCAAATTCCTCCTTTTTAACCCAGTTCCCTCTTTGGCAGCCAAGCTTCTCCCTCTCCTCCCCCAGCTGCCTTCTCTCTGACCCAAACCTCCTCTCTTTTCCCCAAAATCCCCTTTTCCTGCAAATTCCCCTCCCCCAATCCCTCTCTTTTAACCCAATTTCTCCTTTTTTTGCCCCAATTCATGCTTCCCTCCCCAGTTTCCCTCTTCCACTTTTCCCCTTTCTTGCCCCAATTCCACTTTCCTTTTGCCCCAAGTTCCTCACTTCTGGCCCAGCTTCACCTCCTTCTTGCCCCAATTCCACCTTTTTAGCCCCAAATTCCAGGGGTTTTGCCCTAAATTTCCTTGGGCTTTGCCCCAATTTCCTCCTTTTCTGCCCCAATTTGCCTTTTGCCCCAAATTCCTCCTTTTTAATCCAATTCCTCCTTTTCCACCCCAACTTTTCCCTCTCCTCCCCCAATTCCCTCCTTTTTGCCCCAAATTTCCCTTTCCCTATCCCAATCTGCCTTTTGCCCCAAATTCGCCCTTTTTTCCCAAAATTTGCCCCTTTTTGCCCCAAATTCCCCCTTTTTTTCCCAAAATTTGCCCTTTTTTGCCCCAATTCCACCTTCTTTGCTCCAAATTCCTCCTTTTTTCACCCCATTCCTTTTTCACCCCATTCCTCCTTTTTCACCCCAACTTCCTCCCCTCCTCCCCCAACTTCCCCTTTCTGGGGGCTCCATTCCCCTTTTCCATCCCAAATTCCCTCCTTTTTTACCCCCTTTCACCTTTTCTAGCCCCAAAATTTCCCCTGGCCCCAAATTCCCTCACTTTTGCCCCAATTCCCTCGCCTCCTGCCCTGTTTCCCTCTTTTCTTCTCCCAATTCCAACTTTTTTTGCCCCAATTCCACTCCCTCCCCCCAATTCCTCCTTTCTAACTCAATTCCTCCTTTTCCATCCCAATATTTCCCTCTCCCCCCCCGCAAATTCCTCCCTTTTGGCCCCCAATTTCCCCTTTTTTGCCCCCATTCCACCTTTCTCTCCTCAATTTCACTTTTTCACCCCCATCCCCCCTTTTTCACCCCAACTCTCCCTTTTCCCCCCAACTTCCTCCCTTCCCTTCCCCTACCTCCCATTCCCAACCCCATTCCCCTCTCTTCCTCCCTCTTCCAACCCCACTTTTCCCATTTTCCCCTTTCTTGCCCCAAATCCACCTTCTCCCAGCCCAATTCCTGCTCTGCCCTTCCACCAGGCCCTTCCTACACCAAATTCCTTCCTTCTGCCCCAAATTCCCCATTCCCACCCAAATCTCCCTTCTCCCACCCCAAACCTTTCCATGCCCTCCCCCAATCTTCCCTTTCCCATCCCTTGTCCACTTCCCCATCCCAAATCCCATCCTCGTCCCCAATTCCCCAACCCCACCCAAATCCCTCAATTCCTGATCTGAATCTCATTCCCTACCCCAAATCCCTCCTTTCCCACCCCAAATCCCTTTGTTCTTGTCTCAAACCCTCTCATTCCCACCCAAGCCCTCCCATTCCCAGCCCCATTCCCAGCCCAACTCCCTCCTGTTCCCAGCCCCCTTCCCCCTCCCATTCCCAGCCCCATTCCCTTCTTTTCCCAACCCTATTCCCGATCGTATTCCCTCCCATTCCCAACCCCAACCCCATTCCCGACCCTATTCCCTCGCATTCCCAGCCCCGATCCAACCCCCACTCCCCCGTTCCCAGCCCCCTTCCCAGCCCCGTTCCCGCCCCACATCTCCTTCCCGGCTCCCCCTCGCCCTCCCTCTCCTAATGCCTCCCCCCCCGCTCCTCTCCCTTCCTCTCTCCCCTCCCGCCGCCCGTTCCCGCTCCCCGCCGCCGGCTCCGCGCCGCCCCCGCCCTCAGCAGGCCCCAGGCCGGGGCCCGGCCGCGGCCGTCGCCATCTTACCGCCGCTCGAGCTCCGCCGCTCCGCCTGTGGCAGCGGGGAGGGAGGGGCCGGAGGAGGGAGTGGCCGGAGGGGAGGGGGCGGGTGGGGCGCGGCGCTGCCGACCTCTGCAGCGACCTCTGGCGGCGGGGAGGACGCAGCGCAGCGGCTCCTCGCTGCCGGGGGGCACCGGAGGAGGGAGAGGCGTCTCCCACGGTCCCGTCCCCCTCCCACCCCGCAACACCGAAGGCGCTCCTCCCCTAGCACAAACCACGCCCACAAAAGCCACGCCCTGCCTGGCTCACGCCCCCTCCCTCTTCACGGCACCCAATCACCGGGCACCCTCTCCTGATAGCCCTGCCCCCTAGTGACCGCGCTGCCTTCTAGCCACGCCCCCTCCTGACTGCAGCCAATCACAAAGCACCCTCCCCTGATGGGTCCTCTCCCTCCGAGTCATGCCCCCTCATAGCGCCGCCCCCTCATAGCCACACCCTGTTGTAGCCGCACCCCTTTCAAACTGCAGCCAATCACGAGGTAATCCCTTCCCCTCATAGCCACGCCTCCTCTCTAAACCAGGCCATCACAAACCACGCCCATCTCAGTAACCACGCCCCCTCCGGAGCACAGCCAGTCACAAAGCTGCCCCCAAAACCCACCCCTCATAGCCCTGCCCTCTTCCTAGCCCTGACCAATCACGAAGCAGCCCTTAAAACCAAGCTCCTCATGACCCCACCCCTTCCTAGCTTCACCCAATCACAAAGTAGCCTCTAAACCCCACCCATATTATGACCCCGCCCCCTTATAGGCCTCATCCAATCGCAAATGAGCCCTTCAAAGAACCCTGCTCCTAACCCCACCCGCTCCCTATCGCTGACCAATCCAAAAGCGTCTTTTAAACCCCACCCTTCATCATTCCTGTCCCGTGCCCAAACCCCGCCTCCTTTTCCCTAGCCCCGCCCACTCGCCCCGGTCCCGCCCTTTTATGGCCAAAGTGGCCCGGCGGGGGGGGCGTGGCTCTGCATAAATTAGCACCGAGGCCCCGACCCCGACCCCCCCCCGGGGCGCACCATGGAGCGGGGCTGGGAGCGGAGCTGGGAGCGCCGCGGGGGGGTCCCGGGGGTCCCACCCGGGAGCGGGACCCCCCGGAACGGCTCCAACTGGTGGTGCTGGGGGCGGGGGGCGTCGGGAAGAGCGCCCTGAGCGCGCGCTTCGCCCAGGTACCCGCGCGGGGGCGGGGAGGGGAGGGGGACCCGGGAGGGGGGACCCCGGAGGGGGGACCCCGGGAATGGGAAACTCCCCCCGAAATGCGAGAGGGACCCCCGGACAGGGACCCCCGGACAGGGACCCCGCCCACCCCGAACTGGGATACAGAGCTCCAAACCGGGACAGCGACCCCCCCAAAATGGGTGAGGGACCCCCTCCCAAATGGGTGAAGGACCCCCGGGCTCGGAGACTGAGCCTCGGACTGGGAGAGGGAGCCCCGGACCGGGACACCCCCGCCCCAAAGTGGGAGAGGGGCAGGAGAACTGGGAGGAGGATCCCTTAACTGGGACCCCCTCTCCAAACTGGGACCCTCCCCCCTTCGTAACGGGATCCCCTCCCCAAGCTGGGATCCATTCCTCCAGACTGGAAGCCCCCTCCCCAAACTGGGGAGAGGAAGCGCCGAGCTGGGAGAGGGCTAGAACTGGGAGGAGGACCCCCAAACTGGGACCCCCCCACCTGGGATCCCACTCCAGACTGGGACCCCCTCCCCTTCCTGGGGCCCTCCTCCCCAGTCTGAGACCCCCTCCCCAAATCGGAGCCCCCTCCCTCCAAACTGGGACTCCCCCTCCTCAAACCGGTGTGTGTCCCCCCTCCCCGTTCCTCCCTCTCCCCTCCTCCCTCTCTTCTCTCCCTTTCCCCCTCCCTTTTGGCCCCCTCTTTAATTGAGGGGGCGGGGGGAGGGTCTTCATCTCCTGCCCCCCTTGAGGTGCCCCCCATTACATTTCGGGGTTTCCCCCCCCTTTTTCCCCCCCTCCCCCAGTCCTATTTCGTCCCCCACCACGCCCCCACCATCGAGGACTCCTACAGCAGCCTCTGCACCGTCGACCACCTCCCTGCCTGCCTCCACAGTGAGACTTTGGGGACCACCCCCCAGTTTTGGGGGGACACTCTCCCACATTAACCCCTCCCCCACCTTTGATCCAACACACACACACACCCCCCCCGCCAAGGGGTAAACTTCGGGGTGGCCCACAGGGGATTCTGAGGGTGCTGGGGGGGGGTCAAAGAGGGGATTTTTGGGGTGCTGGGGGAGGCTCTGAAGGGATTTGGGGGGGGGGTCCTGGGAGATTTTGGGGTGCTGGGGGGCTCAGAGGTGGGGGTTGGGTGCTAGGGGGTTCCTAGAGGGGATTTTGGGGTGCTGGGAGGGGTCTCAGAGGGGATATTGAGGTGCTTGGGGGAGGGGTCCCAGGGAAGGTTTTGGGGCACCCTCTCTCCCCCCCCAATTTTTTGCTCCTCCTCTCCCCCCCCAAAACTATTTTTGGGGTCCCCCCAGTCGTGGACACCTCTGGGCAGGAGGGTTTCGGGGCGCAGCGGGAGCAGCAGCTGCGGGGGGGGGAAGGCTTCCTGCTGGTGTTCGCCATCGACGACAGGAGGAGGTGAGGGGGGCGGAAGCGAGCGAGGGGACCCCAAAAACTGGGGGGAACCCCAAAAATTGGGAGAGGGGACCCCGAAAGCGGGAGGAGGGGAAGCCAGAAATGAGGGGACGGAGACCCCCGGAGCTGAAGCAGTTGTGCCCTGAGCCCCCCAGGAAAGCTGCTCTGTGACCCCCCCTGCACCCCAAAACCCACCCCCAGCCCCCCATATCCCCCCCCCCCGCACCCCAAAACCCACCCCCAGCCCCCCATATCCCACCCGACCCCCCAAAACCCCACCCCCCAGCCCCCCACCCTCCCATATTCCCCCCACCGGACCCCCCAAACCCACCCCCAGCCCCCCCCCATTCCCCCCCCCACCCTCCCAAAACCTGCCCCCAGCCCCCCATTCCCCCCATCTCCCCCAAACCTGCCCCCAGCCCCCCATTCACCCCCATCTCCCCCAAACCTGCCCCCAGCCCCCCATTCACCCCCCATCTCCCCCAAAACCTGCCCCCAGGCCCCCCATATCCCCCCTGGACCCCCCAAACCCACCCCAGCCCCCCCATGCCCCACTGGACTCCCCCAAACCCACCCCCAGCCCCCCTTTCCACCCCCATCTCCCCCAAACCTGCCCCCAGCCCCCCCATGTCCCCCCTAAACTTCCTCTCAGCTCCCCCCCCGGACCCCCTCAACCTTGCCCCCCCGCAGTTTCGGGGCTCTGCCGCCGCTGCTGGGGCAGATCCTGCAGGTGAAGGACCGGGAGGGGGTCCCCGTGGTGCTGCTGGGCAACAAGGCCGACCTGAGCCCCCTCCGGCAGGTACCCGGGGGGCCGCACCCTCCCACCCCCCGGACCACCCCCCACAGCTCAGACCCCCCCCAGAATCTGGGACCCCTTCACCCCCCCATGAAAAGCCACTCAGGGACCCCCCCAAGCTCTGGGACCCCCCCAAAATCCCCTGGGACCTCCTCCCCAAAAACCTGAGACCCCCCCCAAAGCCCTGGGACCACCCCCAAGAAAAAGCCACCCAGGGACCCCCCGTGAGGATCCCCCAAGCTCTGGGACCACCCCCACAGAAGGCCACCCGGGGGCGCCCCAAAGGGACAGCCCCCCCCCCCAAAAGCCCCCAAGACCCCCAGGGACTCCCCCCCAAACCCTGGGACCCCCAAAGCTTCCTGGGACCCCCTCCCCATAAACCCTTTCAAGGGCTCCCCTGAAACACTAAGACCGGAAGCCCCACCCCTTGAGCCCAGAACAGGAAGTCCCACCCCGGGGCACACGGCAGCCATCTTGGCTCCACCCCAGACAGGAAGTCCCGCCCCCGGGGCACACGGCAGCCATCTTGGCTCCACCCCAGACAGGAAGTCCCGCCCCTGGGGCACACGGCAGCCATCTTGGCTCCACCCCAAACAGGAAGTCCCGCCCCCGGGGCACACGGCAGCCATCTTGGCTCCACCCCAAACAGGAAGTCCCGCCCCCGGGGCACACGGCAGCCATCTTGGCTCCACCCCAAACAGGAAGTCCACCCCAGACCCCGCCCCTGGGCACACGGCAGCCATCTTGGCTCCACCCCAAACAGGAAGTCCCGCCCCCGGGGCACACGGCAGCCATCTTGGCTCCACCCCAAACAGGAAGTCCCGCCCCCGGGGCAGCCATCTTGGCTCCACCCCAAACAGGCAGCCATCTTGGCTCCACCCCAAACAGGAAGTCCCGCCCCCGGGGCACACGGCAGCCATCTTGGCTCCACCCCAAACAGGAAGTCCCGCCCCCAGGGCACACGGCAGCCATCTTGCTCCCCTTCCCCACCCCTTCTGGTTGCTATCTCGGATGCCCCTCCCTGCCGCTCCGAGCCCGGGGGCTGGCTGGGGGCCGCGGGGGCTGCACGGTGGAGGTTCAGCCCCCCCCGCCCTGCCCCCACAAGGTGTCCCGGGAGGAGGCCCAGGCCTTCGCCCGCCAGCACCACCTGCGCTACCTGGAGACCTCGGCCAAGACGCAGCTCAACGTGGATGAGGCCTTCCAGGAGCTGGTCAGGGCTGTCAGGTGGGGGGGACACCCCTGCGCACCCCCCAGCCCCACACCCACCCTCACCGGCACATCCTGCCCCCCCCAGGCCTACCTTGCCCCCCCAGACTCACCTGAGCCACCCCGGACCCACACTGACCCCCCAAACTCACCTTGACCCCCCCCGACCTCACATTAACCCCCAGACCCACCTCAATCCCCCCAGAGCCATTCCTGACCCACGTTAACTGCTCCAGACCCCACATTAACCCCCAGACCCATTTTAACCCCCGACCCACATTAACTCCTCCAGACCCCACTTTAAGCCCCCCCAGACCTTTCTGACCCGTTTTAACCCCCCCAAACCCCACCCTGACCCCCAGCCCCATTTTAACCTCCCCAGACCCCACATTAGCCTCCCCAGCCCCCCGTTAACCCTCCCCCAGCCCCCTGCCAACCCCTTCAGACCCCACTTTAAACCCCCCAGACCCATTTCAGACTCACTTTAACCTTCCCCAGACCCCATTTTAACTCTCTCAGACCCACTCGAATTCCCCCAGACCCAGTTTAAGCCCCCCAGACCCACTTTACTCCACCCAGACCCCTCTCTAATCCCCCCAGACCCACTTTACTCCACCCAGACCCCTCTCTAATCCCCCCAGACCCACTTTACTCCACCCAGACCCCTCTCTAATCCCCCCAGACCCACTTTACTCCACCCAGACCCCTCTCTAATCCCCCCAGACCCACTTTAATCCCCCCAGGCCCCACTGTAATCCCCCCCCAGACTCATTTTAACTCCCCTAGACTCCACATTAAGCCCCTAGACCCCACTTAATAACCCCCAGACCCCCTTTAATCCCCCAGTCCCATTTCAGACCCGCTTTAACCACCTCACAACTTTCATTAACCCCCCCCTAGACCCCACTAACCCCCCCCCGCCCCATTAACTTCCCCCCTCCCCCATTTCTCTTTCCTCCCCACAGGAGGTTCCGGGATCTGGAGGCCCCCCCCCCCTACCCCCCCCCTCCCCCCACCCACCAAGGACCCCCCCGCTGCCCCTGCACCCTCCTCTGACCCCCCCCACCCAACCCCAAGGGGGCTTTGGGGGGACCTGGGTGGGGGTCATGTTGCAGACCCCACCCCAGACCCCCTCTTTTTAGAGACACCCCCCCAATTCCTGTGGGACAAGCAGCCTCCACACCCGCCCCCCCGAGTCAGGGGTCCCCAACCACCCCCCCACACACACTCATTGCAGCCCTCCCCCACTCCATGGGACCTCCCCTAACTCCCCCTTTTGGGGTCCCAGGTGCCCTTTCCCCTCCCCCCTCCCCAAGTTAGACTCCCTCCCATTTTGGGGGGGGGGAGGGGGAGAGCACTGAGGCCCTCCCTTCTTCCCTGCCCCCCCCCCAGACACACACTTTAGGGTCCCAGCCCCTCCTCCTTATTTATTTTTGGGGTGGGGGCTCCCCCAGCTTTGCTTGGGCACCTCCCCCCAAGGAACAACCCCAAGGTGGGGGAGGAGCACGCACACATCCTCTCCTTTCCCCCCCCAGTTGATGTCACGAGCCTGGGGGCCCCCTGGGACCCGCCCCCCAGCTGCTGCAAATCCCCAGCCCCCCCCCCGCCTTTTTCTGGGGGGGTTCACACATTAAAGAGCTTCAAAGCCAAAGGAGGTCTTGGGCAGGGGGAAGGGTGGTGGGGAAGGGAGTCTGGGACCCCCCCAAAGTCCTTTGACCCCCTCTTGAAGGCTGAGACAGCTCCCAAGTCCTACAACCCCCCCCCCCGAAATCCTGGGACCCCCAAGTCTGAGCCCTCTCCCCAGCGGATCCCTGGGGGGGCCATGGGGGATCCCAGACCCGGTGGATCCCTGGGGGGCCATGGGGGATCCCAGACCCGGTGGATCCCTGGGGGGCCATAGGGGATCCCAGACCCGGTGGATCCCTGGGGGCCATGGGGGATCCCAGACCCGGTGGATCCCTGGGGGGCCATAGGGGATCCCAGACCCGGTGGATCCCTGGGGGCCATGGGGGATCCCAGACCCGGTGGATCCCTGGGGGGGCCATGGGGGATCCCAGACCCGGTGGATCCCTGGGGGGCCATGGGGGATCCCAGACCCGGTGGATCCCTGGGGGGCCATAGGGGATCCCAGACCCGGTGGATCCCTGGGGGCCATAGGGGATCCCAGACCCGGTGGATCCCTGGGGGCCATAGGGGATCCCAGACCCGGTGGATCCCTGGGGGGCCATGGGGATCCCAGACCCGGTGGATCCCTGGGGGGGCCATAGGGGATCCCAGACCCGGTGGATCCCTGGGGGCCATGGGGGATCCCAGACCCGGTGGATCCCTGGGGGCCATAGGGGATCCCAGACCCGGTGGATCCCTGGGGGGCCATGGGGATCCCAGACCCGGTGGATCCCTGGGGGGCCATGGGGGATCCCAGACCCGGTGGATCCCCCTGTGGTCTGCAGTGGATCCCGGTCCCGGAGGGGATCCCCGGGCGGATCCCCAGCAGGGCTCTGAGGGCTGCGGCCGCTGCCCTGCGCTGCCTTCCCGGGCCGCCGCGGGGGGCGCTAGGACCGCGCGGCGCCGCCGGGCTCCTGCCGCTGCCCCTCCTCCCCTCCGGGCGCCGCGGGGGCGGGGCCGGAAGTGACGCGCGAGCTGAGCGGAAGCGGCGCCGGAGGCTCCGCGCTCGCGCCCGGCGGCGGTTCCCGCGGGAGGTGAGTGAGGCCCCGCCCCCTGCCCCCGCCGGCCTCCCATTGGGTGCTCCGTGCCCCTGCAGGCTCCTTATTGGCTGCCCCCGGCCCCCGGGCACCTCCCATTGGCTGTCCCCTGCCCCCGGGCACCTCCCATTGGCTGTCCCCTGCCCCCGGGCACCTCCCATTGGCTGTCCCCTGCCCCTGGGACCCTCCCATTGGCTGTCCCCTGCCCCCGGGCACCTTCCATTGGGTGCCCCCTGCCTCTGCAGGCATCTTATTGGGTGTCCCCAGCGCTTGGTGGTCTCCCATTGGCTATCCCCAGCCCCTGCTGGCTTCCTATTGGGTGTGCTCTGCCCCTGGGAACCTTCCATTGGCTGTCCCCGGCCCCAGGAGCTGTCCTCAGCCCTGCCCCCAGTGCTGTCCCCCAGCCCCCGGGACACCGCGGGGTCTTCCCCACCCCTCGGGGATGGCCCCAGGCCCTGCTGATGCCCTCAGGGATGCTCTGAGCCCCTCCTGGTGCCCTCAGTGCCCTCCCCAGCCCCTCCTGGTGCCCTCCCAGATCTCCTCACCCCTTCTCTGCCGCCCTCAGCCACCCAACCCCATCCTCTTCTCCTCTTCACAGCTCCACCACCGCCTCTGGTCCAGCCGCCACCTCCTCCCTGTGCCACCACCACCGCCTCTGGTCCCACCACCGCCACCGCCTCTGGTCCCACCACCGCCACCGCCTCTGGTCCCACCACTGCCACCGCCTCTGGTCCAGCTGCCACCTCCTCCCTGTGCCACCACCACCGCCTCTGGTCCCACCACCGCCACCGCCTCTGGTCCAGCCGCCACCTCCTCCCTGTGCCACCGCCACCGCCTCTGGTCCCACCACCGCCACCGCCTCTGGTCCCACCACCGCCACCGCCTCTGGTCCCACCACCGCCACCGCCTCTGGTCCCACCACTGCCACCGCCTCTGGTCCAGCTGCCACCTCCTCCCTGTGCCACCACCCGCCTCTGGTCCCGCCTCTGGTCCCGCCACCGCCTCTGGTCCCACCACCACCACCGCCTCTGGTCCTACCACCACCACCGCCTCTGATCCAGCCGCCACCTCCTCCCTGTGCCACCACCACCGCCTCTGGTCCCACCACCACCACCGCCTCTGGTCCTACCACCACCACCGCCTCTGATCCAGCCGCCACCTCCTCCCTGTGCCACCACCACCGCCTCTGATCCAGCCGCCACCTCCTCCCTGTGCCACCACCACCCCCACCTCTGATCCCCCCCCACCGCTGTGCCCGCGGCCCCCCGCCGGCGCCATGCCCGAGGCGGTGCACCACATCCGGCTGCAGGCCTTCGGGCGCTCGCTGCTGGCGCGGCTGGAGGGGCAGCGGCTGGGAGGCCTCTTCTGCGACGTGACGCTGCGGGCGCGGGAGGCCACCCTGCGGGCGCACCGCTGCGTGCTGGCCGCCGGCAGCCCCTTCTTCCACGACAAGCTGCTGCTGGGCCACTCGGCCATCGAGGTGCCCCCGGCCGTGCCCGCCGCCGCCCTGCGCCGCCTGGTGCGCTTCCTCTACAGCGGCCGCCTGGCGGTGGCGCCTCCGAGGCCCTGCAGCTGCTGACGGCGGCCTCGGTGCTGCAGATCCGGGCGGTGATCGAGGAGTGCACCCGGATCCTGCTGGGGGCGGCGGCGTGCCGGCCGCCCTCGGGGCGCCGAGGGAGGAGGTGGTGGTGGTGATGCCACGAGGGGCGGAGGAGCCGGCGGGGGTCTGGGGGCTGGGGGCGGCCAACCCCTCCTGCCACAGCCGCAAGCAGAGGCGGCCGGTGAGGCTCTGGCTGCCGGGGAAGGAGGAGGAGGAAGAAGAGGAGGAGGAGGAGGAGGGCGGTGGCGGTGCCAGCGTTGGTGCGGAAGGAGGTTTCCCGGCGCCGCTGTTGGCCGCTGAGGAGCCGGCGCCGCGGTTTGGTGCCACCCAGGTCTTCTCCGAGGCCTTCCTCCCGCCCTGGGCTGCCGAGGACGTGGCCAAGCCTGGAGCTGAGCCTGGCCTGGGGGCACCCAGAGGGGCACCAAGCTGTGGGGGCAAGGTGGTTGCCGCCGCCACCGCCGCTGCTGCCAACACCTCAGGGGGCGCCGGGGTTGGGTTGGGGATACCACCAACGGGCACTGAGGTTGGGGTGGGTGCTGGGGGTGGTGGCACTGTGGGTACTGGGTTTGGGTTGGGGGCACCACCAGCGGGCACTGAGGTTGGGTTGGGGGGTGGTGGTGGTGGTGGCACCGTGGGCACTGAGGTTGGGTTGGGGGCTGGTGGTGGTGGTGGCACCATGGGCACTGAGGTTGGGTTAGGTGCTGCTGCTGGTGGTGGCGGCACTGTGGGCACCGAGGTTGGGTTGGGTGCTGATGGTAGTGGTGGCACCATGGGCACTGAGGTTGGGTTGGGTGTTGATGGTGGTGGTGGCACCGTGGGCACCGAGGCTTGGCTGGGTGCTGCTGGTGGTGGCACCGTGGGCACCGAGGCTTGGCTGGGTGCTGCTGGTGGTGGTGGTGGCACCGTGGGTGCTGGGGTAGCCCAAGCTGGACCTTCGAGGTGCCCTGAAGCCTCCTACCAGTGTGGGCACTGCCAGAAGACCTTCAGCTCCCGCAAGAACTACACCAAGCACCTGTTCATCCACTCCGGTGAGTGAGGGGCACCGGGGGACAGCCTGGGGACACCTTGGGGACACCTTGGGGACAGGCTGGGGACAGCCTGGGGGACTGCCCGGAGGCCTGAGGGGCTGCAGGGCATTGGGGGGGGGGGTAGGTAGAAGGGTGGTTGGGGCAAGGTCAGGAGGTGGTGGGGATGTGGTGGATGAGGGTGGGGGGAGGAAGGAATGGGATAGACTCACCTGTCCACCCATGGTGACCTCCTGACCCATGGTGACCTCCTTGGCCCCTATCTGCTCATGCTGACTTCCTGACCCATGGTGACCTGTATTGATCGGTGTTGACGCAAGTGACCTGTACTGATCCATATTGACCCACATTGACCTTAACTGACCAACATTGACCTGTACTGACCCACCTTGACCTGTACTGACCCAACCTGACCTGTACTGACCCACCTTGACCTGTACCGACCCAACCTGACCTGTACTGACCCACCTTGACCTGTACTGACCCACCTTGACCTGTACCGACCCAACCTGACCTGTACTGACCCACCTTGACCTGTACCGACCCAACCTGACCTGTATTGACCCACCTTGACCTGTACCAACTCAACGTGACCTGTACTGACCCACCTTGACCTGTACCGACCCAACCTGACCTGTATTGACCCACCTTGACCTGTACCGACCCAACCTGACCTGTATTGACCCACCTTGACCTGTACCGACCCAACCTGACCTGTATTGACCCACCTTGACCTGTACCGACCCAACCTGACCTGTATTGACCCACCTTGACCTGTACACCCAACCTGACCTGTATTGACCCACCTTGACCTGTACCGACCCAACCTGACCTGTATTGACCCACCTTGACCTGTACCAACTCAACGTGACCTGTACTGACCCACCTTGACCTGTACCGACCCAACCTGACCTGTATTGACCCACCTTGACCTGTATTGACCCACCTTGACCTGTACTGACCCAACCTGACCTGTATTGACCCACCTTCACCTGTACTGACCCAACTTCACCTATATTGATCTACCTTGACCCATGTTGACCTATATTGACTCATCTTGACCTGTATTGACCCACCTTCACCTGTATTGACCCACCTTGACCTGTAATGACCCTCTTTGACCTGTAATGACCCAGCTTCACCTATATTGACCCACCTTGACCCATGTTGACCTGTATTGAGTTATCTTGACCTGCATTGACTCATGTTGATCTGACTTGACTCATGTTGACTTGAACTGACTCATGTTGACCTGTATTGACTCACCTTCACCTATACTGACCCATCTGGACCCACATTAACCTGTATTGAGCCACCTTCACCTGTATTGACCCATCTGGACCTGTACTGACCCACCTTGACCTGTATTGACCCACCTCAACCTGTACTGACCCATCTGGACCTGTACTGACCCAACTTCACCTATATTGATCCACCTTGACCCATGTTGACCTGTATTGACCCATCTGGACCTGTACTGACCCACCTTGACCTGTATTGACCCACCTTCACCTGTATTGATCCACCTTGACCTCTTTTGACCCTCCTTGACCTGTAATGACTTTCTTTGACCTGTAATGACCCAGCTTCACCTATATTGACCCACCTTGACCCATGTTGACCTGCATTGACTCACCTTCACCTGTATTGACTCATGTTGACCTATATTGACCCACCTTCACATGTATTGACCCATCTGGACCCACATTTACCTGTATTGAGCCACCTTGACCCATGTTGACCTGCACTGACTTATCTTGACCTGTATTGAGCCATGTTGATCTGACGTGAGCCATGTTGACTTGAACTGACTCATCTTGACCTGTATTGACCCACCTTCACCTGTATTGACCCATCTGAACCCACATTAACCTGTATTGAGCCACCTTGACCCATTTTGACCTTTATTGCTCCATGTTGCCCTCTATTGACCCATGTTGCCCCACATTGACCTGTATTTACCCACATTGACCTGTATTGACCTATTTTGACCTGTATAGACCCACCTTGACCTGTATCGACCCAACCTGACCTCTACTGACCCACCTTGACCTCTATTCACCCATGTTGCCCCACATTGACCTGTATCGAACAACCCTGACCCATCTTAATCAGATTGATCCATGTTGACTTGTATTGACCAACCTTGATCTGTATTGATCCATGTTGACCCACATTGGCCCATGTTGACTCACCTTGACCTGCATTGACCCACCTTGACCTGCATTGACCAACCTTGGTCTGTATTGATTCATGTCGACTTGTACTGACCAACCTTGCTCTCCATTGATGCATATTAACCTGTATTGACCCATGTTGATCCACCTTGACCTGTATTGACCCACCTTGACCTGTATTGATTTATCTAGCTCTGCATTGACCTGCACTGACCTACCTTGACCTGTATTGATTCACACTGACCTATGTTGATCCATATTGGCTTGCACTGATCCATGCTGACCTGTATTGACCCACTTTGACCTGCCTTGACCCATCTTGACCTGTATTGATCCAGACTGACTTATGTTGACCCATATTGAGCCCCACACCAAGTGACCTGTGGTTGCCCACCCACCCCCACCCAGGGGAGAAGCCTCACCAGTGCTCCATCTGCTGGCGCTGCTTCTCGCTGCGGGACTACCTGCTGAAGCACCTGGTGACCCACACCGGGGTCCGAGCCTTCCAGTGCACCGTCTGCGGCAAGCGCTTCACCCAGAAGAGTTCCCTCAACGTCCACATGAGGACCCACAGGCCCGAGCGCTTCCAGTGCCACCTCTGCTCCAAGGGCTTCTCCCACCGCACCCTGCTGGAGCGCCACGCCGCCGCCTCCCACCCCTGCCCCCCTCCTCCCGCTCCACCACTACCAGCACCACCTCCTCCAGCCCCACCTCCTGAGGCTGGGTTGGTGACCTGGCCGGGTGCTGAGGGGCCTGGGTCTGCTCACTCGGTCTGAAGGGATCACAGGAGGTCCCTTTGGAGCTCCTCAGGCCTCTGAGATGCTGATGGGAGCCCAACAGGACCAAACTGGGACCTTGTAGCCACCGCAGACGGCCTTTGGCTGCAGCCATGGGAGCTCCTCAAGCCTCTGAGATGCTGATGGGAGCCCAACAGGACCAAACTGGGACCTTGTGGCCACCACAGGACATGCATGGTGGCCTTTGGAGCTCCTCAAGCCTCTGAGATGCTGATGGGCTCCTAACAGGATGGGCTCCTAACAGGATCATACTGGGACCTTGTGGCCACCACAGGAGGTCGATGATGGCCTTTGGAGCTCCTCAAGCCTCTGCGATGCTGATGGGAGCCCAACAGGACCAAGTGTGACCCCAGGGCCACCACAGGCGGCTTGGGGCAGGCCTCGGCTGCTTGTCCCCAAGGAGCCACGCTGGGAATGGTGCTGAGGGGACTGCAGCACATCCCCAGTGCCTTCCAGGCCCTCCCCAGCACCCCCAGTTCATCCCAGCCCCTTTCTGGACCCCCAGTCCCTCCCAGTCTCCCCCCCAGATCCCCCAGCCCCTCCCAGCGCTGTCGCGCCGCCCCCGACTCAGCGCAGCCCTCTTCCTGCCCCTCAAAGCCTTTGCCCGGCCTCTCCTGCAAGACGCTTGAATCCGATTGGCTGCGTTTCGCGCCCGTCTTGCCAATCCCCGCCTTCGTCGGGTAACTCCCCCGCTGATTGGTCCAGCTCCTTTCCCGCCTCATGGCCCCCGAGCTCCCTTTTCGGCTAGGGAGGCCGCAGGGCGCTTAGGAGGAAGCCGATTGGCTCAGCGCGCTGTCAATCAACAGTCTTCCCGCCGCGTACTGAATGACTCTGCTTTTTCTCTCCCGCCCACCACGGGGGCTGATTGGAGGAGGGAGCTTCCCTGTCTTCCGCCTATCGCCGCGTCCCGTCCCGCCCTCCCCTCCGCTACGCGCGCCTCCCATTGGCCCCGCCACCTGTCAGTCACGGCTCGCTCCCGCCCCCGTTTCCGGCTGTGGTGGCCGTGAGGGGTCCCTGGGCCGCGGGGGTCGGCGCCATGTCGGGGCCTGCTCCGGATCCCGGCGATCCCGCGGCCAAGCGCGCGGATCCCTTGGATCTGTTGGAATCCTGCGGGCTCTGCCGGGGTCGCCTGAAGGCTGAGAGGGAGCCGAGGCTGCTGCCCTGCCTCCACTCGGTCTGCAGGGACTGCCTGAGGCCCTCCCCGGAGCCTGCCGCCGCGCCGGGCCCGGGGCGAGCAAGTGAGGCTGGGCCGGGGGGAAGGGGGAAAGAGCCTTGTGGGGGGATGAAGGGGAGTTGGAGGGAGTGGGAAGAGCCCCGGGAGGGGGCGGGGAGAGGAACCTTATAGGGAGGGAAGGAGCCTCATGGGGGGGATACAGGAGTCCTTGAGGGGGGTAGAGGAGGGGAAGGCAGCCCCATGGAGGCGTGGGGGAGACGTGTAGGCAGATGAAACACCTGTATGGGGGGAGAAGAGTCTCTTGAGAGGCGTAAAGGAGCCTTATAGAGGGGTGGATAAGCCTTATGGGAGCACGGAGGAGCTTCACGGGGAGAGAAAGGACCTCTTGCGGGGGCAAAGGAGCCGTATGGGGGGAAGAAGCCCTTGAGGGGGTTAGAGAAGTGTTCTAGAGGCAGAAAAGAACCACATGGAGGGGTGAAGGAGCATTATGGGGGGAAGAAGCCTTCTGAGAGGGATAAAGAAGCGTTATAGGGGGTGAAGGAGCTTGGTGGGGGGAAGGAGCCTCATAGAGAGGCAGAAGAGCTTTAGGGGAGCAGAGGTGAGCTCTACAAGGAGGCAAAGAATCTCTTGGGGGTATAAAGGACCCTGGGGGAGAGCAGAAGAGCCCTGTGAAGGAGACGTAGGGGGAGAAGGAGCTTTATGGAAGGGTAAAAGAACTGTATGGGGGGTGGGGCTGAGGAAGAGCTTTGTGGGAGGACAAAAAAATCCTGGAGGAGCTGAAGGAATTTTATGGTGGGGAAAGAGCCTTGGAGGGGCAGTAAAGGAGCCCTGGGGAAGGACAAAAGATGCTTCATGGAGGGGGAGGACCCTCGTGAAGAGGATAAGGGAGCCTTATAGGGAGGGAAAGGAGTCGTGGAGGGAGGTGGGGGAAGGGGGAGAGGAGCTTTCTGGAGAGGGAAAGACTTTCAAGGTGGGAGGAAAGAGCTTTGCAAAGGGGGCAGGAGCCTTGTAGAGGAGTGAAAGAGCTTCACCTGGAGGGAAGGAGCCTTGGGGGGCGTAAAGGAGCCCTATAGAGGGGTGGAAGGGGCAGCACAGAGGGGCCCAGGCTCAAGCTGCCTCCATGCCTTGGTGGTCATCCCCCCCAAAGGTATGGGGGTCTCCCCTTGGGCTGGGGAGGGCTCAGAGAGACCCCCAGGAGACCCTCCTGGGGGGGTCTCTCTGAGCCCTCCCCCGACCCAGGGTCTCCTCCTTCTCCTGGCAGTGGTCTGCTGCCCCCTCTGCCAGCAGCTGTGGGCCCTGGAGGAGGTCACAGAGAACTTCTTCCTGAGGGACAGCAGTGCCCAGCAGGCAGCCCCCAGCCCTGGGCCCAGCCAGGTACCTCCCTCGGGGTCTCCCCTCTCTCCCCCCCCGCCTCGGGGTCTCCCCCTCTCTCCCCCTCCGCCTCGGGGTCTCCCCTTCCCCCTCTCCCCCTGCCCTCACCCCAGCTGTGCCTCTCTCCTCTCCCCGCAGTGCTGCACCAGCTGTGAGGACAATGCTGCTGCCACCAGCTACTGCCTGGAGTGCTCAGAGCCCCTCTGTGACACCTGCGTGGAGGCTCACCAGAGGGTCAAGTACACCAAGGACCACACCCTCCGGGCTGCAGGTCTGCCCCTCCCCCACCCCGGCTGACCCCGCCCCCTGCCGACCCTCCCCCCAGCTTCTGCTCTTCACCCCCTCTGTGGTGCCCATCCCCTGACGGCCTCAGCTGGAGGTGCCACAGCCCTGCCCACCCCCTGGTGCCACCAACCCCACCTGTGACCTCATGATGACCTCACGATGACCTCAGCCCTGCTCCTCCCTCTCCCCCAGAGAGCAGCAGGGCCAAGGATGCCTCCCGCCCCATCTTCTGCTCCGTGCACCACCAGGAGCCCCTGGCCCTCTTCTGTGCCACCTGTGAGGCTGTCACCTGCCACCACTGCCAGCTGGGTGCCCACAAGGACCACCAGTGAGGGCCTCCATCAGCCCCTGCTCCATTAAGGCTGCCTAATTAGTGCTTAATTGCTGCTCCTTAACCCTTCTGGGCTCGAGGTCTTCCTGGGTTGAGGTCTTCTGGGTTGAGTTCCCTTGCTTGAGGCCTCCTGGGTCAAGGTCTTCCTGGGTTGGGGGCTCCTGGGTCAAGGTTTGTTGGGTTGGGGTCTTCCTGGTCAAGGTCTTCTGGGGCTGGGGACTCCTGGGTGAAGTGTTTTGGGTTGAGGTCTCCTGGGTTCAGTTCCCTTAGTCGAGGCCTCCTGGTCAGGGTCTGCCCTGGGCTGGGTCAGAGCCTTCCTGGTCAGGGTCTTCGTGGCCAAGGTTTGTCGGGTCGGGGTCTTCTCGGGCTGGGGGCCCCTGGTTGATGCCCCTGGGTGCAGCCCTGCTGGGGCAGGACCCTCCCCAAGCCTCCTTTCTGCTGCCCACCCCCAGGTGCCAGCCCCTGGAGGACGCTGTCAGGAGCCAGCGCAAGACCCTGGTGACCCTCCTGAAGCACCTGGGGGACAAACACGCGACCCTCCAGCGGTCCAGCAAGGAGGTCCGCGGCTTGTAGGTGCCCCGGGGGAGCGGGGGGAGGCGGGGTTGGGGGTGGTGGAAGGTGGAGGAGGAGGGGGTGGGGGGGGAGGAGGAGGGGGTGGGGGTGGAGGCACTGCTGCGCCGCACCATGCCCTGCCCCATGCCCCTCCCCTGCTGAGCCCTCCCCCGCCGAGCCCCGCCCCTGCCCCCTGCCCCACTAAGCCCCTGCCCCGTCCCTGCCCCATCCCCTGCCCCATGCCCCTGCCCCATGCCCCTGCCCCATGCCCCTGCCCCATGCCCCTGCCCCGCCGAGCCCCGCCCCATGCCCCTGCCCCATGCCCCTGCCCCGCCGAGCCCCGCCCCCTGCCCCCCGAGCCCCCCCTGCCCCGCCGAGCCCCGCCCCTGCCCCATGCCCCTGCCCCGCCGAGCCCCGCCCCTGCCCCATGTCCCTGCCCCGCCGAGCCCCACCCCTGCCCCATGCCCCTGCCCCGCCGAGCCCCGCCTCTGTCCCGCCGAGCCCCGCCTCTGCCCCATGCCCCTGCCCCGCCGAGCCCCGCCCCTGCCCCATGCCCCTGCCCTGCCTCTGCCCCGCCGAGCCCCGCCTCTGCCCCATGCCCCTGCCCCGCCGAGCCCCGCCCCTGCCCCATGCCCCTGCCCTGCCTCTGCCCCGCCGAGCCCCGCCTCTGCCCCATGCCCCTGCCCCGCCGAGCCCCGCCCATGCCCCTGCCCTGCCTCTGCCCCGCCGAGCCCCGCCTCTGCCCCATGCCCCATGCCCCGCCGAGCCCCGCCTCTGCCCCATGTCCCTGCCCCGCCGAGCCCCGCCGAGCCCCGCCTCTGCCCCATGCCCCTGCCCCGCCGAGCCCCGCCTATGCCCCATGCCCCTGCCCCGCGCCTCTGCCCTGCCCCCCCGCCCCTGCCCCGCCTCTGCCCTGCCCTGCCCCGCCGAGCCACGCCCCGCCCTGCCCTGCCCCGCCGCCCCGCTGCCCCATGCCTCTGCCCCGCCTCTGCCCCGCCTCTGCCCCCTGCCCCTGCCCCTGCCTCTGTCCCGCCGAGCCCCGCCTCTGTCCCGCCGAGCCCCGCCTCTGCTCCGCCCTGCCCCGCCGAGCCCCGCCCCCTGCCCCATGCCCCTGCCCCGCCTCTGCCCCGCCGAGCCCCGCCTCTGCCCCATGCCCCTGCCCCGCCAAGCCCCGTCTCTGCCCCATGCCTCTGCCCCATGCCTCTGCCCCATGCCTCTGCCCCGCCGAGCCCCGCCCTGCCCCGCTGAGCCGCGCCCCGCCCCCGGCAGCCTGCGGCAGGTGGCGGACCGTGCAGCAGCGGGTGCAGGTGGAGGTGAAGGTGGCGATCCTGCAGGTGATGAAGGAGCTCAACAAGCGCAGCAAGGCCCTGCTGGGCCACGCCCAGGTCAGCGCAGCCGCCGCCCCCCCCGGGGTGTGGCCGGGCCGGGGAGGGGGCGCCCGGGGGCGGGCGCCGCGGGCGGAGCCGGCCCCGCCCGCAGCAGTGCCCTGGGCCTGTCCCCCGGCAGAGGCTGCTGGAGCGGCAGCAGGAGCGGCTGGAGCGGCAGCACTGGGCCATGGCCGGGCTGCAGCAGCGCCAGGAGCACCTCCTGCGCTTCGCCTCCCGCGCCCTGGCCAGCCCCGACCCCGCGGCGCTGCTGCTCTGCAAGAGGCTGGTGAGCAGCGCGGGCCGCCCGGGGGCACAGACCCCTGGGACCGCCTCCAGCACCCTGCTGGAGCCCCCCTGCCCTCTCTCCCCCTGTGGCCCCCCTGGCCCCCTCTCTCCCCCTGTGCCCCACCCCCCGGCCCTCTCTCTCCCCCTGTGCTCCCCTGCCTTGGCCTTCTCTCCCCCTCTGCTCCCCCCTTGGTCCTCTCTCTCCCTAGCTCCCCTCCTTGGCCCTCTCTCTCCCTGTGCCCCCCCTGAGACCTCTCCCTGTAGACCCTTTGAGGTCCCTCTGCTGTCCCAAGCCTCCTCTCAGGGTCCCTCAGCTGGCCCAGGCCTGCCTAGCTTGCTGCCCTGTGTCCTCTCAGCCCCTGTCCCACCACCTCTCCTGCATCCTCCTCCCCATCCCCCTCAGGCCATCCACGGTCACTGCCACCTCTCCCCCTGCCTCACCCCTCCAGTGTGCCCCAACTGTCCCCCCCCATCCCCCTCTGTGTCTCCCCCCTCACTCCTCCCTGTCCCCTCCCTGTCCCCCTGCAGATCTGCTGCCAGCTGCAGGAGGCCCTGGGGGTGGTGGTGGAGCCTGTGGAGCCCCAGGGGGCCCTCAAGTTCCAGTGGGACCTGGAGGCCTGGACCAAGAGTGCTGAGAACTTTGGTGAGGGCACAGCTCGGGGACCCCTTGGGGACCCCACAACCCTCCCACTTCACCCCCCAGCCCCCCACCCTTTAACCCTTTCTGTCCCATTTGCTCCACCCCCACCAGGTACCATCGTCCTGGAGCGTGGAGTCCCCCCGTGGCCACCAGCCCCCAGGTACCACCCCAGAGCTGGGGACACTTTCTGGGGTGGGGGGAGGTGGAGAGGTCGGGGGTCCTGTCTGCTACCCCCTTCAGGGATGTCAGGGATAGCCCCTCTCTCCCAGCCCTGCCATGCTCAGCAGCTGAGCCTCCCCTCCATAACCCTCCCCCCCCAACCAGGGGGTCCTAAAACAGGGCTGAGGAGGGGCAGGGGGGGGGACAGCCTCCTCAAGGGGACCCCCAGGGCTCGGCCCTCCCCCCTGCCACACTTCTCCCTGGCAGGGGAGGGGGCAGAGGTGTCCCCAACTGTTCCCTCCCCACCTGTACCCCCAGACGGCCGAGAGCCCTGCCCCCAGCCAGCTGAGTGAGTGCCACTGGGGGGCGCTGGGGGGGTGGTGGCAGTGGGGGCACACTGAGGGGACATGGGGGAGGGGGTGGCACTGAGGGGCGCTGGGAGGACACGGGGGTGTGGCACTGGGGGACCCTAGGGGCGCTGGGGAGGGGGTGGTATTGAGGGGTCACTGGGGGTAGTGGGCAGGGGGTGGCATTGAGGGGTCACTGGGGGTAGTGGGCAGGGGGTGGCATTGAGGGGTCACTGGGGGCAGTGGGGAGGGGGTGGCATTGAGGGATCACTGGGGGCAGTGGGGAGGGGGTGGCATTCAGGGGTCACTGGGGGCAGTGGGGAGGGGGTAGCACTGGGGGGATACTGGGGGGCACTGGGTGTTTGGCACTAGGGGACACGAGGGGGTGGCATTGGGGGGTGTCAGTGGGGATACTCTGGGGGCTGGCACTGAGCGGGTGGCCCAGGGGAGGGGTTGGCACTGAGGGGCTCCAAGGGGTGGGGGAGGGTGACCCTGGGGGCACAGCTGGGGCACAGCTGGGGCCATGCCCAGCTGGTTGCTTTCTGCCTGCAGGCAACAGCCCCCGGAAGCTGCTGGCCCAGGAGGGAAGAGGTGGGGTGGGGGTGGGGGCAGCCCTGGCCCTGCTCACCCTGTCCTGGGGGCCCCACTCTGGGCTCATACTGTCCCCTGTCCCTCTGTCCCCTGTCCCTCTGTCCCGTGTTCCTCTGTCCCTCTGTCCCCTGTTCCTCTGTCCCCTGTTCCTCTGTCCCCCTCCCTTCCCTACCCCTTAGTCTCCCTATTCCTTGGGATCCCTTTCCCCCCGATTCCGTGGGCTCCTCCTCCCCCCCCCGGATCAACTTCTTCCCTCCCCCCCCCTTTCCTGGGATCCCTGCCCCTCTGCCCCCCCTTTCCTGGGATTCCTTCCCCTCTCCCCCCCCCCTTCCTGGGATCCCTGCTCCCTCTCTGTTCCCAGCAGCTGACCAGGTCTCCCCTCTCTTTCGGTCGGGCAGGAGGCAGCCCCTGGCGCCCCCCCAGTGGGCAGCTGCGGAAGGTTCCCGCGTGGCGCTGGAGCGGCTGGAGCTGGACCTGGCGGGGGCTCCCAGCCCCTGTGTTCAGAGTCTTCCCTGGCACCTCTGCCAGGGACTTCAGCCTCATCGTCATCGAGAGGGCTGCAGGCCCCCCCCCCAGCCCCCCAGCATCAAGGTGGGGATCCCCCAGCTCCCTGCACCCTGTTCCAACCCCCCCCCCCAGCCCCCCAGCATCAAGGTGGGGATCCCCCAGCTCCCTGCACCCTGTTCCAACCCCCCCCAGCCCCCCAGCATCAAGGTGGGGATCCCCCAGCACCCTGTTCCAACCCCCCCCCAGCCCCCCAGCATCAAGGTGGGGATCCCCCAGCTCCCTGCACCCTGTTCCAACCCCCCCCAGCCCCCCAGCATCAAGGTGGGGATCCCCCGCTCCCTGCACCCCGTTCCAACCCCCCCAGCATCAAGGTGGGGATCCCCCAGCTCCCTGCACCCTGTTCCAACCCTCCCCCCAGCCCCCCAGCATCAAGGTGGGGATCCCCCCGCTCCCTGCACCCCGTTCCAACCCCCCAGCATCAAGGTGGGGATCCCCCAGCTCCCTGCACCCTGTTCCAACCCCCCCCCCAGCCCCCCAGCATCAAGGTGGGGATCCCCCGCTCCCTGCACCCCGTTCCAACACCCCCAGCATCAAGGTGGGGATCCCCCAGTTCCCTGCCTGCCCCTCCCAGTGACCCCAGCCCCCGAATCCTTAGCATCACAGTGGGGATCACCTAGCTCCCTGCTCACCCTCCCCCCAGTGCCCCCTAGGGTCAAGGGGGGATCCCCCAGCCCCTCACAGCTCCTCTCTCCCCAGCAGGAGGAGCAGCTGGAGGTGGCCATTGGGGACACCAAACCCCAGGGGCTGCCGGTGGAGCAGCACCCTGGGCCACCCCCCCCCCCGGCACTGGATCCTCTGCGGGGCTGGGATCTGCCCCCAGCACCCCCCCCCGGCCCTGGGGTCTCCTGCTGCAGAGTTTGCTGCCAGGCTGGGGCTGTGGTGATGTGTGACCGCTGCGAGCACTGCTACCATCTGGACTGCCACCTGCCTGCCCTCCAGGAGGTCCCCAGGTAGGCTGGATCCCTGGGATCCACTGCCCCTTCTCACCTCCCTGCTCTCCAGGAGGTCCCCAGGTAGGCTGGATCCCTGGGATCCACTGCCCCATGTCACCTCCCTGCCCTCCAGGAGGTCCCCAGGTAGGCTGGATCCCTGGGATCCACTGCCCCATGTCACCTCCCTGCCCTCCAGGAGGTCCCCAGGTAGGCTGGATCCCTGGGATCCACTGCCCCTTCTCACCTCCCTGCCCTCTAGGAGGTCCCCAGATAGACCCGATCCTTGGGACCTCCTGCCCCCTGCCACCCGCCTGCCCCCAGGAGGCCCCCAGGTGCCCCCATGCGCGGGCTGCCCTGAGCAGGCCGAGATCCCTGCAGTGGATCCCTGTGGCTCCCTCCCCAGCCCGGAGTGGAGATGTCTGCTGTGCCAGGAGCTGCCTCCCCCGAGCAGGAGCTCGCCGCGGGCTGCAGGGAGGAGCCCCCCGCAGAAGCTCAGCGCCGCGGAGCAGCAGGTAGGGCTGGGGGAGGTGGTGTGGCGAGGCGGGGCCGCGGGACCGGACCCAGGGACCTCTCTGACCCCCCCAGAGGTGCGAGTTCGTCCTGCTGCAGCTGCTGTGCCACGAGCCCTGCCGGCCCCTGCACCGCCTCTGCGGCTCCCTGGTGAGTGCCCGGGCCGGGACCCCCCAGCCCCGCGGCGGGCCGGGCCCCCGCCGCCTCTCACCGGGGCTGCTCTGCCCCCAGGAGGGGCAGGAGGCGATCGACCTGACGCTGATCCGCGCGCGGCTGCAGGAGAAGCTGAGCCCCCACTACCGCAGCCCCCAGGAGCTCGCCGGCGACCTCTGGAGGATGCTGCAGCAGTTCAACCGCCTCACCGAGGTGCCTGGGGGATCCCGGGGGATCCCCTGCCCTCCTCCTCCCCCCCCTCAGCCCTCTGGAGCCCAACCCCGATGCCCCCAGGCGTTCACTCGCTGCCCAGCAATGCCCCTTCCAGCCACCTCCCCGCGGGCCCTGCGCCTGGCAGGAGCGATCACAAGGGATCTACTCCCCTCCTGAGCGCGGTGATCCCTCCCCAGAGCCCTGCCAGATGTTTAGCTACCCCCAAAAAGGTCTCCTCCAGCCACCTTGCCGAGGGGCCTGCTTTCTAGGGGAGGGATCACAAGGGATCTAATCCCCTCCTGATCCCTCCCACACTTCCCCAGCAGCGCCCTTCCAACCACCTCACTGTGATCCCTCCTCCTCATAAGGATCCTTAGGGATCTCCTCCCTTCCTGATCTGTTTTCCATTCCTTGATCCACCTCTGACCAACTCCCCCCAACACTTCACTCACCTCCTAGGCCCCCACCCCTGGGGTCCTTCCTCCCTGCCCCCCGGGCCCCATCCTCAGGCCCACCTTGGGTGGCTTCTGTTTAACCTTAGCCTTTGGGGGGGCCCCCTCTAGGCCCCGGGGGTGCTCCCAGCGTCCCCCTGACCCCCCCGTGTCCCCCTTCCCTTCCCCTGCAGGACAAGGCTGATGTCCAATCCATCCTGGGCCTGCAGAGCTTCTTCGAGGCTCAGCTCAACGCAGCCTTCGGCGACCACAAGCTGTGGGTCAGGCCCCAGATCCTCCCGGGGGCGTCCGCAGGCAGCCCCCCAGGACCTTGAGGACCTACCCTGCCCCCCAGCAGGAGTCGGGGACCTGGCTGTGACCCTCCCCCACCCCACAGCTTCCTCCCTGCCGTGGGGGCCCCAGGGTGGGGCCGGGAATAAAGCCATGGAGCTGGAGCTAGGCTGGGGCTGGACTGGGGCTGGGGCTGGGGCTGGTCTGGGAGCTACTGGCGCCCGGCTGCGCCCTTCCTGCCGTACGGCTCCTGAGCGAAGGTGGCGGCGCGCACAGGGCACAGAGCGGAAGTCCCGCCCTCCGAGCCAGCTGGGATTGGTGCTCTAAGGTCCCGTCCCCCGTGCCGGATAGGCTGTGGGCAAGAAGCGTCCGGGGAGCACCGAAGCGGCTCGGAAAGAGCGGAGGGCGGGGGAGGGGCCGGGGGTCTCCGCCGTGTGGCGCGAAGGGAAAAGGGAGAGGCCGGGACCGGCGGGGGCCGAGGGGAGCCGGGAGGAGCCGAAGCGGTCATTGAGGAGCCGAAGCGCTCCGCAGAGAGCCGACCTCACGGCCGCTGCGGGAGGGGTCGGCGCTGCTCGGGGAGTCGCTCGGCAACGTTCGGCACTCTCCGGAGAGAGCGAAACCCACCGGAGCCGCCCCGTGCTCCGAAAGCACCCGAGGGCTTTCCGGAAGGAGCCGAACGCTCTCCCGGCAACCCCCGACCGGCTCCGCTGCCCTTCCGCCAGCCCCCGGCCCGCAGGCTCTGCCTGTGCCCTCCCCTCGCCGCCCCTTCCCCTCCGAAGTCCTCCGAGCCCCTCCACGTCCTCTGACCTCCCTCACCGCTCCCCTCCGGACCTCCGCCCCGAAGCTCTCCGAGCCCCTCCCCTGCTCCTTTCCCGAACCCCTCCGAAGTTCTCCGAAGCCTCTCCAAGTTCCCTGACCTCCCCACCCCCACCTCGAAGCTCTGCGTAGCGCCCCCGCGCTGTTCCCTTCCGCCCGCCCCGCTCCATTCCGAGCCCCGCCCCCTACCCTCGCCGCTGCTCCACTGCCCTCTTCCGGAACTCCCCGAAGTCCTCCGAACTTCCCAGAGGTTCTCCGCTCCCCTCCCCCTTCCAGAACCCCTCCGAACCTCCCCGAGGTCCTCTGAGCCGCTCCCAGGCCCCCCGCTTCCCCCCCCAGCGCCTCCGCCGCCCTCTGCCGCAGCTCCCCGAGGTCCTCCGCGCGCTCCCCCCTCCCCCGGCCCCGCCCCGCTCCGCTCCAGAACTTTTCCGAGCCCAGGCCCAGGTCCCCCCGCGCCGCCGCGCGGCCCTGCGCTGCCCCCTGCCGGAAGCTCCCCGCAGCCGCTTCCGGCCGGCTCCCGAAGCGCTTCCGGAAGTGGCCGAGCGGCGCCGGCCGTGGCCCAGTCCCTTCCCTTCTCCCTCAGCTCCCCGCCGGGGGCGAAGCCGCCGCCGGCCTTTGAGCTGCCGCCGCCGGGGTGGTTTTCTTTCGCCTCTTCTTCTTCTCCTCCTCCTCCTCCTCGCCGCCCTCCGCCGCCGCTTCCCCGCCGCCGGGGGGGCCTCGCCCGGCCGCCGGCGCCGGCCCCGGGCCCGGCAGGATGATCAAGCTCTTCACGCTGAAGCAGCAGAAGAAGGAGGAGGAATCCGCGGGGGGCACCAAAGGCAGCAGCAAAAAGGCCTCGGCCGCGCAGCTCCGGATCCAGAAAGGTGGCGGCGGGGGGAAGGGAAGGGAAGGGAAGGGAAGGGAAGGGAAGGGAAGGGAAGGGAAGGGAAGGGAAGGGAAGGAAGGGAAGGGAAGGAAGGGAAGGGAAGGGAAGGGAAGGGAAGGGAAGGGAAGGGAGCAGGGCCTGGGCCTGGGCCTGGCAGCACTGAAGGGGGAAGGGGAGGCGGGGGGTGGTTGGGACCCGTGGGGGGAGGGGGGGGCGGGGGGGGCCGGGACCAGTAAAGGGGGAGGGGGTGGCTAGGACCAGTAAGGGGAGGGGGAGGAGGAACTGGGACCAGTAAGGCTTCTACAGGGAAGAGTGAACTGGAAGCAGTAAGAGGCTGGGAGGGAGGGAGCTGGGAATGGGACCACAAAGGGGTGGGAGGAAACTGGGGCCCGGGAGGCCTCTCCTGGGAGTAGCAAAGGGGCAGCAGTGAGGTGCTCAGGGGACCAGGGTCCAGTAAAGGGGTAGGGTGGGACTAGGACCAGTAAGGGGCCTGGGGTGTGGGGGCACTGGGACCAGTCAGGGGATGAGGGGCAGGGGGACTGGGAGCAGTAAGAAAGGCTCTGGCGTGGGGCTGGTGCTGGTCCCAGTAAGGCCTTACTGGGAGCGCCACCTCCCCCCCAGTCCCTCCCAGTCTGTGGCCCCGGCAGGGCACTGGGAGGCTCTCGGGGGGGGATGGTACACAGCTGGAGGGGCTGCAGCTGCCTCTGCCCCCCCAGTGTTCCCCCCTGTCCCTGTAGGTGTCCCCTGTGTGCCCACCCATGTGTCCCCCATCTCCGCCTGTCCCCAGGTGTCCCCTCCCCGTGCCCCCCCAGGTGTCCCCTCCCCGTGCCCCCCAGGTGTCCCCTCCCCGTGCCCCCCAGGTGTCCTCTCCTGTCCCCCTTAGGTGTCCCACCATGGCCCCAGGCTGTGCCCAGGCTGTGCCCGGGCTGTGCCTAAGCTGTGCCCAGGCTGTGCGCGGGCTGCGCCAGGCTGTGCTGTGCCCAAGCTGTGCCCGGGCTGTGCCCAAGCTGTGCCCTGTCCCCTCAGACATCAATGAGCTGAACCTGCCCAAGACCTGCGAGATCGACTTCAGCGACCAGGACGACCTCCTGCACTTCCGGCTGCTCATCTGCCCCGACGAGGTCACCCCCCGCCCCCCCCCCCGCCCTCCCCCCCCCCCCCCCCGGCCCTCCCTCCCCCCTCTGCCCCCCCCCCTGCTCCCCCTCCATCCCCTCCTGTCCCCCCGGCCTCCCCTCTCCCCTTAGCTCTAGCCCCAGCCCCTTCCTCTCTCTGCCTTCCTTGCCCCCTGCCTCCTGGCCCTTTCCTTTCCCTTCTCTGTCCCCCTTCTGTCCCCTCCTGTCACCCCCTCCCCACCAGCTCCAGCCCCTTCCTCTGTCCCCCCCAGCTTCCTCAGCCCCTTCCCCCTGTCCCTTCCTTGACACCTTTCTGTCCCCTCCATGTCCCCTTGGGGCTCCTCTGCCACCTCCACATCTCCTTAGGGGACCCTCGAGATCCCCTCTGTCCCCTCCCTGTCCCTTTCTGTCCACTCCCTGTTCCCCTCTGGCCCCTCCAATTCCCCTCAGGGGCCCCTGGCGCCCCCTGGTGGCATCCCCCCACGCGCTGCAGGCTGTCCCCAGCCTGCTGCCCCCCAGGTGACCTCTGCTGCTGTCCCCTGCAGGGCTTCTACAAGGGAGGCAAATTCGTCTTCAGCTTCAAGGTCAGTGCTGGGCCACCAAAACCTCCCCTGTGGCCACCAAACCCCCACCTGGGGCCACCAGGAGGTCACCAGCCATGAATTGTGCCCCCCAACCCTGCCCTGTGGCCCCTAAAACCCTGCCCTGTGGCTACCAAACCTCCCCTGTGGCCTCCAGAATGCCACCAAACCTCCACCTATGGCCACCAGAAGGTTACCAGCCCTGAATTGTGGCCAGCCAGACCTCCCCTGTGGCCACCAAAACCTCATCTCTGGCCACCAGCCGTGGCTTGTGACAACCAAAACTTGACCTGTGGCCACTACGACCCCACCTGTGGCCATCAACATGGTCATGCAGGACTCCAGCTGTTCACAGCTGGGTGTGGGAAGAAGCTCAGTGGCCACCAAGCCCTGGCCTGTGGCCACCAAAGATTAGACACCCAAATATTCAAGCTGGGGCTTGGTGGCTACCAACCCCTGAGTTGTGGCTACTGCTCTCCCCCCCCCCCAAGGTGGGCCAGGGCTACCCCCACGACCCCCGAAGGTGAAGTGTGAGACCATGGTCTACCACCCCAACATCGACCTGGAGGGCAACGTCTGCCTCAATATCCTCAGGTGGGCTACCAACGGCTCTTAGCTGGCCACCAGCATCCCTAGTTGGTCACCAGCTTCCCCAGCTGGCCAGCAGTGCCCCCAGCTGGCCACCAACTTCCCCCGTGGTGGCCACCAGCTTCCCCCGCTGGCCACCAGCATCCCCCGCTTGCCACAAGCTTCCCCACCTGGCCACCAGTCCCCTCAGCTGGCTACTAACACCCCCTATGGTGGCCACCAGCAGCCCCCAGCTGCCCACCAGCACCACCCCATGGTGGCTACCAATGGCTCCCAGCTGGCCACCAGCACCCCCAGCTGGCCACCATATTGCCCCCCCATAGTGGCTACCAGTGGCTCCCAGCTGGTTACCGCCTTCGCCCTATGGTGGTCACCAATGGCACCCAAACGGTCACCAGCACAGCTAGCTGGCCACCAGCGTCCCCACATGGTGGCTACCAAAAGCACCCAGATGTCCAACAGCGCCCTGCCACGGTGGCCACCAATGGCACCCAGCTGGCTACCAGCACCCCCAGCTGGCCACCAACTTCCCCCCCCCCATGGTGGCCACCAACGGCACCCAGATGGCCACCACACCATCCATGGTGGCCATCACCCCATTCACAGTGGCCACTACCCCATCTGAGGCGGCCACCACCCCCTCCGAGCTGCTAATGCTCCCAGCGAGGCCCTGCTGGGCTTGGCCTGGGCCCAGTGAGGCCCCTGGGGGCAAGGGGGATGGGGGTGGGCAGTGGCCAGCTGCTGGTGGCCCCCAGTGACCCCTAGTGGCCCCCAGGGAGGACTGGAAGCCTGTGCTGACGATAAACTCCATCATCTACGGCCTGCAGTACCTCTTCCTGGTGAGCTGCTGCCAGGGGCACCTGGGCACAGCAGGGGGCACCAGGGGACCCTCGGCACGGGGCCTAGGGGTGCTTGGGGGCCTCAGGGTGGCACTTGGGGTGCTCCCAGATACCTTGGGGGTGCCCCTAACACTTAGGGGGTGTCCCCATGCACCTTGGAGATTACCCTTGACACCGAGGGAGGGGGTCCCCAGATGCCATGGGGGTGTCCCCTAGCACCTTGGGGGCTGCCCCCAACCCCTGGGGGAGGCCCCATCAATCAATCACAGAGAGGGGTGGGGGTGGGTGAGGGGGGTAGGGATGGGAATGAGAGTGGGGTTGGGAGCGAGGATGGGGATAAGGGGTGGGGGTGCGGAGGGGGATGGGGATAGGGGCCGGGCTGCGGGGGTGGGGGTAGGGGCAGGGCTGTGGAGGGGGTGGGGGCGAGGATGGGGGTGGGGCTGGGGGGCGGGGCTGCGGGGGGTTGGGGCAGGGGTGGGGGTGAGGATGGGGGCAGGACTGTGGGGGGTGAGGATGGGGGCGGGGATGTGGGGGGGTGGGTCAGGGCGGGGCTGCTGAGGGGTGGGGCTGCAGAAGGGGTGGGGGTAGGGGTGAGGATAGGGGTGAGGAGGGCGGGGCTGTGGGGGGGTGAGGATGGGGCGGGGCTGCTGGGGGTGGGGTCAGGGGCAGGGCTGCTGAGGGGGTGGGGGTGAGGATGGTGGGGCTGCGGGGGGTGAGGATGGGGGCGGGGCTGCTGGGGGTGGGGAAGGGGCGGGGCTGCTGGGGGTGGGGAAGGGGCGGGGCTGGGGGTGAGGATGGGGGCGGGGCTGCTGGGGGTGGGGAAGGGGCGGGGCTGCGGGGGGGTGAGGATGGGGGCGGGGCTGCTGGGGGTGGGGAAGGGGCGGGGCTGCTGGGGGTGGGGAAGGGGCGGGGCTGCGGGGGTGAGGATGGGGGCGGGGCTGCTGGGGGTGGGGAAGGGGCGGGGCTGCTGGGGGTGGGGAAGGGGCGGGGCTGCTGGGGGGGGAAGGGGCGGGGCTGCGGGGGTGAGGATGGGGGCGGGGCTGCTGGGGGTGGGGAAGGGGCGGGGCTGCGGGGGGGTGAGGATGGGGGCGGGGCTGCTGGGGGTGGGGAAGGGGCGGGGGCTCGCGTGCGCCCCGCCCCCAGCCCCTCCCCGCGGTGCGTCCGCAGGAGCCCAACCCCGAGGACCCGCTGAACAAGGAGGCCGCGGAGGTGCTGCAGAGCAACCGGCGGCTGTTCGAGCAGAACGTGCAGCGCTCCCTGCGCGGAGGCTACGTCGGCGCCACCTACTTCGAGCGCTGCCTCAAGTAGCCCCCGGCCCCGCCCCCGCTCCTGGCCCCTCCCCCTCCTCCCCTTCCCGCCGCCGCCCATCGAAGGAGTCGCTTCTGGCCCGCCCCTCCCCCCCCCCGGTCATCGATCCTCAGTTCTGGGCCTCTGCTCCTTCCGCCCCCAGCCTCCACCTCCGCTCCCGGCTCCGCCCCTTTCGGTCATAACCCTTTCATTTCCGGTCTTAGCCCCCCCCTCCGCCCCCCCGGGGCCCTTTCCGGTCCTGTCCTGCCCTCCCTGAGGCTAACCCCTCCTTTTCCGGCCGGAGCAGCTACTTCCGGTCACAGCCCCGCCCACTTCCGGTCACCCCCAGCCCGACTCCCTCCCCGCTTCCACTCACGACCCTCAACTTCCGGCCCCGGCCCAGCCACTTCCGGCCATCCTCCGTCACTTCCGGTCCCGGACCTGCACTTCCTGCCCGCGGAGCCCCTCCCCCGCCAGCCGGACGCCTTACTTCCCGATCGAGCCCCACCCCTTCCGGCTCCGAGCCGCCGCTGACCCTCGTAATTTCCTCTCTCCCGCTCCCCCTGGGCCCTCATTCCACTTCTCCTGGTCTTAGCCCCGCCCCTTCCGGCCCCCCTCCCCCTCCAGCCGGTTGCCACCATCTGCTCATCGCCCCGCCCCTCCCGCTCCTTGCAGCCTCACTTCCTGCCCCCCCCCCCCACTTCCCACCTCCACCCTTGGCCGCCCTCTGGACCGCCCGGTCCAGCCCAGCCCCACCCACTTCCGGTGCTCCCACCCATCCTCGCCCCGCCCTTCGCCCCGCCCCCTCCCTATTTATTGCCCCCCCCTCGGGGGTGGGGGCGGGGCCTCTCTTCCCCCTCCCCTCCCCTTCTCCCCCCAGCGCTTGGTGTTGGATTAAAGGGGACAGAAACCAGGTCCCAGTTCAGACCAGTTTGGGGGCGGTGGGGGAGGACTGGGAGGGGTGGGGAGGGTGGGGCTGGGCTGGGCCTGTTCAGACCAGTTCAGACCAGTTCTAACCAGCGCCTCTGAGCTGCTGCTGCGGCATCACCGCAGGGCGCTGCAGTGTTCTCCGGCCGGACCGGTAGAGCCCCATGCCCCCTGCCGGCCCGACCGGTACAGACCCGTGCCCCCTGCCGGCCCGACCGGTACAGCCCCGTGCCCCCTGCCGGCCCGACCGGTACAGCCCCATGCCCCCTGCCGGCCCGACCGGTACAGACCAGTGCCCCCCTGCCGGCCCGACCGGTACAGCCCAGTGCCCCCTGCCGGCCCGACCGGTACAGCCCCGTGCCCCCTGCCGGCCGGACCGGTACAGACCCGTGCCCCTGCCGGCCGGACCGGTACAGCCCAGTGCCCCCTGCCGGCCCGACCGGTACAGACCCGTGCCCCCTGCCGGCCGGACCGGTACAGCCCCGTGCCCCCTGCCGGCCCGACCGGTACAGCCCCGTGCCCCCTGCCGGCCGGACCGGTACAGCCCCGTGCCCCCTGCCGGCCCGACCGGTACAGCCCCGTGCCCCCTGCCGGCCGGACCGGTACAGCCCAGTGCCCCCTGCCGGCCCGACCGGTACAGCCCCGTGCCCCCTGCCGGCCGGACCGGTACAGCCCCGTGCCCCCTGCCGGCCGGACCGGCACGGCCCAGTGCCCCCTGCCGGCCCGACCGGTACAGACCCGTGCCCCCCTGCCGGCCCGACCGGTACAGACCCGCCCCCTGCCGGCCCGACCGGTACAGACCCGTGCCCCCTGCCGGCCCGACCGGTACAGACCCGTGCCCCCTGCCGGCCGGACCGACCCCCGTGCCCCTGCCGGCCCGACCGGTACGGCCCCGTGCCCCTGCCGGCCCGACCGGTGACCCGTGCCCCCTGCCGGCCGGACCGGTACGGCCCCGTGCCCCCTGCCGGCCCGACCGGTACGGCCCCGTGCCCCCTGCCGGCCCGACCGTGCCCCGTGCCCCCTGCCGGCCCGACCGGTACAGACCCGTGCCCCCTGCCGGCCCGACCAGTCTGCCCCAGTGCCCCCTGCCGGCCCGACCGGTGCCCAGTGCCCCCTGCCGGCCTGACCAGTCTGCCCCAGTGCCCCCTGCCGGCCGGACCGGTACGGCCCCGTGCCCCCTGCCGGCCCGACCGGTACAGACCCGTGCCCCCTGCCGGCCCGACCAGTCTGCCCCAGTGCCCCCTGCCGGCCCGACCGGTACAGCCCAGTGCCCCCTGCCGGCCCGACCAGTCTGCCCCAGTGCCCCCTGCCGGCCCGACCAGTCTGCCCCAGTGCCCCCTGCCGGCCCGACCAGTCTGCCCCAGTGCCGGCCCGACCAGTACAGACCCGTCCCCCTGCCGGCCTGACCAGTCTGCCCCAGTGCCCCTCCCACCGTGACCAGTCTGCCCCAGTGCCCCCTGCCGGCCCGACCGGTACAGCCCCGTGCCCCCTGCCGGCCCGACCGGTACAGCCCCGTGCCCCCTGCCGGCCCGACCGGTGCCCAGTGCCCCCTGCCGGCCCGACCGGTACGGCCCAGTGCCCCCTGCCGGCCTGACCAGTCTGCCCCAGTGCCCCTCCCACCGTGACCAGTCTGCCCCAGTGCCCCTCCCACCGTGACCAGTCTGCCCCAGTGCCCCCTGCCGGCCCGACCGGTCTGCCCCAGTGCCCCTCCCACCGTGACCGGTCTGCCCCAGTGCCCCCTCCCGGCCTGACCAGTACAGCCCAGCGCCGCTCTTGGCCTGACCAGTCTGCCCCAGTGCCTCCCAGCGCCCCCAGTCTGCCCCACTGTCCCTCCACGGCCTCCCAGAGTCCTCCAGCAGCCGCCCGCTCCGGTGCGGCACAGCCTGGCCGCCAGGGGTCGCACTCTCGGCCGGCGCCGCTCTGGCCCTGCCCTGATCCGGGCGCTCCGAGCGGAAGCGGAGCTCCGGCCGCGGCCTCCCATTGGCTGAACGCGGAGGGCAGGGAGGGCGGGGAAAGGGGCGCGCCTGGCCGCGTGATCCAGCGAGCGTCCTCACGCGGCCCTGTGACGTCACGGCGCTCGCGGAAGTTCGCGGGAGAGGCTCCGGGGGACGCGGAAGGAACTCAGGGTGAGGGGCGCGGGGGGGGGGGGGGACCGGGACCGGAGCGGCAGGGACCGGGGCGGGAGAGCCGGGGCAGGGCTCGGAGCGGCAGGGACCGGGAGGGCAGAGCCGGGACAGGGCTCGGTCGGGACCGGGAGGGCAGAGCCGGGGCAGGGCTCGGAGCGGTCGGGACCGGGAGGGCAGAGCCGGGGCAGGGCTCGGAGCGGTCGGGACCGGGAGGGCAGAGCCGGGGCAGGGCTCGGAGCGGCAGGGACCGGGAGGGCAGAGCCGGGACAGGGCTCGGAGCGGTCAGGGACCGGGAGGGCAGAGCCGGGACAGGGCTCGGAGCGGCAGGGACCGGGAGGGCAGAGCCGGGACAGGGCTCGGAGCGGCAGGGACCGGGAGGGCAGAGCCGGGACAGGGCTCGGAGCGGCAGGGACCGGGAGGGCAGAGCCGGGACAGGGCTCGGAGCGGCAGGGACCGGGAGGGCAGAGCCGGGGCAGGGCTCGGAGCGGTCGGGACCGGGAGGGCAGAGCCGGGGCAGGGCTCGGAGCGGTCGGGACCGGGAGGGCAGAGCCGGGGCAGGGCTCGGAGCGGCAGGGACCGGGAGGGCAGAGCCGGGACAGGGCTCGGAGCGGTCGGGACCGGGAGGGCAGAGCCGGGACAGGGCTCGGAGCGGCAGGGACCGGGAGGGCAGAGCCGGGCAAGGGCTCGGAGCGGTCGGGACCGGGAGGGCAGAGCCGGGCAAGGGCTCGGAGCGGTCGGGACCGGGAGGGCAGAGCCGGGGCAGGGCTCGGAGCGGTCGGGACCGGGAGGGCAGAGCCGGGACAGGGCTCGGAGCGGTCGGGACCGGGAGGGCAGAGCCGGGGCAGGGCTCGGAGCGGCAGGGACCGGGAGGGCAGAGCCGGGGCAGGGCTCGGAGCGGCAGGGACCGGGAGGGCAGAGCCGGGGCAGGGGGCTCGGAGCGGCAGGGACCGGGAGGGCAGAGCCGGGACAGGGCTCGGAGCGGCAGGGACCGGGAGGGCAGAGCCGGGACAGGGCTCGGAGCGGTCGGGACCGGGAGGGCAGAGCCGGGGCAGGGCTCGGAGCGGTCGGGACCGGGAGGGCAGAGCCGGGACAGGGCTCGGAGCGGCAGGGACCGGGAGGGCAGAGCCGGGGCAGGGCTCGGAGCGGCAGGGACCGGGAGGGCAGAGCCGGGACAGGGCTCGGAGCGGTCGGGACCGGGAGGGCAGAGCCGGGACAGGGCTCGGAGCGGTCGGGACCGGGAGGGCAGAGCCGGGACAGGGCTCGGAGCGGCAGGGACCGGGAGGGCAGAGCCGGGACAGGGCTCGGAGCGGTCGGGACCGGGAGGGCAGAGCCGGGACAGGGCTCGGAGCGGTCGGGACCGGGAGGGCAGAGCCGGGGCAGGGCTCGGAGCGGCAGGGACCGGGAGGGCAGAGCCGGGGCAGGGCTCGGAGCGGCAGGGACCGGGAGGGCAGAGCCGGGACAGGGCTCGGAGCGGTCGGGACCGGGAGGGCAGAGCCGGGACAGGGCTCGGAGCGGTCGGGACCGGGAGGGCAGAGCCGGGACAGGGCTCGGAGCGGCAGGGACCGGGAGGGCAGAGCCGGGACAGGGCTCGGAGCGGCAGGGACCGGGAGGGCAGAGCCGGGGCAGGGCTCGGAGCGGCAGGGACCGGGAGGGCAGAGCCGGGACAGGGCTCGGAGCGGCAGGGACCGGGAGGGCAGAGCCGGGACAGGGCTCGGAGCGGCAGGGACCGGGAGGGCAGAGCCGGGGCAGGGCTCGGAGCGGCAGGGACCGGGAGGGCAGAGCCGGGACAGGGCTCGGAGCGGTTCGGACCGGGAGGGCAGAGCCGGGACAGGGCTCGGAGCGGTCGGGACCGGGAGGGCAGAGCCGGGACAGGGCTCGGAGCGGTCGGGACCGGGAGGGCAGAGCCGGGGCAGGGCTCGGAGCGGCAGGGACCGGGAGGGCAGAGCCGGGGCAGGGCTCGGAGCGGCAGGGACCGGGAGGGCAGAGCCGGGACAGGGGGCTCGGAGCGGTCGGGACCGGGAGGGCAGAGCCGGGACAGGGCTCGGAGCGGTCGGGACCGGGAGGGCAGAGCCGGGACAGGGCTCGGAGCGGCAGGGACCGGGAGGGCAGAGCCGGGACAGGGCTCGGAGCGGCAGGGACCGGGAGGGCAGAGCCGGGGCAGGGCTCGGAGCGGCAGGGACCGGGAGGGCAGAGCCGGGGCAGGGCTCGGAGCGGCAGGGACCGGGAGGGCAGAGCCGGGACAGGGCTCGGAGCGGCAGGGACCGGGAGGGCAGAGCCGGGGCAGGGCTCGGAGCGGCAGGGACCGGGAGGGCAGAGCCGGGACAGGGCTCGGAGCGGTTCGGACCGGGAGGGCAGAGCCGGGACAGGGCTCGGAGCGGCAGGGACCGGGAGGGCAGAGCCGGGGCAGGGCTCGGAGCGGCAGGGACCGGGAGGGCAGAGCCGGGACAGGGCTCGGAGCGGCAGGGACCGGGAGGGCAGAGCCGGGACAGGGCTCGGAGCGGCAGGGAGCGGGAGGGCAGAGCCGGGACAGGGCTCGGAGCGGCAGGGAGCGGGAGGGCAGAGCCGGGACAGGGCTCGGAGCGGCAGGGAGCGGGAGGGCAGAGCCGGGACAGGGCTTGGAGCGGCAGGGACCGGGAGGGCAGAGCCGGGACAGGGCTCGGAGCGGCAGGGACCGGGAGGGCAGAGCCGGGACAGGGCTCGGAGCGGCAGGGACCGGGAGGGCAGAGCCGGGACAGGGCTCGGAGCGGCAGGGACCGGGAGGGCAGAGCCGGGACAGGGCTCGGAGCGGCAGGGACCGGGAGGGCAGAGCCGGGACAGGGCTCGGAGCGGCAGGGAGCGGGGCGGGAGGGCAGGAAGCGGCCAGGACCATGGGGTCACCAGGGGACACCCAAGGGGATGGCCATGGAGATGGTTTCGCGGTGGTGGTCTCCAGCCCACGGCCACTAGACTCGCCCCCCCCCGGCCTGAGCTGTGGGACCAGGTCCATGGGGCTGGGGGAGGGGCCCGGAGCGCCGCTGGGGCCTCCCCGATGGCCTTGGCCAGCAGGGGTCGCTGCAGGCTCTCCCCAGCAGCATAGAGCTGAGTGGTTGGAGGACTCCTGAGGGGGCAAAAGTGCCCCTGGGGGGGTAACAAATGCGTCTCCCCGCCTCCATCCCCGACTCCTTCTCCACCTCCATCTCCTCCTCCGTGTTCCTGTGTTTTCTGTCTTCATCTCCCCACCCTCCCCTCGCCCCCCTCCCCGCCCCCCAGGTGCCCCTGGCATGGAGCTGCTGTTCGGGCGGCGCCGGACGCCGGAGGAGCTGCTGAGGCAGAACCAGAGGCCCTGGGCAGGGCCATGAGGGAGCTGGACAGGGAGAGGCAGAAGCTGGAGGCCCAGGAGAAGAAGATCATCCTGGACATCAAGAAGATGGCCAAGCAGGGCCAGATGGTCGGCAGGGCAGCCCCGGAGGGGGAGGGGGGAAGGAGAGGAGTGGAGGAGTGGGTGGGACCCAGGGGAGGACAGGGAGGGGGCAGGGAGGGGATATGGAGTGGGACAGGGAGGGGATATGGAGGGGGACAGGGAGGGGGGCAGGGAGGGGATATGGAGGGGGACAGGGAAGGGATATGGAGTGGGACAGGGAGGGGATATGGAAGGGGACAGGGAGGGGATATGGAAGGGGACAGGGAGGGGATATGGAAGGGGACAGGGAGGGATACTGAGAGGGACAGGGAGGGGATATGGAGGGGGACAGGGAGGGATATGGAGAGGTACAGGGAGGGGATACGGAGGGGGACAGGGAGGGGATACGGAGGGGGACAGGGAGGGATATGGAGAGGTACAGGGAGGGGATACGGAGAGGGACAGGGAGGGGATACGGAGAGGGACAGGGAGGGATACGGAGAGGGACAGGGAGGGGATACGGAGGGGGACAGGGAGGGATACGGAGGGGGACAGGGAGGGGATACGGAGGGGGACAGGGAGGGGATACGGAGGGGGACAGGGAGAGATACGGAGAGGGACAGGGAGAGATACGGAGAGGGACAGGGAGGGATACGGAGAGGGACAGGGAGGGGATATGGAGGGGGACAGGGAGAGATACGGAGAGGGACAGGGAGAGATACGGAGAGGGACAGGGAGGGATACGGAGAGGGACAGGGAGGGGATACGGAGAGGGACAGGGAGGGATACGGAGGGGGACAGGGAGGGATACGGAGAGGTACAGGGAGGGGATACGGAGAGGTACAGGGAGGGGATACGGAGGGGGACAGGGAGGGATACGGAGGGGGACAGGGAGGGGATACGGAGGGGGACAGGGAGGGGATACGGAGGGGGACAGGGAGGGATACGGAGGGGGACAGGGAGGGATACGGAGGGGGACAGGGAGGGATACGGAGGGGGACAGGGAGGGATACGGAGAGGGACAGGGAGGGATACGGAGAGGTACAGGGAGGGGATATGGAAGGGGACAGGGAGGGATACTGAGAGGGACAGGGAGGGGATATGGAGGGGGACAGGGAGGGATATGGAGAGGTATAGGGAGGGGATATGGAGGGGGACAGGGAGGGATACGGAGAGGGACAGGGAGGGGATACGGAGAGGGACAGGGAAGGGATATGGAGAGGGACAGGGAGGGGGGCAGGGAGGGGATATGGAGTGGGACAGGGAGGGGATATGGAGGGGGACAGGGAGGGGGGCAGGGAGGGGATATGGAGGGGGACAGGGAAGGGATATGGAGTGGGACAGGGAGGGGATATGGAGGGGGACAGGGAGGGATACTGAGAGGGACAGGGAGGGGATATGGAGGGGGGCAGGGAGGGGATACGGAGGGGGACAGGGAGGGATATGGAGAGGGACAGGGAGGGGATATGGAGGGGGACAGGGAGGGGATATGGAGGGGGACAGGGAGGGGGCAGGGAGGGGATATGGAGGGGGACAGGGAAGGGATATGGAGTGGGACAGGGAGGGGATATGGAGGGGGACAGGGAGGGATACGGAGAGGGACAGGGAGGGGATATGGAGGGGGACAGGGAGGGATATGGAGAGGTACAGGGAGGGGATATGGAGGGGGACAGGGAGGGATACGGAGAGGGACAGGGAGGGGATATGGAGGGGGACAGGGAGGGGATATGGAGGGGGACAGGGAGGGATACGGAGAGGGACAGGGAGGGATACGGAGAGGGACAGGGAGGGGATACGGAGGGGGACAGGGAGGGATACGGAGAGGGACAGGGAGGGGATACGGAGGGGGGCAGGGAGGGGATACGGAGGGGGACAGGGAGGGGATATGGAGGGGGACAGGGAGGGGATACGGAGGGGGACAGGGAGGGATACGGAGAGGGACAGGGAGGGGATATGGAGGGGGACAGGGAGGGATATGGAGGGGGACAGGGAGGGATATGGAGGGGGACAGGGAGGGATATGGAGAGGTACAGGGAGGGGATATGGAGGGGGACAGGGAGGGATATGGAAAGGGACAGGGAGGGGATATGGAGGGGGACAGGGAGGGATATGGAGAGGGACAGGGAGGGGAGCAGGGAGGCAGCCAAGGGACAACAAATGGGAGATGGAGCAGAGTGTGGGGACAGGTTGGGGACCAAGGGACACCGAAGGATCCTTGGAGACCTCCAGGAGGTTCTTGAGGGATCTGAGATCCTTGGGAGACCTCCAGGGGGTGCTGAGGCTCCGGGGGGCTGCCGGGGGCCGCAGGGGTGCTGAGCGCCCGCCGCCCCCCAGGACGCGGTGCGGATCATGGCCAGGGACCTGGTGCGCACGCGGCGCTACGTGCGGAAGTTCATCACCATGAGAGCCAACGTCCAGGCCGTGGCCCTCAAGATCCAGACCCTCAAGTCCAACAACTCCATGGCCCAGGCCATGAAGGGAGTCACCAAGGCCATGGCCACCATGAACCGCCAGGTAGGTGCCCGCGGGAGGGCGCCGGGGGTGGCCACCAGGAGCCATTTCAGGTGGCCCTGAGGACATCCCCAAGCCCCCAAGGCCATTTAAGGTGGTCCTGAGCACATTTCTATGTTCCCAAGGCCATTTAAGGTGGCCCTGGGGATATTCTCAAGCCCCCAAGGCCATTTAAGGTGGCCCTGAGGATGTCCCCAAGGCCATTTAAGGTGGCCCTGGGGATATTCTCAAGCCCCCAAGGCCATTTAAGGTGGCCCTGAGGATGTCCCCAAGGCCATTTAAGGTGGCCCTGAGGATGTCCCCAAGGCCATTTAAGGTGGCCCTCCTAAGGCCATTTAAGGTGGCCCTGGGGATGTCCCCAAGGCCATTTAAGGTGGCCCTGGGGATATTCTCAAGCCCCCAAGGCCATTTAAGGTGGCCCTGAGGATGTACCCAAGGCCATTTAAGGTGGCCCTGGGGATGTTCCTAAGGCCATTTAAGGTGGCCCTGAGGACATCCCCATGTTCCCAAGGCCATTTAAGGTGGCCCTGGGGATATTCTCAAGCCCCCAAGGCCATTTAAGGTGGTCCTAAGGACATCTCCGTGTTCCCAAGGCCATTTAAGGCGGCCCTAGGGGTGTGGGGGGCCCTTCACAGCGGCCCTGTGTGTCCCCCAGCTGAAGCTGCCCCAGATCCAGAGGATCATGCTGGAGTTCGAGAAGCAGGCCGAGCTGATGGACATGAAGGAGGAGCTGATGAACGACGCCATCGACGAGGCCATGGGCGAGGAGGAGGACGAGGAGGAGAGGTGGGGGGAGGGGCAGCAGGAGGAGAGGGGGAGAGAGATGGAGAAGGGGGCAGGAGGAGAGGGAGACAAAGGGAGGGGGAGAGGGAGGCGAGGGGCCAGCGGGGGACCTGGGGGAGAGGGGACAGGAGGAGGGAGACAAGGGGGGACGGGGGGACATGGGGAGAGAGATGGGGGGGGGGGAGAGGGATGGGGGGAGGGGGACAAAGGGAGGGGGAGAGGGAGGTTCGGGGCCAGCAGGGGACCTGGGGAGAGGGGGAAAAGGAGGGGGGGGGGGCAGACAGGGGGAGAGAGGGGACCAGAGGGGGACAGGGTGAGTGGGACAGAGGAAGAGGGGAGGGTGGCAGGGGGAGCAGAGAGGGGGCAAAGGGAGGGGGGCACAGAGAAAAGGAGGGGGCAGGGGGCAGGGCCTGAGGTCATGGAGGTGGCCTGGGGACAGGCTGGGGGCAAGCTGGGGTGGGGAGGCGGGGGGGGGGGCACAGGGGGGAGTGGGGAGGAGGGTGAGGGACATTAAGGGGGGATGGAGGTCGGGGGGCAGTGGGGTGTCCTGGTGCCACCTCTGTTCCCCCTGCCCCCCCCAGTGACGCTGTGGTGTCCCAAGTGCTGGACGAGCTGGGCCTGAACCTGACCGATGAGCTGGCCAGTGAGTGGGGCTGGGGGGCAGCTCGGGGGTCCCAGGGCTATGGAGTGGGGCTGGGGGGGGGCAGGGGGCAGCTCGGGGGTCCCAGGGCTATGGAGGGGGGCTGGGGGGGGGCCAGGGGGCAGCTCGGGGGTCCCAGGGACACTGTGGGGGTCCTGGGGGGCTCTGGGGGGGTCCCAAGGGGAGTGAGTGGGGCTGGGGGGGACGCCGGGGGGTCCCGGGGGGGTCCCAAGGGGAGTGGGGCTGGGGGGACGCTGTGGGGGGACGCCGGGGGGTCCCAGGGCGCGGCGGGGGCGCGGCTCCCCGCTGACCTTTGCCCCCCAGCGCTGCCCGCCCCGGGGGCTCGCTGGCGGCGGGGAGGGGCGGGGGGCCGAGGCCGCGCCCCCCCTGGCGGACGCCGACGCCGACCTGGAGGAGAGGCTGAAGAACCTGCGCAGGGACTGACCCCTGACCTTTGACCCCGGAGCCACCTGCCCCGGGGGTGACCTCTCGACCTCCAACCCTGTCCCTGAGCGGGCCGCTCGACCCCGGGGGAGGGGGAACCCCCAGGTTGACCTTTGACCCCGTGGCCTCTCATCCCAGGCCGTGGGACTCCCGGCATCACGTGACCCTGGTTTGACCTCTTGACCTCCAGACATTGACCCCAGCCCAGGGCCTGACCTGGGGCCTCCTGCCCCTGGGGGGGGGGCCCGCTCGCACCTGGGGGGCAGGGGACCCCCAGCTTGACCTTTGACCCCCCCGACCCGAGGTCACGTGACACTTTCTTAACGCCCACGCTGACCTTTGCCCCTTGACCTTTGCCCTTTCCACCTCTGAACCCTCCCAGGCTGGGAGGGGGTGCAAAAGACATCCCCCCCCCACAGGGCTCTTTGCCCTCTCCCCCCTCTTATTTGCCCTTCCTGGGGGTATTCAGACCCTCCCCCAAATCTATTGCCCCCCCCCCCCGACTTATCTGCACCAGCCCAGGGTGGGTCTTTGCCCCCCAAACTTGCTTGCCCCCCCCCGAGGCCTATTTGCCTCCTCCCCCCACCCATTTACCCCCCCAGGGAGGTATTTGCCCCCCCAGGGATAGTCTCACCCCCAGGCTATTTGCCCCACCTTGGGGTATCTACCCCCCCCAACAACCTGGGCTGTTGTCCCCCAGGGGCTCTTTGCCCCCACTCGGGGTCTTTGCACTCACTCCCCTCCCCCAGCCCCTCAATTTTGCCCCCCCCCGGGGGCAGCAGAATTGGGGCAATAAAGGAGAAATTTGCTACCTGTGGCGCCCTCTGCTGGCTGCCTCCAGAACGACCACTCTGGGTGGGCTCCAGTCCCAGGTTGGGAACCGGTTTGGGCTCCAGTCCCAGTTTCGGGCTCCAGTCCCAGAAGGGGATTCGATTAGGGCTTGGGCGGGGGGAGGGTGCTAATTGGGGGCTATTAGTTAACAGGGGGCTCATTTAGCTCCTAATTAGGTTAATCAAGGGGTGAAGTGTAAGGGGTTAATTAGGGTGAGTTAATTACCCGGGGGGGGGGTGCTGCAGCACAAGAACCAAAGGTGTTCTTTAGGGCTTTAATCGGGGAGGGTGCTAATTAAGGGCTATTAATTAAGGGGGGGCTGATTTAGTCCTTAATTAGGTTAATTAAGGAGAAGTAAATTGGGAGGGGGTTAATTAGGGCGAGCTAATTTGGGGGTGCGGGGGGCGGAGACACAGCGCAAGCACCAAAGGAAGCTCAGGGAGTCGATTAAGGCTGAGGCGGGACTGGGGCAGCGCTAATTAAGATCTTAATTAGCGGGGAGGACTAATTAAGGAAGGGGTCAGTGGCGGGGGGCTGACATCTGAGGAGCCAGAGGAGCCGGATCCAGGCGGTCAGGAGGGTCGGGGAGCGGCGGGGGGGGGCCAGCAGGCGCAGGTAGAAGCGGCGCCCAGTGAGCAGCTGGAGGCTGAACTGGGAGCTCTGGAGGCAGCGGAGCGAGAGCCGGACGCAGCCCAGCGGCAGCAGCCTGCGGCGCGGCGGGGGGGACAGTGAAGCGGCACCGGGGGGGCAACGGGGGGGGAGGGGAGCGGGGAGAGGGTTGGAAACGGACCCCAGAAGCTGTAGCCCGCCGGAAGGTTCTGGGTCCCCCCCCCGGGTGGGGCCGAGCGAGGAGGAGGAGGTTGGGGACAGGCAGCAGGGGGGAGGTGGCAGCCAAGGCCACTGTCACCAGGCCGGCAGGGTCACCGCGGCGCGTCACCTGCGGGGGCGGGGGGACAGGGGGAGGGGGAGAAGGGGGACAGGGGGACATGGGGACAAAGGGGGGATGAGGACATCGGGGGGCGCAGGGTGAGAAGGACATGGGGACAGGGATGGGGCACAGGGCCAAGGGGACGTGGGGACACCGTGGGGGGCAGGGGGACAGGGTGGGGTGGAGGGAGACAAGGACAGGGGGGCAGGGGGGCAGGGACAAGGGGGACAGCCAGGGACATGAGGCCACGGTGGGGGACATGGTCAGGGGCACCTGGGGCCATACAGGGACATGAGGAGACAGCGGGGGCAGGGGGACGTTACGGGGAGAGCGTGGGGGGCATGGGACGCAGAGGGACACAGAGGGGAGGGGTCCCAGGGCCATGGCTCAGGTGACAGAGGCCTGGGGCGGGAGTGAGACACAGGGGACATGGGGGGTGGGGTGGAGGGTCCCAGGAGACACTGAGGGGGTGACAGTGACACGCGGGGGGGAACCCAAGCCTGAAGAGGGGCTCAGGGGTCACTTGGGAGGGTCCCAGGCCTGGAGGGGGGACCGCAGGTGACACTGGGGGGGGGGGGGGGGGGGGGCAGTAGGTCCCAGGCGTGGCAGGGCCCCAGGTGACACTGGGGAGGGGACTCAAGCCAGGTGGGGACACCAGGGGGCAGCGTGGGGGGAGGAGGCTCCTAGGTGCCACTGGGGGGGGGGTCCGCCCGCACCCCCACCCCCCCGTGCCCCTCCCCACCTGCAGGAAGTTGCTCTCGAAGAGCACCAAATCCCTCAGGGCCCCGAACTCCCCCCCGCCAACAGCTGCCCCAAGCGCCCCATGGCGGCCCAGGGACCACCCCCCGGCGGGGGGGACACACCGCAGGGGGCACTCGGCGGGGGAGGGGAGGGGGTCCTCACAACCCAACGCTGGGGAGGGGGCGGGGGTTTGGCCGGGTAGTGGATCCCGCAAGGAGCTGCAGCGGCTCAAAGATGGCGCCGGGATGGCGGCAGGAAAGGCGCGAGGGGGAGGGAGGCCCGCCCCCCGCTCCGCGCTGATTGGCCAGCTGTGCCCACCCGGCGCGGATTGGTTACGGCCCTCGGTGCTGATTGGTTGTGGCTCTCCGGGGCTGAGCGGATGAAACACTCAACGCCCATCGGCTGCGTCTCGCTCGGCGGGGGGTGGGCACGCCCCCAACTCGCCGCCACGCCCCTTCCCGGCCTAGCCACGCCTTCCTCGCGTTGGCCGCGCCCCTTGCCGCCTCAGCAGCTCCGTTCTCGTCGCCGCGCCCCTTCCCGCGGAACCCCGCTCCTTCCCCGCCCACTCCCCCTTAACCACGCCCCCTAACAGCCACGCCCGCTTTCCTCGTGACCACGGTCTTCCTTCACGCCCCTATAACACATAACCCCGCCCATCACCTCATAGCCACGCCCCACAGCCTAACTGTGCCCCCTACAGTCTCTTAGCCACGCCCCAAAGATTTTAGCCACGCCCGAACCTCTTAACCACGCCCCCGCCCTTTTGGCCCCGCCCTGATCCCGTAGCCCTGCCTGAATCCCGTAGCCACGCCCAAGCACGGGGGCCCAAGCACGCCCCCAATACACGAGCCACGCCTCCAATGCAGCAGCCACGCCCTCAATGCAGCCGCCACGCCTCCGTATATTAGGCATGTCCTGATGTATTAGCCACGTCCCAATCCATTAGCCACGCCCTAATTTAATAGCCGTGCCCCAATAATCACATCCCCAATCTATTTGCCCCCCAATGTATCAGACACGCCCCTAATATATCAGCCACGCCCCCAGTGTAGTAGGCAAACCTCTGATGTAGTAGCCACGCCCCCAATATGTAGCCGCGCCTCAACATATCAGCCACGCCTCAATATAGTAGTCACATCCCCATTAGCCACGCCTCCATTGTATCAGCCACGCCCCCAACGTATTAGCCACGCCTCCGGTGTAGTAGCCACGCCCCCAGTGCGTAGCCACAACCCAAAGCAGTAGCCACGCCCCGACATGGTAGCCACGCCTCAATCTATCAGCCACGCCCCAATATGGTAGTGTCACTCCAGTACAGTAGCCACGCCTCGATGTATTAGCCACGCCACCAACACGGTGGCCACGCCTCTCAATGCGTTATCCGAGCCGCCGACCTCGTGGCCACGCCCCCACCTCCTGGCCACGCCCCGTACCTCCCAGCCGCGCTCGCGCTCACCTTTTCTCCCCGCTCCCCTTCCCTGTCCCGCTCTCCCCGCTCCCTTTCCCGCCCTTTCCCCTCTGCCCTTCCCGTCATCCCTCGCGCCTCTTCCTGCCCTCCCCCCCGCACAGCTTCCCATGGTCCCCCGCGCCCCTTCCCGTCATGCCCCGCGGCCCCCACAGGCGGCTGCCAAGATGGCGGCGCCCGGGCCGCCGCTGCTGCTCCTGCTCCTGGCGCCGCTGCTGGCGCCGGCGGCGGCGGCGGGGGGCGGCGGCGGCAGCTGCCGGGGGGTCCCGGGCTGAGGGTGAGAAGGATCGGGGGGGGGGGGGGTGCAGAGTGGGGTAGCGGAAAGGGCGGGGGGGGTGGGGGCGTCGCGGGAGTGAGGCTCCGGCGTGGGGTGGAGGGGCGCGGTTGGGAGGCGCTGACACCCCCTAGCGGCAGACCCCCCCTCTTTGTGACCCCCCCTGCCCTACCCGTACCCCCCTTTGTCACCCCCATCCCCCTCTCTCCCTCTCCCCAGCTCGGGGACCCTGACTCCTGTGCGCTGTCCCTGCCCCTGGAGCACTCCTTTGAGTTGGGTGAGTTTGGGAGGGGAGAGGTTTGCGGGGGGGGGGAAGGGTTGGGGTCACCTTTGTCATCTCCCCGTCCTTGTCCCCTCCCTCCCTCCCCAGACGATGTCCCCAGGTTCAGGAAGAGAGGGACAGTGACCTGGAGCCCTGGGGGGAGACCCCCTGAGCCTCAGCCAGAGGCAGCTGAGTGAGGAGGAGAGGAACCTGCTGAGGGTGACGCGGGGGGGGACACCGGGCGCCGGGGGGGGGGCGGGATTTGGGGTGACAGGGAGGGGACAGTGAGGGGGAGGCTGGGGGCATGGGGAGATGGGGGACAGGGGGGCCCAGAGCAGGCACTGGGGACATCGAGGGACAGGGGGGAGAGGGGGGATATGGGGACATGGGGGGCACGGGCGACGTCGAGGGGGAGGCATGGGGGGACATCGAGGGGAGGGGGAGGTTGGGGCAGGGGGACAGAGGGGAGATGTGGGACAGGAGGGACGCTGGGGGGCTCGGGGCGGGGCGTCACTCGTGCCCTGCGCGTGTCCCCCCCAGGAGGTGGCAGCCCGGGGGGGGCTGTACCGAGTGCGAGTCCCCGCAGGCCTCCGGCCCCCGGGGGCAGGGCCGGGCCCCGGAGTTCGTCAGCTCCTTCGTGCGGGCAGTGAGTGAGGGGCGCCGCGACCCTCCCCCGCGCCCCCGCCCCTGTGCCCCCGCGCCCCCGCCCCCGCGCCCCGTCCCCTGCGCCCCCGCCCCCGTGCCCTGTCCCCTGCGCCCCCGCGCCCCCGCCCCCGCGCCCCCGTCCCCTGCACCCCCGCGCCCCCGCGCCCCCGCCCCCGTGCCTCCTCCCCTGCACCCCCACGCCCCCTCCCCCGTGCCCCCGCCCCTGCACCCCCGCGCCCCCTCCCCTGTGCCCCCACCCCCGTGCCCTCTCCCCCTCCCCTGCACCCTCTCCCCTGCGCCCCCTCCCCTCCCCTGCGCCCCCTCCCCCTGCGCCCCCTCCCCTGCGCCTTCTGCCTCTCCCCTGCGCCCTCTCCCCTCCTCCTCCCCTGCACTCCCACCCCTGCGCCCTTTCCCTTCCCTCTCCCCTGCACCCCTTCCCTTCCCTCTCCCCGCTCCCTCTCTCCCCCTGCTCCCTCTCCTTCCTTCCCCCTCCTTCTCCCCCTTCCCCCCTTCCTCCCCCTCTCCTTCCCCCCTCCCATCTTCCCCTTGTGCCACTGTTCCCTTTCCCTCTCCCCTGTTCCCCCTGTCCCCCTGCTCCCCTCTCCTCTCTCCCTTTCCCTCCCTCCCCCTGCTCCCCGGCCCTCTCCCCCGTCCGCTCAGCGTGCCTGCCCCGTCCGCAGTGTGCGCTGCTGGAGTCTCACCTCTCGGACCAGCTCTCGCTGCACCTGGACCTGGCGGGCAACGTGGTGGCGCTGGGGGTGGTGGCGGTGCCGGGCTCCTGCCGGGGGCGGAGGTGGAGGACGTGGACCTGGAGCTCTTCAACACCTCCCTGGCGCTCAGGCAGCCCCTGCCAGCCGCCACGTGAGGCACCGCGGGGGGCGGCCGGGGGGCGCCGGGGGGACACCCAGAGGAGCCCAAACCGGTTCCCAACCGGGACTGGAGCCCAAACCGGTTCCCAACCTGGGACTGGAGCCCAAACCGGTTCCCAACCTGGGACTGGAGCCCAAACCGGTTCCCAACCTGGGACTGGAGCCCAAACCGGTTCCCAACCGGGACTGGAGCCCAAACCGGTTCCCAACCGGGACTGGAGCCCAAACCGGTTCCCAACCTGAGACTGGAGCCCAAACCGGTTCCCAACCTGAGACTGGAGCCCAAACCGGTTCCCAACCTGGGACTGGAGCCCAAACCGGTTCCCAACCTGGGACTGGAGCCCAAACCGGTTCCCAACCTGGGACTGGAGCCCAAACCGGTTCCCAACCTGGGACTGGAGCCCAAACCGGTTCCCAACCTGGGACTGGAGCCCAAACCGGTTCCCAACCTGGGACTGGAGCCCAAACTGGTTCCCAACCAGGACTGGAGCCCAAACCAGTTCCCAAACACTCTGGGGACAGCCTGGGGTCACGGGGAGGAGTTGGGGACGATCTGGTGGCGTTTGGGGACAGTCTGGGGATGTGGTGGCACCTTGGGGGACACCTGGAGGACGCTTTGGGGCCATGGTGGCAGTTGGGGGGACAGCTTGGGGTCACTGTGGGGGCAATTTGAGGCCCTGGGGACAATTGGGGGACACCTGGGGGCACCTTGGGGTCACATCTGGGTCATTTGAGGTCACTCTGAGGTCATATAGGGTCACCTTGGGGACACTCGAGGTCACCCTGGGAACACCTTGGGGTCACTTGAGGTCACCTTGGGGTCACTTGAGGTCACTTTGGGGTCCCTTGAGGCCACCTTGGGGTCCCTTGAGGTCACTCTGGGGTCCCTTGAGGTCACCTTGGGGTCACTTGAGGTCATCTTGGGGACACCTTGGGGTCACTCGAGGTCACCTTGGGGTTCCTTGAGGTCACTCTGGGGTCACTTGAGGTCATCTTGGGAGTCACTTGAGGTCACCTTGGGGTCAATTGAGGTCACCTTGGGGTCCCTTGAGGTCACCTTGGGGACATTTTGGGGACACTTGAGGTCACCTTGGGAATACCTTGGGATCACTGGAGCTCAACTTGGGGGTCACTTGAGGTCACCTTGGGGTCAATTGAGGTCACCTTGGGGACACTGGGATCACTTGAGGTCCCTTGAGGTCACCTTGAGGTCAATTGAGGTCACCTTGGGGACACTGGGATCACTTGAGGTCCCTTGAGGTTATCTTGGGGTCACTTGAGGTCCTTTGAGGTCACCTTGGGGACACTTTGGGGTCCCTTGAGGTCCCTTGGGGACACTTTGGGGTCACTCGAGGTCACCTCGGGGTCACTTGAGGTCTCCAGGTGGTCACTTTTTGGGGGGGGGGGGGGGGGTTATAGCTGCCCTGCTGAGGCCCTTGTGGGGGTCCTAGAAACTTGGGGGTGGTCTCATTTGAGAGGGGAGAGTCTGAACTGTCTTTGTCCTTAAAGCCTGGGGGCAGTTTGGGGGTGCTCTGACACCTCCCCCCTTTTTCTTGTTGCCCCCCCCCCCGCCAGGCCTGAGACTGCAGCCTTCATCCGGCACCTGGAGCAGGAGCAGGCCCAGAGGGCCAGGAACCCCCAGGAGCAGAAATCCTTCTTTGCCAAATATGTGAGGACCCCCCAAAATCCCCCCCCCGGACCCCCCAAAACCCACAGCACCCCCACAGCACCCCCAAAATCCACCCCCCCCAGGACCCCCCCCCATACCCCACAGCACCCCCAAAATCCACCCCCCAGGACCCCCCAAACCCCACAGCACCCCCCAGGACACCCCCAAAATTTCACAGGACCCCCCACAGGACCCCCCAAAATCCACCCCCCAGGACCCCCCCACAGCACCCCCCCACAGCACCCCCCCCAGCACCCCCCAAAATCCACCCCCTCCAGGACCCCCCAAAACCCCACAGCACCCCCCAAAATCCACCCCCCCCAGGACCCCCCCCAAAACCCCACAGCACCCCCCAAAATCCACCCCCCTCAGGGCCCCCAAACCCCACAGCACCCCCAGGACACCCCCAAAATTTCACAGGACCCCCCCCAAAATCCACCCCCCAGGACCCCCCAAGCTGCCCCAAACCTTCCCTAGGACCCCTCCAGGACCACCTCCTCCACTCAATCCCCCCCAGCACTCAAACCCCCCCACTACACCCCCCCCAAGCACCCCAGGACCTCCCCCCGACCCCCTTAGCCTCCCCCCACATTTGATTGGGTTATTTTGGGGGGGGGGGTCCCCAGGGGGGTTATTCGGGGAGGGGTCCCGGGGGGAGTTTATTTTGGGAGGGGGGCTTCCAGGGGTTATTTTGCGGGGGGGGGTGGTCCTGGGTGGGGCTTATTTGGGGTGGATGTCATTGGGGGGGGGTGGGGGTGTCCCACAAGGAATATTTTGGGGGGGGGGGGGGAGGGCCCTTGGGGGGTCTTATTTTGGGGGGGGTCTTCAGAGGCCTCTGCTGAAGCCTTTAACCCTTGCCGGGGGCTGGAATCGGAGGGGGTGGTCTTGAAAGTTTTACCCCCGGGAGGGGGAAAGTAATTTAGGGGCAGGGGGTCTCGAGTTGGGGTGGGGGGGGGGAGGGTGATTTGGGGGGGGGGGGAGGGGTCATCTTCTGACGTCCCCCTCCCCTTATTTCCTCCCCCCTCAGTGGATGTACATCATCCCCATCGTCCTCTTCCTCATGATGTCCGGAGCCCCTGATGCCGCGGGGGGCGCAAGGGGGGGCTGGGGGGGGCGGGGGGGGGGCCGGGGGAGGTGAGACCCTCCCCCACCCCCCCAAAATGTCCAAATCTCTTCCCCCCCAAAATAAAAGGAATAAAACAAAGTTGGGGGGGGAGGGGGAAGTCCCCCAGAGCCCTGCTGCTGCTGCTGCTTGGATTTTGGGGGGGGGGCGTGAGAGGATCCGGGGGGGGGGGGGGGAGTCGAAGGTTAAATTGGGGGGGTGGTTCTGAAGGGTTAATTGGGGGAGGGGGTCATGATAGGGCTAATTCGGAGGGGGTTGAGGGGGAGGGTATTGGGGGGGGAGGGGGTGGTCATGGATGGGGGGAGGTCCTGAGCAGTGGGGAGGATTTTGGGGGGGGGGGGGGTCCAGGAGGTGTTAGGGGGGAGGATTTTGGAGATGGGTCCTGAAGGGTTGGGGGGGGGGGGGTTGTGGCGACTTAATTAGGATGGGGGGGCAGTTATTGGGGAGGAATCCTGAAGGGTTAATTGGGGAGGGGGAGTCCTGGAGGGGATACTGGGGGGGGGGGTGAGGTCTGCTGGGAGCGTGTTGAGGAGCTGCGGCTGCTGGTCAGGAACTGCTGCTGCTGGCCCAGAGGCTGCTGCTGGTCAGGAACTGCTGCTGCTGGCCCAGAGGCTGCTGCTGGTCAGGAACTGCTGCTGCTGGCCCAGAGGCTGCTGCTGGTGGTGGTTACCTGCTGCCGGTGGTGGTTACCTGCTGCCGGTGGTGGTTACCTGCTGCCGGTGGTGGTTACCTGCTGCCGGTGGTGGTTACCTGCTGCCGGTGGTGGTTACCTGCTGCCGGTGGTGATCCGGAAGCTGCCGGTGGTGAGGAGCTGCTCGCGGTAAGAAGATCAGAGCCGAGTGCACAAGCACGCAGCGCCCGGCGCCGTGGCTTAGTTGGTTAAAGCGCCTGTCTAGTAAACAGGAGATCCTGGGTTCGAATCCCAGCGGTGCCTCCTCCTTTAGCGTCCTCCCCGCGGGTCCTTTTCTTCCTCGTCGTTATTATTATTATTATTATTATTCGCTAGTCAAACCTTTCCTGCCAGCCCCCGCTCGTGACCGGGAGGAGCGGAAGGGCTTCTGCCCCTCGGCTCCGCTCTGCTGAGAGCACTCCTGCAGCACTGCATCCAGTGCTGGAGCCTCTGTGCCAGGAAGGCTCTGGAGGGGCTGGAAGGTGTCCAGAGAAGGGCCACGAGGAGGAGCAGAGGGCTGGAGCTGCTCTGCTGTGAGGACAGCCTGAGGGAGTTGGGGTTGTGCAGCCTGGAGAGGAGAAGCCTCCCAGAGACCTTCTGGTGGCCTTCCAGGATCTGCTGGGGGCTCCAGGAAAGCTGGGGAGGGACTTTTGAGCCTGTCAGGGAGGGATGGGACTGGGGGGATGGAGCAAAACCAGAAGTGAGGAGACTCAGATTGGCTGTGAGGAAGAAGTTGTTCCCCAGGAGGGTGGTGAGAGCCTGGCACAGGTTGCCCAGGGAGGTGGTGGAAGCCTCCTGCCTGGAGGTGTGCGGCCAGGCTGGAGGGGGCTGTCAGCAGCCTGCTGTGGTGTGAGGTGTCCCTGCCCGTGGAACCGCCCTGGGTGATCCTTGAGGTCCCTTCCAGCCCTGACCGTTCTATGACAAAAAAAACACAACAAAGCCTCGCGGGGGCGGGAAACAAATTCAAAGGGCTGCGGAAAGCACGAAAAATTTCCTTCCCTGACCGGGAATCGAACCCGGGCCGCGGCGGTGAGAGCGCCGAATCCTAACCACTAGACCACCAGGGAGGCTGCAACACCCTGCTCCTGCGTCTGCTCTTCACTGCCATCCGCCAGGGGGAGCCCGAACGCAGCGCAGCGATCAGCTGGGACGCGGCAGCAGCTGACCAATGGGAGCGCAGGGGTCGGCTTGCCCCGGGGTTCGTCCCCCTCCCTCCCCCTCCCCCTCCCCCTCCCCCTCCCCCTCCCCCCCTCCCCCTTTTCCCTCCTCTCCATCCGCCCTTTTCCCCCTCTCCCTCCCCCTCCTCTTCTCCTTCCCCTTCCTCCTCTTCTCCTTCCCCTTCCTCCTCCTTTTCTCCTTCCCCTTCCTCCTCCTTTTCTCCTTCCCCTTCCTTCCCCTCTTCCCCCTCCTCTTCCTCATCTTCTTCCCTCTCCTTTTCCTCTTCCACCCCTCATTTTTCCTCTTCATCTTCTCCCTTACTTCCTCTTCCTTTCCCTCTTCCCCTCCCCTTCTTCCTCCTCCCCTCTCCTTCTTCCTCCTCCACTCTCTCTTACCTCCTCCCTCTTCCACTCCCCTTCTTCCTCCCCTCTCCCCCTCCTTCCTCTCCCCCTCTTCCTCCCCTCTCCACCCCTTCCTCCCCACTTCCCCTTCCCTTCCTCCCCTCTCCACCCCTTCCTCCCCCCTTCCCCCTTCCTCCTCCTCCTCTCCCCAGGATGCCCCTCTGAAGACCACACCAGGACCCCCCAGGCTCTGGAACCACCACTTTTAATCACCACCTTCTGCTGGGGGTCCACCAAAGGTCCAGCTGAGCTCCAAGCAGACCACCAAGGCCACCTCAGGGACCACCAAGGCCACCCCAACAGCCACCACATCATGAGGGGTACAAGAGGAGGGGTGCAGAGAGTCCACCAAGATGCAGCTTCGTCACCATCAAGACCTTCATGACCATCAAGGTCTTCATGACCATCATAATCTTCATGGCCTTCATGACCCTCAAGACCCTCAAGGCCTCTATGACCTTCATGACCCCCATGACCTTCAAGACCTCTACAACCATCAAGGCCTTGAGGTGCCCCCAAGCTGTCCTCATCAGGGCCAGGCTGAAAGCCTCCCCAAGCTTTGGTGGCTTCACCCCAAAACCAAGAGGAGGTCCTGGCTGGTGTCACCTCTCCATGGGTGCCAGCTCCTGGGTGGGGACTTGTGCTGAGGTCACTCAGGGCTCAACCAGCTGCCAGCTTCTTCCACAGCTTCGGAGACCACCACAAAGACCTCACAGAGGCCTTGGGAGAGGAAATCCTGCAGGAAGGCCCTGCCAAGGGCAGGTGGAGGAGGAGAGATGGTGACCGAGCCCCAACCCAACCCTGACCCCCCCCCGAGGAGCCCCCAAGCAGCTCCACCTCACCCAACCCGGCTCAGAAGGCCCTGACCGAGCCCCAACCCAACCCTGACCCCCAGAAGGCCCTGACCGAGCAGCCCCCCAAGCAGCTCCACCTCACCCAACCCGGCTCAGAAGGCTCTGACCGAGCCCCAACCCAACCCTGACCCCCCCCGAGCTCCATCCCAGCCCCACCAGGACCTCCTGAGCTCCTGCTGGCTTCCCAGCCTTGCCGGGGGGGTGGGACCCACCTGAGCTCAGCTTCCCCCCCTGATGGCCACCGGGGCCTTGAGCTTGGAGTCCAGGTTGTAGTAGACTCCTTGGTGCTCCCTGAGGGCCACCCAGTGGCGGCGGCGCCAGGGCAGCGCCAGGAAGCCCAAGGAGACGGTGGAAGGGACATTGAGGATGAAGCCCAGGACCTGCTGCAGCTCCAGCCTGGCCAGCGGCCTGGCAGGGGGAGGAAGAGGAGGAAGAGGAAGAATGGTCAGGGGGAGGAAGGAGGAGGGGGGGAGGAAGGAGGAAGGGAGAGGAAATGGGGGGTCAGGTGGGAAGTTGGGGAGTTGGGGTGGGAAGGAAGGGGGTGGGGATGGGAAGAGAGGGGAGGACAGGGGAGTGGGTAGGTGGGGGAGGGGAGCAGGGGGCAGGGCAGGGCAGGGCAGGGGGTGGGTATCTGGGGCAGGGCAGCGGGGGCGGGGCAGGGCAGGGGGTGGGTATCTGGGGCAGGGCAGCAGGGGGCGGGGCAGGGCAGGGGGTGGGTAGCTGGGGCAGGGCAGCAGGGGGCGGGGCAGGGCAGGGGGTGGGTAGCTGGGGCAGGGCGGCAGGGGGCGGGGCGGGGCGGCAGGGGGCGGGGCTCCGTGCCCCCACCTGCGCTTGTCCCACCAGAGGGCCGCCAGCCCCAGCCCCTGCAGGGCTGCCCGGATGAGGTTGATGTCGTAGTTGCCGGTGCCCAGGCAGCTGCGGTGAGGGTTGCGGAGCCTGCCGGGGGCCAGCCTGGGCGGCAGAGCAGCCGGCAGCTGCAGCCAGCGCCGCGGGAGCCTGGGCAGCCCCCGCCCCCGCCCCACACACACACCCCCCCCACACCCCCCAGGGGCCTCAGCTGCCCCTCAAAGAAGGGCTTCAGAACCTGGGTTCCGGATCTCGGCTTCCAGATCCTCCTGCCGGGGGCCAGGAGCAGGGGGGATGGAACTGGGCTGGGCTGGGGGGAACCGGGCTGGGGGGCTGGCAGTTGGGGTGGGATGGGGCTGGGGGGCTGGCAGTTGGGGTGGGATGGGGCTGGGGGGCTGGCAGTTGGGGTGGAAAGGGCTGGGGGGCTGGCAGTTGGGGTGGGATGGGGCTGGGGGGCTGGCAGTTGGGGTGAGATGGGGCTGGGGGGGCTGGCAGTTGGGCTGGGGGGGGCTGGCAGTTGGGGAGAGCTGGCAGTCATGGAGTGAAGCAGCTGTTTGGGTCCTCCCCCTTCCCGGGTCGGTCCCCCCCCTTCCCGGGTCCCCCCCCCCCGGGGTCCTCTCCCCCTCCCCCTCTCCCAGAGTCCCCCTCCGCCTTCTCCCAGGGTCCCCTCCCTTCACCCCCTCCCTCCCCTTTCTCCCTGCCCCCCTTCTCCCTTCCCCCTCTCCCGGGGTCCCCCTTCCTCTCCCTCCCTCCCCCTCCCCTGCCTCTGGCAGATGTCCTCCGCGGCTCGCCGGCTGAACACCGCCCCCTGCAGGACGTTGTTGAGGGCGTGCAGGGCACACAGCTCCAGCCGCTGCCGCTCGTGGTACAGGGGCGCCCCCCCCGAGGCCCCCCCCGGCGAGGAGGAGGAGGAGGAAGAAGAAGGAGGAGAAGGAGGAGGAGGAGGGGACGACCCTGCCATCAGCCTGGCCTCAGGGGGAACCTGGGTGCCTAAAGGGGGGGGAGGGGGAATTAGGGTCCCCAGACCCCCCCAACCATTCCCCCACTGTCCTTAGGAGCCCCTCAGACGCTCCCTGGACCCCCCCAGACCCCCTCTGGGACCCCTCCCAATCATCCCCCCCACTGTCCTGAGGACCATCCCAGACCGTCTCTGGATCCCCCAGACCCTTTGGGCCGCCCCCAGACTCCCCCCAATTACCCCTCCACTGGCCTTAAGACCCCCCTTGACCCCCCCAACCATCCCCCCCACACTGTCCTTAGGAGTCCCCCAGACCCTCTCTGGATCCCCCGAGCCCCTCTGGGACCCTCCCCATCCCCCACAACCATCCCCCCACTGTCCTTAGGAGTTCCGCAGACCCTCCCTGGACCCCCCAGACCCCCTCTGGGACCCCTTCAGACTTTCCCCAGCACCCCTCCACCTTCTTTACCCGCCCCCAACAAGCCCCCCTGCACAAACCCCGCCTCCCCCCTCCAGACGGCCTCACTGCCCCCCAAGCCCCTCCCAGACCCTTTGAGGCCCCAAACACCCTT